>CM057455.1:565372500-566622500 GCA_016271365.2 Neoceratodus forsteri
AAAGTTATGATAAATAGTTTCTTATCTGATGCTGTCCGTGTTTCAAGTGGAGTTCCCTAATGGTCAGTTTTGGAACTAGCCCTATTCAATATATTCATATCTGATCTTTGGAAAGGAACTGTCAACAAATGCAGCAGTTTGTTGATGATACCAAGATAGGAGGACCAGTAAATAATTTAGAATATTCCATCATTGTCCAACAAAATCTGGATAAAGTCGCTAACTGACTAATAAAGTGAGGTAAGCACTTCAACCACCAACATTGAGCTCTCACTAATGCAACACAAGCCTCATGTGGCACACTCGATCCACTACACCACGCACATAGCACTCTGAAAACAATCTCAAGCATTGCATTGGGTCAGCAATAGAGGGTGTTCATGGTCACAGACACAGGGTAGAAGGTGCTTCAGCCATGGGCATAGGAATAGTGGTAGCAGTGGCTGCAGTAGTGGTGACAACTGAAAGGGTGGCTGCTGCAAGAATGGCACTGGTGGTGATGGGAGGCACACTGGTTGTGGATGCACTAGCCACAGTAGTAGCAGTGGGAACACTGGTGGTGGTGTCTGCTGCTTGCTGCACAAAGCATGTATGCTCCAATTCCCCCCCCCCCAATTACTGCACAACAGGATGTGACAGTGAACGTACAGATGGACAGGTGTTGACACTAGCAGTAGGAGTGCTGCTCACGGTATTAGTAGTAGTAGTAGTAGTAGTACTATTACCAATGCTACAAGAACTAAAAGGCTTGCTTGGGGAGAACAATATTTGAGCCCACCAAATAAAGAGAAACACTTGTATGTCATTGTCTATGTAGTCTATCTCACCACCTTCACTGGAATTGTATTATGTATCAATAATATACAGAGGAGCAAGACAAGATGCAATTCAATACTTTGCAGTAAATGACATGCCACAAAATATTGGATGACTAGAGGGCTTAATTGCCATTAAAGTACTCTGCTCCTTGCAGCATACTGCAACATTTTGCAGTAATTTTGCAAGATACTGCATTGCGTACTGTCTGGCACCACAGTAAGAACTATGTTTCATAATATTGATGCAGTGTTTCATCCTTGGGTATGTTAGTTGTGGATTGTTTGTTACAAGGGCATCTCAGTCTCATTCATTTTAACTTCACTTATTTATGGTGTGTGTTTCTTTAAGGGTTGTATATTCATAGTGTGTTTGTACGTTCCCGACATGTACCCTGAGAAAGACCATGTTCTGGTCAAAGCACCAGGGCTCTATTGACATCCTCCAGCCTTAGCACAAACAAATGTATTGGCAACTTTATGCTTCACTGCTCTTAACTGTATTTTGTTATTGCAATCCCCCCCAACCCAGTGTGCTTCCTTTGTTCTACATAGATTGTTTGGGGGTTTGGCAGCCCAGGGACAACACTTGCAGTAATTGTCTGGATGTGCTTTATGTTTGTGGTCTATTATCCTGTCCCTCACCATTTGGGGTCAGTGGTACAGATGCTTTGCTGGGTCTGGACCAAGCATGTTTGCAAGATTGCTAAAGACATGATGGATCAGATCACTACTGGTTACTGGGTAAAACACAAACTATTACTACGTAGTACCTGTGTGTGTGATGCTTTACTTAGTGCTTGTGGAACTACAGTAATACACCAACCTTACCAGTTATACTGCACCACAGAAAAAGTAGCAGCAAAGAAAAACACTGCTACTAAGAAGGGGGAAGAAAGGGGCAACCTCTTTAGTCAAACATGGAACCAAGCAGGGAACAGACAGATGACATACAGTCAACTCAGTGAGACAAGCCTCCCCCCTAAATGCAATGGTTTAATTAACAAAACAACAACAAACAAAAAAATGCATGTGCACAGCTGTACACACACAAGGCACAGACTTGCAGGGGAGGATATATTTCACAAGCACATGTTAATTGTGTGCAGTGGGCAGTAGAAGTGTGTGTGTGGGGGGGGAAGGGAGTCAGCCAACACACTCCTCAATGTGTGCACAGGGATCTATCCCTGGAACCAGAAGACTAACAATAATAATTCAGTTAGTCAAGCCTGACTGGCTTAGAACTGAAGAAGTTTATTTCAAAATCTGTATGCACACAGCTGTGCAAACGTGTGGCCCTGCCTCATGAAAAAATATTTTAAGCATGCACATGCAGGGTGAAGCCTCACAAAATCAAATATTATGCACATATACAGCAAATCATAAGCAGTGACCTGCAGGAGGGGGAGTTAGCAGACGCCCTCATCAGTCATACAGGGAACCAAGCCTGGAACCAGACAACAGCAAAAAAAAAATAAAAAAAAATAATAATAAACAAAAATGTGCTTCACCCAAAAAAAAAAAAATCACTGGAGCTACCTGCTTCTTGCTCTGGTGCCTCTGCCCAGCTTACATTACTTCTTATCAATTTTCTTCACTACCACTTCAACCTAAGCCTCTATTAAATACTCTTACTCCAAGAGCTAGGCCAACCCTCTACTTGCCTATTGGATCAAGTACGTTCAGCCACGCCCAGTGCCTAGCCCCCACCCCTAGATAACCCTGCCATTTAAGAAGTTGTTACTGACCAGCCTTGCTAAACTAGTGCAAAATACCAGTACTTTTAAGAGTTGCTACTGACCAGCCCTGTTAAACTAGTGCAAGATTCCAGTGCTAACGTTATATAAAGAAACTGTTGCTGACCAACCCAGCCAACCCCTGCGTGATACCAGTACAAGGTGATAATTCCCTGTTAAAAATGCCTTTTGCAGATACTCACCTGTATAGTTGCCTCATTCTACTAACTTATGCCCTAATCTAAATATTGGTTTATAACTCACACCAAGGCCAAAACCCCTCCTTTAACGTCTACCATGATATATCCTTTTTTTTTTTTTTTATTAAACCCTGGTATCACACAACAGGGATGACTCCATTATGTTCATGCCCCTCCTCTCACCAGACATTGACTAAAGAACAGGTGCGAATGCCTTTTACATTATCGGCCTTAACAGTCATCTATGTCCTATCCCTTCCAAACTGCGATACTGCCCATAAAATAGCTGCCACAAAAACGTATACCTGAAGGAGTAACAAAAGACTACTTAGCAGACTAAGACATTACCTAAAAAAATTACTATTACTGCTCCTACTCTGTTCGGGAAATATTGAACTAAATCCAGGCCCTCCTACTTCTCTGGACACCCCTGCAGACCTCCCACAATATAAAGGTATTAGCTTTCTCCACGTTAATGCCTGTTAAAGACGCTTGATCCTATACAGACCTGGGCTATACATGCATCGCCTGATTTCTTCATGATAATGGAATCCTGGCTCACGTCCTTGACCCCAGACAAATCTATCTACATACCCGGATACAATACCTACTGATGTGATAGACCATCTAGAGGAGGAGGGTTTGTTATATAGGTCAAGAGCAAATTCACAGCCACAGTCTTTCATTGTACCTCAAAGGCTAAAGAATTTGAATGCTTGGCTTTAAAACTATGCCTTTCCAATGGGAAGTCACTCCTTATAGCAGCAGCTACCGACCGCCTTCTGGTGGCACGGCATTCCTGTCACATCTCCAAAGCCTACTTGACTCAGCTCATACTGAGTGTATTCAAATGGGGGATCTCAATCAAAACTGGAATGATGACAGCTCGAAGAAGCTGATGGTTTTTTGTGATGCAAATGGGCTAGTACAAATGATGACTACAGTCACCAGACCAAACAGAAAAAGTCCTGAGTGTTCTGGACCTCGTGTTAGTAAATAAGCCACATAACATCTCGCATACCAGAGTATTCTTCAATGACATAAGTGACCACTGCGCTACTGCTTGTATCAGACATTCTCCCCAAATGAAACCGGCCGCTAAATTCAAATTGAAAAGATGCCTGAAAAAGTTCTGCCAGAACACTTTCCTAAAAGATTTAAGCAACATCAGATGGCATGTCTTCTTTCTAACCCCCACCTTTAATGAGGCCTTTAACATCTTTTATAGCCTTCTAATGGGGCTAATAGACAAACACGCCCCACTAAGAATGATCAGACCTCAAAAAAGACCTCCCGGTTGGTTCTGTCCCATCCTGAAGAAAGCACTTAAAGACAGGGACTACTGGTGGAAAAAAGCGAGGAAATCTCACCTGGAGGCAGATTGGCTAGCATTTCGCACTTCTAGAAATGCTACACTAAATTAATTAGGTCTGAAAAAGCTAGATATTTCCAAACCAAACTAGGAAGCAACAAAAATAACTCTGCCAAATTTTGAAACATCCTTAAGGAGGTCGAAGGTCAGTCTAACGACTCACCCCTCCCAGCCAAAACTGTGACCGCAGGAACTACCTACACGAACAGAGCTGATTTATTAGAGCAGCTCAATGAACACTTTGCCACTGCAGGACTTGCCTTTGACACCTCGTCCATCAACAAACTCAGCCCACCAGGGGACTCCACTGCTAACCCTATTGCTAACCTCAGTCCAAACCAACTGCATACCGCCCACTTCAGCTTTTTTACAGTCACGTTTAAACAAGTAGAGAACCTCCTTCTGTCTCTGGACACTAAAAAGAGTGCTGGTGAAGACCATATCAAACCTTACTTCCTAAAACTTGGTCATTTCTACTTGAGTGCCCCCATTACGCATTTATTCAACACCTCCCTGAAACAGGGCGAACTACCTGTGTCATGGAATACTGCTCACATCCTACCCTTATTCAAATCTGGGGATCCGAGTGATCTGAACAATTACCGGCCTAACTCTATTCTATCCGTCTCAAAATTACTTGAAAAAATTGTCAACGTCCAAATTAGAGAACATTTGGATTTGCAAAATTTGCTAAACCTGGCTCAGTCTGGCTTCAGAGCCAAACATAGCACCGTATCAGCCCTTGCAGAAGTAACCACTGATTGGCAAATTGCCCTGGATTCTAAGCAGCATATAGTTGCCCTTTTCCTGGATCTTAGTGAGGCCTCCGATACTGTGGATCATAACATCATGCTTACTGCACTGGGTAATATCGGTCTTGATAGCTCTGCCGTCAAATGGTTCACCAGCTACCTAACCAACAGGTTACAGCAAGTCAAAGCTACAGATGATCTGTCCCCACAAAAATCTCTTTTACGAGGTGTCCCACAAGGCTCCATCCAGGGCCCAGTCCTCTTTGCAATCTATATCAACAACCTGGACTTGCATCTGTGCACAGCCAATGTGCATTTATTTGCAGATGATACTGTACTCTACACTATAAACTCATCCCTGGACTTGGCCCATGAGAACTTACAGCAAGACTTCACTACTCTCCAGTATAACTTCATCAAACTCCTCCTCGGTGCCAAAAAGAGTAAAGTCATGATTCTCTCACTAAAGTCTGCCTCTGGATCTACGCATATCTCCCAGATCCTAATGCTTTTAGATTAGCTCCTTGAAATAGTTATTGCTTTTAAATACCTAGGGTTCTGGTTGGATAATAAGCTTAACTTTCTGTGCTACCTGCATGCAATCTCAAAGAAACTAAGACAGTGGTTAGGCTTATTCTATAGTATTAAACATCTGCTTACCTTAGAAGCCAGAAAGAGACTAGTACAAGCCACATTCCTACCCATACTGGACTATACTGACCTTCTGTACAGTCATTGCCCCATAACGATGCTTAACAAACTTGACACTCTTTACCACCGGGCCCTAAGATTTATCCTTAACCTATCCCATTGTACTCATCACCATCTATTATACCAGGATTAGGGATGGCCCTCACTCTCAACCAGGAGGAAAAGAAATGCTGTCCTCTGGCTCTTTATCTAATAATCTCCCTGCTTACATTTTGTGCTTCCTTGAACGTGCCAAGGGATCCTATGGCTTGGGATGCTTCTCCATACTTTGTTTCCAGATTCCTAGAGTGAAAATAACCTATGGCTCGGCATAGAAACATAGAATTTGATGGCAGATAAGGACTGCTTGGCTCACCTAGTCTACCCATTTCCCTACCTAATGGATAAGCTGCAGATCCCAGTTAACCAACAGCCTACTTCTTCCGACCACCACCCCCTAGAATTGCCTTGTGACTGTCCCATGCATGCTTGAATTCCACCACTGTTTTTGACTCCACAACCTCCTCCGGAAGGCCTTTCCATGCACCCACAACCCTATCTGTGAAAAAATCCTTCTTTACATTACCTCTGAGCCGCCCGCCCTCTATCTTCAAATTGTGTCACCTTGTTCTTGCTCACCTCTTTTTCTGAAAGATGCTACCCTCCTGGACTTTGTTGATTCCCTTGAGGTACTTAAAAGTTTCTATCATGTCCCCCCTGTCCCTCCTTTCATCAATGGTTTACATATTAAGCTCTCTCAGTCTCTCTTCATATGGTTTCTGATGTAGACCCTGCACCATTTTAGTTGCCCTCCTCTGGACTGCTTCCATCCTGTCTATGTCCTTACATAGATGAGGTCTCCAAAACTGCACACAGTACTCCAGATGGGGTCTCACCAACTGTCTGTATAGAGGGATAACTACTACCCTTTTTCTACTTGGGATGCCCCTTCCTATGCATCCCAGTATCCTCCTGGCTCTCCTTACTGACTTCAAATTGACCCAAATTGATTTCTGGCCTCACTCCCCCCCCCCAAGCCCTGATACTAAGGTTCCCCCTGTGTCTGTCCCATGCATGTTTGATACCTGGTACTGTTTTGGTACACAAAACCTCTACTGGGAGGCTGTGCCAGCATTCACCACCCTTTCCATGAAGAAATATTTTCTCATGTCCCCTTTAAGTCTCACCCCTTTCAACTTCATATCATGCTCCTTTGTCCTTGAGCATCTCTTTCTGTGCAATATTCCACCTTTCTGTACCTTATTGATACCCTTGAGGTATTTGAATGTCTCTATCATGTCTTCCCTTTCTCTCCTTTCCTTCAGTGAGTACATATTTAATTTCCTTGTAGGGCTTTTGATGCAGGCCATGCACCATTTTGACTACCCTTCTCTGCACCACCTCCACCTGATCTACAGTATGTCCTTCCTGTGATGGGGCCTCCAGAACTGGACACAGTATTCCAGGTGTGGCCTTACCATTGACCTGTACAGGGGTAACACTACCTCCCTTTTTCTGCTGGTGATACCCCTCCCTATGCACCCCAGCATCCTACTAGCCTTACCCACTGCCTTATCACATTGCTTTGCTACCTTCAGGTCATCAGATAAGATGACCCCATATCCCTTTCCTATTTTGTGGTTAACACCTCCCCCCAACTGATATACTGCCCCTGTGTTTCTGTGCCCCATGTGCATAATTTTACATTTGTGGCATTGAAGCCCAGTTGCCAAACCCTTGACCAGTCTTCCAGCTTTTTCATATCTTTGCTCATTTTTTACACACACACACCCTTGGTGTGTCCACTCTGTTGCAGATTTTTGTGTCATTCACAAACAGGCATACCTTTCCTTCCAGCCCCTCTGTAATGCATTAATAAAGTCACTGAAGAGGACTGGCCCCAGTACTGACCCTTGAGGCACACCGCTGGTTACCTTACCATCATCTGAGTAAACTCCATTTACCTCCACCCTCTGAGTTCTGTTACATAGCCAACTTCATACCCATTTTGCTGTTTTTTTTAACCACTTCCAGGCAGCCTAGCATGTTTACCAGTCTTCTGTATGGTACAATGTTGAAGGCCTTACTGAAATCCAGGTGGGCCACACCCACTGTTCCTCCCTGATCCACTTTCCTGATAACCCAGTCAAAAAACTCTACCAGGTTTGTTTGGCAAGATCCCCCCCCCCCGTGAACCCATGTTGTCTTGGATCCTGTAATCCACTGGTTTTAAGGTATTCCCAAATCCTTTCTTTAAGTAGTGTTTTCATAGCCTTGCCACCACCAAAATCAGGCTTACAGGTTGGCAGTTTCCTGCCTC
Source organism: Neoceratodus forsteri (assembly GCA_016271365.2). NCBI lineage: Eukaryota > Metazoa > Chordata > Ceratodontiformes > Ceratodontidae > Neoceratodus > Neoceratodus forsteri. The sequence continues at coordinate 565,380,386 of CM057455.1, forward strand.
CTCCCTCTTAGAAACAGAAACATATAATCTGATGGCAGATAAAGACCATACGACCCACCTAGTCTGCCCATTTCTCTACTCAGTGTTGACAGCCCAGATCCTATTTGACCTGTGGCATGCCTTATCTGCCCATCTCCAGGGTACCCTTATGTCTATCCCACATGCTCTTGAACCACCTTATTGTTTTAGCCCCCACCACCTCCGCTGGAAGGCTGTTTCATGGATCCACCACTCGTTCTGTAAAAAAGTACTTCCTGACATTCCCCGTAAGCCTACATCCCTCCAACCTCATATCATGTCCCCTTGTCCTTGTGCAATGCTTCCTCTGAAATATGCTTCCTTCCTGTACCCTGTTTATACACCTAAGGTACTTGAATGTCTCTATCATATCCCCCCTCTCTCTCCTCTCCTCCAGTGAATAGATATTAAGGTCTCTGAATCTTTCCTCATACGGCTTCTGGTGCAGCCCATGTACCATTTTCATCACCCTTCTCTGGACTGTCTCCATCCTGTCTATGTCCTTCCTGAGAAGTGGTCTCCAGAAATGGACACAGTACTCCAGGTGAGGCCTTACCAATAATCTGTACAGTGGCATCACCACCTCTTTCTTTCTGCTGGTTGTGCCCCTACCTGTGCATCCCAGCATTCTGTTTGCCTTCCTCACCACTTTTTAACACTGCTCGGCCACCTTTAGGTCATCCGATATGATGATTCCCCAGGTCTCTCTCTTGCTTTGTGGTGGCCAGAACCTCCCCCCATCCTGTACTCCTCTCTTCGATTCCTGTGACCCAGGTACATTATTTTGCACTTTTTAGCATTGAAACTCAACTGTCATACACCTGACCATTCTTCCAATAAGCTTAGATCCTTTCTCATTCTTTCCACCCCAGTGTGTAAGCTCTGTTGCAGATATTGGTGTCATCCACAAACAGGCATACCTTTCCCTCCAGATGCTCTGCAGTATCGTTAATGAAGACATTGAACAGGACTGGTTCCAGCACCGATCCCTGTGGCACCCTGCTGGTCACCTCCTCCTTCACTTCTGATTTCATGTCATTTACTTCCACCCTCTGAGTCCTGTCCCTGAGCCAGTTCTCAACCCATTTTACTGCAGTAGGACCCATTCTCAGGTTTCCCAATTTATTTAACAATCTCCTATGTGGGATGGTGTCGAAGGCCTTGCTGAAGTCCAGGTAGGCCACATCCACTGCCCCTCCCTGATGTACCACCCTGGTCACCCAGTCAAATAAATCAATTAGATTTGTCTGACAGGATCTTCTCGCTGAGAATCCATGCTGCCTTGGATCCTGTGCCCCGATAGTCTCCAGAAACTTCATAATCCTCTCCTTAAGTAGGGACTCCATTAGCTTTCCCACTGCTGTGGTCAGGCATACAGGTCTGTAGTTGTCTTTCTCCTGCCTACTGCCACTGTTGTGGAGATGAACCACCTTTACACCCCCTCCAGTCTTCCGGTACCTTCCCTGTTTCTAGAGATGTGTTGAAAAGGTCAGTCAGTGGACCTGCTAGTATGTTCCTGAGTTCCTTTAGTACTCTGGGGTAAATCCCATCTGGCTTCATTGCTTTGACTGTTTTTATTTTCCCCGAGTTCCTCTAGGACTCTTTCCACAGTGAATTGGCTGGTATCAAACTCCCTCCCCTGACTACCCCTCCTAATGAGTTTTGGTCCCTCACCCTCCTCTTCCCTGGTAAACATTGAGCAAAAGTATTTGTTCAGTATCTCTGCCTTTTCTAGGTCATCTTCCACCCACCTTCCTCCTTCCTTCTTCAGCCTAACAATACCATTTCTGGTCTTTTCCTCTCACCAGTGTAACTTAAGAAGGTCTTGTCTCCTTTCTTAATAGCCTGTGCTATACCTTCCTCTGTCTGTGCCTTAGCTCTTCTGACTGCTTTCCCAGATTCTTTCTGTTTCTCCAGATACTTCTTCCTGTCTTCATTCTTTCGAGTCTCCTTGGATTTCCTAAAGGCCTTTCTTTTTTCCCTTACTTTCTCAGTCACTACCTTCTTTCTTTTTTACTTCTAATATGCATTCTAACACAATGTCTTGTTAAAGCTGGCCTGCCTGAAATGCAGAACCCTAATATTTATATGACTTTCCTCTACCACTGTGGTTACAGTAAACCATACTGTCCTGTGGTTGCTGGAACCAAGGGGACTGTCCACCTCAATATCTGTGATCCTGTCCCCGTTGGTCAGGGTTTTTTGGTGGTGGCAAACCTATCTAGTGTGGACAGTGCATGTGGGGGAGGTGTGGGTGAGGCAGTTGATGCCTATAATAGGGCAGTGACTGGGGCACTCGACTCCCTTGCATCGGTCCGTGTACGACCCAGATCTTCTCACTTGAGGTCCCCATAGTTTGATGGGGAGCTCAAGGCATTGAAGATCAAGGGTTGGAGGTGGACAAACTGGCTCTGCATGCACACTATGGTGTGTACCAGGGGGAAATCAACAGTAAGAAGGCAGTCCTCCTGTCCAGGGAGATTGTTGCTGGGAGAAACTGACCAGCGATGCTTTTTCAGACTGTGAACAGGTTATTACATCCTGCCTGTCTTCAGCCAAAAATAGCAGTTTCTGAAGCCTTGTACAATGAGTTTGCTCAGTTTTTCTCAGACAGGGTGTCCGCCACCAGGCAGGGAGTTCCGCCAGTGGCCCATACTATGACCGACAGTGGTCACCTGGATTGTCGACAAAGCACTCCACCTGGTTGAGGGGAGTTTAAACCAGTGGAGGTAGCCAAAGTCATTGAGGTGATCTCGAAACTGAAGCACACATATTGTGAACTGGACCCGGCGTTGACGCGTTTCTTAGTGGGATGCGTTGACGCTGTTGGTCCGGTGTTCGCCTTGATTGTCCGGTGTTCCTTGTCAGAGGAGGTTGTCCCAGATGCTTTAAAGAAGGCACTGGTGAGACCCCTTCTGAAGAAGTCATCACTGGACCCTGACATCAGGGTGAATTATTAACCGGTCTCCAACCTTCCATTTTTAAGAAAGGTTGTGGAGAAGATTGTGGTGCATCAGTTGGGTGATCACCTGATGGCATTTGATAGTCGGGTTTTCGTGCAGGACACTCAACAAAAACCGCATTAGCTCGAGTGCACAATGATCTCCTCAGGGCGAGAGATTGGGGGGAGGGGACAATTCTCATCTTACTCGAACTCTCTTCAGCTTTTGACACGGTGGACCATTGGGTGTTACTTGACCACCCGAGGGACTTCTGTGGACTCACCGGCACTGTCATTGGCTGGTTTGAGTCCTTTTTGTCAAACATTAGACAGAGGGTGGTGATGGGGAATTTTTCCTCATCTTTTAGCCTTATGTCTTGTGGGGTACCTCAGGGTTCGGTGTTGTCACCGATGTTGTTCACCATGTACATGCTACCCCTTGGAGAGATCATTAGGAAGTATGGCTTGGGGTTTCATTGTTATGCCAATGATACCCAGCTGTACTTATCCTTTCCCCCAGAACATCAAATACGATGGATGTATTAAACAACTGTCTGGCAGAGATCAATGACTGGATGGCCTCCAGCTGGTTGTGACTGAACACCAATAAGATGGAGGTACTGGTGGTGGAGTCGAACAGGAGGTGTGCGGATTTGCCCCCTGGAGCAAACTCTGGACTTGTTCTAGGGTCTGTCTCATTAAAGGTTTCCTCTATGGTGTGTAATCTTGGCATGATATTTGACAGTGGTTCGGCAATGGAATATCAGGTGTCTGCCATTGTCAAGGGAAGTTTCTTTCATTTGAGAAACATTGCCAGGATTAAGCACCTAATTCTACCCCTGGACCTCCTGATCTTGGTACATGCATTTGTCACCTCCAGGTTGGACTACTGTAATGCCCTCTACCGTGGGGTCACTGGTGGTACCCTCCGTCGACTGCAGTTAGTGCAGCATGCAGCTGCCAGGTTGTTGACAGGTCAGTCAAAATACTGTCATGTCACCCCAGTGCTGCATGAACTGCACTGGCTGCCGGTTCGATGGAGGGTGCTTTTCAAGGAGGGTTTACTCACCTATAAGGCCCTACATGGACTGGGCCCTTGTTTCCTGGCTAACCTTCTTACACCTGCTGTCTCTGTTCATCTCCTCCAATCCTCATTGAGGGGCCTCCTGACGATTCCCAGGACAAGATTGAAAACTGCCAGCGATCGAGCTTTTAGTGTCGCCGGTCCTGTCTTGTGGAATTTGTTCCCACCTTTGGTGAAGGAGGCACCGTCAGTGGAGATTTTTAAGATCCATCTGAAGTTTTATTTGTTTAATCAGGCCTTCTTAGACTCCGTTTGATACTAGTGTTATCAGTCCTTTTTAAAATTAAGAGAGTTTTTAAATAGTTATGGGGTTGTATGAGGATTTATTTTGTAAATTTTTATATTAAATTAAACTCCTATGTTTTTTGTACGGCACCCAGAGCCTCCGGGATTGGGCACCAGAAAAATAAAATTTGCCTTGCCTTGCCTCACCAAGTTCAGTATAGCCCCCTTCCAGGTGGGTTCTGCTACTATCTGCCTTAAGTTTGCTTCTTTCAGGGAGGTCATGAAGTCCCTGCTCCTTGTTGTACCTGCAGCCTGAGTGCTCTAATCTGCATCTGACAGGTTAAAGTCTCCCATTAGCAGTAGTTTCCCTTTGGTTGCCATTTTGTGAATGATCCTCACTAGAACTTCATCTGTTTCCTTCCCCTGCGCAGGAGGCCTGTAAACCACTCCAGTGTGAATGGCAGTCTTATTTCCCACCTCTAGGGTGACCCACAGTGCCTCCATTCCTTCCTGTAACTCTTGAGCCTCCGTTGCTTTAATCCCCTCCTTCATATATATATCCACCCCTCCTTCCCCATCCTTCCTAAAAAGTGTGTGTCCTAGTATGACTGTATGCCAGTCATTGTTCTCTGTGTACCATGTTTCTATAATAGCCACAATGTCCAGAATTGTGTCTGCCATCAATGTTATTAGATCTGGAATTTTGTTTCCCAGACTGCAGGCATTTGTACACATTACTTTCCAACCTGTGCACCCCTTTTTGTTTTCCGGTCTGTGCCCTGTGACATGTCTGAGTTGTATTTTCTGTTTTCCTTCCTATTGTGATCAATTTTCTTTTTTTTGTGTCCATCTACTAATTGTGGTCTCCCTATTTCCAGATATGTCATGTGGGGGGGGGCTGCAGTAATCACTCTGACTGCCCATTTGCCTCCTCCCTTGGCTAGTTTAAATGCCTGCTGAGGAAGCATTTAAACTTTTTAGTGAGGATACCTTTACCCCCCCACCGATAGATGTAGGCCATCCTGTGAATACAGTACTTCATCCCTCCAGGTGAGGTCCCAGTCCCCAATAAAGCCATACCCCAACTCTGTGCACCTTTTCTTCAGCCATGTGTTGAATTCCATGGTGCTGATGTTTTGGCCCTCTCCCTTGCCATGGACAGGTATTTATTTATTATTAGAATTTTGGTAACCGGATAAGCTTACTGAGACCATGCAGTCCCTTCTTCAGGGGCGACTCAGAAGACAAATACAATGCAATACAAAACAGTGAATACAGAGATTACAACAATGTGTGCAGAAATACATGGATTACAGAGTCATATACAGTGGGATATACAAATATACAAAATTCTCATTATTTACAGATATACATATTTTCAGAGGTTCAAATGTAATAGTTTAAGATATACGGTAAGATAACTTCAGTGGAATAGGGTACAGCAAAAGGTATGGGTTAATGAAAATATATGCAGGGTGGAGGTTTAGGTAGAACCTCTGAGAAGGATACAGAGTATACTACTTGCCCAAGACTCCTCCCCCTCTCCTGCCAGATCATTTGTCCCCATGTGGATAATGACGTTCAGCTCCCCCCTTTTTGCCACCACCTTAGTGATCTTTAGGATCTGCTTGGCCTCCCTCTGATCTGTGCCTCCAAATAGGCACACTATCTCCCTTTCTCCACTGCTGCCTGTCCCCAGATTTATTCCCCTAACGATGGCGTCCCCAAACAGGATTTGCTTCCCCCTCCTGTGTGTTCTCCTTCCAGTTGCCCTTGGGGCTCCATCCTGGATGACCCCCACATCTCCCTAGATATCTACTTCTGGAGATGCTGTGCGATCTTCCTGCTCTGCCAAAATGGCATATGAGTTATGAAGTGTCACTGGCTGGGGGATGTGCCTTCGTCCCACCTCCCTCACCCTTCCTCAGCCCACTGTAGTCCATCTGTCCGTCCTCCTTGGCATCCTCTGAGGGAGTGGTGGTAGACATGGTGGTCTCTGTGTGGGGAGGAAGGCTGTCTATATCCTTGCCAACTCTGCTCAGAGTCCTGCAACCTCTGCCCTCAACACAGAGAGGTGCTTGCAGATAGTGCAGCACCCCAGTGTCCAGAAGGTCTTCCTGAACACTGCTGCCCCACAACCACTGCAATACATGATGCCCATCATCTCTCTTTGCCTGTCCTTTCCTTACACTTTCTGCACCTTCTGTCCTTTATCCTTTTATGCACCCACCCTTTGCTTTGATGCTTTTTTCCTTTTTGTACGCTGTTGCTTTTTTTCTCTTCCCCTTTTACAAAATTGCTTTAACTATGCCCCTACTATGATTATGAACTCTAGTTGCTTTGAATAAGTGTGCTCAAATTCCTGTTATATCAATAAAATACATCCAGAAACAGCTTCTTGTCAAAATCTTGTCACTGCTCCATCAGCAAAAAAGACAGAAACAACTTTATCTATCCCCTGTCCCAAAAATCTTGCCACCCGATCATTCAGATAATTTCATAAGGAAGGAAAACAATAACTAAAAAAAGGAGTCAAAACACTTGTGCTGAGGGTGTGCTTACTCTTCCTTGCACCTCTCCTACTCCACAGCCCATGCAATTCCCTGTGCTTGGCTCTTGTCAATCAGATTTAACAGGGCATTTAATTAAGAGTGAGGGCAGGGCAAGGAGTGGGGGCAGGACAGGGAGGGTGGGCAAAATCTGCAGCAAGCAAAGACAGCAAAGAAATAACAACCCCACTAAAAGCACACCAAACTAGGTTTGAAATCAGAAGAAATAGGTTTCAAATTCAAAGAAATAACAGCCCCACTTAAAACACACCAAAATAGGTTTCAAAATTTCAACAGCCCCAAAACAGTTCCCTACTAGTCACTTATAAATAGTAAAACAATCAACCTGCTATCAAGTAAAATCAACAATGAGCAATAAAAGAAGCAATGAAAGCAGCAATGGGCAGTTACTGCTCTGAAATTAATCTGATTCCTTCCCCTTCTAGTCTCGTCCCACTTTTGTGTAATAGGACCACATCTGTTGTCCTCCAGTCCCCCAGAACTTCCTCAGTATCCAGTGACATACTGAATAGGTTCATCAGATGTGCAGACACTTCTTCCTTTAGTTCTTTCAGTATCTGGGGGAAGGGAACCTCATCCGGCCCCATTGCTTTGTCTACTTTTAGTTTTGCTAGTTCCCTGAGGGCTCTCTCCTTTGTAAAAGGGCTAGTGTCCACCTCCCTTCCCTCAATGCCCATATCCACTATCTGTGGTCTGTCACCTATCCCGTCCTTTGTAAATACTGAACAAAAATACTTATTCAGTATTTTCTAAATTGGAAGACGGGTTAAGTTGTGCTCAAAAATCCTTAAATAGGAAACAAGGGATTTTAGGTGCTAAACAGTAGGGATAAATTAGAGTCAGGTACCACAAACATTGCAACAAGTCTATCGGCACACAAACTTCAGTAATGGCATCTACCCATCTTGTAAAATTTTAAAACTTTATTTTTTTTTACTTTTATTCAATGCAGTGCATAACCATACAAAACAACTGATACATTGTACCTTTCAGTAAATATACTCATCACTGAAATCTCAAAAAAATCTCTTTTGGAAGAATCAATTGTAAGTCAGCAGAGAGTCAATTTTAAGTTAGACAGTTTTACACATTTGCTGGTCTTCGTGGCTTAATTGCCCAAGTCCTTATTTAGATGACTGGAGCGCAGTCTATTTTAGTTGCTGACCTTATAGACAACTTTTCTTCACTGCAAATGTCCATATTTTACAACTCCATGTTGGTCATTTTGTATCCCAGGGAACTGGTGAAATAAAAAACACACATGCCAGGACACCGGGGCAGTTCAGTACTTTTCAATCCACAGTTTCACTCCCCAGGCCAGGAGCAGCTCACACATTCTTTTTGTAGTACCAGGCATCTGGATCCACCTGGCTAGTGTCACTACTTCACTAATGTTTCCTAGTCATGTGACCCCATCATTAGTGCTGTCCTCCAGTCCCTTGAAACTTCCCCCCGTATCCAGTGATAGATTGAACATGGCCATTAGAAGTGCATACAGTTCCTCCTTTAGTTCCTTCAGTTCCTCCAGTATCCTGGGGTGAACCCGATCAGCCCCATTGCCTTGTCTACTTTTAGTTTTGTTAGTTCCCTAAGGACTCTCGCCTCTGTAAAAGGGATAGTGTCCACCTCCCTTCCTTTAATGCCCTTCTCCACTATCTGTGTCCCATCACCTATCCCCTTCTTTGTGACTATGGAACAAAAGCATTTATTCAGTATTTCAGCTTTCTTCTGGTCCTCTTCCATGCTTCCACCCCTTCCCCCTTTAATCTTACTATCCCTGCCTTGCTTTTCTTCTTTTCACTTATGTGCCTAAAGGATGTTTTATCCCCCTTTTTGCTAATTTGGCAATGTTTTCCTCCATTTGTGCTTTAGTTCTCTTAACTGCCTTCCCTGTCTTCCTTTATTCTCCTGATAAGTCTCACTCTCCTCTTCCTTCTGTGTTGTCTTGTACCTTTTGAATGCCTGCTTCTTTTCCTTTACCTACTCTGCTACTTCCTTGGAGGACCATAGCAGTCTCTTTCTTCTCTTGCTCTTCGTAACCTGTCTGACACCGAGGCATGTTGCCTTCTCAAAGGCCTTCCTGATATTTGCCCAATTTCCCTCTATCCCACCAATTTTCCCTATTCTTTCTAGGGCTTCCTTGAGGCACTCTCCCATTTTCTTGAAATCATCCCTACTGAAGTCTAGGACCCTTGTTTTAGTATGGTTAGATTCTGGTCCAGTCCTAATGTTGAACCATACCGTATGATGATCACTGGTCCCCAGGTGGCTTCCCACTGTGACATTGATGACACGGTTCCTGTTTGACAGTATCAGGTCTAGTAATGCCCTCTCACAAATGGGTTCTTTAACTAGTTGCCTGAGGAACTCCCCCTGCAGGGAGTCATATTCCCTACTTCTAACTGATGCTCCAATCCACTGATTGATGATCAATCTAAGATGGAAACAGAAAAAAAAATGAATATGTTATTGCTTCAGGTTAGTTAATATGATTCAAACAGTGTGAGGCAGTATCTGTGGAATGACGCTAAGAGCAGGGGGTGGGAATTAAGAGTTTGTAGATTCCAATCCACTGGAATGAAATACTCACTGTGTGACTTTGGGCAAGATGCTCCTTGTGGAAGCACTTATCTTTTCAGTTTTCCAGTCCACCCTGCTGTGGGAAATGGGCAGAAGAAACAGGACTCCTCTGGAAAATAAAATGTTGCACCTCAGCTGATCTATCCTGGGTAAATAAATTGTAACCAATGGAAAAAAAAATCCTGTCAATCCCAAGATGTGCCTGTACATGAAGTATATGTACCTACGACAGGCTGATGCATTCTAAGTTACTCCTTCCTTTTCCGAGAGCCTGCTTCTGCAATATTTCACTAGAAGTGTGCAAAAACATACAGCTCTGCTACTTGTTTTAGTATTTAGCCCTGTGGACAGGTAAACAGAGAAACAAGGATGGTAACTACTTGTTCAGATTCTTAAGACCTCCTCTTTAGCTATTTTAATTGGGTTTATAAATATTGTATCTGTAGATAGAAAAAAAATTGCATTGCTGTAAAATTGTATGTCTTGCTGTTTATGTGAGCATGACACCCATGTGAGGAGCATTTTTGTTGGTCCTAAATCTAAGCAAAAATCATCATTTCAGTCTTCAACAACAGCTTCTTCATCCACAGGTTCGCCCCCACCCTGTGCTCTTGTAATACTCAAGAACTTACACCTGTTTTTCTGTGACTATACTCCAAGTATCAATTATATTTATAGTCAGTGTGAGTTACTGTTATTTCTGTAAACTAAGAGGAAATGTTTGTCATAAAAGAGAAGTAAACACAAGAGATGCCAGGCCCAGGTGAACAGCACACTCACTCGTTCTTTTTCTGTTTATACACAGTTATTTTCCAGTTCAGCAACTAAACTTGAGTTTGCACTAGGTGTTGGCAAGGGAAGAAGCAGTACTTAAGTAGAAAAGGAAGAGGCCAGCACATGGCAGACTCATTGATTGTCTTTGAGTGGGATGGGAAGGGGTGGAATGGAGTGGAGGTGGTGTTGCATTAACAAACTGGGGTCTTCAACTGGGGTTTAAAAATGATTTATAGCTTGTTTTATCATTGTCTGATATTTCTAGCAACATAGCATGTTCACAGGTGAATTATTCAGGCTTTTGCTGTATGTAAGCACCCCTACCCTTCTATCTGCACAACCACTCGATAATGGTGCTGCCTACAGGATGTAGGTTAGAACCTGGGTTCGTGGTTAGAAATGGCTTTGTAAATGGCTCGGTGCCTCCACCTATGGGGATCCTAATAGCCGGGGTGCTTTCCCATAGGAAATGAATACAGCCCCCTTCCTCTGTGACAGGTAGATTAGTAACACAATCCCCTCCCAACTTATCACTCTTAACATGCAAATATTACACATCACAATAATGGCAAATACTTCAGCAATTGCAGAAAAATAACCAAAGGGGTTTATTTTGGGGTCTGAAAAATAAGGTAGGAAACAAGGGAAGCAAAGGGAGTAAAACATTCAAAAACAGTAACCAGCAGATAGCCATATATACACAGTAACAATTTACAACACTGTATTCCCCCTGTCCCAGTCCCTTTCTCCCCACTGGTGCACCAGTTAACCCCACAGTCCTTGTGGGAGCTCCCAAATACTTTAGTGTGCACACAACAAGGAGTTGCATGCCTGTGCTGAGTGGGCTGTGGGTGCAGCACTGTTGCAGTGGGTGGATGCTGCAGTTTCAAAATACAAATTATGTCAGTGGATGTAAACACACAGATGATCCTAGCTGTAACTGTTGCTGTGGGCTTAGCTAAGGGCATGCAGGAAGCCCAGGGGGTAAACTAACTAGCTAGCTAGCTGGACAGTTAGAAAATAAATTGTTCGGGTAAAACCCAGTACTCACGACCTTTAGATGTCCAGGTGGAAGTAGGCTGTTGGCAAAACTAGGATCTGCAGCTTATCCGATAGGTAGGGAAATGGGCAGACTGGGTGGGCCGAGCGATCCTTATTTGCTGTCAAAGTCTATGTTTCTATGTGATGCAGATGTTGGGGATGTCTCCCCTTGCTGGCAGTTGGGTAGAACAGTTAGGCTGGTGTGGATGCTGACGGTGATCCTCTTCAATGTTTGAACCCCGAGGAGTGATCCTCATATATTTATTGTAAAAATGTGTATTTTTTTGTACCTTGTATTTGTTTTAATGTTTAGGCAACTTGTAAGGAACAGGCCAATTCTTGTAAAGTAGGCTAACCAGCCTAAAGATTTGCTGTCCTGTATAAAAATAAAGTTTTTACTTTTTCAATACTACTTCACCACACAGAGAGACTTGTCTTCACACACCTCAAAAGGTAGGTCGGAAGTTGTCATCACCCCACAGGGGGACTTGTCTTCACACACCTCAAAACGTAGGCTGGCAGTTGTCTTCACCCCACAGTGAGACTTGTCTTCACCCACCTCAGAAGGTAGGCCAGCAGTGACAGTGGATCTTCACCCCACAGAGGGACTTGTCTTCACCCACCTCAGAAGGTAGGCCAGCAATTAGGCAGTCGAGCTCAACCCCACAGAGGGACTTGTCTTCACCCACCTAAGAAGGTAGGCCAGCAGTTAGACAAGCAGACAGGACCTCAGAGCTCTGGTTCCCTGTCAAAGATCACAGTTTTTTTTGTCAGGTTCTGAGAAGCAGTGGATTTGTCACCTCACAGAAACACAAACAAATAATTCTCACAGCCGTCTCTGCTATCTTGGTTGTGAAATTCTGCAGTTGGTGAGACCCCATCTGGAGTACTGCATGCAGTTCTGGAGACCTCGTCTTCATAGGGACATAGACAAGATGGAAGCAGTGCAGAGGAGGGCAACTAAAATGGTGCAGGGTTTGCACCAGAAGCCATACAAAGAGAGACTACAGGAGCTTAATATGCATACCCTCAAGGAAAGGAGGGAGAGGGGGGATATGATAGAAACTTTCAAGTACCTCAAGGGAATCAACAAAATCCAAGAGGGTAGCATCTTTCAGAAAAAAAGATGTGCAAGAACAAGGGTGCACAATTTGAAGATAGAGGGGGGATGGCTCAGGGGCAAAGTGAGGAAGTATTTCTTCACAGAGAGGGTGGTGGACACATGGAACAGCCTTCCTGAGGTGGTAGTGGGGTCAAAAACAGTGGGGGAATTCAAGAATGCATAGGACAGACATAAGGCAATTCTAGTGGGGGGGGAAGGAAAAAGTAGGCTGTTGGTTAACTAGGATCTGCCGCTTATCCAATAGATAAGTAATTGAGCAGACTGGGTGGGCAAAGCGGTCCTTATCTGCCATCAAAGTCTATGTTTCTATTCTAGGTAGTCCAGTCAGGCTGAGGTAAATCCCCTTGTCTCTGGGATTTACCAGGTAGTTGGCAACCAGTTCTACAGTTCTCAGCTTGTTTTGGCACAGACTAAAAGGTTTTAGTCTGTGACAGCACAAGGAGCTGTCAAAAACAGATGCTTTCTTTTCAGAAGCTCACAGTCTCTCTCAGGGTTAAACTGTCAACCCTAGAATGTTAGTTTTGAATACATGACCTCCCATTGGCTGAAAGGAGTCTTGGGGTCCACCCCCTGATTGGACTGCTACCACTACCAATCGGGTCCCTTGCTGTCTTCAGGCAGACCACATCGAACATGGCCACCCATACTGTCTTGCACAACTCTATAAAATATTATAAAAAGTAGAAAGTGTTAGCAGCATCTGGCTGCATTGGGAGGATGCTTCTGGACCCATCTGATGGTCAATAGGGCTAGGGGTCACATTGGAGAGACAGGAGGCCCATTGGGAGCTCTGTTTCTAGTGCTCCCCAGCAGGATCTCAAAAAATGGCATCTGGTGCCACAAAGTATCATGGGACTTGTAGTTCCTGGCCACTATTTTGTCCCCAGAACTCCCTGACCCACTGGAGGCTTTAATTGGGTCAGGGAGCCTTTTTAAATTTTATTTGTTGTTTTAGTTCCTCCCAGACCCCACTGGTGTCTGATGGGGCTGGGGAGATGATTATGTAAGTGGCACTTCTGCTGCATCCCTCCAGGCACACTGAGGCACCAAGAAACATTTGCGGCCTTTCCTGGTGCTCCCCGCCCCACTGTGCAGCAGTTCGAGGGGCGTGGAAGCAAAACTCACTGGCTGCACACTGGCCACATTTCCATTGGGTGCTCAGGTGCCAAAAACAGTCTGGAATGCTACCCAGTCCTAGTAGCAGTCCAGGATCAGGCTGGGGGAGTGAGGAGGCAAGTGGCTCACTGGCCACAAGGACTGGGTGCTCAGAGGTACCACAACTAAGTCTATCTGCTCCCTGGCTCTGGTGGCAGTGCAAGAGTGGTCTGGGGGAGCAAGGAAATTAATAGCTCACAGTCCTGGAGCAATTGGGAGGCAGCATGTAAGCTCCCAACTTGAGATGGGGACTGCATTCTCCCTCCACTGAATCGATACAACAGTCCATGTGTTAACGAAAACTTATCCCACTCTCTCAGGAGAAGCGGTACATCAGGCAGATTCGGTTTCACTTGAGAGGATGACAAGCCCTTTTCTTTGGCTAATATGATGTCTGGCAAACAGGGATCTGTACACTGTGCTCATCTTAAATCTGCAGGACATAAGTGAGGCAAGGAGGTATTATGCAGTGTGGTGAATTGTGCATGCACTTCCGGTATAGCATCCAGGATGCACTCCAAGTTGGTCCACAGCTTTGTCTGGGTTAGTGATACCATGTTGGTCATCAGGCACCATCACCCGGTAAACTGCTTTTACTCAGTTTTCCAATACATAGGTCCAGGGTCCCTCCATGGTAGGAGTATGATGAGGGCATCTAGACAGTGCATCTGCATCTACATATGCTGTTTTGTCCAGGATGATATTTAGGGTTGCCACCTATATGGTTTTTGACCAGATAATCTGGTTTTTAGGGTCCTTATCTGGTCATCCGGTTTTGATTAAATGCAGTCTGATTTTTGGGTCATTTTGTGTGTTCATATGCTCTTAAAACTGATGTACCAAATCATTCACTGTTTTGGCTGCATTGCATGTCCAGGTTACAAAGAAGTTCTGATGTCACAGTCATTCAGACCTGCCTTTGTTTGTAAAACCAGACTGTCTGAGAGGTGTAAAGTATGGCCATTAAGATCATTAGCAGTAAATTAACCTAATCTTTTCAACTCTGCATTTTTAGTATGGTCTTTTACTGCTATGACAGGAAACAGCTTTTACACCGTTATGTGCTGTCATGCATTTCTTTTTGTTTGTCCTATTAGTCTGGTATGTTTTTGACCCATTTTTATTAAATTAATAATCTAACTTTTATTGCCTTTATCACCACATTTGCTCTAATTTTTTGTATTACTTGAACATTCCATGATATTAGTTATACTTTTACAGGTCATTCAGATAAACAGCATGGAATGGTATATCTGAAATTGTGGAATGTCTTAGAAATATGAAAAGAAACAGCAGTAGCAGCTGAGGTAAAGGGGGACACAGTGCAGTATTAAGGGTACCACAAGCACTGATAATTAAGTTATCAAAAATTGGTCAAAGCATCAGAATACCAGACTGACATGGAAAGGGAAATGGGAGTATTTAACAGAGGGCTGAGCAATAAGCTGTGGATGAGCTTGGCACATTCAGCAGACCTGAGTCTGATTCCCAAAACCTCCACTTATATACTGTGTGACCCCAAGCAAGTCGCTTAACCTTCCTGTGCTCCTGGGTCACTCCTGTAAAATGGGCTATTTGCCTATGGGAGTTAACCTGGTTGCTAAAGAATAAAAATAAATAAATCAAATAAATAATAGTATAAAAATGATTTCCTGTCACCAGTAACATCTATTCCAACATTACAAATGGCTTTGGAGGAGGAGCAATATACTCGCCAGTCATAAAAAGGGGGTGGGACCAGAGGCGGAGTTTGGGGTGTGGTTTAGCATCCGGTTTTTACCTCATCCAAAGGTGGCAAACCTAGTGATATTGCAAGCAGAAGTTGTAAACAGACAGGGCAGAGATCAATCTATGCCCAGTGGCATCTATCTTGGCAGTAATCAACACATATGTCAGTGGGTTATTGTCAGTCAGTACAACAAATCTGGCTCCATACAGATACCCATGGAATTGATCAGTCACTGCCCATTTCAGTGTAAGGAACTCTAACTTATGGACTAGATAGTTCTTTTCAGAGGGAGTCAAACTGTGAATAGCATACGCGATGGGTCTTATACCCTTTTTGTGTTCTTGGTAGACTATGACACCCAATCTGTCCATGCTGGCATCTATGTGAAAGGTGTATGCTTGGTATTATCAGCTAAGGCTAATACAGGAGGTTCGGTTAGGAGTTGAATAATTTCTTGAAAAGTGTTTTCACATTCAGCAGTCCATCTGTCCCCAAAAGGTTAATTGGTCTTGAAATATTCACTTGGGGATGTCTTTTTGAGCTCCTAGATGTTTGCTCTTCTAGTTTGGAGGATATCCCTGAGTTAGTCTGTGCAAAGGCCTCACCACGGAGGAGCAGTTTTTCACAAATATCCTGTAATGCCCACAAAAACCGAAGAAAGATAGAAGCATTTTCAAATTGGTAAGCCTCGGCCATGCAGTAAGAACTTTCACTTTTTCTGGATCAGTGCTGATACCTTAATCAGAAACAATATGTCCCACATACTTCATGGAAGTCTGGCAGAGCTAACATTTGTCCAGGGAGAGTTTTAGACCATGCTCCTACAGCCAGTCCAGTACCATTAGTAGTCAGGCTTCATGTTCTTCCAGTGTTCTCTCAAACGCTATCAGGTCTTACAGGTAAACCAAAACTTCTAGGAGATTCAGATCACCCACCACCTTCTCCATCAGGCACTTCAAAGTTGCTGTAGCACCAGATATCCCTTGTGCCATTCATTCAAATTGGTAAAATTCAAGTGTATGGGTAAAGGCAGTCTTTTCCTTATCTTCATTAGCCATTGGTATTAGGTAATAACCAATGCACAACTCAAGAACAGAGAACCATCTACTCCCAGTGAGGCTGTCCAAGGCATCTTGCACTCTAGGCATGCTGTATTGATCAGCCACTGTCCGCTGATTAAGGGTGCGATAGTCAATACACATTCTTATGACACCATTCTTTTCTCAGCCACCACTATAGTCCAGCATAGGGGCTGTGAGACTCAGTTATGATCCCTGCCTTCAAGAGCTCTTGCAGATGTCATCTAAAATCTTCAGTGTCAGCAGGCACCAATCTTCTCAACCTTTCTCTGAATGGGCGGTCATCATGTAGGCGTATATGATGCTTCTCCCCTTTTGCACATCCTATAACCCATTCATTGCAGAAAACATCTGATAGTTTGGCCAGTTTATTTTGTAATCAGTTCTTCCAGCTGGGTGGAATGGGAGATGAACCGAAATTGAAAACCTCTTCATCTAGTTGAGTAGTCTTCTGACAGAATGTGGCCACAACCACATCAGCAGTGTACAGGTTGACTAGTACTGTACCAGAGGGCACCATCAGATCTTTGTGAGTCTTGTTCTTTAACTTTATGTTAATCTTTTTTACCATCACTTCGGTTCCGGATAGCACTCCTTGCTGAACTATCAGATCACTGGGCAGACCTCTTCTTGGTGACTCCGCAATGATGATCTGGTCTGACAGAGATTCAAGGCAATCCACTGCTCCTTCCACCAGGCACTCAGCTCCAGGTGGCTCAATCAAAGGCTGTGTCCCTTCTTTGCTGCTGACTCCAATAACCCCCTCAGGGTAATTGCAGACCTTGGCCTCCCTCTCCAGGTGTGTGGTACTCACAGTGGCATGAATCCCTAAAGTCTGGTAATTTCTTTCCCCTGCCTTCTGCTGGCACAAGTGAGCCAGGCATCCAAACATATTGGCATTTGTTCCAGTCAAAACAGGTGTCTTGTCCAGTATCTGGGTGTCAGGACAAATGAGTTCTAAAGTGTCAATCCTTTGAGGGACTCCAGAAAAAGTCTCTGGAAATTCAATTTGCACAGCAATGCAGCCATCACAGGGGTAGCTGGCATTGCTCAATCCCCACACAGAAAGTCCCTTTAAAGGTAGCAAAGGCAAATGCTTCAGGTAGGTCTGGTAAAAGGATTAATAGATGATGGTGACCAGTGACCCACTGTCCAATATGGCTTCATATGGGTACCCCACAATAGAGATCTTTATGATTGGAGTAGGACCCATCAGTCCTGATCGCAACTTGTTCCTGACAGATGCAGTAGGAGCTGTTTATTATCAGAATCTCAGGTTGCTCCCTCACTGGGCTCCGCATGTCATTTCCCTGTGACAGTAGCTGTCTTTCCCATTTCTGGTCCACTAGCTGCTGGTTGTCAGGCCTGCCGCACCCATGTGCAAAATGTCCATCTTCTCCGCAATGAAAACAGAATAGTCCATCTCTGGGTAAGGTTGAAGATCGAGGGCTGAACCTTGGAGCAGTTGAATGATTCAGTGGGCATCTACGACCAGGTGACAAGGAGTTGGCTCCTGGGTGAGGTGTCTGTGTCATCCGCAAGGCTTTTTCACACTCCGAGTTCTTTCAACTGTGTTTTTTAGGTCTGGGGCGTCACTTTGTTCTCGGTTACTGTTAACATGAGGGTGCAGGGGGATGGCTTTCCCAGTAGGCACTCACAATGAATTGGCAATGGCTTCCTGTGACTCTTCCTCTCACCTCTTCAAGGAGCTGTCTGAAATTTGGGGGATCTGCTCTGCGTTCTTTCAGCCTCAGAGTTATCAGAGTCCAACAGGAATACACAGCTCCTCGTAAAATCTAATTGAGTCTCATTTGGGCAACTAGTGCAGGGGTAACTCCTTCAGCTTCAGCTATTTTAGGAATCATTGTCTCCACTCTGGTCATGTAGTGGGGCAACTGCTGTCCCTCTTTCTGGGTGGTAGCTCCCAGCTGAAAGATGAGGTTTTCCTTACGCTCAGCTGCTCCAAAGAAACTTCTCATCATGGCAGGATGATCACTAGCAGTGCAGTCTGGGTGGCTGGCTTGCAGTGATCGAATGACATCCAATGCCATACCTCTCAAACTTTCAACTATACATTTGCATTTCTCATCATCCATACATTGCCACACTTTCTTTTTCTGGGTGACTTGACTCATCCAGCTTTTGTAGTCATTCTCCCCAGAAGGAGTGGGGGTGACATCAGAGAAAGTACGCAGTCTGCTGTACTTTTCATAGGGCGTAGCCAAGTAAGGTGACCAGTCATGACCTCCAACCCAAGGTTTCTCAGGGGGGTTTGTCTGTGAACACATAATGCCTTCTGAACAGAACTGTATGTAGAAGCAGGAGTAGGAGCAGAACTCCCACATACAGACACTGTTCCCAAACATATGCTGCCTATGACACTTTCAAGATGGTACCTTGGAGTTGCTTCAGGATCCCTTCGACCAAAATAGCTTATTTTCAGATCAATGTCCTCACCCTTGTACCAGTCTAGCAATGAATTGCGATCCATCATGACATTGAAAATTGGGGGGGGGGGGTACCAAACTATTCCCACCAAAAAGAAGGGTGCTGCAGAAATGCAAAAAAATCCCAGTGGTAGCCTCCAATTTTGTAACCACCCCTACCCTTCTGGCTGCACAGCAACTTGCAAGTGGTGCTGCCTAAGAGATGTAGGTTGGTGCCTGGGTTCGTGGTTAGAATTGGCTTTGTAAATAGGGTGGTGACTCCACCTCTGGGGATCCTTATAGCAGCATACTGCCATGGTGCTTCCCCACAGGAACCATAGAAACATAGAATTTGATGGCAGATAAGGACTGCTTGGCCCACCTAATCTGCCCATTTCCCTACCTAATGGATAAGCTGCAGATCCAAGTTAACCAACAGCCTACTTCCTTCTACCCCCACTAGAATTGCCCCATGTCTGTCCCATGCATTCTTGAATTCCTCTACTGTTTTTGACTATACTACCTCCTCAAGAAGGCTGTTCCATGTATCCACAACCCTTTCCATGAGAAAATACTTCCTTGCGTTACCTCTGAGCTGTCCACTCTCTATCTTCAAATTGTGCCCCCTTGTTCTTGCACATCTCTTTTTTTGAAAGATGCTACCCACTTGCACTTTGTTGATTCCCTTGAGGTACTTGAAAGTTTCTAGCATGTCCCCCCTCTCCCTCCTTTCCTCAAGGGTATACATATCAAGTTCCTTTAATCTCTGTTCGTATGTCTTCTGTTGCAGACCCTGCACCATTTTGATTGCCCTTCTCTGGACAGCCCCCATCCTATGTCCTTGCTCAGATGGGGTCTGCAGAACTGCACACAGGACTCCAGATGGGGTCTCACCAACTGTCTGTACAGAGGGATAACAACTTCCTGTTTTCTACTGGTGAAGCCTGTCCCTATGCATCCCAGTATCCCACCAGCCCTCCTTACTGCCTTCTCACATTGCTTGCCTGCCTTTAGGTCATCTGATATGATTACCCCCAGGTCTCTTTCCATTTTTGTTGTTGTTAGTATCTCACCCCCCAATGTGTACTCTTCCCCAGGGTTTTTGTTTCCCAGGTGCATTACTTAGCACTTCTTTGCACTGAATCTAAGCTGCCATACTCTTGACCATTCCTCCAACCTTGCCAAGTCCCTTCTCATCCTTTCCACCCCACCTTCTGTATTGACCCTGTTGCAGATCTTTGTGTCATCTGCAAAGAAACATACTTTTCCTTCCCGTCCCTCTGCAATGTCACTTATAAAAAGACATTAAAGAGGACCAGTCCCAGTACTGAACCCTGCGGTATCCCATAGTAAACCCCTTTCTTCAGAGTGGACTCCATTTACTATTACCCTCTGTGTCCTGTTGTCCAGCTAACGTCTTACGCAGGCTACCACCTTGGGACCCACTCTAAAGGCTGGCTAACTTACATATTAATCTTTTGTGTTGGACTGTGTCAAATGCCTTGCTAAAGTCTAGGCAGGCCATGTCCACAGCCCTTCCCTGGTCTACTACAAAGAAATCTATTAGATTCATCTGACACGACCTTCCCACTGTGAATCCATGCTGCCTAGGATCCTGTGCCCCACTGGCCTCTAGGAACTCAACAATTCTTTTCTTCAGAAGTGATTCCATCATTTTCCCTACCACTGAGGTCAAACTGAAAGGTCTGTAGTTTCTTGCCACTGTCTTGCTCCCACTTTTGTGAAGGGAAATCACATCCACCCTCCTCCAGTCCTCGGGTACCATGCAATCCTTCCATGATTTGTGAAAAACGGTAGTCAGTGTTGTCACTAGTTCTACCCTTAGTTCTTTTAGAATTCTGGTGTGAATCCCGTCAGGACCCATTGCTTTGTTCACCTTCAGTTTTAAGAGTTCTTTCAGAACCATTTCTTCTGTGAATGAACTGGTATTGACTGCCTATCCAGAGTAGAGATGCAGCGAATTTAAAATCCGCTGGAAAAGTGAACACGAAGTGGCCACTTCATGTTAGTGTAACGCTACGCGTAGTGTCCATTGAGAAGTGCTCACTTCGCCTTGTGATTATGACTTGACTTCGTGTTGTTATTCCACCTTAACGTGAAGTAAGGTGAAATGACAACAATAGGCACTTTAGACAGCCCCCCCACACACATCACATGGCTTACAGTACTGTAAGTCACAGGCTTTAGCCAGGCAGGAAGGAAGTGAGTCATACCAGCAGATACTTTCACTTTCTCCTTTGCAGAGGTAGAAGGAGGAAGGATAGTGTAGGAGAGGAGTGTTTATTTGTTGCTTAATTTGCTATCTATCTTAAACTTCATAAAAACCAACAGCTTTTTTAAAAGCTAATTCTTTAGTTTTTGTTGTACTGTTTTGTGAGTTCTTTTTTTGTGACTGTTTTATTTGTTTTATAAGTTTTGTTTTGTGTAAGTGTGTGTGTGTCTGTGTGTGACTGTGTGTGTGTATGGGTGTGTGAGACTGTCTGTGACTCTGTGTAAAGTCGGTCATTGTCGTTGCGTGACATGGAGTGGAGAGGGAAGGAGAGTTATGGACCAGGGACAGTCTGTGGCCCATGTTGGTGAGAGGGGAGTGAGGACATGTGGGGGTCAGGGTGGGAGGGTGTTGCTGGACCGCTCCCGATTATTTGGTCCTGCCCCCCCCCAAAAGCAACAGCACCACCAGTGCCACCGCCTCATCCAACAAGTCTGCCACTGCCATTACCACCACCATCTGTACCAGCTGCAGGATCTCCAGCAGCACCACCTCCCACTCCACAGCAGTAGGTGGAGCCCCCCCCCCAGGTGTGTGACAGTGCTGCCGGCAATACATCTGCCCCTGTTGTGCCTGGTCCCTCCCGCAGCTCAATAGTCTGGCAGTTTTTCAACTGTGTCAGGGGGGACAGGAGCATTGTGGTGTGCCTGCTTTGTGGTGTGCAGGTGCACCATGGCCCCCGTGGGACACATCTGGGGACTGGGGACCAGAGGACACACATGCTTAACCACCACAAGGTGGAGTGGCAGGCTGCCACAGAATGGACCAGGCCTCCACCTGCTGGTCCTTCTGTGGCAGTGGCAGCGGGTGCTGCTGCTGTGCATCATCAGAGCAGGAGGAGGGCCACAGCAGCAGCTGCTGCTCCACCACTACCCCCACCACTGCCACCAGCACCACCTTCACCACCACCTCTACCTGCCTTTCCTCCCGCAGCAGTTGACCCCGCCATGATGCCTGCAATGTAGTCAGAAATAGCACTGCTGTGGGCTGCGAGGGAGGAAAGCAATCAGAGGATAGGTGCTGTCCAGCAGTAGATGGAGCGGATCGCGCAAGAGCAGCTGCAAATAGTGTCGATGCTTCATCTGCTGCTGGAACATCATGGGATCGAGCATTAGGTTTTGTTTTCTGCACAACTCCCCCACTGCTGTACTGTTTTGTATTTTGTTTGTTTAATACTGTACCAGACAGAGGGAAGGCCACAGTATTAGTTTAAAGGGAAGCAGTCAGCAACAGAAGCGCCTGCATCCTGCCCCTTGCAAGGCTTACCCTCCGGTTAAGCCTTTTAAGTATGTTGCGGCAATTTTCTCATGCCGCAATATACTTTATTATACTAAAGAAATGCCAGCGACCCGGAAGTATGGCAGATGCTATGGGGGCTCCATTAGGTGTAAAGGTGCAACGGCGATGCACCATGCGCTTCAATACAAAAGTATTTTAAGCGCATGGTGCGTCTCCACCGCACCTTTCCTTTACACATAATGGGGCCCCCACAGCATCCGCCATCCTTCTGGATCTCTGAACTTTCCTTATTAAAATAAAGTATGTTGTGGCACGAGAAAAATGCTACAACATACTTAAAAGGCTTAACTGGAGTGTAAGCCCTGCACTGGGTAGGACGCAGGAGCTCCTGTTGCTGACTGCCTCCCTTTAAATATATACATGCACATACAGTCATACATGCTCCTTATATGGGTGCCTTACCTCCAGGGTAATCTTTCTTGCTCCACATGTCCTTACATTCCATAGTGCAATACTTTTCTGGCAAAAATGCTTGTAATTTCGGTAAACCAGGGCCTGGAGGACTTATGTTTTAAAGAGCAGCCCAAGTCCTGCCACCGCACTCAGCAATGTTATGACATGATGACAGGGAGAGCACGGGGGCGTGCTTTATTATAGTGAATGGCCAGAAGCATTCCAAATGTTTCTTTATGCTATAATGGTCAGTTTGTGGTGAAATGTGGGCACATTTCCACTAACAAGGCTCTTGTTAGTTGAAACGTGCCCACGTTCACTACACCGATACTGGGGGGGGGCAGAACTTGGGTGGCTCTTCAGAACGGGAAGTCATCCAGGACCCGGTTTACTGAAATTATGAACGTTTTTGCTAGAAAAGTATTGCACTATTTAAGGACATGTGGAGCAACAAAGATTACCCTGGAGGTTAGGCACCAATATATTGGGTGCAATACCATCCATAACTATTTAACTTGGTGAATCTCTTTAAAGCAGCAGTGGAGCAATCTGTTGAAAATTTTGACCTATACTTTTTTATGCTATTTTACATTGCCACTTTACTTACATCCTGACTTGTATGATACTCTTCTTTCCAGTATTTGAGTCTGCTTTATTACTTTTTTTCATGTGTGAGATAATAAAAGGAGCACTCCTTTTAATATGGTGCGGACCAGTTCTTCATCAGTATTTTGCGCTGTTTTTCTCCATCAGTTGTTATATATTATTTCTGTTGTAAAATTAACAATTATGCAGCAGGCAGTGTTTTATGACATCACATAACAATAGTTGTTCGAAAACAGCTACAGATAGTGATAAGAACCTGGTCAGAACAATATTAAATGGTGTGCTCCTTTTTTATTTTCAGACATGAGAAAAAGTAATAAAGCTGACATAAATTGTGAAAAGAAGGGTATCATGCAAGTCATGAGGTAACTAGTGGTCACCTGGCCGGCAACGGCAGCAATGTAAAATAGCATAAAAAAGTATAGGTCAAAATTGTCAGCACATTGTTGCAATGCTGCTTTAATTTATAATTTAAGTATGACATTATGTGCTCACAATCACAACACAGAAAATGGATCTGTCTTCTGTCCAGAAAATTGACAAGTGCAAAGGAAGTGAAATGGGATCATCACACCACATGCAAAGTCCCCCAGAATTTATTGCGCAGTCACTCATGCGCACAGTGGTCATACAGAGTCCCCAGATTTTTTCTGCATGCCCAAAATGCATCCACCTTGTGTCCAGAAAATTGACAAGTGGTAACGAAGTGAAATGGGATTGTTTCAGCACACGCAAAGTCCCCCAGAATTAATGGCGCACTCAGTTGTGCATGCAGTGGTGTCACAGTGTCCTCAGATTTTTTCTGCATGCCCAAAATGCATCTGCCTTGTGTCCAGAAAATTGACAAGTGGTAACAAAGTGAAGTGGGATCGTCACGCCACATGCAAAGTCCCCCAGAATTTTTTGTGTAGTCACTCACACGCAGTGCCCCAGAATAAAGTGATGACCATGAGCGAACTGTTGCTGGTCCAGTGTGTGCTGCGATTTGAGCAAATGCAATGTGATCATCTCAATTGGATGGAAGGGTGCCCTTTGTCTGTACACTATTAGTAGCCTTGGTGAGTTGATATTATATATATTTTTCTGTATTTTGTAGGTGAGGGTGGTTGACATGGACATGTACTTATGGTATTGTTCTGTATCACAGGTCACAGATACTGTTGGTGTGCACATTCCAGTGCTCAATGAGAACTTTTTGCTTAGAAATTTGCAATGTATAACTCTGTAATGGTTTCTTATTTTATTACTTCTTCACAGATTTCATCTGTATCCTTCTCGAGTCTGGTTGTTAATGATGGTCATGGTCATCTAATGAAATGACTTCTGCATGTTGCATGTGCACCCCAGCCTGGGGGGGGGGCCTGATGTTGAAGAACTTGTTTGGATAAGGCCACTTTGTCAGAACAACAAAGCATCTGGAAGTTTCCTAAAAAAGAAAGGAATGAACTTAATTGTTATGTGTCCCTCCCTGGTTCTCAAATCTCAATCTCTAAAGTCAAATTACATTTCAAACCCACATCTTGTCAACTAACACAACTTGTATGCAATATTTGCTGCAGTCTTTACAAAACAATGAAACGGATTAAATAAAATCTTCATACTTATCAGAATTTATTTCACATGGATATTACATCGCTTCCTCTCTATACAGTACAGCTAGAGTACCATTCCCAACGAGTTTTAGTGAAGGAGCCTTTTTTGGTTACCCTGTAAAAGAAACAAAAGAAGTGTAATGTATGTGTTTTACCATTGCGGCTCTGAAAAGCTACAGAAAACAGAACATACAACTAAAGGAAGTGAAACAGCATAACAAACATGACTGAGTACACATACTCACTTTATGGTTTAAATATTAAGAAGCTTTGTATCTCTGGCTGATGGATGTGGTGGTCCGGACAGACTCATGGTGGCAGTGGCTAACAAAAGTCCCGGTGGTGGTGGTCCGGGGGGGCAGACAGATGCATGGTGACAGTGGCTAACATCAGTCCCGGTGGTGGTGGTCCGGGAGGCAGACAGACTTGTGGTGGCATTGGTGGCAGTGGCTAACATTAGTCCCGGTGGTGGTGGTCGGGGGGCAGACAGACTCATGGTGGCAGTGGTGGCAGTGGCTAACATCAGTCCCGGTGGTGGTGGTCCAGGGGACAGACAGACTCATGGTGACAGTGGCTGACATCAGTCCCGGTGGTGGTGGTCCAGGGGACAGACAGACTCATGGTGGCAGTGGCTGACATCAGTCCCGGTGGTGGTGGTCTTGGGGCAGACAAACTCATGGTGGCAGTGGCTAACATCAGTCCCAGTGGTGGTGGTCCGGGGTGGGCACACCACCTTTTAAAAACTTAAGTTAAAACCTGCCAACATTAACTACATCATCATCCTCATAAAGAAAGCTGCCCTCACAGTCATCAATGTCTGAAGTCTGACCACTGGGAAATTCTTTCTCCATTGTGTCATCATCTACGTCACTGGTGGGCCACTTCAGGCAGCCACTGCCAGTGCCACCAGGATGCTCCATTTCCACATCAGCAAGACCACCATGACTAGGCCGGGGTATGAATACCGAGGTTGCAGTCTTTGCTGGTATGTGCCTCTCATTCATTTTAATGAATGTTAGCAAACTAACATTTGCAGGAGACAGGTTTGTCCGATGATCCCTGACTATTGCACCTGCTGAGCTGAATACCATCTCAACACTTACACTGGAGGGTGGGCATGTGAGATACTTCAGTGCCACTGCAGTCAGCTCTGGCCATTCACTAACCTTTCTACTCCAGTACAAAAGAGGATCTTCAGTTATTGTCAGATGCCTGTTTTCAGACAAATATGATTTAACCATTCTCTGTGCTACACTAAGTCCAACTGTTGATGCCTCATCCTGTTCTCCTGAATCATTTATTTCACAAATACTCACTTGGGACAAAGCCTCCCAAAGCGGGTTGATGCCAGCCACTTTGGATGACAGATCATCTGGAACTGCAGTCCTCTTCCTCTTGCAGGACAAGCTTGATGGTTCTCCAGATACACCTTCAGCCGGATTATGCTGCTGAGGTTTGCTGACCTTGGCACATGACTTCTGTGCCCCATGAACCAAGTGCACGAGTTGACCACTGATATTTTTAACCTGTTCAGGCCCTCTCTCCAGTACTGATGCAATTCCACGTTTGTATCGTGGGTCCAGTATTGTTGCTATGACAAAGGTGTCACTACGCTGAATGCTCACAATGTGATGATTCTGGTCGAATACTGTCAGCATGTGTTGCAGCAATATACTGCTACCACCATCTCTGGCAACATCATGGCTATGCTGTACATTCACCAGTGTCTGCCTCAGCACCCGCAGCAGTGGAATTGATTGGCTAATGGAGGCAGACTTACCACTCATTGCCTGTGTGGCATGTTCAAAAGGCTACAGAATTGTTATTACAGAGTCCATGAGGCACCACTGTTCAGTCATCATAGACATGGATGCCCCGGAACTGTCATGGCTAGTGTGCATGACAAGATATTCTGAGATGGCTTTGTATTGTTTATACAACCTCTCTGCCATGTATAACATGGAGTTCCATTGGGTGACAACTTCCAGCTTCAAGCGGTGCTGAAGCAGGCTGTTTTGTATCTGCAACTGCCGCAGTTGGTCACGGGCCTTTCCAGATCTTGAAAAGTGAGAGCAGATATGTCATGCAATGGTCAGCATTTCCTTTATATAAGGGTGCTGCAGAAACTCCTGAACCACAAGATTTAAACAGTGGGCCATGAATGGAACAAGAAAAAACCACCATTCATGATGCATTTCACCACATTTGACCCATTGTCACTTGCTATGAACCCAGCTCTCAGGGACAGAGGGTTTAGCCATCTGTCAATTTCAGTTAGTACCATGTCCAACATGTTCTCAACAGTGTGTGAACAGGTCACACTGAGCATAGCAATCGTTGCATGCTGTTGAATTCCTGGAAGATTGCTACCGCGACAATCCACCTTACTGCACTGATTATTCACACTACCAACATCGCAAACAACCCCTGACACTTGTGCCCAGTGTGCAGTTATACACAAATATGAACTCCCTGCTGTTTTGTCACTTGTTCACATATCCATACTTAAATGGATAAATGGAGAGGAGGAATGTTTAAGGGCATGTCTTACTGAGTCAGACACAGTGCGGAACAACTCGGGTAGAAAAGTATGTCCTGGATGGGACTTTCCATTTTGGACAGGCATGTGCAGCAAACCACTGAAACCCAGAATTCTCCACAAAGGAGAAGGGCAAAAGATCAATTGCCAGCATTTCCGCTACAGCAGCATTGAGTTCACGTGACACTGTATGATTCGGGGGGTACTTCAGCATATGCGCAAAAACACTCTGTAACATGGGCTGACTTAAACGTTTTACATGGGGTGTGTTGATCACAAATGGTTGTACTTTGTGATGAATGGCATTGGCAGTGGGTGGAGTGTGGACATTTGATGAAGACAGTTGCACAGGTGATGATGACAAACCCAGAAATGCTGTTATTTTGCCAGATTTGCCAACCGGGGTTGATGTACCACTTGCACTAGACATATTGCATTCACCACCACCACCACCACAAAAACTGCTACTCTCACCAGCACTGGACAACATTTCAAAGTCATTATGGTCCTCCACCTCATGATGCCTGTAGTAATCATCTGCTCTTATTACCTCACTACTGCACATGTTTAATTTACTACTGGACTTAACAGTCAAGGAAGGGGATAACAAGCTGGCTATGGTTGCTGGTGACGCGGGTGAATGCCCCACTGTGGTATTAGCTGCCAGCTTGTGCTGGGTCCACAGTGCTAAGTGCCTATTCTTAAGATACGTATGCTGTTCTCCTGTGCCCAGATGGCTCCCCTTTTTACCTCGACTCACACGCACATGGCAAACCTAGCAGATTGCAACTAAATCATCATTTGCATCTTGAACAAAAAAATCCCAAACAAGGGATTGTGATGCTCTGCTTTTAACATGTCCATGATGTGGCTTATTTAAGTCCCTTATTTTAAGCACTGAAGGGGGGGCATGTGATGTTTCGGGCACTGCACACCTGGACTGCAACTGACCACCATGACCACCTGTCATATTGATTACTGGGTCATCATCATCATCAACTAAAACCGGTAGATCACAAGTTTTTACGGGGAATTCCTGCAAACAGACTCGGACACAGCCACTTTTAATTTCTTTTTCTCTGGTTCCCAGCTGGGGTCAATTACATCATCATCATATTCATCAACGTCACACACATTCACATCTTCTGCTTGGATGCTAGCATGTGGACTGCATGTTGCAACAACAGCAACATTATCATCATCATCATCATCAGCATCATCATCATCATCAGCATCTACATCACCATCACCTGATATTTTTTCACCACACTGTGAATCACTGCATGGAAAATGCATGACATTAAGTGCCACAGTGGATGGAATATCACATTGTAGGCTATCGTCGACATGATCATCAGAATCCTCAGGTTCAGTTACTGGGATGTTACTGGGAAGTATGACATCATCTACGCTGCCACTCACTTGCACTGCTTCACACTCAGTATTTTTGGATACGGTACACTGGTCAGAATTAGAACTTGACACAACAATATTAATACTACCTCCACCACCACTAACACCAGTAACATGAACACCACTGGCTGGGAAAACATCATCTCCTCCAACTATGAGTGATGCTACTGATTGGGCTATAAAAAACTTTGCAGGAGAAATACCTTTCCTCACATCAGCAATGCACTTCTGCATCTGCCTGCTACTACCACACCCACAGACCATCTTACTGACAGCATTGCCATGTCCAGAAACAGCTTTGCTTGCATGTCTCTTTGCAGGCATTTTGGGGATCAACCACAAATATTATAACCAAATTCAGATTTTGATACGTTCACTCTCTGATTGGAGGGATGCTGGAAGTGAAGCCAAATAAACAACTGTGGCTTTCAGCAACAGATAAGAGACTAGTCTGAAACTGTCATGGAATTAAAACAACTTCAGTAACCAGTGGTGCTGATGAGGTCACAAAAACAATCCAATCTGGTAAAAAATACATTTTGAATGTGGGGGGGGGGAATCACTGAATACAGACAGTGCTGATTTTTACGGCACTACAAGCAGCAAAACTAAGAACAGCTGCCATGATTGCAGTACAAAATCAGGCAGCCGCAGTGGATAGCAGGTTCACACTGCTGCACTTGCAATTACACTAGTCTGTGGCACAATAAAAGGTGTATCATTTGATGCATGCAACACTACACACACACACACACACAGAACAGTTTGTATACAATGCTGAATGAGGAATGTGCCGCAAATGCAAAAGTTCAGTACTATGCCACGTTACGTATTGTAAATCTGTAATGTAAACAACCTGAACTTATGAACTGCTGCACCACATCCACACAACAAACAGCAAGAACATTTCTACTATTACTGACAATATTACTATGTGTACATTAACACAGTCAGTTATATAACAAAAATATAACTAAAAAACAAAGAAATCACTATTTCTCCAACTTAAATCTACCTACACCACAGATACGCCCCTCCCCCAAAGCACACTTTCACTGTCTTTCATCACACACACTTAATATTGTAAATTAACATTTAAAATCCATGCAAAAACCAAAACGCTCAATGACATGAGCACAGGAGGGTTTCCTACAATCAAAGAACTAAAATTGGATCCCCCCAAAAAAGCAAAAATGCTTTTTGAACTGCTTTTACAAGATTCCTATCATAGGACAGTTGTCAGTGCACACTGTCTCCTACTCCTTCCTACTCATACTACCCCAAACTGAGGCTGTGCAGATCAATATAGAGACCATGTGACCTGAAATCCCATGAATCACTGCAAAATGCACCTTTGGAGCTCAAAAACAAGGTGAAGTGAGGTGAAGTGCACTGCCTGCAATGCACTTCGCCTTAAAATTGACAGGGTAGTGGCCTGTAGAGGCAAAGTAACGTAAAGTCATTGCTTCCAATGGACTTTGCATTTCTCATTTATAACGTGAAGTACTCCATTTCATGTTGTGGAGCACTCCGTGAATCCGCCTTTGCTCCGCAAATCGCTTTGCAGAGTGGATTGAGCCCACTTCGCTCACCACTGATCCAGAATGTTTCTATTCTTTGGTTTAGGTACCTCCCTCTCCTCTTCTTTTGTGAATACTGAACAGAAGTATTTGTTCAGTATCCCTGCTTTTTCACTGTCACCCTCTGCCCACCCTCCTTCCCTTTATTAAGCCTCACTATCCCTCCCTTGGTCTTTCTTCGCTCCTAATGTACCTATAAAAGGTTTTATCCCTTCTTAATTGAGTTGGCTATCTTTTCCTCAGTTTGGGCCTTTGCTATTTTGACTGCCTTCCCCACTTCCTTCTGGTTTAACTGGTACAGTTCTCTGTCCTGCTTCTTCTGTGTTTTCTTACACTTCCTGAATGCTACCTTTTTTTCCTTAACCTTCCCCGACACCTCTTTTGGGAACCATAGTGTTTTTTTTCCTTCATTTTGTTTTGTTGATTTGCTTCACACAAAGGCTTGTTACCTCTGTGATGGCTGATTTTTCTCCATTGTTCCTCCACCCCTCCTTCTTGCCCTTTTGCTAGTGCTTTTCTGAGGCACTCTCCCATTTTCCCAAAGTCAGCCCTCCTAAAGTCGAATACTCTTGCTTTTGTATGGCTGACTCTATAGCTGTGTTTATCATGAACCACACTGTTTGGTGGTCACTTCTTCCCAGATGGCTACCCACTTCTAAATCTGAGATCCTTTCTCTTTTCCTGTTTGACAGCACCAGGTCTAAGACTGCTCCCTCCTGAGTGGGTTCCACCACTAGCTGTCTGTGGCATGCCCCCTGTAGGGCATCAAGAATAACCCTGCTCTTAGATGTGGCTGCAGCAAAGGTGCTCCAGTTAACATCTGGCATATTCGGTTCCCCATCAACAATATCTCTCCTTTTTCTGCCATTCTAAGAATGCTTTTTATTATTTTCTTGTCCATTGCCGCCCCCTGAGATGGGGTCTGTATACAACCCCCATGCAGATTGTGGTGCCATTTCCTGTCTCCAGGGTGACCCACAGTGCCTCCTCTACTCCCTGTTTACCCTTTATTTCTGTTGCTTTGATCCCTTCCGTTACATAGAGAGCTACTTCTCCTCCTCATCTTTTACCCTTCCTGTCCCTCCTGTAGCTTGTGTACACTGGTATGTTGACATCCCAGTCATGGTTCTCTGTGTACCATGTTTCTGTGACTGCCACGATGTCCTGGTGTCCCTCTTCCACCAAGGCCACTAGTTCAGGGAGCTTGTTACACAGACTACTGGCATTGATACTCATCACCCTCCATTTTTTGACAGCCTTAGC
This sequence comes from Neoceratodus forsteri, assembly GCA_016271365.2. Taxonomy (NCBI): domain Eukaryota; kingdom Metazoa; phylum Chordata; order Ceratodontiformes; family Ceratodontidae; genus Neoceratodus; species Neoceratodus forsteri. Next base: position 565,412,106 of record CM057455.1, read on the forward strand.
CCTTTTTCTGCATTTACCCCTGTCCTGCTCCCTATTGACTTCTCTACCTTGGTGTTTACCTCACTAACTACCGTGTTTTATGGGGGGAGGCTGAAATTTCTATATCCTTTTCAGTGCCTCCCCCGCTTGGCTAGTTTACTTGCTTGCCAATGAAGCATTTAAACCTATCACCTAGGATCCTGGTTCCCCTCCTGGACAGATGCAGACCATCACGCCAGTATAGGCCTGTATCCCTCCAGGTAGACCCCTAGTTTCCAATCAAGCCAAAACCCTGAGCTCTGCACCAGTCTTTCAACCATTAATTGAATATCATGGTGCAGAGTACCCTAGCATCACCCTTGCCACAGACAGGTAGCACCTCCGAGTAGGTTACCATATGTGCTACTTGTCTAAGGCCCCTCCCTGACTCTACAAACTCCTCTTGCACTGCTCTAATCCGATTCCCAGCCAAGTCATTTGTCCCTAGGTGGACAATGACATCCAGCTGATTCTCTCTTGCAGCTGCTCCTGCAATCCTGAGGATTCACTCCCTATGCCTCCAAGCCATGGCATCAGGCAAGCACCTTACCTCCCTCTCCCCTTCCTCCCCCAGTTCTACCCTCCTAACAACTGAGTCCCCGACCAGGAGTTGTTTCTTTCCCCTATGGTGTCCCGTGCCACCCTCCTGTGGGTCTCCTTTGTGGAGGTTCCCAGCACCCTCCTTGGTCTCCACTGTAGGTGCCTCCACAGAGGAACCTCTCTCCACCAGAACAGCGTATGAATTGAGGAGAGATACAACTAGAGGGATGCACCTCTATTCCACCACCCTCTCTCTCCCTGAGCCCACCTTGGTCCAACTGCTCCTCTTTCTTGGCAACCTCTGAGGTAGTGGCAGTGGTCCTGGTGGCCCCCTCCCTAAATGACAAGTAGATTAGTAACACATCCCCTCCCAGCTTATCACTCTAAACATGCAAATATTACACTACATAATAATGGCAATTAATTCAGCAATTGCAGAAAAATAACCAAAGGGAAAACATCATCTCCTCCAACTATGAGGAAAATAAGGTAGGGAACAAGGGAAGCAAAGGGAGTAAAACATTCAAAAATAGTAACCAATGGATAGCAATAGATACACAGTAACAAGTTACAACACTGCATTTCCTTTGCCGCAGTCCCTCTCTCCCCACTGGTGCACCAGTTAACCCCACAGTTCCTGTGGGAGCTCACAAATACCTTAGTGTGCACACAACAAAGAGTTGCAGTCCTGTGACAAGTGGACACTGGGTGCAGTACCAGTGCAGTGGGTGGATGATGCATTGGTGTCCTCTCAAAGCAGAGCTATTTCTGAAATTACACTGAGTGACTACAGGTAGTAGTTTAGTTAGAAACACAGTGGGTGCAAGGGAAGAAACACTGCTGTCTTTATCTAAAGTGAGAATCTAGAAGTCTGCAAACCCTTGCAGAGCCGTATAAACTTAAACTAAAAATGCTTCAAAGAACCACAAGGCAGCTTTCAGGAAGACTTGAGTCTTTTTCTGATATTGACTAAATTAAATGGAGCTTCCATACAAGAGGAATCAGCTCAAAGATGCAAAGCAGAGCAATAACAGGCAAAGGAGAAGGTCTTATTTATTTGAAGTTGTTTTATATCTACTTGCTAGGGAGCCAAGAAATTGATATCAGCAAAGGCAAAGCTGTGTCTTCTGGAAACTGTGTCTGAGCCCTTGACTGAAACAGAAGGGAAAGGCTGTAAGGATATTGCATTTTTATTTCCAGACAAATCCATATCACAGGTCTCACAAAGGACTAGAGGTGAATTTTGTATTCTGTATTTTGACTCTGTCTTGGAATATATTGTATTTACCTTCTAATTGCTGTGGTAGTTAACACTGTTACTAAATTTACCTTAACCAGGATACCTGTATATTAGCATAGCATTTTGAAATGTTCTAATTAATTTTGAATTGTTTATATTTGATTTTAAAAACTTTGCATAGTATAAAGTTTAATATAGGGGTATATTGGAATAACTTGAACCTAGATTATTATGCCATGGTTTCAACAAGAAGTGGTAAACATAGCTCCCTGAACTTAAGCATCCTAGAGGAATCAGTACTTAGGAAGGGGAAGAAACCTAAAAGAATGCAGAAAACTATAACAGGAGGGGAAAGTATATCATTTAAAGTGCCTTAAGAGAAAAGCAAACAATTTAAAATAACTGCCATTTTCCTGAACATGTAGATGCCCCCATAAACTTATCTACATCCAAGTCTGATCCAAAACAACTTAAAGATGGGGACATAATTATCTGGTTTATCAAGAAAACCCCACAGAGGGAAAAATAGTGCAATTTATGAAGTACAAAATGGGGATATTTCTTTACTTACACATGGCTGGGAAACCCTACAAACTACAACTGCCCTGAGCAGCATTCCGGCAGCATTTGGGACCTGCAGTGAGGTAACTACAGCCTCCTCTCTTGCACCGTTTTTGCTGAGGATGTTAGCCCGTAGATGGTACGCATCGACTGCCCTGCCCACCCCAGCCCCCTGGCTATCGCCTTCCCTATTGGACCTTGTGTGTGACTGGGACAATCTCTGGCACATAGCGCAGGAGACCGGGAGACCCACCGATGGGCAGTACCACTGCGCCGGGGCCGACCACCAGGCCAAGGCCGAGTACTATAGAAATATACTCTCTGCCTCCTGGGGTATGGGGTGCAAATTCTGGGACACCCTAAAAGAACTAAGTGACAAAACCTCAACTGTCATCCTCCCAATTGCCCATTAATGGCTGTATTTCCACTGACCCTGAGATAATAGCAAACATGCCGAACTCCTTGTTTTCAGACCTCGCAGTGTACTCCCTACCAGCTTCTTTGCACTTACCCCCACCTCCCCCCTGCACCCACCCAAGTGCCCCTCTTTCGTTTCAAAACTATTTCTCAGCGTGAGGCTGCCCTGCTCCTACAAAGGGCACATTGCAAATCTAGGTTCAGCAATGACTCCCGCGATCTTAAACTAATAAGACTGACCCTCACTGAGGTACTCCACCCTCTCACTGCCCTACTGAACTGCTCTCTTTCCTAGGGCAATTCCCTGCTAAATGGAAAACTGCCCTCATCATTCCCATCCTTAAGAGTGGTGACTGTACCATACCTGGTAACTATCATCCCATCTCGATTCTACCACCTCTCTCCAAAGTACTCAAAAAAATTATTGCCTCCTAGATCACTGACTACCTTGCCAAACACAACCTCCTCTGTCCTGAGCAGCATGGCTTCTGAAAAAGCCACAGTACCACCACCACTCTCCTACCATTTACCAATACCATACATGTGACCCTTGACGCAGGCCAGATTGCTGGTGCTGTTTATATTGATCTCTCAGAAGCATTCGACACAGTGCATCACTCACTCCTCCTAGCCACACTTACTCAAATAGGTTTCTCTCAGGATTGCACAGCCTGGTTCACGGACTATCTATCTGGCAGCACTCAGAAGGTCAGACTAGCTCAGACACAATCATCCCCCTCCAAGTTACTTCTGGGGTCCTGCAGGGGTTGATCCTGGGCCCCCTGCTATTTACCCTATTTCTTAACTCCTTACCCAAAGCCTGTTCTGGGAACCTCCTATTGTATGCCAATGATGCAATGTTATTTAGTGCTAACATCAACCCTGGCGCCCTCCAATTAACCCTCCAAAGATCATTTACTGAGGCTGAGTCCTGGTTTGCAGACCATAGGCTCGTCCTAAACTATAAAAAAACAAAGTCTATGCTATTTGCGCATGCCCAAAACAAGCTTAGTGTCCATCCCCTGTACATTCTTAACACCTGCAATGAACCTCTGGAACAAGTACCCTAATTTAAATACCTAGGTGTTACCCTTGACTCCGGTCTCTCCAATCATGAACATATCTGCTGAGTTAGCAAGGATGTCAATGTGTGTATCGGTCTTCTCCACTGGTACAAGCCATGCCTTCCCCATGATGCACTACAGCTTGCCATCTCTGCCTCAGTCCTGTCACTCATAGATTATGGTACCATTATTTATGGTGTGGCTGATAGCACATCCCTCAACAGGATCAGAGTTGCTCTGAACAAGGTCTACAGTCTGGCCACTGGTTGTGACCATCTCACACACATCTGCATGCTCTATGCCAGTTCCAAGTGGCTAAACTTTGATGATCACCTAAAATACCAGACCTGTCTTCTTGCCAAGAAAACCCCAGCTGGCCTCATGCCCTCACCCCACTGCTTATGCCACCCCCTACTTCCAGACATACCCATCACTCAGAGAAAACTCCTTACCAGGTCCCTCTTTGTAAAACCTCCATGAGTCAAAGAACCTTTAGGTACAGGGCCCTCCTCTGGCTGAATTCACTACCCAAAATCAATCATCTCAGAGCATAAACTGGGCCTGTTCAAATCCCACCTCCATAACCATATAGCATGGACCTCAGCCTGCGGTATTTATAAAGTGAGAGAGGGTGGTATCAATTGATTGGGTGCTGCATGTGGGGGACCAGTTGGAGTTAGGTAGGTTTTGAAGTGTTGATGCATACCCTTTTTTAGGTGTCTATGGTAGGAGACAGCAGGGGGAGTAGTAGGTGTTTTGTTGGACCATAAGCAGGTTACTGGGCAATGGTCACTAAGGGCATCTGGGAGTACTGAGACTTTAGTGATGTTGTTGGGGCGATTGGCAAGAATAAGGTCCAGCAACGAGGAGATGCTCGATTTGTCATTTGGCCTGGTAGGAGATAGTATAACCTGAGTGAGGTTGCGCACAGCAGCCGAGTCCTTATAGGGAATGGAGGACAGGGACAGCCAGTTGACATTAAAGTCCCCCAGACTAGGCATATGTATCCAGTAAATGAAGGGAATAAAAAAATTAAGAACTTAGACTATGACATTTTCATACAAAAGATCTAGATACTGAAAAAGCTGAAGCAAATAATAAAATTTTAACTAGAGAATGGGTCATGAGGAAGGCCAGGACCTCAAATGCTGTAACTCCAGGAGAAAATTTTGAAGAATTAAGAAGGACAATTGGTAATAATAATGTGTGCAGTACTGGAGGCCACAACTGCACAAGGACATTAACAAAATGGAGGAAATCCAGAGAAGGGCAACCAAAATGATGCAGGGACTGCATGAGAAAACATATGAGGACAGATTAACGGAGCTCAATATATACCCTAGGACATAGGAAGGAGAGAGCTGATATGATCAAAACATTCAAACACCTTAAGGGCCTTAACAAAGTGAAAGAGTCTAACATGTTTAAATATAAGAAGAATAACAGGACAAGAGGACTCAGCATGAGATTACAGGGAGACCGATTAAGGGGTAATGTGAGGAAATTCTTTTTCACAGAAAGGGTGGTGGATGCATGGAATGGCCTACCTCAGGAAATGGTGGATGTGAATACAGTGCAGGGCTTCAAACAGGCATGGGATAGGTATAAGGGAGCAGTATGGTTGAGCATGAATAGATAGGCCATTGACAATGTAAAGGCCTATGGCACTTTGGCACATTCGTAATATAGAAGAGAATGGGCAGACTGGACATGCCTTGCAGTCCTTATCTGCCGTCAACTTCTGTGTTTCCATACAAGGGAATTAGCATGAATATATATCCTTCTGCCTTTTTGAAGACAGGAATATGAAACAGAATTTCTAGTGGAAATGTAAGGGGTTGAGATGCTGGAAAAAGAGACACTAGAAGACTTGGATAAACATATTAGGGAACTACTAAATGTAGATCACCAGGAGAAGGAAATATAGTAGTAGCACCTAATTAGTCAAAGGATTTTAAAGGATTTTAAAAAATTCCCTATTGAGAATTGTGAAACCTTTAGTTAGGGATTTTCTTTTGTTTGTTAGTGTGTTCACTGCTACCCACAGAGGGTTGTCTCATCTGATAGTGTAGTTGAAAATCTACCAAATGGCACTTAAGTACTGTAATAGGAACTGGCTTCTTTCTCTACGTATAACAAAAAGAATTTTAGAGAATTTTTTCCCCTGAATTTTGTGAAAGTTAAATAGGGAATCTCACAAAATTGCTTGACAAATTTGATGCTACTATTATAACTACTATGAGACTTCCCAACCCTACTATTCCAGATTATGTTTTAATATATTCTCAGTCTTGGATACCGATGGAGAGGATATGAGAACAGGCAGAGGCACTTAGAGCAAAAGGCTTTAATATAAGCCAACCACAGAGGGTTCCCATTATTCCAGATAGGACTTAAGAGGAAAACTCAAAGTATAAAGCACAGCAGAATAAAAGGGAAAGAGATAAAGAAATACAGAGTCTTATTCAAATTAAAACAGAATATGAAACAAAACAATATTCAGAATGGGAGAGTAAAGTTATCTTGATTTTTGGATGGAACACACTAGGAGAAAGGTCTAAGGGGAGAATTGGGAAATAAATTATTGCATTTATAATATGCTCTCTTAATAGTGAGATTCCAACTTATGCAATTGATAATATAAGAATTCATGTCAAAATATCATTAACAACTCAAACAGATATAATATTCAAAAATGTTCACGTGGTGGACACAATTCTTAAAAAAGCTACATTATTGGATACAGTTGGTATTCTTATAACAATTCTATGTCTTTACAGCAACTACAAATAGAACAGGAGAGGGAGACAATGAAAAACATAACAATGAAGGCATACCTGATGTTTTAATATCTAAAATATCTAAGGGGACAAACAATGAATGATGGCCAAAAGAAAGAAAAAAGTCCAGTTATACAGACTCAGGATTTGAATACAAAATGACAAGAACTTAATGATAGGGAGAATGTCATGGACCCAAAAATATTATCATGGAACATAGATGGTATAAAATATAAACAGGCTGACTAGGAAATCAAGGATTTTCTTGGGACCTTTGATGTGCTATATTTACAAGCGATCTGCAGCAATCACTTTGAAACATGCATGATTCCAGGATTTAATGTGTATAGGGTCCCCGCAGTAAAAGAAAAAAAAGGAGGGCCACCTGAAAGCTGGACTTATTACTTACATGAAGACCTCCTTGAACTTTAGAATGACTAAAATGAAATGTCCTAGTAATTTTGCACTCCCATTAAAAATGGAAAATATCAAAATCAAATTATTAATAATCAATGTATATATACCGCCAAACCCCCCCCCCCCAAAAAAAAAAAACAGTGGATATGTGGATAAACACAAAGAAAACTTTGGAAAATTTAATAGAGGAACAAGACACCAGTCCAATTTTGATAGTAGGAGACTTTAATGCCTGAGTCCCAGATGGGAAATATACAAGAGATCTATATAAAGATCTCTTGCAGTGTCTCCCAGCAATTAACCATGAAACAAGTTATTTTAGGAAACTTAAAGATAAAAAATATAATAATAGAGGGAAGGAATTAATAACCATCCTCTCAGGGAATAACTTCATATTAATGAATGGAAGATCAGTTGAAGATCAGGAAGGAAGCTACACAAATATAGGATCCATGGGTTCTTCCACATTTGATCTAAATGTAACGGTCCTGGACTGATCAGATTCTTTTCATTATCTAATATTAACTATGATACAGATACAGAATTCTAAGGGTGAACAAGTGGACATTTTCACCCAGGAGGCTGACATGGAAATCCTGAATCTTAAAAGGATTAAGTGGCAAAGAGACATCATAAATATATTCCAGGAACTATTCACGGAAAGTAACCTGGAAAAGCAATGACAGCATCTGTTAGAAACTGTCAGCTTTACCAATATAATACAAGAATTGCAAAAAATAAAACTTTATATAGGGCCTCTTTAAAAAACAAATAGAAGACAGATTTCAAGTCAGAAAACATGGTTCAACAATACCTACAAAAAAGTTAAACAAAAATTAAATCAGATGGCTAGAGCAGTAAAAGAAAGGAGAACAGGAAAGAATATTAATGACTTAAACAGAGCAAGGAAGACTAATAAGTGGTTTTTGGAACAAGAAAAGAATAAATATAACATCAAACGATGGGAAAAGCTGAGAAAAGGCTGCTATAGTGAAAGAGAACAAACATTTTGGAAAATTGTTAGTGCAGGATATGGTCAATATTTAACTAAAATAGAAGCTTATGTCAAGCCAGAAGTCTGGGAGACTAATTTTCAGAAATTATATTTCTCAGAAGAAGAGGAATTTTGGATAAACAATTTAATGATGAATAAACTAACTGAAGGGGATATATTGGTAGCAGTTCACGAGCGGGCCAGAGGAGTGAAGAAATAAACAGTTCACAGTCCTGGAGCAATCGGGAGGCAGCATGTAAGATCCCAACTTGGGAGGAGGGTTACATGTGTTTCAGTTGAGGGACTGTTAACATCATAATAAACTAAAAAGTAAGTGCATTTACTGAGGTCTTGGATAACACCATTGAGTGGATGCTTGTTAATTGGTTCCACGTCAGTTGAACAATAGACAGTAAGGTACAAAAACAGACACAATATACATGTTTGGTATAGAAGGTCAGAAAAGACAGTTAATGCACAGGGGTAAATTCAGCTGAGGCATTGTGCAATGTAAGCCTGCATCCTGGAGATAAACACATAGAATTAGGAATGGACACATAGGGAGAGGCAGACGGGAAGGACAGAGAGTAGAGGACAGAGAGAGGTATAGTGTAGTGGGATAGGGCAGGCACTGAGGTGGGGGTGAGGTAGAGGCTATGCCCAAGGTGGGAGGTAGGGTGGGAGGTCAAATAAGTGCTTTGGTTGGGCTACCCAATGGGACAGTTGACAGGGTAATTAGGTGCTGATGGTAGAGTACTGATCTGAGGGGGGTCTTAGTGTAAGCATGCATGGTTACTCATAGCAATAAGGTGCTGGTGAAGTTTTTGTTTGAAACAGCCAATCATTGCAGCACCGGTAATGACTGGAGGTATTGGGATGGTCCGGGGGGGGCACGGTAAGAGAACACACATTGTGCCAATGCAGTGCGGCATCTGGGCATGTGGAATACTTGAGTGATGGAGCTTCTGGTCTGTTTTGTGCCCTGGGGCAGGGACAATAGGTTCTGCACACCTAATGGTAGTAAATTTAGGGACACTTTTTTGGCAAAGAGGCAGGTTTGATATCCGATTCTGCCATTAAGCTGGAGCCAGCCTACCCAGGTATAGAGATCACAGGTGTGCGTGAGTCTTGTAGCATCTGTGAGAAGATGGCAGGCTTTGTTTAGGGCAATAGAGATGTGGTGAAGGGCTGTGTCTATTTGTAAAACCATAGACAGCCAGCCCATAGTCTATGAGGGAGACAACTTAGCTGTTGATGGCCATGTTCAGTACTTCATGTATTAGACAGTGCCTGTGATGGTAGAGTATCCTGATTCTTGTATTGATAGCTCTTGTGGTATTGTCAATATGCTGGGCATAGGACAGGGTGGAATCATTTGTGATGCCCAGGTAGTTAAAATGCTGAACAAGCTCCAATGTGGCACTGCTGCCATTCATGACTACAAGGGGGAAGGTTTTGAGTTTGCTTTGGGGGGGTGGAATACATTATGGTCTTAGTCTTTTTATAGTTCATAACCAGTCTATGCTCCTTAAACCACTTTTCTGTGGATGCAAAACCTCTTTGAAGAGCCACTTGTAGAAGTTCAGGGTGAGAGCTGCTGGAGAATATGCCTATGTTGTCTGTGAAAATGAGCATTTGACAAGGACATGAATCTGGGATTTTATTTAAGAATAAACTGAACAGTAATGGTCCCAGTTTAGACTCTTGCGGTACACCAGATCTGACAGGTCTGCTATCAGAGAGAACTTCCCCAATCCTGACCTGCTGTGAGCAGTTGCCCAAGTAGCTGTTGAATCAAATCAATGTTTCTGATGAGAGCCTAATGTCTGTTAGCTGTTCAAGTAGCGCATGGTGCACCATATCAAATGCCTTTGATAGGTCAATGCATGCTGCCCCTACCAGGTGGCCTTGGTCTAAGGCATTGTGGCTGAAGCATGTAAATTCAAGTAAGGCTGTAATGGTACTGTGTCCACTCCTGAACCCATGTTGTTCAGGACATAGGAGTTGGTGTTGGTTAAGATATTTCACAAGCTGATTAGCCACAATCCGCTCTAGAGCTTTTTAGAGTGTGGGGGGGGGGGTATGGAAATCAGTCTGTAGTAGTTGTGCAATGTATGGTCCCCACTTTTGTGCACAGAGGTTACTGTCATGGATTTCCATTGTTGGGGGAACTGGGAGTAGCAGAGGGAAAGGCTGATTATATGAGTGGGCCAAGGATTTCCTCAAGTGCCAAGTAGACAAATTTAAGGTCCAGGGAGTCTCCGCTGCATCTTGATTTCCCGAGTACCTTTTCCAGGTACTTTCTGGCAGCAGCTTCAGAGACTTCTTTTAAGTGAAATAGTGGTTGGTTAAGGGGTAGAGCTGGTTTCCCTTGTGGGTTTTTTAGGGTGGGGGGGGAATAAAATAATCCACAGGGAGCACACTACTTATGGCCAAGAATGTGTTACTCAGCAAATTGGCAATGAGAAGAGGGTCCAAGGATTTTCGCCATTAATGTGGAACATAGTTGGGGAAGTTTTGGGGTCCTTTCCAGTGATGTCATTGAGGTTGGCCCAGAAAGACTTGCTGCTGTTCTACAAGCTGGTGAGGGCTTCTTTATAGTATGAGCTTTTTGCAAGATGGATAGCTTTCATGTAGTCATTTTGTGCTTTTTTGTACCATTGGATGTTTGTGGCGGTGCCGTGCACCCATACCATTTGCCAGAGATGATCTCTTGTAGAAATTTGCTCCAAAAGGTCAGGGGTAATCCAGGGGTTGAAGTGTCCTTTGACTTTTCTTATTTTTACTGGTGCGTGCTTGTTGCAAACAGCATTGAATTTTGATATGAAGAGGTCAAGGGCTACATCCACCTCATTGGCTTCATACCGGTCCATCTAGTCTTGGTACTGTAGGTTAGCTTTTAGCTGTGGTAGGTGACCTTTTAGGAGTAAACAGTTCACTATATTTCTGGTTGGAGGTTTGCAGTCACTGATATTCCAGATGCATTTAACAGGGGAGTGATCACTCAGTGAGTCTGGGAGAACAGTAATATAGGCGCTATGCCCAGGATGGTTGGTGAGTACCCAATCCAGCAGGGTGCTAGTACCAGTCTTGTTATTGACTCTGGTTGGTATCTACCATTTGGAAGAAGTGGATAGCTGACAGGGTATCCTTAATAGAGGCAGATGCAGGGGAGAGCCAGTTGATGTTAAAATCTCCTAGTAGTATGATTTCAGTACTGAGGCTGAGTGTACTGATATAGTCCATGAGGTTGCAGGTGCCAGCCATGGTCAGTTTGGGCGGGATGTAGATGGAGAGCAGTGTAAGCACCCTATTGTGTGCTTCTCCACTTCTCCTCATATTCAGTTCTTGCCTCTCCCCCTCTCTTCTCCACCTGCCCTTCTGGGTCACCCGTGTGCACAAGCTACCATGTTTTTTTTTACTCCAACAGCACTTGCATACTACTTCGAGCCTGCTCCTGGTACACTCATGCATTATAATGGTTCTGTTGCATTGTTACTGTTTTGTACATTTATATGTTCTTTTGTATGATTTTGGACATCTATTGTAATTTACCTAATGTTCCACTACTGTTTATTGTACAATACCTTGTGTTCCTACTGTTGCATAATCTTACAATGTTGTATTGTTTGTACTACCCACATGCTATTGTAACTGATCATCCTTCACAATCCAATGTAACCCCTTCCCCCCAGGTCGCACTGTGAGACAGGCAACTTGTTCTTCAGTGTGCCCTCCTGGTGAAACATTTCAATAAATAAAATGAATAAAAAATCTTTGATGTAAATGACACAGCCACCACCTCTTTTTGAGAGGTGGTCCTGTCTGGACAGTGTGTAACCAGGTAATGCGATGGCAGTATCTGGTATCTTTAGGGAGAGACAAGATTCCGCAACAGATAGAACATCCGGGTTATGACAAGAAACCCACACCTTCAGGTTGTCCATCTTGGGGAAAATGGTACAGATTTTTTTTTTTTGTAATTTATTATGCAGTACTTTATTGAAGTACAGGGAGATTGAGTACATAGTAAACAACAAGTCATACATCTCCAGAACACACCGAGTAAGAATGACATGTATAATTACCAGCTGACATCTCATAGGTGTACTACACAGGTTAACAGTATAACATGGTACTTTAAATAAACTCCCTCCACCCTTACCCCAATCCCGTCCTTCCCTCCCCCTCCCCCTCCACCGCATTAGTACCCCGGAGACAAGGGTCAGGAATAAGGTGAAAGAATACCCTAAGTCTATGATTCTGACCAATTATTCGGCCTTCACTATGACCTCATATTGCAAAAGCAGTTACTGATTCTCCATGGACTAGGGACAACCAGATCTAGTGCTGTCCCCATCCTGATGGACAGGAGGACACTAGGTGGTGAGAAGGGCCTCCAGTTTCCCCCATGTTCTGAAATAGGATGGGAGTCAGTTTCTAATACTGGCAATCATTTTCTCCACTCTAAGGTTAAACAGTATTTCATTCAGCCATTCTACGAAGAAGACATCCTCCTGATCATGCCAGTGGCGCAATACCAGTTTCTTAACCATTAGGGAAAAAAGCAAAATATAGAATCTCCTCTCCTTAACCGGAATGTCAGCCATGCTGCGCAGTACACATATTTCAGGTGTAAAGTATTCCTGCAGCCTCAATAAGGGATCCCACTTCAGCTTGATTCTTTTCCAGAGGGGTGTTATTTTGAAACATTCTCAGACAATGTGGAAGAGGTTCCCCTCTGCCATCCCACACCTTGTGCATTGGCTAGTGGGAAGCCTACCCATCTTGTACAAATGGCATGGGGTAAGATATATGTTGTGCATTATGTAAAATTGCATGAGGCATAGCTTATCATTTGCTACAAAATGGTACATGTTTAACCACAGGGCATCCCAAGGAATAGAAGAGTCAGGGAAGCAGGATACCCAATACTTAGGTTCACTCGACACCCCTGGACAAATATGATCAAACAAAAGAGAGACTAATTGAAGAGCCTGCATGTGGTTGTGATGCTAGGGATATAGTCTAGCAGATAAACTCTCCTTGATTTGTAGACCAGTTACCTACCCCGAACCAGACAATTAGTAAGTGTCACAGCTTAAGCACCTTGGAGATGCCTCTTGCCGGGAGGTGCAGGTGAACCAGTAACTCCTGGTTAGTAAGGATCTATCCTTCCACCAAGAGGTCAGAGACTGTTTTGCCAATTAGCTCTGGGAAACTAACTTGGGACAACATTGATCCCCCTATTTGAAAATTCAAGTTCTCACAGAGTGGCTGAGAGGTATCTAGCACATGGTTATAGTGTACGGCCCTACACAGCTGGGCATGTGCCTTCAGAGAAATGTGTGCTACAGAGTTTTTAAGGGATGTGGGTAACTTACTGGGAAGAGTGAAGAGGAGGCTGGATGGGGAAATACCTAACAAGTGGTACTGCTGCAGTTCAATTTGTAGCCAGATTGAGGTGTAAGAAGACTCCAGGGGTAACGCTGACCATCTAACATATTTGGATAGATGGCTGGCTAAGTAGTAAATAAAGAAGTTGGGTAGCTTAAGTCCACCCAAGTGTTTAGGGGCCCCAAGCTTGGTGTAGGCTTTACAAGGTGTTTTACCCTTCCAGATGTATTGCAATACGATCAAGTGAAGGCGCTGAAACCAACTACGAGGAAGGAAAACATTCAGCATATTCAAGGGATAAAACACCCGGGGGAACACGTTCATTTTAACAACACTAATACATACCTGTAGTGAGAAGGAGAGGAGAGTCCATCTTTCTAGGTCAAGCTTAATAGACTCTACAATTTTATGTTGGTTTAGTTGCTTCGTTAGCACTGGGCAACAAGACAAAAAGATACTGAGGTATTTCATACTAGTCACTCAAGTTAATCCTAGATAGGTATAGTCAGCAGGGATGGTTAGGGGATTAAGAATCAAAACAGTGGATTTCCCAACATTTTGTACCCAGAAAACTCATCGCACTCCGTAATAAGATGGAGCACTTCAGGCAGAGAGGAGTGCAGATTCGATAAGTGAAGCAAAATGTCATCTGCATACACCAAAATCTTGAGATTGAATGTCCCCACTGGGACGCCCAATATCAGGGATATGTTTTCAAGAGATATACTAGGGGTTCCAAATATAGATTGAACAAGAGAGGGGAAATGGGACAATCCTGCCGAGTACCTGACAAGAGAGAAATAGCCTGGGAGAACACCCCATTACAGTAGACTTTAGCCTTTGGTCTCCAGTATAGCACCTTAATCCAGCTAATAAACTGAGCAAGAAAGCCATATTTCTCAAGAACCAGACACAGAAAATCCCACTGAACCCATCAAACACTTTCTCTGCATCCAGGAAGATGAGCACCATGGTGTTTTGGCTTCCTCGGATGCAGAGAAGATGTGTGTCAGCTTCCTTATATGGTCATCTGGATACCTACCCCTCATGAAGCCCACTTGTACTGGCCCAATAAGGCCATCCCAAGCCATCATGATCTGGGAGGAAATAAGTTTTGCAAAAATTTTTATATCAGAATTCATGAGGGAGATGGGGTGGTAACTGGATGCTTTATCGGTCAGTTTGTCCAACTTGGGCAGGACAATTATGAGAGCTTCCAGTAGGGAGTGATCTGTGAGTCCTTTATGGCAAAGAAACTTGAAGACCCTCTGGAGGATAGGGGTAAGCTCTGCTATGAGAGCCTTATAAATATTCAGGGGAAACCATCTGGCCTGGGGGCCTTATCGGTGGGAAGAGACTTGAAGGCCTCAAGAATCTCCTGAGAGGAAATTGGTCATACCAAAAGCACCTGCTGGTCTGGAGTCACAACTGGCAAGAGGATCGAATTCAGGTATAAATGAGCCAACTCCGGGGTAGGGGAACTTGGGGTGGGGGGGAGTGAATATAGCTCAGCATAAAACTGACCGACCTCTTGTGCTATGTCCTCCGGGGATGTCTTTAAGGTGCCATCCACCTGAGAAGAAATTGCTTGGATTAATCTAAAGGCTTTCTACTGTTTGAGATGGAGGGCCAAAAGGTGCCCTGCTTTATCTCCTTGGTCTACATATGTAGAGTGGGTTTTGAGAATAGTGTATTCTGCTTTCTCCCTCAGGGCCTCAGCATACTGGTGTCTGAGCTTAGACAACTCTTTCTGTTTAATCTCAGAGGAGTTCAAAAGTGGATCCTGCTCAAGAGAACCGATTTGGGCCAAGAGATCCTTCATGATAGCTTCCCATTTTCTTTTCCAGGTGGCTGCGATTCGAATAAACTCTCCACTCAGGGAGCATTAGAGGGAGTGCCATATCTTATAGCAATCAGGTATAGAGCCTTCATTTTGCTCCATGAATTGACTAACGTATGCTTTAATTCCCTTCGAAATCTAGGGGTCTTTCAATAGCTTATGTTAAGCTTCCAAATATGGTCCCTTCTAATGTTAGGGAAGGGGGTGTACTCAATCCTGACTGTGGAGTAGTCAGATAGTACCTGTGCCGAGATTCCACTAGCTAGAACCCCAGGCAGGGAGCTAAAACTGATTAGGAAGAAGTCTATATGGGAATACAATTTGTGAACCTGAGAGTAAAAAGTAAATTCGTGCTCATTCGGGTGCAAAACTCTCCAAGGGTCACACAGACCTCCCATTGCAATCAAGTCATGCAAGGCTAATTGAGTACGAGAAAGCCTAACAGAATGGCAGTTGGACTTGTCCAAATCTGCATTGAGGGTTACATTCCAATCTGCAGCAAGCATGATGGGAATGTGCAGATAGGGAGCAATCAGGGTGGTCAAATGGGAGAAAAAAAATCAGGCGTGGGAGTGTTTGGGCCATAAATGCACCAAAGAAGTACTTCCAAGCGGTCTAAAACTCTGTGAAGTAGTATGTAGCGGCCTGATGGGTTGGCTATACTGTGCTCAGCAATGAATTTAATACCCTTGAAAAACAAGATAGCCACCCCTCTCTGCTGGGTAGAGTTGCCTGCTGCAAAAACCTGCCCCGCCCCTGCCATCAAAGTAACAAGTGCTCCGTAGACAGAAGGTGGGTTTCCTGCAGAAAGGCAATCCCACACTGAAGGGTGCAAAGATGCTTAATAACTTGGTATCATTTCTCCCTTGATCTGGCACCTTTAAATATTCCATGAGATATACCTCATGCCCATGGGACACTAATTGGTGGGCAAAATACTGGGGAAGTAATGAAAATGTAAGTGACCTATAAAGAGAGCTTCAAATGAGATACCTCCATCTCCATACCCAATCCTCCAATAAGCCAACCCCCTAACAAAAACCTCCCCTTCCTACCCTCCATCACCCTGTGCATATAAGTAGTAAGAGAGTTGCATAGCGTTCCCCTCCCCCCACCTCACAAATAACAAAATACACAAATAAACTAGCACATATCCCACCTCTACCCCAAGTCTCCAGTCCTGAAGACTGGTCCTCCTTCTCATTCCTGGCTACGATGAAACAGATCTCTTCCTATCGAGACGAACCTCCCACCACCCCTGCCCCTCCCAATACAAAGACTAGCCCATATGAACCAATAAACAGGAACAGTGAAACATGACAACCTGTTATAATTGAACCATTAACAGGCAAACCATGATACCACATACGGTATAAACATTCCATAAACAGGAAAAACTCTAGCTGACCATCATAGTGCAGCTCTATATAATTAACTAAAACTAGCCCCGTATAAGTCATAAAGGAAATAAAGAGGTGGCCCTTTATCAAAATCAGCCTGCACATTAACAGGTAAAGAGTGTGCCCATGAAAGTAAGGAGTACCAAAACTTAAAAAAGCACAAGTCTGCTTTAAAACCCCGGGGCAACGACTTTGCCAGGCAAAAAACATATAGAGCGGGCTATATAAAAGGAACCCCACTAGACCATCGAGGAGTTGTGTATAAAGCCACAGGTACTAAAATCTGTGCTGACTGGAGGGGTTTGAAACTAGCAAGGGCACCAATAATACATTGCTGGAATGAACAGGTATCCAGCCCGATCAAGGCACATAGGGCCAATAACAGTAGTGACTCCCCAAGCAACATGGGTCATCTCATAGCAGGGACCTAGCGGGGGAAACTAAAAAGCAGCAGGTACTAGGATAAAGTATAGCAGGTGAACAGTCATTTAGAAGTAAAAAGAAAAAGGAACCTCCCCCTCATGGAGAGTGTTCCTGCCATATGGTCGCTACCAGCAAACTGGTACTCTAAGCACAGTAATAATCCTGGAAGTGGGCTGAAGATACAAGGCAATACAAGTCACAAAATAATAGTTATCAGTCCAAGGGGAATGAAGCAGGGTCATAATGACATGAAGGGGACTATAGCAGAACAGGCATGGTCAAAGATCTAGAAAGAACCCTTCGGCTGGTGTAGTACAGTCAATCCACCACAAGATGGAGCTCGGCCCCAAAGAGAAAAGTAGTAAAGGAGGTCACTGAAAGTATGAATGTTGGCCCTGTGGCTGAGGGCTGAGGCACTGGTGCCTTACCTCGCTTCATGACAACTCCCGTGTTCGGGAATGAGCATGGGCCGTCGGGGTCGGCAGGGAGGAAGAAGTTGAGGCGTCCGATGGACTGCTCCCCTTCTCCAGGGAGGGGGTTCCTGGTGGTCAGCGCATGCTCGCCCACCTGGCAGAGGCTGGAGGACAGGGCACCATACCACAAGTTGGGAGGAGTCAGGTCAGACTCCTGGAGGAAGTGCGTGCAGAAGCATGCGCGCCCCCCTCCACTGGTGACACAGCATGGTCCCAACTCCTGGGGAGAAAACTGGAGGAATTAGACTGCCATGCAGGATGGTGGAGGGCGCCTCACAGGCTCCGCCCTGGCTAGCCACGGCACTGGCCAACTATATCTGGACTTCGGTGGGAGTAGGGGACCCCTGCTGACCCCACCGGGGGGGCAAGCCCTGGGGTCAGGTCAGCGTCTGCTGGTAGACACCGGGGGACGGGGCTGGGGATGCCCTCCTGAGAGATAGCCGGCAATGGGAGAGAAACTAATAAAAAAAAAAAAAGTATGAATGTCGCCCAGATCGGTCAGTAGATCCATTCACAGGCAAGCATTGTTTCAAGGAAGAAGTCCGGGCACATCTCAGCTCAAGATATGCCAAGGTACGTGATCAAAAAACTTTAAGAGGAAGTTCCTTTATTTTCGACATACTTCACAAGAGCATGATGCTCACTTCACTCCACCCTTGAATAGGTCTGGGTACAGCGATTTTAGGCTGGCGGTGGCCTCATCAAGAGATTAATAACTGTGCCAGGTATTCATACGTAGGACCTGCAGCGGCATTGGATATCGCATTCGATACTTAATCCCTGCTGCAATCAGTTGGGACACCACTGGGTGTAGTTCCATCCTCTGCACTTGAACTGACTTAGGAAGGTCCTGGGCAATTCTGATGTGATGTCTTTCCCACTGGAGTTCGAGCAGTTCCCTTAGCTTGATAAGAATATGCTGCTTATCTAAAAAATTGAGTAGTCAGAAAATCAGAGGTCACGGGGAGGGGAGGGGGAGCCCAGAGCAGGAGTAGGCTGAAGTGTTTTGTGTGCACGGTCGACTATGTACTCAGGGCTATGAAGGGAAGGGCCAGCAATCTTTTTGCAGAACTTCTGGACAAAGACTACAGGCGCCGACCCTTCCTCCCCCTTCAGTAGGCCCAAAATTACAAGGTTATTTCACTGGGACCTTTCTTTGAGGTCCTCCAACTTCCCCTCCATTGACTTGACCCACTGTCTCAAATGGGCTATCTCTGGGTCAACTTTAGCCTGCCAGTCATCCAATGAAGAGATCCTCACTTCGTTGTCTCCGGTACGCCTGATGAGTTGATCTAGGGAAGATCTAATGGTCCTCAGGTCATGGACAAGCATACTGAGAGTAGTTTTAAGGAGGTTCTGCCCTTCAGGAAACTTGGATTAGGTGAGTATGGCCTGGGAGGTCACAGTAGAGGCTGCCCCAGAAGCCTGCGGCTTACATTGCTTTGGTGACTTTTCCTTCGATGGTGTTGTAGGAGGGCTATGGCATGGGAGCAAATCCCTCATTTCAGCTTCCATGACCACTAAATATTGGCTCAGCAGGATTCTGGAGGTATGTAGAAGGTCCCGATGGGCCAGAAAAGTGGTTGATAATATTTTAGCCCTGGTAGGAACTTAGATTTGTAGCGGGAGCAGCAGAAGGTGCGTCTGCTCAGGTAGCCATCACGTGCCAATGCTACGGATGTTTATTGAGGCTAGTGCAAGCCCTGTTGGTGTTTGTGGCTGTGTGCTCGAGTCATGGAGAGGACCAGGGTTAAGGTGTACATTGCCAGACAACAGGAATAGGAGTAGAAGTAGTCGAGTGAGGTGGTCCAGTAGAAATTTATTAATTTGTGTCTGAGTTCTTTTGCTGGGTGCACGTGCTTTTGTGGTTCCAAAGTGGATAACAAATCCATGGTAGAATGGAACCATGGAGGGATCATTAAATAGGTATGACAGACCACTACTACCTCAGAGGTTGCGAAGAAATCACAGCAGCTGGACCACAGTGGGCTCAGGGAGGGTAAGGGTGGTGGAACAGAGGCACACCCAGTCAGTTGTTCCACTCCACAATCCATACACCATTCTGGGGGAGCATAGTTCCCCTATGGATGCACCCGCTGAGGAGACTAAGGAGGGTGCAGACAACTGTCACAAGGGAGGCCCTCAGAAAGGAGGCAGAGGGCACCACAGGGAAAGGAAGCAGCTCCTGGTGGGGGACTCAGTTATTAGGAGCATAGAACTAGGGGGAGCAGGGAAAACTGAAGTAAGGTGCCTGCCTGGTGCCATGGCTTGGAGGGACAGGAAGCGCATCCTTAGGATCACGAGAACAGTTGCACGGGAGTCTGAGCTGGTCATCATTGTCCACCTAGGGACAAATGACTTGGCTCATCATGAGATTAGAGCAGTGCAGAAGGATTTTGTAGAGTTGGGGAGGGGCTTAAGACAAGTAGCACACATAGTATCCTTCTCAGAGGTGCTGCCTGTCAGTGGCATGGGTGAGGTGAAGGTACTTTGCACCATGCAGTTTAATGAATGGTTGAAAAAATGGTGTGGAGCACAGGGGTTTGGCTTCACTGGGGACTGGGGTTCCATCTGGAGGGACACCAGCCTATACTGGCAGGATGGTCTGCATCTGTCCAGGAAGGGAACAAGTCTTTTGGGCAATTGGTTTAAATGCTTCACTGGCAAGCTTTTAAACTAGTTGAGGGGGGAGGCACTGATAAGCAGCAGGAAAATCCCAGCCTCCCCCTACAAAACAGGGTACTAAATGAGAAAAAGACCAAGGTAGAAAGGTCAGTGGGGGATGCTGCTACAGAAGGTAAAGCCATCAAAAAATGGAGAGCAATGAGTACCAATGCCCATAGTCTGGGTAACAAGCTTCCTGAATTAGTGGCCTTGATGGAGGAGGAACATCTGGATATCGTGGCAGTCACAGAAACATGGTACACACAGAACCATGACTGGGACGTAAACATACCAGGATACACTATCTACAGGAGGGACAGGGAGGGTAAAAGAGGAGGAGGAGTAACTCTCTACTTAAGAGAAGGAATCAAAGCAACAGAACAAAAGGGTAAACAGGGAGGAGAAGAAGCACTGTGGGTCAATTTGGAGGCAGGCAATGGCACCACAATCCGCACAGGGGTTGTATACAGACCCCCTTCCCTCAGGGGGAGGAAATGGACAAGGAAATGATAGAAAGTATACTTAGAATGGCAGATAAAGGGGAGATATTGCTGATGGGTGATCTGAATATGCCAGATGTTAACTGGAGTGCAGTTGCAGCAGCCACTTCTAAGAGTGGGGTTATTCTAGATGCCCTACAGGGGGCATGCCTTAGACAACTAGTATTGGAACCCACTCGAGAGGGAGCAATCTTAGACCTGGTCCTCTCAAATGGAGATGGAGAGAGGATCACAGATGTAAAAGTGGGTAGCCATCTGGGAACTAGCGACCATCAAACAGTATGGTTCACAATAAACACAGCAATAAAGTCAAGCCATACAAAGGCAAAAGTACTGGACTTCAGGAGGGCTGACTTTGCCAAAATGGATGAGTGCCTAAGGAATGCACTAGCAAATGGGCAGGAAGGAGGGGTGGAAGAACAATGGGGAATAATAAAAACTGCCATCGCAGAGGTAACAAGCCCTTGTGTGAAGCAAATAAACAAAACAAACGATGTAAGAAACCACTAAGGTTCTCAAAGGAGGTGGCTGTGAAGGTTCAAGAGAAAAAGAAAGCATTCAGAAAGTACAAGGAATCACAGAAGGAGCAGGACAGAGAACTATATCAGTTAAAGCAAAAGGAAGCTGGGAAGGCAGTCAGAACAGCAAAGGCCCGAACTGAGGAAAAGATAGCCAACTCAGTTAAGAAGGGGGATAAAACCTTTTTTAGGTACATCAGGGAGTGAAGAAGGACTAAAGGAGGGATAGTGTGGCTTAATAAAAAGGGGAGGGGAGGTGGGCAGAGGGTGACTGTGAAAAGGCAGAGATGCTAAACAAATATTTTTGCTCAGTATTTACAAACGAAGAGGGGGAGGTACCTAAAACAAACAATAGAAACACTCTGGATACAGAAGTTGATACCAGCCCATTTACAGAAGAAAGGGTTCTGAAAGAACTCTTAAAACTGAAGGTGGACAAAGCAATGGGGCCTGATGGGATTCATCCCAGAATTCTAAAAGAACTTAGGGTAGAACTAGTGACACCACTGACTACTCTCTTTAACAAAATCATGGGAGGACGGGGTGGTACCTGAGGACTGGAGGAGGGCAGATGTGATTCCCCTTCACAAAAGTGGGAGCAGGGCAGAAGCAGGAAACTATAGACCTGTTAGTTTAACCTCAGTGATGGGGAAAATGATGGAATCACTTCTGAAGGAAGGAATTGTCGAGTACCTAGAGGCCAGAGGGACACAGGACCCAAGGCAGCATGGATTCACAGTGGGAAGGTCATGCCAGACGATCTAATAGATTTCTTTGACTGGGTGACCAAAGTAGTAGATCAGGGAGGGGCTGTGGACATGGCCTACCTAGACTTTACAAGGCATTTGACTCAGTCCCACACAAAGAGTAATATACAAGTTAGCCAGCCTGGGAGTGGGTTCGGGGTGGTAGCCTGGGTAGCAAACTGGCTGCACAACAGGACACAGAAGGTAATAGTGAATGGAACACATTTTGAAGAAAGGGAGTTACTAGTGGAGTACCTCAGGGCTCAGTACTGGGTCCAGTCCTCTTTAACATCTTTATAGGTGACATTGCAGAGGGTCTGGAGGAAAGGTATGCCTCTTTGCAGATGACACAAAGATCTGTAACAGAGTTGATACACAAGGGGGGGTATAAAGGATGAGAAGGGACTTGGCAAGGTTGGAGGAATGGTCAGACATATGGCAACTTAGATTCAATGCAAAGAAATGCAAAGTAATGCACCTGGGAAACAAAAACCCAGGGGAAGAGTACACAATAGCAGGGGAGGTACTAACAACAACAAAAATGGAAAGGGACTTGGGGGTAGTCATATCAGATGACCTAAAAGTGGGTAAGCAACGTGAAGTTAGTAAGGAGAGCCAGGGGGATACTGGGATGCATAGGACGGGGCATCACAAGTAGAAAAAGGGAAGTGGTTATCCCTCTGTACAGACAGTTGGTGAAACCCCATCTGGAATACTGTGTGCAGTTCTGGAGACCCCATCCATGCAAGGACAGAGACAGGATGGAAGCAGTCCAGAGGAAGGCAACTAAAATGGTGCAGGGTCTGCATCAGAAACCATATGAAGAGATACAGAGAGCTTAATATGTATACCCTTGATGAAAGGAGGGACGGGGGGGACATGATAGAAACTTTCAAGTACCTCAAGGGAATCAACAAAGTCCAGGAGGGTAGCATCTTTCAGAAAAAGAAATGTGTAAGAACAAGGGGGTGCAATTTAAAGATAGAGGGAGGACGGCTCAGGGATAATGTGAGGACATTTATTTTCATGGAGAGAGTGGTGGATGCATGGAATCGCCTTCCTGGGGAGGTTGTTGGGTCTAAAACAGTGGGGGAATTCAAACATGCATGGGACAGACATAAGGCAATTATAGTGGGGGTTGCAGGAAGTAGGCTGTTGGTTAACTAGAATCTGCAGCTTATCCAATAGGAAGGGAAATGGACAGACTGGGTGAGCCAAGTGGTCCTTATCTGCAGTCAAAGTCTATGTTTCTATGTTTTTCAGATTTGGATTTGTGACTTGTGAGCACTGGTTAGGTGTTGTTGTGTCTTTTTCGTCTGCATCTCTTCAGTGCGCAGTGCAATCTTAATCTGTCCATGCATTTGTAGTACACCATTAATTGTGGGAGACTTTGCATTTCTTGTTATGCTCTCATTTCACTTCATCAGCACTGGGGACTTTTCTGCACAGAAGACAGTAGCATTTTTGGGATGGGCATTAATTTTGGTGACTGTATGTAACCACTGTGCACATGAAGGAGTGCATCATTAATTCTGGGAGACTTTGCATTTCTTGTTATGCTCTCATTTCACTTCATCAGCATTGGGGAATTTTCTGGACACAAGACAGTAGCATTTTGGGGATGCACATTAATTCCGGTGACTGTGTGTGACTACTGCACGCATGACGTCTGAGTGCACCATTAATTTTGGGAGACTTTGCAATACTTGTGCTCTCGTTACACTTCATCAGCACTGGGAAGTTTTCTGGAGGCAAGGCATGAGCATTTTGGGGATGCACATTAATTCTGGTGACTGTGTGTGTGAATGGCTGCCAATATTATTATCACTTCGCCTTACTTCGCGTTAAGGCGGAATGACAACTTGAAGTAATAATTACAAGGCAAAGTGAGCCTTTTGCATTGACTACTTCATAGAACGGAGCGAAAATGCAAAGTGCCCACTTCCCGGGTACTTCACTGGTGGAATTTAAATTCGCTGTATTTCTACCTGTAAGATCCAAGTGGTCATGAGGGACATTGTGGGTGCACTCAGATTAGTGAGGTAGTGTAGTTGGTAAAGAGTTAAGGCAATGGGTACAGCTTAGATCCATCTATTAGGAGTTAGTTTCAGAGATCCTGGATCTAAATAGCTGTTTAGGGTAGGGGCAGAATACTGGGAGAGAGATACAATTTTTCCAAAAAGTTGTTCAGGTAGTTGAACACCCCTAGTGGCAGTGTCATATAGGATGCAAATGGGGAATCAGACACTTAGTAAATTACAGGAGCCAACACGTGACCCCAGGAGCAGTATCTAAGAAAGTGTGCAGATAGGGCAGGGGGTAGGTGGGAGCCGGTGCATAGTGCCAGTGGGAACAAATCAAGTTTGCGGTCTAGGCAATTAATTCTAGGCAATGCAGTTTTAGTAATTAGCAGAATTAAAGAGCAGTAAACTTTAACAGACTGCGCAGTAGTAACTGAATCTAATTCAGGCTGTACAAGGCAGTTTTAAGTAACAACACAAATTATAATGGCAACAAATTTCCAAACTGTGTAATTAGCAATAAATCAGAACATTAAAAAGTTAAATAAGAATTTACAGAGTATACTGTGAGCAAAATATATATATATATATATATATCCAAAGAGAGATACTGCAGGAAAAGAGTTGGCAGAGCTGGGTTTGAGAGGCGCACCAATTGCTGGAGGCCAGACAGTCGGGCGGTCCAATTAGGAGTTGAGATTGTGTCCGCTGCACCAGTCAGTAGGTGCTAGGAGAATTCTTAAGTGCCTTGTGGCTGTACCTGGATGAGAGCACTGGGTTGCTGATTCAGGCGGTCAGCTAGCAGTGGGTCATGAGTAACATAAACAGGGTGCTGACAGCATGTAGTGGTGGGGAAAGAGAAAAGTTCTCTAGAATAAAAAAATTAAACAAGTATCACCCAGGGGCCCTGCCCGGTAGTGCAGAAGGCTGAGGCACTGGACACTTTACCTCTCACCATGCTGGTGACCCCTGTTCGGGAACGAGCGTGGGCTGTCAGAGGTCAGCATGGAAGAGGGGACTGTTATGTTTTAACATTTATTCTGGTCTTGTTCAACAAACTCACACCACAACTGGAGTAGAGCAGCTTTCATTTTTATGTTTGTTTGCATGCATGTGCAAGAAACATAGTGCCATCATCGGAGATTCGGAGGTGTGTCACCTCCTCCTCCAATTCAGTCAGTGTGCTGGCAGGCGCGGCCCCTGTAAGGCAATGCATTTTGGAGCTGTCTATGACACGCTCCAAAATGCAGTGGCCTACAGTTGAAAGGGGGAGCTACGCTTGAGTGAGCAGCGATAAGATAAGGCTGCTCACGCGCAGCTCCCCAACCACACACACAGACGCCAGCAGGCGTGCGCGCCCCACATACGCGGTATAGCGGCGGGTGCCCAATCCCGTCGGCTGTGCACGTTCCCCACCCCCAAAGACTTCCAAAATGCCACGCAGGTGCCACCCAGCGTGGCAATATCATATAGCCGGCGGGGTCCCCAATCCCCGTCGGCTGCACTGTCTCCCCAGTAGTGAGTGCCACGCTGGGAGCCCACCCAGCGTGGCAAGCACTCAGAGGCCGACGGGGTGCCCAATCCCGCCAGCTGAACGCCCCTAACGCCCTTGCCACTCTGGGAGCCCACCCAGCGTGGCAAACATCCCACGTCGTCCGTTTTCTTTTGTAACCTGTAAAGGAAATACGGTCTAACGGCGAGTCTCCGCCCCCTCCCACAACCCGCACCCACCCACTGTGCACCAGCCTCCCACCCCCTCACCCCATACTTCACCTCGGACTCTGCACGACGATCTTCGTGGACGGGAACACATCTGCACTCTTCAAAGGCGACCGCGAACTTAGGAAATGCGGTAAGCTGTATAATGGGCTAAATAGGGGTTTCAACTTTGTGCATATCTCAGGCATTTTTTAATTTTTGCACCAAATTTTCAACATGGGGTTTTGGGTCCCCTTCTCATGATTGATGTCACTGTCATGGCGTTATTCAAGCCGAAGGGTGATTTGCGCAGTGACTGCGAAATCACCCGCCGGGCCGAATAGCACCATGACAGTGAACACCAATCATGAGAAGGGGTCTCAAAACCCCATGTTGAAAATTTGGTGCCAAAATTCCCAAAAATGACTGTTTTATGAGCGTGTGTTGCGCAGTTCATATGCAGGCTCGTAAGTTCGCGAATTTTCAATATTTTCACTCCAGATTTTGAACATTGCCATTTTACCACACCTTCTTATGAGTAGTAGTAGTGTCATTTTTCACATCTCTCCCAAAATGTGTTTCCGCCCATGTAGCGCACAATGGTGCAGTCGGTGTGCGAAATCAATGTACGGGACAAATTAAGAAAATCACAGTGACACTGTTCATGAGGTGAGGTGTTAAAATGGCTATGTTGAAAATTTGGTGAAAAAATTCCAAAAAATGACTTTTACGAGCGTGCATTGTACAGTTCCCTCATGCGCTCGTTGGTTTGCAAATTTTCATATTTTCACTCCAGATTGTCAACATTACCATTGTACCACACCTTCTTATGAGCAGTACAGCTGTCATTTTCACATCTCACCCAAAGCGTGTTCCATGATGTAAGTGCACAATGGCGCAGTCGGTGTGCGAAATCAATGTACAGGACAACTTAAGAAAATCACAATGACACTGTTCATGAGCAGAGGTCTTAAAATGGCTATGTTGAAAATTTGGTGAAAAAATTCCTAAAAATGACTTTTACGAGCGTGCGTTGCACAGTTCCTATGCATGCTCGTAAGTTTGCAAATTTAATATTTTCACTCCAGATTTTCAACATGTCCATTTTATTAAACTTCCTTATGAACAGTACAGCTGCAATTTTTCATATATGCGCCCAAAATGTGTTTTCGCAGACATGTAGCGACAATGGTGCTGTTGGTGTGCAAAGCAATGCTTAGGACAGATTAAGAAAATCACAGTTACACTGTTCATGAGCAGAGGTCTTAAAATGGCTATGTTGAAAATTTGGTGACAAAAGTCCATAAAATGACTGTGTTACGAGTGAGCATTGCACAGTTTCCACGCTGCCTCATTAGTTCATGACTTTGTAATATTTTCAGTCCAGATTTTCACCAGTGGCATTTTTCCACACTTCCTTATGAACAGTACAGCTACCATTTTTTCACAACATGGCCGAAGTGTGTTTTCACACTTTCAGTGCAGGGATGCGTGGTCGCTGTGGGAAATCATTGTTCAGCACAGATAAAGAAAATCACAGTGACACTGTTCATGATTGGAGGCACCAAAATGCCTGAGTTGACAATCTGCTGTAAGAAATCCCCAACCTAATTATATTACGGTTGTGCGTTGCACAGTTTCTATGTACACCGTGACTTTACCATTTTTTACATATTTTACTACACATTTGCAGCATAGCCATTTTTTACACCTCCCATGAAAGAGTACAGCTGTCATTTTTTACATCCTGTTCGAATGTTTTTGCACCTGTGGTGCTAAATGTCAGAAGTCACTGTGCATAAGCAGCTTCGCTAACAAACTGATATTCCCCTGTTCATGAGGTGGGGTCAAAAACAAACATGTTGAAAATTTGGAGTGAAAATACCAACGAATGCCTGAGGTATTAGGCTTTTCAACTATAACGCCCAACCCTATAGAGAATGACAGGAATCAGGGTGTGACTTGGATTCTTGCCTGTGATGTTCATACCATTCCACACCTGCAGTCACTGAGAGGCATCGGGTATGCCTTGGACTCTTTGCCCCAAAGTTCACCCCATTCTCCTATAGCACCATCTCACCATATTTCCTAATGAAATGTGTGCGATAAGGCCAAAGACCACAAGGAACAACCGTGGCACTTGTCAGTGTCTGCAGGGTGGGTGTGGTGAAATGGCGTGGCATATGCCTGATGACCCAAACGCACACCCCAATGCCTGTCACTCTCTGCAGGGTGGTGGTGGGGTTGGCTTCAGTTCAATACTTCACTGCCATTCCTATTACGCAGCTCTGTAACTTCTACACTACCACTGCCAATGCCAGCAAGCAAACATTCGGCATTGACAAATGCTTGTTATTCAGGTGCCTCTCTGGTCTCAGCAACAACACTCTGTCTGCTCTCCTTCTAGCTCACACATATCAGAATGCTGCCCTCAAGTGGCAGAAGTAACGCAATGCATTACCATTTCAAATACATAACAGGGACGATGCAGAATTCAACCTCCAAAAGGCAGCTCTCCTCTCCAGGCAGGGAGCTGTGCTTCCCTTGGCTCTTGACTGCCTTGTGGTGGAGGTCAGGGGGCAGTGCAAGCTGAGGGAGCCAGGGCGCTTGACCAATGGGGCAGGAGGAAGTGGCCATCACTGGAGCAAGAGGATGCATGCCCACCTCCATGCACATGCACCTCTCTGGGGCCCTGGGTAACTGGGGAAGGGAGAAAATGTGGAAAAATTGGGGGCCACAGCAGGATGATGCCTCTGGGCTGGCTCCAGGGGCCCACTGGGACATACATCGTGTTCAAAATTCCAAACGACCCCGGAGTCCGGTAGCATTGGTGGACAAGCAGCTGTGGCCTACCACAGTAGGATAAACAACTATATGGAAAAAGAAAACCTTAGATAGTACCAGATATTTGCTTGCTTGCTTGTATTTGCTGTTTAGTTGATGGGAATAGAGTGCAGCAGTTAAAATTAAGAAAATTAATAACGCAAGTTATAATTGTGAAATTGTCATGATTGGGAAATGAAGACGTAACATTATTGTCTTCTTAGACTATGACACTAAATTTTTAAGATAATATTTTTATAACCCCAGGATATGAACATGACAGATGTAATTTATCAAATGCCACCCAAAATGTGATTTTGTGGAACAACTGTGAAAACAGGTTTGGAAGTGGATTTAAAAATGACTCTTGCCACGTTTATTAGATGGGGTAAAAAAATGAGTATGTTGAAAATGTGGGTTCAAACAGTAAAAAAAAAATTGCAACATTTTGAATACATTTTGGAAAATGGCAATGTTTGTTCATACTTGCTTTTTGAGTTTTTACCCAAATTTCAACATAGTCTTTTTACACCACCACTTTATGAGCATGACAGGTATCATTTATGAAATCCTGGCCTTTCCTAAACTGATCAATGATTGTAGGAACATGTTAGAACATCTGTGGCCAGATATTCAAAACTTTGCCCGGTGGGCAAAGTGATTGCACCCTTTTTGCATGGGGTTGGTGTTAATATATGTAGTGGGCAAAGGGAGGTGTGGGGACAGGAATACTGGTGCAGCGTGATATTCAGTGCATTTGTGCTGTGCAAAGGGGCTAGCACAGGCCACTTTGCACAGAGCAAATACCTCCAATCAAAACCACAACTTACTAGGGGCAACCCTAGTGATCACCAGAGCCATTGCAGCCAACACAGGAGGCTGGCAGTTGGGGGAGCACATCCAACCCTGATGCCTAGTGGCACTCTATCAACTAATCACCATGCCTGATAAAGTAAAACATGACTCTGGCATCCAGTTGCCCACCACCCTCTGATCACAATCCCCGGTAAACTACAAACCTTTCCGTGGTGCCTAGTAGTCCTCCTGCCCTCTGATCACCAACCCCAGTAAACTAAACATAATTTCTTAGTGCCTAGTGGTCCCCCTGACTCTGATCGCCAGCCCCTGTATAGGGATGATCCTTCCCTTGTGCCTAGTGGTCCCCCTGCCCTTCAATTACCAGCCCTAGTAAACTCAACATCTTTCCTGCTGCCTAGTGATCCTCTTCCACCCTTTGATCACCAGTCCTTATATAGGAATGTACCTTCCCTCATACCTAGTGGTCTCCCCACCCTCTGATCACCAACCCCTATATATGAATAAACTTTCCCTGGTGCCTAGTGGTCTCCTCTGCCCTCCGATCACCAACCCCTCTGTAAGAATGAATCTTCCCTGGTGCCTTCTAGCCCCCCTGCCCTCTGATTGCCAGCCCCTGCATATGAATGAACCTTCCCTGGTGCCTTGTGGTCCCCCGACTTCATCGATTGCTAGTCCCTGTATCATACAATAACTTCCTGGTGTCTAGTGGTACCCCCCCACCCACCGATCCCCATCCCAGTATGCCATCACACAGTCGCTGACATCTAGCAGCCCCTCACTCCACATGCACTGACCACCCACCCTGCCAACACCTCTTACCTGCCTTGCCAGTGTCGTGGGAGCCTATATGGCAACCAGCACAGCCCTCTTCTCATCTCCTTGACCAGCCACTGTGTGGACAGACAGGGAGTGTGCAACCTCTGTATTGCACAGGGCATGCATCGTCTGTACTGTACAGTGGAGCACGCAGTCTGTGTACTGTACAAGGCATAGGGATGGGGATCGGTGGGTGGGGGGGTGCCACTAGATGCCAGAGAGTTATTGTATGATACTGGGACTAGCAGTTGGGAGGGCAAGGGGGATCATTAGATACCAGGGAAGTTTCAGTCAAATACAGGGGCTGGTGATAGGAGGATGGGGACCACTAGGCACAAAAATAGTTATGATTTAATGGGAGGATGGCAATCAGAGGGGTGGAGACTATTTGGCACCAGGGAAGGTATGTATATACAGGGATTAGTAATCAGAGGGCAGGGGGACCACTTGTCACCAGGAACGGTGCATTCATATAGAGGGGCTGATGATCGGAGGGTGGGGGGCCACTAGGCACCAGAGACTCTCTACAGTTCACTGGATGCAGCAATTGGAGTGTGGTCAGAGCCAGTCACAGGAGGTGTGCAAACCTGCCACCACTTCCCATGCAAATGGGCCTATAATGGGCATGCAAATGGCCCCTTAGCACCATGCATACCCATTGGGCTCATTTGCATGGGGTCATCTGAATAATGTGCTGAAGGCTACCAGCGCTATTGGGTCTGGGGTGCTGTTTCCTGCATTGTCGGGAGCCATGTCAGAGCAGTGCTACTTGGTTTTGCCATGCACCTACATGCCCCTATATTCAGTCAGATAACACCGGTGTGCTGTCCAGCTGAATATCGTATCCCTGGGGTTGTGGGCATTGGGAAAGTGTAGCACAAAACTTTGCACACTTTTGAATATTAGGCTCCTGGTTACTTCCTTTTTACCACAGTATAAGAATACATTAATCCCACAAGTTCAAACACTGCATCATGGGTATGCAAATGATATGGGTTGTGTAATATCTCTGCCATTCCCTGTAAAACAAAGTTCTAAACAGTAGCATATGTGGAATGAAAAACAAATATAAAATTTCAATCAGGAATTAGGAGTTGCACAAGAAAACCCTCTACCTTGCATTTTCCAGCCTTGTATTTGTAAGCTGTGATAGGTGGAGAAGGGATGTGCCACCAAATACCCTCTGACAGCTCAGACCAATACCGATATGCTCGGATGCTTTGCAAGCGAACATAAAAATATTACTGCTACTCCATGATTTAATATAAAAATATCCAAGGATTAAGTTTTTATCTGTTGTGGCCTAATGCACAGTAGTTAATGTTTTTTCATGGGGCATGTTCACCATAGCAATAGGGTAACAAAGAGTAATGTTAAACATATCAGAACATACTTTTTTGTCTCAAGCTCCGAGAGTGGTGGATATTTCCTTCTTGGAAGTAGAGAGAGCAGCTTAGACAACCATTTTGTGATGCAAGGCCTGTGTTCACATCACACTTACAAATAATACACACCTATTTGTGGATAGCTATGTGGGGCAACTGCATTCCAAATCTGGACGCAGCAGTTGCTTTGCATCCATATCCAGAGACTTGCATCATTTTTAACTGGACTCCTTGGACATTAGGAATTTTTTCTTTGGATAGAGCAGCCTTGTTTGAATAGGGTCAAAACTCATTTTTGGACACAGCCTCCCCCAATTTGGACACAGCAACACCACTTTGGATGCAACTTTTGCTTCTGTCCATTTTGGGTTTTTGTGAATCCCACCCATAATGATCCTGCTAGAAATTATTTTAGGAACTAGTGAATTAGCTCTTCAAACCTTGCAGATTCAGTTTAAGAACTAAATAACCAAAATTAAAACCATAAAAAATTAAGATAGACTCTAAGAGCAATAGCAATTTATGTTTAACTTCTCTCTTTTCCGTGTATGACCTCTACTAATAAGTTTCCTTGCTTTTAATTCTCTTTTCTGTTGACTAGCAGATTGACTCACTGTACCCGACTAGCTTGCTGAAATTTAACTGGTTGCTGGTTTACTGGATCACAAAAGACTAACAACTGGATGTTATCTGTTAATGGCTAATTTTATTTATTTCAAATGATTTACCAGGAAAGACATACGGAGATGAAACTGCTCATTTCCAGATGATCCTGAGAAGAGGGGGATGAGGAGAGAACAGCAGCAAGCTACAAAAATAGGTAGCAATAAGTAAAATGCTACAAGTTAATGATAGTAACAAGAACACATTGCAAAGTAAAGTGCAGATGGTGGTAGAACTGTAATGAGAACAAGGCACAATCAGGTTCAGCAAAAGTGCAGATGGAGGCCAACATTGCAGGGTAAGCAGGACAACGCTGAGTACAGCAGGTAGGGGTGGAGGGGGGGTGACTAAAATATGGCAGGCACAGGAGCATGGGGCATGTGGAATTGGGGAACAGTAAAAATAAATTAAGCCCAAGCTGTGGTGAGGTACAGCTGTAGGAGTGAGAAGAGCATTCATGGAGGAGGCACTTAAATGTGTGGAAGGAAGAAGCAGTTTGAATAGGAGGGGGAAAGAGCCCCAGAGTTTAGTGAAGTGGAAGGAGAAAAAAAACTGAGCCTGAGAAGGATTTTACTGAAGTGAGTGCCAAGGAGCAAGGTCTGGAGTTGTGATGGGAGAAGGAGGTGGTGGTGGGGGGATGGGGAGGGAGGAAAGGTAGATAGAAGGGTACAGAACCACAGTTTAGTGATGAAGGTAGCGCAATGAGCAAGGCGCCTGGTGTCAACGGACAGTAAGAAGAGAGAGGAATATAGTGTGGCACTGGTGGGCTCTAGGGGGACAATCAAGGCAAGGCAGCAGAAGGAGTTAAAGAGGGGGTCCAGTCTGGCTAGGGTGGACTTGGAGCAGCACCGTAAACAATATCACCATAATCAAAGATAAGGAGAAGCAATCTTCAAAATGATTTCTCTGCAGGTAAGAAATGGGATACATGTTTTATTTCTGTAAAGTGTACCTAGTTTGGGGGTGTAACTTCTTGTGGATGGCATCCAAATGAACTGGGAAATCAAGGTGATGATCCAACCAGACCCCTAGATATTTAGAGGAGGAAACATCCTCAATTACAACACCATCAAGGGTATGGAAAGAGAGGCGGTGGAGAGCCTAGCAAGTCTCTGCCTTGTGCCCTAAGTCATGGAGAACCATTTTCCTGGAATTAAGGGACAGCTGATTAGCTCAGAACCAATGCTAGATGTTGAAGTCCAGTTGGAGCCAGGGCATGATGTCAAAAGCAGAGGAGTCAGAGGTGTAGAGAATGGTGTCATCTGCATACATGTGAATAGGTGCTGATGTGGAGATAGAGGGAAGGTTGTTCAGGAAGATGGAAAATAGAACAAAGCCAAGGACAGATCCTTGGGGCATGTCAGAGCAGATAGGGAATGGAGGGGCTACGTTATCACTAATATTGACAGCTTGAGACCTGCCCTCAAGGTAGGAGTGAAACCACTCAGAGGAGGCAGAGTCCTGCTGCTGTAAACCAGCAGTACAGTGAAATCTAGCAAATTTGACCCTGTCTTTTTTCACAATAAAAGACTCCAGACATCTTCCAGTTTTATCTGGTGATAAAATGCTCTAGTTCCTCCAAAGTCTGAGCATTTGATAAATGATTCAGTCAAGTTTTTTTTCTCAAGAAAAAAAAAGACGGCCACCACATTTAGCTTAGAAATAGCATTGCAAATGTACAAATGGTTAGGGCTAAGAAAAAAAAAAACTCATGATGCATAGTATTGGGGGTATTTTGAAAAGTATATCTGATGTGCATGCTAATATTTAAGTGTAGCTGAAACAAGCATTTTGAAAAACATTTTTTATTTGTACTGCTCTTTAAGCTTGTTCAGGAGGATGGGATGGACAACAGTGTTGAAGACTTTAGCCAGGTCAACAAAAATGGCTGTGGTGACCAGTCCATAATTCATTCCTGATTGAATGTAGCCAGTGAGATGTAGGAGAGAGGTGGAGGTGGAGGCGGAGTGGGCCTTTCTAAAACCAGATTGGTAGGGAGTGAAGTAGGAAGAGGAGTCAAGGAGAGAGGAGAGCTGGTAGAGAACCAGATGTTCCTGGAGTTTAACAAGAGTCGGGAGGCGGGAAATAGGGTGGTAGTTACCAGGGAAATAGGGGTCACCCCCTTTAGAGAGGGGGATAACCATGTCCTGCTGCTGTGTGTTAGGGATGGAGGCTAGGGAAAAAGAGGAGGGAGGGTGATAGGGACAGCAAGGGCAGGATCAGAGAGACAACAGTTTGGGGACAAGGGTGTAGGGTAGGTTGTCAAACGGTCCTTAGTACCAACTCTGGAGCCCTTATGACAGCTAGAGGGGGCCAATCTGGGTCCTAGTGAGACAGGAATTTGAACACTCGGCCTTTGGTGGTGTGGTGCCTCCACCTGAGGACTTGGGCAGGACAACCAGTGACCTTTCCCCTGTTCCCCAGGAACAATACTTCCACCTCCTAGACCCTTCCAGACACTCCCCCAATACACAATACCCAAAAACAGTTGTGGAGACAGCAATTACCATAAGCACGGCAAGTATTTATTACCATAGGGCGTAGGACTGGCGACTTTGGCTGCAAGAAAATAAGGTTAGGTTAGATGCTTATAAAGCACTTTCCAACACCAGCAACTATACCAGTAATGCCATTAATAACACCCAATGCAACCTTCCCCAAGCCCCCAAAGTCTTTAGGGGTATCCCACTATGGTGGCAGGCCTGCAATGCCACAGCTTGGCTGGTGATGAGGCCCTAGATGAAGAAATAACACAACGTAAAGCAACTTGGAACAACAACCATTTGTAATCTCCCTGGTGGCATAATTGTACTTAACCAACATGGTGCAGGTGCAAAGGATGTCCTTGGTTTCTAGATCACTCTAGTGAAATCCCCCTGGCATGCTTGGTAGGCAGAAACTAGGGCAGGAATTTCTTGGCCAAAGACAAACCGCAGCTCCATCATTCTGGCAGAAACAGTTCAATGCAGACCACGATCTTTGGCTGGGGTCTCAGGCAGAACACCCTGGGGTGCAATTTCCTTGAACAGCAATTAGGCAAAAGTCAGGCTGGCCAGGTGGTGCTTAGGGTTGAGACGCTGGACGCCACATCTCATGCCGCGCTGGTGACCCATGTTCAGGAATGAGCGTGGGCTGCCAGGGGTTGGCAGGGGAGAAATATCGAGCATCCCAAGGACTGCTCTCCTTCTCTAAGGAGGGGGGGGATTTCAGTAGTCTGCACACGTCTGGCCCCTTAGCGGAGGCTGGGAGTGGCTCAGCTATGCTGCTGACGTGGGGTCAGAGGCAGGGCAGACACCTGATGGGACATGCACAGGAGGGTGTGCGCTACTGGCACTGGCGTCATTTCACACTCCACCTCTGAGAAGGCTGTACACTGGAGGAAAAAAGATTGCTCCAGTAGGATGATGGAGGGCATCTTGCAGGTCCCACCCCTTAATAGCCACGGCGCAGGCCACACTGGATTTGATCTTTGGCGAGGTTTGGGGTGCCCTGCTGGCCTTGCTGGGGTAGATGCCCTAGGGGTATCAGTCAACATTGGCTGGTGGACGTTAGGGGACAGGACTGGGGGCTCCCTCCAGAGATAGGGTCTCGAGCAAGGTGTATAAAGTGACAGCAAAAAAAAAAAGAAAAGAAAATTAGGCAAAAGTCTTTTGTAAATCCAAAAGTGAGGTCTTCTGAGATAAAGACGAGTTCCAGACTCTCAAATGTCTTATCAGGAATCTTCACAACCCTCCGGTGGGCTTAAGCAGCTTTTGTTGCAAACAGTTTGGAAAACATAGCCTGAATTAGCAGCAGTCCAGTTGGGCTCTTTTGCTTCTTCAGTCCCAGCACTGTAGATTAGTGCCTGCAGGAGTCTAGACCAGACATCACAGCTTGGGGCTCCAGCCCTTGGTGCAGTCTCTCTTCTACTTGGGGACTGGATTTTTGGCGGACTTCTGGGGCTATTTATAGCCTTCCCCAGGCTTCCTGCTGATTGACTCAGCTATTCCGAGGCAAAAAACAGTCTTGTCATTTTTTTCTCTTCTTCCTTTCTGCTCAGCAGCAATGTCCACCTTTGTTTATACTCCCCTCTGAACCCCCACCACCAGAATTAAAAGGGTCAGGGGGAAAGTCTTTTTAGTAGGACCAGTCCTCTTAAAGCCACACAGGAGGTGGGGGCTTACAATGGCATCAGGGTTGCCGCCTTTGGGTTTAGAGCCACGAGTGCTTTGAGGGAAGCAGCAGGGGGTGGGTGGAAAAAAGAAAGGGAGGATGGATGGATAGGAGGAGGGGTTGAGGCAAAAGGGGTGGGGGAGTGGGGGAGGTGCAGAAATGTAGGAGGGGGTGCATGAGGTAAAAAATAAGTTGAAAGAAGAGGTAGCTGAAGCCGGAATGAGACAGGGGTATCACCCTTCTTGAGGACTCAGGGAGGAGACTGGGATGGAGTGGAGAAGAGGATGCAAATGACTTTCTAGAACTTAAAGAAGTGGTTAATTTTGCTCTGGAGTGTGGATGCAAAGCAATCAGCCTTTGCAAGCCTAGTAGCTCTGGTACAGGCACTGTGTAGGGCCCTGTAACTAGTAATGTCAGTAAGTCAGTCAGTAAGAAAAATGTATTTTTATACAGGAGTTACAGTACATGCTTAGGCTGAAGCCTATTTCAGATGACTCCTGCTATATATGTACATATACACAGTTTCCTTACAATGCATACAAAAGTGTAAATGTAGAAATATAAAAGTCAGTATCATCCCTTAACAAATCTAAATAATTATTTAATATTTACATACAAGATTAAAATCATTATTTAGCTTTTTGGGAACATACTGAATGTTGACACCATCCTGGTGGCTGTGCTCCGTCTGTTCCAAAATGTACAACCCCCAAACATGGCACATCTTGTAATTTAAACATTTTTACTGCCTGAATTGGCTTTTCTTACTTTAAACTCCATGAAAAAGGGGTCTTCTTAGTTATCAGATTGGAATTCCAATATGAGCAAGCCAAACCACCAGATCATCAAGGTGGGACCCGTAGTTTGATCCCTAGTTTCCCAGCTCTGAAATGCCTGCAGTGGCTACTCATAAATACAGAGTGCATTGCCTAATTGGCTCCTTTTATTAAAGTGCTTCCACCCAGGCAATTTCACAGGTGATCAAAGGGAGCATGCTAAAAGGAGAACCACAACTCCCAAAACTCTAAACACATCCAGAACTAGCTTGCTCTAACCTGTGCATTGCTCACAAAATATAATTCACATTTCTACTGCACTGTGCTACTGGTTTGTGGTGTGTATCAGACAAACAAACAGGATCCAGTGCCCCCCCCCCCAAACATGGCACATCTTATAAATTAAACATTTTAACTGCCTGAATTGGCTTTTCTTAACTCCATGGGGGGGGGGTGCACTGGATTTTGTTTGTTTGTGTTTTACATGCCACAAACCAGTGTCACCCCTCAGTAGAAATGTGAATTATATTTTATGAGCAATGCAAAGGTTAGAGCATGCTAGCTTTGGATGTGTTTAGAGTTTTGGGAGTTGTGGGTCTCCTTTTAGCATGCTCCCTTTGATCACCTGCAAAATTTCCTGGGTGGAAGCACTTTATTAAAAGGAGCCAATTAGACAATGCACTCCATATTTAACCCTTGCAGGGCCGCGGGTTGATATATCAGTCCAAAATTCCTATATGTTCTAATTCTCTTGGCAGCCTAAGGGTTAAGAGTAGACACTGCAGGCATTTCAGAGCTGGGAAACTAGGGACCAAACTGTGGGTCTCACCATGATGATTTTGTGGTTTGGCTTGTTCACATTAGAATTGCAATCTGATAACTAAAAGAACCCCTTTTGGAGTTTAAAGTAAGAAAAGCCAATTCAGGCAGTTAAAATGTTCAATTTATAATATGTGCCATAATTGGGGGGGGAGGGCAGTTGTGCACTGGATCCTGTTTGTTTGTCTGTTACATGCCACAGACCAGTAGCACCCCTCAGTAGAAATGTGAATTATGTTTTGTGAGCAATGCAAATGTTAGAGCATGCTAGTTTTGGATGTGTTCCAAAATGTAGTAGCACTACTGCAAATCCTGATTTCCCCAAACCTGGTATGATTTCTAGATACTTCCAACTTCTCAGCATTTGAGTTCCTAGTATAAATTCTGTTGTCTTGATTCTGCAAGGACAGGATCAGATAATGGGACATTGGATGAATGCTTTCTGTTTTCAGCATTTTGAAAATCATAGTAGGGGAGCCAGTGGACTTGTGAATCTGCCTGGCAAGGACATTTGCTCAGTGTCAGGCCAGCAACTCTGCTGAGATCCTGGAGAGGTGCAAATCTCGGATTCTAGTTTTCCTCAAGGGGGCATGGTGGTCTCGGATAGACATGAACTTAAAATTTAATGACTCATGGGCAGTGCTTATGTTGCTAGTGGCTAAAATAGGGGACCACTTAGTAGCCACCATGTCAGCATGAAGGGAGGACAGGTCAAGAGATTAGAAAGATCAGAACTGGATCTATTTGAGGAGAGATAAGGGGCGATATTTCTTGCACTGCAGTAGACCATATGGTGGTAACTGAAGGCATTAGGAAGGGTTCCAGCATCCACAAAAAGTTGGAGTTGAGAGGAAAGGACCCAGTCTATGAGCGAATGGTTGCTGAACTTGTGATTGATCTGGGTAAGGTCAGGAATGAATTGGGAGAGCTACAGAGACTTTAAATGTTGGCAACATTTATGATGGGATGGGGAGAGCCAATTGAGACTGAAGTCACCAAGGGTGAGGACCTTGCCAGAAAAGGCGTGAGTGGCTATGGTGGTGAGGGGTACAGTGACTAATGCCAGGGCAGCAATATACTCCAGCAGTGAAATTGGGGACTGTGAAGGGGAGGGAATGTTTGAGAAGCAGCCTGTCATAGGCAGAAAGGGATGTGACTGACAGCCATACCTCTCAACTGTACCACATTATGAGGAACGTTCCTCATTTTACTTCACAAAAGCTCCCTGTTCCACATTGTGAGAACTAGTTCCACATTCAGTATTAACATGTTAAAGCAAAACTCTATAGTAAATGATGCAAAAACTATATTATTCAATTAATAACAGACTCTCTGAACATAAATGCAACCCTTTCGACAGTGCTCTGAGCCTCCTAGGTAAAGATTTGATAAAGTGTTCCACATTTTGCTCATTTGTTCCACATTTTGAGAGGCAATGTTCCACATTGGGGGTCAAAAGGTTGAGAGGTATGCTGACAGCTGGTTAGTGACAAGCAAGCTGCTGGCTGGTGACAAGTAAGTTACTTGGTATAGATGACTGGCAGGATGAAGAATAGCTGGCTGGAGAGTGGCAGGCAGCTGATAACTTGCTAGCTAGCTGGTTGATGAGATTTCTGCCTCCTCCTCCTCCCAAAATATGCCAGTGCCTCTTCAAGTGCAGTTTGTGAACTGATTCACCTTTCTTCTGCATCTTTCCTTATCCTATCCTTCTTCAGCTTCTGACTCTGCAGTTGGTCCATCCTGCCTCCTTCCCTGCTTCTGCTTTTTCCTTTCTGTCTTATTTTCAGACAAGGAGTGCTGCCTGTCTGTCTCTCTCTGTCTCTTTCCTTGTGTCTTAGGTTTGAGGTCACGATCCTTTCTTCTCTCTTTCCTCAGCCTGATGCCGATCAAACCTTACCTCTATTCAACATTGCTCTTACTGCAAATTCAACAGCACTTTAAATGGTGCATGTCTTTTAGACTCAACAGTGGAAAGCCTTCTTTTATTTGACATTTTTCATTTTGTTTCTTCGTCTCCAACTCTCCTCCTTGCAGGTACTATAGTTCTGCAGAATTTACAAGCTGTTATAGCTTTAAACTACTCAGAATGCTACTAGACATGACAGCAAAAGAAACCTATTTCCCTTGCAAGCAGCACACTCACACAGACAACTTCTGAGAACAAACTGCTGACACATTGAAAAAAATCAATTCACACTTAGCAAGGTTTTCAAGCTTCACTTGAAATTCAGATACAAACCCATCAGTAGGAAAGCTTGCTACAGACGGAAGCTACAGAAAGCTTTTCAAAGTGAGGCAGGGTTGTATAGCTAAAAGGACAAAGCAGTATCAAGACAAAGTAATATTACTGTCAGTAAAATCAGCAGCTCACTTTTCTAATCAGTGCTCTGAATATTTAGTACAATACACATTTAGCATGGCAACTTCAAAGTACTTTATGCCAGTTAACAATATAAATGCTGTACGACGACAAACTAAAAGGCAACATTCAACACCAGTTTATTTCAAGTTATATTCTCAAATGGATACTTAAAAGCTTGCTAGACTAACAGGGCCTTGTTTTATGGTGCTTGAATTTCATCTAAGCTTACTGTGTTACACCTGTTAGTATAATTCTCCTATAAAATGGACAGAACAATATGATACATGCCAAAAGCATAATTCCACTCTTTTTTCAAATTGCATGACTGGGCCACTTACTACAGAGCATAAAGAACCATTTTAATGGTTGCCCAGTGATTGCCTGTAATTGACTGGCAGATTGTCCAAGCTTTACTGAAAAAGTTATAATGCTTTTAATAGGCTAAATTAGGCAACATATTGTCTGAACATGTATCTGCTGTATGTCTGCTTCTGCCATCACTGTTTTGTAGTTAACAATCCTGCTGTGCTCCCTTTATCACAAACTGTTATATTTCCACTTTAATTAATCAAACTCTCAGGGGATGTTTCCCATTCATCCATTTCCTATTTAGAACCAAACTAACAAAGTGGACTAAAAATAGTCTTCTACAATCCCTTCCTTGCTCCCATAGCTTGAGCTGTAGCTGTCTTCACCAAAGACTCTGGTCCTATTTCCCCCTTCCAATAAGCAATCTGCTGTACTTTAGGTACTGGAACAGCAATTCTAAACAGATCTGTTTAATTGAATACTCTGTCCCCAAATTACATTACATTCGTATTGAATTTCTGGTTGCCAACAATTTATCTGCAGCAGTCATCCCCCACCTCGAGACCTGCTGTTTTGGGTGCCAGCTAGTTGGTATTTTGACAATCAACCAGGGATTTATTAAGGATACTTATTCCTTAAATATAAATGAGGTCACCTGACTAGGATAGAACATGTACAGTAACACAAAACCCTTTAACTGTGAACTGCAGGTTATTAATTATAACTGTTGTAGTAAAAGCTGTTTGTGACACAGCCCAGCATTTGTCAATAATCTGAGTGTACAATTTTAAATCTGCTTTCCGACTTGGACCTTCACACTATGTAACTGGAATACCACAC
Source organism: Neoceratodus forsteri (assembly GCA_016271365.2). Classification (NCBI taxonomy): domain Eukaryota; kingdom Metazoa; phylum Chordata; order Ceratodontiformes; family Ceratodontidae; genus Neoceratodus; species Neoceratodus forsteri. The sequence continues at coordinate 565,453,581 of CM057455.1, forward strand.
ATACTAAAAAATATCTGATAAGTAACCACATATTTTTTCAACAAATCCCTTTTCTGGAATTATATAGAAATGTGCCACTTTTCTATCAGAGCAATGATAGTTTAAATGTGTATCAGCTATCTGATTTATTTCACCAACTGACTGCTAAAGGACTTCAAGGCCACTTTGAAGGAGTTCACCTTGGTGGCCTTTGGGAACATGTTCTGAGATTTTGGAGTGCCACTAGCCATGGGCAAGGTAGAGCCCCCGGGGACAGTGATGACCTTCTTGGGCACTGAGATAAATACAGGGGGATGGCAATATTGGTTGCCCATGGACAAACTTGAGTCCCTATGGGGTCTTTTGGATAAGGCAGAACAGGCCAAGAAGATTATGCTGTGGGATGTGCAGCAGCTGGTCAGTTTCCTCAACTTTGCCTGCTGGGTCATCCCCACTGGGAGAACATTCATGAGGTGTCTGGCAAAGAGGGGAAAGGGTTGCAAGAAGCCACATCATCGGATTCAGTCACCGAGAAGTTCCAGGAGGACCTCCAGGTGTGGCGTATGTTCTTGAATCACTTCAGTGGAGTAGCCATTTGGCAGGACCCTGGGGAAGGTCAGCCTCTGGAGTTGTATACCAGTGCTGCAGGAGGGCTAGGGTTTGAAGCATGCTTCCAGGGACAGTGGTGTGTAGGGCAGTGGCCGCCTCGGTGGATTGCAGCAGGATTGGGCACACAGATCAAGTTATTGGAATTATTTCCAGTTGTGGTAGCCCTCTACATTTGGGGGGTGAGGCTGAAAGACAAGAAAATTCTGACAGCATAGGTGGGGTACATACCATTAACTGCTAGTTGGGACCAAAGGGACCGTTGGGGGATTTGATGCAGGTCTAATGGGTGACTTCAACCTGCCTGAGGTAGGTTGGAGCACTCAGACTGCGAGTACAACAAGGGGCAGGGACTTCATGATTGCCTGAATAGGGCAAACGTAAGACAGCTTGTAGCAGAATCAACCTGCAAGGAGGCTATACTAGATTTGGTCCTGACCAATGGGGACAGGATCACTGATGTGAAGGTGGGCAGTCCCCTTGGTACCAGCGACCACATGACAGTATGGTGTAAGGTAACCATATTGGAGGAGGAAAGCCATGGAAGGATACAGTTCCTAGATTTCAGGAAGGCTAACTTTAAGGAGATGGGTGGAAATCTCAAAAGAGCCCTAGCAGCAGAAGGTACAGGGGAGATGTGAAAAAACAGTGGTCTGGACTCAAGAGTGTCTTAACAGAAGTAACAGGTCACTGTGTCAAAATGCATAGCAGGAGAAAAAGAAAGAAAAGGCCATTATGGTTCACGAAGGTAGTGGCTGAGAAAGTAAGGGAAAGGAAACATAGAAACATAGACTTTGACGGCAGATAAGGACTACTTGGCCCACCTAGTCTGCCCATTTCCCTACCTACAGGATGAGCTGCAGATCCTAGTTAACCAAGAGCCTATTTCTTCCTACCCCTCACAAAAATTGCCTTATGTCTGTCCCATGCATTCTTGAATTCTGCCACAGTTTTAGACCCACAGCCTCCTCAGAAAGGCTGCTCCGCATCCACCACCCTCTCTGTGAAAAATACTTCCTCACATTGCCCCTGAACCGCCACCTCTATCTTCAAATTGTGTCCCCTTGTTCTCACATCTCTTTTCTGAAAGATGCTACCCTCCTGGACTTGGTTGATTCCCTTGAGGTACTTAAAAGTTTCTATCATGTCCCCCTGTCCCTCCTTTCATCAAGGGTATACATATTAAGCTCTCTCAGTCTCTCTTCATATGATTTCTGATGTAGACCCTGCACCATTTTAGTTCCCTCCTCTGGACTGCTTCCATCCTGTCTATGTCCTTGCGAAGATGAGGTCTCCAAAACTGCACACAGTACTCCAGATGGGGTCTCACCAACTGTCTGTACAGAGGGATAACCACTTCCCTTTTTCTACTTGTGATGCCCCTCCCTATGCATCCCAGTATCCCCCTGGCTCTCCTTACTGACGTCTCACATTGCTTACCCACCTTTAGGTCATCTAACATGACTACACCCAGATCCCTTTCCATTATTGTTGTCGTTAGTTCCTCCGCTGCTATTGTGTACTCTTTTTTATTTCCCAGAAAAGAGCCTTCAGGAGATACAAGAAAACACAAAAGGATGAGGACAGAGAATAATATCTGGAGAAGCAGAGGAAATCTGGGAAAATAATCAGATGAGCTAAAGTACAGACAGAGGAAGGTATAGCCCAGGCTATTAAGAAAGGCAACAAGACTTCTTCAGATACATTTGTAAGAGGAAAAATACCAGAAACTGGATCATTAGGCTGAAAAAGGAAGGAGGAGAAAGGGTGGAGGATGACCTAGAAAAGGCTGAGATACAGAGCAAGTACTTTTGCTCAGTATTCAACAGGGAAGGGAAGGGTGAGGGGCCAAGACTCATTAAAAGCGATATTCAGGGGAGAGAGGTAGGCACTAGCCCATTCACGGTGGAAAGAGTCCTAGAAGATTGGGGAAAATAAAAGCAGATAAGACCTGATGGAAATTGGGGAAAATAAAAGCAGATAAGACCTGATGGAATCCACCCCAGAGTACTAAAGGAACTCGGGGAAGTGCTGGCGAAACCACTGGCTGCCCTTTTTAGTGCATCACTAGAGACGGTGGAGGTATCTGAGAACTGGAGGAGGGCAGATGTGGTCCCTTTCCACAAGAGTGGAAGCAGAAAGGAGGCAGGCAATTACAAGCCTGTAAGCCTGACCTCAGTAGTGGGGAAACTAACAGAGTCCTTGCTTAAGAAGAGGATTGTGAAGTTTCTAGAGGATAACGAGGCACAGGATCCAAGGCAGCATGGTTTCTCAGTGGGAGGGTCCTGTCAGATGAATCTTATAGATTTCTTTGACAGGGTAATCAGGGTGTTAGATCAGGGAGGGGTGGTGGATGTGACCTAACTGGATTTTGGCAGGGCCTTTGACACTGTCCTACACAGGAGATTACTAAATAAATTGGGGAGCCTGGGAGTGGATCCTACGGTGATAAAGTGGGTTGGAATCTGGCTAAGGGACAAGACTCAGAGGGTGGTGGTAAATTACATGAACTCTGATGATAGGGAGGTGACCAGTGGGATGCCACAGGGGTCGGTACTGGGGCCAGTCTGAATCAATGTCTTCATTAGTGACATTGCAGAGCATCTGGAGGGAAAGGTGTGCCTTTTTGCAGATGACACCAAGATCTGCAACAGAGTGGACACACCAGAGGGGAGGGAAAAATGAGAAAGGACCTAAGCTTATTAGAGGATTGATCAAGTGTCTGGCAGTTGAGTTGTGCAAGATCATGCACCTGGGTCACAGGAATCCAAGGGAGGAGTACAGGATGGGTGGTGAAATTCTGGCCACCATACATCAGGAGAGAGGCCTGGGGTTATCATATCTGACAACCTGAAGGTGACCAAACAGTGTGAAAAGGTGATGGGGAGAGCAAACAGAATGTTGGTGTGCGTAGGGAGGGGTATAAAAAGCAGGAGGAAAGAAATGGTGATGCCACTGTACAGATCACTGGTGAGACCTCAGCTGGAGTACTGTGTCCAGTTCTGGAGACCACATCTCTGAAAGGACATTGACAAAACAGAAGCCGTCCAGAGAAGGGCAATGACTTTGGTACATGGACTGCACTAGAAGCCCTATGAAGAAAGACTTTAGGACCTTAACATCTATTCACTGGAGGAAAGAAGGGAGAGAGGAGGTATAATAGAGACTTTCAAGTACCTTAGGGGAATAAACAGGGTACACGTGGAAAGCATATTTCAGAGAAAACTGCACAAGAACAAGGGGGCATGATATGAGGCTGAAGGGTAAAAGGCTCAGGGGTAATGTTTGGAAGCACATTTTCACTGAAAGGGTGGTGTGGCTGTGGAACATCCTTGCAGCGGAAGTTGTGGGGGCAAAAACAATACAGGGATTCAAGAGTGCATGGGATACACATAAGGGTACCCTGGAGATGTGCAGAGCAGGAGAGCAGCAGATCAAATAGGATCTGGGGCTGCAGCAGTGAGTAGGGAAATGGGCAGACTAGGTGAGCCATATGGTCCTTATCTGCCGACAGGTTCTATGTTTCTATGTCTTTCTCCTAAAATGCATGCTGTTGAACATTCATTTTAAAGCAGTTCATGTGCCAGGTGTTGACAACGGAATTGCTGGTGCTTTATCTCGTTCAAAGTGGCAGAGATTCAAGGAGCTAACTCCAGCAACTGAACAGAGGCCAAGGATAGTCCCACCTTTTCTGTGGGAGGTGGTGACCACGAGACTTGGAGATACATAGGTAATTCCATTTCTGGTAGTCTTTGAAGAAGGTCAAATGGTCTGAAACATGTCAGGCTGGAGCCCGGTCTGGTCTGAATAAATGCCTTTATAACTTCTTTTGGTGTGGTGTCCCTCTTATAGGTTAGTGTGTGCTAGAAACTTTTTATGTTTACCAGTTTTTGTAGTTTCTGAGCACCACGCCTTTGTGCATACTCCTTAGAAGCTTCATAATTCCATTGCTCCAAGGACAAGGGAGGCCTTCTGTTAGGGAATGGAACAATACATCTTGGCACAGGAAACAGCAGAATGGTTGGATAGTTGGTCTGTTCCCATGGATCAGTTGTGCACATTCATAAGTGTAGTGCCCCAGGGAAATTGGGGGCACCACAGAAATAGTGGAATTGGGGCCATCACAGAAATAGGGGATCCTCAGAGACATGAGGGGTCAGACAGTTATGGGGACCCTGGCAGCTTAATGGGAAATCCTTGGAAAGCTTAGGGGACCCTCTGAAACACAGAGCAGCCCCCCCCCTCCAGAAGACAGTCCTAGTAGCCTACATTCAGGGTTTTAAAAGAAAGCTAGAAGGGTTTAAACCAAATAATTTTTGGACCAAGATTAAAGGTGTTTGTGAACTCCTCTCTGGGAGGGATCTCTGCTAGTCTAACTCATTCTGAACAGTCTGTGCTCCAAATAGAGAGACTTGGGCACTCCCTTTCAGCCAGGAGTCAAGGAATTGCTAGGTAAAGCCAGGTCAAAGTGGTGAGAAAGTGCATTTCATGCATAATTTCCAATTGTTTAGCTATAAGAAGCTAATTACTGGGGGCCTGGCAGATCCTTAGTGCATTCTTCTCTCAGAGTTCTAAGGTAATCTGAGCCCTAGTAATGGGGAAAACGTAGTCCTTTGTCCATGTAGGAGAAGGGTGGGACAGCCCATAGCTGGGACAAAGAGACTAGGTACCCTGGCCTCCTCAATATTCAGAAGACACCCAGAGATGATCCATCTTAACAAAGGGGTGGGTCATCAAACTGTTTCAATGCCCATGGAGCAAACTGTATTTTCTTTATCTGCCTGCAGTCTCCTGTTGCTTGCTTACCTCTTAGCTGTTCCTGATTTTCAGGGATGTCCCTGATTTTGTCTCAGAAATATCTTCTGTCCCAGGCATTTCCGGCACTAAAGAGCAGGGATTGGAATAACAAAATAATGCCAGCCATTGATGTTACGGTCTAGTTCTCATTAAGAAAATGATATTCACACTAAGAAGCATGTTGTACACAGCTTCTGGGACTAATATTACTATTTTATCAGATGTGTTACTGATTTGGTCATTTGTCCCTGATTTGTGATGAGGGAGGTTGAGAGGTATGGTTGCCTGGACCCACTGCTTGTTGTGTCTGAATTGCTGTATTCAATTGAAGAGTTTAATTGACTGAACTACCTTATTCTTGGGGTATCATGACTGCACTGCCTTATTTGCTCAATTGTCCTGTGTGACTGCACTGCCCTGAGGGCTTTGATTGCTGCAGTTGCCTATTGCTACTTTCTCTGAAGACATTTGAGGCCATCCCATCCCAAATGGTAGGACTCTTGGTCATAAAAGAAGGGGGGGATTGCCTTTCAGGTTTTTAATTTTTTTTTTCCAGGCTCCTGCACACATCTCATCTAGGATTCCTCCAGTGCTTCTTCCTCAACTCAGGGAGGGTCCCCAGGAAGCCCAGTATCACCTGCACCCACCTCCAACGACCTTCACCAACTCCAAGTGTTCACCACGACACCCCAGGTTCGAGTTGACGGTGGTAAGTGGTAGCCAGCTGGGAGCTAGGGCCCACCAAAGTGAGTCAGGTTAGAGGCCACCCCAACTCTAGCTTGAGTGACTTCAGTTGTCCACCAAACTCTGAGTCACACTGCCTATTCTCCTGCATAGACATTGTCCCAAGGTGGCAATCATACAGGTGGCCATTACCAAGGCCTCGCTGAGGATTGCCAGGCTCTGTGCCTCATCCCCCAAAGTGGTGTAAGTACTGGTGGCCCATGCAAGAGGCCACACCAAAGGGTCACCACGCTCTTGGCTGTACTGTCTATAGGTGGCTCGTGTTCCAGTGATGCATCAAGAGGTCACACCGAAGACTGCCAGGTTCTGAAGCTGCAGGGGTGAGGTGGTAAGGGTTCCGGGGACCTACCCAGAGGTCGTCCAGTGGATTATCACACCCAGCACCCTTTCCTCGACTGGATATCACCTGCTCTCCTGCCTGAGGTCACCACAGCTGACAACTCCAAATAAGGGTTCTCTTCACCTACAATCAGGCATCAACACCCATCCTCAACCAGGCGCTTCCCTTTCGAAGTTGCCTCAGTGACACCAGGAGTCACCTTCTTTCCAGGGCCAGGAGGCTTACAGTGCTTTACTTTGTTTCTGGTTCACTGGGGGATGCCCCATTTTATGGCCTGTGTAGGAAGAACTCCTTAGGTTCCTACTCAGTGGTCGGCTGACCAAAATACTAGAAACCCAGGCTTGGTGCATTGGATTGGTACGTCCTTAGGACTGGAATCACCTGGACATTTGTATGACAGTGGGGCCAGTTTGTGGTCCTGGTAACCTTATTCATTCTTTCTCGTGTGTGATAGTGATAGTGAATGCTAAGTCTTTTCTGTGTGCTCCAACTGTTGCTAATAAACCTTGCATCTTGGCTCTGGAGTACGCCTCCAGCATCTCCTTCCAGATTTATCTGGCATCACCCTAAACTATAGAGGTACGAACCCTACAGCTCGCCCACCACAAAACTCACGTAGTCAACAGGATAAGAGTCAACAAGGTGCCCAAAGCCAGAGCAACTCCAACCCAAGATGCCATCAGATACTGAGGGAGCCACAGCATCATCCTCATCTTCAGTCCAACCACCCCCAATAATGATGCCGTATTACTTTGGAGCACCATGGCTACCAAGGTATGCATGGGACTGAAGTTCAGATACCTGCAGCCTCGTCGACTTCTGTGCAAAGCTGCAGGCTATGTTCCATATCTACCAAGTGCCACAGCAACAGAGAATGGAAATCCTGATTGGGAAGCTGGGAGGAGTTGCCAAACGGGAAGTTGAAAGCTGGTCAGCTGAAGAAAAGAAAACTGGTGAATGGATCCTGACCCGGCTAAGCGACATCTTCAACAAGCGGAGTGTCTCAGACCTCAAAATTAAATTCTTCTCTCGCACACAGGGCCCCCACAAGACACTGTGGGACTTTGCCTTGAGCCTGCAAGAGGCACACCGAGCCCTGTGAAAACGAGGGCAAAATTCAGCAGAAGGGCAGACAGCAAGGAGAACCAGGGATAAATGACAACCAAGGAAGGGGCTGGAGTAGAACAGTGAAGCAGTCTAGGGAGGTCAAATCATGGAAAGCCATGTGTGCAAATGCCAGGAGCCTTAGCAACAAGATGGAAGATCTGGAGGCTGTCATGGTACAGTCAGACCTGGACATTGTGGCCATCACTGAAACCTGGTGTAATGATAACCATGACTGGGAGATGGCCATACCTGGCTACAACATATTCAGAAGAGACAGAGCAGGCAGGAAGGGAGGAGGAGTGGCACTGTATGTGAAAAATGACATAAGGGCCACAGAGATCCAGGAGGAACAAAATGGCGGAGAGATACTGTGGGTTAAGCTGGAAAGGAAAATGGGGACAGCCATCCGCACAGGTGTGGTCTATAGACCACCAGCCCAGGAGGAAGAAACAGATAGGGAGCTGATGCTAGCCATCCAAAGGATGGCAGACAAGAGTGAGGTAGTACTGGTTGGAACTTCAATATTCCAGACGTGGACTGGAGCATCCCAGCAGCAGCATCAACTAGGAGCAGATTTATCCTGGACTCCCTTCAGGGTGCCTTCCTCAAGCAACTGGTCATGGAACCAACTCGGCAGAAGGCTATACTGGACCTTGTGCTCACAAACAGGGACAGTGTGATGGGGGTAACAGTGGGGGAGCACCTGGGTAACAGTGACCACCAGTCATTGTGGTTTGAAATCACAGAAAGAGCAGAACCAAACCACACAAAAACACGTATCCTGGATTTTAGGGGCAGACTTTGGGAAAATGGGGAGATACTTGAAAAGAGGCATTAAGGGAATGGGACAGGAATCAGGGGTTGAGGAACAGTGGGCAGTATTTAAAATGGGGATTACAAGAACAACAGAATTATGCATTAAGCAGGTTAGCAAGAGGAAAGGAAGAGGAGACCATTATGGTTTCAAAGAGGTAGCAAAGAAAGTGAAAGCCAAAAGATTGCATTCAGGCAATACAAAAGACACAGGCAGAAGGGATAGGGAGAAGTACCAGGAGAAGCAAAGGGAGGCAGGAGGTCAGTAAGGGAAGCCAAAGCTCAGACAGAAGAACACATTGCAAAATCAGTGGGTAGAGGGGACAAAACTGTTTACAGGTACATAAGTGAAAAAAGAAAGGCAAAGGGAGGGATAGTGAGACTGAAGGGGGAGGATGGGAGCCGCGTGGAGGAAGACAACAGTAAATCTGACATATTGAACAGGTATTTCTGCTCAGTCTTTACTGAGGAAGAAGAGCATAATGGGTCTGAAGGGAGTACAAGGGGTGAGAATGGTGCAGAAATGGACACAAGTCCCTTTACAGAGAAAGGGTCCTGAAGGAACTGGAAGTAATAAGAGTTGATAAAGCAATGGGGCCAGATGGGGTGCACCCCAGGGTCCTTAAAGAAATAAGAGAGGTGGTGGCTGAACCTCTGGCTATCCTGTTTAGCTGTTCACTGGAAACAGGGGAGGTACTGAAAGACTGGAGGACAGCAGATGTAGTCCCTTATACAAAAGTGGGAACAAAGAGGAAGCAGGGAACTACAGACCAGTCAGCCTCACCTCGGTAGTGGGGAAGATCATGGAAGCACTACTGAAGGAGAGATTGGTGGAACATCTGGTTGTCAATGGACTACAGGACCCAAGGCAGCATGGTTTCACCAGGGGAGGTCATGTCAGACCAACCTCGTTGAATTTTTGACTGGGTGACTAGGGAGGTGGATCAGGGAGGGCAGTGGACATGGCCTATCTGGACTTCAGCAAGGCCTTTGACACTGTGCCACATAGAGACTATTACACAGACTGGGGAATATGGGTGTGGGCAGGACAGTAGTGTGGTGGGTAGTAACTGGCTGGGTGGCAGGACACAGAGGGTGGTGGTAAATGGCTGTCACTCCACAGAGGAAGAGTGACCAGTGGGGTACCACAGGGATCAGTGCTGGGACCGGTCCTATTCAACATTTTCATCAGTGACATTGCGCTGGGATCTAGAAGGCAGAATTTCACTGTTAGCTGATGACACAAAGCTCTATAACAGAGTAGACACACCAGAGGGTGTAGACAGAATGAGAAGCGACCTGCAGAAACTTGAAGAATGGTCAAGGGTTTGGCAGTTGAAATTCAATGCAAAGAGTGCAAGATAATGCATATGGGCACAAAACCCTGGCACAATATATCAGTTGGGGGTGAGGATATAGCATGCACCAAGCAGGAAAGGGATCTTGGGGTTGTCATCTCTGATGACCTCAAGGTATGGAAACAGTGTGACAAGGCAGCAGGTAAAGCAAATAGGATGCTGGGATGCATGGGCAGGGCATCACCAGCAGGAAAAGGAGGTCATAATTCCGCTATACAAGACACTAGTGAGGCCCCACCTGGAGTACAGTGTACAGTTCTGGAGACCATACCTACGTAAGGACATAGACAGGGTAGAGAAGGTTCAGAGGAGGGCAACAAAGATGGTGCATGGATTGCATCACAAGTCCTATGAAGACAGGTTGAAGGAACTGAACATGTACTCCCTGGAGGAGAGGAAGGAGAGAGGGAATACGATAGAGACATACAAGTATCTTACAGGGAGGAACAGGGTGCAGGAAAACACTATTTTTAAGCGAAAAAGATGTTCCAGGACTAGAGGGCATGGGATGAAGTTGGAGGGAGGACGATTCAGAGGAAACATGAGAAAGAATTTCTTCACAGAGCGGGTGGTGGACAAGTGGAACACCCTGCCAGAGGAAGTGGTGGGGCTGAAACAATCACAGGATTTAAGAATGCATGGGATAGACATAAGGAATTCTAGAGGTCAGGGGTAAGGGGCAACAGACTTCTAGGAAAACAAACTGAACTTACAAGCTCAAATGAGCAGACTGGGTGGGCCATAGGCCCTTATCTGCCGACACTGTCTATGTATCTATGTATGTATCTATGAGACCTGAGTGAGGACCATGACCCAGACCAAGTATTGATAGAGTGGTTCATCGAGGGGGCCTGGGGAGAACCTCTAAGTCAGAAGCTGTGGATGTTGCACTGTCAAAACCCAGATTCAAAATTCATAGACTTCAAAGTGGAAGCCATAGAAGTCTTAGGCTCTGGACAAATTGAGGAGGAGATGGTGGCCTTCCAGCAGATGATTGGTGTCACTGGAGCCATGGCCACTGGGGGTTCAATGGCTGAACCCTGCTCTTCTTGCAATGCCTTCACCAGACAGAGAGCAGAGAAAGATTTCAGCAAGGAAAAAGAGTATCTACTGGATCAGCCACAATATGACTCCTACCCCAGAAGAGATAGATAAAAAGTGTACCATCAGGTAACTCAAGCCCAGGACCAGTCGAGTGACCAGGCAAGAGACAGTACCCGAGAGATGTCCTGCCAAATGGAGGCCATGTCGCAAAGACTAGCAGAAGTTTGCTGAATCGTACAAGACCTCAAGGGCAGCTGGGGCCTAGGGTATTCTATGGACCATCCCCGATGCCCAGCAGGACCGGACCAAAGAAATATGGGCCCACTGACCAGTTTGATGATCATGGGCAACCTATCTGCAGGTGCTGTGGCATCAGTGGCCATGTGGAACAACAGTGTATCCAGGAAGGAGAAGTTGATGTGTCATTAAACAGGGCATCCCTGAGGCAGTGGACCAACTCAGGAAGAAAGCTCCTAGGTCTGAACCCAAACCTGGAATAGTCAAAGTACATAGGGAGGTACCCGATTGTTCCCATCAAACTCAATGGTATCACCTTTACAGCACTTCTGGACACCAGCTCCCAAGTCACCACTATTCAAGGCTGCCATTTCTTCAAGCATTGGACCCAAGACCAGCTAAGACGCCCTCCAAAAACTTGGCTCAACCTGATTGTAGGCAACGGAATGAGCATCCCTTACTTGGGCTATCAGGAAATGAACATTCAGCTGGGAGAAAAGGTTTACCCACAACAAGGGGTCATCATTAGCAACACTGATGATGGCAACCTCCTTCCAGTGATCTTGCGAATGAATAAACTGGACAATTGTCAGGAGGAATTGCTGGATGTCCTCCGGAAGCAAGCGGCACAGCTCTCAAAAGCCAGCAAGAAGGCCTGGCAGCAGACAATCAATGTATTGCAGTGTCACCAGCGGTTCACCAATGTTGAGGGAGAAATTGGGAAGATCCAGATTTTTGATGTCCAGCCAATCAGACTAGACCCAGGTACAGAGACCATACTGCTGTGCAAAGCCAAGGTGGGAATGCAAGTCAGGGACTGTGTGGCACTAGCTGAACCACTCAGTGCTACAGGGGAGGAGCCAGTGATTGTTGCACAGAGTCTCACAACAGTTACCAAGGGGCAGGTCCCCATCCGCATCTTGAACTATGGCACAACTCCTGTTAAGCTATACCAGAATCAGCCTGTGGCCAGATTGATAAAGATCTGAAGCAAGGACATAATTGAGCCCTCAGAAGACCATGGAGAGAATGTCTTTCAACTAAATCTCCTTGGTAACTTCATCAACAATATAGTTCGAACAGCCACTCCTGCCTCGCTCGCCCTTCCCCTAAAACACACCTCCCCTGTCTACAACCTCAGATCATGCGCTACTCAGGCCCGTCTGATCCCCAAGACCCGTACCCTTACAGGGGATTGGGCATTTACCGTTCATGCGCCAAAACCGTGGAACTCTCTTGCTGCCAGTGTTCGTGCCTCCCCCTTCCACCCTTGCTTCAAATCTTCCCTTTGGAACTTCCTAAAAACCGCATCAACCTGCCTGTGTTAAGCTTAAATCTAGCACCCCCCCCAATGAGTACTGTTCTCCCAGCGCTAGTTCCTCTGCTGTTTTCCCTCCTTATGCACTTACCGCCCCAGGTGGTGCGGCATCTATTGCTCTTAACCATTACCCTAACCTGGTCTAGCACCAAGTCCTCCCTCTCATTACAGGTGTCTACTCCCTACAATTTTGTTGTTTTGCTCCTGCTTGTGTGGTTCTTGCTGCAAATTCCTAATTATTACTTGATGTTATCACTGCTGTATTACCCTATGGTAGAGCATGTCGCTCCTGTATGTAACCTCTACTGTAAACTCCTGTATGTAACCTTGTGTTCATGGATACCCTGTAACTCTCCCGGGTCGCTCCTGAAAATAGGCTCTTTGCTGTCTAGTGTGCTTACCTGGTTAACAAAAGCAAATAAATAAATAACTAAATAAATGGAGCTGTAGGCCCCGATGGAGCAGATGCCAAGGGCCGGCTGGAGGAAATTGACTTGGGCACCAAAGAAACCCCTGAAGAACACAAACAGGGGTTGCTGTTGATGCTAGAGAGACTAGACAGAGTCTTTTCCAAGCACCCCCTTGACTTTGTGTGTGCCGAGAATGTGCAGCACTGCATAGTCACAGGACAGCACCCACCCATCAGAGAATGATTCTATCCTATTCCACCTGCACAATACCAACCAGTGAAAACCATGCTCCAGGAGATGAAGGATGCCAAGGTCATCACCAAGAGTCACAGTCCATGAGCTGCTCCAATAGTGCTGGTCAAGAAAAAGGATGGGCAAATTTACTTCTGTGTCGACTATTGGAAGCTGAACCAAGTGACACACAAGGATGCTTACCCATTACCACGGATAGAGGATTCCCTGGCAGCATTGAAATCAGCATCCCTGTTTTCAACCCTAGACTTGGGCTACTGGCAAGTTCTCCTTGCACCAGTGGACAGGGAGAAGTCTGCGTTTGTGACCCCCATGGGCCTCTATGGATATTACTCGGTTGCCATTTGGATTGTGTAATGCCCCGGGGACCTTTCAGTGACTAGTGGAACACTGCTTGGGGAGCTATAATTTTGACATGGTCCTCCTCTAATTGGATGACATCATCATTTACTCTAAAACCTATTCTGAACACCTGCAGCACCTAGAAACTGTTCTTACCTGCCTAGCTGACTATGGGCTCAAGGTCAAGCCATCAAAGTGTCACCTGCTCAAAGAAGAGGTTCTCTACCTGGGGCATGTTGTATCTAAGCACGGAGACAAGATTCAGGCAGGGCATGAGTGGCCAACTCCAGTCACAGTCCAGGATGTAAGACGATTCCTGGGGTTTGTAGGGTACTACCAGCGATTTGTCCCTAAATTCACCCAGGTAGCTGCCCCACTGCATGAATTACTCAGGGGAACAAAGCAACTGCACAAAAGCAGCCCTGTGCAATGGAGTTCAGCCCAGCAGGAGTCCTTCAACAGCTTAAAAGCAATGTTGATCCTAGCTCCAGCACTTACCTATCTGGATTATCAACTTCCCTTCAAATTATATACTGATGCCAGCAATAGAGGGCTAGGGGCTGTGCTCACCAAGGACCAGGATGGAGTTGAGAGGGTCATTGCTTATGCAAGCCATGGGCTGTATGGAGCTGAATGGAATGATGATCGCTACAGCTCCTTCAAGCTAGAATTCCGAGCTCTAGTGTGGGCCGTCACTGAGAAATTCAAAGCTTACCTTGCTGCCACACCCTACACAGTCTACACCGACAACAACCCCCTCCCTCATCTGAACACTGCATGACTGGAAGTAGAGGTGGGCCTCAAGACTTGTCAACAACAGCTTTACAATCAAGTATCGTGTCGGTAAATTCAATGCAAATGCTGATGCCCTGTCGAGGTTACCCGGCCAAGATGAGATGGAGGAGAATGACAACCACAGAGAAGCTCTAGAGATGCCTCCCTTTCTCCAGATCCCTGTGGAGGTGGTACAAGCCTGCTGCTATAACTTCCCTGCAGTTGTCTTGCCCGCTGCAACTGCAGAAGCAGTGAAATATGACATGCCCGAGACATTAAAGGAAACCTTTGACCCATGGTGGCAGATCCAAGACCACAGTCCAGTGACCCGACAGCTGAAGGTCTTCATTAATAACCAGCAGACCCTACCTCTGGAGGACAGAAAGCATGCTGACCCTGAACTTGTCAAACTGTGGTGACATGTGACTCATATGACAGTTGTGGATGGAAGGCTTATCCGCGCCATCACTGACCCAAAGAAACATGACCAAGTTCAACAAGTCCTCCCTGGTGAAGCTGCAGATGTTGCCCTGGAGGCATATCATGACAAATCTGGACCCACCAAAGTGAGTCAGGTTAGGGTCCGCCCTGGCTCTAGCTTGAGAGACTTCAGTCATCCGCCAAACTTGGAGTCACACTGCCCATTCTTCCATATAGACATTGTCCCAAGGTGGCAATAGTACCGGTGGCCTATACCAAGGACTCGCCAAGGATTGCCAGGCTCTGTGCCTCATCCCCAAAGGTTGTGTAAGTACTGGTGGCCCATGCAAGAGGCCACACCAAGGATCACCATGCTCTTGATTGTACTGTCCATAAGTGGCTCATGTTCCAGTGATGCATCAAGAGGTCACACCGAAGAGTGCCGGGTTCTGAAGCTGCAGGGGTGAGGTGGTAAGGGTTCCAGGAACCTACCCAGAGGTTGTCCAGTGGATCATCACACCCAGCACCCTTTTCTCGACTGGATATCACCTGCCCTCCTGCCAGAGGTCACCGCAGCTGGCAACTCCAGATAAGGGTTCTCTTCACCTACAATCGGGCGTCAACACCCATCCTCAACCAGGAGCTTCCCTTTCGACACTGCCTCAGTGACACCTGGAGTCACCTTCTTTCCAGGGCCAGGAGGCCTACAGTGCTTTACTCTGTTTCTGGTTCACTGGGGGATGCCCCATTTTATGGTCTGTATAGGAAAAGCTTCCTTAGGTTCACATTCAGTGGTCGGCTGATCAAAATACTAGAAACCCAAGCTTGGTGCATCAGATTGCTACATCCTTAGGACTTGAATCACCTGGACTTTTGTATGACATTAGTGGGGCCAGTTTGTGGTCCCGGTAATCTTATTCATTCTTTCTCGTGTGTGATAGTGATAGTGAATGTTAAGTCTTTTCTGTGTGCTCCAACTGTTGCTAATAAACCTTTCATCTTGGCTCTAGAGTATGCCTCCAGCCTCTCCTTCCAGATTTATCTGGCATCACCCTAAACTATAGGGGTACGAACCATTACAGCTCATCCACTACATAACGTGGTCAAAAATAATAATAATAATAATAATAATAATAATAAAATGTATTTAATTTAGCGCCTTTCAAATTTTCAAGGCGCTGTACAGTTCATAAAACCAGGCAGCAAATACAGTAAAACAGAACAGCAATTTGAACAAATAAAAACAATTACAATATGGGTGAAAAGGCCTTATTCCATAAAAAGGACTTTAAAGCCCTTTTAAAAATATCCACTGTTGTACTCTCTCGGAGGCGGACGGGTGGGAGAATTCCAAGGGATGGAGCCACAAAGCCAAAAGCACGGGCTCCAGAAGACTCAAATTAACCCTTGAATCTCCAGCAACCTCGCCAGCCGAAGCGAAGCTGTCTCAAAGGGTGTAAGGCACCAAAAGCTCTTTCAAGTAGTCAGGACCACACCCATGTAGGGCTTTGTAGGTCAAAAGACCTACTTTAAAGGTGATCCGCCACT
This sequence comes from Neoceratodus forsteri, assembly GCA_016271365.2. Lineage (NCBI taxonomy): Eukaryota > Metazoa > Chordata > Ceratodontiformes > Ceratodontidae > Neoceratodus > Neoceratodus forsteri. The sequence continues at coordinate 565,469,670 of CM057455.1, forward strand.
GTATAGGCAGCCAGTGAAGAGAGTGCAACACAGAGGTAATATGAGATCTTCTTGAAACCCCAGACAACAAACGTGCTGCTGCATTCTGCACTAGCTGCAAGCGGCGGATATCAACCCCAGCAAGCCCTAGGTACAGGGAGTTACAGTAGTCCAAGCGAGATGTCACAAAGGCGTGGACCAAAACCGGCAAATCACCAGGGGGAACCAGGTGTCTAATCCTGGAGATGTTTCTCAGATGGAAAAATGCAGTCCTGACAACAGAGGATGGTCTATCATTGGGAACAGTGGGATGGTCTATCATTGGGAACAGTGGGATGCTATCTTTCAGGGTTGTCATGGATGGCTAAGGTGATGGGGTTCGCAGACAACACCATGGCTTTCAAAGTGCAGGTGGTGTTAGAAGGCTGGCAGAGGTCAGAAACAGTCATTCAGATGAGAGGTGTCCCATTACCCCGGTGTTACAGGCCCACATTTGGGCAACTAGTTATGAGGCAAGGCTGCTTGAGATGATGTTCCTGATGGATTTTTGTTGGGCGTTCAGAGTCTCTAAACTGACCCAACCAGGGGCAACAAGATGAACGCCAGGCCTGCTGACTGGAGATGTGGTGTCCTTGTGAGATGGCATATTTGTCTGACCAAGGAAAACCAAGACTGAGCAGAATGGGGCGGGATGTTGGTACTTGTTGAAGGCCCAGGCTGGGTCTTTCTAGTGGGTAGCAGACAAGATCAAAGCATACTTAGCAGCTTGTCTGCAGCAGGAGGAGTCCTTTTTCTATCATGCTGATGGCAGGCCGGTGTCAGCGTATCAGAGTATCAGTTCTGGTATATCTTAAAAAGCGTCATCCAACAGGCGGGACTGGATGGGCAAGAATTTGATACCCATTCCTTTCGGATAGGGGCAGCAATGGATGCCTGGAATAGGTTATTGGATGAGGAAATTCAGGCTTTGGGGTGATGGAAGTCCCAGGCATTCTTGTACTACGTCCGACCTCACTTGCAGTAATGTATTTTGTTCTATTGCAAGGCCCCAAGGTGGTCCCAGGAACATATGAATCTGTGTACATTCCTTCATCTACTGGGCAATGAGGAGAGCAGCCAGCCTCCTGGGGGGAAGCAATCTATTGATGTCATGACAGGCAGTGTGAATTCATTGCTTTGGCAGGAAGGGCATGCACTGGGGGGGGTCTTCCATTGCTCCAGGAGGAGGCTGGCAGGTGGAAGAGCCCAGATATGTTGTTGATCCACTTAGGAGGGAGGACCTGGGACACAGGAAGATGGTGAACCTACTGCTGGCGATGAAGGAAGATATACGTTCCATTACTGACTGGTGGCCCCGTCCGGCTCTCATCTGGTTGCATCTGCTTATGAGGGAGTATTGGCCGCATGCAAAGGACATGAAAGTGCTCTACTGAGACTGCATGAGAGTTAGGCTAGAGATGAGAGCATCTATGGAGTCCATGGTGGGTGGTGCAGTAGTAAGACATGAGACAATATTCTCATCCCACCGGGGCCAGTTGGTAGGGGAGGAAGAGCAAGTGCAGGCTGAAGGTTTGGATAGCATGTTACAGACTTTTAGATGGGTCTTGGAGGAACAAATTGCATGAGTGGCTTGGGGGGGGTAGGATGGGGTCTAGCCTGTGGTGGCTTGGGAGGATCACAGACAGAAGGTATTGGGGAAAAAAAGGGTGATGATGCCAAATCTCCCGAAGGACTCATCACCCCCGGTTGGCATGAGGGAAGGAGACCATAAGACTCGGACACAAAAAGGAGGGGTCATGGTCTAACCTCATTAATGCATGCTACAAGGACAGTGGCACCAGACTGGGTGGTCACAGGAGCCTTGGCCATATGACCTTCCCAGAAGTTATCAGAGGTACTTTTGCACGCACCTGAGGTGGCCCAGGGCTGAGGGCAGGTGTGGCGTGTTGGACATACTGCGCATCCTCCCGGCAGTGCACACTGCTCAGTTAACTGTTATGTAACAATAAATGCATTGTTGCAGCCATTACTTCCAAGATTTGTGTGTGTGTGTGTGCGTGTGTGTCTTGATTTGGGGCCTACCAGACAATACAGAGTCTGCCCAAGAATTGAAGCAGCTGGCCATTTGTCTGGTTCCCCTCCCCCTTGGAACTTGACGGAGGATAGGATACCTCCTCCTGGAGTGGTCAGTAAGCCCTGAGCACACCCCACGAGGGGGTATCACCAGGCTGCCCATTGGGAGATGACGTCTAGCTGGGAGGAGTCAGAGTCAGAGGGGTTATCTGGATAGTTGACCAGTGAATCCCCCTCTTCCTCCTCCTTCTATTGGATCTGCACCCACCCACCCTCATAAAAGCAGGGCAAGGGGGCCAGGACAGACAGGGCCCACTTTGGTCCAGTATGGGTGACTGCAGTAGGAGTCGGGGAGTGACTTTTCCCAGTTTTCCCATAAAAGAGGGTTTTCCTTGGTTTTTCACCTCTTCCAAAGGGAAGTAAACCAAGGAAGTAATAAACAGGCTAGAAGTCAAGTCAGTAAAGTGAATTGGTATTCATCAGTCATGAGTGTCTTATTCTGTTGCAGCCAGGTGAGGCAGCTTGGGAGGAGCACAGACTGAACATATTGGGGGGCAGGGGGAAGGGGTCCCAGGCCAATTCTCCCAAAGTACTCATCTTCCCTAATCGGCATGAGGAAAGGAGACTGCAAGACTCAGACCCGAAAAGTGGGGTCGCTGTCTAACCTCATCAGTGCATGCTACAAGGATAGTGGTGCCAAATGGGGGGGGGGGGCACAGGGCCTTGGCTGTATGACCTTCCCAAAAGTTATCAAAGGTACTTCGGCATGCACCTGAGGTGGGCCAGGATTGAGAGCAGGTGTGGAGTGTCAGACATACTGCACATCCTCCTGGCAGCACATGCTGCTCAATTAACTGTTATGTAATAATAAATGCATAACTGCAGCCATTTCCTCCAAGAGATGTGTGTGTGTGTCTTGATTTGGGGAAAAGGGAGGAATTTGGGGGTACCAGACAAAGGTTAGTGTAAAATAATTTGAGAGGTAGTGAAGTTTTAGTTTGAAGCCAATATACTGCGAAATGGCCAACTTCACCTTCGTGAACCAGCTAGTGAATCTGTACCATTTTTTAAAGAAATTTCACCTGATTTCACTTCGCTAGCACATCACCTGCAAACTTTTTCACAGTTCTCCACAGAGCAGCTAATTAATTTCTCCCCGCTCCACATGCTAAACAGCAAACCCTGCCACTGTGTATGGCTTCACAATGTCTCGCTTTCCTTGTCAGGCATGCGTTTTGCCATCCATTTCTGTGAAAAGCCGCACAAAGCTGGGGTTTCTGTCAGCAGATGTCGGGTTCAAAGTACTTTTGTATAAAACACACACACACACACACACACACATCAGCAGTGGGACTGAGAGACTTACTGATTCTATCTGAAGCACAAGTCTCTTGGTCCCCACGAAGCAAGTCAGTTGGCCGATCAGCTTGGTCTTGCCATCATGCTTCATGCTTCTCAACAACTCTCCAATTAAAAACATTCACCGATCTCAGAAAAGGCAGCAGGATTGGCTGAATTAAAGCCAGGGACACAATCAAAGAAAACAAACAAAAAGGAAAAAAAAATGAAGGAGAGGAAGACATGGAACACAGTCATTGCTGGGGGCAAAACACTAATAGATAAGAATGCTGCACCACCTACTGGCCAAAAGAGGAACATCAGGACTTATTTTTTAAACTGTATACTTACACATACAAAACCCCCCACAAAATTACATTTTAAACCTGCATTTTATCATTTTTTTTTCTTTTTTTATGAAACAGAGCCATTGTATAATAGCAATAATGCATTCCAGGGTGTGTGTTGTGCCGGGATAACATCACTTTTGGGGTGTTGGATGCACTCTTTATTATTCAATCAATCAAGCCTGTGGCCTTGTGCCCATCCAGCCTAGGCGTGCCATTATCCCAGCACAATACATACCCTGTCATGCATTATTGCTTAAATAACCAATGAACAGTTATTGTTTTGTTTTTGTTTCTTCCAGACATGGACATTCCCCACACCAAGCACTTGGGTTAATATCCCAATACTGACACTGTAGTGCAGCATGAGGGGGGTGCTGTACTGCTGAGGTGCCGTCTTTCAGATGAGATGTTAAACTGAGGTCTCATCTGCCTGTTCTGGCAGTAGTTCAGGTGGATGTTAAAGATCCCATGGCACTTCTCGTAAAGAGCAGGGGAATTTCCCCGGTGCCCTGGCCAAATTTCCCCCTATTCACTGAAAATACCACCAACAGCTTAATCTGGTTCAAGGTCAGTTGGCATTCATCTGGATCCCCCTTCCCTGGGTCGTGCCTGAAAATAGGCAGAATATGTCTAGTGCACTCACCTGGTCAACAAAAACTAACTAAATAAATAAATAAATTTGTGCATGTTTTTTGTTTGTACCTTAGTTGCTTTCAGAAAGCCATGTCATACTTTTTCTGCTTCATCCATTGCGCCTTTCCATGCATGGCCATCATCAATATATCTATACCATTTGATGATGTTGACTGTGTATGGGTTGGTTAAGGGACTCAGAACCATATAATTTTCACATAGTTCCAGTAACAAGATGGCATACAAGGGATCTCTGATGCTAGCCTTGTAGTGCTACAGTCTTATAAGCAAAATTCTTCTTGAAAGTCAGAGGTGTTGTGAGTGAGGATAAACTCTGGGCTTTCCAAAATAGTGTTGGGTTCTGTGTTCTAAATTAGTTTTTATTTAAAAGAGTTCAGTAAGCTGGCCTGTTTCAAGAATGGATCCCACACTTGAATGCTGGGGTGTCTCCATGGAGGCAGAGAATGCACATTGTGCCACTGCATCCTTGTGGCCTCATGGGGAAGAAAATGGAGGTAAGACACTAACCATGGCTGGATGATGATCTGGTCCACCACAGGTCCCACACTGGCAACAGTAAGCCTCTTACCAGATCCTGTGGAAGGAATCCAGAGTAACGCCAGAGTCAGAGATGTCGGGTAATGGGGCTGGGGTGCCAGTAGGAGCAAAAATTACTGATTAAATAAAAAAAAAACAAAAAAAAAGAATTGAGTAGCCTTGGGATATGTATAGAGATTCCACATCTTCACAAAGCCATAGGCAATCTTCCTGCCATTTTAAATCTTTGACTTTATGCATGACATCCATAATGTCCCTGAAGTAGAATTCCAAACCTTCACACTTTGTTGCCTAAATCCACAAATTGGGACAGATTATCAGTGAGGGATCCCATGTCAGAGGCGATGGGATGCTCTGAAGGATTTTATAAGGTTTTTATACACCTTAGGTAATTCATAAAATGTAGACATAATAGTGGCTATGCACTACATGCAAAAGGCACATACCCAGCTTGCTAAGCTCTGCACCCATGGATAGGCACATGAATCATGCATTCATGACAACTTCCCACTGCAGGGTGTCTATCTGTGGCCCCGCCCCGGCATACAGGTGTACAGGGAGTCAGATCAGTGGATACAGATGGGCATCCAATCAGATGCCTGTATTGGTCCATGAGTGGATCCCCTGCTCCGTCCAGAGCAGGGAATTGTGGGATACCATGGGTCCCTAAATTTTCAATTGTTGGTTGAGTTCCGAATGGCTGCTGCCAGCCCTTCCTGCCTGACAGGACGGTTGGGTCAACATGGCAAGGGTGGGGGGGTTAGGTCCTGCTGCAGCCAGAGGGTGTACTTTTGGGAGGGCATGCAGTAGCTATGGCAGGAACCCTGCCTGTGTAGCCTGCACATCCTTGCCTGACACTCTGTGCCATAGTGAATGACACAGGGTACATGCATGCCTCCTGGACAGTTCCCCAGACCATCTGAGTGCATAGCTGAGTAAACAGCTGGGTGATCAAGCACAAAAGGAGTGTGTGCCCCTATGGTGCATGCCATGGAATTCTGCAGAAACCCTGATGTGTCACTTTCAATCTTCAAGTTGCTTACGCACTGTGGATATGGGCATGTAGGCATTTAACATTTTTGTGCATAGATTCCAACAGGATTGTCTTCCTGCAGGAAGTCAAACTCTTCCTAAGTAATGACTGTGATGCAAGTACATTCTCCAGAATTCTAAGTGGAATCTCTTTAAACCTGGTAAAGTGTGTTGCAAGGGAATTTCTCATAGTTTTTAATTATTGAAAATTAGCATCAGCTCCATCTCCCTTTAGTTTCCTTTTCTAGAATCACTATATCACCATTTTGTCAGCAGATGCTTAAGCCCACAAAGTTCTTACAGTGCTTGTCTCTCACCTATTTTAAGGTTACTTCTCTGCCTGCTCTAAATTTTTCAACAGGTCCATTACCTAATTGGTGACTACCTTTTCAAACACAGAAACTGTAGCATTTTTATTTGGAAGACAAAACATAGATGTTGGCCTAAACATTTGCTTTCTTTGGTCTGTAAACTGTTTGCCACTGATATCAAAACTAGGTGTAAAGGCATTAATAACATTACCATCCTCAACAGGCACATCTTCATCACCCAAAAATTCACACACATCTTTTTAATAATCTTTGGTAACCAGTAAGTTCAACTAGGCACAAGTGCCTGTTTTCAGGGGTGACTCAGGAGCACTTGGGGAGGTTAAGTGACTTGCTCAGAGTCACACATTATGCAAGTAGAGGTAGTGGGACTCAAACCCAGGTCTGCTGGATGTACCAAGCTCATTCTCAGTTTGTTACTCTAACCTCTAAGCTATACTGTCAGCAAAGGCATCTTTTGGTGTCTATTCAGTGGCTATTTCAGTGTTTGTTTTCTCATAGCATGGAGCCATGGTTGGAGGATCATTGCTCAAAAGGTCAGATACAAAATGTGTATTATAAGCCTCATCACCCACCACAGCCTTCCCATGTAGGTCTATTTCATTCAGAAGGAATCTCAAATTACATGCATCATTATCTACCTCATATTCAAAAAAAATTCCCCATTGTATTACTCATACAGTATTTAAAGTTTGATTCATAGAAAAATAACATTTAACATTGATCTTATGAAAGAATTTAAAAGGATTAGTTTGTACCTTAAATGAATCTACTATAGATTTGGCACAAAAGAATGCCCTTCTCCCAATAGGGCAATATCTTCTGGCCTTAGTCCAGTGGATTACTGCCTGACAACCCCTCACCTGACCCCCTGCTCCTAACCTACTCTCTTGCAATGCTTCCTCCTCCCTCTTGACTTTGGTTCTTACCAGCGATCTGAATCAGGCGTTTTTGTCCCATCTGTTATACCAATGCACTGCCACTTTCCTCAAGAGGCAATGGACATTAACAATTTTAATAAAGCATATTAAATCGAAAAAAAACAGGCACTGGGCACTTAGAACTTGTTTACCCTCTCCAGCCATTAGAGTGCCAGCATTAGTGCACTGGCAAATCAGGGTGCCATTTTTGGGATTTGTGCCCCCTTCCCATGGCCCACTCCCCCTTGTAGTTAGAATAACAATTAAGGGGGCATGAGGGACACAGCCCCCTGCAAAAACAGGGGTCAGTAAAATCCTGACTTGGTGCACTGATGACTGGGTGTACTAACACCAGCGCTTGTTTACACTACATGTTGCCCTGAAGGCTAACTGTATGTGCCCCTCTGTTTGTCCTGGCATTGCTTACTTGCCTGTTCTGTACCCTGCTACTGCACTTTGTAATTTTTGATGTGACCAAATTATATGGTTTGTTTCTAGTATTGTATTCTGTATTCCCCTTTCCCTTTCCCTGGCTTGCACCTGGAAATGAGCCTCAGCTCAGCGTGCTTTTCCTGGTTACCAATTTTTAAATAAAAAAAATGCTGTACTTTTTTTTTTACTGTTTTCTTCTCATGCAGGCGACAGCATGGTTCTGTTTTGCACTTCCCTTCTTCTTCTCTCCCTTTTGTTTTTCCTTTTAATTTTTGTAGTTACTTTATTTGGTTTATTTTCTCTAAAAAGCCCTTCTTATCTGTGACTGCTGTTGGGGAGCCGGGGGCTGGAGAACTGCTGAAACTGATTTTGAACCTTGGATTCTCACAGTAGATTTTCTCTGGGAGTTACTTCTTGTCCTCTACTCTAACCGTGATCCCATATTCCATTAAAAAATATTATTGGAGATGAGATCATGTTCATCTTTTGAAGCTTAGACTGCTTTATTTTTATTAATTCTTCCTCATACTGGGCTGTTTGATTCCTCAGATGTTTGTCAAGTTCCATAAAGTCTGGGTAGTGGGTGTTAAATTGCTGTAATTTTTTTTTAATCTCTTTGATGGCTTCTGTCACTGTAACTAATTTATCTAAATACCCTTGTATCAGCAACTCAAAAAATTTCCTTGAATAGTCCAGGGCTGACTTCTCCCAATTAGAAGTGGGCAAAGTGCATAAAATTCACTACGTATAGTATTTCGTGTAGAACCCGAATTTCATGTAATATTCTGCATAGCAAAGCAAATAACTTCGCATCTCGAAGTAACGCGAAGTTCCCATTATTCTCTATGGACTTCCCATTACTTCACCTTCTTTTTTTGCTCTTTAAGGTGAATTTTGCAGTGATTCATGGAATGTAAGGTCACATGAGCTCTATATTGTCTTGCACAGCCTCAGTTCAGCATAGCGTGTGTGTAGTGGAAAGCTGGAGACAGTTTGCTCTCAGAGCTCTGATAATTAAACCATCGGAAAACATTTAAAAATGCATTTTTGCCACAAACATTTGTGTCAGAATTCAGTACATCGACAGTAGCAAACCCTTATGTGGTTATATCATCGAGTATTTATTGATTTTGTGTGAATATTTAATGTTAATTTAGTACATTCAGTCTCTTTACTGACAGACACTGTAGAAGTATGCTTCGGGGAAGGGTAGATCTGTGGTGTAGAACTTCTACAAGGGTGATTAGTGAGAAAGGCAGTTTTTCCAACTGTTGTTGATAGTTTGTTATTATTTGTGTGTTCAGGTACACACAGTACAACTTTACTTAATTTTTTTATAAGTTTTTTCTGTTTGTGGGGCATTTTTTCAGTCGTTTTAAAAGACTGTCTGTATTGTAGTTTACTGAACAGTTAACGTTTCTGTGCCTGACCTTTAATCTGTGTGCGTGGTGTAAATTGATATGCATTTTACTGCAGCACTGCAATAGCAATACACTGCACATCTCAACCTGTCTGCAATATTTTCCCCTGTTTCTGTGTAGCTACAGCTGCCCCCACAAAACAAGGTATTGTGTTTGGACATTTGGATTTTTAAAGACCTGTTAAGGTCTGATGTTGTGCCTGTGTGGCTGAATCTCTTTCATTTACTGCTTCCTATCCCCCCAAAACTGCAGAAATAATAAGTTGCTGTTAATTGTCTGTGTAATCTTAAAAAACGCCTGCGAAGAGACAGTCATGCAAAGCTGTTTCTGACTGTGGCACTGCTGCCAAGAAGACTATTATCAGTGGAAATTGTGATGATAAGGCAGGTTCATCAGGGGCTAGCAAGTCTAACAGTGTTAAGAGTGGTCATGGCCATGGTATTACGCAGCAGAAGGAAAAGGTAATAGTTTCTGTAAGTAAAGGGATTGTCACTTCAATGCTGGTTGGAGATGCTGTTGTCCCCTGCTGATAGTAAAGTCAGTGATGACATGGTTGATAACAGCATGAGTATTGCTCCAAGTTCAATCTGGGCAAACTTATCAGGTGGGAAAAATGTTGTTGAATCCGCAGACTTGAGGGTAGTTGATGTCCCACTCCCCACAGTAGTTGAACATGATTCTGATCTTGCTAATGACTCACAATCTCATGTTTCCACTGATCTTGAGGTTAGGCCATTCAGACATTCAGATGTTGACAAAAATTGAGAATGATAATATTGAGGCTGTGGTTGGAATATCTCCACAGGAGGATGGCACCCAAAGTGAATTTGTGGATGATGATTATGATGATGATGCTAGTGACCCCATTTGGGAACTGGACAAAAAGAAAGTGAAGGTGGCTGTTTGTAAACAGTCTGTTCATCAGTCCCCCCCTCCTCAAAGTTCTGATGTAGCTGTGTCTGTTGCTGACCCTGAAGTAATAGTCATAGATTGTGATGTTCAGTCAAAGTTCAAGTGTGCATAACACCAGAAATCATGCAGTACACCCCCCATTTCATCGCCACCAAAACTGCCATTCCACATGCAGCACCAGCAGCAACATATGAAGAGTAGGGCATCAAAATCCCTAGTTCAGGATTGTTTCGTACAAGGTGATAGTGATGAAACAGTGGCAGTCTGCCAGCTTTGCAAACCGCGTATGAAGCATGGTAAAAAGGGTAGCCATCTGGGCACTGGGGGCCAGCATGCTCATCTCAAGTGCAGGCACATGGCACTGTGGACTCGACACCAGAGGGGAGCGAATGCGATAGTGGGGCATTCACCATCATCCACCTTAGTGAGCATGGTATCCCCTTCCTTCAGTGTAAGTAGCCATGTCAGTAAAAGTCGTGAAATAACAATGGAGAATTACTACAGGCATGGGGAGGATGATGATTTTGAATGTTCAAGTAGTGGTCAGAGTAGCAGTGGTGGTCCATGTAGTAATTCTACTACATCAACCCCCTGTGCTTAAAACAGGGAAAATAACTGCATTCATTGGCTTGTCACCTGTGCACCTACCATCACACATCAAAGGTACCACATCCATATCAGTTTACAGAGGAGAGTCATTTGTCATGCCACGTGTAAAACACCAAACAATTCAGCCCAAGCTGCATAGCCTTTTTGTGTGGAACATTAAATACCCACCAAATCATGCAGTTGCACGTGAACTCAATGCTGCTATAGTGGAAATGCTGGCAACTGACCTTTTGCAGTTCTCCTTTGTGGAGAATGCAGGATTCTGGTGCTTTGCAGCATGTGCATGTCCGATATGGAAGATCCCGTCCAAGACATACTTTTCCATCCGTGCTGTCACTGAGTTATATCAGATGGTGATAGAGTCTGTAAGACATGCCCTTCAACATTCCACATCACCTTACAGTCTCTTAAGCATGGATATGTGGACAAATGGCAAAACGGTGGGTAGTTCCTATCTGTGTATTACTGTACACTGTGCGCAGTTACCTGGGGTTGTCTGTGATGGTGGGATGGAAAGCAGTGTAATAAGTCAGACTGTGGTGGTAGCAACCTCCATGGCATTAGACAGCATGCCACGCTTGCAATGCGTAGTGTAACAGGGTCACATACAGGCAAAAACATGCTAGACTTGCTACTGGCAGAAACTGATGAGTGGCTGCACCCCTCTGTCCCTAAAAGTAGGCTTCATAGCTAGTGATAATGGATCAAATGTTGTTAAATGTATCACCAGTGGTGGCTTTGTGAGGGTTCCCTGCATGGTCCACTGTTTTTAAATATTGTGGTACAGGAGTTTCTGCAGTACCATGAAATAAAGCAAATGCTGACTGATGCATGCCGCATCTGTGCCCACTTTGCATGCCCTGGAAAGGCCCAAGACCAACTTAGGCAGCTGCGGATTCAAAACAGCCTCCCTCAGCACCGCCTCAAGCTTGAAGTTGTCACAAGATGGAACTCAGCACTTTACATGGTAGAGGAGTTATATGAGCAGTACAAAGCCATCTCTGAGTACCTAGTTATGCACACTAGCCATGACAGTTCAGAGGCCTCAATGTCTATGACAACTGAACAATGGAGACTCATGGATTCAGTAAAATAAATTTTTAGGCTGTTTGAACATGCCACACAGGCAGTGAATGGTGACACTGCATCTGTTAGTCAAACTATTCCACTGCCTCTGGTGCTGAGGAAGACTTTGTTGAATTTGCAGCCTAGCCTTGAAGTGGCCAGAGGTAGGTCAAGCTGTGCATTGCTGAAACACATGATTATAATATTAGACAGCAATCAACACATCACCACTATTCAGCAATCTCCAGAATTTGGAAAGCCACAATGCTGAACCCATGCTACAAGCATGGCATAGCATCCATGCTGGAGGGAGGGCATGATAAGGTTCAAAATCTGACTGGACAGCTCATCCCATTGGTTCATGGGGCACAGAAGTCATGTGCAAAGTTCTACAAACTACAGTATAACAAGGCTGAAAGTCACTGTGGACCAAGTACATCCAGTAAGGTGGCTGAGGGGCAAGGGGTGGTGTCAGCTGCACAGTTGTCCATTAATCCACTTTGGGGTGCTTGTCCTAAGTAGGAATTTGTGACCTAGAGGAATCTTGTGAACAGGTGGATGATTCATCAGGAATGCAAGCATCACAGACCATGATTGAGGCATATTTAGCAGAAAACAAGCATCTGACAATACTGGATGATCATTTAGTGTGCTGGAGTGGCAAGGTGAATGAATGGCCAGTGCTGATGTCAGTAGCACTGAAGTACCTGACCTGCCCACCCTCCAGTGCAAGTGTGGGGAAGGTATTTAGTTCTGTGGGGGCCACAGTGCATGACTGTCATACTAACCTATCACCTTCATAAGTAAGCATGCTGACATTTATCAAAATGAATGACGGTCACATACTAAGTAGGACAACCACATCTATGTTTGTACCCAGCCATGATGATGGTTGTGCTGATGATGCAGGTGAAGCAGACCATCCTGGTGGCAGCATCAAATGGTGTACCATTGAGGCTGATGATGCAGCCATGAAAAACTAATTTCCAAGATGGTGCAACTCCGGCATGGAGGATTACGAGGGCTGCTTCCTCCTTGATGATGATGAGGATATTCGTGGGAAGGAGTAATGGCAAAATTACTGGGCTGAAGGCTGTTGCAGTTCCATAATGTTACCATTTTTTTCTCATTAAAAAATGAAAAACAGTGGCCTTGACTATCATATGACAATTGACAAATAATGACATGTCATTATATTTTGACTTCCCCTTTCTTGATTTCAAGGGCACAGTTCACAGCATGTGTGCAGTCAGTATTACCCACTGTCCTCTAAACACAAATGGCAGCTTGTAGCCATTTAAATTCTACTGATTGAATGACAGATATCCTCCTGACACTGAAAAATAGCAACGCACCCCAGCCAGCCACCCTGCTTCTTGCAAGACACACAGAGACATTGTACCTGTGCCCAAGCTATGAACTCTCAGCTAGGCACAGCCACACTGCTTCTTGAGAGAGAGAGAGAGAGAGAGAGAGAGAGACATTGCACCTGTGCCCAAGCTATGAATCCTCAGCCAGCCACAGCCACCCTGTTTCTTGAGAGAGAGAGAGACATTGTACCTGTGACCAAGCTATGATCACTCAGCCAGCCACAGCCACCCTGCTTCTTGAGAGTGAGAGAGAGACATTGTACCTGTGCCCAAGCTATGAATCTTCAGCCAGCCACAGCCACCCTGATTGTTGAGAGTGAGAGAGAGATACATTGTACCTGTGTCCAAGCTATGGACTCTCAGCCAGCCACATCCACCTTGCTTCTTATCACTAATTTACAGTAAGTATGTACTAATGTCATGTACTATGGTTTTGACTTGCACTGTGGTGTGAATCCTTCCTTTACTGTTTTAAAGGTGCCACTGTCCACAAATACAAGCAACTGATTTTCATTTTGTTTTCACAGGTAACAGTCTGTGTAAGCTTGCAGGACTGCAGTACTCCTATCACCTAAATGATAACATCTACAGGTAAGCATCACTCTTATTTCCTCTTTCATTTTTTGTTTTAATTTGTTTCCATTGGTGTAAAGCATTCAATGGCAGTGACATACAGGCCAGATATATTTTTTCTTCATAGATGAGACAGGCATACTTCAGTATGCCAGGGTTGTACAACGTGTTATCCTGGTCCTGAAAACCCATAATGTAATGGAAGTACGACAGTGAATTAGTGTGTGTCACTCATTAAATGTGTTAATTTTTTAAGGGCTTTACTAATAGCTTGGTATTTTAAGCTAGATAAGGGATTTACTAATAGCTTGGAATTTTAAACTGGATATAACAGAAGACAAGAACAGCCATGCTGGGAACTGAATGTGGTCATGCAATGAACTCCTAATAATTTCTTCTTTATCTGTTTTCAGGTAACATTGAGGTGCTGTGGACTGCCGTTGGTAGTATCTTCCGATCTGCAGACAGACAACAGTTAGGATATGCTGAAAAGCTGGAAAGAAGACAAAAACATTAATGAAACGTGTTTTCAAATGATGCACCCCCCCAAAAAAATACATACCTTACATGGCTTGACAATTTCCGTAAAGCCAAAGTCATCAACCATCCAAAACGTGCAGAACACAAGTTTGCCTACGACATGAGAAAAAAAAAGTAATCAGAAATGATGATATTCCAGTCAACCACAGCAGTACCCCCTCCCGAATAAAAGTAAAATGTTACTGTACCATATTAGTTGTCAAGACTCGTAACATATGTCTGGCATGTGGATGTGAACATCATGTCCACCACAATAAAGTGGAAACATTCCATATGTATTATGATTCCCTGAAAAGGAGGAACATGATGGACTACTTACAACACAAAACAAGATTCAATAGAAATTAAATGGCTGAGTCTATGCCAAAAAATTACACTGGGGTGAACTATTTCTCACCACTGTGGTATGAAGACTCACGTAAAGGGCAGCATGTATCAGTGATGCAGCAGGCATCCCCACCAGGCAATGCTCTCACTTAAGTCGGGACACTGTGATGCATTTCTGGCCTTATTCTTCATCTGGACTTTTCATGGCATTAAAGCAGTGGGACAACAGCAGCAGCAACTGGCATCACCAGGCAATGCTCTCACTTAAAGTGATTTTGCAAGCTTTCGCAGATGCCTTTTTTACATAGTATGCTGTCGCAGCCTGCACTTCAGATGTTGAAGCTGCAGTTTGTTTTGTATAGAAATCTGTCAGAATCATTTTTATTTATGTTTTATTAGCACTGTGTCCTCCAGTTTTTTATTTGTGGCCATACCCCCAGAATGATGTCATGTAAGGGAACTGTCAGTGTTTTACATACAGATCCAAGGAATTCTGGGTCAATTATCATGTTGATCTAAATATTAGTTACTAAGAGGTGCAGTCCCATATTTTGGTGGTGGTGACTGCACCTAATATGTAGATGTACATAGCAAGGCATTGTGGGTACAATATGAAGTTGTTTTCCAATTCCCTTACTGTGAGGTGCAGTCTCATATCTCTGTAGAGGCTTCAACAACAACAACTCTCATTTGTTCATTTTCCAAACAAAGCATTGTGCAAATAGTATCTAGCTGGCAAGAGTTCTTTACTGAGAGATGTAGTGTCCCATGTCAGTAGTGTAGATGTCTGCAATACCAAGACTGGCCAATAGAGGTCTCTGTTTCAAAACCCTGCTTATCAACTTTGTTGCCCTTGCATGATGTCACACTTGAGGGTTGCAGCACTGAGGGAAAAATAGCGGTGGGTTATGCAAATGAAGCAGAGCACAGAAATAAAAGCATCTGTTTCATGGAAAACAGCACTATTGGCAGTTTGAATGGTAGGAGATTGACTCACAATGCCTACAGGTTGCTACAGGTTACTAATCCCATTTTCTGTGGCACAGCTCTACAAATCACTTTAAGTTGGGACACTGTGATGTATTTCTGGCCTTATTCTTCATCTGGACTTTTCATGACATTAAAAAAGTGGAACATTCACAATATAGGACATTTAGAGGGTTGGGGTATGATAGGCGATTTAATGTATTGTGATTATTGCACTGCTGCTTTAACCAAATGAAAGGAAAAAAGTCATATTTCTAATCTAAATCACACCTTTCACAAATGCATCACACCACCATTATGCTTTCCACAATAGAAAGGCAGTTTCCAAGAGTTCTTACTTACTTTCATTACATTTTTCAAATGTCATAGCAGGGTCTGCAAAATTGCAGATTCTGAGTGCTCTCACTGCAGGTGACACTAAGGCATGCACCGCAAAATTCAATAAAAGTGTATTACAGCAATCATTTCTGTGCCACAAATATGAAGGAAATGAAAGCACCCAGCATTTGAAAAGTTGGTGACCATGGGAATTTTAAAAAATAAAATAAACTAATAATAATAAAAAAAAATTGTTTCTATTGTGGAAACCATACTAGGGGGTGAAATTTCCCAATACAGTAAATTTGATTTTCCAGTAGAAAATGTTATTGATATTTCTATTGAAACTATTGAAAAAAAAACTGAGTGATATAAAAAGAGGTTCTTCCCCTGGTCCAGACAATATTAAAGGGTATATTATTTTCATTACGAAACATTATATTGGTTTACCATTAAAATTAATATTTGATAAAAGTCTTAATATGGGAATTGTTCCATTGGACTGGAAAAAAGCCAATGTTATTCCACTATATAAAAAGAAAGGAAGTAAAATCATGTTAGATAACTATCGTCCTATAAGTCTGACACCTATTATTTGCAAAATATTAGAAAGAATTATTAAAGACAACTTGTCAGAACAACTGTCAGTACTGGATTCTAGCCAACATGGCTTTGTAAAAGGTTGTTCTTGTACTACCAGTTTTATAAGTTTTTATGAATACATTCGCATGAATTTAGACAAAAAAGTGCCTTGTGAAGCCTTGTTGGACTTTCGCAAAATGTTTGATTCTGCTCTCCATTGGGCACTAATACACAAATTACAACTATGTAACATAAATCATCTGTACTCTTGTT
Organism: Neoceratodus forsteri; assembly: GCA_016271365.2. Lineage (NCBI taxonomy): Eukaryota > Metazoa > Chordata > Ceratodontiformes > Ceratodontidae > Neoceratodus > Neoceratodus forsteri. Next base: position 565,486,291 of record CM057455.1, read on the forward strand.
GGATAGTAAATTGGTTGGATAACAGAAGTCAAAGAGTAATAATTGATGAATACAAATCATCATGGATAAAGGTAGAAAGTGGTGTACCTCAGGGATCAGTATTGGCACCCGTTATTTTTCAAATATTCATCTCAGATTTGTCAAAAAATATTCAAAGTCAAATTGTTAAATATGCAGATGACTGCAAGATTGCTAATATCTGCAGGAATGAAGAAGACTCAGAAATAATTCAGAAGGATCTCAACTTGTTAGAAGCTTGGTCTATTAAATGGAATCTTAAATTTAACACGATAAAATGTACTGTTCTTCATTTTGGTAAACACAGCAAAAAAAGACAATATTCTCTCTACAATAACATAATTCTAGAGAAAAATAATGAAAAAGATCTTGGTGTTATTGTTGACATAGATCTTAGATTTGATTTACGTAATACGCAAATTATTTCTAAAGCAAATTCCATATGGCAGGCAATTAAACATCATTTTACAACTAGTGATCCCTCAATTCTTCTATCCAACCTACATTAGACCTCACTTTGATTTCGCATCTCAATTATCAAATCAAATCAAATCAAACTTTATTTATAAAAAGCGCCTTTCTAAAGCCAAGGCACCTGTGCATAACATAATAAAATAAATCAATAAATAAATAATTAAAAACCATGTATCAATTAAAGTTCACGACAGCGACATTTAAAAATCATTATATGCTAGGCTAAAAAAAATGTTTTTAATGCTACCTTAAAGCTTTGGACAGTCAGGCAATCTCGCACCTGACAAGGTAGAGAATTCCACAGGGGCCATAAAACTAAAGGACCTGGTCCCAGATGTCTTTAAACGAACCCTGAGAATCTCTAGCAATCCCTCGTCAGTGGATCAGAGAGAGTGGGAAGGACAGTAGGGATGAAGGAGATCTTTCAGGTAATTAGGTCCCTGATCATGTAGGGCCTTATAGGTCAGCAAGCCGACCTTGAAGGTGATCAGCCAGCATATTGACAGCCAGTGCAGTCCATGGAGCACAGGCATTATATGACCAGTCCTAGATGAACCAGTCAATAGCCTGGCTGCCACATTCTGCACTAACTGCAAGCAGCAGATGTCAACCCCGAGTAACCCCAGGTAAAGGGTGTTGCAGTAGTCAAGGCAGGTGGTAACGAAGGTGTGGATCAAAGCTGGAAGATCGTCGGAAGGAACCAGGTGCTTCACCTGGGTGATATTCCTTAGGTGGTAAAAAGAGGCTTTGGCAACTGCCGACACCTGAGATTTAAGAGTCAAACAGTCATCAAACACAACACTCAGGTTCCACACCTGGTCTGAGGTAATTAGCTGAACATCCCCAAGCCATAAACCTGAAGGTAATCCAGCCAACAAACCCACCTCTTGGCGACCTGGGTCCACAACCAACACCTCAGTTTTTTCTGGGTTTAACCGCAGTCAACTCACATTCATCCAATCCTGGATTTCAGTGAGACAGTTGTTAAAGACCAAAACAGCAGCATCTTGGCTGGGGACAAAGGACATGTACAGCTGAGTATCATTTGCATAGCAGTGAAAACTCAAGCTGTACCACCTAATAATCGCTCCCAATGGCAGCATATACACTGCAAACAACATGGGCACCAAAAATGGAGCCCTGCAGAACCCCACAGGATAGGGGGAGTGATGCCGAGGAAAAAATCCCAGACACCACTCTCTGAGTCCTACCCTTGAGAAAAGATCGAAACCAACTGAGGACTGTACCAGACAGCCCACAGATAAACCGCAGGCACTCCAATAGCACACCATGGTCCATGGTGTCAAATGCTGCAGAGAGATCAAGAAGGACCAAGATGGAACGGGTCCTTCAATCTCTTGCTATTAGGAGGTCATTTAGTACCCAGACAAGAACTATCTTGGTACTATGTCTCTTCCTAAATCTGGACAGGAGAGAGTCATAGACATTGTGGCTGGTCAAATGATCATCCAGCTGTGATGCGACCTCCTTCTCAATAACCTTACCCATAAACGGCAGGTTAGAGACAGGCTTGTAGTTAGCCAGACAATACAAGTCCAAGGAGGACTTCTTAAGAAGGGGCTGAACCACAGACTCTTTCAGAGGATCAGGAAAGTTCCCCCTCTCCAAAGACCTCCAGGCATCTCGGTAAGGACCGGTTCGATTTTATCCACACAGCCCACTAGGAGACGTGTGGGGCCCGGGTCCAAACTACAGTTGGTCGGATGCAGTGACTGGATGATCATCACAATGTCACTGTCTGTGGGAAGGCTGAAGTCAAGCCACACAAACTGGGTGTCTGACATCTCCTACCGGCTGCCATAACTCCCATTAGGGAAGGACAAGCAGATACTAGACCTGATTGTGGCAACCTTATCTGCAAAGAATTGAGCAAACTCCTCACACCGTTCTTGAGAAAAAGCACTTCCAGGCTGAAGACAGATTGGATTGCACAATCTGTTCACAGTCTGGAAAAGCTGAGCTGGTCGATTCTGTGCAGCAGCAATCTCTCTGGACAGGAATACTGCCTTCTTACGGGTGATTGCTGATTGATAGGCCACATAATGATCCATCAAACTAAGTTTGTCACAATCAATTATGGAGTCCTTATAACAAAGTAGATATAGGCAGATTAGAAAGGGTTCAACGTAGGATAACAAAATCATTCCTTAATTACAAATTTCTCTCTTATAATGAAAGGCTTGCTGCTTTGAATCTTATGTCCTTAGAACAGAGGTGACTTAGGGGAGACCTACTGTTTGTAAGAGACAGACATAATTATGGATGCACTCTTAATGAACGATTGTGGTCTGGAATTTAAACAATTAGCATATGACACTCGTGGTCATCCACTTCAGCTCATGAGGGAAAAATGTAATACAAAAAGAAGAGCCCATTTCTTTTTGCATCGAATAATTGGAATATGGAATAAACAACCCCTATCTGTTGTTATAGCAGAAAGTAAATCCACCTATGAAAAAAGATTGGACATTTTTCTCCAATGTGGAAATACTAAATAATTTCTTCAGTTGCTTGTAAGTTTGGGAGTTCTATGGGCTAGTTGCCTTTTATTCCTTTTTCATCCTTAGTATGATCCTTAGTATGAAACATTAGGGGGAGCTGGGGATTTATAATTACGAGTATCAAGAAATCCTTGTGAATTTTATGAACATTTTTTCGCGAGATTATTATTCACACCAGGACACTAATACTGCATGCTAAATTATGTATACTATAAGCTGGCAACATTCAGAAGATAGGAAATTGTGGAGGGGATTGCCATGGTAGGTGACTTTAGGGTATTTTGATTGTAGTTGTTGTGAGTATGTATACTACAAAACTTTAACACAGTAAACAGTATCCAAAAAGTAATAAAGCCCGACAATGAAAGCATCATTGCAAGAATGTGGTTACAATTTTGACCGATACTTTTTTATTCTATTTTACATTGCCACATAATCTAATAACTTGGGTATATGAACAATACCTTTCCTTCAACAATTTAAGTATGCAGCACCACATTTTTTTTCAGAATCGGAAGTAATAAACAGAGCACTCATTTTAATCGGCCTTGCATCAGGTTGGGATCAGTATTCTCCCATGCTTTTGGACAGCAGCTATTTAAATTCAGTTCTGTTGTGACTACAATGAAGTTGCATGCAGCAGACAGTGCTACATGACATAATGGAACAGTATCTGTTCAAAAACATCTGGGAATACTGATGAAAACCAAGTCACAGTAACATTACAATGAGCACTACTTTTATTATTTCTCATTTAAAAAAAATGGAGTAATGCAGAACAACATACATTGTTGAAAGAAGGGTAGCATATGCGTATACACAAGTTATTAGATAAGGGGCAATGTAAAACAGAATAAAAAATTATCGGTCAAAATTGTAACCGCATTCTTGCACTGATGCTTTAATTGTCATGCTGTCTTAATCTTTGGTTATTGTTTAACGTGTTACATACATTTTCACAGTATACATACCCACAACAACTACAATCAAAATCCCATAAAGTCACATACCATGACAATCAACCACCCACCATAATTTACTATATTATGAATGTGGCCGGATTATACAGATATCATGCTACATCATTCAGCATGCACTATTAGTGTCCACATGTGAAGAATAATACCCTGTGAAAATGATCAGAAAAGTAACAAGTATTTTAGGAGTTGTGACTTAATTTAGTTTATTTTTTACATGACCGAGGGTCGTCAAAATGTGGACGCTACGTGCTTTCATTACAGGTGAAACTGTAATGCAGCAATGCACGTTGAAATAAAAGTGTTCTTAAGAGGGTGTTTTGGCACCACAATTTCAAATGAAATGAGAGCATGCAGTGTACGCAAAGCTGGTGACACATGACTTATTACATAAAATAAAGTAAGGAGTAAGAACAAAAACATTTCTATTGCAGAAAGCAGAATGGGGTGTGGGGGCATTTGAGGGAGGTGGGGAATCAGATTTAACATTATGAGCATCAAGAAATAGAGGATTAACAAAACTGACATAAGGAAGAAAACATTAATTGAACATAAATTGCATACTTAGTCTGCAAAAAAAAAATATTGCTTAAGAAAAAAAGGAAAAGCAGAGGGCAGATTTTTTGGGGGGAGATTTTGTGAAATAATAATTGTTTACTGGGCCTGTGGGGGCTGGGACTGACCACCATTAACTGTTCTTAACAATTTGATTATCTCAGCATTCTGACCCTTGATCCTATTGAACTGCTGTACTGCAACCCCCACTACATTTTTTATGACTTCCACCTCAGACCACAGCACAGTCAGGTCAGCCTGTGTGGCAGGCTGTTGGGAGGGGTTATACTCGCAAGCAGCTGTGGGAGCCACCACTTCTGCTGCCATGGCCATTTGTCTGCAATGCCGTGTAGGCAGACGCTCTACTGCTTCAGCAGCTTCGGCTGCAGGAGTGGCTGGTACCTCCTGCAGCTTTGCTTTCCACTTGGCACAGTGGTGCCCTAAAAGGTGCATTTGCTAACCATCTGTGCCCAACTGGCCTCCCTTGTGGCCCCAACATACAAATGCATCACACAATTTGCACTTCACTACTGTCGGGTCGCTGGGGAGGCAGGTGAAAAAGTGCTAAATGGGAGAGCAGCAGGGAGGACCAAGCACAGGTGGTGGTGGGGGGGGCAACAGATAATGTCACCTGCTGTGCTGCAGTTGGTGGACAGGCAACAAGCTGCTGCTGTTGTGGTTGCTGCTGCTGCTGCTGTGGTTCCAGTGCTGCTGGGATGGCAGTGGCTGAAACACTAGCAGCAGCTGCTGCTGCTTCTGGAACCATATGGACATTTTCAACATTGTGCTGCTGTGCCTGTGAGGGACCACTCACGGTTGAAACAGGACCACAATTCAGGCAAAATGGTTGCCCAGGCCGCTGTGCATTTGGGGCTCCCACTGTCCACCACTTTGGTCACCTCTCTCCATATTAACTAAAAGTAAACATAAACCAAAAATAAACACAAAAATACTAGTAGAACTACTAGCACTAAAACTACTCTAACTAAAACTAAGTAAGAAATACAAACAACTTTTTTTAACTAAACAAAGTTTTCAAATAAACTCAAACTGGCTGCAAAACTTTAGCAACACAATCCAAAAACCTTAAAGCACAAAAAAGGCCCAATATCTATATTTGATGCAAAAAAGCACACTGTACACACACACTGCTGACTAAACAGCTCCTTCTCAGAGAGAAAGTGAAACTAGTTCACTGACTTCCTGCCTAATTAACTTCCTGCCTGCATTATGTGACCTGCAGACAGTCAGACATGTGATCTGTGGGCTATTTCTTACCCACTTCACCTTCTCAAACTCTAATGTGAAGTGAACTCGAAGTGAACAATGCAAAGTCCATTAAAGCGAATTTCGAACTTTTAATGGAAATGTCGCGTAGTGCTACTAGAATTCGAAGTTACCCACTTTGAGTTAACTTCACAAGCAAATTTAAACATCACTGTATCTCTACTCCCAATCCCTTCTGCTCTTGAAATAATTTAAAGCCACTAGATGGTGTTCTCCTTAGTCATAGACTGTGTGGAATTTGCTCCTTTTTAATACAAGCTTCCAAGGTAATAATGCTGTAAGCCAGGTTAGGTTCCTGAGTTAGCAATTTCTAAACATTAAACAATTGGCCCTTGATGTCCCCTGTGTCAAGTATACTCTGCTCTGAGCCTAATAAATGCTACTTCGCTCTCTCTCTCTCTCTTCTCTCTCTCCTCTGTTGGAATGCTGCCATCTCTTGAAGACATAAGTGATCTGTCACTGCCATTTGAAGTATTTATACTTTCTAAGCTCATAATGAGTAATGGTATTTTGGATTTGCAGACAGTTTTAGTAACTCTCCCTTATTCTGCCCAAAGTGCCACTTTTATAATCGGACAAAAAGTACTGATCTCATTGGTCCTGAGAATGTTACAATATGCCGAAAGTCAGTATCTGCATCTTCAAATCCCAGGGCTGAATGCCAATAGAGCACAAAAATTGAGATTGCACTTGCAAGCGTATTACAGTATGGCATAGCTAGTACCTACTATGACCCTTGATCGAGCAAACTGCTGGGGCAGCAGTTAGCTCAGTAATAGGCAGTACAATACTGCATCTCTGTATCTATGGTCTGAACTGAAAATTAAGATGGTGTACTGTACGACTTGACTATCGCTTTGGAATTAAATGCCTATATAGTAATTTCTGACTCCTGGGAATCATCTATGAAGCCTATCTTTTGTTATAATATGCTATTTTCCTTGACACCATGAACCAGTAAACCAGTCTACTTGGTCTTATTCTCCCAAAATGGCTTCATCCCAACACAGGATAATTCAGTTTCATAAGCACCGCTGAGCAGATTTGAACTGTGTTAATGCCTTCAATCTAAAATGATTTTTGAAGGGGCTGTGTGCCCCAATAAACCGGAAGTAATCTTCAATGGTGGGTTAAGGGGTCTTTGCCTAAGCCCACCCACATCCATCTGTGGATGCAACCTGAGAAAAAGGGACAACACATGTATTTTGTGTGTGTTTGTTTTACCAATAAAAAGCTAAATTGAGCAGTATTCATTTATAAGAAGGTCCTAGGTAGGACAATCAGCAGTACAGAAAATCAAGGACATTGTAAATTTAAAGAGCATAGAGGCAACAAATAAGCAAGTATACAAAGGTCGATGTACAGCAAGACTGCATAGCATAGGTAAGAGTATAACATAGAAGATACTCTAGGCCATAAATGCAAGGCATTGTAGTTAATTGGAAAGGACAGCCAGGAAGGAGTAATATCAATGGTACTGGAATTAATCTATTACAATAGTGTCTTAGTAAATTCTACCAAGTACATTTGTCTATGCAGTGAGTTTCAATTAACACTTTGAAGGAGTGGAGACTAATAAATGCATTCAGTTTCAAGGAGGCGTGTAACTTGCTGCAGAATGTAGGGGCAAGCCAGATGAATGCCATTTTGCCAAATTTGGATAAATGCCTTGGGCTCTCAAAATAATTATATTGTTCTTTCTCTGGTTATACAGACCTGAGGATCTTTGGAAAAAGGGTGTTATATATGATGGCAATACATTTCAAAGGGCTTTGTTTGACTAGGTATACAGGCTTCTTAGCCTTCTCGTAGTTACACAGGGCCAGCTGACTGTTGCATAGAGGATACATTGATGGGTTCTAGAGAGCAGACTAGATATGAAGTGAAGTGCTATATGGTACAGTGCATCTAGGCCCCGTCCACATTAGCACTTCTTCTGAGTTTTAACTTCCTTGTGCTTCCAGGTTGCACCTGTAAGCAAGCTTTCAGCTTAGTGTGTCTCTCCTGGTTAAACAAAACAAAAACATTTTTTTTTAACTCTGTTAAAATGGTTTAAAAGCACTGTACCCATATTGCAGCATGGTAAAACTGTACTACAATGCATGTTTAAAAACTGTGGTAAAAACCTGCTCAGAGCAGGGCATTACCATGGTTTCAGGCCAACACAGTTGCCTTGAACAGCATTAACAGAAGTGGGGATGCGATTTGTGCTGTACCACAGTTCAAGGCAACCTTCCACTGCACACAAACCTTGGCTTTTGGGCTTGAACTTTATGAGAAAAAACACATACATTGCCAAATTCGCAGTGCGCTCACAAACCAAATGGTGTCATTTGCCCCCGAATCCATTGTCGAGGCTGATATTTAGCATGCCAGCATGCATTGTGACACCCGCATTGCTTTGCAGTACTGTGACACTGACAATGCTTTGCAGTACTGCCACAATCATGCCTGGGAACTCAAGCAGTCAATCATGGTGTCGGAGCACGATATGGGCACTCTGAAAACCATGCTGAAGCACAGAAATTAAAATCATTTTTTTAAACTTTTAAAAAATTTATGCCAGTGTGTACAGGGCCATAGTCTAGCAAAATGTGAGGCAGCAGAACTTCTTTAAATCAGATTCCTATAGTTAAGAAATGGCATAAACATGACTTGAACTGATTTTATCCTAGATTCAACAGAGAAGCAAAATTTGTTTCTGCAGTAAAATCATAGCCACATGCATAATTTTTTACAAATGTTATCAATGTGACTGATGAAAAACAGATTACAGTCTAGCAAAAGAGTCAGATATAATCCACCAGCTCTAGTCTGTCACCCATAAGAGTGGAGATACTAGGCACACGGGAAGTTAGTGACTGCTTACCCTTTGATGTATTTACCATGAACCTAGTTGTTGTGGCATGGAGGAGGAATTTGGAAGCAGTACTGACTGGAAGTCATTTAGTGGAGTAGGTAGAGTGGGTCTAGCTACATACAACACAATGTCATCAGCATAGCAGTGCAAATTAGCATCCCCTATGTTTGCCCCCAGGTCATTCATGGGTACATCATGAATAGAAGTGGCCCTAGAACAGGCCCTTGTGGGACTTCTTTGAACATGGGGAGAACAGGAAGATGAAAATCCTTCAAGTTTTAGTTGCTGTTGTCTACTGGTTAAGTAATTTCTAAACCAAGAAATAGCACGGAGGTCAATACCTACAGTATTTCAAAGTTTTTACAGCAGAATTTGAAGATCTAAGGTATCTAAGGCTTTGTTAAGCTCTAAAGAAATGGTGACATTTTTGGGTTTCTGGTCAAGAGCAGAGAGTCATTTATTACCTTGACTAGTGCAGCTGAAGTGCTATGCACCGCTCTGAAACCCAACTGAACTGGTGAGCTCAGATTGAATTAAGATACTCACAAAGCAGATCACTGACCATTTTTTTTTATTTAGCCAAGACAGGGAGTGTAGAGGTTGGCCATTTGGTGTTCAAGGTGGCTTTATCAACTGACTTGAAGATAATATTATGTGTGCTGTTTTCCAAAGAGGAAGTATTTGATTACTGCTTAGTGAGAGACTAAAAAGGCGGGTAATGGAGGCAAACAGAACAGATCACCTTGTTCTTAGAAAGAAGGGCACGAGGTTATCAGTCTCCATGCTCCTCTTAGGTTCTAGGCCTTGAGGAGTCATTTCACCTGTTTGTAAGGGATAGTCTGGAAGTGAAAAGGGCAATGTTGAAGTTACTGGTTAAAGAGTACTCAGATCCTGGTAGTGGGAAAGAGGCAGCAGCTGAGTTATCAAATGCTATATCAGCAGATGTAAAGTGGGAGTTTAGCTCTTGCACTGTAAGCTGCTTATCTGCAATGATCTTACCATCTACACAGAGAAGTGGCTGCACTAGGCAATGTGGCACATGCCTTCAGGGTCACCCTACAGCACTTCTCAAATTGCAGTTGCTCCCCATTCTGTCGCTGTCTCCGCAGGTACTTTAGGCTGTGAGAGTGAAGCAAATCAGCTCTTCTGCCCCTCTGTACAACCTGCACTAACTCCTGCACAAATTATTAAGTCAGATATACCATCAGCTGAATGGTCTAGTAGACTTGTTATGCAGCTGAAAGATAAATTAAAAGTTGGGCACATGATGCAATAAACTCTTTCTTTGTGATGATTAGATGGAGTTTCAGACATTGTGCCCCACTGCATCCAGATGGATATTGGATGCAGCACAGCCAGTCAGACTATATCCTGGAATATAAAAAATCTGGCTGCAGCCATTGTATGTTGTTTGGGATTTGACCTGGAATGTTGAGGATCGACAGCATCACCTGTGGTTCTCAGTGCCATTTGTTGAAGTTTGTTTCCTTGTTCTGGTGTGAGTTTTACTGGCAGGCATCTCCCCCTGTATGTATCTATTTTTTTCATAAAGCTTTCTTTCCTGCAGGTCATAGGGGGCTCTTCAGTCCCTCCTTGCTTTCCCTGCCATCTCTAACCTCCCTTGAGACTTACCCACTGCAGAATCCCCCAGGGATCCCCCCAGTGGGGTCTGAAAAGGGAGGGCCATCCTCCCTGCCCTGGATCACATATCCAAAAGTGGGTGGGGGTCTCGAGTGATGGAGCAGGCAAGATCAGGTGAGTGTGACTTCATATGCCTGTTTCCAATTTTCCTCTTTTCAATCCTTTCCCAACAAGCAGCATGCAATGACACTGGGCATGTATGCATGTGTAGCCATACATGCACGATGGCATCTGATGTCAGCCAACCCTTTGTGATTTGTTCCTGCTGCCCTTCTACCATGCCTCCATGTGGTGAAAGTGTTGGAGTGGTGCATCTAGTCTCCTCTCCCGGGAGAGGAGAGCAGTCAAATGAATGCACAGTCTATTCCCTTCCTGGCCACCCTCCAGTGAATTGAGTCCAACTGGGTCCCCAGCATGGTGGGAGATGGGATCTCCAGCATGTCAACCCTCCATGCCACTGGGTTGGTTTACTTGTCTTCTATGTCTTTTAACAACCAATCCAACTGAACCTGATTCCACTTCTCATATGCTGTCTTGCAGCTCAGTGCACTGTTGGTGCTTATTCACCCTGTGCCATCACTGAAGCCACTAGCTTCCATAGAACTCTCAGGGAGAATTCACAGAAAAATTAGTAGACGTCTTCTCCTTTGAAAAAATACCAACATGTCATGTATTTAGTACTGTCAAATTAGTTGCTTTTGATTTCTATGTCACTAGCCTGGCACATACTGCATTTTGGCAGGAATTTATTTTTTTCCACAGATCAGCCCACTACTTAGAGCGAATGCAATAAAACCTGTTTTCTATTCATAGCATGCACATTGGTAATTACTCATTAATTTAGTCTTGACCTAAGATGATAAGAAGTACAATCCAGCAAATTGCTTTTTTTTTCTCTACACACTGGTAATTCATTACATTGATTAAAATGCTGAAGAGATAGGGATTTATCATTTACTTTAACTTGATCATAGTTGTCTTTAGCAGAGCAACTATAATATATTCACTTGGAAGGCTGATGTAGGCCTGAGTACTTGAAGGAGTGGATTAGCGTTGGCCATGTTGGATTTTACACTTAAAGTGAATTTGTGTTTCCTTTTTTTCACTCTCTATTCAATTAGACAAACATCCACACATCTCTTAACTGTGGCCTGCACTGCTTGCTAAACTATTTCTTAAAAAAGTTAAAGAAAATCAAAGTTATTTTTCTGCAAGGGATGGGGTAATCTAGCTAATGACAGCAGCCACATTTAGGCATTGGATTTATTTCTAGTTAAGCATTTCTATATCTGGATACATTTTTTCCTAGATGTGTTTTTTTTAGTAGTCTTAACTTTGCACTAAAAAAATACCTTTTTTCTTGTTTTGACACATCGTAATGACCGTGATTAGCATTCTGATTGCTTATTTATTGTAGTTGTGTGTTATGGACTAAGGCAAGTGATAAACATATCCCAAGTGTAGCAGAAAGGGTACTGTTATTTTGTAGGAAACAAGGTCAGGAAAGTCTCTCTGTGACCAGAAGCCTTATCTGCTAGAATAAAGACCATCAAACTCGGTTCATCCTGGAGTTTTGGGGTCAGAATGTCACTTCACTTTGGGATCCCAGCTCACGACTGTTTGTACAAAAATTAACAAGCTGACATGCTCATGTTGCTGAAGGTAAGACCAATTTGTGATGTTGCTTGCAATAAAGAAAAAAAACACCCTGAATCCTGCTAAGTGCTTTTTGCAAGTGAAAAGTTTTCTCTAGGGATAACTGGAGATGAGTAGACAGCAACTTAATGTATTCTATTTTTCATGACTTAAGCAAGGAAGCTGCACCATATGGATGTTCAGAGGAGTGTGCTGAGATATTTCAAGCCAATAAATCATATGGTCTGTAGGGATGGAAAATTCTAAGAGCCCATTAACCTCAAGAAAAAAAAAAACAGTGCTGCATGATTGCCCTTGCATCAAGTATGCTGTGTCCTGGTATATCAAAACCATGCTTACATTTGAAATATAGGAGAAGAAGCTGAACATGGGTTGTTACAAGGGCTACCTGTAGATCTACTTGTAAATCATCCTGAAACCTTTCTAGAACAGAGTTCCTGTATTTGGTTGGGTTCTTTGCTCTTACTAAATCTTAATACAGCAGTAAACCTGACCTGCCAATGGATCAATGCCTCACACATGCAAGGCATGCTCTGCAAACCCTAATGAAACAAGACTATACACATACCAAGTACTTAATTTCAGAAACTGATTAGAAATCTACAGTAACAAATATGTATTTTAAAAAGAAATATGTGGCACCATGTTTTCCCTTCATAAAGGCAGGGTTTATGCAGACACAGAGTTGAATATTTGTAGGAGGGGACAGACACTCTGTTAGAATGTCATCAGGCGCACCCAAAGCAATGATGGGCAGCCATATATTTCATGTATTTTGAACAAAGTAAAAAATAAATTAATCTTTATTATGCAAACAGTTGGGAAGGGGCCATTGGAATCAAGGTTACTTGTACGATAATGTTGCATACATGTCATATTTGTAGTTGTTGTCCAGGAAAGGCACATGAAGCTGTGACAGCTTGATTTTAGGTACATCCAGGGGAATGGGTTAAATGGACCTCTTTAACTGATAGGGGAATGTTGTCCAGGACATCTGAATACACAGGATAGTGTATGGCAGCCCATCCACAGTTTTATCATGCTGTGGTGACATGCCCGACAGCAACATCCCCCACAATGCTGCGAGCATGTTGACATCCCCAACACTGATGCCTCCTGAAACAGACCGGCAACATGACAACAGCAATGTGGGGGGCTGTGCCCCTGCGTCCCCCCTACTTTAGATTACTAACACCACATCACACAGACAGTGGAGTTAGACGCCTGCTCCCCGTCACTGTACAGTCCATCACCGTGGAATTCCCATCACTGCAATGTCCATCACTGTCAGGGTTTTGTTGTGCGGGTATTGCTGTGGGGGTGACGCTGTTCCATCGGCATATCCCTGTACACAATGCTATTTGTACACTGAGTGGTTACTATGACATCAAGGACCTTGACAGAGTGAAGCTCAAGAGGTCCCTTTGATGTCATAGTGACCATGAGGTGTGAGAAGAGCGTCGTTGTGCATTTGCGATACCATGCACTATTCTATATAGTGTATGGCCCCTTCAAAAAACAAAATTGCTTACTTTCTTTTTTTCATGCATCTGCCTCCTCTGTCCATGACCTGCATTTCTCAGCCATCTGCCCAACTGCCAGCCCATGCACACAATGCTTCAACCACTGCTAGCCCTATCAGCAGCATTGATGGGGTCGCTTACATTGTGTCATTCATACTAATGCAGAACGAAACATTGTTCTGTGTTAGTATGAATGTAACTGCTGCAGCACAATGACTTTTTACAGTGTGTGGATCTCCATACACAATTACGTTTGACCATACACTACACTCCACTACTCTTACAATAAGCTCTGCAAGATCTTTATCTTCAACCAAGATATCCACCAGATACCATATGGCCAGAAGGAACTTTGATTTATCATCTCATCCAAAGGATGGCATTTCAGAACACTGTACAGTGAGCAAAAACTGAAGTGCACTTCAGGTATACGGTAGAAAGTGGACATTACCTTGGCAGTGAAGGAACTCTGAAATGTTATGCCTCCCTTTGGTGGGATGCCAGTAATTTTTATACAGCCATCCTATGGTACAGCAAGACTGAGCTCTGCTGGAGATCAGGATCAGCTTCCACTGTGCAGGTCTCAGCAGCATTAGTAGTTACAACTCTGCAGAGAAGGACCGGTGTAGAGCCAGCCAGAATGTAAGGCAGTATAACAGATTCCTACATTAGCACTGGGATTAACTGCCATTGAGAAGGCCTTGTTTCCTCCAGTAACTACACACAATTGTGCAGTATTCTGCATTGCACCCTTGAGGGCTGCACTGTGTGTGGGAGATCTGTACAGTTCAGTGCCACAAATGATTGTTTTCTTAACAAAAATACAGTATGTCAGAATTTCTTATTATTATTAATGTAAGTTACTGTGCACTTGTGGATCTGAGTACTGTGATCTGTGCAGCCCGAAGTGCTGGTGCTGCTGCAGTAGAGACCAAGACAGAGAACTTGTTTTAACAGTACAGACCAGTAGCAGCAGCAGCAGCATTTGAACTGGGGATGGGAGACAGACATGGTGGATAGAGGGGAGTTTTGCAGCTTTGATTTTGAAGTTAATTTATATTTGACTGATTGGTGGCTGACTGTGAGAGGGAGCTGCTGCTGATGAGGAGAACTTTCATACAACCATAAATACATACATACTAACACTCATACTGTGTGTGTATATATATATATATATATATATATATATTATACATTTCCATATTTAGGGGGAAAGAAGACCTATGGTCCATCAAATCTCCCACTCGCTAGCTAAGTGAGAATGCCCTTTCACCACATTTTCTTCAAGGTACTTGTCTAATCTGAGCTTTCCTTAAAGGTTATTTCAGTATAAACAAATATCACATGCTACAGCAGTCTATTCCAAGTGTTCACCACTTGTTCTGTGAAGGAGTTCTTTCTGATGTTTACCTTAACTCTTTCTCTTTCAATGATATTGAGTGCTCCATGTCCTCTCATACATGTGCATCCTAAAGAGCTGCATTTGGTTTGAATGTGTTATCTATTTTACATACTGTGTTCCCTCACTATAGCAAGCAAAAGTGGCACAGCATGGCCCATTCCTTATGGTGGCATGTTCATACATCAAGGAAAGTAAACTCCCCAGAGGTGTCTTTAACATCTTTAACATTAATACCCCAGTTTAATTCAGAAGTGGTTATATAATGTTAGTAGTACTTTAGCAGCAAATAAAATAGTTATATAAACATTTCAAAATCCACAGTTTAAAAAACTTGTTATCTTTGCCTGTGTGTTCAATGTTTTCCTGGCACGGTCTCCGGTGTAACAACTGTGTTGTCTGAGTTTGAGTATTTTGAGAGGATCAACTGGCTGACATTGCATCCACTCTTGTCTTGTTTCCAGCTCACTGGTTGTCCCCAGACATGAGAATGTATAGATCTTCTCCACTTCCTCACCAGACCTATGTAATTCTTCCTCTAAATCATGTTTGTTTAAAACAACCATCACAGTCTTAAAATTTATCAGTTGTTTATGAGTCTGAGTGGTGTCATCAATGAATCATATTGGAAACATCAATAGCCTGAATGATTTGAAACTCTGTCGTGATCCCAGTGAGCTCCATGGTGTCAACAGACTTGACATCATAGTCAGATATTAACATATAACCAAAAGCAGATCCCAAAGTTAAAATCCAGCAGTGGTTAATAATGGCCACTGTGACATTTGACTATGATCTCCATCAGTTTTGGCACAAACTTAGCAGTAGCAACAATGTCATCACAAGGCCACTGTTTGTCAGCTATACAGACCTGATGGATTCCATGTGTGCTATGGAAGCACCAGAACCAGCCCAAAGAGGATTTAAACGGATTGTTCTCACCATGAATCACTCGACAAACAGCTCTGTCTTCTTCTGCACAATAGGCAAAGAAATAGGTCCACCATTTGCTCTCTGTTGTGTGAACCGCTGCTGAGAGGTACAATCAATATCATTTTCATCAGCAAGCCTCAACTTTTTCCATGACAGCCCTTCAGATGTAGAGCACTCATTGGCAAATTCAAGCATGACTTCTTCCTGCTTTTGCCAAGTGCAGATCATTGACATTTGCTAGCGAGTTTCAGGTGACACTTTTGGTAGCCTTTCTCTTGCTTTCAACCAGTCCAGTACAGACAGATTTGTCTCAACAGAGTTTAAGCACTTCATTTTGAATGAGTACTACAGGCAGCATTGGGGTGGGGGCGGTTGCTGATATTTAAAACCATTCACAGACAAGCTAACAATCTGCTGACAGGGAAACTAGAATAACATAGCTGGGAATTTGCTGTAGCAGGATTAACTATAGCAAGGGAGTGTCACAAGCCTATCCAGGATCTCCTGTTTGCAGATGGGATCCCCCTTTTTTCAGAACTTGTGAGCAGGGTAGGGTTCAGGAAGTATCACCAACCTTCCTTTTCCCAGTGGGAGGGTGGAAACTGTAGTTTCAAGACACCTTGACTCTGCACTACATTCAGTGTTTGAAGCCCACCACAGTCACTGGTTACTTCTTGCCTAAGTAGTTTTGCGTGATGGCCAAGCGGTGCTATCTTTCAAGGCATGCAGCCTTTCAAAACCCTCCTGTTAAAATGTTAGACACACAATCAGACCCCTAGGCAGAGTTGATAAGAAAAGCTTAAAAGTTTACTTAAAATAAAAGCACTACAGAAAATTCTAAGGTTTGGAAGAACTTTGAAATGGAGACAATACCGAAAGTAAAATAGGATGGTTTACAGAAAACACTAGATACTATTATTCTAAACTATACCTTGTTTTGATGTTTTGAGTCCAGACAAGATCTGAAATGTCCTTGTGGAGATAACAGTTCATTAGGCAACAGAGTTTGTAGCAAGATATGATCATCCAAGATTAGTTCTCTGAAAAGTCTTTTTTAAAAGACTTCAGGTGCTTCCTTGGTGAAAACTCTTGGTTTCCAAAATTCTGCCTTAAAATCAGAATTTTCTGTTCAGTATGTGAAAAGTCTAATTTCCACACACTCAGGTTTGGTTTTAAAGATTTTTCCAGGCCTACACGTACTTTCTGGTGTAAAAGTATATACCAGCTTGGTCAGGTTACCTGATTCCAACTAAAATCTGTTTGACTTCTCAGAATTCAAACTGTCTGTCTGATAATATACATGATGGTCATTTTTAGGAGACACACACCTTTTTTCCCTCTGGGATCAGGTAAATGGTTCCAAGACAATACAGATATTTGGATGCAACAGTTTGCCTTTTCCTACAGGTGTCACTGTGGTTCCATGTCAGGTTTCATGTCAACCCCAGTAACATCTGGTCCATGCATTTGGCTTAACCCCTGACCGCTAGGTCATCCCCTTGACCTCTTCCTGTCATGGAAAGCTACAGTGGGATATTTTATGCCTTCCTGGGCCATATACCTCTATCCCTTACCTGGAGACATACCAGATCCACCCTAGCCATTATAGCAATTCTAGCTATTTTGTATTGTTATTCCTTAAAACCTTTTAAAGAGACAGTGTTTTAATTCTAAGGTGCATTACACCATATATTCAATATGAACCCACATAAATGGATCTAGGACTATCAAGCGATATCCCTCCCTCCTAATAAGAATCTGGGGGTAACACACCCATATTGGAGGCAGTTCTTCCCAGTTCTGTTATAGATCCGGTATTTCAATTTCAATTTCAACTTTATTTTTAAAAGGCGCTTTTCTTAAATCAAAGCTCCTGTACAAATAAATATAACAATAAATATAGTAAATCAAATTAACAGAAATCCTTAAAAGCTATATTAAAAAGGTGGGTCTTCAACTCCCTTTTAAAACTAAGGACGGTCGGGCAATCTCGCACCTGACGAGGTAAAGAGTTCCACAAGGTAGGTGCCATAAAACTAAATGATCTAGCACCAGATGTTTTCAGACGTACCCTGGGAATCTCTAGCAATCCCTCGTCAGTGGATCGGAGGGGGCGAGAGGGACTATAGGGGCACAGGAGCTCTTTCAGGTAGGCAGGTCCCAGATCATGTAGGGTTTATAGGTCAGCAACTGACCTTGAAGGTACTTCGCCAAAACACTGGCAGCCAGTGCAGTCCGTGGAGCACAGACGTTATGTGACTGGATCTAGAGACTCCAGTCAACAGCCTGGCTGCCGCATTCTGCACCAGCTGCAGACGGCGAAGTTCAACCCCCGATAGCCCTAGGTATAGGGAGTTACAGTAGTCAAGCCGGGAGGTAACAAAGGCGTGGATTAATGTTGGAGGGTCCTCTGGAGGAACCAAGTGCTTCACCCTGGCAATATTCCTCAGATGAAAAAAGGAAGTCTTTATAACTGCTGACACCTGGGATTTGAGTGTCAAAC
This sequence comes from Neoceratodus forsteri, assembly GCA_016271365.2. Lineage (NCBI taxonomy): Eukaryota > Metazoa > Chordata > Ceratodontiformes > Ceratodontidae > Neoceratodus > Neoceratodus forsteri. The sequence continues at coordinate 565,504,639 of CM057455.1, forward strand.
GGTCATCAAGTACTACGCCAAGATTTCGCACCTGGTCTGAGGTCGTCAGCTGGACACCTCCAAGCCATAGGCCTGAGGGTGATCCCTCTGGCAGACCCGCCTCACAGCGACCTAAATCCACAACCAACCTAAATCCACAACCAACACCTCAGTTTTCTCTGGCTTTAACCTCAGCCAACTCCCATTCATCCATTCTTGGATTTCTTCAAGGCAGTTATTAAATACCGACAAGGTAGCGTCCTGACCGGGCACAAAAGACATATACAGCTGGGTATCATCTGCATAGCAGTGAAAACCCAAACCGTACCATCTAATAATCGCCCCCAATGGTAGCATATACACCGAAAACAGCATGGGTGCTAAAATGGAGCCCTGCGGTACCCCACAGGGCAGGGAGAATGATGTTGAGGAAAAAATTCCCGACACCACTCTCTGAGTCCTACCCTCAAGGTAAGATTGAAACCATCTGAGGACCGTACCAGACAGTCCACAGACTAACCGCAGGTGCTCCAATAGCACACCATGGTCAACGGTGTCAAATGCTGCCGAGAGATCAAGTAGTACCAAGATGGATCAGGTCCTACGATCTCTTGCCATTAGGAGGTCATTTAGTACCTGTACAAGCGCTGTCTCGGTACTATGCCTTTTCCTAAATCCAGACTGGAATGAATTGTAGATATTGTTGTTGGTCAGATGATCCTCCAACTGCACTATGACCACTTTCTCAATAACTTTACCCACAAAGGGTAAGTTAGAGACTGGCCTGTAATTTGCTAGACAGTATGGGTCTAAGGAGGGTTTCTTTAAAAGGGGCTTAATTATAGCCTCTTTGAGGGGATCTGGAAAAATCCCCCTCTCCAAAGACTTCCATACGATCAAAGCTAGGACTAGGCCAATCTTATCCATGCAACCCACTAAGAGGCGCTGTGGATCAGGGTCCAAATCACAGCAGGTCGGTCGCAGTGCTCAATGATCATCACAACATCCTCGATTATGGGAAGGCTGAAGTCAGACCATTCCAACTGGGTGTTTGACATCTCCTGACGACCACCGCTGCTCCCATTAGGAGGGAAGAGCGAATGTCCGATTCGATTTTGGCAACCTTATCTGCAAAGAAGAGAGCGAGTTGCCACACCATTCTTGAGATAAGGCTCTTCTGGGCTGAAGACAAACTGGATTGCACAGTCTGTTCACAGTCCGAAAGAGCTGAGCTGGTCTATTCTGTGCAGCCGCTATCTCTCTGGACAGGAATTCTGCCTTCTTACGAGAGATTGTGGATTGATAGACCAAATAATGGTCCATCAAACTAAGCTTGTCATCATCACGACCCGGACTTTCGCCAACGCCTCTCCAGCCTTCGCCCAACTCTCCTCAATTCCCTCATGGTCTCATCAAACCAAGGAGACCTGGGGCGAGGAGTAAGAGGACGAACACGAAATGGTGCAATAGAATCCAGGGCCCCTGTTACTGCCTCATTATAGGCATGTAGCAGAACACCTGGATCCATGCAATCTATCGGTAGGCTCGATAGGTCCAACACTGCCATCAGGTCCTCTGGGGATACACCCCTCAAAGGGCCGTATCGAACCATCTCCGTAGGGGCAGACCTAACAGGGGTGGCCTCAAAACTGAATCTAATGGAGTGATGGTCTGACCATCCAACCGGTTCCACCACCAAGTCAGATATCCCCATCCCCAGAAGGAACACCAGGTCCAATGAGTGTCCACCCACATGGGTCGAGGAGGAAACCACTTGTGTGAAGCCCAGTGATATCATCAACTGGAGGAAATCTTGACCAAATCGAGAGAATTCATCGTCAACCCAGGCATTGAAGTCCCCCAGTACCAACCATCTGGGGGACCCCAATGTTAGGTCGACAATGAAGTCTGCGATTTCCTGCAGAAAAACATTCTCGTCACCTGGTGGACGGTATACGAGAAGTATCCTGCACCCCCACACCCTCGCCCACAATGTACTCAAAGGATCTGGTGACTCCCGCTGGCACCTCCACCAGACCCAGTTCTGACTTAAAACACATGGCAACACCCCCGCCCCTACGATCCTGCCTCGGGCGGTGTATCACCGAGTACCCAGCCGGAATTGCTGCGGCTAATACAGGCCCAGCATTTTCATCCAGCCAGGTCTCGGTGATGCATGCCAGGTCAGATGACTCAACAAGATCAGCTATAATAGCCGTCTTGTTTTTAATAGACCTGGCATTGCATAACACCGCTCGAGTAGGACAAACCTCCGATAGTGACCGACCTACCTGCTGGTCCGATCCAGAACCCTTGGGTATGGGCACAAGACAGGAAGGCCTTCTCTCCCGTGCCCATTTCGCCCCAGGGCGTCTCCTTGACCCTACAATCCCAATCCGCCCACTCCTTTCCATTCCCCCTCCAGCATGGGACCTCCGTCTCCCTCCCACAATCCCCAAAGCCCTACACTTCCTATAAACTTCAGCTGACAACGGGGACAGGAGAAAGGACGGAGGTCCCTAAGCATAGAGGGGGAATAATACCCGACCACCTTACAATCACTCCAGCACATCTCTGCACCACTAAAATAAAACACTCACAATGAAAAACAAGATCTAACAAATTCCAGTGCTGTAAAATCATCTATTCAAATTCTAGTGCTGTAAAATCATCTATTATAATTCTAGTTCTACCCCCCCCACAGTACTCTCACCACTGCAGGAAGAGGAGCACCCCACCTAAAACTACTAAAAAAGTATTATTGAATGGCTTTAATATTAAAAAGGCCTCCTTATCCAATAGCCAACACCACAGTTTCCTTTGAAAGTTCAAGAGAGAGTTCCCAGGTCTTTTAATGTCCAGCGCAGTGCTCTCACCACTTTAAACTGTGAAATTTTTAAAGTATGCCAGCCTCCTCTCACAAGGTGGCAACAACCCATAGAACCCAGTTCTGATCTTTACAAAATATAACAGATGCTGTTCCAAAACAAAAATTCAGAGTACTTCACCAAACAGATGGTCCAGGAAGTCCCACTTTTCTTCCCATGTTGTGGTTTTCTTCCTAGGAATCCCTTCGCGATGGCAGATAGGCAGGCAGGCAGCATATAAATTTCACCTTGGGTTAGGCTCAACCCGATCCTTCACCACGGTGGGCAAGATCACCTTCGGTGGTCCCCTACTCCCCTAAGGAACTGGATTAGCACCAACACCCTCCAGTGTCAGTGATCACTGTCCCTCCGTCCGGACCGAGGAGCCCAACCTTTCCTTTTTTCCAAAACTTGCAGAAATCCTTGCTGCACACCATGCGCACCCCCTCTCAGGGCTTCCACTTCCTCCAGCCAGTCCTCTCTCACAGACACCCGGCCACGTCCTCCACGCACAGTCCGGCTGTATCCCGTCCCATATGGAAACCGCCACTCCACGTCACCGTTCCTCCGATTTCCACAGCCTGTTAGCGGTAACCCCCGCTAGCCCGTTTCAGTCCCAAAGCTCCACTCTCAGGCTAAAACTATGCATGATAGGCTGTCTGTGTTCCCATATTTGGACCCAGGCCTATGCAAAATCTCCATGTCGTAAACCTGCAAGGCAATACTTCTCCATCTCAGAAGTTTCCCATTTGGCCCAACCATATTAACTGGTTGTGGCCCTTTTGGATCTTAAAAGGCATCCCATAAAGGTATGGTTCCAGTTTTTCTAATGCCCAAACTAAGGCAAGACACTCCTTCTCTACTGTTGAATAGGCTTGTTTCTGTGGAAGCAGCTTCTTGCTTAAGTATACAGTGGGGTGCTGTCTACCCTAATTGGATGCTTGGCTGAGGACTGCCCCATTCCCACATCTGAGACATATGTCTGTACCACAAATGGCCTGTTGTAGTTTAGGCTAGCCAGAACTGGGGCCCTGTATGGAGAGGTTTTCAACTGTGTGAAGACCTGCTCACAATCTGCATCCCATTTTACCTTCCCAGGCTTATTCTTTGTCAGCAACCTAGACAAAGGAGTGACCAGGGAGCTGTAGTTGGGAGTTGGGAATGCATTTTCTATAATACCCTGCTGTCCCAAGAAAGCTCCTGACTTGTCTCTGGGTTTCAGGTGTAGTCCATGACACAATAGCCTCTATCTTTGCTTAGTTTGGGTGAAGTTGGCCTCGCCCCACCACATGTCCCAAATAAGCGACCTCTGCCATTGCCACCTCACACTTTTCTGCCTTAATAGTCAGACCTGTGGCCTGTATTTGGCCCAACACCTCCCTCAGGTATATCAGGTGTTTCTCCCAGCTATTGCTGAAGATAGCAATATCATCCAGGTAGGCGACTGCAAAGTCCTCTGTATCCTGTAACACCTGATTTACTAACCACTGGAATATAGCAGGGTCATTCTTTATCCCAAAGGGCATAACCCTGAACTCAAACAGGCTGATTGGGGTGATAAATGTTGACCTTTTCCAAGCCCTGTCAGTCAGTTCCACCTGCCAGTACCCATTTGTCAGGACTACTGTAGTCAAGTATACTGCTCCTCCCAGTTTGTCAAGCAGTTCATCTGTGTGTGGAATTGGGTGGGCGTCAGATTTCGTGATGGTGTTAAGCCCACGATAATCTATGCAGAACTGTGTGTAGTCCCATCTGGTTTTGGTACAAGGACTACAGGTGAAGCCCAGGGTCTGTGGGATTTCTGGATCACCCCTAGATCCAGCATCTCCCCCACCTCCCTCCTAATGTTCTTGAGGACTGTCTCTGACACTCGGTAAACTGTCCTACGTATGGTTGCTTGGGTCCCCATGTCTATGTCATGCACCACTAGCAGTGTCCTTCCAGGCTTTGCTGTAAATAAAGGGACAAGGTCTCACAAAACAGTCCTCAATTCTTGGGCCTTTCCAGGTGTCAACTGAGGTGACAGCTTGATGTTCTCCACAGATGACACCTGCTTGCTCTTGGCTGACAAGTCGAGAAGGGGGTCTTCCCCCATCTAGCTCTTATCCAAGACTACAAACCACAAGTACCATGTCAGCCCTATTAAAATATGGCTTCATCATGTTCTCATGATATATCCTGTGACTGTCTTTTTGGTCAGGTAATTCCACAATGTAATTAACATTGTTTTCCTGCTGGACTACATTGTGTGGCCCTGCCCTCTCAGCTTGCAGCTTGTCCTTTCCAACTGGTATGAGAACCATTACCTCCTGTCCTACCCCATATGAGCAAGCTCTGGCCTCACGATTGTACCAGGTCTTTTGTTTTTGCTGGGAAGCTGCTAGGTTGCTCTGGGCCACACCCATAAGCTCCTTTAGCGTCTCCCTGAATTTTAATACATACTCCACTATGAGAGTCACCTGGGTGGCATGCTTACCTTCCCAGTCCTCTTGTATTAAATCTAGGGGCCCCCTCACCTGGCGTCCATACAAGAACTCGAAGGGTGAAAACATGGTTGACTCTTGTGGCACTTCCCTGTAGGCAAACAGCAGGTGGGGCAGGTATTTCTTCCAGTCTCACCCATGCTGTTCTGCAAATGCCATAAGCATAGCTTTTAGGGTCTCATTAAATCTCACTATGAGACCATTGGTTTGTGGGTGGTAAGGCATTGTGCACCTCTGTACAACACCACACTTCTCCCACAAATACTTCATTAGGTCTGACATGAAGTTACCCCTCGATCAGAGATAACCTCCTGTGGAAACCCAACATGGGAGAAAATCTCCAGTAAAGCATCTGCCACTTTGTCCACCTTAGTGGAGGACAGCACGATGGCTTCAGGGTAGCGGGTAGCATAATCAACAACTGTCAATATATACCCCTCTTCCCAGAGGAAGTTGGGGTATTCAAAGGACCCACAATATCCATTCCAACCTTCTGGAAGGGCTCCTCCCCAAGTGGTAAGGGAATCAGGGCAGCCTTGGTTTTGCTTCCGGCCTTCCCCATCTCCTGACATTGGTAACAGGATTTGCAGTATTCCGTCACCTGCTTGGTAATATTGGGTCAATAGAAATTGTGGGCTAAGCAGTGCTTAGGATGAGCAATGCCCAAATGTTCAGACATGGAAATATCCTGAGCTATCTTGAGCAATAACCCATGATGCTCCTGGAGAACAACAAGCCACATGACCATCACCCCTCCCTCTGTCCTGATGTCCTGTGTGTATAACAGTCCATTGTCCCAGTACACCCTATGCTTTCTGTCACCTCCTTGTGTCCCAGCAGACTCTGCACAGATCCTCAGCTTCTTTAAGCTAGCATCTGTCTGTTGTGCTGCTGCTAAATCTTCCCACATACCCAGAGCATGGGGCATGCCCCATCAGTTCCCAGGCTGAGGTCCATAGCTGTGACAGAAGGGGACTAAGTATCACAACCTTCACCCTCCCATGGACTATGTATCATCTCTCCCTCCTGAGAGCAGCCTTCAATGGTAGTTGGGTTAACTGCCACTAGGAGAAGTTCCATCCCCCTGTTATCACCCTCTTTTACAAGAGCTACAAATTGGCTGGCCTGTCTCCCAACCTCTCCTGTCTGAATTTCTGTTGGATCCTGAGGATCACAGGAGTCTCTATTCTTTTGGCTCCTGGTCACAGCACAAAACACTCCCTGTGGAACATCATTCCCCACAATTTATTTTATTTTTTATTTATCTATTGATGACCAGGTAGGTGCACTTGACACAAAAGTGACTATTTTCAGGCATGACCCGGGAGGTCAACAAGACAGAGATAAACAGGTACATAGAATACAATATCAAGAAATGTACAACACATCGCAATCAGACGCGAAAACAAAATTAAGACACTGATGGTAATTAAGGCCCATAAGGAGTAAATTATACAATGAAAGGTAAGTGCCCATATATAAACAATAATTGTAAAATAATTTTGAAGGTGCAAAAGTGCCATAGGGTATCTTACGTCCAGCTGAAACTGAGAGAAACTGCTAGAGGGAGGAGGCAGGGAGAGAGGTAGAGCTGAGAGAAGACCTAATAAGAGAGAGGGGAAGAAGGGAAAGGATGGGGGGTAGGGAGGAGAGAAAATTGAGGGTAATGCTGAGGAGCAGGGTGCCCGCTCATACTACAGAGGGTGGGAGTAGCTTTTGCGGCTCAGGCAGAAGGAGCCATGATCTACAGCGGGTTGAAACAAGTGCAACGAGCACATGTGGTGAGAAGGGAGTGGTGTCTCTTCTTAAAGGTAACACAATAACACCCATAATGAGTTTTTCAGCTACAGCCACCTTCCTTACCTCTTCACCTGCATCTCCCCAATCCAGGGTAACACTGGCTAATGGGTAAGTTTTCCTTTCCCCTGTGTAATCCCTTACAGAGACAAACTGATTTAGCAGTATTTGTTCAACCCCCACCAAATCCCCTTTCACCAGGGTAAGAGATGCTTCTGTATCCCTTAGCTCTCTAGTTTGTACCCCATTAACTGTGACTGGGTAAATGTGCCCCCTCATACTGGCAAGGAGAGCATCAGCGATACAGTGGGCTACTGTCTCCGATTGCACAGGCCTTTCGCTGCCTAGAGATGTAGCTGAAGCAGAGTACTTCAATGCTTTTAAACAGAAGTTGGACAGTTTTCTGCTGCCAAACTTGGGGAATAATTGAATCCTCTTCGAGGGAGATGTACCATAATGGACCTATGACCTTCTGTACATCTTAAAATTCTTAGTATAACTCCTAGTATAACCTTCTGGGCTTTCTTAGGACACTGCCTAAACAGATGGCCTATCTGGTAACAATACTAGCATTCATCATGTTTCTTGTCCTCAACCTCCCATTTGGGCACCTGGGAATTCCCTTCTTTATGCAGGGGGCCCTGTGGTTTTTGGTTGTCCAAAATGCCCACTTTTCCCTTTCACCCCTGAATTCCCCTTGGGAGCAGCCCTGCTTCAAGCATGGTGATCCGCCAGCTCTGCAGCCTCTTTGGCAGTCTTAGGATCTTGGTCCTCTAGCCAAAGCTTTGTCAGGTGAGCAAATCCAATAAAACTGTTAAAAAAATACTACCCCTTCAATAGCTTCAACAGAATCTGCTTTCATCCTCTCCCACTGATGTTTTAAATACTGATGCTGTTTTGTGGCTACCTCCTCAAAGCTCATTTCCGGCCCCTTTCGGAGTTTCCAGACCTTTGCTCTGTATGCATCAGGGTTTAGATCATATTTCTTTAATAAAGCAGTTTTTAACTTATCAAAATCTTTACTTTCAACATTGTCCATCTACCCCAATGCTTCCCTTCCCTTGCCAATAAGTAGTGGAGACAGGTGCAAGCTCCAGGTCTCTTTGGGCAGATTGGTCTAGATACCGACCTTTTCACATGAATTTAAAAACATGTGCATATCCTCCCCCTCTTTAAACTCATCCATTGATTTTGAATTTAACTTGCACCCCAGTTCTGGAGATTCAGAACCAACCCCACCACTTACCTGCTCGGGTTTTGTTGTCAGTTGGACCATCAGCTTTTTTAGCTCATGTTCCCTCTGGCGCTGCTTTCCTCCACCTCGGCCCCTCTCTGTCACTGCCTTTCATCAGCCTCCACCTGGCGCTGCCATTCCTCTGCCTGACGCTGTCATTCTTCGGCCTCTCTCTGTTGCTGTTGTTCCTCCATTTCCATCTCAAACCTTTTTTTCTCATTCTCAAACCATTTCTGCTCATTCTCAAGCTGTTTCTCCTGCATCCACAGCATTCTCAGCTCCTGTTCTTTGTCTGTAGATGGCTCCTTCTCCTCTGGGCTCTGGACCTCCAAAGTCACCACCTGTGGCTCTAAGTGGGGTCGTGCTTCCTCCATCTCAGCTGCCAGAAGGGCCTCCATGAGTTGCCTTTTATTTTTGTTGTCACTAGGGATGCCCTTCTCCACACAGATCTTCCTCAGTTGTTCCACATTCATAGTGCCGTACTGGACAGACATTGTTCTATCTACACTACTCTGCTCAAAAACAATTCTAACAGGGTAGGGTCTATTGTCTCCAACCAAATTTATTTTTACCCTTTCCAAATTCTGCCCTTGATTGTGTGATGGTTTTGCAAGACTGTTCAAAATCCCACCGCTACCACTAAATCTGTCACAAGCCTATCCAGGACTCCTGTTTGCAGGGAGGATCCACCTTTTTTTCAGAACTCATGAGCAGGGTAGGGTTCAGGAAAACTCACCAATCTTCCTTTTCTCAGTGGGAGGGTGGAAACTGTAGTTTCGAGTCCACTTGACTCTGCACTACATTCAGTGTTTGAAGCCCACCACGGCCACTGGCAACTTCTTGCCTACGTGGTTTTGTACGATAGCCAAGCAGTACTATCTTTCAAGGCACACAGTATTTCAAAACCCTTCTGTTAAAATGTTAGATCACACAATCAGACTCCCAGGCAGAGTTGATAAGAAAATCATAAAAGTTTCCTTAAAATAAAAGCACTACAGAAAATTCTACAGTTTGGAAGAACTTTGAAATGCACACAATATCAAAAGTAAAACAGGATGGTTTACAGAAAACACTAGATACTGTTATTCTAAACTATAACTTGTTTTGATGTTAGAGTCCAGACAAGATTTGAAATATCCTTGTGGAGATAACAGTTCATTAGGCAACAGAGTTTGTAGCAAGATGTGATCATCCAAGATTAGTTCTCTGAAAAGTCCTTTTTTAAAGGCTTCAGGTGCTTCCTTGGTGAAAACTCTTGCTTTGCAAAATTCTGACTTAAAATCAGAATTTTCTGTTCAGTATGTGAAAAGTCTATTTTCTACACACTCAGGTCTGGTTTTAAAGATTTTTGCAGGCCTATTCATGTACATTCTGGTGTAAAAGTATATACCAGCTTGGTCAGGTTACCTGACTCCAACTAAAAACTGCTCGACTGCTCTGAATTCAAAATGTGTGTCTGATAATATACATGATGGTCATTTTTGGGAGACAGTCACCTTTTTTCCCTCTGGGGTGGGGTTAATGGTTCCAAGGCAATACAGATATTAGGGTGGAACAGTTTGTCTTTCCTGCAGGTGTCACTGTGGTTCCATGTCAGGTTTCATGTCAACCCCCGTAACATCTGGTCCATGCATTTGGCTTAACCCCTGACCCCTAGGTCATCCCCTGACCTCTTCCTGTTATGGAAAGCTACAGTGGGATATTTTATGCTTTCCTGGGCCATATACCTGTCTTCCTTATCTGGAGACATACCAGATCTACCCTAGCCATTATATCAATCCTGGCTATTTTGTATTTTTATTCCTAAAAGCCTTTTAAAGAAACAGTGTCTTAATTCTAAATTGCATTATAGCATATACAATATGAACCCACATAAATGGATCTAGGCCTATCATGAGACAGGGAGCTTTTAATGTCTCCCCCGAGTCTTTGCCTTTCCATGGAAAACAGTCCCAGTTCTGCCAGTGGGTCCTAATAACCCAAGTTCAAAAAGTGATCTACCATCTTAATGGCGCTCCTCTGTACCTGTATATCAAGTCAATGCCCTTCCACATAATTGGGGACCAGAACTGGACACTGTACTTGAAATGTGACCAGACCAAAGATCAGTATAAGGGAATTATTACATCTCTTGTACTTATGCCATGATTTTGGTGGCCTCTCTAGCTGCAGCCTCACAGTGCTGCTCCACTTGAAGTTGCTGCTGGTCAGTATTCTCAGGTCTTTTCTGTTTTACTTTGGTAATCTCCACGCCATTCAGGTAATATTTTGTTTTCATGTTCTTTTCTCGTAAATGCATTTTTTTGGTGGATTTTCAAAGCCCTAAGACGGACGCAATGTGCCAGCATCAAACATTTCTGATGCAACTGGCACCTTGTGTCAAATGATGAGGCCAGGAGCTACTCAGGAAAGCAGCCTGCATCAAACATAGGCTGCTTGTGGTAAAGGGGGTTTGCGCCAGCCTTGCAACACAAAAAGGGCTGCGGCATGGTGCTAGGGTGCTTGAGGCAGATGATATACCATTATGTTGGCAACTCAAATTGAGCAACTTAATTTGAGTACCAGTGATGTGAGCGAGTGTGAGAGATTAGCAAGGAGCAGTAATAGGGAGGGTTGGAGGGGAAGAACAGCTAGTGAAGAGTATAGTGAATAGAAGGGGGAGGTATAAGGATTGGGTATGTGAGAGGTAATTTAGCCAGGCAGTCCTCAGCTGGCCATTTGGTCTTGTGGTTAGAGTGCATGCCTGTAGTTTGGGAGGATCAGAGTTCGGGACTGACCAGGCACATGTGCACAATACTTTTTTAGTGTTCTAGGCACTTAGAATCTTTTTATTTTGTTCCATTCTCTGATCTCCCCATTTTGAGGTATACTGTCCCCCACTGTCCTGAATGTGGTCTCCCCTGATGACTTGAGTCCCCCCCGAATAGCCCCCTCCTGAGTTGTTCTGGTACCCCAGTGTCAGGCCTCCTGCCAGAATTGATTATCATTAGTAAGGGGGTTGCATGGACATAGCACCCCACATAAAAGGTTTCATTAGTATCACACCCAGGGTGTTGCAGACCCTCACTAATTGATTGAGGGTCCACTGTTGTGCACAGTCACCACTTTTATTTTCGGTGATGTGCACTCATGTGCATGTCACTTTTTTTGTTTCACTATTCTGACATGGAACCGTGACAGATGCAAGCTGCCATATCCTCTTAATTGATATTCAGAGAACCCTTCCAGAGGACAATAGTTTAAGTACCATTAGACCAGCCAAAAACTGGTCTAATGGTACTTACACACCCTCTGAGAGGGTTGGAAACTGTGTGCCACTGTGTCACCCCCCCAAGCCCCAATCCACCCGTTAGTTGAAATATGAGCCGAAATACAATCTATGGTGATCTAGTGCCTCCCCGCCCCAACATACCCATAATGTAAAGACCTGTCATGTAAATAAAGCAAAGAATAGTGTGGAAGGATCCTCACCCCTAGCCTGATATGCCTGAATATGCCAACATTGCCAGAGTCTTTATCTGGTGGTTTAGTGGCCCCCAACCCCCAACCCGGCTGGTAGTGCCCACCACCTCACTCCCCCATCCTGAACCTCAGTCCAGTGACTGGCACAGCCCTCTGCACACCACCATGGCTGGCAGTTGAATGAACTGTCAGAGCACTTACTGTATATAGTAACAGTTCACTCAGCTGTCGGCTGTAGAGGTCTGCAGAGGGATGTGCTGGTTGCCAGATCAGAGTTCAGGATGGGGGCATTGGAGTGCTGGACACTATCTGCCAGGGTGGGGGCTGGGGGACACTAGACCACCAGGTAAGGACCCTGGCAATATTGTCATATTCGGGCATATCGGGCTGGGGTGGGGATCCTGCACACTATGCTTTGCTTTATTTAGGTGACAGGTCTTTATATTATGGGCATTTTGGGACCACTAAATCACCATGGATTGTACTGTGGTTCATATTTCCACTAACTGGTGGATCAGGGATGGGGGGCCTGAACCACTGCCATGCTCCCTACCAAGGAGTGCAGCTGCCACCCAACCACCCAGCAGTTTGTGGCATACATGGTGGATGTGCTGTCTGTCTGGTGCACTGCCACTAATGCAGCAAGCTGTGCGACACAGGCTCTGGGACCCTGTCTAATACTGAATCAGGTGCAGAGTCCCTGATGCAGGGGTAGCTAGTGCAAGCTGCCATTGTCATAGCTTGCAGCTGACCTTCGAAAATCCTGCCCATTATCTTTAATTTTTTAGCCTTGAAGTTCATCTGCCATTTTGCTGCCCATGCCCCAAACCATTCTAGATCTTTCAGCATTTCATTTATCTTCTGTTGTGATGTACTCTTTGCCATATTGGTGTCATCAGCAAACTTGACATTCCAGCTACTAGTACATAACTCCAAATCATTCCATGTTAATTGATTAACATTAAAGAGCACCTTTCACGATGGTCCAAAACATTACAGCTTGTAGTCATTATATGCAGTACTTGACCTGAAAGGATGTGTGCATTTGTTATTTTTGGCCAAGGTTTACTCTGCCTTCCATATTTTGCATTTGGGTTTTATCCCTTCTTTAGCTCTGCTGCACTTGTCTTTGCTATTCAGCTGCTGGCTCCCACTGACATCACTATATGGCAGAGGAGTGACTCACACTGTGCATTACAGTGCAGTTGCAGCAGTTTTACAAGGGGGAACTACCAGTACTAGGTGTACATACTGTGTCCTCCCTTCCACGACACCCTGTTAGCAGTGTATCATGCCAAAATCCAAATGCCTAGTCAGTATGTTTTTTTGTAAAACTGACTTATTGTACTTCTACCTCTGTCACAAAACATGGGGAGTGAGATAAGATTGAGTTGCTGCCAGCACCTTTCCCAGTCCTTTTGACTTTTATGCATAATTGCCCTTCTTGTATTGATGCTGGAATGATATTTCATTATTGTACTCTGCAGTTAGTTTTTGCATTCTGAGTTGATAAAAACTGCAGGGTGCACCACAGTTACTATAGCAAGCCTGGTGTTGCTGTGGACCCAGAGCTGTACTGCTGACATCACTATGTGGCAGAGCAGTGACTCACACTGCAGTACAGTGAAGTTGCAGCAGTTGTGCAATGGAGAACTACATTACTATGTGTACTGTACATACTGTAGTCCCTCTTCACTAAGACACCCTGTTAGCAAATCATTATGCCAAAATCTAGGACAGTTTATGACTGCCACTAGGACTCTTAACACTCATCATGCCCACTCACCCACACTCTCCTTCCCCTTCCTTTTACCCCTACTCTTCCCTCTTGCTCTATCCCTCTGTCTTCCTCTCACCTTGTGCCCTTTCCCCCACTGGATCAACCTTATAACCAACCTAATACCACCACTACTTCCCAACCTCCTAGACAAAGACACTTCTTTAGGCCACCCACTCTCCCCCCCCAGTCTCCCATCCCCCTTACCTTAACTCCTCCTCGGACTCTCACACTAGGTGTCACACCTCTTTATATCCTTCGTTACATACAAACACTGTCCTTTACCCTAGTTGAATGCTCTTGATGCTGTACTACCACCATTGGTAGTATGAATGGCATTGTAACCTTACAGTGTGCTAGCTACCTACTATTCGAGTATTGTATATAAACTGTTTGTTATTGTTGTCATTGTCACTGTTTGATGTGGAACCTTTGTAAAAGAGCTCTGAGCTCAAAAGTATGATCCGAATCCCTAAATAAATAAAAAAATAAAAATAAATAAAAAATCCATTCGCCGTGTCAGTAAGTTTTTTTGTAAAACTAACTTACTTTTGTCTCTGTAACAAAGCATGTGGAGTGAGAGAAGATCAAGTTGCAGAGGACAGTAATGAAATACAATTCCAGAATCAATGCAAGAAGGGGTAATTTATGCATGAAAGTCAAAAGGACTGGGAAAGTTGCTCTTTAAATATAACACTTTGTCACCTATCCTGCAACCAGTTTTGAACACATCTCATTTCAGTTTTAGTTAACCAGTTTAGTTCACCAGGCCATGGACCTATTTTTAGGAATGACCCGAGATACAAATCAGAATGAAACATTAAAGATTAAAAGCATGAACATTTTATATTTCATTAGATTACAACCAGTAAGTTAAATATATGCTTTAACAATGCATTAAAAAACTGTATGAATTAGGTGCACCTACATTCAGACAAGCTCATCATTCCCAGTTATAATAAGATTTTCAGGTTTGTGAACTAGCCTCCTGTGTAGAACAGCATCATATGTGTTTCTGTAGTCCAGATAAAGGCTTGAGTGCTGATGTGAACTGCTGTCCCACTGATTCAGTCTTAGTAGTCAAGTTATGGTACCATAGTTATGTTCCTATTGAAGTGTTATTTTTTTTTAGTTCAAACTTGTTTTTATTAATGATCATATGTAGTAGGAGATTATTCCACAAGTCACCCTCTGCATAAAAACATATCTTTGTTTTTTGCTGTTAAATGGTTTTCTTTTAATCTGCAAGTGGTGCCCTCTAGTCTCAATTATATCTAATTTGAAATCCATGTCCAGCTCTTACATTAAGTATGGGTCATTGACAGTATCAGATCATAGTAACAAATCTCAAAAAAGTCTGGTCAGAGCCAACAAGGCTGCTATACTGCTTTAAAGGGACATTGCCCACTTAAAATTATCAAACTTATGAGTGTGTGGTGCAAACTTGTGATGTACACTTATGGAGGATTCTCCTTGCTATGCATGATGCAGTGCTATGACATAGGAGAGAAAGGGACTATGAAAGCATGTAACCAGATACCTAGAGTGTGTCCTTCCACCAGTGGAGGTGAAGCACATGCGGTCAGTGCTGTTTCTTTGTTTTCTCACCACCCCTTTCCTCCATGGGCACACTATTTTGTTGCAGCCTGTCACTTCTACTTTGCTTCCAGTTCCCCCATTGTGGCTGAAAGTAGAAAGGAAAAAGCGCGAGAGAGACAGACAGAGAGAGAGAGAGAGAGAGAGACAGACAGACAGACAGAGAGAGAGAGAGAGATCCATGTTTGTTCCACTGTCATTTTTTTTCATACACCTTCAGATCTGGGGTGTGTATACATTTTTAATAATTATGTGAGACCCATATGTTGTCATCAATGGATTTTGAGGCAATCCTTTGCTTACATCAAGAGGCAGCAATGTTCTCATTATCCTGCCTCATTCTAACAGCAGTTAGTAAGTGCTTTTAGCCAGAGGGGCTGGGACCCACATCCCAGGATATGGGTAGTTAAAATGTGAAAGATTTAGCATTAAAGGTGAAATGAATAAAATGAGTATTGGTATGCCAGTCTATCATTTTATTTTATAGTTGTTTATACTAGATAGTTGTTAAGCATACGATTTTTCATTTTTGTCACTTATTTTGTTATTAAACTTTGTACCAATTGGATTTTTCCCAGACTTGAGATGTAGGTTGCTAGGCACCTGTTGCCTGTTATGTCACTCCCACTGTGACAGTCTAGATGAAAACTGGTGTCATGGGAGATGCATGATGTGATTTTACATCACCTTGCCACTTGCATTTTGGCTGTCACAGTAAATGGATTGAACAAGTATTTGTATTGATAGTCTATATTTTTACTATTTGGATCCTGTTTTATTAATCTTATTTCTATACTGTATTTGTTTTTTGCAGCTCATTTTCCCACCTGGACATCCCATGATAACAGAGCCATCCATTTATATCCAATGCTTATATTGTCATTGAAATAAAAAATAAATCAGGTGTTGTGGTTCTTGTGGTGTTTGCTGCAACAGAGGACATCTAAAAGAATACAGATATTTGTTTTGTTACAGTGCATGATGGTTGGAGGTTTGCCACTTGTAGACCCTGGGACCTTAAGATGGTGGCTCCTATTACTGCTATTGTGAAACAGTGAGTTTGATGTAAAAAAAATAAAATATAAAACTACTCTTTTGGTAAAAATTATGCTGATTTAAAACATTGATATGAATGAAAATCATAGCTATACAATTCTTACATTATGCTGGTCTAGGTAATCTATAGAGAATAATGGAATGGTAGGGGTATTATAATGAGAATTTTACACTCCCCCTGAGGGGTGGGATGCCACATAAATCCCAAGAGTGAAGCTCAAGGGGCTTATTCAGGCATTCCACTCCAAGTGTGTGTGTGTGTGTAAAATCCAAGTTTTAACCCCCCCCCCACCCATCCTTTATTTTGTATAATTGCTGGGGATTGTTTTTTCGCCACAGCAATTATACAAAATAAATGAGAGTCGAGCCATGGACCGTTGCAGTTTCATCGCGGTCTGTGGTGGCTCCTGACAAAAAAGAAGTGTTCATTTGTTTTATTTGCAGCCAGAAATGAGCATTTCATATGCCATATATTTGTTTAAATAAATTACTTACCCACCAACTCTTACTGTTGGTGAAGTGTTAAGCGTCGAGGAACGAGAAGACAGGTGATGGCACAGAGATGAGGACGCTCACGGCAGGTGCATGTGCAGAGCTAGGGAAACTGGGCACATGTTTGTCATTATAACCAGCTGGTTATAATGACAAAATTACAACCTGGTTTCCCTATGGGAAAAAAAACAACTACCTGTTATTATATAATATTAACTCCATCTCCATAAACCATCAATCATGCTGCCCAATCAGTCCACAAACCTGAAGATACACTCTAATTTTAATAGTGGCATGACAATATATTTTTTTTAAATATGCAATCCTGTCAAGAGACAACCATGAGAGGAGAAAAAAAAACACACTCAAGCTAGAGCGAAGGTGTTCATATACTTTATAATGCAAATGAAGAGATACAGCAAACTGACCCAGCCAAAAAATGCTTTGTTTCGTGCAAGTGCACTTTGTCAAGAAAATAATGTGCTCATAGAACAGCACCCTTATAAATGAATAGTGAGAGGTGAAATAAATAAACACACACATAAAAACAATAATTGTCTATTTACATCAGATATCATGTTAGAAACATAAATAGAATTGATGCTGATTGGCTTAAATAATTACTTGAAAGATGTAACTAAGGATTACGTAAGCTCATATATGCATCATAGTATATACTTGGCATAACACATATTTAATTATGGAAATCAGATAGGATCAGAGTTTAATCACAGAGGACATGACAACAGTTGCTGTCAATAATAAGCAAAATGCAGTAATTGATTCTAAAGCTGACAGTTCCTTATTGTGATACAAAACTGTGCTCTTAATACTAGTAGTTAAAGTTACACTTCACAATTACTGTTTAAACAAGCTGGTGCAGGCCAATAGTAAACCCAGAGATTAGAAAATTTACATTGCAGTTATCACAAACGTGCCACGTCATGAAATCATAATCCCTACAACCATAACTATTAGTGGCTAAGAAAGCAAACTGCCATTCTGCTAAAGTATGTCACTTATAACGAAAGCAAAATGTTGCTTCACTGAAGTCCCAACTGCCTTGAAATGACACAAACAGGGACTCAAGATGCAAAACATACTAATTTGTTTAAGGCCCAGTCACTTCACAATCACTCAAAATGAGGCTTGAAACAAGCAACAAAAAGATTAAAACAATTAACATAATTGCATGACACAACACTTTCCAAAAAAAAAATAATTGCACAACATCCATAACTGAAAATGGCATCAATAGAAAAGTTTGTCTTCACCCAAAAAAGGGGACAATGTTTATTCAATTAATAGCCCACAATTTAAAGAAACTGTTAGTTACAGCTATTATTTAAGTGCCGTGACATGAGACCATAACCTCTGCTGATGTAACTCAAGGTTATTATAAAAGCAGGTTTGCCAAAACATTGAACGTACTAAAAAAAAACAAAAAAAAAACCACTGCTCTAGATTGCGCATCATATGTAGTCACAAAATTACACCTGGCAGCTTCAGCAGAGATATCATGAAACTTAGGGACAAGATGGGACTGTCTACCTGTATTTATGTCCCTGAGATATGCCCTCTGGATACATTCATCTGAATAACCATGTGCACCCAATTATAGAAATCTTTACTTAGGTCTATGGGAGCCAAATTTCATTCATAATGAGGAGGTGAGGTTACTGTTTTGTGATTGCCATGACATGCAATCTTTACAGTTCTTAACTGCCTTTTAGTAACATTTCTCTGTTGTTCTCTAGGGTCCCAGTTTTGGTGACTTTGGGGTGATGGAGCTTTGGCAAAGCAGTGGTCTATGTTTTTTATAAGTTCAATGTTTTAGCAGACCAGCTTTTATGATAACTTTGTTACGTCAGCAGAGGTTATGGTCTCATGTCACAGCACGTGAAGGATAACTGCAACTAACAGTTGTGTGAGTAGTTTTAGAGATTATGGTCTCATGTCACAGCACGTAAAGGATAACTGCAACTAACAGTTGTGTGAGTAATTTCTTTGTCTCATGGGTCAAAAACCTTTAGACTCTGTGTAGAGCTTCAGTTCTCTGGTTCATTTTTGTCAAGTGATTGACATGGGTGTCATACATACATATGAACATACAAAGATGCCAGCAGATAAAGGACTTACGGGTCTATCTAATTTGGATGACTGTGCAGCTCCCTATGTATTTACAAAGGGAACTGCCCTACTCCCCATTACCCTTTTGGCTGCCCTCAGCTTCTCTGTCACACTGACTCACCTCTATTCTACCCATAACTTTTCACCTCACCCAGTCCCAACTCTTCATGAAGCTGTACACTGGTTTTAGAGATGTCACCTACTCTGGCAGTTCATTCTACTTAGCCACTACCCTCTCAGTGAATAAGTTCCTTTTTATCTCCCATCTAAACCTTCCCCAACCAGCTTTAGGCTGTGCCCAATACTGTTATTCTTCCCACTAAGGCTGAGAGGCCCTCAGTGCTCATCCTGTTAGTACCCTTAAGGTACTTGAAGGTCTCAATCATGTCTCCTGTCTTTTCCCAAGAGAGTACATGTTGAGCTCCCAGAACCTCTCATTATAGTTTGCCTTGCTGGGCACAGATCATCTTGGTTGCCCTTCTCTGGACCACCTCCAGCAAGCTGATATCCTTCTTAACATATAGGCACCAAAATTGCACACTGTACTCCAGGTGTGGCCTTACCAGTGACCTATGGAATGGCAGAACAGCTTCCACCATTCTGATGTTAATTCTCCTGGCTATACTGTACAGCTGAGCATCTCATTTGCTTTGACTGCTGTTCTCTTGTGGTGTGCAGAGTGTTTCAGATCACTTGTGATTATTATCCCACATCCCTTTCTTCCTCTGATCTGGCTACCTGCACTCTGCCTAACTAGTATCTGGTCCCTGGATTCTTCTCGTCAAGTGGATCACTTTGTACTTTTTGGCATTGAACCCCAGCTGTCAAATGCCAGACCACTTGTCTAATCTAGCCAGGTCCTCCCTGAGTTCCAATCTTCCTTCCTCTGTGTCCACTGTCCCACAGAACTTGGTGTTGTCTACTAAAAGGCAGATTTCTAGAACCTAGAACCCTTCTGTGATATCACTTAGGAAGAAGTTAAACAACACTGGACTGAGCACCGAGCTCTGTGGACCCCCCCCGATCACAGGCCTTGGTTCTTCGTATTGTCCCCCGACTACCATCATTTGCCTTTTATCATGCAACCAAGTTCTGACCCATCCCGTAATCTTAATCCCAACCCCCAGGTCCTCCAGCTTCCTGATCAGTCTCCTATGAGGAATGGAGTCAAAGTCCTTGCTGAAGTGCAGTCTAGATACAGGACATCAACCGGTGGCCCTTATCCACTGTCCCAGTGATGCAATTGAAGAAGTCAGTTTAGTTTAGTTTGGCAAGACCTCACTGACACAAACCCATGCTGCTTTTCATCCTGGAGCTCATTTTCCTCCAGAAAGCTGATCAGTCTTTCTTTCAGGATGTTTCCATTAGTTTACCCACTATTAGGTCAAGTTGACTGGTCTGTAGTTCCTTGGTTCATCCCTCGGACCACTTTTTTTTTTTAATCTCGCTCTTTGGCTCTCACCCCGTCACTGTCTTCCTCCTCTGTGACAGGGGAGGCACATGACGGCTCTGGTAGGTGGCTCTGGCCCTCCTTAGAGGGGCTCAGTCTCAGGACCCAGCTCTCACGACCCACTTGGCAGTCACCCCACAAGTTGCCCCCCCCATGGCAGGGCTGAGGGCGAAGGCATCGACTTCCCCCCCCAGAGACCAACATCTACACTCTGGGGGGGCCTGGATTGGGGGCTGCAGGTGCCGTCATGGAGCCTACCAGCTCCAAGGTTTTTCTGTTTTTTTCCTTGCCGCAGTTGCCCACATGCCTGTGGAGGCACGCGCATGCAGCAACCCATGGCACCCTCCCAACTCGAGTTGCTCCCCAACTGCACTACCACCAGAGCTCAGCCTGGGGGCAGCCCTGCAGTGGAAGCCACTGGGTCCCCACCCGAGAGTGGAGAGCTGCCTGATGGTGTCTCAATCCAACTCTCAGCCTACCCCCAATGGCCTGGTTTTGTTCCTGAACCCAGGTTGCTGGCATAGCACGAGGTGTGGCGTCCAGCGCCTCAACCCTTAGCGCCACCAGGCTGGCCCATAGGCCCACTTTTATGGAGAGACATCATGTGCACCATTCTCCAGTCCTGAGGTACATTTCCAGACTCCAGAGGGGTGTTAAAAGGTCTGCCAGGGGACCCACCAGAACTTCCACCAGTGCTGTAAGGTCCCATGGGTGTATGCCATCTGACCCTCATGATTGAATTGCGCCCTTTCTGACTTTCTCCCACCCAGTCCCTATCCCTCTTACTCTCTTGCAGTACTGGTCCACCCTTCTTCTGAGTGAAGACTGAGTATAAGTACCCATTAAGCACCTCCAACTTTTCTTCACTACGCTCTGCCCATTCCCCCTTCTTTTTTATCCTGACATCTCATCCGTTAAGTTTCTTTTCTCACTTATATACCAGAAAAAGGCCCTCTTACCTGCTTTTACCCCCGTGCTAGCTGTACCTGTCTCATAACCTTTACTACCCTTACCACCCTGCTTTCCTCTCTTGACTTAGCAGTATAGTCCACCCTATCCTCCTCCTTCTGAGTATGTTTGTACTATACTTTCTAAAGACTGCCCTCTTGTCCCCCACTGCCTTTGCCACTTCCTTGCTGAACCAGCTGTTTTTTTCATCCTTAGCTTTCTTACTTTTGATTTTGGCACACTTACTAGTTGCATCCATCAATTCCTTTTTTATTATGGACCATTACTGTTCCACATCCATACCTATTGAATCTCTGCAAGCTGCCCTTTCAGAACTTCTCTCATCCCACCACAGGCAGCCCTCCAAAAGTCCAAGACTCTTGTCTTGGTCTTGACCATCCCACTGCCTATGTCCAGGTGAAACCACACCATGTGGTGGTCACTTCCTGCAAGTGGCGCATCACTTCATATCAAGAACATGTGCAGAGTTGGACATGACCAGATACAGGACAAAACTCTTACTAGTGGGCTGTATGACACCTAGAATCAGGAAAGCACTCTGGAAAGCATCCAGTTGTACTTGTTCCCTAGTGAAGAAGATAGCAGGGATTTTCCAATCCACCTCAGGTGGCTTTAAATCCCCCATTATTACTACTCCCCTCCGCTGAACATGTCTACGATCTGGGACCCCAATATCTAATCCAATTCCTCATCCTGGGAATGCAGTCTGCAGATCATCCCCATCCTTAAGTTTCCTCCCTTTAATGGATTGGATCTGCACACACAAAGCTTCAGTCTCACACTCTGCATCTTCCTCTCTGGTGCAAATTATCCCCTCCTTCATGTACAGCACCACTCCTCCCCTTCCTACCGTTTCTGTATATTTTATACAGGGAACTGCTAGGTCCCAGTTGGTTTTGTGTGGCCCAAGTCTCTGTGACGGTCACTATGTCCTCTTCTCCCTTAGTCAACAATGACTGCAGTTCCACCATTTTGTTCCCCAGACTTCTGGTGTTTAGAGACACCACCCTCCACCGTGACTATGGACCCCCCCTTGCTCCTCACCTGCTCCATTCCACCCCTCTTCCTTTGGTCTCTCCCTTCTACCCCCACCCTCCGATCCTCCTTCCTCTCCTCCTGCTGCTGTCCTGCATGGGGAAGGCCGATCGGCCTCCTACACCTGGTGACTAAGGGTGTTGTGTACCCTACTGCCCTCCTGTTAGTTTAAATTTAGATTTTTAGTCATGAAGCTTTCCTTTCAGGACTCTTGTGCCATTTCTACTTAAGTGCAACCTATCCAGTGCATAGAAGTCCATGTTATCCCATGTCCCCTCTCAACTATCAATGCATCCATACCCTTTTGCTTCACACTACCTTCTAAGCCATTTGTTAAACTCATAATCCTTACCTTCCTTGCTGTACTAGCTCTTGGGACTGGAAACATCTCTGAGAAGGCTACTGACTTCGCTTACACCCTGCACATTCTCCCCATGTTCTTGAACCTCTCTTGTACTACCCCCACCTCACATCCTGCAAGATCATTTGTACCCAGATACACTATAATGTGAGGTTTCCCTCTTCCTTGTCCCACATATTGTGCTACTTGAGGTCCTATGCTCCCTGCCATCACCCCTGGCATGCATCCTACCCTTTTATGGTTTGGCCCGTCCCCCCAGCTCACCTCCTTTTCAACTGAATCCCCCAAGATCACCGCCCTCATCCTGGTCCCTTCCTCCTTCCTTCTGTCCATATTGCTGCCCATTCCCATTTGCCTTCTCCTTTCCCTCCTGTCCCTTTTATACTTCCTCCTGACCCTCTACACCCCCTGTCCCTTTCCCCTCCTCCTGAACCTCTACTCCCACTGGCACACACCTTATCCTTCTCTTTTGTCCCCCCCAGCCTGCCTCCTACCCTTTTCTTCTGTCCCTCCTCCTGGCTATTCCCTCCTTCACCCATGCCCACTTCCCCCTTTCCTGCACCATCTACCCATCCCCTCTCCCTCTCTCCTCAACTCACATCCTGTTTCCCCTTCTCTTCACTTACCCAGGCACCCTTACCTACTTCAACCCTTCCACTCTTGCTGCCCCTTTCCTTATCATTACTTTTCCCTGCCTCTCCCTGATCCAGTGGAAGGAATCTGTTCCTCACTGGCAATACTGGAGATGCTCCCACAGGACCCCCTCACCTTCATGTCTTATTTTTTCCTCTTACCATTATCTACTCCCCTCCCTGGGGGAGGGGACCCAGGGGACCTGCCTAGTCTCCTGTTCTTTCCTATCCCCCCTCCGTTAGGCCACCCTCACAGCCTTGGCTCCACTTCAGCACACTCCTCCTCCTCCTTACCTGTCTCCAAGCCTTGTGGCCCCTCAGCCCCTTCCACTGTTACCTTATGTATCTCTCTCGCCACCAGTGAATCTATTTTATGCTTCAGCTGCAAAACCTCTGCCCTTAGCTGCCTAATATGATGACTAACCAGGCATCACCTCCACCTCAGCGAAAGTTCCCAGAAATACTTCCACCCCACAACCTTTGTACTCCATCACTCTGTCCACTTCACTCTGTTCCCACTCCACATATTAATTTTTTAGCCCTTCTCTATTACTGTACTTAGCTATGCTTTCTTACCTCAGTACAAATGTACGATGACCCTAGAGAAGGGCCAGCTGCAGTTCCTTGCCTGTTTTATCCTAGTGGGAGGGTCCCAGATATGAGTTGGCTGTCCTCCCTAGCACTCCCCTAATCTGTTACATATTTACAGTCTTACCCTCAATAGGGGTAAGCTGCAATTCCCTACCAAAACCTAGCAGTGTATTTTTTGCCCTCCTTTTACACCAAGCTACCTTCCACCGACCAGCGTAGCCTACTGTCCTCCCTGTGGACAGCCTGCTGATGCTCCAGAAGCCACTTAGATGTTATGCTCTTGATTCATAGTACTCATGCTTGGCGGTCACTCACATTTCAGGGTTGCAATGGACTGTGGGTATTATGTGGACTGTGCCTGAATCCCATCCTGTATATGCCGTTAAGTCTTCTAATACTGTTACTAGTGTTTAGCCTAATACATTAATTTCTATATTTAAACCGGCAGCTTGTAATTTGTAAAGGTGTACAGCCAGTTCACATTTTGGTTATTTGCCCTCACATCTGTTCCCTGTATATATTTGGAAGCCTACCCTGTGTGTAGTGCTTTACTAAATAATCCTTTGTGCCTCTTAGAGGGCACTGACTAGTAACCTGTGTTGTAGGGAGTCTATGCCTAAATCAGCATACCCAACTACATTTAATGTTTAACAGCAGATAGTTTTATCTACCATGCAGCCACAGCCGAACATGGTTGCTTTAGTCTCTTAGTTGTTTAGTACAGAAGACTGCTTTGTCTGCTACTGCCATTGTTTGCTCTTACATTACCATTGCTGCTTAAACTAGTAGTGCATTAATATTACCTAACATAAATTGCATTTATTACTGCTATTGCCACAGTTTCGTTTCACTCCACCTTAGCTGCTTAGTTTTGAAAATTGATGTTGTTTCATATTGTGAGTATTGTGATTGCACTATGATTTCACCATTAGGTTGATGGTAAATTCCTGTTAATCTCTATTGCTAAATTGTGCCTTCTTTCCTCATAAAACACCTGGTCACCCTATCTAGGGTCTCCTTATTCGCTCCTTTGTTCAAATCCCTTCTGCTCCCTTACTACCCTCTCTTATCTCCCTCCACCCCGTCCTAATATTTGCTGGTACTCCACTTCTTGGGCCCCCCTTCCTTCTTTTGCTGTACTCTCTCAGCCCTGTTGCTGCCTCATGAGCCTACCACTATCTCCTGCTTGCCTTCTCCTCCTCCTCTCCTCTTCTTCCCCAGTCTACTACTCATCCCCTCTCTCCGCTCTCCCTCCATACATTAGCTTAACTTCATACTTACAGTCCTCTCCTTCTCCCATTCCCCCAGTCTCAACCTTCTTTTTTCTCTCCCCTCCATTCATGAATCTCACATTTCCCCTCCTCCCCTTAGTCTTCTTCCTTCCTTCCTGCTGTACCTCTCCCCACCTCCACTCTGCCCTTACATATGCCACCAATACACATCACTCCAAACTATTCACTCCCTAACTCGCCTTCTACCTCCCTCCCCTCTCATCTCATACCAACCTCCTTTTCTCCTCCCCTCCTTTCCTTCCTACCTCTCCTTTCTCTTTTTTCATTCTAGTTTTCTTCCCTCCCTTTCACTCAACCTAGAGCTCCTCCACAAGCTACAGCTTTCCACTACTCTACTTCCCAGTTCTATCCCTTTTTGCTATCACAGTACATGTAGGTCTAACCATTATCTCCTTGTCCTCCTCCTCCTAGTAGGTGATATCCATCCAATCTCTGGCCCCTCCTCCCTCTCTTCCCCCCCTTGCTTACCTAAAGGTCTTAGAATCTGCCACCAAAATGCTAGGAGTCTACTGCCTAAGTTAGACGCCCTTAAAGTCTGGATCTCCCAGTACTCTCCAGGCCTTCTTTGTATATCCGAAACCTGTCTCTTCTCCAGAGTTCCACATTCCCAATTCTCCTTTCCTGATTTCCACCTTTATCATCAATAGCATGGTAAAAGAGGTAGTGGCATAGACATATATGCTCGACAAAACCTATCCTGCTCTATCTCTCAATGTGGTTCAATCCACACCTCGCATGAGCTCATTTTAATTAACCTAAAGTTCCCCTCCTCATTACCTATCTTTGTAGTTGTGCTGTATGCCTTTCCAAAAATCTCTCCCTCCTCACTTGTTGAAATCATCTCTTCCCTTGTCTTAATCTCCTCCAGTGAGCTTATTGTTCTTGGAGACTTCAATCTAAACTGGTCCTCCCCCAACCTTAAGCCCACCATTGAAAAGATTGAATCTCTGAACCTCCAACAATTAATCAATGAGCCCACCAGGCCAAACGCACTCTCCCACCACCACTCTCTTCTGGACTGGGTGCTCTTCTCCCTCCCCTACTGCATTGCTGCTGGCACTCTCCCAGACTCTTTTAGTAACCACTACATGAGCTACTGTGTCCATAAGTATGCATGCCCCTTGCCCCTCCCAATAACCATTGGATTAGGTCATTCAGGTCGCTAAATACCTAGGCCTTCTTCCGTATGTTTTCATCTTCTGATTGGTCCCTTGTATATTTTGCCCCTGAGATTGACTCTGCTCTCTCCCTCTTCTGCCACTTTCTAAACAACGCATGGAATACACATGCCCCTCTCAAAAGTGTCAGAGTCAGATACTCCCATCACTCCTGGATCTCTGCTGATATTATTTGACTTTGTAAATACCATGATCTTGCTTGGGTAAAATACAAATCTTCTCCCTCTGATATACACCTCTACTGGTCCTTCAGAAATGCTTGTAATAAGGCAATACGAGCCGAAAAAGCCCAATATTTCAAATCGACCCTGAAGCAAAACCTGTACTCCCCCTCTAAATTCTAACAGACAAGTTATCCTCTGAAGTCTTCATTCTAGGAGACTTTAACCTTGACTGGCTCTCTCCTAGCTCCTTGCCCCTTAAAGAACTCTGTGATTCTTTTGGCCTTACCCAAATTATTACAGATGTCACTCGACTAATATAAAAAAAAAAATACTCATAGTACCTTACTTGATCTTATCTTAGTAAATAAACTGTACCATATATCTCATTCTGGTGCTTTCCATAATGATCTAAGTGACCACTGCCCCATTACCTGTGTACGTACCATCGCTAAACCAGCTTCTTCCTCTAGATACATCTTCAAAAGAAACAACCGCAACCTCAACCTCCACACCTTTTTGACAGACTTAAAAAACTCCCACTGGCAAGACTTCTATTTGGCCACAACTGTCGCCGAGACCCTTGAGAGATTTCAAGACATAGTCCTTGGAGCCATTAACTGGCATGCATCCTTCGTCAAAGTATGCGCCAGGAAAATGACCTGCCCACGGTTTACCCCTTAAAATCCCT
Organism: Neoceratodus forsteri; assembly: GCA_016271365.2. Taxonomy (NCBI): domain Eukaryota; kingdom Metazoa; phylum Chordata; order Ceratodontiformes; family Ceratodontidae; genus Neoceratodus; species Neoceratodus forsteri. The sequence continues at coordinate 565,531,872 of CM057455.1, forward strand.
GCTGAACCAAAGGGATCCCTTACAGAAAAAAAAAAGGTAATACAAACTCCCTGCTAACTGGACTGCCTTCAGGGTGGCTAGAAACCTTTGCACCAAATCTATTCATATTGCTAAAACTACCTTCTATAAAGATAAAATAACATTCACCTCTAATTGGTCAGCCAAATTCTGGAGGACATTGAAGGATGCTGAAGGTCTTTGTCAGGTTAACTCCCTCCCAGCCAAAATATCATTTGGTGGTTCTTTCACCTCTGACATGCATACCATATTAGACCACATCAATAACCACTTTGCCACTGTGGGCCTGGCCTTTGATTCCTCTCCTGCAAATAGCCTATGGACACAGCTTAGTGCCACGAGCCTGATCGGTTCTAGTTCTGCCTCTCCCTCCCAGAACCCACCTTTCTCCTTCTGCACAGTCACATTTAAACAAGTAGAGGACCTCCTCCTGGGGCTCGACTCTAGGAAGAGTGCAGGCAATGCACTTATCGACCTTTGCTATCTAAAAATAAGCCATCATATTCTTACCGCTCCTATCACTCATCTTTTCAATATGTCCCTTTCCCAGGGTATCCTCCCATAGGTATGGAAAACTGCCCATGTTATTCCCCTCTTCAAATCTAGTGACCCGTGTGACTTAAACAACTACAGACCCATATCTCCCCTTCCCACCCTATCCAAGCTCCTGGAAAAAACTGTCAATGCCCAGCTCAGAAACCATTTGGAAACATTCAATTTTCTCAACCCTAACAATCTGGCTTTAGGCCAAACCATAGCACTGTCTCTGCCCTTGCCAAAGTCTCCGATGACTAGTTAAGCTCTGAATAATAAGAATTACACATGTGCTTTATTTCTTGATTTAAGCAAGGCCTTTGATACAGTGGACCATGATCTGCTTATGCTCCCCCTACAAAATGTCAGTTTGGATTCACAAGTCTTGAAATGGTTTTCTTGGTATCTTTCTGGCTAGCAACAGCAAGTTAAAAGTGGTGTGGCACTCTACCCCTTTAAACCTCTCCTGAGAGGTGTGCCCCAAGGGTCCATATTGGGCCCATTTTTATTTGCAGTTTACATCAATAACATCAACACTGGTATTAATTCAGCTAAGATCCGTCTTTTCGCTGATGACATGGTTCTCTATATCAACAGGTCTACACCTGGAACTTACCTTTACAGACTTACAATTTGACTTTAATCTTCTGCAGCAAAATCTTCTAAATTTAAAACTCTTGCTAAATGCAAAAAAAAAAAAAAAACAAAGGTCACACCCCTTTCTCCTTCGACTGTTATCTAGTCCCTGTTTTGCACCCCAAATCACCACCCTCTTGGGGGAAAGCCTCGAGTCTGTATCCAAATTCAAATATCTGGGCTTCTGGATCTACCACAAGATGTGCTTTATTGACCATAGCGAAGAACTTGTTAAGAAACTTAAGCAAATGCTAGGGCTGTTCTTCCGCATCAGGCATCTCCTTACTTACAAAGCAAAAATTCGACAGGTTCAGTCCACCTTTGTTTCACTCATTGACTACACAGACCTTCTCCGTGGTCAAGGTCCTAGTACTGCCTTGTCTAGGCTTGACACTCTCTGTCACCGAGCACTCAGATTTATTACTGATGCCCCTATTTCACTCATCACTGCTCTTTATACTCTAAATTAGGGTGGCTATCCCTTAAGCTTAGGAGGCAGAAAAATGCAGTAACCTGGAATTAACAAACTGCCTCAGTACATCTCAAAATGCCTGCCTACCACTTCTGCATGCATTTACCCACTTAGAAGCCTCTCCCTTATCACTTTATCTGTCCCCAGGATCAGAACATGCCTGGGCAAGGCTGCTATAAGCCATGCTCTTCCTGTCCTCTGGAACAGCATCCAAAAAATGCTGAAACTAGCAATCCCCATCAAACTGCCCACTTTTAAAACCCTGCTGGCTCATTCTATTAATGAGCTGTGCAGCTGCTCTCAGCACTGACTGTTCCTCTTCCTACTGGTCATTTCCTTGCTTCCCTTGCTGACCTTCCACTCTTCTGCTCTATTCCCTCTCCTTGCCTTTAACCTTTCCAGTACTTCTGTGTGTATACTATGTATATATTGTACTTAAGTGTATATTATCTCTCCTGTATTCTGCTTGTTGCCAGGTATATAATTGTTGCCTTGTAATTCTCCTTTGTAGGAACTGCCTGCAATGTTGTATATGTTATATGTTTACTATTGTGTCAAGACCCAGGTCCATCTTGTAAATGAGTTTTTCTCAATGATGTTTTGCCTGGTAAAATAAAGATTGATTGATTGATTAAACTGCAGGAGTCCTTTGCCATCTCAAGACTCTCTGACTTTCTTAACTCCTCAGACTTTCTTTCTTTGGTCCAATCAAGTTTCAGGAAAAGCCATTCTACCATCATTTCCCTCCTCTCTGTCACTGATACAGTTCTAACTGATATAGACAGTGGTCTCATCACTGCTACTATATTTATCAACCTTGTCAAAGCTTTTGACTCTGTGTCCCATCCTATTCTTCTATCTAAACTCCTCTCGACTGGTCTTGCTTATGGCTGGTCAGACTGTTCTGTGGGAGATCAGGACCCCTGGATTGAGCCTGTAAGCCATGGACCCAGATAAATAAGGACTTCACTGTACAAGTCCAGTTTCAGGTCCATGGAGATGCCATTTCCTGGATTTTGTTTTTTGTTGACATGGGGATGCCATCGGCATATACAGGTGACCATCAACATCCAATCAAGTGACAGAAAGTCATGTGATGTACTCACAGTATATAACCATGCTGAGTGTGCCATGTGGCCCAGAAGAGGGAGGAGGACCAGAGGAGAGCAGGAGCTGCACTCAGCAGCAGAGAACTCACAAAACAAAAGCACCAACTTCCAAGTCACCAAACCCACCCCAAAAAAGTTTAAACCACCAGAAATCAAATAATAAATTTAGCTGGAGGGGAGGGAACAACAGAAGAAGTTAGGAAGGGGGTGAGGAACCAATCATTGGGGGAGGGTGAAGATGGGTCGGGGACTTAGGGACTTGGGACTAGGGAGATAGTTGGGGCCTGGGTTGCTGCCAGGGGGGGATACAAACTCAAATTTGCAAACTTAAGTACTGTGAATGAGCAAGGGCAGGCTGGCAATATATTTGACCTGTGCCATTCCATCCAGATCCAAAAGAGAGAGGGAGAGACTACTGGGGGCCCAAGAGAGATTACAGTTACAGAAAATCCCAAATGAAAGTGTTTTTTTCATTTCTTGGCCTCAGACAGTGTAGCTGTGTGTATATGAGAAAGGGCAGGCTGGCAAAATCTTTGACTTGTGCCATTTAGATCCAGAGGAAAGAGGGAGAGACTACTGCGGGTCCCAAAGTTTTACAGTTACAGAAAATCCCTATTTTTTTTCCTGGCTTCAGTGTGGCTGTGTGTACAGGGCAAGGGCAGTTGGATAGGAGCCATCAGAATGACATCACGTTAGAGGAATCTTTAGTTACAAAATGGATCAAAGTGTTGATGAGGCACATTCTATTTCTTAGGTAGGCAGTGGCACTGCAAAAGACAGCAATCAGCCTGAAAAGGGAAAACAAAATCAAACCCCAAAAAGTGATTTTTTGTGTCTAAAGTTTCATCTTACAAGTGAATAGTTGAATCCAAAAAAGGTGAATGTCTCAGATCATCATGAGTCCCAAGTAAAAAAAAAGAAGTTATGTAGTTAAAAAAACTAAGGGTGTGGTGGTTACCACCCACAAAGGCACCTAATGGTATGCAACAATTGCGTACTATGCTACTGTCAATTCCTCATCCGATTCTTCTGAGGTTAAACCCAACGAGGGTAATACTAATAATAAAGATTAAGAGAATGATCAGGTAGCACAAGGTTTACTGGAGGGGTAGGAAATTGCAGATGAGGAAGAAACAGGCAGAAATGCTTTGGTTGTGGAGGGGGCAGTGGGAATAAACCACAAGAGGAACAGGCCCAAGAAAAATCAGTGGGGGGGAGCGCCCTGAAAAGCTGACTAAGGTGTCGTGCGTTCCTGAGAAAAAAACTGAAAAAAAATTCATCTTTTGTTTGGTTATTTTTCTCCATTAGTACTTCCAATTAGTTGAGAGCAACATGAATTATTTGTAAATAGCCAATCAGCAGAGGTAAAGAGAAAGGAACATTGGTATTCATCCATGGTTTCTGATCGAAACCTCTATAAATATTTCTATACCTTTGTCAATTATCTTCAACAAATCCTTACAAGAAAGCATTGTACCAAATGATTGGTGTTCAGCAATAGTTACTCCCATATTTAAAAAAGGCAATAGAGGTTCTGTGCAAAATTATCATCCAATTAGCCTGACCTCAGTGGCTGGTAAATTAATGGATCGAGTAATGAAGTCTCTAATAGATCAAGATTGTAAAAAATTAGGAATTTATGATTCCAATCAGCATGGGTTTACTCCCAAGTATTCCTGCACCACCAATCTGATATCTTTTTACAATAATATACGTACTCTGCTAGATGTGGGTATCCCTACTGATGTAATTCTTTTGGACTTTAGTAGAGCTTTCGATAAAGTCTTACATGAAAGACTCATTACTAAAATGCACAATCTAGGCTTGTCACCTGATATTGTCAACTTGACTTTAAACTGGTTGACAAATCGTTCTCAGAGAGTCAGAATTAATGATAACTTGTCTGATTCAGGTAGTGTTACTAGTGGTGTACCACAGGGGTCGGTCTTGGAACCAACATTGTTTAATCTCTTTATCAGTGATTCACAAACAGGGCCAAATAACTTCATGGTTGAATTTACAGATGATACTAAATTGGGGGACAAGGTTAATAATCAAGAAAATATTTCTGCATTAAAGAAGGATTTGGAAAAATTAACACTTTGGGCAAATGAAAATCATATGCAGATTAATCAAGACAAATGTTTAGTAGTGCATTTTGGTGTAAATAATCCAAAAATGATATATTATATAAACGGACTACCACTTCACTCATCAAATTGTGAAAAAGATTTAGGGATATATGTTAATAATAAACTTACATCAAATGATCACTGTGTTAGAACTGCTTGCATGACCAACAGACTTTTGAGGCAACTAAAATGCACTTTTATCAATCGCACTGAACAATGCCTTATTCCATTGTATAGGGCATACATTAGACCTTATCTAGACTATGGCTCCCCTTTCTGGAATCCAAACCAAAAAAAAGACATAGGAATTCTTGAACAGGTTCAAAGGAGAGTAACTAGAATGATTCCAAGATTAACAAACTTGGATTATCAGAACAGATTAAAAGCTACTGGTCTCTTCTCTCTTCAAACTAGAAGATTAAGAGGTGATATGTTTATGGTTTTTAATTTAACAAATTCACTAGATCTAATGGAAAAATGTGGTCTAACACTCTTCAAAAGGAGACATGTTCCGAGACTGCATAATAAACAGCTTGAAGTAAAAACTTATAAAACCGGCAAAAGGGGAAACTTTTTTACAATAAGAGCATCCATTGTATGGAACGCCTTGCCACAAGAATTGGTAGAGGCCACTAGTGCCACTGTCTTTAAAAACAAATTAGATGTTTGGTTGAGGGATAATAGATAAATAATGTCCCACATAGTGTGGGGAACAGTCTCGATGGGCTCTGGCCTTCTTCTGTTCTTTCATACCAAGTAATAGCAAGTAAGTAGTAACTTTAGCACTGAAAAGGCACCTAGACAGATGTCATAACATTACTGAGAAGTTCAGTTGTGAGTCTCGAAAAGAAAGTGACAATGATAGCTCACCACACTCGGGGTAACTCCCATAAATGAAAGCAGTGGCAGGCCCTGCATCACTATTGAAACACCTTCACCACCAGTTCCTTCCATTTGAAGGACTCCTCCGACTATTACTGAAATTGACCATGTGTTCAAAAGCCTTCCTCCTTCAAGGAGACAGCTTACCATCTTAGAAACACATGAGCGTAAAGCCAAATATGCCATGACTCACCCTGTTGCTGTTACAATAATCACCCAAAATTCAGAAATGATAGCTGTTGATATGCTACCATATACAGTAACATGGTTGAACATATAGGATTCAGGTGGCTGCTTGAGTACATCAAACCTCGATATAGTATACCATCATGGAAATACTTCTCAACAACAGAGATTCTAGATCTTTATGATGTTGTATGTAAAAAATTAAGACATGTCTTGTGCAGTGCTATTGGGAGGGTAATGCATCTCACAGCAGATATCTGGACAAGCTGTCAGCCTGAACCCTTCATGTCTGTCACGGCACATTTTTCATGTTTGGATAATTCACGTGGGACTGGAGACAGTGAAGCATCGCAGTTTGCTGTTCTAAGAATGTTTTATTTTCCATTTGAACATACATCATACAACATCAATGAAGAGCTCCAAGAACCAATACAGCAATACCTCACTTCACAAGTACTGTCAGTTGGCTTTATAGTTGCAGATAATGGGTCCAGCATAAGGAAGGCCTTGGACAAGGGGGGCTTTGTTCACATTTGCTCCTTTGTGCATTGCTTAAATTTAACAGTTCATGGTTTTCTCGATGATGATAAGGAGATTAAGGCTGTCGTTAGCACTGCTAAAAGAATATGCTATCATTTCAGTCTCTCAAGCAAAGCACTTGTATGAAAAAATACAGCAGGAGCACAGTTTTCCTTTGCACAGACTGATCCAAGACATTTCTACTCGATGAAATTCAACCTTTTATATGTTCCAAAGGCTACTGGAACAAAAGAAAGATGTCAGGCAGTACACTTTAGAAACTAAAGCTGGTAATGCAGACGTCCATATTACTCCATCACAGTGGGCCATGCTGGAGTTTCTAATTTTCCTGCTCCAGTCATTTGAGGAAATCACCAATATGATGAGAAAAGGGGTGCGGGCCATTTTCATATGGGTCCTCCCCCCCAAAAAAGGATTTTTTTACTGCTGATGACAATCTTTATTTTATTTACTTTTTGTTTACTTGGTAAGGTGTTGTAGCCACAAAATATGACTATTTTCAGACACGGCCTAGGAGGTTACAATACAGAAATGGCATTATTGTCTAAGAACCAAGATTGGAGGTGATCAAAGTCCTGTTGTACTGTTGTATGATTTTGTTTGGGATAAGAAGGTCCCAGCCCAAGCTGAAGATAACAGAATTATCAGCATACAGCAGGGTTTCGTTGGAAGGGAAGGCATTGGGCAGTGAGTTGAGGAAAAGTAAGAAAAGTAAGGGACCAAGGATGGAGCTCTGACGAACTCTGCAATTGATGGGATGAAGGTCCAGCAGGACATATTAATTGTGGTCCTGTGCACCCTGCCCCACAGGTAGCTAAGGAACAAAGAAGTGGCACTGAGGGAGAAACTGAATGAGGAAAAGCTGAAAAGCAGTAAATCTTGGTCCTCAAGGTCAAAGGCCCTTGTGAGGTCCATGAAAACTGCACCAACAGAATTCCAGGCATCAAAGGCAGGATGCATGCAATCAGTGAGTCTCAGCAAAGCAGTCTCAGTATTGTGCATGAGGCAAAATCCATGTTGGGCACTGGGCAGAAAATCATGCTGCTGGATGTATGCAGTCATCTGTTCAAAGACTATCCTCGCGAAGACTCTTGAAAGGGGAGCAAGGAGGAAGATGGGGTAATGGTTGGAGGTGAACTTTTTAGGCTCAGATTTGTGGATGGGAATGATGGTGGACATTTTCCATGATTTGTGGTGGGCACCAGTGCAGAGGGAGTACAGTAATCCCTCGCTATAACAAATGGAACAGGAGCTACAGGTTGCATTCATTAAAGCAGCAAATTTGTTATAATGAGGATCTCTTAAAATGATATGTGTGGTGTAGTGCACATCTACAAAATACTGTAAGTAACTAAGCACTAAGAAACATCTCTAATAATACAGTAGTATCTATTTATTACACTCTTAAATTGAAGGAAATAACATAAATTAAAAATAAAAGCTAATGAGCTAATTTTCATCACTAATGTTCATCTAGTAGTAACTTCATAAAGTTCAATCAGCAGCTTGAAAAAAGAAGTTATCTTTGTGTTATGCTCCATTTGATTGCTTAATCATGGGCATAGGATAGAGCGTTTCTTAACTGTAAAACCTTGATAGGGTCTGCATCTTGGGACTGCATCCAAAGCAAGCCTGCTTCAATACCTGAAACTGCTTGCTGGTAAGTCAGTATGGGCACAGAATCCTCTTCATTGTTTTCATCTTTGTCCAATCCGATCCTCTTCTTCCTCCTGTCAGGCCGCTGGCTGTATGTGATTGCACTGACAATGTCTGAGTTCGTAAGTTGATCATGTGGGACCCAGCAATGTCATCAAAACACAGCCACTCCTCAATAGTGTCTTCTGTGCTGTCATTGGATGGGATCAACTGCAACTGTTCAGCAAGATGTGTAATTTCAGCAGTGTCATCAACATCATTAGGGTTGTCATCAGTGTTTTTGGCTTGCAGCAGGTCACCAAAAAAGGGGCTTAGGGTAGCAATCCAACAGTGGCAGATGGTGGCCTGACTGACATTGTCCTATGCCTCACCACACAAAAAAGCAACGTCTTTTAATAACAGTTTTTTTTAGAAATTCAGTAACCAGTGCACCCTCCATTGACACCAAATTGGATAGCAAGCACTTTCGGTAGTTTTCTTAAAGGTGGCAATGATGCCTCTGTTGAGTGGCTGTATCCTGGAGGCTGTGTTCTTTGGTAGGAACAGGGCTTTAATTCTGCCATCCCTAGAATGCAGCTCAGTTTGATCAGGGTGGGCCGGGCACTGGTCAAGCAGGAGTAGAGCTTTTCATGGCAGTTTGCATTTCCTTAGGTGCAGTCTGACAGAGGGCACAACATCATTAAAAAACTAATTTCTAAACATGTCTGATGTCATCCATGCATTTCTACTTTTGGAATAGGTCACAGGAAGGGATGATAAGTTTGTGTGGTGAAAACATCTAGGTTTTGAGAACTTGCCTATCATAAGGGGACTGATTTTGTGGGTCCCAGCTGCATTGCAACAGAACAGCAATGTCACTTGATCTTTACTAACTTGAACCCCTTGCTGGCATTGGATTCATTGCGCCCTGATAGAGTCACATAGGGCAAGTAGCACCAGAACAAGCTCATTTTGTTGGCGACGTAAATCATTTCTTGCTGGTAGCCACTTTTCTTTATGATGTCCTTCAGTTTTGGGATAAACTGATTAGTGGCTGCATCAGCTCTGCAACAGCTCAGACACAAAGGGCAACCCTAGGAGGCATACGCCAAGTGCAGTCCAGCCCCTAGCCTTACTGTCTATTGAGCTTCACTGATTTTCACCGACTGGGAGAGAGACCAATCACAGAGGGAAGGTAAACTCTGACAGTTGCAGAAGCAGGGATTCCTTGACAGTAGTTCTACCTGGGTGAATCCCCTTGGAGTTCAAAGTCTGGGCTTCTGTCTCTGCTGAGGTGACGTCTCTCCTCGATCACTCTGCTCAGACCCAGCCAGTGGCTGCTTTCTCAGCATAAGGAGCAGTTGGAACACTTACCAAGAATTCCTGGCTGCTGTATGTAAATCAGCATTTGTACTGTTGTACCACTACTGAAATAGTGGTTGACTAATAGAAAGCTCTCAGCTGGAAGCAACAGCTCAGACACAAAGTGCAACCCTAGGAGGCATACGCCAAGTGCGGTCCAGCCCCTAGCCTTACTGTCTGCTGAGCTTCACTGACCTTCACAGACTGGCAGAGAGAGACCACCTCTCCTACAGTCTCTAGTTGTGCTACTAAGTGGCAGACCATAACAAACTGATTGTTTTTTCAGCAGGAAGGAGAAACAAATGTTCTGCCCCCACACCCTACCCCCAATCCCACCCACCCCAGGTCTTCTTCCTATATAGGGTTCTGATATCACCGGGTTCTGCATGTCACCACCCACTTCCTACCTGAACTACCTAGAGGCCAGACTAACACTTTTTATTTCCATAGCAAAGAATACCAAGCCAACAGGAATGGATATTGTGCACTGTATTCACTGTGGAGCACTCTTTTACAGGGCCTGGGTCCAGGACATAAGATATTGCCTCACATGCTGGTCCATAAATGACCTCTGAGCCTAACACCAGGAGGCATGGGCAATAATATCCCACCTAAACCAAGAACTATGCCAGGTCACAAGGACTTGGAAACAGCCCTGGCACCACCAGTACTCTTTCACATAGAAACATAGAATTTGATGGCAGATAAGGACCGCTTGGCCCACATAGTCTGCCCATGTCCCTACCTGATGGTTAAGCTGCAGATTCTAGTTAATCAACAGCTTACTTCCTCCTACCCAGCACTAGAATTTCCTTATGCCTGTCCCATGCATTCTTGAATTCTCCAACTGTTCCTGACTCCACAACCTCCTCAGGAAGGCTGTTCCATACATCCACAACCCTCTCTGTGAAAAAATACTTTCTAACATTACCTCTGAGCCGTCCCTCCTCTATCTTCAAATTGTGCCCCCTTGTTCTTGCACATCTCTTCTTCTGAAAGATACTACCCTCCTGTACTTTGTTAATTTCCTTGATATACTTGAAAGTTTCTATCATGTCCCCCCTCTCCCTATTTTCCTCAAGGGTATACATATTAAACTGCTTTAGTCTCTCCTAATATGTCTTCTGGTGCAGACCCTGCACCATTTTGGTTGCCCTCCTCTGAACAGCCTCCATTCTGTCTATGTCTTTGCGGAGATGGGGTCTCCAGAATTGCACGTAGTACTCCAGATGGGGTCTCACTAACTGCCTGTACAGAGGGATAACAACTTCCTGTTTTCTACTGTTGATGCCTCTCCCTATGCATCCCAGTATCCACCCAGCCCTCCTTACTGCCTTTTCACATTGCTTGCCCACCTTTAGGTCATCTTATGTAATTACTCTTAGGTCTCTTTCGATTTGTGTTGTTGTTATTAACTCACCCCCCCATTGTGTACTCTTCCCCTTGGTTTTTGTTTCCCAGATGAATTACTTTGCACTTCTTTGCATTGAATCTGAGCTGCCACATATTTGACCATTGCTCCAACCTTCACTGACCCTCTACCACAGAGGATGGGTCATCCAGGGGACTGGCAGGTACTGCAAAGTGGCAAAACTTACCACAGTAAGGCTCACCAAGTGGGCAACTCTTAAGAGGCAGTTATGCAGCTGCATAATGGGTTTTCCACACTGGCAAGGATGGACAATGAACCAGGTGACTGCTCAAGCCAAAGAGCTAGGGCTCAGCAGCAACAACCTGGCATCACCCTAAAAAACAATACAGGATCACGAAGAAGGGACCCACATGTTATTGAGCCAAGGAAGGATGAGAACTTTAACTTGGGCAAGGGGGAAGGGGTACAGCAACAGCACCAAAGACTTTGTCAGGACATAACTAGAAGGGCAAAGCCTTCCACCAAAGGAAAGAAGAAACTGATCATTGTGGGGGACTCCATGATAAGTGGGGTCGAATCACAGTTAAATGGGACCAACCAAATGGAGATAGTGGTCAGATATCTCCCTGGGGCCACAGCAAAAAGGGATACAGGCCACATAGGACACTGCATCAGAAAGGAGCAAGACATTAAGGCCATCATCATTCACATAGGAACTAACAATGTCGTGAACCATTCCGCTGCACAGGCCAAGGCACATATCTCAAATCTAGGGGATACACTCACCTCTTTTTCGTCCACCTTGGCCTTCTCTGAGGTACTACCGGTATGGGAGAAGGGAAAAGGCCAAGGAAAGGTTAGGGAAACCGAAATCACAGAACTGAATTCTTGGCTCTGCACTTGGTGCTCTGAAAAGAGCCACACCTTCATCAGCAACTGGAAAGATTTTTGGGAAACGTCTTACTTTAAATTCAACAGCCTTCACCTCAACAGGGAGGGGGTAAGGGCATGAGGGCAAAAATTCAACATATTCACAGTGAGTTTAAAGTAGAGGACAGGGTGTTGGTGACAAGATGGGAGCAGGAATTTAGGACCCCAGTCACCACCCCCCAGAGCATGTAACAGCGCCTACCATCAATCACATAGGCAAAAACAACAGGAGCGCATGAAGGTTGTACACATTAAACAAAGTACAAGGAAACAAAGGATCAAGGATGCTGGACTCTGAAAGGCAATGATGACTAATGCCCAAAGTCTGGCTAGCAAAATCCTAGAACTCTCAACCACAATAACAGACGCAGGATTGGACTGGGTCGCAGTCACAGAAACATGGCTAAACAAGAGCCATGAATCGGATGTTGCAATCCCAGGTTACAAATTATTCAGGAAACACAGAAAAGGATGTAGGGGTGGGGGGATTGTGTTATATAAAGGAGGACATAAAAACTATGGAGGTCCAAAGGTTCCAAAACGAACCTAAGGTACTCTGCATTATTCTCAAACCAGGCTCATGTTCATCCCTCAGACTAGGAGTGATGTACAGGTCTCTCTCACAAGGGGCAGAAGGAGACAAAGCAATGCTTGAAAAGATACTAAAGATAGCTGAAAAAGGAGAAGTCGTGGTGATGGGGGATTTCAACCTCCCAGATGTGAACTGGAACTCCTGCACAGCATCCACAACTAGGAGCAGAAATTTCCTAAACACCTTGGGAGGGGCTGGACTTAATCAGTTTGTTGAGGCCCCCACTAGAGAAAACACAGTCCTAGACCTAGTGCTCACAAACAGCGGCAAGGTCCAGGAGATGGAAGTGGGTGGCATTTGGGGTCAAGTGACCACAAATCTGTCTGGTTCGGGGACAAAAAGGCCAAGGAATCAAGCCACACTAAGACGTGGGTCATAGAGTTCAGAAGAACAGACTTCGATCAGATGAGAATATGCTTCAGGGGTATCCTCAAGAAGAAGGCAAAAGGAGCTGGTAGAGGAATGTTGGATAAACATAAGAGATGCACTAGTGGAGGTTACTGTAACATACTCCATGCTAGTCAGTAGGATGAAGAACAAAAGAAATCCACTGTAGTTCACGAAGGTGGTAGCAGCTGCAGTGAGGGAAAAGAGACTAGCATTCCATAGATACAAGGGCTCAAACAATGAAATAGATAGGGAGGCATACAAGTGCAGCTTGAAGAGGCAGGAAGTGTGATCAGAAAAGCAAAGGGGCAGACTGTGAAAGACAGCACAGGGGTTAAAGGAGGCAATAAGACTTTCTTTAAGTACATAAGTGACAAAAGGAAAAACAAAGGAGGCATTGTCAGGCTCATAAGCAGAGATGGGAGGAGGGTAGAAGAAGACATTGAAAAGGCAGAAGTCTTAAAAGACTGCTTTTGCTCAGTCTTTACTAAAGAGGCACCTGGTAATGGACCCACCCCAAAGGGGGACAGAAGTCACTTAGGGGGAATGGACACAAGCCCATTCACAATAGAGAGGGTAAGGACAGAATTAAAAAAACTAAAGGTAGATAAAGCCATGGGGCTGGATGGAGTCCACCCATGCATATTGAGGGAACTTAGTGATGAACTGGCAGCACCACTAGTGGATCTTTTTAGCAGATCCTTGAGAGAAGAGACGGTTCCCCAAGACTGGAAAAGAGCAATAGTGGTCCCCATACACAAGAGTGGTAATAGCGAGGAGACAGGAAACTACTGCCCAGTCAGCCTCACCTCGGTGGTGGGTAAGATGATGGAGTCATTGCTCAAAGAAAAGATACTAGCATTCCTTGAGAAATCTGGACAATTGGATGCCAAGTATCATGGCTTCACAATGGGAAGCTCCTGCCAGACTAACCTGATCGAGTTCTTTGATTCGGTTACTAGGGCTGTGGACTGGGGGGAGTCGTTGATGTTATCTGCCTTGAGTTTAGCAAGGCTTTTGACTCTGTACCACACAGAAGGCTGCTAAACAAACTTGACCATACAGGACTGGGGCAGGAAATGGTGGCATGGGTGAGTAGCTGCCTTGAACAGAGAACTCAATCCGTAACAGTAAATGGAGCAGCATCAGGGGATAGGGAGGTGACAAGCGTGGTGCCACAAGGGTCCATCCTCAGACCATTACTCTTTAATATCTTCATCTGAGATATCCCAGAGGAGTTGAGCGGGAAGGTGTGCCTCTTTGCAGATGACACAAAGCTCTGCAACAGAGTGGGCACTGCACAGGAGGTAGAGCAAACGAAAAGTGACTTACTCTGGCTGAAACATTGGTCCAACTTGTGGCAGTTAAAATTCAATGCGAAAAAGTGCAAAGTTATGCATCTGGACAGAAGCAACCCAGAGACAGACTACTACCTGGGAGGGGAGAAGCTAGCAACCACCCATCAGGAGAGGGATCTAGGGGTTATCATATCAGACAATTTGAAGGTAGGCAGACAATGTGAAAAGGCAGCAAAGAAAGCCAGCAGGATGCTGGGATCTATAGGAAGGGCATCACAAGTAGAAAGGAGGTGATCCTGCCGCTGTACAGGTCCCTGGTGAAACCCCACCTTGAGTACTGCATCCAGTTCTGGAGACCTTATCTCAGGAAGGAGGGACAAGGGATTCTGGTGGACCAGTCACAGAAGATCAGGAAATGGTCAATTAATGAGTCAGGGAGTACCCTGGGTTTATTGACACTGGAAGGATTGGAAACAGTGATCCAGTCCAGGATAGATTTGTACCTGGACTTGTAGTTTACTTTGGTGGGGCCAGTGATGATCTCACTTAGATCAAGGTTCAAAAAGAGATCTGTGACTTTGTCTACCTGTTTTGTGGGCCAGTTCATGTTAAAGTCACTGAGAAGTATCTGAGAATATAAGCTCAGTGGTGATGGTGGCAGCAGCAGCAGCAGCAGCAGCAACAGCACTACAGCTCCCATCATTTAAACGGGATGGATGCAGAAGCACTATAGCTCGGCTCCCATCTCTCAATTGTGTTGGCAGCAGCAGCAATAGTGCAGTGCAGGAACAAGGGGCCACAATTTGAAGACAGAGGGGGACAGCTGAGGGGCAACGTGAGGAAGTATTTTTTCATGGAGAGGGTGGTGGACGCATGGAACGGCCTTCCTGAGAGGTTGAGGGGTCAAAAACAGTAGGGGAATTCCAGATGCATGGGACAAACATAAGTCAATTCTGGTGGGAGGTTTGAAGAAGTAGGCTGTTGGTTAACTAGGATCTGCAGCTTATCCAGTTGGCAGAAAAATGGGAAGACTGGGTGGGCCAAGCAGACAGAGGCCCCGAGTCCCCGACGATGGCTGGAGGTGCCTCTTAGACACCTTACAATGAGGCTGAAGGTTGACTGGTGTCTGCTGTTGCCGGACTTCCTTTTTCTGGGGGAACACAGGTGCACTGGTCCATGGTTTTCTGTATCCGGGACTTTTTAAAATCTGGAGCACATTCGGAGAAGACTTTTCTGCTGTGATGAGTGCCATATCCTGGATTTTTCTCTCCTCTTGGCTGGTGTGTTGTCCAGCCATTGATCATCGGAGATTATCGGTGACTGTTGGACGGGTGTAATAACGGATGACTCTTGTATCTTGGCAGACTCTGTGTCCATGTAAGGTCACATTTTTCCTGGAGCTAGTGAGAGGAGCTCCAGGGTGCTAAGGAAGGTGTGTTCCATGTGGATTATACAGGCACTCTACATAATGCCGGCTCCATTGACTTTTCACTATGCAGAGACTAAGGGCAGTGAGAGAGCCCGTGGTTTCTGGATATCCTGGGCAGGAACTGGCTTTTTATTTTTGCATATTGACTGCTTTCAAATTTAAAAGACATTCAGCCCTATTTTGTGGGGCATTATTTTAAACTTTGCAGGCTGCTCTGCAGAAGGCTGAGAGGCTTGGCTCCTTGCTTGTTTTTGTTCTTTGTGGAGGTGTGGGGGGGTAGAGTGGGGAGGTTTATTGGTGGGGTTAGTTGAATGTTTGTGCTGTATGACTGGTTAGGTTTGCATATATCAGTTGTGTGGATGTTTGCTTGACTGATAGTTATTTTGCTATTTATTGGGGCTCTCTAGCTGTGATATGTATCTTGGAAGGTTAGGAAGCCTGGGGCGGGCCAGGATTGTGTTCGAGGTATCCCAACTACTCGATCTGCTGCCCTTTACTAATCTCCCAGTTTCCAGTACTACAGCTCGTCGCTGTAGAAAGGTCAGAATTAAGAGGGCTCACATTGATCAATTTTGGCAGGGCACCTCAAACACTCTGGGAGGGGGTTGGATTGAGGTTATTGGGAGGAAAAGGTGCCCTTGGTGTCAACAGGCTTTAGAGAGAGGCCAGACATTTTTGGTCCCCATCCACAGGGTTTCCACCAGAGCAAGTGGACTAGTGTCCAGAAGGGCTACACTGCCCACCAGTCCCCTGAGGGCAGTGCTTTGCAATGCCAGATCGATCAGGAATAAGACTACGATTATTGTGGACTTGATTTCCACAGTCGATCTGGCAGGCCTTACTGAGACCTGGGTGGGTGACGAATGCTGGCCAGGTTTTA
Organism: Neoceratodus forsteri; assembly: GCA_016271365.2. Classification (NCBI taxonomy): domain Eukaryota; kingdom Metazoa; phylum Chordata; order Ceratodontiformes; family Ceratodontidae; genus Neoceratodus; species Neoceratodus forsteri. The sequence continues at coordinate 565,548,266 of CM057455.1, forward strand.
GAGGCCGACGATCTCCCCCCTGGTTACTCGGTGGTGCACTGCCCCAGAGTTGAACGCTGGGGTGAGGGAGTGGCCATCTGCTTTAGATCTGAACTTGGCTTCATGGTGCACCAAGTGGGAAGACTGGGTTCTTTTGAATGTGTGGCCGTTCATGGGGGTCCGGGCACAGGCTGCAGGATCCTCCTAATTTACTTTCCCCCTGGGGTGGCAGGAGATTTCCTGCAGGAGGTAGCCAACTTCGTCATCGGCGAGATGTTGGAGTCCCCCAGATGCTTAGTTCTGGGGGACTTCAATGTCTTGGCCAATGACGAATCCTCTAGGCTTGGTTATAACCTCCTCCAGATGATGTAGTCTCTGGGCCTGGCACAGGAAGTTTCCTCCGCGACCCATCAGGGTGGTCACATGTTGGACCTGGACTTCTCTCTCTGGCTTGAGATTAACATCCTCAAGACTGATCAGGTCATTTGATCCAATCATTGCACTGTGGAGTTTTTGTTTGTGGCCCCCCCTTTGAGCCCTCCCCCTGCTGGGATGGTAAGCTACCGCCTTAGAGGGGTTTGACCCTGGAGGGATTTCTGGCAGTGGCATATCTATCCAGTGTGAGTTGTGCATGCGTAGGGGTGTGAGTGAGGCTGTTGCAGCCTATAATAGGGCGATGTCAGCTGTGCTTGACTTTCTCACACTGGTCTGTGTACAACCTGAATCTTCTCACTTGAGGTCCTTGTGGTTTGATGGGGAGCTCAAGGTGATGAAGATTATGGGTCGGAGGTTGGAGCGCTGCTAGTGGAGATCTGGGCTAAAGGCAGAAAGACTGGCTCTACACTCTGATTATGAAAAGCATCAGAAGGTACTCTCCCATAAGAAGGCAGAGTTCCTGTCCAGTGAGATTGCTGCTGGGAAGAATTGACCAACTGTGCTTTTTCAGACTGTGGACAGGCTGCTAAAACCACCCTGTCTGCGGCCGAAAAAAGCCTTTTCCGATGTGCTATGCGAAGAGTTTGCTCGTTTCTTCTCGGCCAGGGTGTCCACTATCTGGCAGGGTGTTCCATCAGTGTGCCACATGGTGGCCAACAGAGATTGCCTTTGGCATTTGGAGAACCCTTTGCCTGGCTGGGGGGAGTTTAATCCAGTGGAGGGGTGGAGGTCATGGAGGTTGCCCTCGGGCTGAAACACACATATTGTGAACTGGACCTAGTGCCGACACTTTTTTTTAATGAGATGTGACGCCTCTGTAGGTCCAGTGTTCTCCTTGATTGTCCGGTGTTCTACCTCAAAGGTTTTCTTTCCAGATGCCTTGAAGGAGGCTCTGGTTAGGCCGCTTCTGAAGAAACCATCGCTAGACCCTGACGTCATGGTGAATTACTGTTCAATCTCCAACCTCTCTTTTTTAGGGAAGGTTGTTGAGAAAATTGTGCCGCAGCAGCTAGAGGAGCACCCCATGGCCTTTGACCTGTATGAACCCTTCCAGTTAGGGCTTTGAGTGAGGCATAGCATGGAAACTGCATTAGTTTGGGTGCATAATGACCTCCTCAGGGCTAGAGATCAGGGAGAGGGGACAATTCAAATTCTCCTTGACCTCTCTTCAGCATTTGACACGGTTGACCATCATGTGTTACTTGACCACCTAAGGGAGTTTTATGGATTCACTGGCACTGTCATCTGCTGGTTTGAGTCCTATCTCATGAACAGGAGACAACACAAAGTGATGGGGAACTTCTCCTCCTCCCCTAGCCTCCTAACGTGTGGAGTGCCTCAGGGTTTGATCTTGTCACCGATGTTGTTTGCCATGTAGGTGCTGCCCCTGGGAGAGCTCATTAGGAAATATAGTTTGGGTTTTCAGTGCTGTTCAAATGATACCCAGCTGTATATTTCATTTGCCTCTGGGACATCCAATGCAGTGGAAGTGCTTAATAAATGCCTCACTGAGATCAACAACTGGATGGCCTCCAGTTGGTTTTGACTGAACCCCGATAAGACAGAGGTACTAGTGGTGGAGTTGAAAAGAAAATGTGATAGGAGGGCCTCTGTTACAGACACTGGGTTATTCCTGGGGTCTGTGCCATTGAGGGCCTCCTTTAGGGTGCATGACCTTGGCGTGACCTTTGACAGCAGGTTGACATTGGAAGCACAGGTGTCATCTGTTGTCCGGACCAGCTTTTACCATCTCAAGAACATCACCAGGATCAAGCCTCTAGTTCCACCAATGGAACTCCCCACTTCGGTACATGTCTTTGTAACATCTAGGCTGGATTACTATAATGCACTCTACTTTGGGGTCTCAGATGCACCCTCCACAGGCTGCAGCTAGTGCTGAATACAGATGCCAGGTTGCTGATGGGGCAGCCTAAACACTGCCACGTCACCCCCATGCTGAGTGAACTGCACTGGCTGCTAGTCAGGTGGGTCTGCTCACCTTTAAGGTCCTACACGGGTTGAGCCCTGGGTACTTGTCTGATCTTCTGACACTCTCTGCCCTGGTCCGCTCCCTCCGTTCTTCCTCCAGGGGCCTCCTTGTGATTCCCAGGATGAGGTTAAAGACTGCTGGTGACAGAGCTTTTAGCGTTGCCGGCCACGTCCTGTGGAATTCGTTGCCACCATCTGTAAGGAAGGCCCCCTCAGTGGAAGTATTTAAGGCCCACCTCAAGGCCCTTTTGTTTAGCCAAGCCTTCCCAGACGCCATCTGTTAACACCATCTGCTAATATCTTCTTCTGGGATAGCATTTTATTGATGACAGTTTTTAACTGTTTAGAATTCTGGCTTATTTTAATGTTTATTTATGTCTGCTGTTAGTTTAATGATTAGTTTTTATTTATCTTTACGGTGCCCAGAGCCTCTGGGATTGGGCACCTTGAAAAATAAACTTGGCTTTGCCTTGCCAGTCCTTATCTGCCATCAAAGGCTATGTTTCTATGTTTCACTATTGCCCCTCATCCCTCAGGTCTCATGGCAACAGGAGCAGCACTACTGCCCCAACCCTCCGATATGATGGTAGTAGCAGCACTATGGTCTCCATCCCTCGGGGTGACTGCAGCAGCACTTTGGCCCCCATTCCTCAGGGGTAACTGCTGCAACAGCACTATGGCTCCCAACCCTCAGATGTGACAGCAGCACTATGGTCCTCAACTCTCAAGGGTGATGGCAACATTATAGATCCTATCCCTCAGTCATGACAGCAACAGCAATTCAGACCACATCCCTCAGGTGTGATGGTAGCAGCACTATTGCCCCATCCCACAGGGGTGACAGCAGCACAGTGACTGCCATCCCTCAGGGGTGACAACAACAGCACTAGGGCCCGATGACAGTGACAGCATCAGGAGCAACACTATAGTATTTTCTAAAGCCTTTTATTCAGTGTTGCTCAAAATTTTGGTTGAGGAATTAAGTTACGTTTCCACTTTAATTTAATTAGATGGATCAATTCATGGCTAAACAATAGAACACAACGTGTATTAATCAGAGGCTACAGATCCACCTGGGGAGAAGTGATGAGTGGAGTGCCTCAGGGTTCTGTGCTGGACCCCATTCTTTTTAATATACTATTATCAACAATGCAAACACCATCTAGTACTTGGCTATGCAAGTATGCCGATTATTGCAAGATGGGAGGCATAGTGTATAATGCAAAATCAGCCAACCTGTTTCAAGACAACTTGGACCATCTGGTAAAATGAGCATATGAACATAAATTAATATTCAACAAGGCCAAATGCAAAGTCATGCATTTTGGGAAAAATAACCCAGGTTTCCAATATAAACTATATAATGTTCAACTAAAAGAAAATATAAACGAAAGGGATTTAGGGGTCTGGATATCAAAAAACCTAAAATGTGATAATCACACCAATAAAACCACTAGAACATGCCATCAAATAATTAGATGTATACTAAGGTCCATAAAGAGCAGAAACCATGAAGTAATTATTCCTTTTTGTACAACTCTTGTTTGCCCACATATGGAGTATTATCTTCCTTTTTGTGCCCTATATTCAAACAGGGGAAAAAATAGAATGGAAAATGTTCAGAGGAGGGTGACAAGGCAGATTAGGTCCATAAAGGATTTTCAATATTATGAGAGACTTAAACACCTAAATCTATACTTAGTGGAATACAGTAAAGTGAGGGGGGAAATGTTTCTAGCTTATAGAGCTTTTGAGATGACGCTGTCTTGGAAACACTTGGTCTAGCCAAAAATATAGTCCACAATAAAGATACAAGGTCACACAACTGTAAACTAAGAGGTGAAGTAAACAAAACACACAATATGAGCCAGTGGTATAATCAGAGAATCATTACCATTTGGAATACCCTGCCCAAGAATGTTGTGTAAAGTAATAGTTTAGCAGTCTTTAAAAAAAGATTAGATTGTTTCATGGGAGAAAGAACATTTTTATGTTCTGCCATTAAATCTTGAATGGTGGCAAGTTCAACGATGGACCTTGGTCTTTTCGAACTTAAAACTCTCTATAAACCTATGAACCTATCCCTTAGGTGTGACAGCAGCAGCACTGCAGCCCCGTCTATCAGGAGTGATGGCAGAAGCGCTACAGCCCCCATCCCTCAGGTGTGATGGCGGCAGTAACAGTGCAGCCCCCATCCCTCATGGGTGATGGCAGTGGTAGTAGCACTATGAACCCCTTCCTTCCACACCCCCAAGTTACAAATGTTGGAGTCTCTTAGCTTGTAAGAACTCAGACATGAATTAAGCTGAACCACCAGAGGCCAAAGTGGATTCCATCAGTTTGGTTCTTTCTAATACTTAACTGCTTGAATTGGCTTCTTTGAAATAAAGTGCCTCCACCTAACAAATACACAAGTGATTAGGAGAAGACCTTCTAACTGAAAACCATGCATCTCTCAAACATATGGATACTTTTTTTTTAACTTGGTCTCCCTGAAAAGGGGTTCTTCTCGTTTTCATGTCTGAGCTCAGATGTGAATTGAGCACCACACTGCCCACCGGCATCATACAGTACTTGGGGCCTTACCATTTGTGTGTCCCTGAGTGTGCTGTTTGGTTTGGGTGCAACACCCCACTCAACCCTACTGGCATCATACAGTGGCAGGTAAAGTGACAACAACAGTTGGGCCATATACTGTAACAAACTCAACAGCACTCAGACAGTAAGACCCCCCAGCTCACTTAAGGGAACACAAGAAGCAACAGGAGCAGCCGCACTCTGCCCAGTGGCATTGTACTATATCTGGCACCTTACCTGCGGTATACCTAAGAGTGTGCAGTCTGGCTGGGGTGCTATTACAGCACTCTCCCCACCTGCACTGACATCATGCAGTGGCAGATAGAACAACAAAAGTACCCAGGACATATGGCACATCCAGGGGCACACAGAAACTAAGCCCCCCTCTCACTTAGGGGTACACAACTGGCAAAGCAGTGTGGAAAACTAACAGCACTTACACCATCAGCAGAGCAGCTCACCCACCCAGCTTAAACAAAACCACCACCAAAATTAAAAACAAAACAGTGGCACAGGCTGCTGGTGCACAACACATCCAAATGTGAGATCTGGGTTTGTGAGCTTAGCTGATCCAGCCTCCCTTGCCCTGGGATGGTAGGGTGTAGAGCATCATGCAGATGCACTGTGTGCTGATCTGAGGAGAGCCATACCTCAAGGGGAAGTGGGGGCTGCCTTGATGATGTGAGCGATCACACACAGTGTTGTAAGACCCCCTCCAGGTTGGTTGATCCATGCACAGACACCCAGCTCAGCAAGCATCCCATGAGCCACGCTAGCTCAGCAAAATTAACAGTTCAACTTCCCAGAGACACACATTTAAATAAATGCAATTAAGAACACATGAATGACCCCTCCCCCCACCCAACAACCTAATTCTCCCAGAGTGATGATACTAAACTTAGCTAGAGTTTTGACCATATATTATAAAGATAGCTTTGGCACATACTTTTACTGAACAAAAACATTACTGTCTGGATGGAGAGCAGTTGCATCAGCTGATCAAAGGATTAGATGCAGAGCTGTTAAGCCTTAAACCTACCTGACACCCTCACCCCTACCACTCATCCTAATTCCGAATGGGTGGTACTTCAATTTTTGTTGTTGTTGTTTTAAATCATCTATTGTGAAAAACATTTGGGCATATACTTTTTTTACACAAAAAATGTACATTTAGGTTGGTGAGCAGTCACATCAGCCAATCAATTGAAAGGTTAGATGCAGGAACAATTAAATTTTAAACCTGACTCCCATACCCCTGCTGTGTAGTCTGATTCCCCGAATATGCTGGTATGTAACTTTTTTTAACATCATCCAGTGTAACACAAATAATAAAAAAAGTTTTGGCACATGCTAAATGAAAATTATGCTTTTAGGATGGGGTGCAGTCCTCAGCTGATTGAAAGGCTAGAGGGAAGCATGGGTGGTTAAAGTGAAGCATGGGTGGTTACAATAAAGCAGTGTGGGGGTTTCCTTACTGATTCTCTAAGCAGCAGAGCAAAAAGAATGCTCAGCAGAGCAGTATTCATTTTAAGATTCTAAAATCTTGGCGATTCCATGCGGTGACATGAGGTTTCTATGTGGCACTGGTGGAAGAATTCAAAATCTGCAAACCAATCAGGATTATATGATTTTTGTTATTTTTCTGTGCAAAAAATGGAAAACCAGGGTCTTTGTGCATCTTAAGAACTGAAATGTTTGCAGAAGTGGCACAAAATTGCCACTGTACAAGGAGAGACTGCAGAAACTGAAAAAACATGCTAAAAATCCTTAAATGCTGACAAATAAAGATAATTCAATATTTTTTTATCTACAGTCATGTCCTAAAGTGGTCACCAAGGTCAAATCCTGCCAGGGATCAAGGTCAGCTTACTGGGATATCGTTAGCCATGTTTTCATGGCAGCAGGGCTGTGGAATGTGCACTGCTCCCTTTCTGATGTGCCAGCAACTGTTGGGTTTACACAGCCCACCCTCACAGCGCTGCAAGTCACACTGAGGAGGAGCTGAGAATGTACCATGGGCTGAAAATAAAACAGCTTTTGTAGTGGAGCGAGTGCAGCAAAGTGTTCACACTGCCATTTAATGCGCTTACTTTGCTGCTGATCCTACATCTGAGTCAGATTAAAAGAATGATCCAAGGAGCACTTAAAGCGCTCTAGGCAGTGTTTACACTGCCAACTTTGCAGCGCATCAACCCGTGCACATGGGTTGATGCACTGCAAAGTTGGCAGTATAAACAGGGCTTTTGTTGATCAGTCTAAGGCCTTTGAACTGCTCAATCACACTCTTTTATGTGCTAAACTGCAGGTCCTGGGCCTGTTACCACATGCTGTATCCTGGTTCTGGTATTACCTATCCAACCAGCAACAGGTGGCCAAATTTAAGAAGGTCTTTTCAGGCCCAGCCTTTGGTGTTCCCCAGGGCTCCATGCCTGGAACTGTTCTTTTTTTGCTGTTCATCAATAACCTCCCCAGAGCTATTACATCATGTGGCATTACCCTTTATAAAGATGACCTGGTTCTTACCCATAGCTCAACAAATATTAACTCTAGTAACACCTAACTTACTTCCAACTTCCACAGACAGGAGACCTGGCTTGGTAACAATAAACTTGTCATTAACACTAAGGAAATGAAAAATCATGTTGCTTGGGTCCTCCTGCCAAGTTAAGAACTTGCCTTACACCTCTTATCCAGCTCATGTCCTGATGGGATGCCTCTGAAGATGGTATCATCCTTCAAATACCTGAAAGTCACACTGGATTCAGACCTTCACTTCTCCTGTCACATCCTTAATGTATGCTAGACAGTGACTCTTAAGTTTGGTCTGGCCTGTAAGGCCAGACAAAAACACATGATGCCCACCTTTCTCTTGCCAAGAGGTGCTACTTCTCTCTCTCAATTATGGACGCATCTCATCTTATCTGCCAATTGCTTAAAATACTCTCTCCACATTGGATGCTGCCTGCAACAATATCTGCAGATTTGCTCTCTTGGTAAGTCGTGCAACCCATCACTGTGACCTTCACAAGAATCTTGACTGGGTGTCCCCCCTTAAATAGTCGTTCCTTTTCCCTAGGCTGTTTGATAGACAAAACTATGAGGCCTGGAGTCTCAGCTTCCTTGGTGGCCCTACTTAAGTTCTCCCACCACTCCCACATCTCCTATCCCATGACAGTCAATGAGCAATTCCTTCTTGTCCCCAAAACCTCCATTATCATGGGTGACCAGGTCTTTAGTGTTACTGCCCCTAAACTCTGGAATTCCTTGCTGCCCTCACTTCATAGTTCCTCATTGCACTCCACATTCAGAAGGTCCTTTTGGGCTCATTGTACAATTAAGTCCAGTTGTACATACACATAATTATTTATTTATTGAAATGTTTCATCAGGAAGGCACACTGAACAACAAGTTGCTCATCTCACGGTGCAACTTTGGGGGGGGTACAATGAGGATGAGAAAACAGAGATTATACAGATAATAGATGGTAAGAACAGTTACCAATTAAGTAGGAAGCATACAGACGATATAATACAACAGTTAGTGCACAGTATAGACATTACATCTTGTAAAATTAATACAACCAATAGGAATTCACAGATCTAAGATACAATAATACAGATGGTACAATACTGCGACAGTACAATCATAGTGCAATAATATTCCAAGTGCTAGGCTCAAAGGCAGTAAACAAGTGCAATTGAAGGAGTAGGGAAGGAAGTTACTAAGAAGTGCTATAAGGAGGTGTAGAGGAAAAGGAGTAGGGTGGGGGGAGGGAAGACCACTAAAACCTATTTCCCCTTCAGGATATTGATAACCCTGCAAGGGGGGCACGGAACTGGCAACCAGGAACAATGTATAGAGGAATTAAGGAGGATTAAAGCAGACCCCAAAACTTATTTCCCCTTCAGGATGTTGAGGAAAACCCTGCGGGGAGGGGGCAGGGAGCTGGCAAGCAGGAACAAAGTATAGAATAATTAAGGAGGATTAAAGCAGGAACAGCTGGAAGAGAGGAAATTGTGAAGTGCAGTACTAAGGGAATAGGTGGAAGAAGAGTGACATACAGTATTTGTGGGGGTGGGAGTTCCAGATTTTAAGGAAGCGGTGGGAAAATTCAAATGTTCAAAAAGAGTGCTCCATAAAAAGAAGGACAGAGAAAAAATTGTTAGGAAACAGGACAAAGAGTGCTAAAAAATGTGCTAAATTAGAGCAAGGGGGGCCCATTACACTGTCTTTAGAGTATAATAGAATATCAGGAAGGGTAGGCAATATAGTATGGAGGAACTGGGATATTTTGAAATCTGATAGTTCCTTAGAGAAATTTGTATGTGATTCACCTAGAATGACCTTTAGAAGAACAGCTAGTCTTCAGGACAAGTTAGTGAATAGTAGATTTCATAGAAAGCAACAAGTGAAGGAAACATGGCTACCAGCAAAACCTAAGGGGTTGTTCCAGTATAAGAAATGTAACATTTGCCAATGTATGCAACCAAGGTCTGAATTTTTTGCACTGAATGGAGAGAAATTTTTGATTAGGGACTTTATTTCTTGTAACACTACGTTTGTAGTATATGCCCTTTGGTGTGAGTGTAAGTTGTGTTATATTGGTAAAACTGTAAGAATGCATAAGGAACTAATACAACAACATGTATGTTCAATAATTAATCAGAGAATGGATACCCCAGTGGGAAGGCATTTCTGACTTAGAACATTGATCAGAGCTAAGAAGTTTTAAGTTCATGGCCCTACAATGGGTTAAGAGACCAGAAAGGGGAGGTAATAGATATAATTTGTTACTTAAAAGAGAAAGTTATTGAATATTTAAAATAAATAATGTCAGTCCCTGTGGATTAAATGAAAAGTGGTACCTCAAACCTTTTTTGAGGGATAAATGACGTTTTACTGCATTGGTATTCTTGAATATGCACTAAATGAATTAATAAGAGAGAGGTATCGGTAGCTAACCCTTATTTTATGTATGTATATATATATATTTCTCAATATATAGAAAATCCTTCTTTAGATGTCTATAAGTATATACTTTAATTTGTGTAGCTAGGTAAAGATTTTTGTACATCTTTTATAGATATTCTTCCTCTCTTGCTTTTGATGTTTTTTCTGTAGTGTGAATAATGGATGAAGTCTCTATTCTTACTCCCTGTTTAAATAGTCCTTGCCTGGGAGTTTTTTATTACAAAGAATAATTTTTTATATTACAGTGGTTGATCAGTTCCCTTTAAGAGAATTAGATCCTATAAGTAAAAAGAAAGTAATGTAGCTATAGGATTTTGATAACATTTGATGTGTAGTTTAAACAGTGTAAAGAATTTATTGTATATTTCCTGCAATCTTTCTTCAAATGCTTACAATATTACCGTGTGTTCTGTTTTGTAGTTGTAGTAGTGTGTAACATAGTAATTTTATCTTTAAAAAAGTAGAAGGGCTTTGTATTTAAAAATCTAATCACAATGTAGATAAAATGGTGATGTCAAAATGGGTAATGTTTGAACTAGTCTGTACACACCCCCTTTGGAAGGTCAGTTGCCGAGGTGCTAGGGCTCTGCTATGGTGATAAGAATGCTGGAGTGCTGGGTGAATTTTCACTTTGAATAAAACTTGAAGTACTGCTTTAAAGTACTACAGCAGCACAGTTTCCAGACTCTGTCCTTCTTTTTATGGAGCGCTGTTTTTGAACATTTGTGTAAATTAGGATTTGCTATCCCATACAGCAAACCACTTGGCATGGTAGATCACAAGTGTTCACTTTTGAAGTTCTGGTGGAAAAATTCAGACTGGCCGATGAGAGTAGAATGGCATAGGACCATCAAGGTGCGCGTGGCGGAAGATCAGAGGGAATGGGAGGGTGAGGGAGGGGTAGAAAGGGAATATAAGAGGTAAGGAGGAAGTTAACCAAGCCAGAATTTGGAGGTCAGTTTGGCACAGTGGGAGAGGCACCTGTTAGACAGTGGAGGAAAGGCTAGGGCATGATAGAGGTCAAAGTGATGAGTATGAGAGGGGGAATCAAGGCCAAAGCAGCAGAAGGAGTTCAACAGAGTGTTCAATGTGGTCATAGAAACATAGACTTTGACGGCAGATAAGGACCCCTTGGCCCACCTAGTCTGCCCATTTCCCTACCTACAGGATAAGAAACAGATCCTAGTCAACCAACATCCTATTTCTCCCTACCCCCCACTATAACTGCCTTATGTCTGTCCCACGTATTCTTGAATTGTCCCACAGTTTTAGACCCCACAACCTCCTCCGGAAGGCTGTTCCATGCATCCACTACCCTCTCTGTGAAAAAATACTTCCTCACATTGCCCCTGAACCGCCACCCCCATCTTTAAATTGTCTCCCCTTCTTCTTGCATGCCTCTTTTTCTGAAAGATGCTACCCTCTTGGACTTTGTTGATTTCACTGAGGTACTTAAATGTTTCTATCATGTCCCCCCTCTCCCTCCTTTCCTCAAGGGTATACATATTAAGATCTTCCTTAGTCTCTCCTCATATGGCTTCTCTTGCAGACCCTGCACCATTCTAGTTGCCGTCCTCTGAACTGCCTCTATCCTGTCTATGTCCTTGCAGAGATAGGGTCTCCAGAACTGGATGCAGTACTCCAGATGGGGTCTCACCAACTGTCTGTACAGAGGGATAACAACTTCCAGTTTTCTGCTGGTGATGCCTCTAGCTATGCATCCTAGTATACCCCCAGCTCTCCCTACTGGCTTCTCACATTGCTTGCTAACCTTAAGGTCATCTGATATGATTACCCCCAGGTCCCTTTCCCTTTTTGTTTTTGTTACTACCTCCTCCCCCATTGTGTAATCTTCCCCTGGGCTTTTGCTTCCCAGGTGCATTATTTTGCACTTCTCTACATTGAATCCTAGCTGCCATACTTCCAACCATTCCTCCAACCTTGCCAAGTCCCTTCTCATCCTTTCCATGCCTCCTTGTGTATCAACCCTGTTGCAGATCTTTGTGTCATCTGCAAAGAGGCATACTTTTCCTTCTAGTCCCTCTGCAATTTCACTTATAAAGACATTAAAAAGGACTGGACCCAGTACTGAACCCTGCTGTACCCCACTAGTAACCCCTCTTTCTTCAGAGTGGATACCATTTACAATTAACATCTGTGTCCTGTTGTCCAGCCAATGTTTTACCCAGGCTACCACCCTGGGACCCACTCCAAGGCTGGTTAATTGGACTATTAATCTTTTGTGTGGGACTGTGTCAAATGCCTTGTTAAAGTCTAGGTAGGCCATGTCCACAGTCCCTCCCTGGTCTACTACTTTGGTCACCCAGTCAAATAAATCTATTAGATTTGTCTGACATGACCTTCCCACTGTGAAGCCATGCTGCCTTGGGTCCTGTGTCCCTCTGGCCTCTAGGTACTCAACAATTCTTTCCTTCAGAAGTGACTCCATCACTTTCCCTACCACAGAGATCAAACTGACAGGTCTGTAGTTTTCTGCCTCTGTCTTGATCCCACTTTTGTGAAGGGGAGTCATATCTGCCTTCCTCCAGTCCTCGGGTACCACACCATTCTCCCATGATTTGTTAAAAAGGGTAGTCAGTGGTTTCACTAGTTCTCCTCTTAATTCTTTTAGAATTCTTGGGTGAATTCCATCAGGCCCCATTGCTTTGTCCACCTTCAGTTTTAGGAGTTCTTTCAGAACCCTTTCTTCTGTGAAAGGAATGGGATTGACCTCCCTATCCAGAGTGCTTCTGTTAATTGGATTAGGCAACTCTCCCTCCTATTTTGTGAATACTGAGCAGAAATATTCATTCAGTATCCCTGCTTTTTCACTATCCCCCCTCTGCCCACCCACTGTTCATTCTATTCAGCCTCACTATCCCTTCCTTTGTCTTTCTACGCTCCCTGATGTACCTATAAAAAGGTTTTATCCCCCTTCTTAACCGAGTTGGCAATCCTTTCCTCAGTTTGGGCCTTTGCTATTCTGACTTCCTTCCCTGCTTCCTTCTGCCTTAACTGGTACAGCTCTCTGTCCTGCTCCTTCTGTGTTTCCTTATTTATTTATTTAGCTTTTATTAACTGGGTAAGTGCACTAGCCATAAAATTACTATTTACAGGCACGACCCAGGAGAGTACAGACATGCAGAAACTTAACAGGATAACAGTTTATAAGTGCTTTACATACAATGAGTTAAAGAGGATACAATATATTGGAACATACAAAGTAAAGCGCTTTACAAACAATGAGTTAAAGTGGATACAATATATCAGAGACATACAGAGTAGACCATTCATAAGTTCATAGTTGCCTACCTATGCAATGAATAGAGAGGACATTGGACAATAAATTATCAGGTGACATATCATATAAACAGAGCAAGGTACACAAAAACAGGTACTACAACAGGAAGAAATAACCATTGAGAGCAGGGGGTGTCATTAAGAAAAAGGTCGGTAAGTGAGAAAAAGGGGAGAAAGCCATGAAATTAGATTATATGAGTGTAAGTGTAAGGGAGATGCCTGCAGTGCAAGACTGTATATGGGCAGGGAAAGGGAGCAGGGACAGGCTGAGGCAGTAAGAGGGTTATATAGAGGTGAGGAAATACTATGTATGGCAAGAGACATCAGTCATTAGGTAGGGTGAAATCAGGAACAGGTATCAGCAATCAGCAGATCTGAGCACAATTTTCTCTTAAAGCATGTGTGGGAGCTAGAAAGTCTAATGTCGAGGGGAAGGGAATTCCACAGCTGTGGAGCCGCATGCTCAAATGCAACAGTTCCTTTCCTAGTGCGGCACCTTGGCAAATTCAGAAAGGATTTATCAGCTGATCGTAGACCATGGAGTGTGTCCTGAGGAACAAGCATAGCTGCAAGACACCTAGGGATTTGATTTCGAATTATCGAATCAATAAGAGAGCCAAGGTAGTATTTCCTACTAGCTAATGGGGAGAGCCAACCAAGATCATTATAAAGTTTACAGTGGTGTTTAAGCCGAGGAGCAGAAGAGGCACAGCAGCCTATGTTGTTATACATAATATCCCATCTGAGTAGGTTAGTTTTATGAGCAGCCCCAAATAAGGGAGCCCCATAGGTTAGGGTGGGGAGCAGAATCCCCCTCGTAATGGCCATTTTAGCCGATGGCATGAGCATATAACTAGTCTTATATGCAACACCAGTTTGGAGTTGACAGCTCTGCAAACAGACTGTACATGAAGATTAAGATCAAGAGATTGATCTAGCAGGATGTCCAGGTACTTGAAAGAGGTCACACATTCCAGTAATTGACCTTCTAAGTCCTGCACCGACAGTGCTGTTGTGCAAGTCCGGAGCTCTGGGACCGATCCAAGCAGCATGGCTTTAGTTTTGCTAGTGTTGACAGCCAGTTTGTGGTCATATAGCCAGTTTTGAATATTGTTAAAGTCAGAGGAAAGGGTTGTATTGATAGTGTCTATATTAGTAGAACTAGTATAGATGGCAAGATCATCAGCATACAGAATAGCAGAGCAGGATTTTAGAGCAGCTACAATGCTATTTATGTAAAGAGAGAATAGGAGGGGCCCTACGATGGAGCCCTGAGGTACACCAATGTTAATGATGGTACTGTTCGATAGAGAGGAATTAAATTTCACCACTTGAGTTCTATTTGTTAGGTAGCTTTCGTACCAGTCAACAACCGAGGAGGAGAAATGCAGATGTCGAAGCGAGGAGAGAAGCAAAGTGTGATCAACAAGGTCAGAAGCTTTTGTGAGGTCAATAAAGACAGCCCCAGTCAGACTGCCAGTATCCATTTTTGAAAGAGTGTCTGTGGTGAATTTAAGGACTGCAGTCGTTGTGCTATGTCCTTTCCTGAAGCCATGTTGGGTATCCGAGAGCAGACTGTGCTTAAGTAGATAGTCAGTTGTCTGAGTTGTGACAATTTTCTCTAGGATTTTGCTCAGTACCGAGAGTATGGCAATGGGTCTGTAGTTCATGACAACTTTAGGATCCCCTTTTTTTAGTACAGGTGTGATCCAAGGAGCTTTCCAGAGGTCAGGGACCATTCCACCTGAAAGTGATAACATATAAATTTTGGCTAGCAGTAATGCAATAAGGGGAGCTGCAAGTTTCGAGGCGGGGTTCCAGGGAGTCTGAGCCAGAACTGGTATGATCAGAGATGGACCTCAGGAGCTTCAGGACTTCCTTTCTAGACACAGCCTTAAAATAGAATGGAGGAGTATAAGAAGGCACAGGGAACAACACTTCCAGCTTATCCAGACAGGTTCCCGATGAGGAGTGGGAGGACACTGCAGTGGGATTGAAGGAAGAGGTATATTGGGAGAGATCAGAGAAATGCAGGTTGAAAGAATTAGCTATTGTTTGTGAGTCATTGCAATGCACATCATTTATCAGCATATCACCAGGGGTAGTTGACTGTGAGGATCCTAGGAAGGATTTGATGTGTGACCAGAATTTCTGGGATCATTAGCTGAGTTAATCAGTAGGTCTTTACAGTACTTGCTCTTAGCAGCTCTGACTTGTCTTTTACATGATTTCTGTAGCATACGGTAAGCATTGAAATCTGTCTGCTGGCCTGATGTTTTGTAGTGCTTCCAAAGTTTATCTCTAAGGTGCAAACTTTTGAGCAAGTCTTTGTTTAGCCATCTGGTTTGTTTGCCCCTCACTCTCCGGGTGATCTTTGGGGCATGTTTACATCGAACCATAAGGAATTTAGTGATGAAGAGGTTAAGAGCATCCTGAGAACAGTGTGATAGCTAGATCTCTGACCAATCAATTCTGGAGACATCATACAGAAACACCTCTTGGTCTAGGTGAGCAAAGTTTGTGAGAGTGATGAGACGTGGTGGAGGAGATAGAGGTGCCCCCAAGGACAGGATGCAGAAAGTAGGTGAGTGGCCAGTTAAGGCATCAGCAAGAGTATTAGCAGCTGAGATATGTTTGATCCAGTTTACCAGCACCAAATCCAACAGTGTACCTAGTGGTGATGAAGACAGACTTCCAGTCGGCACTGTTACCATCTGATGCAGGTTGTAGCTGAGTCAAAGATTGAAGAGAACTGAGAGCTGCCCCAAGCCAGTTTAAGTTTAGGTCCCCTAAGATGACAACCTCATTATGATTAAAATTCTGAGAGGTATTTTCCAACAGGTACTCTAAACCCGCAATACCTCCCATTGGGGGGGGGGGTTATATCCACAGATAACATGCAGTTTCTCGGCTCCCATTGCAAGGGTAGCATGCAAGTATTCACATACCGATTGAGCATCTGGGATAGCAAGAAGAGAGACAGTCAGATTATTTTTGTAGTACAGAGCAACTCCACCACCACATTTATTCGATTTCCTAACCCTTCAAATAATAGAGTAATTTGGCAGGGAGCGGAGGGAGTCAGTAACTGATGGTTTTACCAGGTCTCAGTGAGACAGAGGATATAAGGATTGTACAATTTGACCCATGACTCCAGTTCCACGAAGTGACACATCAAACTTCTAATATTCAAGTGTGCAATTAACAGTCCATGTTTGGACATACTATGTATGTCATCTGCTGAGAAGTAAGCATCTAATGGCCCAGGATTTGTCTCTATATCCCCAGATAGCAGAATGGCAATGATGACAAGGAATCACAGCCCCACGTTTAGAGAAGGGTGGGATAATGCAGACTTGTTCCGTAGTTTCCTGAACATATAGAGAGAACAGTAGGGACAGCCCTTTTGGTAGAGAAGAAGATTAGTTTGTAATATCCTTGCATTATAAACAATAAGGTTGGGAAAAGTAAAATCATAGTGCTCAGTCCTAGATTTATTTGTGCCATCTTCATTCCATAAGGATAGTGTGATTCTGTCAAGGCAACGTAGGGCAAGAAAAGTTACAAGGGCAACCCCCAGACAGCTGTTGGACATGGTGTGACTGTTGGTACAACATTGGTTCAACTCATGACAGAGGTCACCCAGGGTCACAGCTAGGCAGGGATTGACAAGAGGCTTTGGCTATGCAAGACCTTGCAGGCATGCACTCCCCAGCCCCATTACATTGATAGCCTGGGGCACATCTACTTAAGTACAAGTGCAGGATGTTAAATCATTTTGTCCTTGTGCTTCCTTTGTTATTTAAAGAGGTTGTTTAAAAGTCCACAAATAGATCCCTTAGGAGCAAACCAGATGAAAATGTGGATTCGGGCAGGAGCCAGAGTCATTGGAGTTTGTCAGAGCTAGTTGCTTGATTTCTGTTCTGCTCGGGATAGCTTCCAAAAAGTTGATTTTAAACTGAAAATCCAAATACCTTGTGGTGATGTTTTGTAGAAAATCCAGTCCAGAAGACCTTCACTGATGTAATGAGCAAGAATGGTGTAGTTTCTCCAAGCAGAAGATCTTGTAAATCCCAAAAAACTTAGCTACAGACACAGACAACCACAAACAGCCTCCCAAACAGACCTCAGTCAGATAAGTTAAAAAATGTTTATAGTTCCTGAATGCTATCTTTTTCTCCCTGACTTTTCCCACCACCTCTTTTGAGAACCATAATGGCTTTTTCTTTCATTTTGATTTCTTTATTTGCTTCACAGAAAGGCTTGTTACCTCTGTGATGGCAGTTTTGATGATTCATCATTGTTGCTGCACCCCTCCTTCCAGCCTGTTTGCTAGTGCTTTTCTGAGGCACTCTCCCATCTTGCCAAAGTCAGCCCTCCTGAAGTCCAGTACCCTCACTTTTGTATGGCTTGACTCTTTAGCTGAGTTTAACGTGAATCACACTGTTTGATGGTCACTTGTTCCCAGATGGCAACCCACTTCTAGGTCTGAGATCCTCTCACTGTCCCCATTTGAGAGTATGAGGTCTAAGATTGCTCCCTCACGAGTGGGTTCCAAAACTAGCTGTCTAAGGCATGCCACCTGTAGGGCATCAAGAATGGCCCTGCTCTTGGATGTGGCTGCAGCAAGTGTGCTCCAGTTAACATCTGGCATATTCAGGTCTCCCATCAACAGTATCTCCCCTTTCTCTGCCATCCTAAGAATGCCTTCTATTTTATCCTTGTCCACTCCCTCCCCCTGACCTGGGGGTCTGTATACAACCCCTGTGCAGATTATGATGCCTCTACCAGTCTCCAAGGTGACCCACAGTGCCTCCTCTCCTCCCTGTTTACTCTTTTATTCAGTTGCTTTTATCCCTTCCTTTACATAGAGAGCTACTCCTCCCCCTCTTCTCCCCTCCCTGTCTCTCCTGTAGGTTACGTGCCCTGGTACGTTAACATCCCAGTTATGGTTTTCTGTGTACCATGTTTCTGTGACTGCTACGATGTCTAGGCAACCCTCTTCCATCAAGGCCACCAGCTCAGGGGGCTTGTTGCCCAGGCTACGGACATTGGTACTCATTATCCTCCATTTACTGATGGCCTTACTCCATTTTGCCCCATCCCTGTCCTTCTTGCCTTTGTCACTTTCTCCATTTACCCCTGCCCTTCTCCCTATCAATGTCTCTATGTTGGTGTTTACTGCACTTACTACTGTGACTTTTTTTGGGGGGAAGGGCTAAGATTTCCCTGCTCCTTTCCAGTGCTTCCCCCCTTTGGGAGCAGCACCATAGACTACATCACAGTAATCAAAAATGGAGAGTATCATCTTTTGGACAAGTCCGTGCCTCACAGTCAGCAGGATGCAACTACAGTTCCTGTACAGGTCACCAAGCTTGGGGCGCAGTTTCTTCAGGATAGCGTTGATGTGTACAGAGAAGTTGAGGTGTTGGTCTAACCAGACCCAAGATATCTAAATGAGGATGTGTCCTCAAGGATTTTCCCATCGAGGGTGTGGAAGGAGGACAGTCCAGTAAGCCTAGAGAGTCTCTGCCTGGTGTCAAAAGTCATAGAGATTGTCTTTTTGGCATTTAGGAAGAGCTGGTGGGAGGCAAACCAGAGCTGTACCTGGTTGAATTCATGCTTTAAGCTTGTTTCCACAGCAGCAGGATTTTTGCAGGAGCTGTACAAGACAGTATCATCAGCATACATATGGATGGAGGAAGTGGAGCAGGCTGTAGGCAAGTCATTAATGAAGATAAAGAAAAGTAGGGGACCTAGCACTAAGCTCTGAGGGACTCCAGTGTTGATAGGGAGTGGAGGGGAAGTGGAATCAGAGATTCTTGCTGATTGAGTCCTACTAATGAGGTAGGATTTAAGTCACTTTATAGCAGATGAAGCCAGGCCTGCTGCAGAAAGGGAATCAAGAAGCAGTGTGTGAAAGACAGTGTTGAATGCTTTGGCTAGGTCGACAAAGATGGTTGAAGTGATCAGGCCATCATCCATTCCAGTAAGAATGGCCGATGGCCTTACTGGTTAGTTCTTATAATTCTTCCTGTGTATTTGTTGTTGCACTTCATGTTTAGACTGTTATTTGTACTGTCATTTGCTTGACCTGTGTTACTTGTTAAATCTTGACTTCAGTTTTGTGCTTCATGTGGATGTACTGTTTTTCTTTCACTCTTGTCTGTATTTATATTACTGAGGGTTTTTACTGTTCCAGTTATTGTATTTCCTCTCTTGTAACCTCCTGGGCTGTGCCTGAATACAGGCACACTTCGTGACTAGTGTACTCACCTTGTCAGTACAGAATACTTACTAACTAACTAACTAACTAACTAGCTAAGTAAATAACTAAACAAACAAACTCGGTGTGACAGGGTCCTGAATGCTGGAGTTTTGGATCCTCACTTTGGATCACCACTTTAGAGAAAAACATTTTTGCCTTGTCTGCTCTGCAACTGCAGCCCTCAGACCACCCTCTGCACACCACACTCACTCCACTACAACACTTCCTCCTCTCGCCTAACACAGTGGGCCATCTGAGTAAAAGCATTTTCCAGCTGGAAATGCAGGAGCCCCAGTGACATTTAGAGAAGTGAAAGTACATTTCCGTGAAAATGCAGAAAAACAATATTTCTAGCCCTGGGTTAAACTGTCCTTCATGTTGAACAATTTTATATGGTCCACCCTATTATATTCTTGAATGTATTTATACCGTATATCTCATTTATATTTTCCCAGTCTCATCTACCCTTCAGTGAGTACATGTTGATTTCCTCAGGTCTCTCCTTGTAGGTCTTGCCCTGTTGATTATGCACCATTTTTGTCAACCTTCTTTGCATTATCTCTAATCTGTCCCCGTCTTTCTGTATGTGTGTGCTCCAGAATGTCACACAATACTTCAGGTGCAGTCGAACCAGTGACCTTTCTAGTAGCAGAATCACCACCCTCTTATGACTGGGGAAACCTTGCCTAATGCAACCCAATGTTCTAATTAGCATTGCCATATGGTTTGCTGCACTGGGAGGAGAATTTTTGACTGTTGTTAATTATTACCCCTAGGTTCTTTTCCTCTCTGAATGGGTCTACTTTGATGCTACTGAACCAGTGATCTGTCTATGGATTTCTGCACCTAACATCATCACATTGCTTTTTTTGGCGTTGTACTTCAATTGCAAAATGGCAGACCCTGTTTCTAGTTTCTTGACAGTACAGCTAATTGATTGCTCACTGTCAGCCCTCCCCCAATGCTTGGTGTCATCTGCAAATAAACTTGTTTTTAATCTCACTTTTCCCTGTAGCCCAACCCCAATGTTGCAAATATACATACTGAAGAGGACTGGCCCTAAGATGAACTCCTGTGGTATGCCAATGGCCACCTCCTTTACCCTTCAAAATTTGCCAGTGAAAACCACACCGAGGGTTCCAGACAACCTGTTCCCAATTCATCTTATTACTCCTTTCCCTAAACCCAAGTCTCCCACCTTCTTAAACAGTTTCCCAAGTGGTACTGATTACTTAAATCCAGATATGGGATATCAACTGCCTGATCCCTGTTGACAGATTGTGTCACTGTGTTGAAAATGTTTATTAGATTTGTCTTATGAGAGCAGGCCTTTGTGTTCTTTAATTATAGTCTGCAGAGTCTTACCCTAAATGGGTTTTAGAGTTACCAATCTGTAATTACCAGGGTTCTCCTTGTTCCTGTGTGCAAGGGTACCGAGTTTGCCACCTTCCTGACCTTCACCACCTCACTTATTGTTTGAGAGTTGTTAATGAGGTCTGCCAGGGGAACTGCCTGTTTATAACCCATCTCCCTTATCACCCCAGGTGCATCTCACCTGGCCCTGGAGATGTGTTAACTTTTAGGTTCTCAAAGCTAGTCTAGCTTGTTTGCCTCAAACCATTTATTTTTGTTTAATTTTCCTTCTGATGCCTCACATCTCGAGTGCCTCATTTCATCAGTGGCCACTATCTGACCAAATCCTTATTGGAATGAAGTCTTTGCTCACCAATTTCTTGTTCAAATTTAAATGTTCTTTATTTTTATAAAAGTCAAATGTCAGTATAAATCCAGCAAGCCAGCTGGCTTCACTTGATTGGTGAATCGGACACCAATGGGATATCATGTTTTATTTATTTATTTCATTTATTGATATGTGTCACTAGGAAGGGCACACTGAACACAAGTTGCTTGTCTCCCAGTGTATCCTGGGGGAGAGGGTACAGGGAGTTCTTAACATACATACATACAAAACAACCATATAACAGTATACAATTACATGTGTAAACAGCATATGCAATTAAAGATGGTATTGTACATTATAAGTGAAGACATAAAATGTAAATGATTTTCAATTCAAGGACCTAAAAGTGCAGTCAAGAATGATCACTGAGAGGAGAACAGACCTGGGAAGGGCAGGGAAGAGGGTGAAATTAGTCACAGGTACAATTTATCAACAGGAAGTTTTGTAGGGCTAAGGCAATAAGTGGGGGATGATGAGTGATGAATCTGGGGGTGGGGAGGGCATTCCATAGCTTAGGAAAGTGATATGAAAAGGCCGTCTGGCCTATAGTGATAGTTCGATGAGGGACTTCCATTAAATGAGCATCATAAAATCTAAGGGAATGGGCAGGAGGAGGAAGAGAGGATAAAAGGGAAGTAAGAAATGTGTGGAAAGTTCCAAACCAAAATTTAGACACTAATTTAGCGCAATGGAGGTGATGGCAATTTTCTAATGAGGAGACAGCCAGGGAGTGGTAGAGACTACAGTGATTGGTGTGAGGGGGCAGTCAAGAGTGAAGTGACAGAAGAAGTTAAAAAGGGTACCCAATATGGTTATGGAAGACTTGGGAGCGGCACTGAAGACTACATCACAGTAGTCAAAAATAGGTAGGATCATCTTCTGGATGAATTCGCATCTTGCCGGTAGTGGGAGACAGCTATGGTTCTGGTAGAGTGCACCAAACTTGGGTTGCAGCTTCTTCAGGATGGCGTCCACATGGCCAGATGTTACAGCCCAGGTGGTACGATACATGTAAAGAGCATATCAAGTAAAAGTTTCCAGCATGGCATGGATTAATGTAAATATCCAGTGGGAGTAAGATACTACCACACTGCAGAGAGCAAACAGATGTAGTAGAATAGCATGTTTAATTCCCTTCCAAGGAGGGGTACTAGTATTTGTACATTCAGGAAACTGTGCTAGTTACAACCAGTTGCAACATAGTAATGCTGACAGTAGTCAACTGCATAATCTATCAGTGATGCTGTAATGGGTTGCTACTTCATAGATTGTGGTAATATTCGTGGTAACTTGTAATATCCTATTCAGATTATAGCTTCTTGTTGGGTGTTAACATCTCTGCTTGAGCTTCACAAGAGGTGTAGAAGAAGTCACAAAGGTAGACCCAATATTTCCTAAGTAAAATTGTATAACTATATCATGAGTGCAAAAAAATAACACATGTACGGTCTAGATAAAAATAATAGTCATAGGGCCACCTAAAGCGAAAAGGACCAAAATACTGTAGATACGGGGAGTAAAATGTTATCTTGAGTGTCACCATAAGTGGACAACATAATGGTAGCTAGTAGTAGTTTCTGTTAACTGGTCTAACTGTAGAGCAGTAGTAGACCAAACATTAGAGGATAAACATGCAGGGGGTATGGTAGATGGAGCATGTTGCAGGAGTATAGAGAGTGCAGGACAGTGGTGACCCAGTGGGTGCTCTGAGAATTCAGACACTGCCTGAACTGTAGGAGCTTCCACACCCTAAGAACAGAACTTGAAACAGCAACAGCTAAAATATACCACTTGAAGGCCAAAGACACTGTGCCAGTAGTGTTGCTACAGCCACCAGCACCATGGAGGCCTACACAAGCTTGTGAGGGTGACTGGGCAGTAGTAAAGGAAGGTGGGAAATGAAAGAAAAGGGTAAGGGGAGGGAAAGGAAGGGGAATGCCCAAGAAACCAGTATTGTTCATATCCAACAGGCATTTGCCACTACTGACACAGAACTCCCCAAAAGCCCACACAGTGAGGTCAGGAGCAGATACACCTGAAAGGCAGGCATCATCTGAAGGAGAAAAGACAGGAAAGGAAATGGGTCTGGAAGGTAGTATGAAAAATGTTTTCAGTAATAGGGGATTCAGTAGTGAGAGGAATAGGGAGGGAGATGGGTCTCACTCCAGATAGAAAAGAGCTGCAGCAGAGAAACTCAGGTCCAGGGCAGTGGAACTCAGAGGCGATAGTAGGAGAATACCAGATTTGATTGTGAATGTGGGCACAAATGATATGAGTAATAGCAGTATGGAGGAGGTGAATGCAAGATTTTATGCTCTATGAGTACTGTGGCCACTCCTGAATGAAAGAGAACTGCTACATCTGCAACAATTTAATGTGCAGTGTATGGAGAAGGGACTTGGGTTCCTTGTAGCTGGGGTCTAACTTGGAAGGGATGGAGGCAGTTTAAGAATGATGTAATCCAGAACACTCCTCAGACATGTGCACAAATAAACCTTGGTGCAGAGTATGGGGTTGCTAGCCCCTACCAACAATGAACGAAAATCCAAACAAACTCTGCACTCTTGTGCCAGTAAAGTTGCAAACAGACACCAACCTTCTTTTTCTTTCCCCTGAGGAAGACCACACAATCGGTCGAAGCGCTGGGATTCAGTGTTTGTTGGATGCACTTATATTGGCTGTAAACTGGAATTCATGGAGCAGAAAGTGTTATTTGTGAATTCAGACATCGTATAATAAAAGTTCACAGTATTGTGGAAAGAAAAAGAAGGTTAGTGTCTGTTTGCAACTTTACTGGCATGAGAGTGCAGAGTTTGTTTGGATTTTAGTTTAAGAACAATGGCCTGCATCCTAATGAGGAGGATATGCAGGTGCTGGAGACGAGATTCATACAACACATGCAGGTCGATTTAAACTAGAAATGGGGGGGGGACTGCTGATCCTTTTGGATTAATAATGTAATCACAACTGAATGGAGGCCTAGCTGGCCTCAGCATGGGGTCATAATGTCACAGACAATATAGTGCACATCAAAACCATGTGCCAAACACAGCGTGCGGCAACACAGTGGCAGCACATAATGCCAACCACAACAGAAACTCCGCACACCTGAACGGTCTTATTGTTTTTGTGGGGGACTTCTCCCCCATGCACCCTGGACTATTTATAATCAACTGTGTGGGGGGGGTGGACACAGGGGCAAAACAAAAATTTGCTGCGGCACTTAGTCATCAGCACACTGAAGGGAATCGTAAAATAAATTCCCACACCAGGGATTCAAACCCTGGTCCTGCCCTGCCTACCCATCCAGCAGTCACTACAGTACATGCACTTCCCCTTCCTGTACAGAGCGACAGGGGTAGCAATACTTGCATATCGTTCATATACCCCTGTTACTCTGAAGCACTACGCACTACTGAGTGCGTGGTTCTTCATGCGTGGTGTAGTCCATGCTATAATCACTCAATACCACTGGCCTCCACCCAGCAAAAACAGATACTAATATGGAGATTTGGCAAAAAATTGGCAGGTAAGGATGGGTAAAGTGTCTGGGAGGGCATGTGCACGAACATCAGAAGTCTAGGGAATAAGTTCACAGACTTACAGGCACTAGTAGCTGAAGCACAGCTAGATATGACAGCAGTCACAGAAGCATGGGCTACACTGGATCACAACAGGATATGGACATACCAGGATGTATGCTATTCTGAATGGACAGGGAGATAGGAAGAAGTGTGACTTTATGTATCAGGGAAGAAATAAAGCCCACAGAAATGAACAGCATAGGAAGGTCAACCATAACCTTTTTTTGAACTAACCAGCAGGACAAACTGATTCAAAATTGCATTATCCCACACATGATTGCACTAGTCCACAATTACAATGGTGGATTTATATAACTCATACAGGAAAAGTGCAAGGAAAGAAATACACTGACTGTTGGACATTTATTCTGTTCCTACATTGCTTCCTGCCCAGCAAAAAAAAAAAAAAGACTGCCATGTAATCACACACAGTGTGACCCACTAATATTTTACACCTTGTTCCCCTCTCTTCCCCTTTTAGCACCCCTCCTACTGAAACAGAGGATCCTACAGTAGCAAATGTTCAGTTAGGTAGCCCTAGCTCTGCACACACAATAGCCCATATCATCAGCAAGACTGTGCTCCTCAAATCGCATATTTAGGAGGAAATACATTACAAGAACTGCCCCCCATTTTCCCAACATCCATTTGAAGCACCTCGATCGCAGAGGGTAGTTGGTCCAGGAGGTTGACAGGTGGTTAGGATGGAGGAAATCGGGTGCCCTATCACTCACTGTTCACCAATGTATCACCTCCACAAACCATATTAAAACTACAAACAGGTATCTACCTCTGTCTCCAATATCAAACAAAGGGGCAGAGGACACTGCAGCACAGGAGTTAGTGCTACAAAACTCACCCAAAACAGGGACTAAAACAAAAAAAAAGAAAAAGGGAAATCCAAAACACTTCTGATCATAGGAGTATCTATGATTTGGGGAGTTGATACCTACCTCTGGCAAGGGGTAATGGTCAGATGTCTCCCAGATACATCAGCATGGAGAGACACTGACCACATTACTAAAATCATGCAGGAAGCAGGAGAAAACATGAATGTCCTAGTACACATAAGGACTATCGATCTCACCAGCCCCATCAGTTGTGGAGACCAAGGAACACCTGACCAGGCTGGGAGACAAACTGTCATCCATTTCATCTGGCATCTCCTTCTCTGAGATCCTGCCAGTCTGGGAGACGGTGCAGATGGACAGAAGGTCAGAGAAGGTGAGATAGGGGAGCTAAACATGTGGCTCAAGGGCTGGTGCCAGGAAAAAGGACAGTTCTTTAAATTTGATGGACTGAATCTGACTAAGGAGGGAGTCAGTACATTGAGCAGAAGTTTGATGTCTTTGCAGAATATTTAAGCAAATGGGGAGAGGGGTGCAGCACTCGATACATTGAATGGGAAGAACACCCCTCCCCCCTCAGCTAGAGATCAAATGTTTGTAGTTTATTTGCACCACCAGGTAAGGAAAAAGGTCTGGCTCCCCATATGACACACAGGGGAAATGCCGGACCTTGTCCAACAACTAATGCACTGAAATCTGGCCAATGGAAAATTATGTACACAAATGACCACTGTCTGGGAAACAAGATCCCAGACCTTCAGGCAACAATGACAGAGGCTAAACTGGACATAGTAACCATTAGCAAGACATGGTTTACCAGTAACCACACTTGGGAGACTTCAGTACCCAGCTATGTATTGTTCAGAAGAGACTGAGGTGCAAAAAGAGGGGGGGAGTGGCCCTTTATGTTAATGAAAATATAAAAGCTACAGAAATTCAGAATACACGTAAGGAGCCAGAATAATTGTGGGTCACCCTGGAAACAGGAAATGGGACAGCCATACAAACTGGGGTTGTCTACAGGCCTCCAGACCAGGGAGAGGACATAGACACATTACTGTTAGAAGATATACAAAACATGACAGCTAAAGGGGAGGTTCTGATAATGGGAGACTTCAACATGCCGGATACAGATTGATCAATACCAGCAGGAACATCAGCCAGAACTAGACACATAGTGGATTCCCTGCAGGGGAGGGCCTCAAACAACTGGTACAACAACCCACAAGAGACAGGGCTATACTGGATCTAGTACGGACTAATGGGGAAAGGATCACAGATCTCCAGGTAGAAGGTCACCTGGGGGCTAGTGACCATCACATGGTGTGATTCAATTTGGCCACTCGAACTAAATCATCCCATTCCAAGGCAAAACTATGGGTCTTCAGAGGAGCTGACTTTGATAAGATGGCCAACAGAATTAATCTAGCCCTGGCAAGAAGAAATACAGGTGAGGGGTACAGGCAAAGTGGGCAAGCATTAAGGATGCAATACTTGAAGCAACATCCCATTGTGTTAGGGAGAAAAGCAAGAGCAAGAGACACAAGAAACCACTTTGGTTCTCAAAAACAGCAGCAGAAAAGATCAGAGCCAAAAGCTGGCCTTCAGGAAATGTAAGGGAACGCAGCAGGACGAAGATAGGGAGGCATACCAAACTTCCCTAAGGGAAGCAAGGAAGGCAGTAAGGCAGGCAAAGGTCCAAACCGAGGAAAGACTAGCACAAACCGTAAAAGAAGGGGACAAGACTTTCTATAGATACATTAGTGAAAGGAGAAAGTCCAGAGGGGGTATTGCTAAGATCAAAGGGGATAAGGGGGAGTGTGTATGGAGGAGGACCAAGGAAAAGCATCCATCCTAAATAGATACTTCTGCTCAGTATTTACCGAGGAAAAGGTAGGGCAGGGCTCACAGCTCAGCACCATGGACACGGGGGAGGAAGGTGTACGCAAGTCCCTTCACAAAAGAAAGGGTCCTACAAGAGCTCGCTAAGCTCAGGGTGGACAAGGAAATAGGACCAGAAGGTATACATCCCAGGGTACTAAAGAAGTTAAGGGTGGAACTAGCAGAGCCATTGGCAGAGCTATTTAGTGAGTCTCTGAGCACAGGAGAGATCCCAGAAGACTGGAGAAGGGCTTATGTGATCCTGCTCCACAAGAGTGGCAGCAGGGAGGAGGTAGGGAACTATAGACCAGTCAGTCTTACCTCAGTAGTGAACAAGATTATGGAGGCATTCCTTAAGGAAAGGATAGTGCAACACCTGTAATCCATAGGAGCACAAGATTTAAGACAGCATGGGTTTACAACAGGACGGTCCTGTCAAACTAATCTCATAGATTTATTTGACTGTGTAACTAGAGTGTTCGACCAAGGGGGTGCAGTTGATGTCACCTACTTTGACTTCAGCAAAGCTTTCGATACTGTTCCACATAGAAGATTGATTCATATGCTTGGGGTGGGTCAGAGGTTGGTCAACTGGGTGGCAAACTGGTTGATGGGCAGAAAACAGAGAATGATGGTAAACAGTATACAGTCAGAAGAGATGCAAGTCACAAGTTGGGTACCTCAGAGATCGGTCGTGGGGCCAGTCCTCTTCAATATCTTCGTCAGTGACATTGCAGATGG
This sequence comes from Neoceratodus forsteri, assembly GCA_016271365.2. Classification (NCBI taxonomy): domain Eukaryota; kingdom Metazoa; phylum Chordata; order Ceratodontiformes; family Ceratodontidae; genus Neoceratodus; species Neoceratodus forsteri. The sequence goes on from CM057455.1 coordinate 565,576,580, forward strand.
ACTGGAGGGTAAGGTTTGTTTGTTTGCAGATGACACCAAGATCTGCAACAGAGTAGATGATCCAGATGTGGTGGGCAGAATGAGAAGAGATCTGGATAAACTGGCAAAATGGTCGGAAGAATAACAACTGGGGTTTAATGCAAAGAAGTGCAAGATCATGCACATAGGGAAGAGAAATCCTGAAGCTACCTATAGGTTGGGAGGGGAGTTGCTGGCAATCACAAGGGAAGAAAGAGACCTGGGAATCATCATCATCACAGATGACCTGAAATCATCCAAGCAGACCACTAAAGCAGTAGGTAAGGCTAGAGGGATGTTGGGGTGTATTAGCAGGGGTATCACAAGTCATAAGAGGGAGGTAAGAATTCTTCTTTACAAGACACTGGTTAGGCCCCATCTGGAGTACTGCATGCAGTTCTGGAGGCCGCATCTGCACAAGGACATTAACAAAATGGAGGCAGTCCACAGAAGGGCAACCAAAATGGTACAGGGACTGCATCAGAAAACATATATGAGGACAGATTAATGGAGCACAATATGTATACCCTAGAGCAAAGGAGGGAGAGAGGAGATATGATCAAAACATTCAAATGTCTTAAGGGCATTAACAAGGTGAAACAGTCTAAAATGTTTCAATATAAGAAAAATAACAGGACAGGAGGACACAGAATGAGATTAGAGGGAGGCCGATTATGGGGTAATGTGAGGAAGTTCTTTTTCACAGAAAGGGTGGTGGATGCATGGAACAGACTACCTCAGGAAGTGGTGGATATGAATACAGTACAGGGCTTCAAACAGGCAAGGGATAGGCATAAGGGAGCAGTACAGATGAGTATGAATAGATAGGCCATTGACAAAGTAAAGGCCTATGGCACATTCATAAGGTAGAAAAAATGGGAAGACTGGATGGGCCTTGTGGCCCTTATCTGCCGTCAGCTTCTACATTTCTATGTTTCTATTGCACTCTTACCTCCACTTATGAGACAATGAGCAAAGTCAGGCAGAGAAAGACATCCTCAGCCCCCATCCTGTGATCAATTGGAGACCAGCACTTCTTGAACTTTCCATACAGTGTTAAGTGAGCCAGAGGCAGATCTAAGATTAGAAAGGGGCCAGACAAATCTAGAGACCTTGGAAAATAGAAAACTTGGCAGCATTGTTATTTATATATACTGTACCTGGCAGAAAAGTATTGATTTTAACATGCTCTGCCCCCCAAATAACAGCATTTTTTTAAACACTGTCCATTCATCAGCCATGGGAAAACAGTATCCTTGCATGAATCTCTACCACCTCATAGAAACATAGAAACACAGACTTTGATGGCAGATAAGGACCGCTTGGCCCATCTAGTCTGCCCAGTTCCCTACCTACAGGATAGGCCACAGATCCTAGTTAACCAACAGCCTATTTCTTCCTACCCCCCCAAGAATTGCCTTATGTCTGTCCCATGCATTCTTGAATTCTCCCACCATTTTAGACCCCACAACCTCCTCAGGAAGACTGTTCCATGCATCCACTACCCTCTCTGTAAAATAATATTTCTCACATTGCCCCTGAACCGCCTCTCTTCTATCTTTAAATTGTGTCCCCTTGTTCTTGCATGTCTTTTTCTGAAAGATGCTACCCTCTTGGACTTTGTTGATTCCACTGAGGTACCAAAAGTTTCTATCATGTCCCCCCCTTCTTTCCTCAAGGGTATACATATTAAGCTCCTTTAGTTCTTCTTCATATGGCTTCTCTTGCAGACCCTGCACCATTTTAGTTGCCCTCCTCTGGACTGCCTCTATCCTGTCTATGTCCTTGGGAGATGGGGTCTTCAGAACTAGATATGATACTCCAGATGGGGTCTCACCAACTGTCTGCCACAGAGGATAACAACTTCCTGTTTCTGCTGCTGATGCCTCTCCCTATGCATCCCAGTACACCCCAGCCCTCCCTACTGTCTTCTCACATTGCTTGCTAACCTTACAGTCATCTGATATGATTACCCCATGTCCCTTTCCTTTTTGTTTTTGTTACTACCTCCCCACCCATTGTGTATTCTTCCCCTGGGTTCTTGTTTCCCAAGTGCAATATTTTGCACTTCTTTGCATTGAATCCTAGCTGCCATACTTCTGACCATTCCTCCAACCTTGTCAAGTCCCTTTTCATCCTTTCCATGCCTCCTTGTGTATCAACCCTGTTGCAGATCTTTGTGTCATCTGGAAAAAGGCATACTTTTCCATTCCTCAGTTTCTATTTAGGAGGATCTATGCAACCCAGGAATGCATATTTTAACCATTTACATTATATATTTTAATATGCACCAAAGCATTGTTTTTAGGATGAAAGGAAATGCTTGGTGGAAAAAGGATGGCACTGCATTGATGGCATTAACTGGTATGGTCCATTGGGAAGAGTTGTGGACCCCTATACCTGCCAGTAAAGGCAGCTATGGGTCTATGGATGGTCATTGCAGAGTCTGATCTGCAGTGGTGTCCTGGGAAAGTACAGAGCTGAGAGCCTGGATGGTGAGAAGGAACAGCTATGGTGAGGCTGGGATAAAAACTCACCACCTGCATGGCACACCCTGTATACAGTTCCTCGTAGCATTTTTGTCACCGAAATGTTGGATGTATACACTCAAACTGTAGGTGAATGAGGGGCACTGGTCTTAATAATGTAGGACAGATCAGCACACACATAAAGACAAGTACAGAACACTGGAAGGTAGTGACTTAACAGTACACTATCCTTGATCACAGCCTGTACACGAGCTGAAATCACTAACAGTGGAGTGATAATGACTCACATTGAGCCTTTTGTGGGATCCTCCTCTTGTACTGCCAGATACAGTAACTGCAGCTCTTAAAGAGCAGTTAATCACACCAGAACATCTGGAACACTGAGGGAGATTAGAATGAGGACAAGAGCCTGTTAATGTAAGGACATGGTAGTGGTTTAGCTGCACTAGTCCAGGCCAATTTGCACTAGGCCCTGGACTAGTAAAACAATGTTAATTTTCACCCTGATACTAAAGGATTAGAAATTTGGTGGGTGCAGGCTATCATTGGCAATGAGAAAAAAGTCAGAAATTGAATAGTATATAAAGCACCATCACAGAACCAAGAGACAGATGGAGAAGTGGGAGAGTTAATTAGGAAAACAACAGAACTCAGGAAAGTGCTGCTATTAGGGGATTTCAATATACTGGACATGGACTTGAGTATTCCAGTTGTGGCAAGTGCAAGGAACCTGCTCCTTGTGGAGGAAGTCCAGGAAGCATTCCTGATACAACTAGTTCAGACTCCTACAAGGGAGGTGCCACACTGCACCTAGTTCTCACCAACAGAAATAGGTTCCAAAATATCAGAGTCAGGAAACTGCTTGGAACAAGTGATCATGGGAAACTACTGATTCATATCAAATTACAGAAAAGCAAGCCCCTGATTCAAACAAAAGTATGTGACTTTAGGAGGTCAGACTGTGGTAGATAAAGGAGATTTATTTATTTATTGATTGATTGATTTATTGTGTAGGTGTGCTGATCCAATGTTGGGAGGTAGCTTGACAAAGATAGCAGAAAAAAAAGGAGTGGACGGTAAATGGGAAGCATTTAAAAAGGGGCCGGCAGAAGTTACAGTCCTTTGTGTGACAGACATAAGTACAAGTAGTAAGGCAAGAAAACCAATGTGGCTTGAGAAAATAATAACCTCCTTCCAGACTTCATCCTTCTCCTTCTCAGTGTACCTATGTAATATGTAGTACTGCTCAGCACTTTCTCCCTAGCTCTTTTCTTGCCTGGCAGGGTGAAGACATCGACCCGCAAAGACTTTCCAGGCACCCCCTTCCCCATTACCAGCGAATGTCAGGAGCCAGTGTTTGGGGGGCATGGGAACTGATGGCATAGGAGGAGACATTACAGCCTTTATAATTCCTTTGACCCTAGTGGCTCTCCGCAGTGAGGCTGTCTGCATGAGTAGCTCCTGTAAGAGTGGTGGGAGTCACTTGCAGAAGTCTCCAGCAGGAGGCTGAAGGGAGGCTGTATGCAAAATATACTGGTTAAGTAACATAACATAGATATAAGGGATAAGGTATTGGCAGAAAGGATGGGGCTTGTTTTTGTTTAGTGCTTATTGCCTTAATTACAGGGTCATTACACTGGAAGGTGGAGGGGACTCATTCTGGGTGGGACGTTCAGTTCAGTTCACGGTTATGTTACATCATGGGACAGGAATTATTGTTTGTCATAAGAAATTATTTTTTACTAGCACTGATATTGTTTTTCAACTAGGTGAGAATTTTGGCACATTATAGTCCTATCTATAGGCCATTTCAGGGAAGAGTTGTCCTAGGAGGAATCCTAACCTTAGGCTGGGATTCCTGATTAAGAAGGTACTTATTTCCTCAACTTTGAAATGTCTAAAGAAACGTTTACTAACAAGGTTGTGTATTCTTCTTTTGTTATTGCAAAGTGGGAATATAAACACAAACCCAGGACCCCCAGTCCTCAATTTACAGAACCACAAGGGCATATTATTAGTTCATTCAAATGTAAGAAGTGTTGTCCCGAAGTTAGAATTAATTAGAGAATTTACAGTTGACAATTTGTCAAATTTTTTTACTGTTATCCGAAACATGGTTAAGTAAAAGATATGATGACAGCCTGCTTCAGATACAAAGATATAATTTAATGAGGGCTGACAGGGATAAATGTGGAGGGTAGTTAATGATATACTATCTGAATAATTATATTTGCTCTTGAATATTTCTCAAAATTGAACCTTCAAGTTGTGAATATATAGCTTTGGAACTTAGATTTGGAAGTGGGAAACCATTATTATTTTTGGAGGGTACAGACCACCTCACTTATCAATGCATGCTTTGAACGCAATACATGATGCATTATTACCTTTTTCAAATTCCCATGAACTTTTAGTTCTTGGTGATTTTAATGTTGATTAGCTGCATCCAACTAAGTCAAAGGTATTGAAATCAATAGCACTTGATCTTGGACTGAAACAGCTGGTGACAGAATCCACCCGAGTAAATGTAAAAAAAAACTATGATTCTTCTTTAATTGATTTGATTCTAACTAATTGTCCCAATAAATATCTCTCTACAGGGGTAGCTGAAGATTTATTTAGAGATCATAACCTGACATTTTGTCTAAGGGGCCAGACAAGAAATAGAGCTCCACCTAGTTTTTTCAGTTCAGGTCCTTAAAACATTTTGATTATTTTGCCTTTATCACTGATCTTGATTATATAAACTGGGATAGATTAGAACCTATTCTGGACCTGGATATGGCCTACAGTTATTTGTTGGCAGAGTTTTTAAAAGTTTGTAATAAACATATGCCAGTTAAATCTAGTAAGGTCAAGATAAATTCAGCTTCTTGGTATTCATCTAATTTGATGAATCTGAAACCAAAGCAAAAGCAAGGCTGGGCAAAAGCCCATAGGTTAGGTAAAACATGTGACTGGCAAAATTACCAGAAGCTAAATAATTTATGTATTTCCAAAGTGCAAGTAATAAAAAACAAGCACTTTAAAACTAAGACCTCTGAGTCCATAGGCAACCACAAAAAAATGTTGAGGAATTTTAAAGGACCTAAATGGCCAAGGAAAAATAAAATCTAATATTCTTTTATCTAAGGAGGAAACCTTTGAATGTGATATGGCTCTTTCTGATAGGTTTAACACATTTTTTTTATAGAATCTGGAAACTGTTTTGGAGGTTCTACTGGGCCTTTACCTGATTCTTAGAGTACAAATTTGGGTGTTGGAAATCAATTTATATTTAAAGAAATAGGAATTCATGAGGTTCTGGAACATCTTCTGGGGTTAAAATTGAGTAGCAGTAGTGGTCCAGATGGGCTGTCCTCTACAGTGTTGAGATATGCGGCAACTCATATAGCCAAACCTTTGGTATATTTGTTTAATCAATCTGTTTCTTTGGGATGTGTTCCTGGGGGTTGGAAGTCAGCCAGGGTGGTCCCCATTCACAAAGGGGAGGACCAAGGCCATCTGTCCAACTATAGGCCAATATCTCTGTTGCTAGTGGTTAGTAAATTGCTTGAAAAATTGCTCTCTAGACAACTTATGAACCATTTGGAGAAACATGGGCTACTAGATCAGTACCAATCTGGTTTCTGAAAACAACATGGGACCATGGCAGCCATGTCAGAGGTCTTGGATGAGGTCGGTGCAGCAAAGGATGCCCAGTGTTTTACAGGGGCAATCCTGGTAGATCTCTCCAAGGCCTTCGACACGGTCGATCATTTACAGTTGCTGAAAGGCCTAAGTGAGGTTGGACTGTCTAGGGAGACCATAACATTATTTTGTTCATACCTTTCTAGTAGATGGCAGACCATGGAGGTAAATGGTGTGGAGTCAGCTCCCCTTCTTGCCCAGGGCTTGGTCTTGGGTCCCCTACTTTTTGTAGTATATTTGAAGGACCTTGGATGACATGTGGGTGCTGCTCAGTGCCATTTATTTGCTGATGACTCTATCATCTATTTTTCACATTCATCATTGTGAAGTGTTCAAAGCACACTTCAGGTGGGGTTTAATAACTTACAAACTTATTTTGCTAATTCCAGTTTAAAATAAAATTTTTCAAAAACTAAATGTATGGTTTTTGGGACTGCTTCAAAATTAAAAGGGGACCCAAAATTTGAAATTGTTGATGAGACAGGTACTGTTTTAGAATGTGTGGATAGTTATAAGTATTTGGGGTTTTGGTTGGATAGTTTGGGCACAGGGAATACTCATGTTGACAAGCTTATAATTTAATTATGTAAGAGGGTGGGGTTTCTCTATAGACACAAAAATTGTTTTGATCCAGAGATTCTGCAGTTAATTATAAAAGTTCAGATCTTCCCCTTATTAGATTACGGAGGTACCCTGTATGACTCTGCTTCTAGTGACAGGTTGTCTAGTTTGGATGTGCTAGTAAATAGGTTAGCCAGACTGGTGCTAAACTGGTCTAAATTCATGCATCACTGTGAAATGTGTAATAGATTGGGATGGATACCTTTGTGTGATAGAAGGGATCTCCATAAATGGTTATTTGCGTACAAATGTGGATTAGGATGTGCCCCTCCATACTTGAGAAAAGGGATAAGCTTTAGAAATATTGATCCCTCGTTGAGGAATTCCAGTATAAGAGAAATGTTGGTCCCTCTGTACAAATTAAAAAGTTCTCAATTCTGTTTTAGCTATTATATTTCAGTTTGTTGGAATAGTCTTCCACATGAATTTAGGAATTACTACAGGAAACTTCCTGCTGTTTCCACATTGAAGAAGTTTTTATGGTCATTGGATAAGCCATGTAACTGTTTTAATTAATTGTGTATGTTTATTATTTATTTGTGTATGATTGTGTAAAGTATGAATGAAGGTCGCCATTGTAAATGAGCTCAGGCTCAATGGTTTATACATTGAAACAAACAAACAAACAAAATATATTGTATGACTATGTAGTCTGTTACAGTTATAGGGCTGAGTTCACTATGTACCTGCACCTTATTCTTTCACCTTGTATTGGATTGCTATGGAATTATTGATATACTGTATTGTAATTCATTGTCCTCACCTGGTTGCCTCTGTTATGTTACCACTGTATTTTTATATGTGTTCCTTGCTGCTTGTTGTATAGGATTATATCTCTCTGTATATGGAATGCTTTCATTCCCTGGGTTGCCCCTGAAAAAGGGACAGTCTGTCCCAGTGGAACTGAAATTCAAACAAACAAACAATAAGACAGCTGGTGAGCGAGAAAGGTAAGGAATTTGGGAGGTACAAAAGAAGACATAAAATGAGGACGAAGTAATATATCTAGTGAGAACAAGAGAAGCAAGTAGGTTAGTAAAGCAAAGCAAAGTCTGAGGCAGAACTGAGATTAGCAGGAGTGAAGCAAGTTGACAAGGCATTCTTATGGTATTTACAGGAGAAGCACAAGACTAAAGATGGGATAATTAGGCTTAGATAGAAAGGGAATTGGAGACTGGGGATAAGGGTAAGGCTAACATACTGAGACTGTATTTTTGTTCAGTAGTCACAAAAGAAAAGAGAGCCCACCACTAGACTGCGCAATTACATAGAAACACAGAATTTGATGGCAGATAAGGACCGCTTGGCCCACCTAGTCTGCCCATTTCTCTACCTAATGGATAAGCTGCAGATCCTAGTTAACCAACAGCCTACTTCCTCCTACCCCCCAACTAGAATTGCCTTATGTCTGTCCCATGCATTCTTGAATTCCCCAACTGTTGTGACTCTATGACCTCCTCAGGAAGGCCATTCCATGCATCTACAACCCCCTCTGTGAAGAAATACTTCCTCACATTACCTCTGAGCCATCCCCCTCTATCTTCAAATTGTGCCCCCTTGTTCTTGCACATCTCTTTTTCTGAAAGATGCCACCCTCTTGGACTTTGTTAATTCCTTTAAGGTATTTTAAAGTTTCTATCATGTCCCCCTCTCCCTCTTTTCCTTGAGGTTATGCATCTTAAGCTCCTTTAATCTTTTTTCATATGTCTTCTGGTGCAGACCCTGCACCATTTTGGTTGCCTTCCTCTAGACAGCCTACATCCTGTCTATGTCTTTGTGGAGATGGGGTCTCCAGAACTGTACATAGTACTCCGGATGTAGTCTTTACAACTGTCTGTATAGAGGGCCAACAACTTCCTGTTTTCTACTGGTGATGCCTCTCCCTATGCTTCCCAGTATCCCCCAGCCCTTCTTACTGCCTTCTCACATTGCATGCCCACCTTTAGGTCATCTGATATGACTACCCCCAGGTCCCTTTCCATTTTTGTTGTTGTCAGTATCTCACCCCCCCATTGTGTACTCTTCTCCTGGGTTTTTGTTTCCCAGGAACATTACTTTACACTTCTTTGCATTGAATCTAAGCTGCCATACATTTGACCATTCCTCCAACCTTACCAAGTCCCTTTTCATTCTTTCCACCCCACCTTGTGTATCAACCCTGTTGCAGATCTTTGTGGCATCTGCAAAGAGACATACTTTTCCTTCCAGTCCCTCTGCAATGTCATTTATAAAGATATTAAAAAGGACCAGCCCCAGTACTGAACCCTGCGGTACCCCACTAGAAACCCCCCTTTCTTCACTGTGGACTCCATTTACTATTACCCTCTGTGTTCTGTTGTCCAGCCAGTGTTTTACCCAAGCTACCACCCTGGGACCCACTCTCAGGCTGGCTAATTTGTTTATTAATCTTTTGAGCGGGACTGTGTCAAATGCCTTGCTAAAGTCTTGGTAAGCCATGACCACAGCCCCTCACTGGTCTACTACTTTGGTCACCCAGTCAAAGAAATCAATTAGATTTGTCTGACATGATCTTCCTGCTGTGAATCCATGCTGCTTCAGGTCCTGTGCCCCACTGGCCTCTAGGTACTCAACAATTCTTTCCTTCAGAAGTGATTCCATCATTTTCCCTACCACTGTGGTCAAACTGACAGGTCTGTAGTTTCCTGCCTCTGTCTTGCTCACACTTTTGTGAAGGGGAATTACATCCACCCTCCTCCAGTCCTCAGGTACCACACCATCCTCCCATGATTTATTAAAAAGTGTAGTCAGTGGTGTTACTAGTTCTTCCCTTAGTTCTTTTAGAATTCTTGGGTGAATCCAATCAGGCCCCATTACTTTATCCACCTTCAGTTTTAGGAGTTCTTTCAGAACTCTTTCTTCTGTGAAAGGACTAATATCAACGCCTCTATCCAGAGTGCTTCTATTGACTGGAATAGGTATCTCCCCCTGCTTTTCCATTGTGAATACTGAGCAGAAGTATTCATTCAGTATCCCTGTTTTTTTACTGTCACTCTCTGCAAAACCACCTTCCTCTTTATTCAGCCTCAATATCCCTGCCTTAGTCTTTCTTTGCTCCCTAATGTACCTATAAAAAGTTTTATCCCTCTTCTTAACTGAGTTGGCTATCTTTTCCTTGGTTTTGGCCTTTGCTATTCTGACTGCCTTCCCCGCTTCCTTCTGCCTTAACTGATATAGTTCTCTGTCCTGCTCCTTCTGTGTTTCCTTATACTTCCTGAATGTTATCTTTTTCTCCCTTACTTTCCCCTCCACTTCTTTTGAGAACCATAGTGTTTTTTTCTTTAATTTTGATTTGTTTATTTGCTTCACACAAAGGCTTGTTGCCTCTGTGATGACAGTTTTGATGTTTCCCCATTGTTGCTCCACCCCACCTTCTTGCCTGTTTGCTAGTGCTTTTCTGAGGCACTCTCCGATTTTGACAAAATCAGCCCTCCTGAAGTCCAGTACCTTCACTTTTGTATGGTCTGACTCTACAGCCAAGTTTATCATGAACCACACTGTTTGGTGGTCACTTGTTCCCAGATGGCTACCCACTTCAAGATCAGAGATCCTCTCTCAATTCCCATTTGAGAGTACCAGGTCTAAGATTGCTCCCTTCCAAGTGGGTTCCACAACTAGCTGTCTGAGGCATGCCCCCTGTAGGGCATCAAGAATGGCCCTGCTCTTGGATGAGGCTGCAGCAAAGGTGCTCCACTTAACATCTGGCATATTCAGGTCCCCCATCAGCAATATCTCCCCTTTCTCTGACATCCCAAGGATGCCTTCTATCATTTCCTTGTCCATTTTCTCCCCCTGAGACGGGGGTCTGTGTACAACCCCTGTGCGGATTGTGGTGCCATTTCCAGTCTCCAGGGTGACTCACAGTGTCTCCTCTCCTCCCTGTTTACCCTTTAGTTTGGTTGCTTTGATCCCTTCCCTTACACAGAGAGCTACTCCTCCTCCTCTTCTTCTCCCCTGTCCCTCCTGTAGATTGTGTACCCTGGAATGTTGACATCCCAGTCATGGTTCTCTGTGTACCATGTTTCTGTGACTGCCACAATATCCAGGCAACCCTCTGGACTGAAGGGAAATGAGAAACATTCCCATCATAGGGAGAAAGGTGCTAGAAGAACTGAAAACATGAAAAGTGAACAAATCTAGGGGACCTGAAATGATGCACTCAAGAGCTATGAGGGAGTTAGTGCAGGTACTTGCAGCACCACTAGCGGATATCTACAGTTACTCCATAAGCACTGGAGAGGTATCTAGAGACTGGAGGACAGCTGATGAGGTACCCTCTGCACAAAAGCAGCAGCAGAGATTATTCAGGAAACTACAGACCAGCCAGCCTGACTTCTATAGTTGGACTATCGCTTGACGTTGCCCTAAAGGAAAAGCTGGTAGAAAACAGTCTTCAAGATAACAGGCAACATAGGTTCATGAGGAGATGGTCATGTCAGACAAGCCTAATCTGATTTTTGATTGGGTGATGAGAACAGCCAAGAAAGGACTGGTGGTTGACATACTATGTGTGGACTTTAGTAGGGTTTTCATCCCAGTTCCCCACAGGAGACTTGTCCAGAAACTAAGGTAACAGTGTGGGCAGAAAGTGGGCTGAAGGGATGTACTAAGAGGATGGTTATAGATGGAGAATTTTCAGAGGTTAAAAAACTGACAAGTGGAGTGCCACAGGGTTCATTCCTGGGATCACTTCTCTTTCACATTTTCATTTGTGACATATGAATAGGAATTCTTGGGAAGATCTGCATTTCACAGATGACACAAAGATCTGCTGTAGAGTGGACAGTGAGTAAAGGGTCAGAACAGTGAGGGAGGACCTAGTAAAGCTAGAGAAATGTGTAAATATGGCATTTGAAATTCAACACCAACAATTGCAAGGTAATACACAGTGGAAGCAAAAATCTAAAAAGGCAATACAAAACTGGGGGAGGGTCCCAGTGCCAAGAATGGCTAAGGAAAGAGACATGGATATGATAATTTTGGAAAGCTTAAAAGCTTCTGCCCATTGTAATAGAACAGTTGGTGAAGCTAAACAAAATGTTGGGGTGTATAGGAAGAAGAGTCATCAGTACAAGCATGCAGGTGATTTTTCTATTATATAAATTACCGGTTTGCCCCCACCTGGAATACTGTTCAAAGTTCTGGAGCCCACACCTTTGGAGGGACTGTGGTGGGGGTGGGGGGGCGCAGTACAGAGGAGAGTGACCAAAATGATCCAGGGGTTATAGGAAAAATGATATGAGGAAAGGTTGAGAGATCTCAGTGTGTATGCTCTAGAAATGTGAAGGGGGGGGTAGATAGATGTTTGCACCGCCATGGGATTAATAGTAAAGTGGGATGAACTGTTCACTTTAAGTGCAAACACCAACACAGAGGGAAATCCACCAAAGTGTGTTGGAGGGATGTTCAAGAGGGATGTCTGAAAATACTTGTCCATAGAAAGGATGGTGGACAAGTGGGACAGTCTATTGAAAAAAGAGGTAGGTGTTAAAACACTGGGATAATTCAAACTAGAGTGGGACAAGCAGAGTGGCCTGATAAGATCAATGGGTGATAGGACTGCTGTATGAAAAAGAAAAGATAGGGAAAAAACCCTAAGAAAGAAAAACGTTGTTAATTCCATTGAGTACATTTCTAGTACACCTTAAAAAATGGATGTACACAAATGGACCATGACTATATTTAATAACAGTATGTGTAGGAATGACAGAATTAATTTTTGAATATTAGTGTTAATATGTTAATGTTATATGTTAATAGTAAATTTACGATGTAACTTTCCTGTCTGGTTTTACCTGTAATGTGTATCGTGCTTTGTTAAATGTTCTTTGCGACGTGAAACCTTTGTAAAAGAGCCCTGGCTCAAAGGTATTAATTCCTAGACTAATAAACTAAACTAAACTAAACTGAATATGGATGGTATTGACCACAGCTTTATACTGTATTGACACTGTTATGTGTGATTCAGTAAGACTTACTGATCACATGGTTGGGAACATTCAGAATAAGTTTCAATAATGTGGTAACCAGCATGAGAAATAATATGAAAAGAACACATTATAACGAGTTGCTATATATTTTATTGATATATTGTATTTCATTTTAGATGTTAATCCTGTCCACATTGAGGAAACAATAGCCGTAGGCAAAAGCTGGTGACAGGCAGGATTTCTACATGTTGACATTTGGCTGTTATAAATTAAAGACCATTAAATTTGAAAGAGAATTTGGTAAGTAAGGACTTCATTCCAATAAAGGTTTGGTTAGTAGTTACAGCATATTGGAACATACACTTCCCAGTGTACAGTAAATCGTTTTTGCAGGTTCAGTGGTAGGACTGGTAATGACTCACACTATTGTCTAGCCACTTTCTTTCTGTGCCACTTCCGTTCTTATGTATGCTGAACTCTGCATGGCAAAATGGGTGAAAATTTATATACTTTATATATGTATTTGATTTTTGTTGACTGGGTAAGCCCACGGGACTGGATGCCTATTTTTTAAGGCTGATCTGGAATTATTATTTATTTATTTAGTTTTCAGAAACCAGGTAAGTACACTGGGCAACAAATGGCCATGTTTAGGAACAACACAGATAACCTAGAGCACACAATACCAGTATAACATAACAGCACTATGATAACAATTAATTACATACAGTACATATCATTATAAGATCAGCACATTAAGAACAGCAGTCATACAATCATGTGTAGTATAATAATATTGATACAACTTATAAAGGAGACATTGTCAAGAGTATTAGTTATAAGTTAGTCAAATACAAAGGGCAACACAGTAACAGGATTCAGAGCCGATATCATAGACAGGAAAACATAGTGTACAAGTACAGTAGCTATAATCAACATATTTGATGAAGTAAATTACAGGGTACATTCATAAATTATGCCCATCATGGTTTGAAAGTCCATAAAAATACATTTTACATGAGATATTGGGCTTGCCTGTAGCTGGCAACAACCTAGAGATATTGATGACTATGTCTACCCATACCACACTGCCATCAATTGTAGAACCCTGTGATGTCACTGACAATCATGCTGTGGCTAATCACATTGTAGTCAACTGCAGCTTGATTATTAGTGACAGCGCAAAATTCAAAAAATGGCACAATGTAGTATCAAGATGGGGTAGACTTAATCACTGATATCTCTGGACTGCTGCCAGCCACAGAGGAGCCCAATGTCTCATTCAAAATATATTTTCATGGAATTTCAGACTATGATATGCACTTTTCATAAATGTTCTCCTTTAGTTTAGTACACAGCCAGGGCTTAAAATAGAGCAAAAGTACCAATATGTAATATGTTAAAATTCCAAGAGAGGAGATCAACTGAGGCACTAACTCAAGGAAGTATTTCTGAGTGCTGATTTAAAGGTGCACATCACATGGCATTATTAATTAATTAATTAGTTAATACTTTAAGTTAAATCTGTTTGTTTTTGTTCACCAGGAAAGGACACTAGGCATAACGACTCATATTTACAAGCATGGCCTGAGTACAGAAAAGAGGGAGTTTCACAAAGTAGAGACTATATGGGCAAAGGAATGCTTTCCAGCTGAGGTTTTCTTATGGAGTATAATGAGTAAGCTACTGGATATTAACTGCTTGCTAGTTTAAAGATACTACCTCATGAAGATGGTAGCCAAGGTAGGAAGAGAACCAAGATTTAACACCTTGATGATCAGGCATGAGAGTGGTGCTTTAAAATCCTATTGTTGCTAGAAACAGGTGGATGTTACATGTATATGCATCTAAGAGTCGGCTAGATATTATATTAGTGGATTTTTTTAGAAATGTCAGAAATAATATGTGTTTAAATTGAAGCTGATATCAGTTTCAGTATGGGGGCAAGATATTGCATGCATAGAAGTTCAATAAAATTAGGGTTTACTATTATAAGTTTATAATCAGCCTCTGGTAGACATGACATGTATTGTTCTTAGCTTAAGAAACACTTTTTGTTATTTTTAATGTTCACTGTTTCACTGTTGTTTAATATACTTATGTATGCACGTGCACTTTTTGAAGTGTCCAATTGAGATACGGTATTTAAAGGCTATATGTCTGGTGTCACAAACGTGCTCCGCAGGTCAGGCCCTCTGCTTCCACAGTGTCAACCTCAAAGTGCAATAGTGTGAACAGGAGACAGACAGAGTAACCCTCCTGTCTGTTTTGGGTCCAAATCTCCTACTAGCCTCAAGTCCTGGGGGTCAAATGTGAACCTTATGCTAGCACATCCAGTTAACAGGCTCAGATATATACCCTCTTCGGGAATGCAGTACAATCTTTCACCCAGTGGCACCCAGCCAGGTTTCCAAAATGTACCCTTATGGCTCAATATGAGACCTAGGTATATTCTTACCTTTAGCAAGATTAGTAACACATTCAAGCCCTCAACAGCTGTCAGACTTAAACACTGGTTCAGCATTCACAAGCAAAAGAAAACTGAGAAGACACAGGCAGTATTTCAAGGAAAATATTGTTTACTAAAAATTGTAAAATAGGTAAAATAACAAACACAGAACAAATATATCAATAACTTACAGTCACATAAAATAAATGGGAAATTACAGAACACAAATACACCTACCAAAAAAACTTGAAAGTTCTTGCCTAGCTAGATGTTACCATAAACTGCCTTCTTAAGTCCAGAGAACTAAGTGTCTCTCTTGAGTTCAGAATAAAGAAACAGTGTTTTCCTCAGATGCTTGACCATTTCAAAATGCATCTCCCCAACCCTTTGTGAGGTCACAGTTAGATCCTCCAATAACTTTAACTTTTAGCATAAATATCCACAAGGATGTATGTTATTACTGTGAAAATCAGCAACTAGCAATTTCCGAAAATATGAGTCTCTTTGATCAAAGCATGCCCTTTGAAGTTTCATAATCCCACAATCTGTCACTAGTTCTCTGCTAGGTGAGAAAACCATAAAGGATCAGCCGATTGACTTCCCTTCTTGCTAGGATCATAAAATTCATATTTAGTTCCCAGCTTCAAAAGCAGAAGCAGGTTATAAGGGGTAATAAACAGTCCCTCTAAAATGAAGGCTTTAATTAGTGGTTTCACTGGTCTGTTCATCACATCCTGCTGTCTCCTCACTCTGACACTTTTGAGGTCAAAGGTCAAGTCTTCTTACACTGACTACCATCCTTAAGCAGGCAGTCACATACCATATACAAATTATTTATAACATAGAGAATAAAGTATGGGTCTGGGTGTGTAACAAGAATTTACACACACCTGAGGGGTTTGATGCTACATAAACCCCGAGAGCGGCTCAAGGGTTTATGTATAGCATTCATTCCCTGAGGGTGTAACCAAGTTATTAATACCCAGAACCATACTTATTTTATACAATTGCTGGATGTCATTTTCCCACAGCAACTATATAAAATAAAAAAAGACATTGTTGTGTGACTACAGCAGTCTGCTTAGCTGTGAGCACGTGCTCTATGTTTGTCAGTCCCTCGCTTTTTATTTATTTATTTTTTTAATTAATTTCGAGGGTATTTCCCTCATTTTGATTCATTTCTGCCTGCCAGCACTTACCGCAGTTAAGAGTAGTGGTCCAGAGGGGGAAAGATGAGGCGGACAGTGGCTGGGAGGAAGAGTGTCAGAGGTGAGGGTGCCTGCGTAGTGCAAGGGAAACCGGGCGCATGTTCACCGTTATAAACGCTCCTTTATAACGGTGAATTATGTCACGGTTTCCCAATGGGAAAAAGGACATGCTGGTTATTATACAAATATTATACAATATAACAGTAAGCAGGTAGCAGAGCATCACAACTGGCCCATAACTAGCCGTGATGAAGCAACACAATTGGTGGGTATAAAACATTAGCTATGTGATTCCACTATGTTGCCAGTGACGTGATGCTGTGTGCTTCCTCTGAATTTGTAACCATGATCTTTTATACTTCTCTTTCACGATGGGAGATTGTGTAACTTCTGAATTAAAATTGGGAACCAGCATTTTATCCATGTATCCTGTGTGTGACAGATAAGTAGTCATTTTAACTGTACATTTTGAGGTTGGCACATTGTGTTATTTTTTTTGGAAAACAGTTTGTTGGGAGGCGTGTGAATCTCTCTAGCTTACCTACCTGAATATTGTTTCCGAGAGCTACACCCCCATTTTCTTTTGTACAGAGAGACTTTTCTAATTAGTTCTCTATGCTATTTGAAAGCTAGAACTGACTGGACCTTATGGATACTATGAGCCACTCTCCTAGAGGACTTCTTCTACCAACAAGTGGGATGGGCAGTAGAGAGGTAGGGTAGCAGAAGGATGAAGGAATATGAATCAGAATGGAGTCAAGGGTTCCTGTCAAGAACTGATTTCTGCCTCTGGTAAAACTGTTTCAGCCTGAGCTCTGTACTGAGCAGGTTAGGGATGGTATACCCAGTAGGGAGTCAGTGTCATTAAAAAGTTAGCCAGGACAGAATAGAAGCCCTATAAGAGGTTGTGACATGATGGAATAGGACCCTGTCCCATTTGTTAAAGAACGTGTTTAAAATACAAGGCTCTTTCCTTTTCTGTCTCTTCTCTTCTGATTGCACAACCAAATTTTCCTGTGAGACTTCAGATTTGATCACCCCGACAATCTTGCAGTTCTTTGCCTCTCACTGTCTCTCAGTCCTCTCTTGCTGTCTATTTTTCCTCCCTTGCATATCCGCTGATACAAAAATATATGCAAATCAATATGTGGAAATGTAACTGATGTAGGGATCTCTTTTGTTTAGAAAATATATAGTGTTACTGTTGAAATGTAAATGTTTATGACTGTGTATGACTGTGTTTAGAGCAGTTCAGCACTTCAGTAGGAACTGCCATAGAAATGTTTCATCCACTACACTTTACTAGAAAATAAATTTTTTTTCATTTTCAGGTCTCGTTTCCAGGGTTTATAGCATATGTTGAAAGCCTGTTCCAGAAAGTATATAAAAAGCATTTGAGACTCCGCAACTGACATAGTGCTTACCATGACAACACAGTATGATGTCATAATTAGCGTTCTAAGGTCTCTTATAGTCAGATGCTTAAAGAACAAGGTCCTGCATGCCCTCACCTGACTTGACAATGTGCCCTGGGCAGCCTATCCATCCCCCCCACTATACCTTCCTCCTCTAGGTTCATGTAAGGATGTACCCCTCTGTATCGCCTATGGATTTAGTACATCATTGACTGTAACCTATAATATATGATAATATGTAACTAAGTGTTTTATATGTTCAATGCTTCTCTTGCACCTGTAATGTTGTCCTCTGTATCTTGCACAATGTACTACTGTCTGCCCTCTCTGCAATGAGGTGCCTTTGTAAATGGGTCTCTGACTCAAAGGTTGTAAATCTGACTTGCAAAATATGAAAAAAACAAATAAATAAATTTATAATTTGAGATGACTGCAAAAAGCTGTTGGAAGCTAGAGGTTACCAGAGTTCAATTTGTAAGCTTTTTGCAAAAGCTGAAGGGGCCTCAGCAAGCACACTGTGCTCTAGCAGCTCCTGAAACTTACAAGAACAGAACACTTACAAAAACAGGATGCTTGCCAAGAGTGGGGCTGAAAGGACTTATAAGAGCTAAGCTGCAACTGCAAGAAAGATTAGGAAAACAAGGGACACACAGACTGAAAGAAAACGTTATTTTATTTTGCCTTTGTAAATAGTTATACTGAACAAGTTTATTTTATGATACTGCTAGTGCAAATACATATGTTTTGGTGACTTCTTACAACTGCTCCTAGTTTTCCTATGCTTCCTAACCTGTGCCTTGATGACAGGGGTATCAGCACTAGAAAGGTGATAGTAATGGGGGACTCCATTGTGAGGATGACAGAGAAACTAGTGTGTTCTATGGATTCAGAAAACAGGATGGTTCCTTGTAGCCCTGTGGCCATGACAGTCATACTTAGATTTGATATGGTGGAGCTCTTTGGGAAAAAGGAAGAGAGGGAGGGATGCCAGACATGATGGTGCATATGAACATGAATTACCTGGCCAAAGGAAGTGTTAAAAAGGTTTAGAAAAGTTTCTGTACTCTAGGCAGAACTCTTAAAGACAGAGGAAGTTCAGTTAGCTTCTATGAGCCCCTACTTGAGGCTACATGAGGGAGAGAAGTGGCAGTACAGGATTTTTCAGTGTGATGCATGGCTAAATGTATGGTGCAAGGAGCAGGGGTTTCAGTACTGAGGGTACTGTGAACATCACTGGAGAGGATGGCAGCTATTTAAGAGGGTTGTCTGCACCTCACCAAGGAGGGCCAAAGATGTTAGGGCAGAGGTTTACAGCTCACATAATGACTCAGTTAAACTAGGTAAGGGTGGGAATGGTAGACAAGCCCAGACACCCCCCCCCCACAAGAAATGGGTCCAAACAGACCTCTTGACCCAGAAAGTACCAAACCTAATAATAAGAGTGACACTGAGACTGGAAGTGGAGGGGGGGGGTGAGACCAGGATGAAATGAAAATGGACTAGCAATGCAATAGCAGGAGCCAGATAGGCAGAAGTACAAGGATCTAGGGAAGGATGCATTGTACCCATAAAGGGGGCAGAGGGTACACAGTAAGCAAGGAGACATGAGGAATGGAGCAGAGGGTGAACAGCAGTTTAGGAAAGGAGGGCCATCAGATATTCTGGAGAGTACAAACACTGCTGTTTTCAATGCATAAACATTTTTATTGCAGCCTCAACCCCATACTGATAGCTGCCAAGGAAATTCTTATGTTTCACACCCTTTGGTGCTTCATCAGAGATACCAAATTATGCAACAGTCAAGTCATTTAATAAGATTCAGAAAATATCTTTAACCAATCAAAGTGTTTTACTTAATTAAATAATTAGTCATGTGATTTACTATGGCTTTTCATTCATTAGAAACGCTAAACAAAAACATAAATATTGTTATGACCACCACCTAGTGGATACGGATGGGAATTTCATTCATACAGACTGTTGTAGAAACAGCATACACATACATCAAGAGAAAATAAAAAACATTTGTGTAAAATGTCTTAGGTGCTTTCTTCAGCTGCCCATAGGGAATTCTTCACATAGTGTATATGATTACGACTCCTTTTAGTACTGCAGACACTTGTAGAACCTCAGTGTCCTTGAGGAGTTTGCTGGAAATATTAATGACCGTTAGTATCTGCTGATTATTCCTGGAGGTGAACACCACATGCCACGCCCTCTTATTCCTCCTCTTGCCCCTCCTCATCTTCCACTTCCTCTTCTTTGTTCCCCTCTTCCTTCTGATGGGAATTGGAATCTCGTGCATCATGTGCTCCTCCTGGGGACTGCCCAGAAGGAGTTACCCCTAAAAAAAGACCCTAATTTTCACTGTCATTGAATTCAGATGTACTTTCCCCAGTACTATAGTCTACATGTTTAGTCTGTTTCAGAATAGAGCATATGGCAGTCTCACTCATGTTTGTGACTCTCAGGTCAGTCTCATTATTATTTAGGGCTGTATCAGATGTAAGACTTGGAGGGTTTCCGGCGATAATAGTTTTTTTCCAATTAAATATTATGTTGTTCTTGAAATCATTATAGTACCTTAGAAACGTCTTCTTTTTTGTGCTTGTATTTTTAAATCATAACTCTTTAGGTAATCTTTAAATTAAGACTCACAATGATCCATAATCAGCATGTTTTTTCAAATTTGTCACAATCGCTACCTCTGCCTTTAAATCTTATTTCACCTCCTCAGGGATTTCTGTGCTCACTTTATGGTTCAAGTCCATCAATTTGTCTGATGCCTCTAACATAATAGTGTCCCATTCTTTTATGAAACGCTGCCTGTCTTCTCCATAAGTTGGTTTCTTTATTATTCTAAGACCTCTCAGGACATGTTTTGCCGATAGACATTTTACCAAATGTTTTTAATTTTCCCTTGATGTATGTGTATGCTGTTTTTACAACAGTCTGTATGAATGAAATTACCATTGGTATCCACTAGGTGGTGGTCACAACAATATTTATGTTTTTGTTTAACGTTTCTAATGAATGAAATGCCATATTAAATCTCATAACTGTTTAATTAAGTAAAGCACTTTAATTGGCTAAAGACATTTTTTGAATTTTGTTAAACGTGAAAATGATTGACTGTTGCATTATTTGGTATCTCTGATGAAGCACCGAAGGGTGTGAAACATAAGAATTTCCTTGGCAGCTATAAGTATGGGGGTGAGGCTGTAATAAAAAAGTTTATGCATTGAAAACAGCATAATTGATATTTCCAGTGGCACCACCATCCCAGTGCCTGTCCGACTTTGCAATTATTCTGGAGAGTGGTATATATGAATGCCAAAATCCTCTGCAATAATATGTGTGACCTTCATGTGCTGGTGGCTGATGCTCATTTGGACCTACATTAGTGGCCGTGATGGAAACCTGGGCAACTTGGCATGCAAACTCAAAACTCATAATTTCTGGCTGCACCCTCTACATGAAGGACAGTGCAGAAGGTAAAGGCAGTAGGGTAGCAGTTTACAACAGGGAAGGTTTCAAAGCTTTAGAGGATAAGGACCTGAACAGGAGCACTAATACTGAGACCCTTGGGGTACAGGTGTCAGCAGGTAGGAAGAGGGTCATCAAGGTTGGTGTAGCTTATTGGCCACCAAATCAGAAGTAGAAAGTAGACAGGATACTAGGGCTAAAGAGCAGCAAGACTGTGGCTCAGAGTGAAGTGGTGATGATAGGGGACTTCAACATGCCAGACATGGATCAGAGTATCCCAGTAGCATCACGCGTCAGGAGCAAAGGGCTGGTGGAGGCATTCCAGGATGGATTCCTGACAGTGAATTTGAGAACCACTGAGAGAGGAACCAATCCTAGACTTGGTCTTTACAAAGAGGGATGCCATCTGGAACATTACTGTAAAAGAATTGCTGAGAAGCAGTGACTATTATTCAATATGGTTCAACCTAGAGTTGGAGGCTCTTCGCACCAATTCTAGCACCACAGTGCTGGAGAAGGGCTGATATTGGTAGGATGAAGAAAGTACTTAAGGATAGGTTAGATGGTGTGAAGCTGGCAGTAGGGGTAGACAGGAAGTGGGCTATAATTAGGGAAGGATTGGAAGAGATCACTTACGTCTGTGTAAGGAAGGCCGTGAAGAATACGACGAGAAGGAAGCCTATATTGTATACAAGGTAGGTAGGCAAGGCACTGAGGGAAAAGAGCATGACTTTCAAATGTTACAAAGCCAGCCAAACAGGTAAAAACAGAGAGATGTATCTAAGCAATCAGAACTAAGAAAACAGGATTGTGATGAAGGGGAAAGCAGAAGCCGAGCTCAAACTAGCTGACGGAATGAGAGATTGGGATGAAGTTTTCTTCTGTTATATCAGAAAGAAACAAAAAAATGAAATAGGAATTGTAAGGCTGAAAGGGGGGCGGGTAAGAGGAAAACAATACTGGTAAAGCAGATATACTATGTACTTTTGTTCTGTGTTTATGGCAGAGGGGAAGAGGCCACCCCCACAGTGTTGGATCAGACCCAAGCAGGAGGGGCGTCAGATGGACATGTCAGATATAGCAGAAGACAGGGTAATTAAGGGGCTAGGGTCACAAAATATAGAAAAATCTCGACTGCACTCAAGGCTACTACAAGAGATGGACCAAGTGTTATCAGCATCACTAACGGACCTCTTCAGTTGCTCACTGGAAGCAGGAGTTAAACCAGGTGATTGGAGTGTAGATGAAGTTATGCCACTACACAAGAACAGCAGTAGGGATGACCCAGGAAGCTACTGGCCGGTCAGCTTGACCTCAATAGTTGGTCAGATGCTGGAAATCATTATTAAGGAAAAGCCGATGGAGCTCCAGGAGGTAAATGGTTTACAGGACACTAGGCAGCACAGGTTCATTGTGGGAAGTTCATGCCAGATGAACATGATGGATATCTTTGATTGGGTAACAAAGGCCGCTGACAGAGGCCATGCTGTGGATGTTAGGTACCTGGACTTTGATTAAGTGTTGAACTCTGTCCCACTTAGGAACTGACTGACCTGGGTGAAGGGTATAACTCAGATACCTGGGTTCAAAACTGGCTACTGGAGGGGGAAAACAGGAAGCAGTGTTCAGTAGGAAATTTTTACAGGTAAAGGCAGTCACTAGTTGGTTGCCACACGGGAAGGTCCTGGGATTGGTATGTTTCAACATCTTTATTTGTGACAAAGGTGAAGATATCCAGGGCAAGATATGTCTCTTCGTGGATGGCACAAGACTGTGCAGTAGGGAGGGAGGATAGAGAAGGAATAAGGGTACTGAAGGAGGATTTAGAGGGGGTGGAAAGGTAGTCCAGGGTATGGTAGTTAAGGTTTAATGCATAGATGTGCAGTGTCATAGATGTAACCCCTTCCTAGGGGGCTTACCTTAATTGCCCCATGTCCTCGTTGTTCCCGTTTTCCTTCTGCTACTGCTCTGGCATCCCCCAAGCTACCCGAACTCCTCCTTGTACCCTTTAATCCCCCCCATACCCATGCGGCCTATTTTGTTATTTAAGCCCAGTTTGGGCTAAAGTTCTTCACTGTGAGTCACTGGCATGTTTTTGGTGCCGTCAGTGCCCGCGCATGCACAGGATGCATATTGATGTGCCGCCTGCTTAATTTGCAGGGTAAACGGTGAAGTATTCTTGAGGCCCCAGTGTCTCTCCTCAGCTATATGAGGGCCGGTGACCAGAATGCTGCAGCTTGGAAGTTGCTTTGGGGGGGCTAATTTAAAAAGTTCAAAACTGGGGCTACTAGTGGGGCTCATTAATATGCCTGAGCCCTGCTAAATACTCATAAGTGCCGCCTGCCGCCTGGGGGTACTATGCAACGGCAGCTGCGACAGTGAACATACAGGGGTTATTAAATTGAATGTGGGCTTATCTGAAGGAGAAGTGTTTGGGCTACAAGCATACCTCTTAACTGTCACACATTATGAGGTACGTTACTCATTTTACCTCTCAGAAACCCTTTGTCCATCATGGGGAAGGTGATATTCCACATTCCCCACTGAGACTTTAAAGCAGAAATTCATAATAATCTATTATGCTTTGTTATACAAAAACATTATGAACATTAGTGCACTGATAGCTATAGTGTTCTGAGCTTCCAGTGCCATGTTAGATGATGTGTCACACATTTTGCTCATTTGTCACACATCGTGTCACACATTTTGGTGGAGAAAGGTTGAGAGGTATGTGGGGGGCAAATATAATCATATACTTTATTTCCTGGCTGCTTTGAACTTTTAAACTTGTGGGACTGCATTTCCGGGTCAGTATTTTCTACAGCAGCCACCATTTTGGTAGTGTTTCAGCCAATCATGAACTGGAATTTCATCTAGAGACTCTTGGGAGTATAATACAGATTTATGGGAGAAAATCTGGGACAAAGTTTGTGTGCCTAAATTGCAGCCAGTTAAGAGACTTAAACTGTGTTCGGCAGCCTGAACAGCCAATTGGATTCTAAGGATTTCTGCCTTGATTTAAGAGGAACAGTTTGAATTTGAATTCAGTTCTGCAGAGAGACCAGACTGAAAGGGACTGCCAAGAGCAGCCTGCAGTTCAGGTGCAGGCCTGTGCTGTGACTCCAGCTCGAATTTCCGAGCCGGCTCTTCAGAGACTCAGGCCTGCAAGAGACCTAATTGCTTCTATGTGTGTTACTGGTGGTTGAAATGTGAGGATTAATTGCCAGGAACTGCCTGCCTGCAGTTTGGAGGTTTTGCTCAGTGAATCAACTGAAATTTCTTGCCAGCTTGGAACTGAACTGAGAGGGAGAGACTTAAATGCTGTTTTCCCTCAAGGGTGCGAGACTGATTTTGATCGAGAGGTTTGCTCAATGAATCTACTGCATTAGCAACCAGACTGTATCCGAACTGATACAATGTTAGTGCTACTTATTTTAAATGTGCTAAATGTGTTACATGGGTAGAGACCTGCTTGCCTACGACCCAACCTGTTATGCCAGCTGGAGTAGGGGTACCAGATTTTGGGATGCCAAAAAGAGGACACTTAGTCCATCCCACTGTTAGCCCTTGTGCCAGACCCCGAGTAAATAGGTTTAAAGACTCTATTGCTGTCACAACTCATTTACAAGGAGGTCCTGGGTAGGCGACAGTAAAAAAGTTATAACAATAATAATAATACAACAGGCTAGAAAAGGTACATGAAGAGTATTTGGCAACTAGAAAAGAGGACAAGTCCTTGTAAAAGAGGACATCTGGTAACCCTAAGCTGGAGGCTTCACCAGCAAAAAGAATGAACTTTGCCAAACTGTTCATCCTGCCTGGGCCTTTGCCAATCTGGCCTAGACTGAATACACTGCACAAGACACTGTTTCAGTGAGAGACTGGCTTCAAGGATCCAGCCCCCTGCAAAACAACAACTCACAGGTTGCAGCCACCTGGAGGAAAGACCTTGAAGAGGAAGTGCATTGTGTCAGCCCTGTTTCCCCATGTTCATTGGTGAACACCACGAGATCTCCATATAGCCTGACTTCCTGCAAAAATCTGGTAGTGTGAGTACAATCAGGGTAGCTCCCTGTAACCAATCTTTAAATCATCTATGGTGCCATCTAATTGCTGTAACTTTCTGGGTTTACAAGAAACTGAGACAATCATTTCATTATTGTGCATGCTGCTTTTTTTCCATCAAGGACCCCAACATCAGCTGCATTGCTGACCACCCCCGGGCAATGCCTCTGGCTAGGCAGATATTCCATCCTGCGTACCCAGAGTTGCGTGACTGTCATTTGGAACTAAAAGTGCATGCCAAACCAGAATAAAATCAGATTGCCAATCATTTGCCTAGATTCATGCCTCCTTCCTTGTTCACGACCCCTAAATAAACCTAATTGTCTTTTTCACGTTTAACCTGGCTAGTGTGCATATTATTAGTTGGGTTACGGTATTGAAAGTGTACATCTGTATTGCTAACCTTGTTTTACAGGGGGTTTCCAGGGAAGTTGCTGCAAGTCCTACCCTAGTGGTAAGTGTGATGGGTGTGTGCATATTATTACTGTTTTATACTAATTGTGAATTTACTGCTGTACCAGGTACTGGGCCAATAGGAGGGTTGGTGGGTGGTCATAGCTTCCCAGAGGGCTATAGCAGAACAGGTAGATACCCCGATTACCATTACTCTGGGTGGAGGCACTTTATTACTGAATCCAGGCCTCTCAACCTGTGCCCAGACATACAGGTAGGGGCAGTAACTTTAGGGATAGCACTGCCTAGGGGTTACATACACATAGGAGCAAAGAACCCTAGAATGAAATACAGGATGGATGTGAGGGTGGAACAGACAAAAGAAGAGAAGGATCTGGATGTTATTATCTAAAACAATCCAATCAATATGATTAGGCAGTAAACAAGTCCAATAGAATGTTGGGATGCATAAGCAGGAGGGTCAGCAGTAGGCATAAGGAGGAGATACTGCACTACACCTGTACAGATGCCTGGTCAGACCCCACTGAGGTCCTGTCCAGGCTGAGGTCTGTCCAGACTAATAGTTTGTGCTTAAAAATGTTTTACGCTTACCAAGTTAGTGCATCCACCATTCTATTAGCCATTTTTTTAACATGCACTACCCTCATTCATACGGGGGTGATAAATACCTGATGGTCATGCTAGGGAGTATCACATTTTTCGATAATGCAGCACTGCTGTTATTAGGAGATAGTGGGTTATTCTGTGAGCCTGTGCCATGTTGCTTAGCAACCAGTATTTGAAAGTGGCAGCATCTTCTGTGAATTTCATTTTTATATTGGCTTGCGCGAACGCGCAAGCAACATCTTGTGGTAGTAGCACATTTCAGAGGTGTGTCAGTATTGTGGTGAATGCAGGGGATGCTTTAGTGGGTGCGTCCCTCGGCCACCAACCAGTGAGCATGCTGCCAATGACAGCAGTTTGAGAGAGAGCCACAGAGTTGAAACAAATCTGCTGCTGCAATCAGAGACAGGCATGTCATTGCAGTAGCAGATGACACGCCTCCATTATGTGCTTTTCCTGGTGAAACATTTAAATAAATAAGGCGTCTGCTGCCGTCCACCACACAATCTCCAGAAAGCCAACATCAGGGTGCCCAATGCCCATGTCAGTATGTCCCCCCCTCACATTATGTGGCACACCGTAACATGGTTGCTCCTGCTGCCTGTCATTCCCCCTTGAAAAGCTGACATCGGGGTGCCCAATCCCTTTGATGACATTCTTAGTGTGTCTTTCCTTGTTAAAATATTCTCCTTTCCAACACTGGGATGCCCACTCCTGGTGTTGGACATGTGCCCTCCCTCACCCATCTATACTCCTTGCCAACATTGGGGTGCCCGATCTCCATGTCAGCATCGCCCCCCGAACCCTGGCACACTGGGAGCCCACCCCAGTTTGCCTATTTTTTTGTGTGTGTAACCTGTAAATGAAGAAAACCTTCCCTCGTGGTCTTTTTTTTCCCCCTGCAAACAAGAAAATGGCCTACTGTTGTCTACCTCATCCCTTGTCCCCCTTCCCCATCCTCTCTCCCTCTGCAAGTGCAAGTGAAAATAATAAAGGTACAAAATATGGAGAAAAACATTCCTGTTTTCAAAAGAAACGGTAAGTTCCCTAACTGAGTTGGAGCAGTAAATGGCAACCATTTCCCAGTCATCTGCCCCAGCACATTGCCACTGAGTTCTATAACCACAAGTGCTACTATTCTGTCCTAGTGCTGGCATGGGTGGATCATCAGTATTGGTTTATTGACACTGATGTTGACTGTCCGAGAAATGTTCTCCATGTTCAAGTGTTTAGGAACAGCAAAGTTCATCATATATGACAGCAGGGTGCATTGTTCAAACCAATTCAGCATATCACAGGTGATGTGGATGCACCTGTTATAATTCTGGCGGATCTCACATACCACCTCCTGACCTGGGTGATGAAACCCTATCATGACGTTTGTTACCAAAAAAAAGGAATATTACTTATTGTTTGTATTGTGCTGAAATGTGCTTTAGGCAGGCTGAAAGGGAGATGGCATAATCTCATGAAGCATATTGATTTCAGCTTGGAAAACATTCCTTTTATAATCACTTCATGCTGTGCATTACACAACATCTGTAAAATGAAAGGCGAAGGGTTTGACGTTTGTTGAGTGATTGTGACAGGAGTGCATACCAGCAGCTTGAGACTGAAAAAACATCACCAGAAAACTTGTCTGCTGCACCTCAAAGCAGATAAGCAGTAGCAGTGAGAGATGCACTGGCAACATATTTTGAAATGCAGATGTGAAGTGTTAAATAATGAATTATGAATGTTCAGCAAGTATTATTATCACATTCAGATGCACACATGGGTAGGAGCTGAATAAGTCAAGCGGGAGGGGACACACTATATACTGTACTATCCATGGTATTAAATGTCAGCATAACATTAAATCTACTGTACTTTAATTAGTAAATAAATACAATTTTGTCACAAGATGTTACAGTTGGAAAACATTCAAACCTTGTATCACTGTTGAGTAACATACAAACTATAGCTTATAAACTTGATAACTCATGTTCTGATTTAATCAGATTAGTTTTACCGAATATTATAATGCTACAGGAAATGATAAATAAGTGGTTAACAAATGTCAGCATAGTTGCTTAACATGTTTTACTTATTTAAACATAAATGCAGTAAGCACCAAATGCATTTGAATATTAAAATGCTTTTTGCAGACAACATAACTTGTTTTGAGTGGATCACCTAAACATGTATGATTGAACAAATCAAACAAAAATGTCAAGATTTCTTTAACAGTTAAACTGAATGATTTTTTTTATATAAGTGTATGTACTTCAAAAACACTGGGCACTGTTCAGGAATCCCCGTGCTATGCAATGTGTAAGACCAGTGTGTATGCCGTTATGTGTGCAACACATGTAGTGCAACCATAAATGGCATGCACAACCTTAATACACAGCCACATGAAACTCAGACATGTGTACATGGACCCATAGTTATGCGAGTGTTCCTGGTGCATGCTGAGCAAATACGCCACCTAGTAAAATGGACGTGCACATGCAAAACACTACATACACTGAACTGCAACATGCCAAGGTGGGTAAAAGAATATACTAGGCAGACCCCTGCCAGAAACAGTGGTGGGCAGTACCTAATTTGGATCCCTAAAGTACCATGATACCTATCTACAGCAGCCATTGTGACTGCATTTACCAGCACACAGATTCAGTGGACTGGGACTGCTATGTGCCAGTTCTCCTCTGAAATGCCCCCCAAGGCACCATGGACAATAGCTTGAAGGGCACTAAATATCACCTGTATTGGCCAGGCAAACACTTACTACAGGTGTGCATAAGGTACAACCCCCCTCATTCATTATTCATGGTGTCATGGAACTCACTGCCAAAAGAAGCCTCCCTGGAATCCACAGTAGCATGCAAGACAAAGGCACAGTAAAACACAAATGGAAATTGAATGAAATATGTCCAGTAGCCCCCACAACATGGCAGTCATTCTCATCATGAATAGAATAACCTTGTCAACCCCAGCACTCAGCAACCAATGGCATAGTCCACTGGTGATAAACAGCTGACTAATCACTCTTAATGACCTGGACCTCGTTGTCATCTAAACATTAGCTGCTACCCCCGGTTGGTCCTGATTCAGGTGGACTGCAGGCACTGGCCCTCAGTGGGTTGACCTCCCTCAGCATGAGATGCTGTAGTGGACTACTGAAGTCCTGCAATGACACAAACAGGTGGACACCATGTCATCCGAGCATCCATGTAGGCCCTGCACCTGGCTGGGTAGCACGCATGTGTTAACAGTGATGTGGTGCATACAGAGGCCCGGTAGTAGCACAGTAGCACCCAAACAAGATACATATCAGCATTGTCACACACATACCTGTGATATCTCGAGAAAGATTTCATGGAGCTGTATTCCTCATGTTGCAGGCCCTCGGGTAGCCACAGATCCTGATGGGCATGCCTCACCATGACAACTAGTATGCCAGTCCCATGGTACTCAAGCTGAAGAGTTATCCAGCCTGGTTTCCCCTAATAGCTTTGTGTGGGATAGAAAAGCTTACACTATTAACAGCAAATCACACAGCACCAAAGACCTGTCCTACATCCTTGGCACAATAGCACTCACCTGCAGATGCTATGTTACTGTCGACAGGTGTCCATGCTTGTTCTACTAGGACATTAGCCAGACACACAGTGATCTGTGTGGCATTTCTGGTACAACACTATGTGCCGGTCGATGCCACTCACATGCACTGCAAGACACACTTGCAACATAAGTACCAGCAGCACCCTAAACATCCGCAGTGCTGGGCAAACTGTGACACAGACAACCAGTGATAAACTGCAGGGTTTGCATGGTCACACCTATTAAAGGTCAGTACCGCACCTCATGGGCACACAAGGACTGTATGGGTGACTGCAGCAGGCACTTTGGAGCAGAGAATCTGCAAGTTGCACCATGTTTTACCCAGTTGAAGTTCAGGGAGCACACAGGTCACCCATGTGACCCCATAAGGCCATGGAACACAGACACAACTCCAGGAAGTGATGCAGAGCAATATGTTCATCACTGCTGATGAACATTCTCCTGCATAGAGGGATTGGGAGCATAGGAAATACCATGCACAGCCAATGGTGATCTGCCCACCCCTGCAAGTGGCCACACTGTGTGATAGGCATTGGGTTAAGCAGTTCTGCATGGACCATGGCACTGTTTGTGAACTGTGTGACCTACTACAGGATGACATATCGCCTGCTACCAAATGATTACAAGCACAGACAAGGGAGCAGAAAATACTATATGCCCTTGCATATTATGCCACTGGCATCTTCCAGAGGATGGGCGGTGACCAGTTCTCATGCCATGTGCACTGCACTAGATAACCAACACCCTGGTCAGAGATGTAGCCGACTACATTGCAATCCCCACCACTGAGTGGCCATGTGAGACTCAAAGGTGAGATTCTATGCAAAAGATGGCTTCCTGAATGTACTAGATAACACAGATTGCACATATGTTGCAATATTGTTGCCACCTTTGCATGAAGAGGCATGCTGTAACTGGAAGGGTTATCACAACATCAGTGTTCAGGTGGCATGTAACGTCAATGGGATCATTATGAAGGTGTGCATGAAATACTCTAGTTTTAGTCACAGCTCATTCATATTTGACCACTCATGGCTCACTGCACTCTTACAGGCAGATGAAGAATGATCAAGATGGCTTCTAGATAAGTACAGTGCTGTGAGGGTTCTATAGGGCATCATGGGCAATCACCTGTACATCATTAATTGTTGTTCTCCCCACAGGTGACAACAGCTACTCACTGAGACCTCACCTTATGACACCCTACTTGTCACCAACAGCAGAGATGGGGGCACTGTGTAGTACGGCACACCGTAAAACAAACTGCATGGTGAAACATACATTTGGACTATTAAAATGTGCTTGTTGTCTGGATAAAATAGGAGGCTCATGTTATTGCCCCAAGACAGGTATGTAGTGTGTTTCTTGAAGGCACAATGCTGCACAACATAGCTGTTAGGAATTGTATACCCATGCCTACAGACGTACAGTACCTGATTGTGGCCAGCTGGATGGGGCGCAAGGCAACATCAGGCCTGCAGTGGTTCATCTTTATGATGACACATTGTTTGGGATGAAAGCAAGGCATATGCTAATGCAAAGAGCATTCAGTGAGTCCAAGTGAGGTGTGTTGGTGTTGTGGGTGGGTGAGTGGTGCAAGTTTGTTGGTTGCAAATGTATTGACTTAACAGTACACAAGTTGTGTATTAACCCAATGTGGTGGTGTATTGAGCAGTGTGTTTGTGTGGTGCTACAGTGGTTTAGTAATGTAGCTGGATACTTGTGTGCCTGGGTTTCATGTCTTCCCCCATGATTTGGTGCCATGAGATCCATGTTGGGCAAGTGTTGCTAAGTGTTTGCATCGGTGTGTCACATTGCTCCATGCATGTTCTAAGGACTTCTAAGATCAGAAGTTCCGAGAAGAAACTGGTGAAACATTGGGGTGATGTCACCTTAATAAAGAATTTTGAACTCTAATCCCATTTTGTTTGCTTTTTACAAACAGCAGTGGGTATAGCCAAATAATTTATTGACTGTTCAATACACCAGAGCTACACCACAACTGAACATCTTATTACATGGTGATGTCCTGATGTACATATTGACTACTCCATGCATGTCTCAGTGCCTGCCCTGGGTGGTGTCTGTGTGTTGGACTGTGTGCTGGCAGATGTGACACTCGACCTCATCAATTCACCATTTCCTCTGGATTTGACTTTTTCATTTAGTGCTTTCTCCTTAGATCTAGTAGGCCCACCCTGGGCGCTACTGTGGTGTGGGCACCTTACTACTGCTGCAGCTCACACTGAAGAAGGAAAGCCTTAACCTGGCTTCCCCCAGGATTATGCCGCCAACTCCAAGAAGCTGACTGGGCGCTCCTGTAGCATGGCTTCCTACAGTGCCTGCCACCACCTCCCACCAGCTCACGGGGAAGCCTTGCCTTGGCTACCCAGGACAAGAACTACCAGTACTGCACCCCAGGTAACGACCTCTCAATGCTTTTTTTTTTTTTTTAAACTCTTGGACTTTCGGGCTCTTCCCACCCATGGCTGCTGATTAGCCTGCTTATCCACCTGGTTTGAACTGATTGGTTCCCCGGCTTCGTGGCAGTCCTTGCTTGGTCTCTTCTTCAATCTTTTCTAAGACTGTTAGACCGAATATTTCTCTGTGTACTAAATTTTTGCTAATACTTGCCTAGACTGCTAGAACTGAATACCTGCCTGCTAAATAATGTACTAAAAATATTTAGAGCCTAGTCTGCTGCTGCATGCAATTGTTTATTTATTTATTTACTTTTTTGCAATTGTTTAACCAGGACTAGCACACTAAGCTGAACGCTTGTTTACAGGTGCGACCTAGGAGCGCAGAGAAGTTAAGTGACTTGCTTAGGGTCACACAGTATGCAAGTGGGAGCAGTGGGATTCAAACCCAAGTATCCAGATTTGCAGCTCAGAGCCTTAAACCACTGCACTATACTGCTTCCAAATGCTACTGTTTACTGCTGTGTTTAAGTTAATTTGTGCCCTGCTTAAACTGAACTTGTGTTACGGCAGCCGTTTGGCTACACTTTAACTCCTGTACTATCTCTGCTGTTTCTATCCTTGCTCTCTATCTGCCAGCAGCTGCCCGGCAGCTCTACCTTTAAATTCCTCCTCTAATCAGCCCTTTCTCCCTGCTACTGTAGCGGCCCACCAACAGCAACTTCTCTGCACCTTGCCTGACTTGCCTCTGCTTGGCTGACTCAGTACTACCCTGCTACTCACTAAGCCTGAGCCTCTCCTCTCATCTCCCTGCATCTTACTGTTCTGACCAGGCCTCTGCCCACGGAATGCGGTGCTGCCTGAAAACCAGCCCCTTTCCTAATCCCCCTCCCCTCACTTCTTCTACAGACCACCCACCCACTTAGCTTAATCTGTCTTTTGTTCTACTTTCCCCAGACCCTTACTGGCTGTCTGCCACCAGCCCACGGCCAACTACTCCCAACCCACTCTTAGCTACAGCTATTTATTTTCTCCCTCTTCTCACTTCCCTCCTCAGATCTAGTTAGCCCACCCTGGGAGCTACTGCGATGCAGCCACCCTGCTACTGCCACGGCTCACATTGAAGAAGGGAAGCCTTAACCCGGCCCCCCCCAGGACCATGTGGCCATCTCCAAGAAGCCGATCGGGTGCTCCTGTAATGTGACTGCCCACAGCGCCTGCTGCCATCTCCCACCAGCTCATGGGGAAGCCCTGACTCGGCTAACCCGGACAAGGACTACCAGTCTGTTGTTCCCACCCTATCTGAACTCTTTGTTATATAGCACCTCGTGATCACATGACCCGAGGCAAAACTTACTAAGTGCCTGCTTTCCCATCTGCTCCTTATATGGACCTACTGCTAGAGGGATTCAGAAAAGTGAGCAATTTCACTTCATATGAGTAGTAGTACCTCTTGAGTGCCTTGTCTCATGCTAGGTTGGAATGAACCATTATAAACAACCTGCAGACGAACCAGCAATGGAACCTACAATGACATCCTCGAAACCTAGGATTTTATTGTGCCTTGTCTCACTCGCACTGATATCTCCCACAGAGCCCCCGAGCTGCAAGCTGCCGCCAGCTTCCCTATCTCACCCCCAGGTGACTGTACTCTATGCATATGGCACGACCACTTCTCCCAACTCCTGGACAAGCTCATACTCTTTTTTTTTTTTAGTCTTTGGTAACCAGATAAGGCCCACTAGGCACAAGTGCCTGTTTTCAGGGGTGACTTGGGAGCACTGGGCGGTTAAGTGACTTGCTCAGAGTCACACAGTATGCAAGTGGAGGTTGTGAGAATCAGACTCAGGTCTGGTCTGCTGGATGTATCAAGCTCATTCATACCTCATTCGTCTAACCTCTAGGCTATACTGCCAGCCCAACTCTACAAAAGGGCACCTCATTTATTGTCCCCAGGACCACAGGCCTAAATATCCCTCCTTAGTCTGGCACTGGCACATCCATGGATTCCTTGCATGCTGCCGCTCCTCTAAAATGCTGATATCAGGGACACGGCAACGCTCAAGAAGCTACAAACTCCTTCCGAACCACATTACCTGCCTACTACTGCTACTACTATTGCTATCGGGTAACATACACTCCAACCCTGGCCCTCCTCACTCTCAGAATAACCCATAACAAAAATCTGCAGGACTCACCCTTGCCACCTTAAACATCTGCAGTCTGCTGCCCAAACTAGACAACCTAAAGGTATGGGTTATCAAACACAACCCCAATATCCTCTCGATCATGGAAACATGGCTATTGCCCAAGGTACCAGACTCTGCCATCATGCTGACTGGATAAACCCTTTTTAGGCAAGACCGGACCTCGAAGAAAGGGGGTTGAGTAGTCTACATAAAGGACACTCTTCAGGGGCATATCCTTCCCTTCCCCAACAGAAGCACCAATCTGCAAATCCTACCCATCAAAATCCTGCTGGGCACTCACAACAAGGCGCTTACAATCCTCACAGTCTACATCCCACCCAAAACAACAATTCCTGGTGCTAGCGACCTCATGGACTTTATTGGCATCCTGCGCCTAAACTCTGAGATTATTGTTCTCGGGGATTTCAACATCAATTGGCCCTCACCTGCAGCTGCTATGGTGAGAGATGCTCTAGTGACTATCCACTTTTCTCAGATGGTGGCAACCTCAACAAGGGTCAACTGCAAAACTGGTGCTAGCACACAGCTGGACTGGATCCTCTCAAACCAACCAGCCCACATCACCAACACCACTGTCCTCCCTGACTCACTGAGTGATCCTTCACCCATTACCCGCACCTGGCAAAACAACTTCAGCAAGCCCCCACCCAGAACCATAACCAGTCATGTACTCCTCAAAGGGCGCCTACCACAACTCAAAGTGGACGTGCAAGGCCTAGACTGGACTGACCTACCTGAAACAGTGACTCTGGCACTTCTTATCTGTCTATTTTCTCTGACAAATGCCGCTGGCTGCCTTGTTACAATGCTGCCCTTGAACTGTATTAATCTGTACTCTGTTTGCAATGTCCACATTGTTGTAATGCCTGTCTTGATGTTCCCCATAATTTGTATTTCTCTGACATGGAACCTTTGTAAAAGAGCCATGGCTCAAAGGTATTTGTAATCCTAGACTTGATAAATAAATAAAAAATACATAAAATGATGTAGACATCAAACTCAGCCACTTCATCACAAAATTTAATGCCACTTGCGATAAACATGCCCCCTCGAAAACAAGGAAATCTAAAGCTCCTTGCTACCCCTGGATAATGCCAGAACTCCTGCTACAACTCAATGCTCAGGACCAACTCTGGATAAAGGGGTTCCATGTGATAATGGTGACCGCATAATAGCAATCATTGTTTGGGTGAGTCTACATCGCCAAAAATAAATTTTGGCGATGTAGACTCCTATGATGCTAACAAAGATGGCACTGGACACTTACATTTTATTGTTTTGTGGGAGTACACCTTGGCTTTGCCCCCTGCACCCCCCTACTAAAAGATTCTCAACTCCAGGGGGGGTGCATATTGGGGGGGGTGCAAAACTAAAAAAAAATCCCACGACCCAGCGCAAAAAATAAGTGTGGTCAGAACCGAACCTGGCACCCTTCCAACTCCAGCCTGCCACCAACCCACCACATCACACAGCCAGCTCGGCAGCCCACCACTGCACTACACCCCACAAACCCTCCCACCCCACAAACCTTCCTTCCCTTCCACCTGTCGCATGGCGTGGTCCCTCCCCACCCCGTACTCGTGTATACATAGCAACATCCTGTCACTATAATCGCTGAGACCCTCTATCCTGTTGCCCTCCCTGCCCCATAGCCCTGTATAAAAGTGCCGTGATTGAGTCACCCTTTTTGAAAGTGCTCAATCGCAGTCACTGAATACATATGCTACCAGATAAAGGCATACGCACATGGTACAGCTGCCAATATCCAACTATATAAAAAAGCCAGAAATGAGTGTACAAAGGCTATCCACCTAGCAAAATGCTCCTACTATAAGGAAGCTCTTTCCAACTCCTGGGACTGCAGCAAATCCTTCTGGGCCAACCTCAGTGATATTACTGGCAAGAATCCCAAAACGGACCCTTTCATGCTCCTGGTCAACGATGTACCCACAGTGGATCCACTCCAAAGAGCAAATGCCCTAAATACTGCCTTCACAGACCTAAGTGGAGTGCTCACGGTGGACTACTTCGAACCTCCAGTCCAGAAGCACCCAGTAGGTGATCAATCCCCTATGAGGAACCATCCACTTTTTTACTTTAAAGAAGTCAGAACTACCGAGGCTAGACAGTACCTTGAGAAGGTGCTGGGCAAATTCAGGCACAGTGGAGACACCCTGGAATTTAAGTTCATTGTTATGGCACTTGAAGGAGTACTAAGCCCCCTGACCACCATCATCAATATATCGCTCTGCCACTCTCAGTTCCCCCAGCTCTGGAAGTCAGCTTCTGTAACACCAACTCACAAAAGTGGAACCCAGGTACTACAGAACAACTACAGCCGGATCTCCATACTCCCGCCATTCTCCAAAGCACTTGAATGGACAGCGGTTGATCAGGTTCTGGAATACCTGAACATGCACCAACTCCTACTCTGGAGCAACATGGATTCGAGCGGGGCACAGCACTATCACAGCCCTATTGGAATTCACTGGTTATATTCTCCAAGCCTTGGATCAAGAACAGTTAGTGGGGGCTACCTTCATTGGCCTATCAAAAGCTTTTGATATGGTTCACCACACACTCCTCCTTGAACAGCTAGCCAACATTGGTCTCTCTTCTGATACAGTTCTATGGCTTAACAGCTATCTCAACAATCGTTCACAGTGAGTCAAGATTGGGGACATCATCTCAGATAGCAAACCTGTCCACTCGGGTCCCACAGGGATCAATACTGGGGCCCCTCCTCTTCAGTATCTTCTTAAATAAACTTCCAGGCTCTTGCACCAGTCACATGCTGTTGTATGCTGATGGCGCCGTCATTTTCTTCTGCAACCCCAACCCACTTCAAAATGACCTCCGACTAGTATTTACTGCTGCTGAAACATGGTTTGAGGAGCACAGACTAATCCTTAACTACAAGAAAACTAAGACTATGATCTACTCCAGCACTCACAGCAAACACAAGACGTTTCCACTATCCATCCTACACAACAACAGTGGTGACATGCTGGACCTCGTGCAGCACTTTAAGTACCTGAGTATCACACTTGACTCCACCCTGTCCTACGCACAGCATATAGACAACAGAGCCAAGGCCATCAATTCCAGA
The DNA here is from genome assembly GCA_016271365.2 of Neoceratodus forsteri. Classification (NCBI taxonomy): domain Eukaryota; kingdom Metazoa; phylum Chordata; order Ceratodontiformes; family Ceratodontidae; genus Neoceratodus; species Neoceratodus forsteri. Next base: position 565,614,334 of record CM057455.1, read on the forward strand.
ATCAGCATACTCCACCGCCACAAGCACAGCTTACATATGAAGCACTTAATATGGCCATCACCAGCTCAATTGTTACCCTTGTTGACTATGGCCTGGCTGTTTATGGTTCTGCACCAGACTCAGTGCTCCATCGCATCTCTCTGGCCCATTACAAGGCCTGCTGATTCCTCACAGGTGCTGCAAGGCTTACACACACCTGTGAGCTCTATTCATGGGCAGGGTGGCTCCAGCTGAAGAGCAGAGTTAAGTACCATACCTGTCTACTGGCCAAAAAAATCACACTAAATTTGGTGCCACCAGGAGTCCAGAATCTGCTCATGCACCATGTTAGTGCCAGGCTGACCAGAAGCACCCACAGTCATATTTTCAGTGAACCTAGATGCCGCACTGCACAGGGTCAACGTGCATTCTACAACTACACACCACACTGGACCAACGCCCTTCCTTCAGTCATCTCCAATACCACAAAGACTGGTGCTTTCAAGTGTAAGCTCAGGCAACACCTTGCCACAGAAGACAACTGTGACTGCATTGGCCATTCATAATGACCAAAACAACTTTCCAACATTTGACCCACCATAAAGCAGCAGCACTTAGTGTTCCACCTAATCCTAGGGGCACCTACCTTCACAGCACTTCATTGTTCCACCCCCGTTTACCCCCCCTTCCCACTGGGCACCCCTTCTCCTCTCTGCCCCACCCTCATGCCCCCGTCTGATGCTCTCCTAGCCCCATTGTCTCCATCCTTCCTTAAGTCTGTTCTTAATCCCTTATGCAGCCATACACTTCACTATGCCACGGCTGTGCCTGTTCACTTTGTTTCTCCCTCACAAGTATGCTTAACTCTCCAATGCAGGTGCCTTCCCACCAATGCCATAGTGATGTCTAAATGTTATACCTTAAGCTAAATGCTATCCCAGCCTTGAAATTCACACCAATTTATTGTTTACCTAGCTTGCAATCTATTGTTTTGTACCAGTGCAATTTTGTACTTGCTTGTAATGTAATGCCTTGTAATGTAATACTATGTACCGGTTCAATTTTTCTTGTAACGCATGTGGAACCTACAAATGAGCATCCTCAGATTTGCCACTTGTAATTAAATGCATATTCCACAGGTATGATATATTTAACTGTATGTTTATGTCACACATGTGATTGTATGATTATTTATGATATTTTGTAACTGTATATCTTTTTACAAATTTAATTTTTTTTTTACTCATTTATTTCTACACCCCTACTGAAGGAACTCTCTTCAACATCCACATAATCTGCGCTCTACCTCCCGCTGTGACCCCCACAACCTCTCCCCTCACACCGACTGGCAACACCCTGGATCTAAGCCCCATGGGGAAGGGCTGCCCTATCCTCTCAGGACATCCTATCTGTAGTTTAGTGTGCCAGTAGGAGTGATGGGGCCTGGGGAAAGTGAGGAGTCCAGCGTTGGGAGTGTGGTGCAGGCGGATGTGCCTTCGCCTATTCTCCATAGTTTTTTTTTTTCCATTTTTCCTTTTCTCCCCGGTACTCAGTCATGCAATGGTGTCCTGACACGAATGCCGATGCCCAACGCAGTACTGCCCCTTGCGTAGCGTGGTGACGCAATCTTGGCTTCCTTCGGCCACCGCCAGAGGTCTCACTTGTGCGATGCAGCCCCAAGAGCCCACCCCGGGAAGAGAGAGCAGTCCTCCAGATGCTTGATCTCTCCCCTTCCCTGCCAACCCCTGGTGGCCCGAGTCCATACCCGAACCTGGGTCGCCAGCGTGGTGTGAGGTGTGGCATCCAGCGCCTCAACCCTCAGCACTATAGGGCCAGCTACAAATGTAATTGAATGTTTAATTTCTTGGATATGTTAAATGGTAAACTGTATGTCTAATTCTTCATCCAATTGTACCCCCTCAGGTCACACTGGGAAATGAGCAACTTGTTGTCCAGTGTGCCTTCCTGGTGAAAGATTTCAATAATTACTCACAAATCCCTTTCATTGACCGACCACAGGTGAGAGCTGTTGGAGAGCCGAGGGGTTTCCGTTACAAGTCTCTGCATTTTTATCTCTATCTGCATTATTTTATTAGTTTTACTCTGGGACTTTGTATTGCCTAACTGGAGGAGGACAACGGATGAAGAGCCAAGGGACTGCTACCACGAACTGATTACAACCATTCCTTCTACTGTTTGCAGGACTTCCAAACATTCCCTGTAACCCCGTTACTCACTGATCAACAGGTGAGAGCCATTGGAAGAGCTGCGGGGTTGCTGTTGCAGACTTCGGTGACTGTTCTGTGTCTGCTGCCATGGGACCTTGTAATGCTCGACTGAAAGTGAGAGCGGAGGAAGAGCTGAGAGGCAACTGTTTTGGACATATTTAAGTTCACTGATTATGGGACATATTTAACACTTTATTTTGGACTTCCTGGTCGGCAGCTGAGGGGGTCCAGTGGCGGACCAAACACAAAGCCGAATTCCAGGTAGGACGGGGTTAGCAGTACTACAAAGCCTCGCACTGCCTTCCGTAAGTAGATTATTCACAAACCCCTTTCACCTACCGACCATGGGTGAGAGCTGTTGGAGAGCTGAGGGGTTTCTATTACAAGTCTCTGCATTTTTATTGCTATTTCTGTTATTTTATTCGTTTTCCTCTGGGACTTTGCATTGTCTGACTGGAGGAGGACAATTGATGAAGAGCCAAGGGACTGCTACCATGAACTGATTACAACCATTCCTTCTGCTGTTTGCGGGACTTTCAAAAGTTCCCCGTAATCCCCCTTACTCCCTGATCAACAGGTGAAAGCTGTTGGAAGAGCTGAGGGATTGCTGTTGCAGACTTCTGCGACTGTTCTGTGTCTGCTGCTGTGGGACCTTGTACTGCTCGACTGAAGGTGAGACCTGAGGAACAGCTGAGAGGCCACTGTTATGGACATAATTATGTTCACTATTTCTCTTTACTGATTAAGGGACATATTTAACACTTTATTTGGGACCTCCTGGTCGGCAGCTGAGGGGGTCTGGTGGCAGACCAAACACAAAGCCAAATTCCAGGTAGGGCGGGGTTAGCAGCACACAAAGACTCACGCAGCCTATAGGCATGAGCGCTATGGCGTGAGCGGTATGAGTGGTGTGAGTGCCACTCAGGGAAAGAATTTAACTTATATACTATTAAAGAGTGCAAAGTTTCCCTAAATTTAATCCAGCTTGGGGAAAAAATAACGACGAGTTAGTGCTTGAATTACATTGCTACCCCTAGTAATATCAGGTGTAAGTATTTTGAATCTTGTTTCTACATTTGAAAAGAGTAAGTGTAAGTTAGTTGTAAAGATGAACATCATTACAATTATATGGGTCTGGCTACTGGTGGGATATTACCTTGGAAACTCTGTTACAGAAAGTCAGGCATGTACTAGTACTTCTAATAGCATTAATTACCTTTCACTAATGAGACAGGTAACATTGGGGGAAGGAATTTATTTTAAGAGGCATAATGCTTTATCAAATGAAAGAAAACTGTTTGCTAAAAAATTTCTACTAGGAAAGAAAACAATCTTTGCTCAAGACCATAGAGGAAGGGTGGGCAGAGAGGGACAGTGAAAAAGCAGGGATACTGAACGAATATTTCTGCTCAGTATTCACAAAAGAGGAGGAGGGGGAGGTGCCTAATCCAATTAACAGAAGCACTCTTGATAGGGGAGTCGATCCCAGTCCTTTCACAGAAGAAAGGATTCTGAATAGGGTTACCACCTTTTAAGAAGCCCAAAGTGGGACATTTCTTACTGAAACATGATTTTTCACTGGACAGTACGTAACCACGACCATTGCAACAGACTTGTTTTCTCTATATAATCAGAATTAAGGCTAAGTATTGTAGTTTTTTAGTTGCCTATATTGTTTCTTATCATTTTAAGGTATTTTAGTTAAGGTATTGTAGTTTTCTGCAACATTTAGTAGAAAATTTGAAAATATTTTTTCCACTATAAAATTAGGACATATAGTATTTTTCATGTTTTTTTGCAGGACATATCTTCCCAAATCAGGACTGTCCTGCCAAAATGAGGACAGGTGGCAACCCTAATTCTGAAAGAACTCCTAAAACTGAAGGTGGACAAAGCAATGGGGCCTGATGGAATTCACCCCAGAATTCTAAAAGAATTAAGGGGAGAACTAGTGAAACCACTGATTACCCTTTTTCACAAATCATGGGAGGATGATGTGGTACCTGAGGACTGGAGAAAGGCGGATGTGATTCTCCTTCACAAAAGTGGGACCAAGACAGAGGCAGGAAACTACAGACCTGTCAGTTTGACCTCTGTGATAGGGAAAGTGATGGAATCACTTCTGAAGGAAAGAATTGTTGAGTACCTAGAGGCCAGTAGGGCACAGGACCCAAGGCAGCATGGGTTCACAGTGGGAAGGTCATGTCATATGAATCTAATTGATTTCTTTGACTGGGTAACCAAAATAGTAGACCAAGGAGGGGCTATGGACATGGCTTACCTAGACTTTAGCAAGGCATTTGACACAGTCCCATACAAAAGATTAATTGTCAAATTAACCAGCCTGGGAGTGGATCCCAGGGTGAAAGCCAGGGTAAAACGTTGGCTGGACAACAGGACACAGAAGGTAATTGTAAATAGAGTCCACTCTGAAGAAAGGGGGGTTACTAATAGGGTACCGCAGGGTTCAGTACTGGGTCCAGTCCTTTTTAATGTCTTTATAAGTGACATTGCAGAGGGACGGAAAGGAAAACATGCTTCTTTGCAGATGACACAAAGATCTGCAACAGGGTTGATACACAAGGAGGTGTGGAAAGGATGAGAAGGGACTTGGCAAGGTTGGAGGAATGGTCAGAAGTATGGCAGCTTGGATTCAATGCAAAGAAGTGCAAAACAATGCACCTGGGAAACAAAAATCCAAGGGAAGATTACACAATGGGGGGGGGGTAGGAACAACAACAAAAATGGAAAGGGACCTTGGGCTAATCATATCAGATGACCTTAAGGTTAGCAAGCAATGTAAGAAGGCAGTAGGGAGGGCTGGGGGTATACTGGGATGTATAGGGAGAGGCATCACCAGCAGAAAACAGGAAGTTTTTGTCCCTCTGTATAGACAGTTGGTGAGACCCCATCTGGAATACTGCATCCAGTTCTGGAGACCACATCTCCACAAAGACATAGACAGGATAGAGGCAGTCCAGAGGAGGGCAACTAAAATGGTGCAGGGTCTGCAAGAGAAGCCATACAAGGACAGACTAAAGGAGCTTAATATGTATACCCTTGAGAAAAGTAGGGAGGGGGGGACATGATAGAAACTTTTAAGTACCTCAGTGGCATCAACAAAGCCCAAGAGGGTAGCATCTTTCAGAAAAAGAGATGTGCAAGAACAAGGGGACACAATTTAAAGATGGGGGAGCGGTTCAGGGGCAATGTGAGGAAGTATGTTTTCACAGAGAGGGTGGTGGATGCATGGAACAGCCTTCCTGAGGAGGTTGTGGGGTCTAAAACTGTGGGAGAATTCAAGAATACATTGGACAGACATAAGGCAATTCTTGTGGGGGTTAAGAAGAAATAGGCTGTTGGTTAACTAGGATCTGCAGCTTATCCTGTAGGTAGGGAAATGGGCAGACTAGGTGGGCCAAGCGGTCCTTATCTGCCATCAAAGTCTATGTTTCTATGTTTCTATGTAACCTATATATTGTTATCCTGTTAGTATAGAGTGGTGATGTGGAACTAAATCCAGGCCCTAATAGGAGAAAGGGAATTACTATAGTATGATTCATGAGAATGTACGTATTTTAATTAAGAAGGTCGATGAGTATAGAGTCTGGGTGGCAGAAGAAAATCCAGAAATACTAGCCTTAACTGAAACATGGTTGCACCAAGGTATAACAAGCATTTGTCAATGCTGAATGTTGATTGCTTTGGTCCATTGAGCTTGCTCATTCCCCCTCTGTCAGTAGCTCATTCCGTTTCTCCCGACGCTGCAGGCTGCCCTTTTGTACTGAGCTCTTGCCTGCATTGGCACCTTTTTCTGCCCACAAAGAAATCCACAGCTGTCCCGACAGAGCTCCGTTGAGGTGGCTCACTCTCCCTCACTCGCTCATTCTGTTTCTCCTGGCACTGCAGGCTGCCTTTTTGTACTGGACTCCTGCCTCTGTTGGCATTTTTTTTCTGCCCACAAAGAAATCTGCCGCAGTCCTGACACAGTTCAGTTGAGCTCGCTCACTCCCCCTCTCTCACTCGCTCATTGTGTTTCTACCGGCGCTGCAGGCTGCCCTTTTGTACTGGGCTTCTGCCTCTGTTGGTGCCTTTTTCTGCCCACAAAGAAATCTGCAGCAGTCCCGACAGGGCTCTGTTGAGCTTGCTCACTCTCCCTCTCTCACTCGCTCATTACGTTTCTGCCGGCGCGCTGCAGGCTGCCAGTTTGTACTGGGCTCCTGCCTGCATTGCCGCCTGTTTCCGCCCACAAAGAAATCTGCAGCAGTAAGGATAGAGCTCCGTTGAGCTCGCTCACTCCCCCTCTCTCAGTTGCTCGTTCTGTGTCTCCCGCCACTGCAGGCTGCCCTTTTGTACTGGACACCTGCATGCATTGCTGTCTTTTTCTGCCCTGAAAGAAATCTGCAGCAGTCCCAATAGAGCTCCATTGAGCTCACTCACTCCCCCTCCATCACTTGCTTGTTCCGTGTCTCCCGGCGCTGCAGGCTGCCCTTTTGTACTGGGCTCCTGCCTGTGTTGGTGTCTTTTCCTGCCCACAAAGAAATCTGCAGCAGTCCCGATAGAGCTCAGCTGAGCTTGGTCACTCCCCCTCTCTCACTCACTCGATCCCAATCTGTCCCAAACACTGATTTCCGACAGTGACTGTGATATTCTGCACCGGAAGCGTGAAAACACATTTCACCCAGGATGTGAAAAATGACAGCTGTACTGTTCATAAGGCGGTGTGAAAAAATGCCAGTGTTGAAAATCTGGCATGAAAATATTACTAATTTGCGAAGTTACAAGGGTGTGTGGAAACTGCACAACACATGCTCGTAACAGAGTCATTTTATGGAGTTTCATCACAAAATTTTCAACATAGGCATTTTAGGACCTCTGCTCATGAACAGTGTCACTGCGATTTTCTTAATGTGTCCCAAACACTGATTTCCCACAGCGACTGCGCTATTCTGTGCTGGAAGAGCAAAACCACATTTCAGCCAGGATGTGAAAAATGACAGCTGCACTGTTCATAAGGAAGTGCAGAAAAATGGCAATGTTGAAAATCTGGAGTGAAAATATTGCAAAGTTGTGAAGTTACGAGCGTGCATGGAACCTGTGCAACACACGCTCGTAACACACTCATTTTATGGACTTTTGTCACAAAATTTTCAACATAGGCATTTTTGGACCTCTGCTCAAGAAAAGTGTCACTGTGATTTTCTTAATGTGTCCTGAACACTGATTTTCCACAGCGACCGCACAATTCTGCACTGGAACTGCGAAAACATTTTGGCCAGGATGTGAAAAATGACAGCTGTGCTGTTCATAAGGAGGTGTATAAAAATGGCAGTGTTGAAAATCTGGACTGAAAATATTGCAAGTTGGCGAAGTTACAAGCATGTGTAGCAACTGCGCAATGCAAGCTCATAAAACAGTAATTTTTTTGATTTTTCCCACCAAATTTGAAACATACACTTTTTGAGACCCCACCTCATAAACACTGGCACTGTCATTTTGTTAATTGGTCCCGAAAGGTGATTTTGTGCAGTGACCGCAAAATCACCTTTTGGGACTGATTAACGCCATGACAGTGGCTGAATTCATGGGTGGGGGGGCTCAGTAACCCCATGTTGAAAATTTGGTGCCAAAATTCCAAAAAATGCCTGAGATATGCAAAAAAGTTCAAAAAACCCTATTCATGCCATTATACAGCTTACTGGCATTTCCTCAGTTCATGCTTGGCTTTGAAGAGTGCAGATGTGTTCCCGGTCCACTGAAGATCGTTGCACCGGACTCCAGAGGTAAGTATGAGGTGAGGGGGTATGGGGAGGCAGGATGCACAGTGGGTGGGTGCGGGTTGTGGGAGGGTCCAGGGAGACCGCGAGGGACCGTTTTTTAACAGGTTTAAACAAGAAAAAAAACATCATGGGATGTTTTTTTCTTTACAGGGGCATTGGGCACACTGGGGTGGGCTCCCAGCATGCCAACTGAATGTTTTGGGAGCACTGTAGCTGAGGCGGGATTTGACATCCCCATCGACACAAGGGGAATTGGGCATGCTAGGGTGGGCTCCCAGCATGCCACCTGAATGTTTGGGGGAGCTGTAGTTGATGGGGATTGGGCACCCCCATCAGCACATATTCAGTGCTGGGTGGGAATAGAACTGAGGGGGATTGGGCATCCCCTCGGCATAAACTGACCGTTTTGGCGAGGGGGGGCCATTATGACAACGGGGAGTGGGCTCCTCCATCGGCAACCTGAACTAACGCAGGGACTGCAGATGACGGGGATTTGGGCCCCTGTTGGCAAACACACACTGTTGTGGAAGGGGGGCACATGCTGCCGAGCCAATGCCATATTCACAAACAATATTACAGTACCAATGTTCCGCTCAGCAATGACGGGTCGCTCCATCATTGCAGCAGAATGGTTGACGCTGCAATGATGAGGCAGCCCCTGATCGCAGCAGCTGAAACATTTCAAGGTGGCAGCACACTGGCTGAACTAGTGTCAGCAGCAGCATGCCACCCCATTGGGGAAAGCGGGCCAAGCCTTTAAAGGCTGTGGGGGCATTGGCCACGACAGTGCCGTACCTCCACAACCTGCTTCTGGCAAGCTGCTGCAATATGTTTCTTGTGCATGTATGCAATCAACACAAAAAATGATGAAATACAGATTGAAGGCTATGGCCTACAGAGAGAGAACAGGGGCACTGGGGGAGGGGGTGTCATGCTTTATGTTAAATATAGCTTGGGCTCTTATAGAACTTTAATTGAAGGGACTATTGAATGTATAGACTGTTTATTGATTGAGTTGTTTACCTCAAAATGATTGGTGGGTGTAATTTATGCTCCTCCTCAGACAAAAACCAGGTCTTTTAACATCCTAACTAACAAGTTAAAAGACAAGGTAAAAAACAATAGGGTTATTCTAACTGGGACTTTAACTCAGACTGGTTCCAAGAAAGAGGACAGTTGTTAAAAGATAATTTGAGGCCCTGGGATTCGAACAGGTGATTCAAAGCCCTACCAGATGTTCTAAGAATAGTGATTTTGGGACAACTTTAGATCTGTTCTTGGTTTCTCTGGATTTAACTGTGACAAGTTGGGAAGAAATTGACTAAGATCCAGACAGAACCATATTGGACTAGGGGCTTAAAACAATTTAATATGGAAAATCATAGAAGAGATTTAGAAAAACTTTGATGGGATCATATATTGTTAATACCTGATATAAACTTAGCAATTCAGGAATTTTCAAGCCAGCTTATAGAAGTAATACATTTACATGCCCCTAAGTCCCTGAAAAAAAGTAATGGAAAGGTGCTGTCTGGATAAATGACAAATTGAAAACAAGGGATTAGGATGCAGAATAGACTATGGAAAAAGGAAAAAAAAAAAAAAACAAAGAAAGAAGAAGATTGGCTTAGATTTAAACAGTGGAGGACCAAATGTACATCAGAGATAAATCAAACAAAAAATATATATTATTTAAACAGTCTAAATAAATTTACAGATCCAAAGAAATTATGGGGGTATATTGAAACCTTACAAAATCCTATAAAAAAACAGATCCCCAGTTTCACTGATGGAGAATAATAGACTGGTGGAAGATCAATGAGAAGTGACTAAAGTTTTCGGCCACTACTTTGTAGACCTCCCAGAAATAAAGACAAAAATGCCAGATATAAAAAACTCTGATATTCCTATCAGTGACCTTGTGGAAAAGGTGAATAAAGATTTTGGAAAAAATCCCAGGAATTTGATGGACCTGGTTTTAGATTTAAAGAAATTAAGGTCTGGAATGTAGAAAAGGAATTAAGAAACTTGACTATTTCTAACGCAGGAGGATTAGATGAGATACAGGCTAGGTTCTTAAAGGCAGGAGCAAATATATTGGCCCCCATGGTAACTCATTTATTTAACTGGAGTTTGTGTTCTTCTGTTTTCCCAGACCTATGGAAGAGGGGTAAAGTAATTCCTATATTTAAAGGAGGTGATACGACTGTTCCATCTAACTATAGACCAATAGTCCTCCTACCTATTTTGTCCAAGGTCTTGGAGAAACTGATTCATAATCACCTGAATACATTTTTGGAACAACATAGTTTATTAACGAATCTTCAGCATGGTTTTATGGTTGGGAGGTCCACGGACACCGCACTTGTTGATTTCAACAACCTGGTGACTTCGTCCCTAGGTTTGGGGAGAAAGACAGGTGCGGTGTTCATGGACCTCAGCAAGGCATTTAATTTAGTGGATCATCAAAGGTTGACGGAGAGAATGTATGGAATGGGGGTTCAAGAAGAACCACTAAGGTAGTTCAAGTACTACCTAATAGATTGACAACAATGTGTGTCCAATGGAGTTGTGTTATTGGAGTTTGCTGAGGTCTGTTGAGGGGTCCCACAGGGTTCAATTTTAGGCTTCTTGATGTTTAACATCTATGTCAATAGTTTTTCATCTAAAATGGTAAAAAGCGAAATCCGCCTTTATGCCGATGACACCATGGTGGTGACATCAGCTGATAGTTATGAAAAAATGGAGTTTCAACTTCAGGTAGATTTGCTTAACATGGAGGGGTGGTTTAAGGAATCAGCCTTGCAGATAAATGTTAAAAAAACTCAATCCATAACTTTTTCTGTAAATAAAACAAGGCATACCCCATTCCAGTTAAAACTCAGTTTGGAGGATGGCACCCAAATAACTAATGTGAGAAGTTATAAAAATTTAGGGGTCTTAGTAGACTCTGGAGTCACCTATTCTGATCACATCTCCACCCAGGTAAAAAAGGTATATCGTAGGTTGGGAGCCCTAAGAAGATTGTCAGGTTGCTTGCCAGCTGAAACTGAAGTAAAAATAGTAACCCAATTATTACTTCCAGTTTTGGAATATGGTTCATGCTTATACATGAACTCCACCCAGGTTTCCTTAAACAAGATAGATCAAACATATTATAGGTTCAGAAGATTTGCAGTTGGAGCTAAATATGGTACTCACCATTGTAAAGTTTATAAAAAGTTAGGTTGGTTGCAACCAAGTACCAAAAGAATATTTTTATGGTTAATGTGGTGTCATAAATTAATTCATAGTACAAAACCTCATCCTTTAATTACGGTAGTTATTGTTGCTCCAATATGTCCTATGAAGACCTCTCTTAGGTTCAAAAAGACTCTTATTCCCAGAACTAAATTTATAAACAGACTCGGTGACACCACCTTACAAAATAACTTAGTGATACATTGGAACAGAATGCCAATAGAATTAAGACAGATCCAGGGACACACATTGTTTAAAAACTTTTGAAAGATTATATACCTACTGATTGTTCTTGTTTTGGGTGAAGGAAAGTATGTACTGTAAATGTTCTATTTGGAAGCAGTCTGTGTTATTTAGAAATCAATGATTATATGAATGCTTGATAGTGTGAATGGAAATTTGATGAATCATGAATGAAAATGTAGGAACTTGTACGTTGTTTATAAGACATGTATATTGTACTGTATGTCCTTTTATATTATTTATCACAGGACATTGTTGAAAATGGGATGTTAACTCCAACAATATGTATCCTGTATAAAAATAAAATTTTAACGACAACAACATAAGTAAGTAAGTAAATAAATAAATAAAATAATCCGCTTACAGGTGTTCTCCAAGATATCAATAAATAAAAATTTTTATAAAATATGCCTGGCTGGTGAGCCTGTCATTCCAGGATGCCAACAATATACCTTGTCTTGCATCAATCACCATGTATTTCAGTGGCTAGCATACTCCACTACATGATATTGTCTTTTGTGGCATGAAGGTGTTCCATCTCCAGCTGTCATACCTCTGGGTAATAGCAGTGAACTATGTTTTTGTGCTGTTGCCTCCTTGTGTTCTGTCTTGTGTGTTGTAATGGACCCTCGTCCCCTTTGTCTGTCACTGCTGGTTTGTCCTCCTCATCTGGGCATTCAGAGCTGCCTGTGTGACCTTTTCTGCTGTATGTCTCATACCTTGTTCTAGCTTATGGCATGCCTATCCTCCCCATCCTCTGTGTTGAAGGGAATGGCCAAAGGTGGGTCCAAGTGAACATCTGTGGCTGATGGGTGTTGGTGTGTGGTTGTGATTGCAGTGGACATTGCAGTTGTCCCTGTTATGCAGGCTGTGCTGTTTGATGGTGTGTTGCCGTGGGTGTGGGTGGTGTTTTTTGCATGCGTTGGGGGCATCTATGTCACTGATCTGGCACACCTCATCCTTCACATGGGTGTATTGTTATCATGGTTATGTGTGTGTCCATGCATTTTGTGGCAGTTGCCCTATCTGCCACTAGAACTTTGGATGAATGAATGTCATCTACATACACAGCACCTCATGATCACCTGACACACTTACCTATTAAGGGCTGTGCTGGCATGCTGTCCATGGTTGGTACCTGCGTGTTCATGCTTGATTGCCTTGGGGTCACTTGTGGCACCTCACTGTAAGTCCCCTCAGATGGTACATACAAGGTGGAGTGTCTGTTGAGACAGGCAGAGTTTATACAGTACCTGTATGCTATGTGTACTGGAGGCATGTGTAATGCTGCCTGTGAGAATGTATTTGCCATGATTGCCTCTATTGTTGTCAGTTTGGTCTTGAATTTGGGGAGATGGTTTTTATTTATTTATTTATTTATTTTTTATTTAGTTGTTTAACCAGGTATAGCACACTAAGCTGAAAGCTTTTTTACAGGAGCGACCTGGGAGCACAAGGAGGTTAAGTGACTTGCTCAGGGTCACACAGTATGCAAGTGGAAGCTGTGGGATTCAAACCCAGGTCTGGTCTGCTGGATGTCACCAGATTTGCAGCTCAGAGCCTTAGACCACTGCACTATACTGCCTCCTAAACTACAGGGGGCCAATCAGGGGCCAGTAGTGGTCGGTATGAGAGGCACAGGGGCACCTTGTGTGTGCCTGGAATGTGTTTCAGCCAGTCTCTGCAAATTATCTGCTTGAGGTAGATCCAGGGCTGTGTTCCACATGCTGTAAGTTGGATGCAGGGCCTATGTGGGTGTTGGAAGGCTTCCATGAGGCCCTGTGACTGGTGTTCAGTGACACTGTCTGGTGATCCCTCTCAGAGGATTGTTTCCCTGAGCTATTACAAATGCCATGGTGAGACCGTCTTGAAGAAACCTTCTCTGAGTCCGGCACTGCTAGCAGACTACAGACCTGTCTAGAACATTTCTATTTAGAGAAAGGTTATTGAGAAGGTTGTGGCAACACTGTTTGAAGAACACTTTAAAAATTTTGGCATCTATGATCCACTGCAATTATACCTCTGGCCTTGGCACAGTGCAGAGACTGCACTTGTAAAGGTGTTCAGTGACCTGTTCCTGGTAAGGGATGAGGAGAATATTGTCATTCTTTCTGATCTGTCAACAGCATTTTACAGAGTGGATCATGGGGTGTTGGAACACCTTACAGAATGTGGAGGACTCACTGGGACAGCCTTGAATGGTTCGAGTTCTTCCTGACTGGTAGATTGCAGAAGGTTGAGATGGGAATTTTATCATTGCAGCCAGCTGTGGTCAACTGGAGTTCTGCAAGGGTTGGTTCTTTCACACGTTAATCATGGTGTACATGTTACCATTGGGACAGATCATTAGATGGTACGGTGTGAGTTTTCACTGCAACTCAGATGAAACTCAATTGTACCTGTCTTTTACACCTGATGAGCAGTGGGCAGTATCTGTTCTGGAGTGATGCCTTCAGGAGATGCTGGACTGGATGGCCCTGAGCTGGATGATCTTAAATCCAGAAGCAGTAAAAAATGCTCAGCTATATGGCATGCTTACTCACTACTAAACCATGTTCCTCAAGAGTAGATCCATCACAACAGAAAAAAGATATCAAATCACTCACAGTATCAATTTACTTTGTGTGTGTGTGTATATATATATATATATATATATATATATATACACACACACATATATATATATATATATATATATGTAATAAACCACTCTGAGGTGTGCAGTCATGCACTGATATATGCACGCCTTGGTGTGCGTTGCTGTGTATGGGGCCACAGGCCGAGTGTGTCAACCACCCAAGGCGTGCATATATCAGAGCGCAACTGCACACCTCAGAGTGGTTTATCTATCTTATAAATGTCAAAATTGTCTTGGAGGGGGTTAAAAGTGGAGGTGTGTGGTCGCGCTCTGATATACGCACGGTCATGTGATGTGTTCTATACAATCAGAAGTTTGGATTTGGAAGAAACATAGACTTTGATGGCAGATAAGGCCCGCTTGTCCCACCTAGTCTGCCCATTTCCCTACCTACAGGATAAGCTGCAGATGCTATTTAACCAACAGCCTGTTGCTTCCTACCCCCCACAAAAATTGCCTTATGTCTGTCCCATGCATTCTTGAATTCTCCCACAGTTTTTGACCCCACAACCTCCTCAGGAAGGCTGTTCCATGTGTCCACCACCCTCTCTGTGAAAAAATACTTCCTCACATTGACCCTGAGCCGTCCCCCCTCTATCTTCAAATTGTGTCCCTTGTTCTTGCATATCTCTTTTCTGAAAGATGCTACCCCTTGGACTTTGTTGATTCCACTGAGGTACTTAAAGTTTCTATCATGTCTCCCTTCTCCTCCTTTCCTCAAGGGTATACATATTAAGCTCCTTTAGTCTCTCTCTCCTCATATGGCTTCTTTGCAGACTCTGCACCATTTTAGTTGCCCTCTTCTGGACTGCCTCCATCCTGTCTATATCCTTGCAGAGATGGGGTCTCCAGAACTGGATGCAGTACTCCAGATGGGATCTCACCAACTGTCTGTACAGGGGATAACAACTCTCTATACATCCCAATACCCCCCAGCCCTCCCTACTGCCTTCTCACATATAGATATTATCATCTTCATTTTATAAATATATATATATATATATACAGTATATATATATATATATATATATATATATATATATATATATATATAATACAAAATAGTGAATAAAGTGATTCACACTGGTCCCTTTGGCACCTGCATGAACAGATTCAGATGCCCTGCACCAAGGAAGACTCTGTCCACCAACAAAAGTGCAGGGCCCCTGCAGGCCCTGTAGTTCTGCGCAGTGGCTGATGTGAAGAATTCATGGGGCTGTCTGCTGGGCTGCAGAAGTACAGGACCCTGTGGTCCCTGCACTTCTGTTTGGCTGCAGCTACAGATGCACATGGGCAAAAAGTGTATCTGTCAGCCAATGCACATGGTCCTCTGCCACCGAAGGGGGGAAAGGTTCATGGCCTATGCCAAGAGGACAGTTGTCTTCACTATATGGAAGCTGGGCCCATGCTGACAATGCTGCACCTTTCATTCCCTGTCTGGAGTGGTGTCACATAACTGTGCCATCCATCCCCCCTTACCCCATCCATCTGGCTTACTGATCTCACCATGAACTCAGCTCACTGGTATGGGATCACAAAACATACCCGCTGGGTCAAGACTGACAGTACAGACAAGGTTTGTTAACAATAATTTTTGTTTTTATTTTGACCCAAACTTTTTAAGATACTTATTTTATGATTCACCTTATAAACATGGCTTGTACCATTTATAGGATATTGGATAAAATATTATTTCACATCAGAAGTCCAAAATCACATCTTGTCCTTGATTTAAAAAATGAAATGTGTCACGTTTATGAGGTGATGTGTTAAAATGGCTATGTTTAAAGTTTAGAGTCAAAATATTTAAAGTGAGTGAAGTTATGAGTGAACATTGAAATACTGCAAAATTCACTCATAACCTGGGCATTTTAGCATATTTGTACACCATATTTTCAGCATAGCCTTCTTATTACCACACCTCATGAACCTAGTTAGTGAACATTTTCAAATCCCTTCCGAAATAGCTTTCTGTGTCACTAGAGGGCCAAAACAGGGTAGTGATCACTAATGGAGTCGGGGAGAACTACAGTTTTAGTGATATGTTGAGGCCAGTTGATAAGAACCCAATCCAGGAGGGTGGAGGACCCCATCTTGTAGTTTATTCTGGTGGGAGTCTGTACCATTTGTTTGAGGTTGGCAGCTGAAATGATATCTTTGTAGGGGATTTGCACTGGGGGCTAGCCAAATGACATTGAAATCTCCCATAAGTATGACTTTGGTGCTTCTACTGAGGAAGGTAATGCAGTCAAGGAGGGTGAGGAGGCACTATTTAGTTAGTTTTGGAGGGATGTACACTGAAGCAGTCAGTGTCTTGTTGAGTGTGTTGTTGAATATGTCAGATGTTAACTGGAGCACATTTGCTGCAGCCACATCCAAGAGCAGGGACATTCTCAATGCCCTACCGGGGGCATGCCTCAAACAGCTAGTGTTGGAACCTTCTCTAAAGGGAGCAATCTTAGACCTGGTACTCTCAAATAGGGATGGAGAGAGGATCAAAGATTTTAAAGTGGGTAGCCATCTTGGAACAAACAACCACCAAACAGTGTGGTTGACAATAAACACAGCCATAGAGTCAAGCCATACAGAAGTGAGGGTACTGGACTTCAGGAGGGCTGACTTTGGCAAAATGGGTGAGTGTGTAAGGAATGCACTAGCAAATGGGCAGGAAGGAGTGGTGGAAGAACAATGGGGAAGATCAAAACTGCCATCACAGAGGCAACAAGCCGTTGTGTAAAGCAAATAAACAAAGCAAAGTAAAAAAACACTATGGTTCTCAAAAGAGGTGGCAGGGAAGGTTAGGGAGAAAAAGACAGCATTCAGGAAGTTTAAGGAATCACAGAAGGAGCAGGACAGAGAACTGTATCAGTTGAAGCAGAAGGAAGTGGGGAAGGTAGTCAGAATAGTGAAGGGCCAAACTGAGGAAAAGATAGCCAACTCAGTTAAGAAGGGGATAAATCCTTTTATAGGTACATTACGGGGCAAAGAAAGACCAAGGGAGGGATAGTGAGGCTTAATAAAGGGGAAGGGAGGTGGGCAAAGGGTGACAGTGAAAAGAGAGAGATACTGAACAAGCACTTTTGCTCAGTATTCATAAAACAAGAAGAGGGGGAGGTACCTAAACCAAACAATAGAAGAACTCTGGACAGGGGGGTCAATACCAGTCCATTCACAGAAGAAAGGGTCCTGAAAGAACTCCTAAAACTAAAGGTGGACAAAGCAATGAGGCCTGATGGGATTCACCCCAGAATTCTAGAAGAACTAAGGCGAGCCCTAGTGACACCACTGACTACCCTTTTTAACAATTTATGGGAGGATGGTGTGTTGCCTGAGGACTGGAGGAGGGTGGATGTGATTCCCCTTCACAAAAGTGGGAGCAAGAAAGAGGAAGGAAACTACAGACCTGTTACTTTGACCTCAGTGGTAGGGAAAATGATGGAATCACTTCTGAAAGAAAGAATTGTTGAGTACCTAGAAGCTAGTAGGGCACAGGACCTAAGGCAGCATGGATTCACAGTGGGAAGGTCATGCCAGATGAATCTAATAGATTTCTTTGACTGAGTGACCAAAGTAGTAGACCAGGGAGGGGCTCTGAGTATGGCCTACCTAGACTTTAGCAAGGCATTTGACACAGTCCCACACAAAAGATTAATAAACAAGTTAGCCAGCCTGGGAGTGCATCCTGGGATGGTATCCTGGGTAACAAACTGACTGGACAACAGGACAGAGAAGATAATAGTAAACAGAGTACACTCAGAATAAAGGGAGGGGTACTAGTATGATACCGCAGGATTCAGTACTGGGACTGGTTCTCTTTAATGTCTTTATAGGTGACATTGCAGAGGGGCTGGAAGGAAAAGTATGCCTCTTTGCAGATGACGCAAAGATCTGCAACAGTGTTGATTCACAAGGGGTGGTGGAAAGGATGAGGAGGGACTTGGCAAAGTTGGGGGAATGGTCAAAGGTATGGCAGCTTAGATTCAATGCAAAGAAGTGCAAAGTAATACACCTGGGAAACAAAAACTCAGGTGAAGAGTACACAATGGAGGGGGGGTTACTAACAACAAAAATGGAAAGGGACCTGGCGGTAGTCATATCAGATGACCTTAACTTAGACAAGCAATGTAAGAAGGCAGTAAGGAGGGCTGGGAAAACACTGGGATGCACAGGGAGAGGCATCACAAGTAGAAAATAGGAATTTCTTATCTGTCTGTACAGACAGTTGGTGAGAAACCCATCTGGAGTACTACGTGCAGTTCTGGAGACCCCATCTCTGCAAGGACATAGACAGGAGGGAGGCAGTCCTGAGGATGGCAACTAAAATGGTGCAGGGTCTGCACCAAAAGCCATATGAAGAGAGACTAAAGGAGCTTAATATGTATACCTTTGAGAAAAAGGGGGGCATAATAGAAACTTTCAAGTACCTCAAGGAAATCAACAAAGTCCAAGAGGGTAGCATCTTTCAGAAAAAGCAATGTACAAGAACAAGGCAGAAAAATTTGAAGATAGAGGAGGGCAACTCAGTGGCAACGTGAGGAAGTATTTTTTCATGGAGAGGGTTGTGGATGCATGGAATGGCCTTCTTGATGAGGTTGCAGGGTCAAAAACAGTGTGAGAATTCAAGAATGCATGGGACAGACATACAACAATTATAGTGGGGGGGTAGGTGGAAGTAGGTTGTTGGTTTACTAGGAACTGCAGCTTATCCAATAGGGCAGACTAGGTGGACCAAGTGGTCCTTATCTGCTGTCAAAGTCTGTGTTTCTATGTTTCTATAATTACACCACCATTGGCCATGTTGAAAATTTGGGGTCAAAATATGGAAACTTTTTTAATTTTATTTTTTATTTAATATTTGATCATGGAGTAAAAATCCTAGGGAATCAAATGCCCATTTTTCTGGATGATCCAGAGCAGAAACAACAATACAATGAACAAAGCACATTAATAATGACAAAAACATGTCAAAAGAGTGGCACCCCACCCTCCAATCGCCATCTCCTGCTGTATGTTTTCTCCCTAGTGTCTAGTGACACTAAATGACAAAGCTATGCATCACAGTTAAAAACCCCATTGAAATGCAATGAGCCACACTTAACTTAGTTTCTCATATTGCAGTCGGTGGTTCCAGCAGCAAGATGTGTCTTTGAATGGAGAGTGAATCATCACCCTGAAATGTGTTCAGGTGAGTGAGGGTGTGTGGGGGTATGGAGGGTGTGGGGTGGTGGGTGCTCAATGGGAGGTCGGGGTAGGGGATTGGATCAGTGAGTGATTGTTTTCATTTTTACAGATTTAACAAACAAAAAAAGTGAGGAATGGTTTTCTTTATTACAGTGAATATTAATGTGGAGACAGCGATCTGAGGGTTGGTGGTGCCACTAGACACCAGGAAAAACATACATAAGGGGACAGCAATCAGGGAGGTGTCACTAGACACAAGGGAAAAACATACATAAGGGGATGGCTATTGGGGGTGGGGGGCACCACTATACACTAAGGAAACAGTACATAAATAAGAGAACTGCAATGGGAGTGTGGGTGGTGCTACTAGACACCATGGAAACATAATATAAATATTGGGACAACAATTGGAAGGTTAGGGGTGCCACTAGACATCAGAAAAAAACAAAATATAAATACAGGGATGGCAATCGGAGGGTTGGGGGTGCCACTCGACACCAGGGAAACATTATATAAATATGAGGCTGGTGATGTGGGGGGGCCACTAGACACCAGGGGAACATAATATAAATATGGGAACAACAATGGGAGGGTAGGAGGGGGTGTCACTAGACACCAGGGAAATGAAACACACTTAATGGGATAGTGATCATAGGGTAGGGGCATGCCACTAGACACCAGGGAAACATTACATACATAAGGTGATGACAATGGGGGGTTGGGGCACTGCTAGACACCAGGGAAAGAGCAGCTCACTGCTCTTAGAGCAACCTGCAGCACGAGTTCCAGTGGCAGCTTTAGAACCCAAGAAAATCATGCTGTTCTGATACAGAGAAAGTGGATCAATGGCTCCTCTCGCTAAGCAGGGCACCCAGGATTTGGGCTGCCCAGAAAAGGTATTTCTGTCCATTAATTGTAGAAACAAACAGAATCTAGATAAACAGATCCTGTTTAGCTAGGGTCTTGTGTTTGTTTTTTTAAATTATGGCATTTTTATGTAATGTCCAAGCTTATTAGTTCTAGGAGGAAAGAAATAAGATGGCGGGTCTGATGGGGCAAAAAAAAAATGCTTGTGAGAAGCAAATAGAGAGAAACCAAAAACAGCCCTGTGACATAAAATTTTTGGTGTTGTATCAGAACGTTATTCCAAGAACCCTACTGTGCATACTCAGAACAGAAAACCAGAAAACTTTAAAGCCTTATAACTCTGGGTCCATTTGATATTTTTCCTCAAAACCTGTCAAAGGCACTGCCTTAGAACATCATGCCTGTACTCTAAAAGTTTGGGGAACAATTCCATTCCATGTAGGCTGTAGCTGAGAGAAACAAAAAACATCCAATGTTAAGTATAGGAAAATAACTAGTCATCTACAGAAAAAATTTTATACATGGCTCTCAGAAACTGCACAAGCTTCCATCACGAAACTTTCCACAGATTTACATCTTGCCTCCTAGACAACACGTGCAAAATTTCAGCTGATTTTGTCAAACAGCACCAAAGATATTAAGGTGCAATGTGAGGGGGTTTAACATTGAACACCCTACTCAACCCTAACTGTAGGGGTGCTACCACACCCCTATAATATAGTTTCAGAAAATCAACACAGTGCAATATCATTAAATCATTTTTTGTATGAGAAAATAATTTTCTGAAAATCAGCAGTTTATATAATAAGCTGTAAAAAACATACTGAACAGACAGAGTCACAATAACCATAGTAAATGTAATTGATTAGAAGTCTGAAGCATAATATTTCTTATGCTAGTGTTGCATTTTCTTGTGATCACTTCTTAATCAAATTATTTCAGAAATACTGAAAACTTTAAGCCAGCCATTAAATGCCATTGTAAGTAGAGGGTATATCAACATACAGTACATAGCACAAAAAAGCAAGATTCCATTTTTAAAATATTTTGACAGCAATGAAAGTATCATCAACTGCTTACAGTATAAAACACTTGGACAGAAGCCAAAAGAGGTGCAGTATTCTAAGATATAACTGAGACCTCAACAGAACACAGTGGATGGTTAACTAAGTTATCTACTGTAGGTGGGTATATGTGCAGAAAAAAAATGCTGTAGTCAAAACGACAGAAAGAATGCCCTTACTTTTTAACTGTAAAAGTGGTATAAGCTAAGCTCAGTTGAGTCATTAAGTTCCAGGTGGTGAAGCCCCACCCCCAAGTTTACAAATCCAAAAGAACTCATGTTTAAATAATAATGAGTCCAGATCTCCTTCCAGTCTTCCCAATATGACTTTCTCTATGCCACAAAAACGAAAGCTGTGTTCTTCCCCATCGCTCGCTGCAGACAGATGTCTATACAATGCATTATAGGAGTCTCTTGTATGAATGGAACTCAAATGTTCCCCCACCCTGATTTGAAAGATCTATAGGTCTTGTCAATATAGAATGTACAACATTGACATGTTGCAAGATAAATAATCCCTTCAGTACTACAGTTGATGAACTGGGTGATTGCATATACCTTTCCACAATTGACTGAACAGAAGGTTACTTTTTTTCAATGTCATTAAAACATTTGCATCTGACACAATTGTGGCACCTTTTGGGTGCTTTTAGTAACCAATCAATTATGGGGGGTCATGGACTATCTTAGCAACATCATACAGGATGGGCTGGTGCCCCAAATATGCCAAATCCTTGTAAGGAAGTTTGATACTTCTTTAGTTTTAATGGAATATTGAGTAACAAAAACACATTCTCTGAGCCTATATCTCTTTTGGGCTGGTACTGGAACAAGTCCCTCCTAGGCATACTGCTGAATAAGTATCTTCCTGTGAACAATTTTGGTGAACTCGCATAAACTGCAATTTTGGAATGTTGTTAATAGTGTGGCATGTGCGAAAATTAATAGAGTGCAGGAGGGTGTTTTTGTCCGTTTTCTTATGGTACAGAACAGTAGATATCAAGCCATTTCTACCATTGTGTATCTCCACATCCAAAAACTGAATCGTTTTAGAATGGTAATTCATAGAAAATGAAAAATTTTCCAAAATTGACACAAAGGCAAACAGATATTCCACCACCACACCACACCATCAACACATTGTCAATGTATCAATGCCACAGATCAGCATGTTCCTCAAAAGGGCTCCTATCAAGATTATGCACCACCTCCCTTTTTCAGAGGCCCAGGTAAAGATTGGTATAATTGGGGACAAAGGTTACCTCCATTGCTGCTTCCTTTACTTGTAGGATGTACTGCAACTGGAAAAGGAAGGTATTGCTCTTAAGTAAAAACTCAGAGAGACTCATCAGGAATTATATAAGTTCACCAGTGTAACCAGGAACCATGACAAGTCAAGTGCCCTGGATCCTAAGACCACCATCATGTTTCACATTGGTGTAAAGTGATTTTACATCAAGTGTTACTAAATTAACCACAATGTCCTTGATGTAATTATCAAGAAACTGGGACAAGAGCTCGGTGAATGATTCTATCTAGGACACAAGTGGACATCTTGGGTGATTTTCCAACCCCTTATGGACTTTTGGCAACACACAGATTGTAGAGTGCACCTGATGATTGACTGTAAGAAAAGCATAAGTATGCTCAGAAATAACATTGCTGGCATACACAGTTTGTGAATAAGCATCAATATCCTTTTTTTTGTGTCAGAGGCAAGCACGGCATTATAGGGGAATGGTAGTGCCTCTATAGTTAGGGTGTCTGGTGAGTTATATGTTAAACTAAATTTTTGTTTGCTTCTTGCAGAAAGACAGTTTTACAGATTTACATGACATTTTACAGATTTGTTGTATATGGCAAAATCTACACTCTCTGAAAGTCTCATGTAAATTGGGTTAGTATTTTTAGAGATATTAAAGTGAAAAAAATATTTCCATTGACTTTGTTTTTTTTTCTTGAACTTTTGCTCTTGTCTATATATAAAACTAAAACTCCTTAAACTGTGAAATTTTGTAGGGTTGTGTAGGTCAATGGGGAAGGATTTCCTGGGGGTTGGGGTTGGGGTTGATGTTTGGGGGTTCTGCATTTTTAAGGTATTTACATTTGAAAAATCACATTTTTATAATTTCTGCATCTACTTGCAATCAGGCTGTGAAATAACATACCACATGCACAGGACAGTTTCAGTGCTGTTTAAATGAAGATCTGAAAGTAAAAGGAGTCAGCTCAAGCACTGCGTGTACGTAAGATTGAATGGGGATCTAGAAAGTGAAAGTCATGGTCAGTAGTTCAAAATCAATGGCAAATACCACGTTGGAAACAAATGAAAGTTCTCTTTGTCATTTTTAATGTTTACAGAGTTGGAGATTTTTTTCATTTTATCAGAAATGTGGTTATTTTTGAGTCCTGTACCTTGCTCACTAGGTACTCTCTCCAGAGTCTCTCTGTTAATGTCAGATTATCGCATTTCAAGATAGTATCACCGCACTATTGCTTTTCTAGTCTCAGAGTTTCTAATTCAATCATATTAAAAGCTATGATGTGAGAGCCCAACTGTCTGCATTATGATTCTATAGAAAGGTTATCCAACAGACCATCTGGATCCCCTGATTGCCCGATGGGAGATCCATCATCCAACCCAATTGCCCAATGGCAGATCCAATTTACAATGCTATCCAGCAATACAATATGAGACCCAACCAGTGTGGTCTGTGATCACCCTGTGGCAGATCCAGAGTACAGTATATAGATACATAAAATTTGTCAGCAGATAAGGACCACCTGGCCCATCTAGTCTGCCCATTTTACTTACCTTTCCTTATGCTATAGATTTAGCTGATTTGTGGCTTTCCCCATCTCCCTGTTCCATTTAATCCCATACAATTTACAATGTACACAAACATGGATGCTGTTCTTTTGCATTATATGGGGTGTCCTGTTTATCATATACAGATGTCCTTACTACTGCAAAGCTTGTTATAAGGCAGAACTAAAAAAGCTAAAAGAAATTATCAAATCTGAAAGGAATAAGTTGGAATTTCAGATTGCACACATTAAGGATAAGACGACATTCTATTCTTATTTAAATAACTTTAAATCCATGGATAGCTCAATTGGTTCGGTCATCTCAAAGGGCTTGGAAATAAATGATCCACTAGAAATGACTAACATCTTTAATAAATATTTTTGTGAGGTTTAACAGCAAGATGGTTAAAAACCAAATAGCTTCCCATCATGATACAGCTACAATAGATGAAGCATTTACTACTTCTGAGGTGTTAGATTTATTATCTGAGATTAAAGTTTATAAATCCTTTGGCCCTGATATGCTGCAGCCTAGAATGCTTCTTGAGTTAAGGGCGCTAATTGCAGAGCCATTGACATGCATATACAACTGTTCATTTGCCCTAGGGGAAATACCATCAGACTAGAAGACGGCAATTGTGATGTCACTCTTTAAAAAGGGGGATAGGAAAGTATTGTCCAACTACAGACCCATTAGTTTAATGGCTATGCTTTGTAAAGTTGAAGAGAGGCTTATTAAAAATAAATTAGAAGAAAAACTCTCAAAGCTAGGAATCTGTATTAATACCCAACACGGATTTAAAAAACAGGGCCAGTATCATAAATATGCTATGTTTCCATGAAAAGGTTAATAAATGCATCAATGATAACAATCCTGTGGACATTGTACTCCTAGACTTTCAAAGGCTTTTGACAAAGTCTCCCACCCTGTACCGTTGCAAAAGATGGAAAGCCTGGGACTGGACAAATGCATAACTCTATGGGTGCAAAATTGACTAAGCAACAGGTCTCAAGCTGTACGTGTTAAAGGTGCATTCTTGAATGAGGGGTCAGTCACCAGTGGGGTCCCCCAGGGTGGGGTTCTGGGCCCTGGTTGATTTTCCCTGTTTATTAGTGACATAAGTAAAAATATTATCAGTTTTATAGTCAAATTTGCTGACAACATTAAATTGGGAGTCCAGTTAAAACCACTGATGACAGATATAATTTAGTACAGAACCTGCTTAAGATTCAACAATTGACCTTTAGAGAACAAGATGTGTTTTAGTATGGAGAAATGATCAGTGTTACACCTCAGTAAAAAACAACTCAAATCAAGTTTGCTACCTAAATTAAAATTGTATTAAACAGGTAGATACAGAGAAAGAGCTGGGTGTTATTATTGACATGGAATCAAAGTTCAGTACTCATTGTGTAAAGTTAGAACACAGAGCAAATCACTTAGTAAACTGTGTTAAGAAAACATTTGTAACCAGTAATAGACAATGTACATACCTATCTACCAAACTTTTATAAGACCACATCTGGATTATTGTACCCAGTTGTGGAGCCAGTTCATGAAATGGGATGTGGATAGGGTGGAAAGGATGAAGAGAAGAACTACGAGATTTGTGTCCAGTCTACAATATATGTTATATGAGGTCAGACTAGAAACACTGGGAATGTACACATTGGAACACAGACACGTAAGAGGAGACCTCTTGATGCTGTACAAAATTCTGAATGACCCGGAACTGGTAAGGGAAATGGGGATAGAGATACAAGCTAAACCTGATGGACTAAGATCACAGAAAATGCAAATATTGTTAAAACATACTAAAAGGAATGCCAGATTATATTAATTTGTTCAAAGATCAGGTAGATTATGGAATTCACTACCTGAAGATATAGTACTAAGTGGTAATAAGGAAATTTTTAAAAAGAGACTGGATGACTATCTACTAGGAAAAGGGACACGTTGGACCCACTGTTGTGGGGTTGGGGGGACAGAATAGATGGGCGCTTTCACCTTTTTCTATCCAAAAACCAAGTGTAATGCCAAGTGTGAGTGTAATACATTGGACTCAAGGAACCAGGAGACAATTTTATAATTGAATTTTTTACTCTGCAGTATGTATTACTTTATTGCTACAAAAGAATCAAATAGAGGAGTTGAACTTATCAGATCTAAATAAATACTGTAATAAAATTGTTAAAAATTGTTGTGCAGTGTTGTTAGTTTTAATGTTTGCTGAGTTCGAGCATATTTTAATTTTTTTTAGAAATGCCATTATTTTGTACTTCATACTTTGCTCACTGCATAATCTCTTCAGAGTCTCTCAGCAATATTTACAATCAAGCCCACGTGTCTGCATTGATATCTCCCTGCCTGGGCTCCTTGTGAGTTGTGAGATCATGTTCTGCTTAGAGCAAGGAACAAATGTGTCACCCACTAGTATTCAGAATGTGCCCTATTCCTAAATACGGAAGGGGTTATGCATGAAAGGCACATATCCCCCCAAGTAGCTCCACACCCTCGGGAGATCCACGCAGGGACCACAGTCACAAACAATGGTCCCTGCCTGACTCCCTTAAGTGGCCCCACCCCGGCATGCAGGTTCATGAGGGCGGGCTAGTGCAGAGCTGTGGACCCAGGCAGGCAGCCAACTGGCTGCCTATCCCAGGACCCTCACTGGATCCCTTGCACCCATTAGGTGCCATGATGTCCTCAGGTGCGAATGCGCCCACAGCACCGAGGGGTGGGGGACCCCCAGATGACAGTGCCCCAGCCCTTCCAATGCATCCCAATGACAGGGGTGCCCACAGAGAGGGGACTGTTGACCCCTGGCATCCCCGCTGCAACCAGCAGTGGCATCAGGGGGGCACGTACCACTTACGGCTGCCTTCCAGAAGGCATAGTCATCACTGCCCCATGCAAGGAACCCACACCTTCATGAATGGCGTGGAGTGCGGACACACTTCCCACGCTGGTCCCTGGCCCATCCCCATGCAGAGCTGTGCATTCAGCCGGTGTGCTAACCGCATGGAGAGGTGTAGTGGGAACATGAATAGTGTGTGTGGGGGGGGCCTCAGCATGCATGACCAGGTGTGGGTGGGCTATGCACCGAGGTTACGCAGCGCATATCCCATCCACACCTTTTGTGAATAGGGCCCAATATGCACAACCCTAGCCTTGTGCCCTAGATAGCACGGAACTTACATTTACAGGTGATTGTTACGTGTAAGAGTGTAACTTGTATTTTTTTTTCTTCGGTAACTGGACAAGGCCTCCTAGGCACAATGCCTGTTAACACTAAAATTATGTCATGCACGATGATCAGCTGTGTGAGCAAGAGACAGCAGGCAGCAGTTGTGGCAGTTGAATCTCCTTTTGTAATTGTCTCTATGACTGCACTTATGGTATGTTGCTGTATTGTAGGATACAGTAATGAAAACTATGTTGAATAACAGGCTCTTTCAATGTTTATTTAATCCAGTTTGATAGCCCCACACCCCTCACACACAGTAACCTCTTAATTTGTTCTCATTAACCAGCTACAACTTGCTTATGCTAGAGTTGGTATTATTAATAGGAGTATTATGTAAACATATAAGCAGTGTAACATGAAAGAATGTGTTACATCTTCAAGCATTGATCTCCTACAGTGTTTTTTTTTCCTGGTATGGAAGGTTGCTGTGTGAACTCCCACCCCACCCCATACATATCATCTTACTCACAGTGAAATGGCATGAGTTTTCCATGAAGAAGTGTTTTAAATAGATTGTTCATTTTAATTGTAGTTTTAATGGCTCATATTTCTGTATACATAATTATTATTGTAGAGTGAAGTTCCACATTTTTTTCTTTAAATGAATAAGCCCATAGGAAAAAAAAGTTGCAGGTTTGCTCTCCTCTGCAACAGAAACACAAATTTATTTATAAAGTGGCATTCCTATACTGTCCCTCCCCACCCCCATATCTTGCCTGTGTTAATTGTACCTGCAAGGCTGCACTCAGATTAAATTAATATTAGCAATGTGAATGCTGACATCAAGAACTGGAAATAAAGTAAAAATCCCTGACCAGAAGATGCATGTGAACTGTGACATAAGGTATTAAACCAGAATCAGTTGTCGGTTGCTTGAAATATCACTTCAGCCCTTGGTCACTGTCACAAATAATTACAGACATAAAGGGAGATGTTAGTTATCACCTAGTCATCAGCTTTAGAGAGAGGTGTGGAAATACTTTAGGACACATTTTCATTCCTCAACTCCAGTTAAACACCATGAGAACCCAATCCAGCAGATGCCATATTAAAACATCAGTTGCAATTGCAGACCTGGTATTATAACATGGCGGGGTAAAATCCAGTAATCCGATTGGATCTTATTTATGTGTAAAATATGGTTTACACGTGTTAAAAAAAAAAGGACTGCTCTGCAGTGAAGAATCTGGAACCCTAATCAATGGGCATTTGGAACACAAGCATTTCAGTTAGCCACCTACAAACAGAACTGATCTGCCACAACAAACATGGCTGCTATCTTTACACTGTAAAAAAACTTCAACTGGGCCCTAAAAATAAAACTGCCTTAAATAAAAAATAAAACAAATTAATTAAATGTTGTTTCCCTGATTATCACACTCTCATTCTCCACCAATAGAGACTTAGCTCGTGATCCCCCTCTTCTCTGTCCAGCCTACGGGATCCAATTCTCAGGGCCTCGCCTTACTAAAACACTTAGGCTCTCCTTGGCTGTGCCTTCACCACTAAATATTTTTAATGCTATCAAATTCGGGTCGACCTGGCTTGGAAAGCTACTGATAAGCTGCATTAATCCAGCAACCCCACTGGCCCCTGGGCTAATTGAGTGGCTCCTTTTTTGAGGTACCATCATGTCGGGCCCTATATGGCTCCTTATACTGCCCCTTCTTCTGCTGATACCAGCTGTCCAGCATTGGACACCTGAACTACCATCATGTTTGGTCTACAACGGCACCTTGTGCTGTATACCACATGGCAACTTATCCTTTACTTGCCTCCATGGTTTCAAGTACCAATACCTTGAACCCTGCTCTTGGACCACACATACCAGTAGTACTTATAACACTCCCCCACCACAAGGCCCACCTCCCACCACGCAGACTTCTATCTCCTCCCCGCCTATTGTGGTAGGGGTACTAGCTCTTGCTACAACAGATCAGCTCTTCTATGGTGGCTACTTTCCAGTCCCTAAAAACATCAGATCTACTAGACGGGAGAAAGGCAGGTATTACAAGCTTATAATTAGCGCTCTTAGAAAAATCCTACTTATCCTCCTGCTATGTTCAGGCAATGTAGAACTCAGCCCAGGCCCCCCAGAAGCTATTGCTTTGCCAGCAGAACTAGCAAATTTAAAAGGAATAAGCTTCTTGCATATTAATGTATGTAGCCTCCTTAAAAAGATAACCTTAATACAAACCTGGGTAAATCATACCTCTCCTGACATACTTGTGATTTCTGAAACTTGGCTTAGACCCAGCACCACTGATAGAGAAGTAAATATCCCCAATTATGCTTTGTTCAGAGCTGATAGGCATGCCAGAGGAGGAGGAGGGGTAGCTATCTATGTTAAAGACAAATTTTCTGCCTTCTGCTTATCCTCGGCATCTGTCGGCAGCAAATTCGAATGCCTAATTCTCAAAGTGCAAATTACACAGACTACTGCACTCTGCGTAGTAGGATGCTACAGACCACCGTCTGCTGGCCTACAGCTTGTGTCATATCTAAGTGACAAGTTGGGACAGGGGCTGCCAGAAACTATTATTTTAGGAGTCCTCAACTTTGGCTCGCTCTCTAAAACAGCTGCCCCCCTTGCATCCTTCTGTGATGAACATGGGCTGACGCAACTTATTACTGAACCAACACGCCCAAACGTGAAGAGCCCCAGTAAAACTACACTTTTGGATGTGCTAATGGTGAGCAAACCTCATCTCTTCTCCCACGCTGATGTGTTCTTCTCAGACGCCAGCGGCCATTGTTTTATTGCGGGAGTAAGATCCACCAACAACCCAGCACCCATCAGCAAGTTCTCTATGAAGAGATCCAGGCGCAACTTCAATGAACGTGCCTACCTAAATGAGCTTAAGTACTTCCCTCAGTGGCAAGATTTCTACCTGTCCAAAATGATTACGTCAGCTTACAATATCTTCCACGACATTCTATCAAGGGTCCTTAATAAGTATGCTCCCCTGATTAAAGTTCGAACTAGGACCAAAACCTGAAAATGGTTCACCCCTCAGATCAAGTCCTTGCTTCTAGAAATAGATAAGCTCTGGAAAAAAGTGCGCAGACTGAACACTGTAGAGGATTGGAACCAGTTCAGGAGACTACGAATTTTATGTACCAAAACAGAGAATCGAAGGCCACCTTCTTCGAATCCGAACTCGACTCTGCCACAAAGAGCCAATCAAGCTCTGGAACACAATCAATGATCTGCTAGGTCACTCCCCTGGAAATTCACTCCCGACCAAGATTACCTCTGGCAACTCGACTATAACCGAAAAGATGGATATACTTGACGCATTCAATAACCACTTTGCTACTGCAGGCATGGCATTTGATAACTCCCCTGCAAACATACTTCGCTCCCAGACTGACAGCCAACTGCCTGAAACTCCGATAGCTTTGCCGCCTTTCTCGCTTCAACCTGCCTCACTGAAAGAGGTAGAGGACCTCTTGCTTCAGTTGGATACTAGAAAAAGTGCTGGGGCCGACACCCTTGACCCTTACTTCCTAAAAATTGCCTACCACGTACTAGCAATACCCGTCACCCACCTTTTGAACTTATCCCTGCCTCAGGGCACCTTACCACCTATATGGAAGACAGCACGTCATACTACTGTTCAAATCAGGTGACCCTGGTGACCACAATAACTACAGGCCAATTTCTCTCCTTCCAGTCCTGTCCAAGCTCCTAGAGAAAATTGTAAATGCACAGCTGAGGACTCACCTTGAGTCTAGGGAACTGCTAAACCCTGTGCATTCTGGATTCAGAGTTAAACATAGCACTATCTCATCCTTCGCCAAAGTTACTAATGACTGGCAGCATAATCTTGAGAGCAAAAACTTTATTTGTGCTGTTTTTCTTGATCTAAGCAAGACTTTTGACACCGTCGACCATAGTCTGCTCCTCTCCTCCCTTCAAACCATAGGTGTGGACCCCTCCTCTCTGCGCTGGTTTACTGACTATCTTACAGGGCGCCTTCAACAAGTTAAAGCCGAATGAGGCCTGTCCCCCTTAAAAACTCTGCAAAGAGGGGTACCTCAAGGTTCTATATTAGGGGCCCTTACTTTTTGCAATCTACATTAATAACATCGACTACTGTATAAAAGAACCCAACATCCATCTGTTTGCAGATGATACAGTTCTCACGTGAGTCGCCCAACACCTGAAGCTGCCTGCAATGACCTACAGTCAGAATTCAACCTTTTGCAAAGCCAACTCCTCCAAAAAAAGCTACTCCTTAATGCCAAAAAAACTAAAGCAATGGTCCTCTCCCCTTTCATCTGTATAACCCTGTGTCCAGTGGGACAGTTCCCCAAATGACCACAGTTCTAGGTGAAAAACTAGAATTTGTTACAAAATTCAAGTATCTGGGAGTTTGGATAGACCAAAGACTCTCCTTCATTGAACATATCGAGGACTTGCTAAAACGACTTCAGCAAAGGCTTGGCCTGTTTTTTAGAATCAACCAATTTCTCACCAGAGATGCCAAGAAACAACTGGTTCAATCCATTTTCCTATTATTGGTTGATTATGCTGATTTCATCTACAGCCAATGCCCCAACTCTTACATGGCTAAACTGGACACACTCTACCATTGAGCACTGAGGTTTACAACAGGACTTGCCTTCGACATGCATCACTGCACCCAATATGCGGCAGTGGAGTGGACATCACTAAAGTTCAGGTGCCACAGAAATGCTGCTCTCTGGACCTATAGAGCCATCTCTAATAAGCTGCCTTACTATATCTCCTGCTGTCTTCCCCTGAGTATAATTGGGAAATACGCATTAAGAAGTTACTCAGCTATTACACTTAAAGTACCCAAAGCAAAATCCCACTTCAGCAGGCAGCCATAAGCTTCGTGCTACCTACCTTATGGAACGATCTACAAAAAACCCTCAAATTAAGCACTCTAATCAGTATAAATGCCTTCAAGACGCTTTATTTCCATACAATCAGAGAAGTATGTAACTGCTTCACCCATTCAGACCCAGTACCGGTGTCTGCACTGGTATATAGCCACGCCTAGACCCAATTTTAAGTACTGACCCCCCAGCTTGCTCCTCACAAGCCTAATTGTTCTCTCTCTTATCCCCCTGTCTTATCAACACTAGGCCCGTCCATCCCCTTATCCTTCCTTTCCCAACCTCGGATAGGAGCTCACTAACCCTGGGTTGTGACATCTTACCATGCCCCGTACTTTATAGCATTCAATCCCGGGGCTCACACATACTCCTTTTCTCCATCCACCTTCTCTACATCCCATTTTACCAACTCTTCTCTGTGCACTGTGCCCTCCTAGCCTTTCTCCCCCTACCTCCCTACCTTCGCCTCTACCTGGTGTATATTTTTTTTTCTTCCGTTACTTCTTCCTGCATCCTTAGATAACCTGCTTTATCTTCCTATAGACACTTCTATGTATGTAAATACCCTGTAATCTGTACAATATCTGTATAATTCTATGTATATATGAACTTCTTTTTCTTCCTCTCTGTAAACAGTATTATCTGTATTGCCTTGTAAATACCTGTGTTGACCTGTATATACAACTGTTCATGCTCCACCCAGGTCCATCTTGCAAATGAGCTTCTGCTCAATGATGAACGCTTAGTTAAATAAAGACTTGATTGATTGATTGATTGATAAACACATTAGAAAGATTAAGTATTGTTTATAGTTTTCACTACAACTGTTTCTTTGCTGACAGTGGAAAAATCCCCTTTCTATCTTTACCTGCTCATCAGGGAACTCTCATCTTTTTGCCCTGACAGTGAGATAATTGAGTCTCTGGCTGTAACAAAGGCCTTTGTTGTCTGTTTGCACAATACAGTGTGTTAGGAGAGAAACGTTCTGCCAGTGGAACTGAGCAGAATTTGAAATCCATGTATTCCATGGTAAACATTATGTGATAAACATGCCATATCTTGAATGTAGAGAAAAACAGAGAAAAAAAAACAGGAAGAAGAAGAAAGTAGGCAGTAATACAATGGCATTTGTCATCATCAATGACATCACTTGCAGGGGGTGGAAGGACTATTTTATCACACATGCACACAAGTAACTCTATTGTTTCTACATATAAACATGCTTTTCCCAACAGTAAAAAGTAAAAAAAAAGGGGGCCAATTTTACTAGCGCAATAAGGCACTCAGGGGTGTGTGTGTGTCTTACTACACCCCTGGCCATGCTGTAAAATATGGTTTACACACACCCCTTCATGCCTTATTGCTTAAACATGGTTAAGCCAAAAAGTTGCCACAAGTATATCCATAGTAAATGTGCTTATGTGTATTAATTTCACCAATACTGTTACTCTACCTCTTAGTACAGTAGCTTATTTCTAGTTCCAGATTTCAGTATTCACATCACTAATATTAATTATATAGAGGATAGTGTATGGTCCTGTATCGTTAACCAGTTTGTTAACCATCGAGAGGTTGACAGGCAACCATGTAAACCTTGAGGGTGTAGCTCGAGAGGTTTACATCGCCATGGCAACCTCGAGACGTTACACAAACCAGTTAACAATAGAGGGACCATACATTATATTTTATAGTGCATGGTCCCCATAAAGTGGCAGAAAAAAATGAAGGCTCCTTACTTTTGGCACCACCACTGCCATTCTGGCTCATTTTCTCACTGCTGCACCAGTTTCGGGAGGGCCATTGGTGTACTAGATAAAAGGTATGCACATGTGCAGATGGGCTCCGTTTGTAATCCCATCACTATCACGTACTCAAGAGAGGTTTATAACCACTTACATCATAGTGATGGGATCATCAAGAAATCGTTTTGCCACTTTTTAGTGGTAATAAGGGCTCACCATACATTATATTAATATTATATACTGCCCCACTGCCAGCTGTTGCTTTTCCTCTAGACCATCCTGACAGTGATACTCTTTTCATGTTTTGCTGTCATTGAACCTACACCCCTCCCCAACCTTGCCTAGCACTTTCCCTCTATAGTCTATCTCCCTAAACACTACCTGCTTGTTGCCTGATCCCTCCACTAGTGGCCTCTCTCGAGCACTGCTTTCTCCTGAACCTTTAAGGAGCACCAGCTCATTTTTACTAATCATCACCAACTTGTATTTGTAGAAGTCACTCTTCCCCTCCCCTTTTTTCTTGTCTCCCCCTCCTCAGTTCACGTAAATTAGTAACTATCATAGTGTCTTCCCTTCCCATTTCCCACAATACTCCTTCCCTTTTTCTGTAACTCTAAACCATGTGTTCTCTAAACTGTGTAATTCTTCTTCTCCTCATGTTTGCCACCTACCCCTGCCACTACATACCGACTTATGAGCACACTTCTATCCCCTTATTATCCACACTGAGAGCCATCCCTGTTGCCTCTGAGACCTCAAGTTGCTCCATTAACCCACACAGCATGTTTACCTAGGGTATGCACCCTTTTCCAACCACCCCCTCTCTCAATACTCTACCCTCCTACCCCACCTCTCCTTCCAGCCCACATCTCCCCAGGACACTAAACCAAGATACATCAGAGCCACATCTCACCTGAAAATGCCCAGGCACCTTTTTACCCGTAATTCAATACTACTTCTACTTTTATCAGGGAATGTCCACCCCAACCCTGGTCCCATGCCACACTCCTGCCCACCTAATTATGGCCTTAATCTTGCTTCTGTAAACATCAGCAGCTTCCTCAAAAAAATAGATCTCCTTCAGGTGTGGTTGTCCCAGCACAACCCTGATGTGCTCGCAACTGTCGAGACCTAGTTGTCCCCTAAGGTTCCAGACCATGCCATTTCCCTTGATGGCTATACTCTATTTAGGGAAGACAGAGTAGGAAAAAGAGGTGGAGGATGCGCAGTGTACATTTGGACATCCCTCAAAGGACAAGTCCTCCCCAAAATTTTCACTGGGAGTAGCATTCAGGTACTTGCACTAAAATTGTTCCTGGATCAACAAGGAAAAGCCCTCACACTCCTCACAGACTACGCCCCCCACATGACCAATCAAATGGTTTCAATGCCATCCTTGATTATATATCTAAATTACCCCACCCCACCAAAGTAATACTCCTTGTCGACTTTAATATCATTTGGCTCTCGCCAGATGCCAACCCCCACAAAAATGCCGCCGCTGCTATTGACCTCTCTCAGATTGTGTCTACCCCTACCAGATTCAATTACTAGACCAGTACATACACCCTACTTGACCTGGTTTTTACTAACCGTGCAGAGTGTATATCAGGTAAAGTGATCCTTCTGAACTCTCTCAATGACCACTCCCCTGTCATCTGCCGCTGGTCCAACAGGTCCCTCAAGCAACCCTGCAAGTGGTTGTACCACTGTGTCCTCAAACAGGGACAACTTAAACAACTTCTAACACACCTTCAAAACTGTGACTGGTCACCATTGGATGCTGCGCCTAGTGTTGATCAGGCCCTCAATTACTTTATTTCCCAATTCAGCACTGCTTGTGACACCTACGCCCCCTATAAACATTAAGATAAAAAATGCTAACAACCCATGGATCACCTCCACACTGCTAAATCAAATGTCCAATAAGGATCACCTATGGCACAAAGCTCAGGCCACTGGAAAACCAGCTGACAAGCAGCAGTATGAAGTGACCAGAAACGCATGCACCCGAGCTACTCACCTAGCCAAAGCTGCCTATTACGATGATGCTCTACCAATTCCTGAGGAGACAGCAGGAAATTCTGGGACAATCTTAGAGAACTGTCAGGGAAGCCCAGCAAATCTCCTCCCTCCAAGCTTAATTTAGATGACGCAACTATTCTGGAAGACTGGACCCAAAACGCATTGCAGACACTTTCAACTCTGCATTCACCGACCTAAGTTGTGTACTCTCACCTGATTTTTTTGACACACATTCCAACCTGGGTGACCCTAAGAACCTGACGCCAATGTTGCTTAACCCACCTTTCTGCTTCAAAAAAGTCTCACTCGCAAAGTCCAAAAACTACCTTCTTAGGGTACTTGGCAAGGCTCGCTTTAGTAGTGACTCACTGGACCTAAAGCTCCTGCACCTCACACTAGATGCTGTGCTTCTGCCTCTCACAAAAATTCTAAACATGTCACTGTGCCTTAGTCAATTTCCTATGTTATGGAAAACAGCATTAGTGACCACATTCATAAATCTGGGGACAGGGCGGCTCCCTCAAACTATCACCCAATTTTCATTCTCCCTCCACTCTCCAAAGTACTTGAACATATAGTCATGGACCAGCTCACTGACTACCTTTCCAAGTACAAGATCCAATGTTCTGAACAGCATGGCTTCAGGACAGGCCATAGTACCACATCTGCCTTCCTCCAGCAGACAGATTTCATATACCAGGCACAAGGGAACATTGGGTGGGGAGGGATTGATGAAAAGCCATTGATCACTTAGGGTCAGTGACTGCATACAAGTTTAAGGCTTATGGGCAGACTAGATGGGCCTAGCAGTCCTTAACTGCCCACAGTTTCTATGTATCTGTGTATCTATCATGGGTACTTAGTGGGGTCAGTATACATTGACCTCACTAAGGCATTTGATACTGTTACTCACCCCTTCCTACTCAGTGCTCTTCTTGATATTGGTTTATCGATGGATGCAGTAGCTTGGTTTAAAAGCTATCTAGCCGGAAGGTCCCAGCAGGTCAAAATAGATGTTACCATCTCAGACCGCTGGCCAGTTCTCTCTGGTGTTCCTCAAGGCTCCATACTGGGGCTGCTGCTGCTTTTCAGCCTCTTTCTAAACTCCCTCTCACTTGTCTGCACCAATAATCTTCTACTATATGCAGATAATGCCATTATATTCTCCAGCCACTCAGATCTACTCCAATTAGCTGATCACCTACAATGCATTTCACAACTGTCGAGACCTGGTTCTCGAAGCACAAGTTAGTTATGAATGATGAAAAAACAAAATCTATGATTTTCGCCAGCCGTCATTATAAACACAAATCTACACCACTAATCATATAGAACAACCCTGATGCCCCTATAGAGCAGGTCTGTACCTTTAAGTACCTTGGAATAACCCTTAACAGTACCTTATTTTTTGTGAGCATATCAGTAATGTCTTCAAGATGGTTAACTCAAGACTAGGGATCCTTTACAGGTACAGACAAAGCATGACCTCTGATGCCCTTCGATTTGCTGTTACTAGCTCTGTGCTCTCCATAATATATTATGGTCTAGTCATTTATGGCTCAGCCTCTGAGACATCTCTTAAAAGCATACACATAGCCCTCAACAAATCCTGCTGTCTAGTCTCAGGTGCACCCACACACATGCATACATGCGGCCTCTACACACTCACCAAATGGCCGAACCTCAGTGGTAGCACTACTTATACCTGTCTGCTCACGAAGAAAATCTCATTGGGGCTGATCCCCCCATCTTCTCAGCAGTTCATCTTGCATGCTCCCAATTGGTGTGGCACCAGGAGTGCCTCCAGGCACACTTCCCTGACCCCTTTCTGTCAGACCATGCAAGCCCAATGCTCCTTCAGGTATCTCGCTCCTATCTGGATAAATAAACTCCCTGTTGACATCCTAGAAGAACCTAAACTGGGCCCATTCGAACAGAAACTTAGATACCACCTCACTTCTATTAGCAGCTGTGATTGCCACACGTAGGCCCTTTTCAGTCTTACACATTGCCTTCTCCCTGCAACCTCACCATCCTCACCTCTGCCCATCCATTGTCCCACCCCTTCTCCCCCTCTCTGTTTCCCTGTTCCTGCTACTTGTCCCTCCTCTCCCTTCCCCTCCTTGTCTCTACTGTCCCTTCTCCCTTCCTGTGCTCCCTCCTCTCCTTGCACTTCCTTTCAAAACACTGTTCACAGACCCCTGCCTGCCTTTTCTCTCCTAACCCCACTGTCCTACTCCCACCCACCCACTACACTCCCTACCAACCCTCCGTCCTCCCTCTCATCTCTCAATTCTCCACTTGACAATGTCAGATCCTGACAGAAATCTTCCCTTCTCTCTTCTTCTGCACTCCTATGACAATGTT
This sequence comes from Neoceratodus forsteri, assembly GCA_016271365.2. Taxonomy (NCBI): domain Eukaryota; kingdom Metazoa; phylum Chordata; order Ceratodontiformes; family Ceratodontidae; genus Neoceratodus; species Neoceratodus forsteri. The sequence goes on from CM057455.1 coordinate 565,652,612, forward strand.
AGATTCCTGACAGCATCCCTCTCCACCCTTCCCCCATGTACTGAAACTTGAATATAAAAGTTTAACCAGATTGTAACTGTTGCTATAACCTGAATTGTTACCTCTTTGCCTGCCTGTAACTTTTATGAATGATTGTACCCAACTTCATGTATCATGTATTCCACTTGTCTTGTATTTAGTTCTTTGTTGTGTTGTCTTTACTCTGACGTGGAACCTTTGTAAAAGAGTCTTTGACTCAAAGGTACTTTAATCCGAGACTTGAATGAATAAATAAAGAAATAATTTAACCTGATTGCAGGTACAGTACAATTAACAAAGGCAAGAGCTGAGGGGGGAACAGTATAAGAGTGTTACTTTATAAATAAGTTCTGGTTTCTGTTACAGAGCAGAGCAAATCTACAACTTCCCCCCCCCGGGCTTATTCATTTATGGAAAGAAATGTGGAACATAACTGTACAAAAATAATATTTACATAGAAATATGAGCAATTAAAACTACAATTAAAATTGACAATCTATTTAAAACACTTCTCCGTGGAAAATTATTGCCCTTTCATTGCAAGGAAATGATGTGCAGTGTGTGTGTGTGTGTGTGTGTGTGCATGTGTGCATGTGGGGGACGGGAGTGAGACACACGCAGCAACCTTGAATAGCAGAAAAGAATATTACTGCAGAAGACCCATACTAGAAGATGTGAAGCACTGTGCCGTGTTACAATGCTTGTAATTATAACTGAAGTGATGTTTACACAATACTTCAAATAATATCAACTCCATCACAAGCAGGTTGTCCTGGATTCCCCCCTTTTCCTCATAAAAGACAGAACACCAGCGTGTTGCTGTGCTCAGATCGGCAATCAATTTATTATAAAACATATTTCCTTTTTGTTACATTCCCATCATCATCTTTAGCTATTGTCTTATTACTACTCTTTTATTATATTGCATTACATCTCAATATCAGTTCAACTCCTCCTCTTCTTCCGCTTCTTCTCGCCTACTCAGGTGAAAACCTGGGAGCCTTCTTCTTCTCTCTTCTTATAGGTAACGGTGATAACTGAGACTGCTTTCTTCTCTTTCTGTTGCTCTCCTTTTCCTCCTTTTTCTTTTTCCTTCCTTCCTTCCTTCCTCATTTTTCATTTTTTCCCCCTTTTTCTGCCACCCACCTTTGGAAGGCCAACAAAAACGTCCAACAGGACATCCTCTGCCATCCACCTTTGACAGACCCTCTTGGTCCCCCTTCTAAGATACACTTTCCCCTCACTTCCTTCTTTTTGGGTGGGTGGGTGGTAACAAAATTCTCCAGCAAAAGAGGCAGAGTACCTCTGTGCTGCCTGTTATGTACCCTTTAAATTCTTCCCCTCCCATTTTCTCAGCCCTTCTATGGTTCACCTGTTCCTCTATTTGGCCCTCCTCTTCCTGCCTATTGCCCCACCCCCCTTCCCCTCCTCCCTCTGAGCACTACCACTTTGTCCTCAGGGAAGGAGTCCACCAGGACAAGTTGGTCTGCCCCTTAAAGGGCAAACTCCATTGTCCCGGATTCCTCCCTTTTCCCCATAAAAGACAGAACACCAGTGTGTTGTGCTCAGATCGGCAATCAATTTATTATAAAACATATTTCCTTTTTGTTACATTCCCATCATCATCTTTAGTTAGTGTCTTAATTATTCCTCTTTTATTATATTGCATTACATCTCAATATCAGTTCAACTCCTCCTCTTCTTCTGCTTCTTCTCGCCTACCCAGGTGAAAACCCGGGAGCCTTCTTCTCTCTTCTTATAGGTAACAGTGACAACCGAGACCACTTTCTTCACTTTCTGTTGCTCTTCTTTTCCTTCTTTTTCTTTTTCCTTCCTCCTCCCCCCCATATTTTCCCATAGCCTTTCTCCAGCTTGCGTTGGATGACTAGCTTTCCCCCTTTGTCCCCCCGGCCCCCTCCGGTCTGCGCTTTTGTCTCCTCCAGGACTCAATAAACCCCATCATCTCTGTGTTAAACATATCTATGGCCAGGTCTGATAAATGCATTCTGTCGGATCTGTAAAAATCCTCTACCCATTCTTCCACTGCTCTCATTATTACGTGCCCTCCCATGTTTTTTACCAGAGTCCCCACCCTCCTATTCATCTTTCTCCTGGCTCTATTTACCGTTACATGTCTGTGTGCATGTCTCCAAATTCTCCACGGTATCATGTCTGACCATGCTAGACTCACATCTGGCCACCATTGCTTTACTTTCTCCAAATCCCTTTTTACCTTTAGAAACGTGTCTACCCACGATTTCTCCCCTATGTCATTCCCTTTCAGGTGTATGATAATCAAATCCAGTATGGGTCTTCACTGCTTCATCTCTAGCAACATCGGAAGTAATTGTGCCCACTTCATCCCCTGAATGCCACGCCATATCAGCCTACAGTGTCTGACAGCTTGGTAGAGCTGCTTTCCCCCGGCCTTCCTTTCTGCTCTCCTTTCTGCCGAGTAAATGTAGGAATGCCCACAGATCCACACCTCCGTTAGCCTCCCTCTACCTATTGGATTAAAATAAGACACTTTTAATACCTTACTCCATGACTTCTTATCCTCCCCCCCCCCCCGGTTTGGTCTGTACCTGCAAAACAAACATAAATGGCTTATTAGTCCTTAAACCTTGAAAGCATTAATGTATCTTTTGTAGCTGGCAGACCGCCAGCGCCCCATTTTTAACATATTGTTCACTGATTCTCCTACAGCCACCCATTTTGATGCAGCTCCTATACGAAAAGAATGAGAAGAATAACTGGCTGGGTCTTCGCCCAAAAACTCCATGCCTTTTATAAGTGTGGCTGTAACCTGGTAACTGGTCACCTTCCTCCCATCCCCATGCACAAATAATCTCCCCTCTTTTATTTATCTCTCTGTGGCATAAGCCCACAGAGCCTTCACTGGACACAAGGTCCCTTTGGGGGTGGGGTTTTAAGGTTATGACACAACCTTTCCCCACCCGATCTGTTTTTGACCTCCTGATTACGAGTTGTATTGTTTCCAGTCCCCAAACTCTATCTCTCCATTTCAGTTCCCTCACTTCATTCTTACTGCCAGGCCCCACTGTCTCATTCACTCTCAATGTGCCTGCAAACATTACTACGTAGATTATGAAGAACAGCTGTGCTTCATCCTTGGATTTACATACCTCTATGAGTGTTCCCAGTAGTCTGGTTATCCAATGCTCAGCTATCGGGTGCCTCCCGTCCTTTTCCCTTTGTTTCAGCCTGCTCCAACCTTGCATCATCCTCCATATCAACATTGATTTCGTGGGATCCTGCCATCTCTTCAGGCTACATACTACACCGCTCCCGGCTAGGTATACTCCCATAGTGTTGTATGCCAACCCCTTATCCCATTGATACACTGTAAACTTTCCTAGCTGATCTTCTGTAACTGGCCCAATTACCTCCATGTGGTGTGCCACCATGAAAGCCTGCAACACCCGCCATGCCCCTTCATAGGCCCTCAAGGTCCGTGGTGCCCATGAGTTCCGAAACAGCATCTCAGTTCCCTCTTGCCAATGTCCCAGATTTTCTTTGTGATGGGTGTTTTCAGTTCCTCTGCTGTTGGTACCAGTGCCCGTAAATGATCCAGCTGCAGACGGGAAAGGCTGTCAACTAGGATATTCCTCACCCCGTCTATATGCTTGGCCCTAAATGACATATTCAATTGTAGCCCTCTCAACAGTAACTGCCTCAAGACCCACATTACTGGCTCTGACCTGGCCCCCTTGTTATTCAGGACATCCACCACTGCCCTATTGTCGCACCAGAAAGTCACCTTCTGATTTCGCAACTCCTCCCCCCATACCACGGTATGAGTCCAAATTGGCATTATTTCCAACAATGTGATGTCCTTTATCCTGCCATCCCTTATCCAATCATCTGGCCATGGTTCTGAGAACCATTTTCCTCTCAATTACCTTCCCATCCCCTTCCCCCCTGCTGCGTCCATATATAAATCTAGATCGGTGTGATAAACCCAGTCTTCTTGCCAGAAGGATATGCCATTGTAGCAACTTAGAAATTTCTCCCATACCCTGAAGTCGTCTTTTACTCCTTGGTTCAGATCCACCCTATGGTGTGGCCTTGCTACCCCTGCTGTTGCCCTTGCTAGTCTCCTTGTGAACATCCTCCCTGGCCCAATTGCCCTGCAGGCAAAATTCAAATGCCCCAACACTTGCTGCACCTGCCTTAATTGAACTCGCCTCTTGTTCGTGTGTTGTTGTATCAACTCTCTTAGCCTCTGAACTTTTTTATCAGGTAAATGAAATACCTCCCCCAATGCATCTACTTCAATCCCCAAAAACTCCAGTACCCTGCTAGGGCCTTCTGTCTTTTCTGGTGCCAGTGGCACGCCCAGCTCCACACATAATAGCTGAAAACTCGCTAGCATCTCTTCTGTCTCTGTGCATCCACTGCCTATCAGTAAGAAGTCATCCAAATAGTGTGTCACCATCTTATACCCATTTTTCTTTTGAAAGATCCATTGTAGTCAGGTGCTGAAAGTTTCAAGCGTAGCACAAGCTATAGAACAACCCATAGGCATTGCGTTATCAAAATAGTATTGTCCTTCAATTTTAAACCCCAAAAGGTCCCAGTCCTCCTTTGTAACAGGTAACAAACGGAAAGCTGCCTCAATATCTGTCTTCACTAACCATGCATCAGAGGTAGCCTGGATGATCTGCACTGCCTCTTCCAGTGTGGCATAGGTCACCCTGCTGTGCTCTTCCCCTATAAAGTCATTCATAGAATCTCCCTCCGGGAATGACAGGTGGTGTATCACTCTGTATTCCCCTTCCTGTTTTTTAGGGACCAACCCCAGAGGGGAAATCCTCAAATTGTCTATCGGGGGAAATGGATATGGGCCTTCCACCCTCCCTGCTGCCTTCTCCTTTTCAATCTTCCATCTCAAAATGTCTTCCTTTCCCCTGACTGACCCCAAATTTTTTGCTTTCCTCGCATGTCTCAGCATGTTGCACTGTAGGGGAAAACCCGATCTAAAACCATCCCTTAAAGTTTTTGCCGCCTTCCTGTCCGGGTACTATGTGAGCCACTTCTCCCAGGCCTCACTCCTGATAGGGGTCCTAGCAGCCTGAAACCGCTCCTGCCCACCCTGTTCCATCCTTCCCTCCTGGCCCCTCCCCCATCCTTGTTCCTCAACCCTTCTCTTCAAGTACGACTGGGCTCCTCTACTCCCTTGACCCCGGCCCCTCGTCCCTCTGTTCCAGGCCTGACCCCTGTAACCCTGTCCCTCACAAAAGTGCTGGTTACTTGTCCCTTGCGCCCCCCCACCCCAGATTGCGTTCCCTGGGCCACGAGATCCTACATCTCGACGCTGGATGGGAACCCCCACATTTTGAGCACGCATGCCTAAATCGACACTGGGGCCAGGAACAAAATGCTCTGTTGTATCCCCAGCAGCATTTTTGCAACAACCCCCCTTTCCTGCCCATCTCACCTTCCGGTGTAGATTGGTCGGTCACATAGTCCGTCCATAAATCTGTTTTGTGTCCCATCTTACGTCAACTGTATGTGGCCATCCTCTGGTGAAAAAATTCATCGTAGTATATCCACTCCACCCCCCCCCTTTGTTTTTGCCCACCACATGGTCAATGAGTACGTGATCAGTGGGATCCCCAGCTCTGGCTTCTTCTCCATCACTGTGGTGGAATATGTGGTGAAACTGACAAACCATCCATCCCACGTTTTTCCTTTCATAAATTTATCTTCCTCTTTCTTAACCAATAACACTACGGCGGCTGCCATCTCATTCTTTCCTATACTCTCTGACTCCTCATACTTGGCAGCTGCTTCCCTACTCACCAGGGCAAATATGTCCACATATCCCCTTTCCACATTTTCTCTTTTGAAGCCAAAGGCACATGCTTCCCTATCCTCATGCCGGGTATTCCAATTTCCCATGTACCTTTTCCTAAACTTTCCATTTCCCTCTTCTCTCCCCCTGTGGCTTCTTTGTCTGTCCTAATCTCCGCCAATGCTGACTCCATTTGTCCTAAACCCCCCAACCCCAGTGCCGCAATGATCTGACTGATATATTCTTTGATACTTTCACCTACGGAACCTGATACACTACCTGTTGGCCTGTCCATTCCTTGAGGCCTGTTGTCTGTGAGTTGCACCGGTCCTGTCTCTTGTGCTGGTACCGCTTTCTGTGGCATCAGGGGTGATAGGGCAACTGTGGCCTGGGGCTCCACCCTGGGCTTCTCCAGGGGCACCACCGCTGGTTCTGGGGGGGGGATACTAGCGGCTCAGGGACACAACGGGGTGAAGGCACTGGGCTGACCGCTCAGGGAGGGGCCACCACTGGAGGTCTTCTTGGACTAACTGTCCTCCCCATCGGCCTTTTCCCACTGCCCCCTTTTCCCCTTCTCTGCTTTACGCTTCTCCTCAGACCTCCCAGGCTCATCCCCCTCCACTAGCTGCCACATCATGTTGGCCTTCTCTGCCAACTATTGCGTTGTATGCCTCCTCTCTCGACGGCTTGTTCTTCTTTGATGCCATCGTCCCTCTTTGTCATGCCTGAAGAAATGCTGTAAAGGAAACTAAAAATGTCATTCATTATCCAACTGCTAAATCTGAAACAGGCTGCCCCCCCATTGTGTTTTTTTTTTTTGAAAACCCCATGGTAAGTGGGCTTTTTTAAGCCTGTGACCTCAAATATCATTCCCCAGTCCAAGTTGTTCCCCACCTCCCCAGACCGACTACCCCCATGGTCCAATATGGCCATCCATGTCTCTCTGGAAAAACACTTGCCTTTTTTCAGTGGCGCGGTTCCCCCACAATTCCCCTTTTCATTTTAGTCATCGTCTGCCCTCTTATGTGTCTTGCTCCCTTCCGCCACAAGGCGTGACATCAGACACCTTGTAAACTGCCTGCCTACATCTTATTATTTATTTATTTTGTTTTCATTGACAAAAACCTGCCTATTTTCAGGCACGACCCAGGGGAGGGGATGCAGACAAAAGCCAACTGATCTTGAACCAAATTAAGCTGCTGGCAGTCTTAGTGACCTGGCTCCTGATAGGTCTGAAACATAGAAACATAGAATTTGATGGCATATAGGTGTAACCCCCCTGCAAATGGGGGTTCCCAAAAGACTTCCAGGAGCTTGCTTGAATGCTCCAAGCCTGAATGGTGTTTGGCATTTAAGCCATTTATCAGTGAGTGTTTTTAGAGCCTCTGGTACTGTCTCTTTAAGAGCTGTCTGCTTGCAGACATAATTAGTTTGTATGGGGGGACTGTGTGCTTCTCTGAGTACCACTCGAGCTGCTGCCAATTCACTTCATTTTTGCAGTCACTAGAGTGCAAAGAGACCTATCTGAAAGATGTAACTGTTTGCCAGAAATTATTTAGAGTAATAATGAAATTACAGTTTGTCTAACCTGCTTTCTTTGCAGTCAGAACTGTGTCTGCTAGTTCCCCATTCTAGTTTTGAACTGCTGAAATGGACCAATCAGTGTAGGGTAAGCTAGCTCTAAAATGGTGCCTTGGATGAATCAGAACTTGGACTCATAATCTGAGCCAGCCACAAGAGGATTGTATGGGCAGTGACTCTGGGAGATGTAGTTTAGACTTCAGTGCCTTTTGGACCAACAGCAGCAGTCTACTGTGAGTGACAGCCAATCCAGTCAAGAACTGGGAGGAACTCAAGAAAGTGCCGGTTTTGTCGGTTGGAGTTTCAGTTGAGCTTTGGCAGTGAAGAAGGAAGGAGCCCTGTGCTTTTCAGTGTGCAGTTTAGTCAAAAAGCGTGTGTGAGCCCAGAGTCCGGTCTGCAGCTTGTGTAACAGCTTGTTGGACTGAATCCGTCCTGTGAAAGAATCAAAGGATCTCTGAAGAGTAGAAACCAGGCTCACCCTGTAGAAGACTGGAGGAATTGCTGAAAATTGCACTCGGTCTGTCAGGAACTGAATCTGCTGTGTGTTCTCCGGGTATTGTGCAGTAATTGCGATCGGGATACAGATGCAGCCTGCCTGGTATAGTGCTTTCTTTTATATGGATGTGTGAAGGGTTTGTGTACCTCAAGTGAGCCCTGCTGACATTGAAGGACCCTATCTTATTTGGAGGTCATGAGTACTAATTCAGGGTCGCTCCCTGTTGAATTCCACATTAAATCCAAATGGAATTACTGTACTGCTGACTGTTTAATTCTCCTTTTCTCTGTGTGAAAGGCCCCTACCAGCTGCCATGGTTTGGACTAGCCACTAGGGCTTGGGTACCCAGGGACAGTAACTGATAGGGATAGGCCTGTGCACAGAGCCATGGATAGATTATTAGAGTGATAAGCTAATTAACCTGATTTCCCCTGTCCTTGTTATATCCCCTAAATAAATCAGAGCTGCTTGTTTCAGCAAAGTTTATACTGCCTGAGGTATTTGTCTATGTTAAAGTACTGTACTGTGATTGTTGCACTGTATCTCATTTCACAGGAGGTCCCAGTGCGGAACCAGACCTGGGGTAAGTGTATACTGTGAGGTAATTCTGATATATTGTGGGGCCACCTAGTGGGAAGAAAGGGGGGTTGCAGTGTCCCAGAGGGCTGTGACCAAGTTAGTTTAACTATTGCAAACCCTGACCTCTGGGTGGAGGCACCTGCCATTGGATCCAGGCCCCTCAACCTGTTAGTGGCAAATCAGGCAGGGGTAGTAGCCCCTGGGATAGCGCCATCTAGGGGTACATAAGACCGCTTGGCCCACCTAGTCTGCCCATTTTCCTACCTAACAGATAAGCTGCAGATCCTAGTTAATCAACAGCTTACTCCCTCCTACCCCCCACTAGGACTGCCTTATGTCTGTCCCATGCATTCTTGAATTCCCCTACTGTTCTTGACTCCATGACCTCCTCAGGGAGGCTGTACCATGCATCCACAACCCTCTCTGTGAAAAAATACTTCCTCACATTACCTCTGAGCCATCCGCCTCTATCTTCAAATTGTGCCCCCTTGTTCTTGCACATCTCTTTTTCTGAAAGATGCTACCCTCTTGGACTTTGTTGATTCCCTTGAGGTACTTGAAAGTTTCTATCATGTCCCCTCTCTCCCTTCTTTCCTCAAGGGTATACATATTAAGCTTCTTTAGTCTTTCTTCATATGTCTTCTGGTGCAGGCCCTGCACCATTTTAGTTGCCCTCCTCTGGACAGCCTCCACTCTATCTATGCCTTTGTGGAGATGGGGTCTCCAGAACTGCACACAGTACTCCAGATGGGGTCTCACCAACTGTCTGTACAGAGGGATAACAAGTTCCTGTTTTCTACTATTGATACCTCTCCCTATGCATCCCAGTATCTCCCCAGCCTTCCATACTGCCTTCTCACATTGCTTGCCCACCTTTAGGTCATCTGATATAATTACCCCCAGGTCCCTTTCCATTTTTACTGTTGTCAGTATCTCACCCCCCATTGTGTACTCTTCCCTGGGCTTTTTGTTTCCCAGGTGCATTACCTTGCACTTCTTTGCATTGAATCTGAGCTGCCATACATTTGACCATTCCTCCAACCTTGCCAAGTCCCTTCTCATCCTTTCCACTCCATCTTGTGAATCAACCCTGTTGCAGATCTTTGTGTCATCTGCAAAAAGACATACTTTTCCTTCCAGTTCTTCTGCCATGTCACTTATAAAGACATTAAAAAGGACCAGTCCCAGTACTGAACCCTGTGGTAGCCTGCTAGTAACCCTCCTTTCTTCACTGTGGATTCCATTTACTACTACCCTTTGCGTCCTGTTGTCTAGCCAATTTTTTATCCAAGCTACCACCTTGGGACCCACTTCAAAGCTGGCTAACTTGTGCATTAATCTTTTGTGTGGGACTGTATCAAATGCCTTGCTAAAATCTAGGTAGGCCATGTCCACAGCCCCTCCCTGGTCTACTACTTTGGTCACCCAGTCAGAGAAATCTATTAGATTAGTCTGACATGACCTTCCCATCATGAATCCATGCTGCCTTGGGTCCTGTGCCCCACTGGCCTCTAGGTACTCAACAATTCTTTCCTTCAGAAGTGATTCCATCATTTTCCCTACCACTGAGGTCAAACTAACTGGTCTGTAGTATCCTGCCTCTGTCCTGCTCCCACTTTTGTGAAGAGGAATCACATCTGCCCTCATCCAGTCCTCTGGTACCACCCCATCCTCCCATGATTTGTTAAAGAGAGTAGTCAGCGGTGTCACTGGTTCTACCCTTAGTTCTTTTAGAATTCTAGGGTGAATCCCATGAGGCCCCATTGCTTTGTCCACCTTCAATTTTATTAGTTCTTTCAGAACCCTTTCTTCTGTAACTGCACTGGTATGGACCCCCGTCTTCAGAGTGTTTCTCTTGTTTGGTTTGGGTACCTCCCCCTCCTCTTCCTTTGTGAATACTGAGCAGAAATATTCATTCAGTATCCCTGCTTTTTCACTGTCACCCTCTACCCACATTCCCTCCCCTTTATTAAGCCTTAGTATCCCTCCTTTGGTCTTTCTTCACTCCCTAATGTACCTATAAAAGGTCTTATCTCCCTTCTTAACAGAATTGGCTATCCTTTCCTCGATTTGGGCCTTTTGCTATTCTGACTGCCTTTCCAGCCTCTTTCTGCTTTAACTGACAAAGTTCTCTGTCCTGCTTCTTCTGTGTTTCCTTATATTTCTTGAATGCTATCCTTTTCTCCTTAACCTTCCCTGCCACCTCTTTTGAGAACCATAGTGTTTTTTTCCTTCGTTGTGTTTTGTTGATTTGCTTTACACAAAGGCTTGTTGCCTCTGTGATGGCTGTTTTGATTACACCCCATTGTTCCCCCAACCCTCCTTCTTGCCTGTTTGCTAGTGCTTTTCTGAGGCACTCTCTCATTTTCCCAAAGTCAGCCCTCCTAAAGTCCAATACTCTTGCTTTTGTATGGCTTGATTGTATGGCTGTGTTTATTGTGAACCACACTGTTTGGTGGTCGCTTGTTCCCAGATGGCTACCCACTTCTAAATCTGAGATTCTTTCTCCTCCCCATTTGAGAGTACCAGGTCTAAGATTGCTCCCTCCCGAGTGGGTTCCAATACTAGCTGTCTGAGGCATGCCCCTTGTAGGGCATCAAGAATGACCCTGCTCTTGGATGTGCCTGCAGCAAAGTTCCAGTTAACATCTGGCATATTCAGGTCCCCCATCAACAATATCTCCCCTTTTTCTGCCATTCTAAGGAAGCCTTCTATCATTTCCTTGTCCATTCCCTCCCCCTGAGATGGGGATCAGTATACAACCCCCATGAGGATTGTGGTGCCATTTCCTGTCTCCAGGGTGACCCAGAGTGACTCATCTGCTCCCTGTTTACTCTTTAGTTCTGTTGATTTGATCCCTTCCTTTACATAGAGAGCTCCTCCTCCTCCTCTTTTACCCTCCCTGTCCCTCCTGTAGATTGTGCATCCTGGTATGTTGACATCCCAGTCATGGTTCTCTGTGTACCATGTTTCTGTGACTGCCACAATATCCAGGCAACCCTCTTCCATCGAGGCCACTAGTTCAGGGAGCTTGTTACACAGACTACGGGCATTGGTACTCATCACCCTCCACTTTTTGATGGCCTTACCCCTTTTAGTTCCATTCCTGTCCTTACTGCCTTTGCCTTTTTTTACATTTACTTCTTTCTGCTCCCTAATGACTTCTCTACCTTGGTGTTTACCTCACTAATTATCATGTTTTGTGGGTGGAGGCTGGGATTTCCCTGCTCCTTTTCAGTGCCTCCCCCCTTGGCTAGTTTAAATGCTTGCCAATGAAGCATTTAAACCTCTCACCTAGGATCCTGGTTCCCCCCCCGGACAGATGCAGACCGTCGCGCCAGTATAGGTCTGCATCCCTCCTGGTGACTCTCCAGTCCCCAGTGAAGCCAAAACCCTGAGCTCCACACCAGTTTTTCAACCATTCATTGAATTCCCTGGTGAGGAGTACCCTAGCATCACCCTTGCCATAGACAGGCAGCACCTCTGAGAAGGTTACCGTATGCGCTACTTGTCTAAGGCCCCTCCCCAACTCTACAAACTCCTCTTGTACTGTTCTGATCCCATTCCTAGCCAGGTCATTTGTCCCTAGGTGGACAATGACATCCAGCTCCCTCCCTCATGCAGCTGCTCCCACGATCTTGAGGATTCGCTTCCTGTCCCTCCAAGTCGTAGTGCCAGGCAGGCACCTTACCTCCCTCTCCCCTTCCTCCCCCATTTCTACCCCCTAATGATTGAGTCCCCCACCAGGAGTTGTTTCCTTCCCCTGTGGGATCCCATGCCACCCTCCTGTGGGTCTCCTTTTGAAGGTTCCCAGCATCCTCCTTGGTCTCCACTGCAGGTGCCTCCATAGAGGAACCACTATCCACCAGAAGAGCGAATGAATTGTGGAGAGGTACAGCTGGAGGGATGCAACTCTGTTCCACCACCCTCCCTCCCTGAGCCCACCCTAGTCCAGCCTCTCCTCTTTCTTGGCAACCTCTGAGGTAGTGGAATTGGCCCTGGTGGTCCCTGGGTGGGGGAGGAGGTTTCACGAATCTTAGCCAGGTCAGCCTGGAGACTAGCAACCTCCTCCCTCAGACCAGAGAGGTGCCTGCAAATAGGCCAGCATCGCAGCCTCCAGAATGTCTCCTAGAACACTGCCACCCCACAGCCATTGCACTGCACCACTCCTATCATGTCTTATTTTGTGTCCCCTCTCCTGTTTCTCTGTATGTTTACTCTCTCCTCTCCTTACAGCTCTCACCCTTCCTGTTCTGGGACAGCAACTTCCTATATTCTTCAGTAGCCTCCTTCTTCCTTGCTCAGTGTCAGACCACCAGCAGCTAGGGGAGGATAGTGAGCTACTTTTTTCCTTTAGGGTTGACAAAACCAATGTTTCTCAATAATCCTTCCCTTCCTACAGTCAAATAGGAAGTTCCTGTTGTCAGTCAAATCCAATGACTATAAAAGTAGAACTGGCTTAGGTGGGTGGGTGGAGGGGTGATGAGGACGATTAGTAAGAAAAAAGGCTAGCAACAGGAAGTTGTAATTTTTTTAACCCTAAATATGACCCCTTCTACTTCTAATAAAGTAGCTGTCTGCTTAATCTCAACAGACACTGACTCCTTCTGAGATATAAGTGTTAAATTAATAAGAAAATGTAGCTTCTTTTAGTTAGCTGCTTTCTGCTCTACAAGCAAGGCTAGCAACAGGAAGTTGTAATTTGAATCACCTGCTTTTATATTGTCTAAGCCACACCCCCAATTAAGCGCTCTCTCCTTCTACTGATTTAGCAAAGTAAGTTGATACAGTACCCTTCCTAGCACAGAACACACACTGACTTTCTTTCTTTTCTTTTTTAGCCCTAAATATGACCCCTTCTACTTCTAATAAAGTATCTGTCTGCTTAATCTCAACAGACACTGACTCCTGCTGAGATATAAGTGTTAAATTAATAAGAAAATGTAACTTCTTTTAGTTAGCTGCTTTCTGCTCTACAAGCAAGGCTAGCAACAGGCCTTATCATGCCTGTGTGACTTCTGATTGAAGTCTCCATTCATTTGTTTAAAATTTCCCCCTTGCTTCATTATTGTTTAAAAATAGCCTTTCCGGCTTTTGTGGCTAAAAACTCTTCAGTACTTCTACAATCCTCCACACCCCTTCCCCCCATCACGTCACGTGGTGTGACATCAGACGCCAAGTCTGCCAGACTGCGTGGCTTCCTCCAGGCCTTTCTCCACTGAAATGGTGCTGTAAACGGTCTCTCTCCCCTTGCTGTTTGCCACAGGAACTTCTCGCCCTATTCCTAATGCCACCTCCTTTTCTGCACCTCTTTTACTCAGCACCGCGTGACCGCCTCAGCTGTCTCCCCTTCTTTAGACTGTGCTGTCCCACATCACTCTCTCCCCTATGCCACATTCTTGCGTCCCTCTACCTTAAATACTCTATTTCTTGCCAGCCCCCACCGACTTCACCCTTGCAAACCTCTGCCTTCAGTTGTACTGGGCTAGGCCTAACAAAACAATATCACAAGAGCCCAAAACAGCCTTCCAAAAAAAAAGCTCTCCATATTAGCCCTACCCTGGTAATGCGGTCTATCTGCTGCACAATTCACAAGGCCTCCCTAGCCCCTGATTTCCAGTATGGTTCATTTCTCGGTTCCATTTTTTTTTTTTTAAAGCCAACATAGCAGTACCACATAACTTGGCCTAACCTATCGCAACACCTTGCCAGGCCGTAACTGCACATGCTTTTTCCCTTTCATTTGCTTTCTCACTTCTGTCACAAACACAGCCATACCAAATTACATTCACTATTCTGCTGATATCAATTGCAAAGCCTCAAAGGCACATGCTTTCCAATACCATTCTCTTGCTCATTTTTTTCAACAATCACAAACACTTTCTCTTTTTCTATTATATATATATTTTTTTTGAATGTTGCTTACCTTACCTTGCACATATTCCTTGCACCACAAACCTTTTTTTCTGTTTAAATATGAGTCTCCCCATAATTTTTTCACTCTATTGATAGCCAATCTGACATGCTGGTTCTGCTCTAAATCTAACAAAATTCTCCAGCAAAAGAGGCAGAGTACCTCTGTGCTGCCTGTTATGTACCCTGTAATTCTTCCCATCCCATTTTCTTAGCCCTCATATGGTTCACCTGTTCCTCTATTTGCCCCTTCCCTTCCTGCCTATTCACCTGTTCCTCTATTAGCCCCTTCCCTTCCTCCCTATTGCCCCACCCCTCCCCTTCCCGTCCTCCCTCTGAGCACTACCACTTTGTCCTCAGGGAAGGGGTCCACCAGAACAACTTGGTCTGCCCCTTAAAGGGCAAACTCCATTGTCTTGAATGGTTAAGGAGACTGAATTATGAGCTTACTGTGTTGGGGGAGGGGGGTTTGAACAACTGCAGTTAATATACTTTACAAATGCCTTTTATTAAATACATCTATCATGAATGTTTCTCATCAGCACATGAAAGAACTTAAACACACACATAGAATGGATCCAGCCGGGAACATCACGGGACAAAACGTTGTGGCACCAAACAAAGCCAGCAAAACATCACAACCTGCAATGTCAGCAAAGAGATCCATCGCCAGACAGAGCCATGCAGGCAGATAACAGGCAGTACAATGTAAAGAATCCATGGTGTCTGGTGGGTCCCACATCCCTCTGTCACCTGGTGTGGGTTTAGGATGACACAATATCAGGCAGATCACAAGTCAGGTGCATAAAAAATGCACAAGTGCATTTGTCATTTTATTTCATACCACATAAAATAAATAAAAGATACAGAAAGCAAAAGCTTATTCAGACAACTGCTTATCTTCAACAGTTTCTCCTCTCAGGAACACCAGCGAACAGTGTGTAAATTGCACACCACTGAGGTCTTACACCTGCAGTGGCCAGGATACAACTGAACTCCCTATCCAAATAATGCCCCTAGTGGTGAGCTTTTTATATCATTCAAGGGGTGACATCACCAACATGTGATCCACCCCTTTTCTTACAATCCATCTAAATGCCTTAAACTTCAAGGGTTTATCAGAAAGTATCTTTCATAGTTAAAAATATGCAATAATGTATTAGGAACCATCATATACAGCATGAACACCCTATTTTAAAGGCTCAAACCATTCTAATTATAATGAAAATAATTATAATAGGGCTAAGCCACTCCCTTTTTGGAGTGACATAATTTCCTGGCATTTCCATACATTTATTTATTTTTATTTAAATGTTTGGTAACCGGGAAAGGCACACTGAGCTGAGGCTCAATTCCAGGTGTGACCCGGGAGGGGGGAGGGGAGAAGAAGCAGTGGAAATACAAGACAATAAATGTAGAGAATTAGTCAACAGAACAATAGCAGCTAATTACAATCAATATAATAAGCAGTGAGAGCAAAAACATGACAAGTGATGAATCTCTTGAGGTGAACTATACAATAATAAATACTCGACATAATGAATCTTTAATAAGTGTTAGGGAGGAATTATAGGAAGGTAAAGTCAGTAGAAGTTGTGGGTTTAGCTCAGTTGTGGCAGCGACATAAAGGTGGAGGAAGGAGACATAGTTGTTGCTTGCAGGTAGAGTAAAAGAGTGAATTTCTGATAGCAGGGGTAGGTTTGTTCCACAAGTAGGGAAGCCAGTAGGAGAAAACAGCTTTGCCTGCTGCAGAAGAGGATCGGGGCAGGGCGAAGGATCTTTCATTTCTGTGCCTGAGTTCATAAGGGGATAAGGAGTCTGAGGATAGACAGTCCTCAAGATAGGAGGGGTGCAAGTTAAACCAGTACTTAGATATAAGGTTGAGGACATATATATAGTGCCTGTGAGAAAAGGGGCTTAGTCTGAGGAGTGAGTAAAGATTGCAATAGTGGGTACGTGGGGGGGGGGAGTTGTAGCTAATGAGCTTAGATGGGTATCCAGCCTCACAAGTGTGGTTACAGAGGCAGAGGTGTAAACCACATCCACATAATCTAGTATGTGGAGTATCATTTTATAGACAATTTCTCATCTGGCAGGTAACAGGAGAAAGTAATCCAAAGAAAGGCATCTGCTAGCAAGAAGTACCGGTGCCTCTACTAGAAAGTCAGGTACAGAGAAGAGAAAAAAGGGCAACTTGGTCACTGAAAAAAAGACCACAGTGCTTGGTCTCGTTTAAACTGTTTAATTATGGTAAACTTAAAATGTTCATACAAACTGCAGTACCCCACAAGCACTGTGGTATTTTTTTCAGCAACAGAATTGCCCTATTTTCTCTTCTCTGTAATGGGAGAGAGAGTCCCTGTTCCAGTATAGCATGCCAAGTTTGGGGCGCAGCTTGGCGGTGATAGATTCAATGTGAGCTGAAAAAGATGAGTGGAGGTCCAGCCAAACACCCAGGTACTTGTATCTGGTGACTTGGTCAAGTGGGGAGCCATCGAGAGAGGTGACGGGGGGGGGGGGAGGTAGTAGGGTAAGTTTCTGGCTAGAGCCGAAAACGATGGAAACAGTGTTGGTGGTGTTTAATTTCAGTTGGTTTTGGCTGAATCGGCACCGAATGTTGTTGAAGTCGCTTTGTATGGTAGCTTGGACTTCAGGTAGGTTGGGACCAAAGGTAAAGAGGATGGTATCATCTGCATACATGTGTATTGATAAACTGGTGCAGGAGGAGGGAAGGTTGTTAATAAAGAGGGAGAAGAGGATGGGACCAAGAACAAAGCTTTGAGGGATGCCCGCCAGGATAGGGAGAGGTGGAGGATATGGTATTGGCAATTCTAACAGATTGAAATCTGGTGGATAGATAAGATTGAAACCACCTTACAGTGATGGGGGCAAGTCCAGCTGCCTCAAGCTTCTGCAGGAGAAGAGGGTGGGATATGGAGTCAAATGCCTTTGCTAAATCGACAAATACAGCTGCTGTAAAGAAGCCTTGGTCAGAAGCAGTTTGAATACGGTTGGTGATGAGCAGGAGGGAGGAAATTGTGGAATGATGTTTCCTGAAGCCAGGCTGATGGGGTGAGAGGATATTGTTTGTTATAAATACCGTCAGTCTGAGGGCTGCCAGCCCTATAGCGGGTCAGGGATTAAAACACTCTACTGGTATAGTGTCCCTTATATTCTTTACCCATGTACACTTTGAATTTAACTGAGGTTTCACTGAGTTGGCAAGGGGAATGAGAGAATGAATGTGCACTCCTCTTCTCCCTTCTCCTGCCAGCTCCATAAACCTCTGCCAACATGTTATTATTTATTCCATTATTTTATAATTAACAATAAGCTCAATAGAGTTAGCGGTATAGGCACTACGGACCGGCCGGGCGTAATGAGGCAGGCGCAGGGCCTTATAGCCCTTGGCCGGTCCGGTATTGCCCATACCGCCCACCCTGGAAGGCATTATTGCGTTTAGAAAATGGGCATCGTTGTAAATTTTTATTAGCTTGTAAGAAAAAAGAAGAAATTTGTTTGTAAATATAGACAAAGACTACAAAAAATATATAGTCTTGATTAAATAGTCCCTGTCATTTTCTGCTGTTCTGTCTGCTGTTGCACCCCCCCAGCCATTCCCTGCTGTTGCACCCCCCCAGCCATTCCCTTCTGCTTGTCCCACTCCAAGCGACACATATATTGTACCACCGCCCCCAGCCGTCATCAGTGCAGAGGTTTAAAAGTAATGATATTTCTTACTTAGTCCTCTGTCCCCACAAAGTTCTTTTACTCTGTAAGTTTCATTCGTCGTCGGCATTTTCGATTTTGATTTTCTGGTTGCGCGATGGCAGGGTCAAGGCTGTCACGTAACCTGCGGACTCCTGCATCGCATAACCAGGAAGTGTAGAGTCATAAATGCGCGATCGAGGGTGAAAGTCAGAGGAGTTGCAGACCTAAAAGACTTTATCGGGTACAGCAAACGGACACAGTAGTTAATGACAGTTTTGTTTGTTTCGGTTTTAACGTGTTCAGTTCCACGGCAGGTGGGGGACGGTGGTACGATATTTTTTTTGTCGGTTAGCGAGGGAAAAAAAATGGCGGCTCGACAGATGCCAACTCAGGGTGCCCAAAGATATTTTATGGTAATGGAGCACCTCAAATTGGCACATCTTTCGGAGCGGGCGTCTATCGATACTTAATGTACCCCAGTGTGAAGGCTTTCAGCCAATGAAATTGAAGCAAGTGTCTAGCCCATTTTCTAACATCAGGTAGCTTTCTGCCTTTAGTATGTTTTCCCCTTTTTCTCTTTCTTGAAAGGGCCCTGGAAGAACCTAGCAGCAACCTACACTGCTGTATGATGGCTGCAATTGCAAGCTGTCGGTAAACATTTCATTTTGGCCCAATTCTTTATTTATTTTCTTGAGGCCGCGGGCAGGAATAAGTAAAAGTAAAATTGCTGCTCCATGACTCGTGTTATTTTTTCTTAGGACCACAGCCCTATTTTATTACGGAGCAGCTGACAGCAATGAAATATTTTCAGTAAGAGTTTCAGTGTGTGCTCCCTCACAGCTGCATCCTGACTTTTAATCTTCTTAACAAATCAAACAAATTCGTCTTTTACACTTGGTGCAGCTTTGGTAAAGCAAAAATATCAGCTGCAGTGTTCTTTCAATTGAGGGTTAATTCATTGCACATTTACTATGCATGGGTGACTCTACCTTTCCAAAAGGTCATTAAGGTCACAGACTAAGAAAATAGAAACATAAAATTTGACATCAGATAAGGACCGCTTGGCCCACCCAGTCTGCCCATTTCCCTACCTACTGGATAAGCTGCAGATCCTAGTTAACCAGCAGCCTACTTCTTCCTACCCCCACCCCCCTAGAATGGCCTTATGACCGTCCCATGCATGCTTGAATTCCACCACTGTTTTTGACTCCACAACCTCCTCCGGAAGGCTGCTCCATGCATCCACAACCTCTGTGAAAAAACTTCCTTAAATTACCTCTGAGCAGCCCCCATCTTCAAATTGTGCCCCTTGTTCTTGCACACCTCTTTTTGAAAGATGCTACCCTCTTGGACTTTGTTGATTCCCTTGAGGTACTTGAACATTTCTATCATGTACCCCCTCTCCCTCCTTTCCTCGAGGCTATACATATTAAGCTCCTTTAGTCTCTCTTCATATGTCTTCTAGTGCAGACCCTGCACCATTTTAGTTGCCCTCCTCTGGACAGCTTGCATCCTATCTATGTCTTTGCGGAGACTGGGTCTCCAGAACTGCACGCAGTACTCCAGATGGGGTCTGACCAGCTGTCTGTACAGAGGGATAATAACTTCCTGTTTTCTACTGACGTTGCCTCTCCATATGCATCCCAGTATCCCACCAGCCCTCCTTGCTGCCCTCTCACATTGCTTGCCCACCTCTAACATATTCATTCATCACAGTCTATGCATATATATGATGATTGCACATTGATTAAATGCACTTCTGCACTTTATTTGTGTTTTGAGTCTTTACTCAAAAGATATTTCTCCAGTGCCTATCTCTTTCTTTTATTTTCAGTCCATTTAAGTTTCCCAGGGTCACATAACAAAATGGCACTGCTGAGGCCCCCAATTCCCTTTGAAGGGGAAGGGGGGCCAGATAAAGGGATAACAAAGTAGGGGAGAGGTTACTATTGGTGGCCAACCTACAGTGAAAAGAGAGAAAGAGAAAGAGAAGAACTATGGAAAGAAAAAATAAAGATAATACTGAATTTAATGAAGAGTGAAAAGAATGGGGGGTGCAGACTACATACCAGGATTATCTGCGAAGACAGGGGTCACCCTGCTACACCCACCCACCAGTTCTTGGCCCCAGCAACAGTAGGTGCATCACACACTGTGCCCCCCCCCCCGCCATCGCCAACACCACTGTCATGTTATTCAGTATGTTGCAATATACCCCTGGTGTTTTATATTGCAATGTACCCCTGGTGTCTAGTGGACCCCCTACCTCTGCAAGTAGTCCCCCACCACCCTGCTCCTACCCTCACCCCAAACCCCTAGTGAGCAACCAGCACAGCCTTCCACTTTCTGCCATGGCTGGCTGCCTGACTGAGCTGCAATGAACGAGCATATGTGCATGTGTACATGCTCATTCATTGCAGCACAGTCAGATGGCCAGCTGTGGTGGAGAGTGGAGGGCTGTGCTGGTCGCCCACTAGGGGTCGGGGTAGGGGTGGGAGTGGGCTGGTGCGGTGGTGGGGCACTACCTGAAGTGGTTGAGGGGACCACTAGACACCAGGAATATATTACAATATACTGAATACCATGACAGTGGTGCTGGTGATCAGCAATCGATGACAGTGGAATGGGGGGGCCATAGGAGATCACAACAGGGTGTGATGCACCTACTGTTGCTGGGGTTGAGAATTGGCGGGTGGGATGGGGGACCCACAAGACACCAGGGAGTCTTTACATCATACTGCCTGCCACCTGTCTGTGGTTCTGTCTGGCAATGGATTTGTTTGCCGACATTGCAGGTTGTGATGTATTCCTGGCTTTGTTTTGCCCTGTGATGTTTTGTCCTACGATTCTCCTGGCTGGGTCCCATAGAATATTTGTTAGTATAGATTGAGGGAGTGCTTCCAGCCAATCTGAGTGCTCCTTTCCCCTTTGCTTGAGACACTCTTATTCTGTGAAGAGTGTCTCATATGCAGATGCCCTGGAAACGGGCACATTCTGGACAGTTTTTTTAAATTACATTGAGTGCTCTCTCGATCTATAATATTTTAATACATCCCAAATTGCCACTCATTGTGTGTAAGAGTGGTTTCACTTGCATTCTGTTTCAGCCAGAACAGCTAAGGTTCACTTCACTGTTCTATCTCTAGCAGAATGCATGTGAAACCACTCTTAGCCTGCAAAAAGTGGCTCCAGGGATGTATTAACATATAAACATTAAATAAAACACATTCTTGTTAGGTTTTGCAAAAGGTATTTCTCAGAGATGAAAAATCATGGCTCCACTCTTAGCTATACCGGACAGTGCAAAACAAAATTCAAAATGATTAATTTAGTCATAAGCAAACACAGTTATTATATAGACATTCCATTATATATATATAAAAAAAGTACCAATACTGGGACAACATGAGGATTCCTCTGTAAACTGTCTGGCAACTGTAACTTTTGGTACTGAAAATTAAACCACTATTTCATTAGCATAACAATGACAGAAACTGGGGTGCAAGTCATAAAATTGTAAATGTTTTTTAACTGACTCTAGTATGAGAACTGATTCATTTCAGTTTGCCACATTTCTCTTACAAACAAGCAGCATTTCTGAGGCATTTGTGCAGGCTCATCCCAGTGCTATCAAAGTAAATGTGTGTGATACTAACTAAATTATTTTGTAAGACAGCAGTCTGATTAACTGAGGTTACTGCCAGCAAAGTGTCCCTTAGAGTGTACCACGGTCAGCTCAAGCACATCGGGTAGAAAAGCAATACTCACACAAAATCAAATGCCTGAATGTAAAACATGAACAAACCAATTTTTGATTCATTAAATACCTCAAGATGAAGCTCACTCGATTTGAAAGTTTTTAAAATGTAATGACAACCAATGCCACATTGACCCACGACACAGTTATGAAACTGACTGGCCATCATGCATCCCTTCTGGCCACAGTGATGCATGACTGCAGTAAGATGGCGATGGTATGTTTTTGGGATTTATTTTCTCTCCACAATGTGAAGTTTCACTGCTCATTACTGTATAGGCTAATGTGTTTAAATGCAGCAGCAGCAATGGCAACAACATGTGCACTCTGTAGAAACAAAGTAGGCGTCTCAGATGGGGTACCAATAATCCACCATTAATCAGTATGGTGCTATATTGTTTAAAGGCAGTGGCAGCAATGGCAACAACATGTGCACTCTGTAGAAACAAAGTAAGCATCTCAGATGGGGTACCAATAATCCACCATTAATCAGTATGGTACTATATTGTTTAAAGGCAGTGGCAGCAATGGCAACAACATGTGCACTCTGTAGAAACAAAGTAGGCATCTCAGATGGAGTACCAATAATCCACCATTAATCAGTATGGTGCTATATTGTTTAAAGGCAGTGGCAGCAATGGCAACAACATGTGCACTCTGTAGAAACAAAGTAAGCATCTCAGATGGGGTACCAATAATCCACCATTAATCAGTATGGTACTATATTGTTTAAAGGCAGTGGCAGCAATGGCAACAACATGTGCACTCTGTAGAAACAAAGTAAGCGTCTCAGATGGGGTACCAATAATCCACCATTAATCAGTATGGTACTACATTGTTTAAATGCAGCAGCAGCAATGGCAACAACATGTGCACTCTGTAGAAACAAAGTAGGCGTCTCAGATGGGGTACCAATAATTTCAATAAGTACCTGAGCTTCAAACTTTTATTGTGAGTTTGCATTGCACAACTAAGACATTCTTACTCTCTAATGAATCAGTCCAGACTTTTCACAATGCAATATAGTATCAGTCATAGAAAGACTAATCAAGTCATATCATATGCTCATCTTCATATGTTTATAACCAGATAAATACACAACAACAATTTAAACACCTAAGTGACATACTAGCTACCACCTCATCAAAAGTATACATAATCGGTGACCTCAACCTTGACTGGTTCTCTCCAGTCTCCATACTGTTGAAAGAATTCTGTGATGCCCATGGACTTACCCAGATCATTAATGAAGCTACCCACCCAAACACCAAAAACCCAGAGTGTAGCTCCCTTCTTGACCTGATCCTTGTAAGCAAGCCTCACCTCTTCTTCCACTCGGGTGTATTCTTTGATGACATCAGTGACCACTGTGCCATTGCATGCTTAAGGTCGGCGCAATCCCAAACCTCCTCTTCCTCGAAATACATCCATAAGAGATGTAAATGGATCTTCTGGCCAGATGCTTTTTACTATGACCTCCAGTATGCTGACTGGCAGAAATTTTACCTTGCATCTTCTGCGAAAGTGGCACATGAGGTACTTCATGAAATACTCACTGGAACCCTAGACCTCCATGCCCCAGTTACCAATAGCAGAACCAAAAGAAAATCCTGTCCCTATTTCACAGATAACCTAAAGACTGCCTTACGGTATAGGGATGCTCTTTGGAAAAGAGCCAGAAAGTCTAAATTGGTCACAGACTGGTCTGCTTTCCGAACTGCAAGGAATTTCTGCACAAAAACTATCAGAGCTGTGAAGTCTAGTTATTTCTGCTCTGAGCTTAACACATCCACTAACTCTGCTACTAATTTTGGAAAACCTTTAGGGAGATAGAAGGCCATAACAGTGCTGGCACACTTCCCTACAAAATTTTGACTGGTGGTACCCACACTACAGATAAAAATGAGATCCTTGACCTCCTTAACAATCACTTTGCCACAGCAGGGATGGCTTTTGATACCTCCCCACCAAATACCATCAGGGTACAGTTCCTTAGCCAGTCATCTGATTGCCATGATCTGCAATCTATTGAACCTTACCACTTTTTCTCCTTCTGTCTGGTCACCATCAAACAGGCTGAGGATCTCCTTCTTCACCTTGATACTAAGAAAAGTGTGGGCATGGGTATGAATGAGCCTTTCTTCCTAAAGTTGGCCTACTATATTTTGGCTCCCCCTATTACCCACCTTTTCAATTTGTTTCTCAATCAGGGCTCCCTCCCCAAGGTCTGAAAGACAGTCCATGTCATCCCTCTATTCAGATCAGGGGACCCCTGCGACCTAAAAAATTACCACCTAATCTCCTTGCTCCTGGCCTTGTCAAAACTGTTGGAGAAGGTAGTAAATGAACAGCTCAGATCTCATCTGGAAAGTTTTAATCTGCTAAACCCAATTCAATCCGGTTTCTGTCCCATGCATAGTACATCCACTGCCCTTGCTAAGGTTATAAATGACTGGCAGTCTGCACTTGATAACAAATAATACATATGAGCCTTGTTTCTGGACCTTAGCAAGGCTTTCGACATGAGTGCAAGGTGCATATCACTGTCATATCCTCTCTAGCATACTGCACTGACAATATAAGCATACACATTGTATAATATATGTATTTCTATATAGCAAATCAATCATACACACACACACACAAAAAAAAAATGTGGGGAGTAGTGCAATGTAATGGCTGTGGGGCATCAGTCTTCCGGGAGTCTTTCTGGAGGCTGAGAGGCTGCCCTATTTGCAGACAACTCTCTGCCCTGAGGGAGGAAGTTGCCCATCTTCAGGCCACACTGGACAGTAGGAAGGGAACCTCCCCCATCCAAGAAGCACCAGAGCCACCACCACTACCTCAGAGGTTGCGAAGAAAGCACAGCAGTTGGACCACAGTGGGCTCAGGGAGGGTGAGGATGGTGGAACAGAGGCACACCCAGTCAGTTGTTCCACACCACAATCCATACACCATTCTGGGGGAGCATAGCTCCCCTATGGATGCACCCGCAGAGGAGACTGAGGAGGCTGAGGACAACTGTCACAAGGGAGGCCCACAGGAAGGAGGCAGAGGACACCACAAGGAAAGGAAGCATCTCCTGGTGGGGGACTCAATTATTAGGGGGATAGAACTGGGGGGGAGCAGGGAAAACTGAAGTAAGGTGCCTGCCTGGTGCCTTGACTTGGAGAGACAGGAAGCGCATCCTCAGGATCACGAGAACAGCTGCACGGGAGTCTGAGCTGCACATCATTGTCCACCTAGTGACAAATGACTTGGCTAATCATGAGATTAGAGCAGTGCAGAAGGACTTTGTAGAATTGGGGAAGGGCCTAAGACAAGTAGCACACACAATATCCTTCTCTGAGGTACTGCCTGTCAATGGCATGAGTGAGTTAAGCGAGGGTACTTTGCACCAAACAGTTTAATGAATGGTTGGAAAAATGGTGTGGAGCACAGGGGTTTGGCTTCATTGGGGACTGGGGTTCCACCTGGAGGGACACCAGCCTATACTGGCAGGATGGTCTGCATCTGTCCAGGAAGGGAACAAGTCTTTTGAGCAATCGGTTTAAATGTTTCATTGGCAAGCTTTTAAACTAGTCAAGGGGGGAGGCACTGATAAGCAGCAGGAAAATCCCAGCCTCTCCCTACAAAACAGGGTACTAAATGAGAAAAAGACCGAGGTAGAAAGGTCAGTGGGGGATGCTGCAAAAGAAGGTAAAGCCATCAAAAAATGGAGAGCAATGAGTACCAATGCCCGTAGTCTGAGTAACAAACTTCCTGAATTAGTGGCCTTGATGGAGGAGGAACATCTGGATATTGTGGCAGTCACAGAAACGTGGTACACAAAACCATGACTGGGACATAAACATACCAGGATACACTATCTACAGGAGGGACAGGAGGGTAAAGGAGGAGGAGTAGCTCTTTACATAAGGGAAGGAATCAAAGCAACAGAACAAAAGGGAAAACAGGGAGGAGAAGAAGCACTGTGGGTAAATTTGGAGACCGGCAATGGCACCACAATCCAGACAGGGTTAGACAGACCCCTTCTCAGGGGGAGGAAATGGACAAGGAAATGATAGAAAGAATACTTAGAATGGCAGAAAAAGGGGAGATATTGCTGATGGGTGATCTGAATATGCCAGTTGTTAACTGGAGTGCAGTTACAGCAGCCACTTCGAAGAGTGGGGTTATTCTAGATGTCCTACAGGGGGCATGCCTTAGACAACTAGTATTGGAGCCCACTCGAGAGGGAGCAATCTTAGACCTGGTTCTCTCAAATGGAGATGAAGAGAGGATCACAGATGTAGAAGTGGGTAGCCACCTGGGAACTAGCGACCATTAAACAGTATGGTTCACAACAAACACAGCAATAGAGTCAAGCCATACAAAGGCAAAAGTACTGGACTTTGGGAGGGCTGACTTTGCCAAAATGGGTGAGTGCCTAAGGAATGCACTAGCAAATGGGCAGGAAGGAGGGGGTGGAAGAACAATGGGGAATAATAAAAACTGCCATCACAGAGGTAACAAGTCTTCATGTGAAGCAAATAAACAAAACGAAACGATGTCAGAAACCACTATGGTTCTCAAAGGAAGTGGCAGTGAAGGTTCAAGAGAAAAAGAAAGCATTCAGGAAGTACAAGGAATCACAGGAGGAGCAGGACAGAGAACTGTATCAGTTAAAGCAAAAGGAAGCTGGGAAGGCAGTCAGAACAGCAAAGGCCCAAACCGAGGAAAAGATAGCCAACTCAGTTAAGAAGGGATAAAACCTTTTATAGGTACATCAGGGAGCGAAGGAAGACCAAGGGAGGGTTAGTGAGGCTTAATAAAGAGGAGGAAGGGTGGGCAGAGGGTGACTGTGAAAAGGCAGAGATACTAAACAAATATTTTTGCTCAGTATTTACAAAGGAAGTGGGGGAGGTACCTAAAACAAACAGTAGAAACACTCTGGATACAGAAGTTGATACCAGCCCATTTACAGAAGAAAGAGTTCTGAAAGAACTCTTAAAACTGAAGGTGGACAAAGCAATGGGGCCTGATGGGATTCATCCCAGAATTCTAAAAGAACTAAGGGTAGAACTAGTGACACCACTGACTGCCTTCTTTAACAAATCATGGGAGGATGGGGTGGTACCCGAGGACTGGAGAAGGGCAGATGTGATTCCCCTTCACAAAAGTGGGAGCAAGGCAGAAGCAGGAAACTACAGACCTGTTAGTTTAACCTCAGTGGTAGGGAAAATGATGGAATCACTTCTGAAGGAAAGAATTGTTGAGTATCTAGAGGCCAGAGGGGCTCAGGACCCAATGCAGCATGGATTCACAGTGGGAAGGTCATACCAGACAAATCTGATAGACTTCTTTGACTAGCTGACCAAAGTAGTAGATCAGGGAGGGGCCATGGACATGGCCTACCTAGACTTTAGCAAAGCATTTGACACAGTCCCCCGCAAAAGATTAATATACAAGTTAGCCAGCCTGGGAGTGGGTCCCAAGATGACAGACTGGGTAAAGAATTGGCTGGAGAATAGGACACAGAGAGTAACAGTAAATGGAGTCCACTCTGAAGAAAGGGGTTACTAGTGGGGTACTGCAGGGTTCAGTATTAGGACTGGTCCTCTTCAATGTCTTTATAAGTGACATTGCAGACGGACTGGAAGGAAAAGTATGTCTCTTTGCAGATGACACAAAGATCTACAACAGAGTTGATGCACAAGGTGGGGTGGAAAGGATGAGAAGGGACTTGGCAAGGTTAGAGGAATGGTCAAATGTATGGCAGCTTAGATTCAATGCTAAGAAGTGCAAGGTAATCACCTGGTAACAAAAACCCAGGGGAAGAGTACACAATGGGGGGTGAGATACTAACAACAAAAATGGAAAGGGACCTGGGGGTAGTCATATCAGATGACCTAAATGTGAGCAAGCAATGTGAGAGGGCAGCAAGGAGGGCTGGGGGGATACTGGGATGCATAGGGAGAGGCATCACCAGTAGAAAACAGGAAGTTATTATCCCTCTGTACAGACAGTAGGTGAGACCCCATCTGGAGTACTGCGTGCAGTTCTGGAGACCCAATCTCCGAAAAGACATAGACAGGATGGAGGCAGAGGAGGGCAACTAAAATGGTGCAGGGTCTGCACCGGAAGGCATATGAAGAGAGACTTAAGGAGCTGAACATGTATAGCCTCGAGGAAAGGAGGGAGAGGGGGGACATGATAGAAACTTTCAAGTACCTCAAGGGAATCAACAAAGTCCAAGAGGGTAGCATCTTTCAAAAAAAGAGGTGTGCAAGAACAAGGGGCACAATTTGAAGATAGAAGGGGAGCAGCTCAGAGGTAATTTAAGGAAGTATTTTTTCACAGAGAGGGTTGTGGATGCATGGAACGGCCTTCAGGAGGAGGTTGTGGAGTCAAAAACAGTGGTGGAATTCAAGCATGCATGGGACAGTCATAAGGCAATTCTAGGGGGTGGAGGTAGGAAGAAGTAGGCTGCTGGTTAACTAGGATCTGCAGCTTATTCATTAGGTAGGGAAATGGGCAGACTGGGTGGGCCAAGTGGTACTTATCTGCCATCAAAATCTATGTTTCTATGGTTGACCATGATTTACTCCTGGTGACCCAAAAGAAAGTTGAGGTGGACAACTTGGCCCTAAGTTCGTTCACAAACTATCTTGTGGACAGAGAGCAGCACATCAAGGCTGAAGGAGACCCATCACCAAAAAAAAATACTCCTAAGAGGTGTCCCCCAAGGATCCATACTTGGTCCACTTCTCTTTGCTATTTATATTAATCAGTTTGACACTGGCCTAAAGTCATCTAGTATCCATCTCTTCACTGATGATACAGTGCTATACTTTGACAGATCAACTCTGGATCAAGTCATGTTGGACCTCCAGAACGATTTTGACATCCTCCAAAAAAATCTACTCAACTTGAAACTCCTGCTCAATGCCAAAAAGACTAAGGCCATAATTTTCTCTCCACTGGCCCCTCATCTCAAAAAAAAAAAAACAACAGATAAGGTTCCTCACATAAGCACCATTTTGGTAGAAGCCCTGGAGTTCATGGAACAATTCAAATACCTGGGGGTCTGGATTGACTACAAATTGTCATTCATTGATCACATTGAAGAACTCACTAAGAAACTGCATAAAAGGCTCAGTATTTTCTTCAGGATCAAGCACCCACTAACCCAGGAGGCTAGAAAACTCCTAGTCCAAGCTGCCTTCTTGCCTCAACTAGACTATGTGGACTTCCTATATGGCCATAGTACTAGCACAGCTCTCTCCAAGCTTGATACCCTATACCACAGAGCCCTTAGGTTCATTTTGGATGCCCCTTATGACACGCACCACTGCATCCTCTACTCTTCCGTAGGCTGGAGCTCCCTTAGCTTTAGGAGGCAAAAGAATGCTATTTTATGGACATATAGGGCAATCACTCATAAATTACCTCAGTACCTCACAAGCTGCCTAACTCCCTGCATCCCTAGTACCTATTCTTTCAGAAGCCTTACCATATTATCTCTGGCTATCCCTAAAGTTAAAACACGCTTTGCTAGAACCTCAATAAGCTTCACTCTTCCTACGCTCTGGAATAAGATCCAGAAAACCCTAAGGCTCACTTTCCCTGTCATGTTCTTTCTCTCTCATCAAATCCTTGTTCCTGAGGACCTTCTCCAAGGTCTGTCATTGCTTCAAGTCAAGGTCTTAACATCATGATTTGTTACTTCTTTAATTTCTGGACTTAAACCTCAACCATTGCCTGAGGCGTCATTTGAGTCCTCCCTTCTGTCATTGTCTAAATCAAGGTCCCAACATCATGATCTGTCTTTGCTTCAAATATTAGACTTAAACCCAAACCATTGTCTGTGGCATCTGTCATGTTCTCCCTTTGAACAGTCCTTCCTCCCTAGGCCATCATGTCCAACCCTCTCCTATCTCATCTGACATTCCCTCTCCAGATCCTATACCCCTCTTCCCTTCCCACCCCACTTGCCAGGCCATGCCTACAGTACTTATTAAAGGACTCTCACATCTCAATCTTCTTTGCACTTTGACGCTAGAGGAACTACCACTCCTGCTCACTATGACTCCTCCAATGATGTTTATTGTATAAACTTTAGCTTATTACCTTATGTCCATATATCTGTACCCATGCAATTGTATTTAAATGGCACTACCTCCTGTTGAACCTATTGCTATGTTCTGGTGCAAGTATCTTGTCACATGCGATGGTTATATGTTATTATGTTGTTATTATTACCATGTAATTGTTATGTAAGTTCACTCAACCTGTTATGTCTTAACTCTGTTGGCAATTGTTTTGCCCCAGGTCCATCTTGTAAATGAGCTTGTCTCAATGATGTTCCATCTGGCAAAATAAAGATTTTGATTGATTGAAACTGTATGGAGGCAACAGGTTTAGTTCTTTCTGTGCCTCTTAACAGGGATGCATCATACTCAAGACTGTGTATGGTTATGGTATTGCATGATGACTAACAGTCTGCCACTACACCAGCTGTGCTCTGTTACTGACATGTATCCAATTCTTACACTGTCCTAAAAGAGTGTTTCATAGATAAAAACTTTCATAGTTGAAACTGCTACTGTTCACAATGTTGTGAATGACTCTTACAGTATACACTGCAAGCCCATTGGTCCACAGTGGGGACCTATGAGCTCGCAGCATATAGTATAAGCTATAATTCGTCGGGCAACTGCGGAGGTATGCATGTGGGTATGCTGCCCACTGATGATGGGGAATGGGGGAGCTGGGTCTGCTGGGGGTCCTGTGTGGGTGAGGGGGTTGGGGACCACTACACTACCAGAGACTGATGTTGTTCTTTATATTCGGTGACTGGGGTTACGGGATGGGGAGGTGGTACCACTAGACTACCAGGGATCTTACTATAAGATTAAGATGGTGAGCGGGGTTACCGGTGGGGAGGGGGGAACCACTGGACCACCAGGGATCCTAAAATAAGATTATTATGGTGATCAGAGTTACCAATGGGGAGCCACTGGACCACCAGGATCTTACAATAAGATTATTACAATGATTGGGGTTTCCGGTGGGGATGGGAGAACCACTGGACCAACAGGGATCTTAAAATAAGATTATTACAATGATCGGGGTCAGTGGTGGGGAAGGGGGGAACCACTGGACCACCAGAGATCTTATAATAATATTATTATGGCAATTGGGATTACCGGTGGGGATGGGTGGACCACTAGACTATCAGGGACTTATGTGGGTGCTTGTGAATGGTGTTCTGGGGGGCTAGCCACCCACGGCTGGTGACTGCTGTGTTGTGCATTGCAATACAGTGGCACACCTGTGGGTGGCTCGCTGTTGAGCCATTTTTTATGGGCACAACTTTGTGCCCAGGTATGTAGCACATCTCTGGGATGTTCTGGCAGATGCACTGCACATCCCGGGCTGAATATCGGGATGTGCCACATATGCATGGGCACACCCCCTTGAGATGTGCTGCATATATTATCTTTGCGCCCCAGCACATCAAGAATTGAGCTGCACAGTTCTTCCTTTTGAATATTGACCCAGGGCACACTTCTGGGGTTCTGCTGGTGCTGGTCAGTTGTGCCAGGCACAACCCCTTTGAATATCTTGGCTCTTATGTCCATCTTCTACCCCAGATTATATTCTCTGGTTCCCCTATGTGTCATATTAATAATATTTATTTATTGTTTGCTAATTTTAAATACATATATACTTATATTTTTACTCTTATTATTTATTTTTTGTCTTAATGACTGTACTGTGTGAGTTGTGCACAACTGTATGGACAATGTGAATGTATTTGTAATATGTGTAGCAGAGTGCTGGTTTCCCACCCATTTGACATTTAAAAAGGGATTGCTGCTGTAGCAATATTGAGTAAACATTACATAAATGAATGTGCTGCAGAGGTTTTCAACTAACTGCACTCAAACAGTACAACTTGCAAGTACATAAATGAAATACCACAGTAACAGAAGTTGAAAAAAAAGCTTAAATTTTCTTTATGCAGTTGCAGTCATAAATTTTAAACTGGTTGAAAAATCAATCATAATATGCTGTAAGTCAACTATAATAGGTTATTCAACTGACTCTGGGGTCTACCAGGAAGGAAACTGACAAAGTTCTGATACATTTTTTTGAGAAATAGGAGATGTAACCCACAACAATCAGGATGCAGAGTTTAAACTGCCAGGAAAAGACACTTTGGGCCAGATATTCAAAACTTTGCATATCATTATGCTTTGCTCAGCGCTACTGCTGTTTGTGCATGCTAGTTGGCCTTTTGAATATGGCAGACCGCTAATCCTGTGCAAACTGTTTGCGGACCATGCAAAGCTTTGAATATCTGGCCCTTGGTATAAAGACAGCATTTTGTTTTTCAGATTTTAGAAAGAAACGCAGAGTAAGGAGTTTTGTTTGTACTGCCTATATGAAGAGCTATCCTGTACAACTTTTTTAAATGTTATAGTTATTAATAATAATAAAGCACTGCTTGCAAATTTTTTATAACTTCTCCTGGTTTGCCTATGCTTCCTGACCTCTGCCTCTATTACAGTGTGGTTTGGAGCCAAAATTAAAATGGAACCTATTGTGTTACTTGACACTTTCTCTCACTAGGATCCTGCATCACACAATGGAAGGGTACACGCATCACACATGTGGATACTGCATGGTATTCTTATCCACATGGGTCCCAGCCAATCAGCAAGCTGGATTTCATGCTCCAGTTTCATGGAATACCATTTAGAAAAAGACCTGGAAACCAGTAATAACAGTCAAAACTACAGAGATGAACTCAAAGAGAACAAATGCACAGTCAGACTAGTTACACATGTGGTAAAGGAACAGATAGCATTTTATGCTAAATCCAATAATGCAAAAAAAAGTTATATGCATGGATAAGAAGAGGAAAAAACAAACACATTCTCTTGCTATATCTATGGATTAGGACATGGGTGACATAATCAGAAATGACAAACAAATATCTGAATGTCTAAATGTATACTTCACTTCAATATTCACAGAGGAAATTAATGGGATGATAGGAGCTAGTGAAACATTTTTCCAAGGCATAGAAAAGGATTCTCTTCAAGACATTCTGTACAGTATATGTAATACCTAAAGAAGTTTAAAAATTACTCAGTATGGCAACTAACAAAAACAAGCATTTGTCAATGCCGAATGTTGTCTTGCTGACATTGGCATTGGTAGCACAGAAGTTGAACAGAGGCATAATAGGAATGGCAGTGAAGTATGAAAGTGACATCAGACCCCACATCACCCTACAAAGACTGACAGGCACTGAGGTGTGCCTTTGGACATCGACCATAATGTTCATAGCATTTCAGCTCACCCTACCCTGCAGTGCGACAAATATCGTGTTGTGCCTTGGATTCCTCGGGCCTTACGCTCACTCCTTTCGGCCATAACACTCATGGCATTTTACCTCACCCTATCCTGCACACACCGACAAGTGCTGAGGTGTGCCTTGGGGTGTTTGGCTTTACAGTCACCCCATTTCATAAGGACATATGCTGAAATGGGTGCAGCATAGGAGGATGGCGTGAACTGTGGGGCCTAAGAGTCCAAGGCACACCTTGATGCCTGTCAGTGGCTTGAGGGTGGGAGAGGGGATGATATGGCATGAGCATGATAGCTGGCAATTCAAAGACATACTCCTGATGCCTATCAGTCTGTACAGGATGGGATGTTGTGGTTAGAAACTCTAATGCCCTGGGCGTTTGTTGGTATTTGCACTACAAATTTGCGACACAGCATTTTTGTGAGCCCCACCTCGTGGAAGTGTTTGGGACCTCTGCTCACGAACAGTGGCACTGTGAGTTTGTTAATCTGTCCCGAACATTGATTTCTCACAGTGACCGTGCCATTCTGCGCCAGATGTGGGAAAACACCATTTGGGCAGGATGTGAAGAATGACAGCTGTACCATTCATAGGTATGTGTGAAGAGATGAGAGTGTTGAAAATCTTGAGTGAATATATTAAAATGCTTGAATTTACGAGCATATGTAGAAACTGTGCAATGCACACTCATAACACAGTCATTTAGTGGAATTATTTCACCAAATTTTCAACATAGGCATTTTGGGACCTCTTCTCATGAACACTTTTCACTATGATTTTCTTCATCTGTCCTGATAATTGATTTCCAACAGTGACCATGCCATAGTGCGAAAACACATTTCGGGCAGGATCTGAAAAATAACAGCTGTACTGTTCATAAGGATGTGTGCAAAATTAGCAATGTTGAAAATGTTGAGTGAAAATATTACAAATTGTCGAAGTTACGAGTGTGCGTGGAAACTGCACAAAGCACACTTGTAACATAGTCATTTTATGGACTTTTGTCACCAAATTTTCAACATAGGCATTTTAGGACCTCTGCTCATGAACAGTGTTGCTGTGATTTTCGTAATCTGTCCCAAACTCTGATTTCCACTGTGACCTCGCTATTCTGCGCCGGTAGTGCAAAAACACATTTCAGCCAGGATGTGAAAAATGACAGCTGCATTGTTCATAAGGAGGTGTGAAAAAATGACAATTTAGAAAATCTGGAGTGAAAATTTTACAAATTGGAGAAGTTAGGAGTGCATGTGGAAACTGCGCAATGCATGCTCGTAACACAGTCATTTTTGGGAATTTTTTCACCAAAATTACAACATAGGCTTTTTGAGAGGCCATCTCATGAACAGTGACACTGTCATTTCAGTACTTGGTCCCGAAAGGTGATTCTGTGCAGTGACCGCAAAATCACCTTTCGGGATTGAATAATGCCATGGCAGTAACTGAATTCATGAGGAGGGGTCCCAAAAAACCCATGTCGAAAATTTGGTGGCAAAAGTCAAAAAAATGGCTGAGATAGCCACATAAGTTGAAAAAAAACCCATTTATGCCTATTATACAGCTTGTCGGCATTTCTTTAGTTGGTGGTCGGCTTTGAAGAGTGCAGACATGTTCCGGTCCATGAAGATTATTGTGCTGGTCTCCGGAGGTAAGTATGGGGTGGGGGCGGGGAGGCAGGGTGAGCCGAGGGTGGGCGGGTTGGGAGAGGGCCACCGGACTTAACGAGGGAGCATTTTCTGTTTTACAGGTTAAAAAAAAAAAACATTACGGGACATTTTTTTCTTACAGGGACATTTGCATGCTGGGGTGGGCGCCAAGCATGCCACCTGAGGTTTTTGGGGGCTGAGCCAACGGGGATTGGGCACCCCACTGGCCATACAGAGTTGGGGAGGTCATATGAGTCGAGGGGGATTGGGCACCCCATGGCACACAAGAAATGGGGGGGGGTACATTATGCTGATGGGGATTGGGTACCCCTATCAGTAAATTAACTTAGGAGGAGGCATGCCAACAGGGAGATTGGGCACCCTGTTGGCTTTCAGAGGGACTGTGGAAAGCAGCGGCAATCCCTTGGCTTCTGTGGGGACTATGAGAAGCTGAGGGGGAAGCCACCACCATGTTGCTTGACAGGGACACCAGACGAGGCAAGCAGTAATTGGCTGCTGCAGTCAGAGACCACATCGTGATGCTCCCTGATTGCAGTGGCTAAGTTCTTTCAAGGTGGTGACACATTTCTCAACTGCTGTCATAGACAGCATGCTGTGCCATTGGTGCCACAGAGCCCTGCCACAAAAAGCAGTGGTGCCATTGGCTGCAGCAGGACTGCACCTCCGAAACCCACTTCTCCACTGAAGCATCCACAATATGTTGTCTGCGCTGTGCGTGCAATACAACATAAAAAAAAACAACAGCAAAGGAGCCAGATGGACTGCATCCCATACTCTTGGAGGAGCTAGCAAGGAATCCATCCAAACCACCAGAAATTACTGTATAACAGGAAATATTCACTGTCATTTTATTTTTACTATTGTCGCTGGTTCTGTATTAGAGTGAAAATAAAAAAGACAGTGAAAATTAGGTAGATCACTGTATAAAGCAGCACTAGTGTTCCACCAGTGAAAATTTTGTGCAACTTGAAGTCAATCTTATAAAAGCTAAGCTTCTCCTTAATGTGAAGAAAACAAAAGCAATGATTTTTTCTCGTACCCCCTTGGACCCCCCTAATGACTTTATTGTTACCTCCCTTCACGAGCCATTGGAAGTGGTTACTAAATTGAAATACTTGGGGATATGGATTGATAACAAACTCTCTTTTCAGGATCACATTGATGACCTAGCCAAGGGGCTCAAAATCAGACTAGGTTTTTTCTTTGGAAATAGGTCTCTCTTCCCCCTGGAGACGCAAACCAGACTAGTCCAGGCCACATTCCTTTCCCTACTTGACTACAGAGACCTGATCTACTCCTCCGCCACAGTATCGAGCCTAAGCAAGTTGGACACCCTCTACCACATTGTGTTGTGATTACCAATTCACCCTACCAGATGCACCACTGCGATTTGTAGGCAGTCGTTGGTTGGACTTCCCTCAACACCAGATGCCTGCTTCACGCCGGGGTCTGGACTCTCAAACTGCTTTTACATAAACTGCCGAGTTACTTTATATCGATTATCTGCATTTCCCAGAGCACAGATTCTCTCAGGAAATCTGATTTCATCCTGTTTGATGTTCCCAGAACTTGTACATTCTTTGGTAAAAGAGCTATCTCGTACACTTTGCCTACCATATGGAACCACCTCCAATCCATTCTCAAGCTAACTAGCATTATCCCAATTAACTTCTTTAAAGCGCTTTGCACAAATAAAATAATAGATATTTGTAACTGCTTTTAACCCATACTTTATTAGATCCTTACCTTTCACCTTCCCAGACACTAGTCCTTTCTGTTTCTAAACCTTGAACCTGAATATTGCATTCTGCATCTACCACTATGTTTTCTTCACCTGCTCCTTCTCTCCCCCCCGGCCGCTATTCTACACGCCAACTGCTTGTAGCCTAGGCTAATATCTTTATCCCTCCCAACCCTACCCACCCCATATCCGTTTCTCCTGCCAATGATATGTACCTGATGTTTTCTTAATGCAGCTATCATTATTAAGCTTATATACACTACCCTGTAGGGGATGGTACGCTATGAACTTAATATTCGATTTATTTACATCCTACGTCTTTGCTTTTTCCCAGAGTATTGCTATTCATGAATTATGTGTGCATTCCTTTCATTTTGTATACCTTGTATGCTGAACCATGTAATGTATACTTATTTTTATATGCCTCAGGACCTCCTTGTTAATGAGCTTGCTCAATGGAGTTTTCCTGCAATAAACTTGAAACTTGAAAACTTGAACTTGAAAAATAAGAGGAAGTGAAATTGTGGGGGTGTGCTTGGAGCACTAAATATAAAGGGCATGAATATAAACTGCTATACAGTATATTCAATGAGTTTGTCAGAACTATTTAAATGCTTGATGACTAGAGAGTGACCCATATGGAGTTAATGTTTAACAAGTACTCCAGGGCCAAATCAGGCAACTATAGGCAATTGTGATTGATGTTAATACTGGAGATAGTCATAACCCCCCTCAAAACAAATATTAATTTTGTGAACTGCCTTATAATTAAAAATGTGGGATAGTGCAAGAGAACAGACTGGCCAGTGCACTAAACAAAAACACACACATCCCTCAAAAATGTCTGTTCCCCACAAAATATAAGGCATAACCTGGTAATAATTGCCAGAGATTCTGACCAATTCCATAATAGAAAAGAGATTTGTTTGTCACTGATACTTTTTCTATTTTGAAAAACCAGCAGAGATTTAGTAATTCTTTTGAAACAGCTTTGCATTTAAAATGCATGGCTTCATTGCAACAGTACAAAATTCATTACTACTGGTAGCCATGCTACTGTACATACATTATCTGACCACGTGCTGAAGTCAACTGAACAAAAATAACACTGGTTACCACTTGTGCAAGCAACCATCTGGTCAGTTTAAAGTGCAAAAGCATTTTGTGCAAAAACTTATAAGCTGAAATACCAGAAACTTGCCTCTAAGATCCAAAAGTACCCCAGAACTTTGGACTTCTTATCCTTCTTCAGGAGTGTGGCTCTACTGACTACCACCATTTATAGTGCATAAGTCACCATGGCTACCCAAACCTAATTAATACTGCTTAATGAGACAGAACATTTTTACAAATACCCCTAAAGTGGATGTTAACAAAACCAACATTTGGGTAAAGGCACATACCGTAAGTGCAGTGACACATTGTGAATGACAAAAAGTAGAGAATAGAAAAATTTAGCTTTAAAATTAAGCATATGCTAATTACATAGAAACATAGAAACATAAAAGTTGATGGAAGATAAGGACTGCAAGGCCCATTCAGTCTGCCCATTTTTTCTACCTTATGAATGTGCCACCTGCTTTACTCTGTCATTGGCCTATCTATTCATACTCATCTGTATTGCTCCCTTATGCCTATCCCATGCCTGTTTGAAGCCCTGCACTGTATTCATATTCACCACTTCCTGAGGTAGGCCGTTCCATGCATCCACCACCCTTTCTGTGAAAAAAGAACTTCCTCACATTACCCCTTAATCGGCCTCCCTCTAATCTCATACTGTGTCCTCTTGTCCTGCTATTTTTCTTATATTGGAACATGTTAGACTCTTTCACCTTGTTAATGCCTTTAAGGTGTTTGAATGTTTTGAACATAGCACCTCTCTCCCTCCTTTGCTCTATGGAATACATATTGAGCTCTGATAATCTGTCCTCATATGTTTTCTGATGCAGTTCCTGCACCATTGTGGTTGCCCTTCTTTGGACTGCCTCCATTTTGTTAATGTCCTTGTGCAGATGCGGCCTCCAGTACTGTACACAGTACTCCAGATGGGGCCTAACCAGTGTCTTGTAAAGAGGGATTATTACCTCCCCTGTTATGACTTATGATACCCCTACTAATACACCCCAATGTCCCTCTAGCCTTATCTACAGCTTTAGTGGTCTGCTTGGATGATTTCAGATCATCTGTGATGATGATGCCCATGTCTCTTTCTTCCCTTATGATTGCCAGCAGCTCCCCTCCCAACCTATAGGTGGCTTCAGGGTTTCTCTTCCCTATGTGCAAAATCTTGCACTTCTTTGTGTTAAACCCCAGTTGCTGGGCTGGCCTGGCGACCCGGGTTTGGGAGCAAGCATGGGCCATCGGTGGTCAGCAGGGATGGGAGAGGATTGAGCATCTGTTGGATTGCTGCCCTCCCTCAGGGGTGGGCTTTTGGGGGTTCCGGTGCAGCAGTTGCCACTAGTGGCAGCTGGTGGTAATGCTGGCACAGGGGGATGTATAAGTGGGAGGGGTGTCAGCAGCTTCTAGTGGCAGGAGAGCATGGCACTGTGCAGTAAGCATTGCACACTGCACCTCTGGGGCAACCAATAAAGTGGAAAACCCCGGCCACCAGTAGGTAATGGTGGGGATCAGGGACTACCCCCCACACCGAGCCAAGTGCGTCGGCTACCATCGGGGCTCCTCCACTTCTGGGATGCCCACACAGACTTAAAGAAAAAAAAGGATGCATGAGGAGGTTGGTAGCCCTGCCTCAGGGGGCTTACACGGGGGAACGTGCACTAGGACGACGGGTAGGACTGAGCCTTCAGGTGGGTGGAAGATGGGTAAGTCAAGCATCCCCACCGGAGAGAGTCTGGTGGTCTGCTACAGGAAGAAAAATAAAGTTAAAAGTTAAAAAAAAAAAAACAGTTGCCACTCTTCTGACCATTTTGCCAGTTTATCCAGATCTCTTCTCATTCTGCCCACCCCATCTGGATCATCTACTCTGTTGCAGATCTTGGTGTCATCTGCAAACAGACAAACCTTACCCTCCAGTCCATCTGCAATGTCACTGATGAAGATATTGAAGAGGACTGGCCCCAGGACTGATCCCTGAGGTATCCCACTTGTGACTTGCATCTCTTCTAACTGTATACCGTTTACCACCATTCTCTGTTTTCTGCCTGCCAACCACTTTGTCACCCAGTTGACCAACTTTTGACCCACCCCGAGCCTACCCAGCTCATTATTCAATCTTCTGTGTGGAACAGTATCGAAAGCTTTGTTGAAGTCAAGGTAGGTGACATCAACTGCACCCCCTTGGTCCACCACTCTGGTTACCCAGTCAAAGAAATCTATGAGATTAGTTTGACAGGACCTTCCTGTTGTAAACCCATGCTGTCTTGGATCCTTAAGGAGTGCCTCCATAATCTTGCCCACTACTGAGGTAAAACTGACTGGTCTGTAGTTCCCTGCCTCCTTCCTGCTACCACTGTTGTGGAGCAGGATCACATGAGCCCTTCTCCAGTCTTCTGGGACCTCTCCTGTGCTCAGAGACTCACTAAACAGTTCTGATAATGGCTTTGCTACTTCCACCCTTACCTCCTTTAGTACCCTGGGATGTATGCCATCAAGTCCTATTGTCTTGTCCACCCTGAGCTTAGTGAGCTCTTGTAGGACCCTTTCTTTTGTAAAGGGACTTGTACACACCTCCCTCCCCCCTGTGTTTATGGTACTGAGCTGTGGGCTCTGCCCTACCTTCTCCTCAGTAAATACAGAGCAGAAGTATCTATTTAGGATAGCTGCTTTTCCTTGGTCCTCCTCCACACACTCCCCCTTATCCCCTTTGATCTTAGTAATACCACCTCTGGGCTTTCTCATTTCACTAATGTAGCTATAGAAAGTCTTGTCCCCTTCTTTTACCATTCATGCTAGTGTTTCCTCAGTTTGGGCCTTTGCCTGCCTTACTGCCTTCCCTGCTTCCCTTAGGGAAGTTTGGTATGCCTCCCTATCTTCGTCCTGCTGTGTTCCCTTATATTTCCTGAAGGCCAACCCTTTGGGTTTGACCTTTTCTGCTACTATTTTTGAGAACCAAAGTGGTTTCCTCATTCTTTTGCTCTTGCTTTTCTCCCTAACACAATGGGATGTTGCTT
This sequence comes from Neoceratodus forsteri, assembly GCA_016271365.2. Lineage (NCBI taxonomy): Eukaryota > Metazoa > Chordata > Ceratodontiformes > Ceratodontidae > Neoceratodus > Neoceratodus forsteri. The sequence continues at coordinate 565,693,388 of CM057455.1, forward strand.
CAAGTATTGCATCCTTAATACTTGCCCACTTTGCTTGTACCCTGTCACCTGTATTTCTTCTTGCCAGGGCTAGCTTAACTCTGTTTGCCATCTTATCAAAGTCAGCTCCTCTGAAGTCCCATATTTTTGTCTTGGAATGGGATGATTTAGTTCTAGTGGCCAAATTGAACCATACCATGTGATTGTCACTGGCTCCCAGGTGACCTTCTACCTGGAGATCTGTGATCCTTTCCCCATTAGTCAGTAGTAGATCTAGGATAGCCCTGTCTCTTGTGGGCTGTTGCACCAGTTGTTTGAGGCCCTCCCCCTGCAGGGAATCCACTATGTGTCTAGTTCTGGCTGATGTTCCTGCTGGTATTGACCAATCTGTATCTGGCATGTTGAAGTCTCCCATTATCAGAACCTCCCCTTTAGCTGTCATGTTTTGTATATCTTCTAACAGTAATGTGTCTATGTCCTCCCCCTGGTCTGGAGGCCTGTAGACAACCCCAGTTTGTATGGCTGTCCCATTTCCTGTTTCCAGCGTGACCACAATGCTTCTGGCTCCTTATGTGTATTCTTAATTTCTGTAGCTTTGATATTTCCATTGACATAAAGGGCCACTTCCCCCCACCCTTTTTGCACCTCAGTCTCTTCTGAACAGTACATAACTGGTTACTGAAGTCTCCCAAGTGTGATTACTAGTGAACCATGTCTTGCTAATGGCTACTATGTCCAGTTTAGCTTCTGTCATTGTTGCCTGCAGATCTGGAATCTTGTTTCCTAGATAATGGGCATTTGTGTACATGATTTTCCATTGGCCAGATTTCAGTGCGTTAGTTGTTGGGCAAGGTCCAGCGTTTCCCCTGAACATCGTATGAGGAGCTGGACCTTTTTACTTACCTTGTGATGCAAATGAACTACAAACATGCTGAACTCCTGTTTGATCACTAGCTGAGGGGGGAAGGGTGTTCTTCCCATTCGATGTATTGGGTGCTGCACCCCTCTCCCCATTTGCTAGTTTAAATATTCTGCAAAGACGTCAAATGTCTGCCCCAATGCACTGACTCTCTCCTTAGTCAGATGCAGTCCATCGAATTTAAAGAACTTTCACTCCCAAAACTGCTGCCAGTTACCTACAAATTGGTGTCCTTTTTCTTGGCACCAGCCCTTGATCCACATGTTTAGCTCTCCTATCTCCCCTTCTCTGATCTTCCATTCATCTGCCCCCTCTCCCAGACCAGGATCTCAGAAAAGTAGTTGCTGGATGAAATGGATGGCAGTTTGTCTCCCAGCCAGGTCAGGTGTTCCTTGGTCTCCACAGCTGACCGGCTGGTGAGATCATTAGTCCCTATGTGTACCAGGATGTCAATGTTTTCTCCTGCTTCTTGAATGATTTTAGCAGTGTGGTCAGTGTCTCTCAGTGCTGAGGTACCTGGGAGACATCTGACCATTACCCCCGGCTGGAGGTAGGTAACAACTCCCTGAATCATGAAGTCTCCTATGATGAGAAGTCTTTTGGATTTCCTTTTTGCTTTTTTTGTTTTGGCCCCTGTTTTGGGTGAGTTTTGTAGTGCTAGCTCTTGTGCTGCAGTGTCTTGCTCTGCAGTGTCCTCTGCCCTTTTGTTTGATTTCAGAGACAGAGGCAGATACCTGTTTGTAGTTTTTATATGGTTTGTGGAGGTGATACGTTGGAGAGCATTGACTGATGGGGCACCTGATTTACCCCTCCTAACCGCCTGCCAACCTCCTGGACCAACTACCCTCTGCGGTCGAGGTGCTTCAGTTGGATGTTGGGGAAATGGCGGGTGGTTCTTATAATATATTTCCTCCTGAATATGCGATTTGAGGCACGCAATCTCTGCCCATGCTGCCTGGAGCTGAGCCCTGAGATCTCCAATGATCCATCATGTAGAACAGTGTCCTAAATCCTGTACAACTGCCCTTTTGAAAAGTGTCCCACAGTTCCTGCAGTTAATAATATCCATTCCAGTTGAGTTGCTGAGTTTACAACCTGGTCCGAGTAATTAGAAGGAGGAAAATGAAAGCAAAAGTTAGGTTCTTTTTTGTATAACTTGTTATAACAAGTTAAATTACTTGTGCCCCTATAAGTGAGGTCACTGTGTAGATACCCTTCTGATCTCCCCTTTCCTGCTTTGCTACAGCAAATGTCATGACTGTGCTACTCTATAAAAGGAGTGTAGCTTGAGGTGGTTGGGGATGCGCGTTGGTGGCTGGGCCCTTCCCCTGCCAAAAAAGAACCACAGACAAAAGAAACAGGGAAGTAAGAGCAGAAACAATCAACCAACAACTGCAGTAGCCCTGAAAGTTAAGCCTAATGACAGATAAAACTATAAAACCTGTACCACCTGTAACAATTTCACAGAAGATATACCCTGCAAAAAACACTTTGCTACAGAGAAAAATAAAGCAGTATCAGAAGATATACCTTGCAAAAAACAATTTGAATCAGAGAAGATTACAGCAGTAATCTGTAAGCACAAAACAGTAACAAACCTGTAGGCACACCCTGTAATAACGCAGCAGAAAGTATACCGTGCAGCAGCAATTTGAATCAGAGAAGATTACAGCAGTAAAATGTAAGCAAAAAACAGTGACAAACCATGTGAGCAAAAAAGAAAATAGTAACACACAGTAAATCTGCCTAGTCAAAAGAAGCCTTAATCTTTTTCCTTGCTCTGATAATGTTGTTCCTTGCTCTGTCCTTACAAGCAAACCTTGAAGAGAATATCTCAGGTGAAGCTAGGTGCCTTTACCAGCAAACCTAGTCTTCCACCTCAAAAACACCAACTAATCTGATCTTTTAACTCTTCCTTCTGTTGGAATTTACTAAGACTTTGTCAGCTCCACCCCCCCCCCCAGTTATATTTATAATCCCCTGTAATTGCTGTGGGAGGAAAGCAATTAGCTCCTTCAATGTGAGAAGGAGACTGCAACATCTTTGAGCCCAAACAGAAAACCTTTCAGCAAATAAATAAAATAAAATAGTAGCAAACAGTAATTTTGCTTAGCCTAATGATAGATAAATGTCACAAAAATGTATGCACCACCTGTAACGTCAATACAAATTAAATTCATGCAGTACATAGTAACCTAGAAATTTTCCAAAAGCTGCATATGCACGTTAATATTTAGTAGTCTATATTATGGAAGTCATTTTCCTACTCCAATGTGTAGACAGTGCCTCCACAAGAACACTGGTGGATGCCAGGAGGCAAAGATAATTCAATGTTGCAGAATCCATTCTCCTTTTTTAGGGATACTGAAGATGGATATTCTTGGAACACTTGTTTAGTAGGTTTGTGACTTCAAAAATCTTTGCGAGCTCCGTCTTTAAATGACACCTCCTATTCTCTGCTTGGTGCATCCTCCAGTTGGACAGATATTGGGTTGGTATCCCCATGTAGCCAGACACCTCAAAAGCAAAGAGACAAACACATGAATACCAGGTACATACTACATGAAATATCCACAACTAAACATTTCATTTTTATCTATACAGTGCAGTGCTACATATATATAAACTCTGCATTTAAAATTAAGCAATAAGGCATGACCAGAAGTTAGATTAACAGTCTGTTAATCACCCACTAGGGGTGTAATGTGGCACGAGGCACAGCCGAGTGCCATTTTGCCCCAGGGGGTGATTAACTGGCTGTTAATCTAACTCCTGGGAGTGCCTTATTGCTATTATAAAAAAACACACCAAAAGAAAAGTGTTAAAAGTATACTTTTTCAATGTTTTCCTCATTTAGAGGGAGATTTTTAATAAAATAGTTCTTCCACCAACAGTTCAAGAATGCTGGTTCAAAATCAGAATGCATCATTCCACACATTCAGCAGGGCTAGAGGATGGAATGCTGACAGGAAGAATTCATGTGCCATGGTGATCAGGCTGTACATGACAGTATAACACGGATTAATGTAAGGCTGTTGGAATCCTAACAGCCAATCAGATTGCAGCATTTCAGAGACCCTTTTTATAATTAAGCAATAAGCCATGAGGGGGTGTGGGTTATCAGGGGATTTACCACGGCTGGCGTGGTTTGCCCACGAGGCGCAGCCGAGTGGGTAAATCCTCACCAGCCGTGGTAAATCCCCGATAACCCACATCCCCCAAGTGGCTTATTGCTATTATGCCATCAGTGAAATATTTAATTGATTAAAAAAAAAAGCATCTTTTAAAAAAGAAAAATATAAGGCAGTTTTTATTACAAATAACCTTGCACAGTAAAAAAAAAAATAGTCCTGGCCAAGCTGGTATCAGGAGGACTGCGGAGTTTGAGTTTTGCACTGCTGGTGATGGTTACCTTTTCGTCGGGTGACCAGCTGTTGGATTCGCCAGAGTGCCAGCAGGCCGAGGGACGGAGACGAGGAGCAGTTTGTTGTAGTAAGTGCCTCAGCACTTGAGTGTTGCTTTGCGTTCGGTTTCAGAAACAGACCACATATTTATTTTATTTTGGCTGGGGCAATCAGCTTGAATGATGTATTTGTTTTTATTTTTTTTCCGTAATTGTGAGGTATGAGCGAGAGCTGGGAGGCCGGAAGCATACTTGTAGTGCAGCAACAGCGATGGAATCTGAGGGAGCGGCATTACAGGAACATTTTGAAAAGGTTTGCCAGGTTTTTGTAGGAGATATGCGAGCTTGGAATTTGTGTTTATGCCAGGCAGTTTTTTAAAACAATGTTTTGTGAGCTGGAGGAAGAGGCTGGGAGGGTGCCATGCTGATTTGCACTTAGCGAGGAAACGAAGATGGCGGCTTGGAATGATTTAAAATTTTTTTTTTAGTTGTTATTGAGATGCGGCTGGCTGGCACCTTTTGCGGTGATTATCAGAGGATTTACAACGGAGGTAAGGTGCCAGCCTGCCGTTTTCATTGGTCGGTGTCCGAGGTCCATGGTATAATACAGCATAATGATTATAGTGTGTTCTTAAACAGGAGCATCATATAAGGACTATCTATAAGAACTACTTTTAATTGAGCTCATCATTATGTCCATAGTATTTAAGACAGTTCAGTCTAAAGATCCATGATGCCTTCTTCTGAAGAAGGCAGAAAAGATGATCACCCCCTCTACTGTCCTGTTTGATGTGCTCAAGACCAAGACAATACACGTCTTTCAAGTTTTTATTGTGTGCAGTTCCAAAATGCCCTCCTAAGGGGGTGGTTTCTCTCCCCCTAGTAATGTCCCTGATATGATGCTGCAATCTTCTTTTTATCATCTAATGGTGTGCCCAACATAAATTTTGTTGCAGGACCATAACAGGGAATACACTACAAAAGTGATGCTACGTGTGATAACCTGCTCAATGTTGTACTGTCTCCCTGATGTAGGGTGCATAGTCTACTCTTTTTGCAGGGTATGTCTGTATTATAGTCCATGCATTGGTAAAAGCCCATTGGTGGTGTGGATATTCAATTTCTACCTGTTGCACTTTGTTGCTTCTGATATCGACTGTGTACAATTTTATCATGGACATTAGGAGCACCTCTATATGTCACTTGTGGTTGCTTTCCTAATATGTCTCTCAAAACTGAATTGGCCATCAGTATGCCAAATTGTTTATGTACTGTACTTCCTATTTGGCCAATGAGATAGGGAAATTTTTGAGAAAGAGTTACAGATTATGAATCAGATTGATTTCCTTGTCTCTGAGGTTGCAGTATATTAACTCTTTCAGCAGCCATAATAAACAGAATTGTCTGACAGCTGCAAAACAACAGCTTGGCTTTAGTGACAAAGTATCATAGGGGCATTGTAACACCCCTACAGTTAGGGTTGAGTAGGCTGTTTAATGTTAAACCCCTAACTTCGCACCTTAATAGATTTATTTTTAAGTATAAAAAGATCACTACGCTGCATTTTCATTGCTGTGGAGGAACTTGGAGGAGAAGACAGAGCTGGGCTTCTAAATGTTGTTTTTTATATATTAAAAGGTAAGACACCATTGTCTGAATAGTTAGAAGCCTTTTTATTTTGGGAGTCACGTGATGCAGAGCACTGTATAGCTGCGTTTCCTGTAAGCTCCGTTCACCTTGCCTCCAAATAGAGCCTTTGTTTGGGATTTCAGCTCACCCTAGAGAATTCCTTTCTGGGTTATAGCAGTGGAAGACCACGCTGAAGTGGTTGGGGGCTCAATGGAAACTGAAATGCGCAAAGCCCCTCCGGAACACACTCCTCATGCGACACCGGAGAAGGCCCCGAAAAAAGCGAGGGCCTCGAGTTCGCAGCAGTCCCAGGGCTCTACACCAGGGGGGTCGGAAAGTGAGCTCCTAACGCTAGCTAGATTCTTGGAAGAATTCCAGCCCTTTAAGATGGAAATGCAGGAAATGGCTAGCGAAATGAAGAGTGTTACTGGTGCATTGGAGGACCTTGCCCGGAGGACCACCGATAATGAAACAAGAATTCGGTCCTTGGAGGGGAATACAGAGAGAATGGAGGTGGGGGTAAATCAATTGAAGCAGCGGGTGGCCAAACTAGAATTGAAGGTGGAGGACCTGAAGGAAGAAGCTGTAATAATGCAGTGATTGTGGGTCTACCGGAGAGAGAGGAAGGGCCAGACCCGATTAAGTTTGTGCAAAAGTTCGTGGAGAAAGTAGCGGGTCCCTCTCCTTTTGGCTCTACTTATACCATAGAAAGGGCTCACCGCACCTTACGGCTGCTGCCCCCGACAAATGCCCCACTGCGTACTTTGATTTTTCGGTTCTTAAATTACCAAGAATGGCAACTTTTTCTATCGAAAACCAGGGAAAGCAAGGATTTGTACTGGGAAGGAGTGAAGATCCGGGTGGCGCAAGATATACCTGTAACTAGTCTGGCAAAGAGAGCGGCCTTCAATCCCTGATTAATAAATTGATTGCGGCTGGTGTCAGATTTAGAATGGGCTATCCGCTAAATTCCAAGTCCAGATGGAGGAGATGGAGGATTTTGAGTCGGTGGAGATCAGCTGTCTGCATTGCAACCTGCCTTCCCAACCTGTTTAAAGACTCATGAAGCCAGCAGCGGAGCCGGGATCACTGAATGAAGGTTTCTGGATTGTTGAAGAAGTGAAGATGTCGTGGGGCAATGTTCTTTGCTTGCCCGAGGGCTCGGAGGCTGATCGGCGTAACTCCTGGGACTTCTACTGCATGGACATGAAAGTGCACGGAGAATGTTGAGTCTGTATGGACTGGGGTCTAATTTCGGTGTTTGTTTTGCCCCGATCACGTTTTGTTGGTGTTTTAAATATGTGGGTAAAAGCTATGGATTAGTTCGGGCTACCTCTGGCTAGGCAGGGAAGACTGTAAGCCCCCCGGTTTTCCTTTACTCATGTTTTGAGCTTTGCTCAATTAGAAGCAATTGGAGTTGATGGAGGCATATGGTTATAGCCTGCTTAGCCAGTTTATTTTTGAGACCAGAGGATAATGTAACTGGTGCGAGTTTCCACAAGAGGGAGCCTGAAGACTGTCGTGTAATGTTACTCAGCATTTAAATGTGGGAATCTTTTTTTTTTTTTTTTGTAGCAGCGGTATTTATGGCTTTATCAGCCTTTGGAAGCTGAATTTATTATGTTAGTCGCTTCAAAGGCAGTTAGCACGTTGTTTTTCTCACCTGGTTAAGAGATGTAGTGGCAGGCTAGGTATAGAGTGCCAGTGGGTTAGGTAACTGTTAGTCTGGCAGAGAGTTTGGCTGTTTTGATATAGGGGAGGTTCATACCATCGTTTTAACATAAATAGAATGTTATATGACAAGGGGTTATTTGGGTTTGAGGGTTCTATTTAGACCCTGTTAGTGATTTTGGGAAGGTTAAGTAGCGGGTTAAGGGAAGGTTGATGGTATAGCACAGGATTGGGTAAGTAGTAGGTGGGTGATGCGATAATAGCCTGGAGGAGGGTGTGGGGCGGGGTGAGCGAGGCTGTGGGCTGTTGTCACGGGCCAAGAAAGCTTGGGTGAGGGGAGGGTTTTTAGGGTACGGTGGGGTTCTCTGGGAGGGGGATATGTACAAAAGGATTGGGAAGGTTGTTTACGGGGGACATTGGGATGGGGGGAGGCAGTAAGGGGAGGATGCAGTGATACAAGTTGACATTAGAGGCCGTGTGGATGGGGGTGGGGGATATTGGCAGGTTAACGTTAATCTGGTATTGTAGTGCCTATGGAGATTGTCTGGGGGGATAAATCGTGCACAAGTCCTTAATGGGGTATCAAGGTGTGCCATTTAAATGGGAGCATACCATGGTCTGAATCAGAAATTGTGGATAATGGCACTGTATGGGTCTATTAAAGTTGTAACCTGGAATATAAAGGGAGCACGCCAAAAGGTTAAGCAGTACAGTATTTTAAAGCACTTAGAGGTACTAAGGGCAGACATTGTGTTCCTGCAGGAGACGCACTTGCTTCAAACAGAGTGTAACTCCATGAGGCGCCTGCAGATGGGGTCAGTTTTTTCCTCGCAAGGTAGCACACAGAGCAGAGGTGTGATGATGCTTCTGCGTAGGTCTGTACCCTTTGCACCGCTTCAGGTTATTCAGGATGGTGAGGGCAGATACGTGTTTGTTAGGGGCAAACTACAGAATGTGGAGGTACTTCTTGGGTCTATTTATGGTCCCAACTCGGACTCTCAGGAGTTTTTCGTTAAGCTTCTGGAAATCCTGGCCCCCTTTGTACAGATCCCCATGATCTTAGGGGGGGATTTGAATCTTGTATTGGACCCATTGATGGACAGGACTAGGAGAAATATTGCAGTTTTTTCGCCAGCTCAGCGGGCCCTGGGTGAGTTGTTGGACCAGACTGGCCTAGTGGACGTATGGAGAGTTGTTCACCTGAAAGATAGGGAGTATATGTTTACTTCTACGGTTCATGGCTCAGCATCTCGTATAGACTACCTGTTATTTTCTGGCACTCTTCTTCCAGGAGTGCTGGAGTCTGAGATTATGCCGGGGCCGCTTTCTGATCATGCTGTGGTAGTGGCGTCAATTTCTTTTTCTACTCTTCCTAAGAGGGGCAGTAGGTGGAGGATCAATAATCAGATGCTGCGCAGTCCCAAAATTGCGGAGTTTATTTCCACGAAAATAGAAGAATTTATAGCTAATAATGTAGGGGATAATATTAGCCCCGATGTTGTTTGGGGTGCATTTAAAGCATTTATAAGAGGTATATTAATAGGTCAGGCATCCAAAAGGAAGAAGGAGAGGGTACAAATCCTATCCGAGTTGCTGAGCCGAATAAGAAGTAAGGAAGCTACTATGTCCTTGCAGTCTGCTGAGGACAAGAAGTTGGAACTGGTTAGGATGAGAGATCTTTATTTAAAGTTGTTGGGGGAACAAGCGGAATTGGCTTTAATTAAGACCAAGGCTAGTTACCTTGATCAGGGTGAAAAGGCTGGATCACTCCTGGCTAGGAGAGTTAAACAATTGGAGTCATCTAGTGTAATCCCAGGGATTCTATCTAAAGTAGATGGCCAGGTTAAAACCACCCTGGGGAGATAGTGCAAGTATTTACAGAATACTTTAAATCTTTATATAGTAGAATGGATAACCCCCCTACTGAGAATGAGATGCTTGCCTTTCTTGAGGGGTTGGACCTCCCTTTTCTGTCTAAGTCTCAACAGGTGCAGTTAGTGGCTGATATCACTCAGGGTGAGATTGAATTGGTTATTCAGAGTCTCCCATTGGATAAAACCCCTGGGCCGGATGGGTTCTCATCTAATTTTTATAAAAAGTTTTCTAAGTTATTATCCCTTTTACTTCTTAGTTTATTTAGACATATCTTACGTCATCAGGTGCAGGATCAGTCCTTGTTTGAGGCACTTATTGTTTTAATTCCCAAGCAGGATAAACCTCTGGAACAACCATCCAGTTACTGACCTATATCTCTGCTTAATTACGATATCAAGATTTTGGCCAAGTTGTTGGCAGTACATGTAAGTCGGGTTTTACCCGGGATTATTGGCCCAGAGAAAGTTGGTTTTATGAAGGACAGGTCGTCTGCTGATCACCTGCGGACCTTGGCTCATGCCTTCTCGGTGTCTGAGGACAGTGGTACCCCCATGGCCCTGCTGTCTTTGGACGCCAAGAAGGCTTTCGATAGAGTTCACTGGGGGTTTTTGTTAACTACGATGGGGAAATTTGGGTTTCCTGAGCCTTTTCTTAAATGGATCAGTTCCCTTTATTCAAACCCTACTGCAAGGGTTAGTTGTAATGGTGTCACTTCAGACCCTTTTAATCTTTATTGTAGGTACTAGGCAAGGATGTCCCTTGTCCCCTCTTCTTTTTAATCTATACCTAGAACCTCTCATCAGGACAATTATACAAAAACAAGAAACTGAGGGTATTAGAATTCTGGACTATACTGTGAAAATAACTGCATACGCAGACGACCTGCTGATTTATGTCTCTAATCCGAGGGTTTCCATTCCTGCTCTTATAGAGGTTATTCGGGTGTTTAGCTCACTGGCTAATTATAGGTTAAATTTAGATAAGTCGGTTGTATTTCCCCTTAATAAAAATGTTTTTAAGCAGGAGGTAGCGGAATTGGGTCTGTCTGGGAAGTCGGATTTTATAAGATATCTTGGTCTGAATCTAACCAGATCCAGGACTAAGATATTTCAGTTGAACATAGATCCCTTGGTGCGTGTCATTAAGCTGGACTTAGAAAGGTGGGTGAAGTTGCCAATTTCTTTATGGGGTAGGATTAATTTAGTTAAAATGAATGTTTTTCCTAGATTTTTCTACCCTCTGAGTATGTTGAATATTTGGATACCACTTGCCTGGTTCAGGAAGCTACACAATATGATAGCTAACTTTGTGTGGGGTTATAAAAAATCTCGTATGGCCTATCAAAAGTTGGCAGCGCCCAAATTACTGGGGGGACTGAGGCTTCCACATTTTGCCTTATATTTTTGGGCAGCCCATGCCAGCAAGTATTTGAGATGGATGAAGGGTAAAGATGTTTCAGTACAGCACCCTTATATGCTGCTTTGGCTACAGATTGAGTTGGCTCTGACTCGGAAATTTGGTTTGAGGCCTGAAGCCTTGCTTCACCTTGCGCCGAAATTGCTGCCCCTCCAGTTGCGTAGTTCTCCAATCGGGATTTCTGTGAGAGTCCATGCCCAACTTTGTTGCTTTTTGAAATATGATCACTTTAATGATTGGGTTCAGCCAATTTGGGGTAACCCACGTTTTGTAATAGGTAATAAAATTCTTAGTCCGGCCTGGCTGCCCTTACCTGAGGAGTGTTGTGTGAAAGACTTTCTTTCGCCCGATGGGGAAATATTCTCCTCTGTTGAGATCCTGAGTAAATTTGAGATGCCTACTATGGCAATTTTTAAGGTATATCAGATTAGGCACCTTTTGGTTGCCAAGTTGGGTAGTGGGACAATTCGGAGTCCTAGGTTAGATTTTTATGATGCATTGGGGCCGTTGGTGGGTTTATCGCATGCAATTTCCAAAATATACTCAGTGTTATTTGATTGGGCGTATTCTCCAAACCCAGTTCAAGGTTTATACTGGGCTTCTGTCTTTCCTGATTCGGCGCTTAACTGGAAGGCTTTATGGACGAACTGTCATAAATTCTTCTTGCAGGATCGGTTAAGATTGATGCAGTTCAAAATCCTTCATAATATTTATTATTCCCCACAAAAATTGGTTAGGCTGAAAATTGCTACAAGTGCTATATGTTACAGGTGTCAAGCCGGGATTGGGGATTTGATGCACATTTTCTGGCACTGCCCTAAGGTAGCCTCTTTGTGGGCAGAAATTAAAAGTAAGGTGAATCCGTTATTGGGACTTGGGGATCTCTTTACTCCGGAAATTTGTTTGTTGGGAGATGTCTCTCATATTCCCATCAAGATTAGGAGGTTCCATATAGTCCTGATTGCTGCCACGCTTAAGAGAATTGTTCTTAGACACTGGAAGGATTCTGTTGTGCTAGGCTATGCTGAATGGCTGGAGGAATTACTAGCTTGTTTGAGGGTTGAGAGAATGACTGCTATCCTCCAGAATAAGCTTTCAGGTCGACAGGATTTGGGGTTCTTTTCAGCTCTTTTTCTCTTTAGGAGAATGTAGTTTTACTATGGTTTGATGGTATGCCATCTCTTGGGACTTGTGCTGGGAGGGTTAGGGGGCAGGGGGGTCGGGATTGGGGGGAGGGTTTGGGGGGTATGTTACAGGGCTTGCTTTATTTTATGTATGAACATATGCATGTATGTATTACTTTGTGTCTGTACTTGACATTGTTGGATCATATTCCTGTAACGAAAAATGAATAAAGAGTTAATGGCAAAAAAAAAAAAAGAAGCCTTTTTATTTTTACAGTGTTTATGGTCTCTGGTACCTCAGCCTCAGTTGTCCCTCTTCTGACCACCAGAGAATTTCAGGCAGCAATGCAGAAGCATGGAAAGAGGTGCCCATTGAGGGCCGAGGGCATGTGGAGTTGCAAGTCACAGGGAGGAGTGCAGCGGAGGGTCGGGAGTCAGCGCTATGTGCTTTAACACCTGAAAACTAATTATAAAAGGTATGCCATCATTGCCACACTCCTAGTAGAAATATGACATACATTAAACTTACACATACCTTCTTCTTTGCTTTACTACTTTCATATTTTGTATTGGAAAGATTCTGGTTTTTACTTTTTTAAGACACTGGGATTATTAAGTGAAGCCGAAAAGGAATACAGTGAAATTAAAGACTTCCCTTGGCTCATTTAAAAAAAAAAATCACTGTTTGTTCATTGCAGGTTCAATCTGTGCATTTTATCTACAATCACATTATACAGCATTTAGTTTTATTGCTTTGTTCATTCGTGCTTGGTAATCAGCTATTATTATTGTGACAGAGTGACCTCTGTCAGGAGAAGGTGCCCGGTGATGGGATAGGTGCCCCTGGTCCCCTTGTTCACCTTTTTCCCAAAAATATAAAATAAAGTGCCAGCAAGCCTTAAACTAAATGAAATATGAAAACTTCCCATTATGTTACGTCATGGCCTATGGAAACTCCCCATTATGTAATACCATAGCAAATGGGAATTCCCCTGAGAAATAAGGTGTAATCACAAAGAATATAAAAGCTTCCACTAGGGACAGAAATTTTAGAGAGGGAGTCAGTCTAGAGCTGGCTGTGGAGGACAAAGGACCTCTGGAGAGTGTGGGCTCACACAAACTTGCTAAATAGGCTGAAGGAAATATCTGGTGACCCTGCTGGGAAAAGCAGTGATTTTGTTTATTTGGATGCATTGAATAATCTTCTTTATTTTTCTGTATATATTTTTCTTTTAATTTTAAAGAAAATAAAATAACAAACACTTTCGAGCACTTTTTATGCACCAAAAATCTTGCCTGCCTGTCCCTGTGTTTGAAATCCCACATCCTCCGCTACATTTATGCCATTGATTTAGTAATATGAGTCATCACCATTGATGCCACGGTGGGACTGCATTGTGACTACTAGTGATTATGCAATTATGTCTTAAAATTTTTCATTTAGTTCTAATTTTTTGAGTTATTAGTTACAGCATCTATGATAAACTGCTAATAAGATCTTCAACATTTATGTTTATGCTTGTGTGTGGTTTTATTCCTACTGTCCTAATCTGTAGTTTTATAAGATTATCAAACTTGGCAAATTTAATTACTTTACATTACTCTCCACATAATTTATTTATTTAAAAGTTGGTAACCAGAAAAGGCACCATGAGCAGAAGTTAATTTCCAGGTGTGACCCGGGGGATGGGGTTCAGAGGAATAAAATACAGCAATTGATAATACAACATTGATAGCAAAGTTGTTACAAAACGTAGGAATTTTACATAATAAAGAAGAATGCTTTATACATTGAAGAACTGTATTGTTTATACAAAACAGTATTGACATTGATTATATACAATAAATTGCAGCAAATGGAGAGGGGGACAAAGAAGCAAAGGTAAGTACTAGGAAGGGGAGCAGATACAGGAAGTAGTAGGAGTTGGTTTGAGTAGGCACTTGAGGGCAGGGAAGGAGGGAGAAGGAGTGAGAAAGATAGATTTGGAGGGGAACACTATTCCAGAAGAAAGGAAGTCTATAGGAAAAAGAAAGTCTGCCAGCTGATTTGAGTACATGTGGGAGGGAAAAGGTGCAGGTGCATTTTGAGCGTGCGTTGTAGGATGAGGGATTAGTTGGATTAAGAAGGGATGCGAGATAGGGTGGAAGGGTTCCAAACCAGTATTTAGTGATGAAGGTCGAACACTGTGAGGAGAGTCTATGAGCAAGAGATTGAAGAGAAAAGGAGGAGTATAGATCACAATGATGAGTTAAGGAAGGGGAGTTAGAGGTGAACCTACAGAAGGTGTGAAACAGGATATCAAGTTTGGCAAGGGAGGTGGCTGGGGCAGCACTGTAAACTATGTCCCCATAGTCAAAAACCAGGTGGATCCATTTAACCATGAGATCACATCTTACAGGGAGGGAGAGACTGGCTTTATGGTGGTAAAGTAGGCCAAGTTTAGGGTGCAGTTTGGAGTGTAGAGCACTAAAGTGGTCACAAAAGTCAGGAGATGGATCGAGCCAGACTCCTAGGTAATTGTAGTTGGGGACGATGTCTAGAGGGGTGTTGGCAGCTGAGAAGAAGACTGTGAGGGTGGGAAGTCTGATGAGTTTTTGTTTAGATCCCAAGGGCTTGGCTACATTTTTTTTTATGTTTAGTTTTAGGCAGTTGGCATGGAACCAGGCTGTGACTGCAGTGAGATCACTTTGGGGGGGGGGGGTTGCACGGCTTGGACGGATGGGCCGTACAGAAAAAGTTTAGTATCATCTGCATACTGTACATGTGAATATTGGCAATGGTGTAGACTGAGGGGAGATCATTAATAAAGAGAGAGAAAAGAACAGGCCCAAGAATGGATCCCTGAGGCACACCAGCGAGGATGGGGAGGTAGGGGGATAGGACATCGTTAATAGAGACTGACTGGGAATGGCCTATAAAGTAGGAGCTGAACCAGGACATGGAGGCAGGTGAAAAGTCAACAAGGCACAGTCTATTTAGAAGAAGAGGATGGGAAACAGAGTCAATGGCCTTGGCCAGATCCATGAAGATAGCCGAGGTGATCCAGCCAAGTTCCGTAGCAGAATGAATCGCATTAGTAAAACATAAGAGGGAGGAGGTGGCAGAGTGAAATTTCCTAAAGCCTGATTGGAATAGGGAAAGGGTGTTAGAAGCAAGAAAGAATTCACTTGAGCCTTGAGAGAATAAGGGACTCTTGGACTTTGGCGAGGGAAGGGAGAATGGAAATGAACATAGAAACATAGAAACACAGAATTTGACAGCAGATAAGGACCGCTTGGCCCACCCAGTCTACCCATTTCCCTACCTACTGGATAAGCTGCAGATCCTAGTTAACCAACAGCCTACTTCTTCCTTCCCCCACTCCCTAGAATGGCCTTATGACTGTCCCATGCATGCTTGAATTCCACCACTGTTTTTGACTCCACAACCTCCTCCGAAGGCCGTTCCATGCATCCACAACCCTCTCTGTGAAAAAATACTTCCTTAAATTACCTCTGAGCCACCCCCTCTATCTTCAAATTGTGTCCCCTTGTTCTTGCACACCTCTTCTTTTGAAAGATGCTACCCTCTTGGACTTTGTTGATTCCCTTGAGGTACTTGAACGTTTCTATCATGTCCCCCCTCTCCCTCCTTTCCTCGAGGCTATACATATTCAGCTCCTTTAGTCTCTCTTCATATGTCTTCCGGTGCAGACCCTGCACCATTTTAGTTGCCCTCCTCTGGACAGCTCCCATCCTGTCTATGTCTTTGTGGAGACTGGGTCTCCAGAACTGCATGCAGTACTCCAGATGGGGTCTGACCAGCTGTCTGTACAGAGGGATAATAACTTCCCGTTTTCTACTGGTGATGCCTCCTGATGCATCCCAGTATCCCCCAGCCTCCTTGCTGCCCTCTCACATTGCTTGCCCACCTTTAGGCCATCTGATATGACTACCCCAGGTCCCTTTCCATTTTGTTGTTGTTAGTATCTCACCCCCATTGTGTACTCTTCCCTGGGTTTTTGTTTCCCAGGTGCATTACCTTGCACTTCTTAGCATTGAATCTAAGCTGCCATACATTTGACCATTCCTCTAACCTTGCCAAGTCCCTTCTCATCCTTTCCACCCCACCCTGTGCATCAACTCTGTTGCAGATCTTTGTGTCATGGAGCGGTAATTTCCTGGGACAGTGGGGTCACCACCTTTGAAGAGGGGGAGGACTGTGGCAGACTTCCAAGCTGTGGGGGCAGTAAGCAAGGAGAGTGAAAGATTTAAGATGAAGGTTAAAGGGGTAACAATAGAGGAGGCTGAGATTTTGAGGAGCTGAGGATGCAGGTCAATGGGACTTAACTTAAAAGGGTTAAGTGAAGCTAGAGGTCTTAGAACCTCTGATGGTGAAATTAGCATTAGTTGAAAACCGGACATCTGTGATGGGGGTTGGAGGGTGCAGGGAGGGGAAGTGGGGGCCCCAGGTGACTGGAACAGGATGTGAAGAACTTATTTAGAGGCTTTGGCAACAAGGAGGGTCATACAATAGATAATCTTAAAATGCAAATAGAGGAGAGGAAGGGATTCAGCGGGGGCAAAAGTGAGCAGGAATCCTGCCAGAAGGAGGAAGGGGTACTATATGAAGAGTACAAGCATGTCTTAAATATGTCATATTTGGCACAGCAGATACTGTTAGTGCAACTGTTGCGGAGGGTGTGAAAGGCTTTGAAGCCTGGTTACCTGAGGATTTAAAGTAGTGTCAAGCGAGATCGCGCTCTCAGCACATGACCAAAATATCAGAGGTGATCCAGGGATGGTGGGTGCATTTTATTCATTTAGTTTTAAGCAGGGCATGGGCATCCCAAACATTTAAGAAGACAGATGTGAAGTGAGTGAGGGCAATGTCAACTGAGAGGGAGGAGAAGACTGGAGACCAGTTTGATCAAGCCAGATCATGGAGTAATTTACTCACATCAAGGGATTTGGGGGTGGTAATGGATATATGTTGGGGTGGGGGAAGATTGAGACTTCCTAATGCAAAAGGTTGTTCAGTGGTTGCTGAGCGCGTTGGGTAAGATACCATCAGAGCAGATACGGTGGGGGTGGGTTGAGAGCATGCAGTCCAGTAGGGAATGAGTATTAGATCTGGGGTTAGGACGGGTGGGCTCTTTGATCAGCTGGGTGATGTTTAGAGGTTTGATCTGGTGACATGAATTATGTGTCAAGGGGAGAGCCAGTCGAGACTAAAGTCACCAAGAAGGATAAGTTCACCTGCAGATGCGAGGGCAGAGACTGCGGAGATGCAGGAGATAAGGGATGAGGGGGGACGTTTTGGGAAGGCATATAATACCCCTAAAAAAGGGGATGTGGAAGCTGGGAAAGCTAGATTTGCTAAGAGGAGTTCGTGGGAGCTGGGGATTGCTTCACGGTTGGCAGTCTACGCACAGTGTCGACGAGCTAACACAATTCACACTGCACGCTCCCCCAAAGACAGAGTGTGCTTTTCAGGCAAATATCTGCTGCTCCGGGCTCTTCTGCTGCCTGCTCCAGTGTGGAGCTTGATGGAAGGGAAGGTGCTTTCAGAGAGCCTGGGGAGATACACAATAAGGGAGTGACTCAGGAGTTCTTCACAAAGGAACTGGATTAAACTGGATTCAGTGTACAGTAGTAGCCAGAGACATGGTCAGGTATTTCCAGATATTTTGAGAAATTTCTAAAGAATTTCTCTTTGCTGCCCTTACTGAGGAACTGGGGAAAGCAGGAGATTTCTCTAGAAATATCACAGAAATTTCAGGAAATATCTGGCAATATTTTTGGCTGTCACTGTAACAGTCATGGTGGCCAGAGACAGAACAAAGAACAAGCATGAACTAGGGCTCTACACAGATTGAAAATCAAATTAATCAACAGGTAGGCTGCTTCTTCCAACACAGTACACAGTCTTAAAGGGCTTGGTGCATCAATGCTGGTATAAAAGATAGAATATAAAATTAGGCTTAAGGGTTTACTAATCTACTACTAATTAAAATGTTATTTTCTAAGATAGGATGTGTCTTTTTATGATCACTAACTGACTTTATCAAACTAATTTAATTTCAATACAAAAGCATGGTGTAATTTTGAAACTCATTAGAAATCTTGAATATCATCTGGAATTTATTAGGTACTAGTGGGAGATAATTGATTGCTAGTTACCTGGTTCACATTTTACCCTAGGTGAGTCTCTGATACGCATGTGCTAGCATCCTTTGTGGCACAGTGCCATTTTCTGACAGCTCAACACATATGAGCTACTCAAGAGTAGCGTCTCTTAAAACCAGACAAGAGCTGAACAAGTGGGAAATGGAAATCTTTCCTCCTCATACCGCTTATTATTTTAAATAAAAAAAAATAGTTTGGTATTTCACCGTGAATGTTCTCTTATGTAGTAGTTTAAAGCTAAAAAGAACTTGATATTCTGTTCTTTAACAGATACAAACTATATCACCGGGCCCAGAACAGGAAAAGGATGCCTGATAATTTGTTTGATAATTCAGAGAGCAGCTGTATAAATCAAGCAAGAGGGCTCGATTCCCTACAGGGATAAAAATATTTTAGTAAAATACATATGGTATACAATGGCTCCTTCTACACAAATGGGCAGATACATAGGAAGAGAGCTGACAACCCCTGAAGACAACAAAAAGGGTCATCATTGTAAGTGATATAGCCTTTTTGTTCTTTGATTGCAGTTTAAAATAATTTACAAGGCAAACTGTAAAACTTGTAGGACTACAAAGCCAACTCCCCCCCACTTGGAGTTGAAGAACCTTTGGAGTCAGGATCCCACCTCTGCTTTTGAATAAGAACATCCTTATAATCTGCAGTTTGTAGTTGAAGTTAAAGTAATAGCATTAGCAGCTATTCATTTCTAAGTGTTTAAGAGTTTTAGGAGTTTTAGTATGGTCATATGACCCTAACCTATCACCAGGTTTTTCTTTTCTTTCAAAGTTCTTGAGAAAAACATCGAGGGGTGATTTTGTTTCAGTGATTCAGTGGCCAGTTAAACTTATATACTGTATATTAAACCTTGGGGGCAAACAAAATTAAGGAGATCAAAAAACTGGGAAACATTGAATAATAGTCTACTGAATAGATTCCGAACCCAAATGCTAGTCGCTGCTTGGCTGCAAAAGTTTGTAACTGCAGAAAACAACTCAAGTGGATAAGTACCAATCACTTCCTTGTCTGTAGTTTAACTGTGGCTGATATCCCAAAGTAAATAATTGTCTCATTTTAGGTTTTAAATCTAAACATTTTTTTTTTTTTGGAACGGTCACTGGATTAACAGTTTGGGAAATAAATCTACACTTGGCTACTCCATCAGTGTACTTACACATTGCAATAATAGACTCTGGAGCCCAGATATTCAAAAGGGTTGCACATGGCGCAACAGTGTTGCACCATGCGCAACCCACTGATGTGTCCCAGAGCAATATTCAAAAGGGAAAAGTGCGCAGCACAAATCCCGATGCACCGGAGCGCATCAGTAATGTATGCAGGTGCAGGTGGGGGGGGGGCGTGCCCATGCATTCCCTGCACAGCCCGATATTCAGCCCGGGATGTGCAGAGCCATGCATGCACAACCCCTACCTGTGCCAGCACAAAGTTGATCCAAAAAAAAAGGAACAACTGATGGCCACCCACAGGTGAGCTTCCGCATTGCAGGGCACAATAGCAGCTGCCACCTGTGGGTGGCCACCTGAGCTCCGGCTGCACCTGGCGGCCCCCCCATGCCTGATCACGGGCATTTTTAAATAAAACATAAGACATCTGTCCAATATCCCTGGTGGTCCAGTGGACCGCTGTCTGCCCGAGCGCAGGCATTTGTAATAAAAAATACTTAATCTGTCCAATATCCCTGGTGGTCCAGTGGACCTGCCCGCTCGATCACGGGCTCAGTAATAAAAGCATGTCCCCAAAATCCCTGGTGGTCCAGTGGACCTGCCCGCCCGATCGTGGGCTAAGTAATAAAATTATATCCCCCAAATCCCTGGTGGTCCAGTGGACCTGCCCTCCCGATCGCGGGCTAAGTAATAAAATTATATCCTCAATATCCTGGTGGTCCAGTGGACACCTCACCCCACCTGTCCACTGAATCTCACCACCCCACTTCCCCCCATCTGCAGCGGGTGGCAGCACCCTGCCTGCCTGCTGCCCCGCCACCCGCCGACTGACACCATCAGTAGGGCTGTACGCCCATTGGTCCACAGTGTGAGCCAATGGGCGTGCAACTATACCCATACTGCGTTCCAAGATATGTAGATGGGATCCCATTCACATATCTGGAATAAGTAATATGCAGGTACACCATTAGCTCATGCTGTGGACCAATGGGTGTCACAGCCTACCGACGGTGTCGGTGTCGGGTGGGTGGTGGGGCGGCAGGTGGGTGAGTGCTGCATGCCCGCCACTGACTGGGGGAGGCGCGGGTGGTGGGATTCAGTAGGCGAGGGGTTGAGGTCCACTGACCACCAGGGATTTTGGGGATATAATTTATTACTGAGTCCGCAATCGGGCGGGCAGGTCCACTAGACCACCAGGATATTGACAAGATGTAATACAAATGCTCCACTGATCGGGCAGACAGTGGTCCACTGGACCACCAGGGATATCGGACAGATTTATTTATTACAAATACCTGCGATTGAGCAGATAGTGGTCTACTGGACCACCAGGGATATTGGACAGATTTATTCATTACAAATGCCCGTGATCGGGCAGAGAGTGGTCCACTGGACCACCAGGGATTTGTGTTTTCCATTTTTTTTACTGCAGCCCGCGATCGGGCTGTGGAGCACATTGCTGGCTGCAGGGGGCGTCGGTTCCCGACTGCTGCTGCCTGACAGGGCGCCAGGTGCAAGTGGTCAGGGATTGGCACACCTGCATGCAAATGGGGCCATAATGACATGCAAATGGCCCCATTTTCACCTTGCATACATTATGGCCCCATTTGCATGTCAAGTTTTGAATATCGTGGTTGCTGTGCATAGTGCAATGGAACTTGCGCTAGCGCATCCCCATGCTCCACTTTGGCCACTTGCTCTGGTGCAGTGCCACTGCACCATGCACACTGTGGGTGGCCAGGGTGTGATATTCACTGATGCTGTGCCATGGCACAGTTCCATTGAATATCGCCCAGTCCACACCCTTGCGCAGCAAAGTTGCGCTGCACCCAAGCTTGCGCCACAGCCTGGCGCAGTTTGAATATCTGGGCCTGGGTGTTTATGACTTTTCCTTATTGGGACAGGAAGAAGTTGTGTTTTTATTAACTGTCACTCTTTCTTTCAGGTTTTTCTAGGGTAGACTTCCTTAAATGCTGGTTCTTTCACTTTTGACACAGTGGGCTGTGTCTCTTGAATTGTGTATAATTTAAACTATGCAGGGGTATATTTTATTTTTTGTTTTTGTTTTTAGTTATTTAACCAGGTGAGACGCACTAAGCTGAAAGCTTTTTTACAGGCGCAACCTGGGAGCACAGGGAAGTTAAGTGACTTGCTCAGGGTCACACAGTATGCAAGTGGAAGCTGTGGGATTCAAACCCAGGTCTGGTCTGCTGGATGTCACCAGATTTGCAGCTCAGAGCCTTAAACCACTGCGCTATATTTATTGATAAAGTAATAACTTTACGAAAACATTTTTGCATTTTTATCCATCTTTATTACTTATTTAAATGAATAGTTCAGTATAGATTTTATATAGATTGTATGTGTATTCTGACTGAGTTTATGGAAGTCTAAAAAGTAAAAATCTAAAAATTTAAAAATGTTACAGTTTTGAAACAGTTTTGATCTGTGAATCCATCCCCTTTTGTTGAATCATACTACTGTCAAACTGAGATTTATTTTTGTGATATATCATTACAAAGGTGTGACCTTATCCTTTCTGTACTGTAAAAACCTGATAAAATTTTTCTTTGGCCTTAAAACAGACTATTTGACTCTTTGAACTGTATACTGTACAAACATGCTAAAGGTGTTTTGAACTATTAATCTTAGGGTATTTAAAGCTCTTATATAATCACATAACATGGTATAAACGCATAATGGAAAAAACAGCTCCTTGTTGGAAATTAGTGGAACAAATGAAAATAAAAGTAGAGGTACTAAGGACAGTGATAGGATGGATAAAATTGATTCAAAACAGATATCAAGTCTAAGGAAAAGTTAGAGTTAAATACCAAAGGAAACTTAAACCAAACTAAAATAAACAATTTTTACTCAAATAACATTGCATCTCAAGAATCAAGAATAACAATCAACTCTTTATCTGCTGCTTCAACCCCAGGGAGCCCATGTATCATAATCCAGACTATCTCAAAAACAGCAGTAGAAAATCAGAACTATTGATCAGAGAATATGAGATTTTTGATGACTCAGAAAACAAACAAGAATTAATAGAGGGAACTCATCTCTAACAGAAACATAGAAGCATAGCCTTTGATGGCAGATAAGGACCGCTTAGCCCACCTACTCGGAGATGCAGAAGATAAGAGATGAGGGGGGACATTTCGGGGAGGCAAATAATAGAAACAGATCTGGCTACCTGACTTATCAACCTACGAATGGGAAATTTTTGATTCTTATGACCCATATGATAATATTACTTCCATGTTAGATTGTCCTGTATTTAATGATGAAGATACAACTACTAGCCATGTGAAGTCTCCAAATATGATCCACCAAGAACAACAATATCCAGATAAAGGGGAAATAAATTTCTCTAGGGATTCAAATATGTTCCCTGTAGGGAAGCTTAGCCCACAATCCTTAAATACAAACCCAGATCAAGCAATGACTGGGAAAATCCAGGACAATTTAACATCAGTCATACAGGACTTAAGTGTAACTATAAATGGACTTAGGAAATTAGTTCCTGGAAAAAGGGAGGCAGGCATTTCCCAAGGTCAAATGAGGGAAGAAAGAGAAACTAACAAAAATCATAACTATGAACAGGATATGGCTTATGATAAGGAATATTTTACAAATTAAGGCAATTTTGCCTCTACTTCATTCTTGTCTAAACAAGCTCTTAAAATCATCCAAAATCCTTATTATGCTAAAATAGTTATTTTGGGAAATTTATGGTTCTTAAAAGAGAAATAAGCCAGTATGAAAGAAAATATATTTTACAATCAAGCTTTATTACAGAGAATGAGACAGGAAAGGAAAGCCAATAGCCTCGACTCCTCCTGCTTTGAGTTCAAGGATGCTAGTGTTACTAATAGGGAAAAAATGTAGGGAGAGCAAACAAAGCTATACAGGTTGCCCTGCCCTCCCCTTTTATTAGAGAAGAAGCCTATTCAACTGAGGGAGTGAGATCCTCAGCTTATGGAAGAAATAAATGGAAAAAAGTTTAAGATAATCATGCAACTAGGACAAACATATGTAAAGGTAAAAAAACATAAAAAAAGAGACCTAAAAAATCTAAACCAGGGAAAGAACGAGAAATAAATAAAAAAAAAAACAAATACTCAGAGAAGGGATTTTGGGGAGTCACAAGATCTTGTACAAAGCATAAAGACGAAATCAACAAAAATAGGGGAAAAAATAAGGAACCAAATAATGAAGCAGATTTGAATGTAGTTTACCAGGAGAAAACAAGCAATACAAACAAGTGATCTTGTTGCCTGGTGGTAGTGGTGGGGGAAAGATCCTTGAAAAGGAGGGACAACATATAGACCAGGCCGTGTCCATTGAGAATGTATATACTCCATTTCGTGCTGGATCCATGGCACCGGTATGACAACCATAACCGCGACGTCCACTACAGTGCTGGGAATCCGTCAACACTCCCGACCACAACATGACCCTGAACCAGCCAGCAACACCGAGATGCATTAATGTGGGGCTGCACCCCACCAGCAACGTCCCCTATGAGGGGCTGTGCCCTGCACTCACTATAGACATATGTAACTCCACATTGCACAGACAGAGCAGTTATATATTTACTCCCTTGCCCTAAATATTCTTGACGCAAACCCCCCTGTCTCTGCTCATATATATGCAGTGGGGGGGGGTCACTGCGGAGGGGTTTGGTGTACTAGTGATACTGTAGCAACAGTATACCATTCATGCTTAAGAAACTGTGCCTGACCAAAACAAACAAATGGGACCAAAGAAGGAATTTATGATTGAACTTTATGGAATTGAGAAAGTAGAAAATGAATCTCCTGAGTCACTACTGGACCTAGTTACAGTAGTCATTTATTCAATATTATGGAACAAAAAAAATAGGTTTACTATATAGACACAAACACTGCATGACTGCTGAGGCACTTAGGGTGGCAGTGAACAGCTAGGTTTTCTCTGCTATCGACTATGGCTTAGTAGTTTATGGAGCTGCATCTGACTCCTTCCTGAAGAGGGTAGCCATGGCATTCAATAAAGCCTGAAGGTTAATCACTGGGGCCCATAAATATATGCATACATGTGATTTATATGCACAGATTGGTTGACTACACCTGAAAGGTAGGCTTCAGTATCAAACCTGCCTGTTAGCCCAAAAAACAGCATCAGGGCTCACCCCACCGGGGGTCCAGAATCTCCTAAGCCTTGCAATGAATCCGGCAAGACCAGAGAAACATAGAAACATAGACTTTGACAGCAGATAAGGACAGCTTGGCCCACCTAGTCTGCCCATTTCCCTACCTACTGGTTAAGCTGTCGATCCTAGTTAGCCAACAGCCAATTTCTTCCTACCCTCCACAAGAATTACCTTATGTCTGTCCCATGCATTCTTGAATTCCCCCAATGTTTTTGACCCCACAACCTCCTCAGGAAGGCCATTCCATGCGTCCACCATCCTCTCTGTGAAAAATACTTCCTCACATTACACTTGAGCCGTCCCTCATCTGTCTTCAAATTGGTCCCCTTGTTCTTGCACATATCTTTTTCTGAAATATGCTACCTTCTTGGACTTCTTTGAGTCCCTTGAGGTACTTAAAAGTTTCTATCATGTCCTCCCTCTCCCTCTCCCTCCTTTCCTCAAGGGTATACATATTAAGCTCCTTTAGTCTCTCCTCATATGGCTTCTGTTGCAGACCCTGCACCATTTTAGTTGCCCTTTGTCTCTGTCATTGCCGAGATGGGATCTCCAGAACTGGATGCAGTACTCCAGATAGGGTTTCACCAACTATCTGTACAGAGGGATAACAACTTCCTGTTTTCAACTGGTGATGCCTCTCCCTATACATCTCATTATCCCCCCAGCCATCCTTACTGCCTTCTTACATTGCTTGATAACCTTTAGGTCATCTGATATGATTACCCCCAGGTCCCTTTCCATTTTTGTTATTGTTAATACCCCCCCATTGTGTACTCTTCCCCTGGGTTTTTGTTTCCCAGGTGCATTACTTTGCACTTCTTTGCATTAAATCCAAGCTGCCATAATTCTGACCATTACTCCAACCTTGCCAAGTCCCTTCTCATCCTTTCCACCCCCCTTGTGTATCAACCCTGTTGCAAATCTTTGTGTCATCTGCAAAGCAGTAGTTTAGCAAATTCTCAGAGGGCCTGGGTGCAAGGGTATGTTATAGGGCCCTCCCTGATTTTGAATAAACATCAAAATTATGATTTGGGCCTCTCAAACCTCATGGGCCCGGGCACTACTGCACCCTCTGCACCCTTGTAGCTACGCCCCTGCTGCAAAGAGGCATACTTTTCCTTCCAGACCCTCTGCAATGTCACCTATAAAGATATTAAAAAGGACTGGACCAAGTACTGAACCCTGTGGTACCCCACTAGTAACCCCCTTATCTCCAAAGTGGACTCCGTTTACTATTACCTTCTGTGTCCTGTTGTCCAGCCAGTGTTTTTCCCAGGCTACCACCCTGGGACCCACTCCCAGGCTGGCTAATTTGTTTATTAATCTTTTGTGTGGGACTGTGACAAATGCCTTGCTAAAGTCTAGGAAGGCCATGTCCACAACCCCTCCCTGGTCTACTACTTTGGTCACCCAGTCAAATAAATCCATTAGATTCATCTGACATGACCTTCCTGCTGTGAATCCATGCTGCCTTGGGTCCTGTGCCCCACTGGCCTCTAGGTACTCAACAATTCTGTCCTTCAGAAGTGATTTCATCATTCTCCCTACCACTGAGATCAAACTGACAGGTCTGTAGTTTCCCGCCTCTGTCTTGCTCCCATTTTTGTGAAGGGGAATCACATCTGCCCTCCTCCAGGCCTCAGGTACCACACCATCCTCCCATGATTTGTTAGAAGTCTAGTCAGTGGTACCTACAGTATGCCTTATAAGGTCTCTTTCTGCTGCACTTCCCAAGGGCAGTGATCTTTTGAGTACCATGCCCTCACTTGGCTCAACTCTCTTGGTTTGATGTACTTGTTGAATCTAAGCTTGGGCCTTTTAAACATAAGCTTTGGCAGCACCTCTCAGCACTATGTGCCTCTGGCTGCCCAACTGTTCACTACTCTAGACTTGATCTTTGCACATGAATCAGAACCTGCCTTCCTCTCTCCTCTGCTTCCCACCATGCTTATCCCTTTCTGGTCCTACTACCCCCTCCTTACTCCCCTTCCCTTAATGATGCCTCCTTTGGCTGACCTGCCCTACCCACAGACTTCATGCCAAGTGTGTTGTACATGGTGAAACTCACTTGCCTTTTGGACTCCTAGTGGACTGTGTATGGCTCTCCATGATTTTGCCTCAATATTTATACTATGAATTCTTGTACAATGTGTAGTCTTAATGATGTAGCTCCTTCCTATGGTAATTCAAAATAATGTAAGTCCCTCCTACTGTAATTTCTGCCTTGTCCTAATTTTAACTCTCTGTCTGGATTTGTCTTCATTACCCTCTGATGTGGAACCATTGTAAAAGAGCTTTCAGCTCAAAGGTACTTGTAATCCGAATCAATAATAAATAAAAAAATTACCAAAAATAAAAATAACAAATGATATTTTTGTATTAGGTTCTCCAAACCCAGAAATAAATAATTGTATTCTACAGTACTTTACCTTAGTACACACACCCGGACCTTTAATATCTGGAAACAGGCTAATACTGTGTTACCTCTTAGCATCAGAATGATTCCTCCATGGTGCCTAGGTCCAATTCCTCAGTTTGATATGCAAAACAAAATAGCTGTAAAACAAAAATGAATACAAGCTACAATACAGAGGATATGAGAAGAGCTGAAAGAATAAGAGAAACAATAACCACATTTGAATCAAGTAGAGTGGATACCTGGGAGAGAAAAAAACATCTCAATATTTGGATGGAAACCTTGTAATGGAACATCAATAGGCAGGGTCAAACACAATTTATCAGCCTTCTTGTCTCCAATTTTGGATATTATCATATCTTAAAGCTTGATAGAATGGCTACCTTACACAAAGCAATATTTAATGCTCCACAAGTGGATGTTACATTCAAAACTAGTACACTTGCAGACACAATTTTACAAGCTTCAAACATCTTGGACAGTATTAGTATCCATTTGGTTACCCCGGACACATTCAGCAAAAGCTCAGACACAAGGGCTAAAGATAACAAAGATAATAGCAATTTGCATGACAATTTTATCTTACAGAATAGATTTAGGGTTCTGGGTTGTGATGCTCCACTATGACCAATAGAAAATAATAATGTGGGAACAGCATGCTTCGAGCTTCATTGAAACTCAACTATATTATCCTGGAATATTGAAGGTTTATCCTTTAAATTGGCAAATAAAGAAGCTAGTCTTTTCCTGATAAAATGGGATATTTTGTGCCTACGGGAGACATGGACTAATAATCCCATACAAATTCTAGACTACACAGCTTATTTTATACTGGCCAAGAAGGATAAAAAGTGCAGACCTAACAAAGTGGGTTTGGCTATACAGTATACGTCAGAACATCTCTTAATTTGAAGGGAAGTCTAATTTCAACAGCATCAGATTATATTCTTGTGAATACACTGAAAAGGGAAACTTTCACAATAATCTTAGTTAATGTATATTTCCCTCCTGTAGATGCATTATTGAAGGAGATATGGGTACAATTTATAAATATATTAACAGAAATAAAAGATAAGCCAGGTAATGATGCAGTTCTAATCCTGGATGATTTTAACGTAATGCTTAATGTGGATATGAATATTTATGATAATTTCAGATTTATATGGCTGCTTTACTAATTTAAATCCAAACATCTCACGATATAGAAATTATCTTGATAAAAGATGTAATAAAAGGGGGATAAATATTTTTAATCTGCTCTCAGAAGAACATTTCTGTCTTCTAAATGGCAAACATTCAGGAGACTCTATAGGGAACTTTACTTATACCAGTTGCAAAGGTTCTTTTACCATAGATCTAATTTGGGCTAATCTAAGAGCAATTCCATTAGTATATGACATGCAAATACTGGACAACTCAGATTCTACACATGCACCTCTAGTATTACAAACTTTCAGTAAGATATTCAGACTGCACCAGGTAATGACACAAGTGGAGGCGCAGTACAACTGAGATGCACTGGGGCCAGACATGGGGATATTCAAAGGTGATGTGCCATATATGGCACATAATGTGCTACAATGCATGTACAATGCCACACAGCTGAACGAAGGTGGTCTGGGAATATCCAGTGCAACTGTAGTTGCACTGGGCACATCATCAGCAGCATTCAGACTTGGGCATGCAAATCGGACCATAATGTGTGCAAGGCACAAATGAGGCAATTTGCATGTCATTATGGCCCCATTTGCATGAGCTGTGCAGGGCAGCCCAGTGAAATGCATCTGGTGCCCTGCAGAGAATGATGTGCGGACTGAGGGGGTCCTGGGGCACACCCACCCCATAGCCGCAATTGCAGTAAAAAGTAATACAATATAAGCCCTGGTGATCCA
This sequence comes from Neoceratodus forsteri, assembly GCA_016271365.2. Lineage (NCBI taxonomy): Eukaryota > Metazoa > Chordata > Ceratodontiformes > Ceratodontidae > Neoceratodus > Neoceratodus forsteri. Next base: position 565,722,264 of record CM057455.1, read on the forward strand.
GTGGTTCCCCCACCCTCCCGTAACCCCAATCACAGGATATATTGAAGTAATATAAGCCCTGGTAGTGTAGTGTAGTGGAACCCCCACCCTGTAACCCCAATCGCAGGTACTAGTGTGTAGAATCACATCTCTGTTAGTCTAGTGGTACTCCCCCATCCCATACCCAATTGTGGGAACTAGTGAATTAACTAAACTCCCTGATGGTCTAGCAGCAACCCCCCTCCCCACCCATAGCACTAATTGCAGGTACACTGGTAATGATATACACCAGGTAGTCTAGTGGTAACCCCTTCCCTCCTGTAGCCATGAGTGCCAGTATTATTAAGTAACATCATATGCCCTAGTGAACTAGTGGTACCCCACTCACTCCTCTCAAAGCACTGATTGCTGTACATTTACAGCATTCCCCTTCTCTGGTAGTCTAGTGGTCCCCCCACCCCACCCAATGCAGTGATCGCTGGTGAATGCGTAATCCACATATCCCTGGTGGTCCAGTGGTAACCCCCACCCAAACAGGACCCCCAGCCAACCAAACTCTCCCCCATCATTGGTGGGTGGTTGCAACCCGCCCGCATACTGCCCAGCCACCTGCTGAATGACAGCTTACAGTATGAGCTGTAAGCCTATTAGTCCATGGTGTGGACCAAGTGCCTTGCAGGGCATACTGATTCATTCACATTTTGTCGACTGTATAGTACAGTATGCCCTACAAGCCCATTGATCCACACCGTGGACCAATAAGCTTACACCTCATACTGTAAGCTGTCATTCGGTGGGCAGCCAGTTGATATGTGGGTGAGTTGCAGCCACCCGCCAGTGATGGTGGGGGGAGCTGGGTGGGCTGAGGATCTTATTTGGGTGGGGGTTACCACTGGACCACCAAAGATATGTTGATTACGCATTCACCAGCAATTGCTGCATTTGGTGGGGTTGGGAGACCACTAGACTGCCTGGGATGGGAAATGTTGCATGAGCACAGGGATTGGTGCTTCAGGAGGGGTAGGGGGGTACCACTAGATCACCAGGGCATACAATGTTATTTAATAATACCGGTGATTGTGGCAATGGGAGGAAGGGGTTACCACTAGACTACCAGGGAGTATATCATTATTGGTTTACCCATGATCAGAGCTATGGGCAGGGAAGGGGCTTACCGCTAGATCATCAAGGAGTTTATTTAATTCACTAGTACTCATGATCAGGTATGGGTGGGAGGGGGGTGCCACTAGACTACCAGGGCATCTTATATTCATACACCTTACCTGCGCTCAGGCTACCGTGAGGGAAGGGGTTGCCACTGTATTGCCAGGGACCACTTGCGGATGGTGTTCTGTGTGGGCGAGTGGCCACCCATGGCTGGTGGTTACTGTGATGCACACTGCAATACAGCAGCCTGCCTGTGGGGTGGCTGACATTTGAGCCTTTTCTTTCCGGCTCAACTTTGTGCCACAGTCTGTGGCGCATCTGGGGGTTGTGCCAGCAGATGTGTCGCACATCCCAGGCTGAATATCGGGATGTGCCGCATATGCATGGGCATGCTCCCTTCAAATGCACTGCATACATTACCAATGCAATCTGGTGCATCGGGACTTGTGCTGCGCAAGTCACCCTTTTGAGTATCATACCGGGACACATTGCAGGGTTGCACTGGCACAACTCGGTTGTACCAGGCGTGACCCCTTTGAATATCCGGCCCCCTGTATGCAATCAAAAATTCACACCATAACTCTTTCAATAATGCTAGAGATCATGAAAATTTGGAGGGTTTTGAATAATAAAATAATCACATGGAATGTGTATCACACAACTTTATTGGAAGATCTTCTTATGTATAATGAAGTCCTTAAACTAAAGGAAGAATTAGAGAATATGATAGATTATAAACAAACCTCAGGTTCTTGGGAATTACTATGCATACACATAAGACCTTGCTGCGAAATAGCATTAATAACAGGAAAGCACTATATACTTGGTTTAATGGAATATGTAACGATGCTAAGCAGAAACTTCATAGGCAGGCTAAATTTTGTAAAATAAATAAATCCAAAGCAAATCATAAACAGCTAAATAAATTATGGAAAGAATATAAAAAACTCTTAGAAAAAGAACAAACTAAATACTACGCAAAAATGTGGAACAAATTGAGATAGGCAATTCTTAAAAAATATATCAAAAAATGTTGGTCCTTGATCAGCTACAGGTATAATACATACTCATAGGATCTCAAAGCATTTATTCCCCCAGATATTTGGGAGGAATATTATAATGTTATTTTATTCAGGGACCGATGAAATAGAGTTTAAGGATCTTCCCCTAGCTATATCCAACAGTCAGATGATGGCACCTTGCCTCCCTATGTTTATTACTAATACTGATATCTCTAATGCCATCGACTCAACAAAAACAAACAAAGCCCTGGGGCCAGATGAAATTATAATGGAAGTTTACAAATTTTTGAAAGAAAAATGGATTAAAATTCTGAAAACTCTATTTAATTCAATCATTCAAGGAGGTCATATACCTGTGAGCTGGAAAGGTAGTCTTAGTTTTCTTTTATTTAAAAAAGACAATGCAAGGGACCCAAGAATGTATCATCCTTTTAATTTAATTGATTCATCACAAAAGCTTTTTACAAGAATAGTTTTACATAGGTTACAAGAATGGTTGGACAACAAAGGAATACTTTCTGAATATCAAAACGGTTTCAGGGAAAAAAGATCAATGATCCAGCATTGTTTTATTTTGTCGTATCTGATCTGGAAATACAGCAAGATTACAAAATCAAAACTTTTTTGCTGTTTTGTAGACATCAGTTCCACCTTTGACGGTATTAGTAAGGTTATCTTATTGAGGAAATTGTCAGAACTCGGTTTGGAATTCACTTTATTGAATACACTTATTAGGTTCCCTAATGACAACTGGATATTAGTGCAATATAACAAGAAGGGAGAATTAACCAATCAGATCAAAGCTAACTGTGGCGTCAGACAAGAATACCTATTGGCCCCAATATTATTTAACATGTATATTAATACCATTATACAAAATCTGGAAGATAAAAATTTTCACTCACCATCTATACTTTAAGAGGAAAGTTTCTTGTTTGGCTTACGCCGATGACATTGTACTTCTGTTAGCATCCTTCATTGGCTCACAAAGGGACATGGATACATTTGCCAATCTATGTAAAGACAATAAGCTTAAGATTAATAGGGAAAAAACATAAATGGTGGTCTTTGGCAACAGTAGCACAAAATTAAAAAATGTTTCTATGATAGTCTAGCAATACTTGTAAATGTTATGATTATCTCAGCATACGTTTTTCAGCTGTTTCTAAAAGCAACATAGAAATATTCTTCTGACTAAATTAAAACAACATTCAATGTATTCAAAAGCTTGAACTCCAAGCTAGGCAAGAGATCAATACCAGGTGTTTTAAAGGTGGTAAATGCCAACATTAAGTCTTGTGTGCAAAGGTTCCATGTCAGCTAATAAAACTCAACAGAAGAGACATTAAAGATAATACAAGTGATGACACATTTTGTCAAGCTATACAAGGCATACATTTTGTCAAGGTATACAGAGTCAAAATAAGGATACAGTTATTATAGCAGAATAAAAAGAACACAGTGGCCCAGATATTCAAAAGAGTTGCACCATGCACAAAAGGGTTGTGCCAGCACAAGTCCGAAAATGTGCCATTCTGTGATATTTAGCAGGAGGCAGTTGCTTCCCCCAGATCATGCTGAGCAACAGCGCAATGATAATGAATGTATGTGCAACTGAAGGGGGAGGAACCATGCATAAATGGTGCAGTGCAATATTCAACAACATGAGCCATGTGCAATAGGGGAGCAAGCGGAAGTTGCACCATAGCGGAAATGAGCCAAAATAAAAAGGAGCAAGGGAGAGGTGCAAGAATGCTACAGGGAAGCCTCAAGTTGTGGAACTATAGCCAGCCACAAAGGCAATACACATACACACAGGGCAGGACAGTGAAAGGGCACCTGGAACCCACATGCTCAGGGGAAGGTGTGGGGAGCCACAGGGCAGAAGGGGGAAGTACTTGCCACACAGCAGTGAGGCCAGCACAGTCAGGTGTTCCTGGTACAGGGGAAGTAGCAGCCAGAACAGCAGGGGGAACACAGAAACAGCTGCCGGGGGGGTGAACACAAGCCAGGGACATGGCCAGTGCCACCATCCAGATGGAGGAAATAATGAGGAGGTGAGAAGGCAGGCAGCAGGGGGGCATGGCCATGAAAGGGCCCATCTTGGCGGTATGCCCCCAACAGGCAGTACTGAGCCCACACCAGCTTTGAGCTGTATAGTGATATGGAGATCGTGGGCTGGTACCACCTGAATCGGGCAATTCTGAGGTGGCTCTGTGAGCTGTGCAGTGATGTGATGCAGGCACCCACATGACAGAGCCATGCTCTGTCAGTGGAGATGAAAGTGACAGCTTGCATGTGCTTGCTCGCCACGGGTACCTTCCAGAGACCAACTGGGGACACCACAGGCATAACCCAGTCAGCTGCGTCATGCCACCTCACCCAATTCCTCAATGCACTGCTGCCACATGCTGCAGAGTACATCCATTTCCCCAGCACACCGGAGGAGTGCACAGCAAACATACAGGAGTTCAACAGGGTAGCACGTATGCCTTGCATGCTAGGGACAATAGACTGCACCCATGTGGTCATCCGCACACCATCTGGCCCTGAGGGGGCCACATATATAAATTGTAAGGGCTATGCTAGCATCAACTGCCAGGTGGTGTGCAATGCCAGGGGTGCATAATCAATGTCTGTGCCACGCACCCTGGGGGAGCACATGATGCCTTCATCTGGCACCAGTCAGCACTGTGCCACAGATTTGAGAGTGGGGATATTCCCACTGGCCACCTAGTGGGTAAGTATGCAAACCACATGGATAATCATAGGGCCTGGTGGGGCATGGTCAGAGGTGACATGGGTAGTGGCCTACATGGCCCGGGGCAGGGTAATGCTGATCACCAAACTAACCTCCACCCTCTACACACAGGTGACAGTGGATACCCACTCCATCCCTGGCTGCTCACACCATATCGGTGGCCCACAACCCCATCGCAGCAATGCTACAATGAGGCACATGCCACCACACGTAATGTCATCGAGCGGGTGTTCGGGATGCTGAAGGCATGTTTCTGTTGCCTGGACACCTCCGATGGTGCCCTACAGTACAGCCCCTCAAAGGCCTGGGGGCTATTCCTGGCCTGTTGCATCCTGCACAGCATGGCCAACGAATGTGGGATAGCTGTACAGGTTGAAGAGGGTGACAGCGAAGGAGACGATGAGGATGCCGGTGACAACGGTGTTGGGCAGCCCCCTTTGGGTGATGGGACCCCCGACTGCTCCGGCTGGCACAGCTGCACTGGGACACCATCACAGAGGAGCACTTCAGCCAACCCAGGTAAGTCATGGGGCCATGTGCAACCAGCAGTGGCTAAGGCACAACCCACAAACACACATGGACACACACCAGAGGGGCATGCCATCAAGGGAACTGGCCGGGTATGGAACCACACACACCACCAGGGATGGGTGAGGTCTAACATGGCACGCAGACACACACACACACACAACGCACCAGACATGCACAAAGGGTAGGAGGCACACTGACCCAGAATGCCACCTCTAGCCACACAAATGTCCACAGACCACCACGCCCACTGCCTGTCATTGTGCATGTGTCAGATGCTGAGCACCATTGCACATTGGTGTACAGCGCAATGCAGGCATCATCATGCACACGCAACTGCGGACAGCAGCCGGGAGGGTGTGCAGATGGACTGTGTGTCTGCGTGCAGGGCTGGGTACCCACCCGTGCATTGCCCGCTGAATGACACAATGCACACAGGGCAGCATCAGACAGTAGCTGCATTGGGAGACAGGTCAGTCACGCGCCACATTGCCCCGGCCACCACGGATGCATGGGTAGCCCCGCCGAGACCCGCCAGCACTGACAGGCTGACCACTGGCCTCATTGAGTGGCACCAATGGTCCCCTATGGGTTCCACTGTGTGAACGTGACTGTGCTCGCGCAGGGGTCTGCAGCACACTGAACATGCCTGCGCCAGGCATGCTCAGGATGCCCACAGCTGAACTCAGTGTCGACAAGGATGGTGTCGCACGATGCCGGGAATGGGGGGTGGACAGCGCACTGCATGGTGTCTGCAACGCATGGGCAAATAGCTGTGTGCCCATTGTGGCCATGACAGCAGTGAATGCCTGTGTCTGCCTGTCAATGGCAGCGGTCAAATCCTCCCACAACCGGTCCATCCCTGCCAGGAGCAGAGCGGTGTCTCTGCTGCGATGCTCCTCTGCCCACTGCAGAGCCGCACACAGTGCATCCACCGACATCGCAAGCTGCATCTGCAGGTTGACTGATGCTTGCAGTATGTGGGTGTGCTCATCCAAGAGGTCATCTGCCTGATTGGCAACCTGTCCCTCAGGGTGTGCGTGGCCCTGATGCTCAGCACCCCTTGAGGGTGGGCGCTGCACATCAGGACCAGGCCTGGGCATGTCCATAGGAGGTGCACTGATGCCGCCCCCTGGCACTGTACCCCCAAGCCCATTGGCCGACTGCTGATGCTGCCCGTCTGGCTGCCACTCCACAGGGCTCACTGGTGCCGCCACAGTGGCTGCAACAGTCCCACTGTCCTGTACACACACCAGTGCTGCCCCACCGGTGCTGACAGGCACAAGCTGGGACTGTGATGACACGCAGGCCTCCACTGCAACACCACCCACAGCCGTGGCCGCGATGTTACCTGCTGTGTGGCCATCCTGTGGCACACATGTGTCACTGCCCATGATGTTAGTATCATCATCGGTGATGGACCCAGCACTAGCCTGAGTCACAGCGTGCCGGCATCCGTGGATGCTGGCATGCTGGGACATGGGCAGGGCCCCCTCTGCACCTGTTCCATCAACATCAGCCTGAACATCCAGGTGGGCCCACTGTCACACTGAGCCGTGTATTCCTGTGGAGGTGGATGGGACCTCCTCCATCTCTATCTGACTGGCCTCAGTGGAGAGGCCCATCACCACTGACCCATGCAGACGCTCAGGATCTGTAAGGGAAAACAAAGTCGCGTTACTGCATGTGACCTACCCTGCCCCCCAATAGACAGACCATGACCTACCATGCAGTGACAGGCTACAACTCGTCTGGAAGCCACCACCCAGAACACCCTCAATGGCACAACGCTGCATGCTGCCAGCAACCCTCTCCTCCTGTGGGGTCAGGCGTAGCACCTTCGGTTGTCCCCCACCTGTCACAGATCGTGCTGCCCTGATGGCAGCCACCTTCTCCTTAATTCTCCTCCTGTCTGTGCCCATCTTCTTCTTGCACTCCTGCATGGAGCACTGGTGGCTGCCATGCAGGTTCACAGCATGTGTCACTTCCTCCCATGCAGCAGCACGGGCCTGTGGTGTTCCCTGGTGTCCACTGAGAAGCGGCTCCTGGTCCAGGTAGGCCTCAAACAGGGCATCCATCTCAGCCTTGATGAAATTTGGCCTCCTCCTCCTCCCACAACTCTGTTCCTCTTCTCCCACATCTTGCTCGATCATGATTCAGCCTGTGAGAATGAAAGTTGTTACCTGTGACTGTGCAGTCCCATGCATGTCCCAAAATCCACAGTCCACACTCTCAAACAGCATGCAACTCACCAATAGACTGCAGTAACCGACTATGGCTGGTGCAGCCCAATGTCACAGTTTTATAGTGCAACCCATGCAAATGAGGCGAGGCGCAACTTTAGGTGGATGCAAATTGCAGTGCTGCGCAATTGAATGGCTGATGAGCTGATCTGCATATGATGGCTGAATATCGCACTTTTGCGCTTTGCGCAATTGTGTTGAATGTCCTGAGCCAAGGGCGCAGTTCTGTGACATGCGCAGTACACACCTCACTGCGCATGACTGGGTTGATGACGCAGGTGTCTGCTGCACTGCTGATGTGCTGTGCGTGGAGGCAATGCAGGGCATGGCCACCATTGTGCCAGTGGCACTACAGCGATGTTCACCTATATGGCGCTATGGCACTGGGGCATCATAGGCACACTGGGGAAACAGCATGGTAGGCCACTACTGGAGGTGGCACACAGGCACCCAATCACATTACACGCATTGGGTTCCAATTGCGCTGTGGCTGTCCATGTGCCAGAGACGCTTGACCCTGTGCCTGACCTTTGCCCCCTAGGTGCCATGCGTCAGGCATGGGTGCACCACTATCATGCTGTTCGGTGACAGCGCGATATGGAATGGCAACGCTGTACCGCGCAGCATCTGCACATGGCAGAACCCCACTGCAGAGCACCATTTTGACCCTACCGAGCAGGAGAGATGGCATGGAGGAGAGCTGCCCAGTGGAGCCAGATTGAAATGGCAAACCTGGTTGCCATTGTGGAGCCACTTGTTGGCCCACAGTTTGGTGAGGCACCCCTGGACAGGTCCAGGAGTCAGGTGTGGCAGGAGGTGGCCGACACCCTGGAGGAGGCCACAGGAATGGGGTGGACAGCGGAGTAGTGCTGCCACATGGGGACCTGAGGCGGAGGGACCCAGACCTGTTTGCCCACCTGTGGGCACGTGCCAGGAGGGGCATGGTGCCATGGCCAGGTAGGTGTAACGTCCATACACTTTTATCTTCCATATGGGTATCACGGTTGCATGTGTCCGGAACATGGGGGGGTGACTGTCCGGTATTTGGCTGTGGTGGTGTTATCAGGGTGTGGGGTGGGTGGGTCTGGCTGTGTGGGATTGCACACACATTGGGGCAGGTGGACTTTACTACAGGATTGTACTGATGTTCCTCTCTCCATGTTTGCACCTTAGGCCCAAAAGATAGATGGCGGAAAGTAGAGGAGGCTCCAGCTGGAAGACCAGCACACCAGGAGGGGTGAAGGTCCACAGAGACAGAGGGACCAGCCTGATGATGGTGACTGCATTACATCCATGATTACTAATGCATGCTGTGTGACAGGGCAGGCAGCGGGCATGGCTGCCATCCATTGATACCACTGCCATGCATGCAACTTGTTACAGTCAGCACTGTCCAGTGGCACTGCATGTCTGGGAGTGCATCAATGGTGGTCCATGTGTGCACTGGGTACATGGCTGTGCCACTGCCTTTGCACCACATAGCCATGTCACTAAACAGCCATGGTGGTGCTGTGCAGGACTTGGCCGGTGGGTATGTGTAGCAGTCTGCATGGCTGTGTGCACCTGGGTGGGAAGGTCTTGTGCACACGATCACTATGGGTGGTCACCCACCATCACAGAGGCATGTCCCATGACTGTATGCCACGCACAGTGGGTGGGCTGTATGGGGCTGTGCATTCACACCTATTGACTCTGCTCCCTTGTCCTAGGTGGACAGCAGTTGCACATGATCCAGGAGGTGCTGCAGGAAATCGTGACTGTTGCCAGGGTGTCGCTGGACATCCTGCAGGGGATCGAGAGGCTGGGGGTCAGGTGGCATCATGGCAGGAGGAGCAGCCAGAGCACTGAGCATCACAATGCCCCTGATTTCCCCTACCCCCCTGGACCCACCCTCACACCCCTCCTTCCCTGTACCATTTGTTCACCCCTGCCCCTTACCCAACCCCACCTTGTTTGTGGCCCTCCCCCCACACATTTATAAATAATTGTACATGGTTTTGTTTGATGTTTTTAAATACATTTCTTTTGATATGACTACTATGGTGGTCTCTGATTTGCAGCGGGCTATAGATGCTCAGCTGCAGTGGTGTGCATGGCGTCAGGGGTGGTGCAGTCATGGGCATGTGTGTGTGTCCATGGGGAAGTGACTATGGTGTGGGAGTAGCTATCAGTCACTGTCTGTGGTGTGTGTGTTGTTCCCTGTGCACTGGATGACTGTGTGCAGTGGTCCATGGTGCATGCTCTGTGTCCATGGTGCACCTGTCAGCCCGTCCTTGGCCTGTGCAGCTGACACCCTTGCATGTCTGTGACTTGCACAGTCTGCTGGCATGTCAGTGGTGGCTGTCCATGCAGGACAGCCACTGTACCCGTCACAATGCTGGGTTGCCTCCTGTCACTGGTGTGGTGCATGTCTGCCTCGGGTGACACTGTGGCCTCCGCTGTTATTGTCCCACCTCCATGCTGTGGCTTGTGTGTGTTGCAGGGGATGTTCACCACTGTCTGTGACTTGTGCTCTGGGCAAATGCTGGTGGTGTACCGCTCCACAGTGCCTGTGCAGGGTGGCTGGCACTCCTGTGCCATGGAGGAATGCTGGCCGTGTGTACACAGTTTCCATGGCCTCACGCTGGGGGCTTGGTTGCCCTGCTACTGCGTCCTTGTGTTGGTGTGCCCTTGGATATGGGTGGGTGTTTGTCCATGCACTGTGTTGCATCCGGTGTGGTGCATGCTTCCATGCACCACTGTGGGTGTTTGCACTGGCTGTTGTGGCCAGTGCTGGGTCGGAGTGTGTCCTTGGAAAGGTGTGTAAGGTGCTGTATCACTGGTGGTGGGGTCCATGGCATGCCCTGTCATGATTGGGGTACCTTGTGTGCCGACACATGGTCGGTCTCTCAGCTGTACCTCGAGGGGGCTGTGCATGGAGGCACTGTGTATGCCATTGTTGCATCACTGTGTGCTGGCACCCACTGATGGGTGCTCATGGTGGGGCTGCCTTGCATGGTTCTGTGGTGCACAGGGTTGTATTGTTACAGTGGGGGTGGTGGCATGAATGGGGTATCCTGCACTGGTGGACGCTGCTCCTGGCCAGGGTGTCTAGGGGTCATGGTGCAGGGTGTGCTCTGCATTGGTGGGATGGTGTGGCATGGGGTGGTCAGCCCTCCTTGTGTGCTAGTCACAGCTTGCCAAGGGGTGTGATGGGGCACCATGGCCCAGCTGTGGGTTGGTTGCTTTTCTCCATGGGCCAGTGGTTATTCCAGCCCTCCCCCAGTTGTGCAGTGCATGGGGTGTGGGGGGACGATGTCTGTTTTGCTGTGTGTTCCTCTGCCCATCTGTGGCATGGGTGGTGGGCCCCAGCATCCCTGGTTGTGCTGTTGCATTGCTGCCCTGCTGCTGGGGGCATCACTGGTTTTGCTATGGTGCATCTGGACTGCTCAGCTGAACATCCCTTGTTGCATTATGGTGCATCAGATATGCTCAGCTTCCCCTTCCTAGTTGCTCTCAGGCACAGGTGGTGCGATATTAAGTCATCGGCTGTAGGCACATCTTGGCCAGCACAGTTTTTGAATATCGCACCTCTTATGCATGGGCACAATGGACTTGTGCTTGCTCCTGCTATTGCACACTTTCTGGGTGCAGTTTGAATATCTGGGACAGTATGTAATAATAAGCAACAATACAGAACAAAATGCAAAACACACAGGTTACTTATGATGCAATGTTACTTAACATATTTATGAGCTTGCAGAGAGGGTAGAACAGTGATAGGATCAGCCAGAGGAGGCATTGTCAAGGAGGAAGAGGGAAGAAACAGGTGGACTTAAAGGAGGGGATGGACACAAGAGAACTGGCTGGAGTGGACTTAGTCAATGGAAATGGGAAGGCAGCTGGAAAGGGGGTACGTCAGCAAGGAAAGATAGTGGCTAGCTTGGGCAGATGCAGATGATGGGGGAGTGAGTGAGAATAGGGAGGAGAGGGGGTGCAAGAGAAGTGAGAGTGGAAGGGATTGGTAGGAGAGGGGGTGGGAGAAGTGAGGGCAGGTCAATGCAATTGTAATTTCAGTGGATAATTCCACAGTAGTCTAAGTGCAAGAGGGGAATTCCATAATTCCATCGTGCACACGTCAGGGCCAGCTAAGAAAAGCAATCACAACTTTTTTGTGCTGTAAGTAACTGGCAAAGGTTATGTTTAAAAGGACCCACTCTGGGCTAGGCAAGGGTGTCAGTGTAGAGAATTAAGCCAAGACGGGGCTCTGTAGGCAAATTCTCCGTTCAATGGAATTACACCACATTTGCATGCATGGTCTCAGGGGCAAGGTCTCTTGATTTAGAAAGTTTTCTGATGGTCGAATGTGTGATCTGGATAGTGCATTTTTAGAAAAAAAATCTGTTTTTTTTTGCAGTTTTTTTTGTCATCACCTACAGGTCAGATGATGTGGAATGTTGTTCTGAAATTTTCAGAGTAGAAAAGGCTTGCCTTAGAATGGTACCTTTTGTTGGTTTGGTGAATAAATATTAATCTATTCCATTCCACAGTGATAAGGACTTAAACTTTCTGTTCTGAGCATGCTCAGTAGGATCTTTCAGACAGGTGTTTCATGCAAAAGAAGAATATCCTTGTCCCGAAAGAAGAATCTTCTGTCATGAGCTGAAATTCTTCTTTTATGATGAAAAAAAATCTTCTTTTGAATGGATGCCATCTTGTTTGTGTTTTTTTTTTAATTTAAATTTAAAAATGATGCCCTGAAGAAAAACAAACACATAAATCCTACTAAACAGGCCCCGTTTACCTCCATTCTGGAGCTTGTTTTTCAAACTATGTCCTCAAAATACGGTTTTGAGACATTGCCAAAATCTTTATTGCATCTTCTTTCATGAGACAAAATTCTTATTTCATGAGTCTCTCAAAAGAGGATTTCTGTCTCATGAATGAAGATGGTAGACTTAATGTTTTTCCATTGTTCTTTTGTGAGCCAACCTTCTTCTGTTGTGATTATGCAAGAACTCACAAAAGAAGACAATCAGCTCACAAAAGAACTATGGGAAAAAATAAGTCCACCATCTTCTTTTGTGAGCCAAGATTCTTCTTTTGTGAGCTTTTGTGACTTATGAAAGAAGTGGATTGAGTCATGAAAGAACCGGGTGGAGTTAGTGTTTTTTCACAGTTCTTTCATGACGATAAATGAAAGAACACTTGTCCTTTCATGTAATGTCATGAGAGAACTGTCCCTGGACCATCTATCTGTCTGTCTGTCTGTCTGTCTCTCTGTCTGGCTGTCTATCTATTTTTCTTTGTTACTGTTAAGCAGACAGGGGTGTCCACCCGTGGTACCACTTCTTTCTCCCCCCTCCCCTTCAGGTTATAATCCCCCAATTTTTTAATTTAAACAATAAGTGGACTGGGGTACCTAACCCTGGTACTGCTTGTCTTGCCCCCCTCCCATCCAGGCCACACACCCCCCCTCCTGAATACATGGCAACACAGGCAGCATCCACATTTGGTGCTGCCAACAACATCCTGACACTGGGTGCCCAATCCCCAGTGTCAGATTATTTTACCCTGTAATAAAGAAAACTGTCCTTTGATCTTTTTCTCAGATGACCTTAAAAAGAAAATGGTCCCTCGTCAATCTGATCCCACCCCCCACCCATTATGTATAGGTGGTGGCACAGGAGTCCCCACCCTGGTGCTGCTGGGTGCCCAATCCCCAGTGTCAGCTTCTCTCCCTCTACAAGACTCCCCCTCATTGATATTTTTATTTTTTTAGCCTAAAAGATGACAATCAGTGATCTGCCTCCCACTACACTGCCATCTGCCTGTCTGTTTATCTATCTGTCTATCTATCTGTCTGTCTATCTATCTATCTATCTATCTCTCTAATTCATTCTTCAGTGGTACTGCTTCTTTCTCTCCCCTCCCCTCCCCTCCAGGTCGGCCACATGCCCTTCCCAATTTTTAATTATATGAGCAGACCCCAGTGGCCACCTCTGGTACTGCTTCTCATCTGGACCCCTTCCCCTCCAGGGCATCACCTCCCCCCATTCCCATTATGTATGTTGTGGCACCAGGGTGCCCACTTCTGGTGCCAGTGAATATGAGGCTAACACTGGGGTGCCTAATCCCCAGTGTCATATTGAATATATCCCCTGAAATAAAGAAAACCGTCCCTCTATATTTGTTTGAAATCCTGTCCAAAATGTGTTTTTGTACCTGTGCCACTGAATGACATTTTGGTGGTGCATAATGGCATTTTGGAGGGGATTTGACAATTTTCACCTACTGGGTTCATGAGATGGGGTAATAAGAAGGCTATACTGAAAATTTGGTGTTCAAAATATTTTAAAATGCCCAGGTTCTGCATGAATGTTGCCGTATTTCAACATTCACTTATAACTTTGCTAATTTTCAATATTTTGATTGCAAATGTTCAGCATAGCCATTTTACCACACCTTCTCATAAACATGACAGGTGGAATTTTTTAAATCATAGACAAGACATGTTTTCACACTTCTGGTGCAAAATGACATTTCAACCAATATACTATAAATGCTACATGTCATGTTTATATAAGTGGAGTTATAAAATGACTATCTTGAAAATCTGAGTTGAAAATAAAAAAAAAAATTGTTAAGAAACTTTGTATGTTGTGACAGTCTTGACCCCAGCTGGTATGCTTTGTGATCCCATGCCAATTACCTTAGTTCAGGGGCAAGCTCAGTGACCAGCTGGATGGGGGTGAGGGTGGGGAGATAGTCTGTTATACAACACCCTTCCAGTCAGGAAATGAAAGCTGCAGGATTGTCTGCATGGGCCTTGGTACCATATAGTGAAAACAATCTGTCTACTTGGTATAGGACCCTGCACCTCTGCATCTGTGGGTGGCAGAGAATCCTGTGCATTGGCTGACAGATGGACTCTTTGCCCTGTGCATGTGTTTCTGTGGCCACATGGAAGCACAGGGACCAGAGGGCCATGTGCTTCCACAGCCCAACAGACTGTCCCATGAATTCTTGACATCCATCACTGCACAGAAAGGTGAGCCCTACACTTCTGTAGCTGGAGGGATTCTTCTCATGGTGTAGGTCCCAAATGGCCCTTCACATTTGCATTGGGACCTGCATGAATGAGGACATAATTACACTATCTGAAAAAAATAAAGGAAGTTCTTTGTGAAAAACTTTGTTAATGCACCAGTTAGGGTTCAAGTTAGCACCACAAAAGTAGGGAAGTGTAATGTTAGGGTTTCCAACCCAACCCCCCCCCAAAGCAGCAATAGGGAAAAACAGGGTTTTGGGTCTCCATAGCCTTGGCAAATCAGTGGCAGGGTCTTTCTTGGAGTTGTCCTCCCAAATGTCCTTCTCTCCCCTCCCCCAGCCCATAGTGTTCTATGTGAGGCACAAGGAATGGCTCCAAGCCAGTGCCTCATACTGAGAGAAGTATGTCTCATCATGAGTTGCCAACACAATCTTTTGTAGCTTCCTTCAGACAGGGCCCAGAGGGCCCTGCATAAGGAAAGGAGAGCAACTCCGACATTGTTTGCTCATGGAATGGGGTGGCATTAGAGTTGATAATCCAAAGGCAGATCTCACCACTGATTCCCCAAGACTCTGGAGACCCAAAATCCTAATGTATTTTCCTTTTGCTGCCTGGGGTGGGGGTGGGGCCTTAGGGTTGGAAACCCTTTCACCACATTTCCCAACTTTTGTGAAATTAACTTAAACCCTGACTGATGCATTAGTAATTTTTTTTGCAAAGAATAGCGTGTATAAGGGGAAATCCTGCCAAAGTTCACTGTTTTTTTTTAACTATTACCAGGATGTGGGGAATCTTGTGGATGTTGCATATCATGACTTCAGCAAAGTATTTGATACTGTTTCAGATAAAAGGCTAATTTATTTATTTATTGAAAATTTCAGAATTACAACCTTTGAGTCAAGGATTCCTTTGCAAAGGCTCCACGTCAGTCACAACAGAACATTACAACAAGACAGATCGTACAAAAGTTTTCAAGACAGAAACATTACATTTTGACAAAATGTTCAAAATCATAGCATAAGCAAAGGCTACACGTCAGTTGCAATAGAACATTACATAAAGAGAGGTTGTACAGAAGTTTCCAAACAAGACATTACAAGTGTTTAATGATCACAGCATAAGGTATTGACAGAGCTCAGATAACATCTGAGGGTTGAAATGGTCATAACGGTGTGGTGGCACAGGTGACCGACAACCTAGGGGGAATGATGGAAACAGCTACAGGTCTCAGAGTTAAGAAGAAGCCTCTTGATCCCAGTTTTAAATTGGCCTAGATTAGGAGCAAGTAAGTAAGATGGAAGATGGTAGGTTGTTAAGCCAGAGGGGAGCACGATAATGGAAGGACCTTTGCCCTAGAGAGGTCCTGCAGTGGGGGACTGTATAGGAGGTCCCAGCCAGCCATCTGGGGGTACCCTATGGGGGGCTGGTTGGATGAGGCGGTGTAGACAATTAGGTGTGAGTTTCATAAGAATCTTTTTGGCTTGGAGGCAGGTTTGGTATTTAAGTCTCCCTTCGAGGGTTAGTCAGGCCGCTCAATTATAGAGCAGACATGTATGGGTTTGTCTATCGCTGCTTGTGACCATGCGGCAGGCTTTGCTGAGTGCTATATTGATGCTGTTTAGGACTGATTGGTCAGCGGCTCCGTAAATAGTTATTCCATAATCGACCAATGAAAGGACTGAGCATGTAACAGACAACCGTAGAGCCTGTGGGGTAAGGCAATGTTTGTGTCTGTAAAGAATTCCAAATTGGGTGTTAACTGAGGAGGAGAGAGTTTAATATGGTGGTGGTAGGTGAGGGATGTGTCTAGAGTGATACCTAGATATTTGAAATGTGTGACCTGTTCAATGTGGGTACCCTGCAAGTTTGAGATTGTTAGCTGGGAATTACTAAGGGGGTTTTGGTGGTGAGCAAATATCATGGATTTTGTTTTGTAGTTAAGTATTAGTCAGTGGTCAGTGAACCAGTATTCAAGCTCTCTAAAACAGCCTTGAAGGGTATTTTGGAGATATATGAGGTTGGTGTGTTTCCAATATAGCACGGCATCGTCTGCATATAGCAATAGCTTTCCACTGCAGGCTTGGGGGGAGTGAGTTCAGAAAGAGAGTAAACAGCAGTGGGCCAAGTATTGACCCTTGAGGGACACCAGCTAGAACTGGTTGCTTGGAGGAGAGTATGTTGCTAATTTTTACTTGCTGTGTTCTGTCAGTAAGATAGTTTTTGAACCAGGAGATAGTTTCAGGGGCAACATGGAGGGATGCAAGGGCGTGGAGAAGTAGCTCATGATTGAAGGTGTCAAATGCTTTGGTCAAATCAACATAGATTGCCCCTACTGTTGACCCCTGTTCAAGTGCTTCATGAATGTATGATGTAAATTCAAGTAGGGCCGTGGTAGTACTGTGTCCTTTTCTGAAACCATGTTGTTCAGGGCAGAGGAGACTATATTTGTCCAGGTATTCAGTGAGTTGGTTAGACACAATTTTTTCTAGTGCTTTTGAGAGGGGGGAAGGATAGTAATGGGCCTATAGTTACCTGGGGTTGTTGGATCACCCTTCTTTAGGATGGGTGTGATAATTCCCCTCTTCAATATAGTAGGGATTTGGCCAAGGCACAGTGAGTAGTTGAGGAGTTTGGTGAGGTGAAGCAGAGTCTCATCAAGGGTAAGCCAAAGAATTTTAAAGTCAAGGGAGTCACTGCTATATTGTGAGTTGTGCAGGACTTTAGAGAGGTAGCGTTTAACCTCATTACAGGAGACTATATGCAGCCTGAAAGAAGGGGGGTAGAGGAAGAAGGTGTAACAGTGGGGGGGGTGGTAATGGGGTCAAAGAAGTTTATAGGGAGGATGTGACTAAGGTCAGAGAAGGCAGCGTAAAGGGTATTAGATATGGTGGTGGGGTACTGAGAGAGGGTACCCTGAACTAGGAGCTGGGTTGGGGTCTGCAGTGGTGGCTTTCCAACAGAGTTCCTTGACATTGTTCCAGAAAGATTTCCCAGAGCCCCAAGTGGTGGTGAAGGCTTGGTGATAGTAAGTTGCCTTGGCTTGCCGGATAGCCCATGTGCATTTATTTTTTGCTTCTCTGTAGAGCTGTCTATCATAGGGTAGCTGTGAGTTTAGGGCCCTATGCCAGAGGTTATCTCTGTGATGCATCAGTTGTAGGAGGGTCTGGGTAATCCAAGGGGTATCCCAGGTTTTTATTACCTGTTTTGTGAAAGGGGCAAATATGTCACAGGCAGTGTTGAAGATGGTAATAAATGCAGTGAGCGCAGTGTCAATAGATTGGGCAGTATGGACTGGTTCCCAGTCACAGGTGGAGAGATACACTTTGAGGCAAGAGAGGGCACCTTTTTTGAGGCGCCTTTGGATGGAAGTTTTTGGTCTGCTAGGAGTATTTTTATTTGTCCACCAGCAGGAGATGGGGGAGTGGTCACTAAGTACATCAGGAAGCACTCTGACTTTGGACAGGTGGTTCGGGAGGTTTGTAAAGATAAGGTCTACAAGTGTGGAGGAGCCTGTTCGAGGGTCCTGCCTAGTGGGCGACAGTACTACTTAGATAAGGTCATAGGCATGAGCAGTGTCTTTGTAGGAAGCCGATGTAGGGGATAGCCAGTTCACATTAAAGTCACCCATAATAATCAATTCACTCTTAGGGGGAAGATATGTGATTCCAGACAAGATAGAATCAAAAGCAAGTTTCTGGTTTGATGGGGGATGTAAACTGCCATAATATAAAGAGGTTTACCAGGAGTACCAAGGGCAACTTTGATAGTAATGGCCTGTGCACCATATTCAGACATGGGAAGGGGGACTAAGAGAGGCTGGAGAGATGATCTAGCATATATGGCACAACCCTCACCCCTCTTGCCTGTCCTATCAGCTCTGAAAATGGTATAGTTCCTGAAGGAGACTGAGGCATAGGGGATATTTTTTGAGAGCCAGGTTTCTGACAAGGTAAGGATGTCTGTGGAGTGTTGGGCAAGCCAACCCTGCAACAGTGTTAGTTTTTTAGGTAAACTGCAGATGTTGAGGGAGGCGAGAAGTAGGCCACTATGTCTGCCCTTCTTAGTGACACTGGGCAGGGGAGGACCTGGATTGGGATGAACATTCCCTGATATGAGTAGGAGGAGAAGGAGAGCTTGCTGGAGAGTGACTTTCCGCATCAACTTGGTTGTATTGTGGCGGGGACCTGGATAAGTGGGTGATTTAGTGGGACTTGTAGGTATGGGGATGGTAGATACCAGATGGGCTAAGATAGCTGGAGATAATGAATGGTATAAGTTAGATGGTGGGAGTTTGCAGGAGGGGGTGTTTGTTTGTGCAAACCAGATACCATTAGTGGTGCAGCTAAGGCTAGGGGTGCAGTTGCTGCTCTGAAAAGCTAAGGAGAGAGGTTGTAAGAGTTTTGGCCCAGGTGTGTTTCCAGGGTGATAGACAGAAGGGCAAACAAGGGGGTTCCAGGAAGGTTTATTCACCCAAGGGGTTGGGAGGGAGTGAGAAACAAATAACAAAATTAAAATTGTAAGGGTTAGGAGACAAGACATGGTGTTCATGTTGTCGAAATATAAGACTTTGTAATGTAAGGAAAGAGAGGGAGCCCTCTGGTGGTGCTGCAATATAAGCTGCAGATGGCAAAGTGGGCTGATTGGTTCCAAATGATACGTGGTCTTATCTATATAACCAGATGTCGACCAAGGGTGGTGGTGGGGGCGGTGGGGACCAAACTGTTCTAGCTCAGCAAGCTTGCAGCGGCACAGAATTGGTAGGCTCCTGGATGAAAGCGAGTCCCGAGAGTACCTGACTTCGGTGTCTGTGGGGAGGGCTGCTGTAATTCAGCCCCTCGCAACCTTGGGCGACCGGATTTCTTCTGTGAGGGAGGGCAGCTTATGGAGCCCCTCATGACCTCTCTTCTGGCCAGCTGTGGACTAATTCACAAACTAGAGAATATAATTATAACATAGAACAGGGTGACCCATGGAGTTCCACAGAAGTTGGTTCTGGACCTACTGTATAGTACACGTTGTTCTCCTGAAATCACTTTTTTTGTCTGCTTGATTAAGACTTAAAGTAAATCTTGTAAGGTGTTGGGAATGACGCCCAAATTGTCTTGAGAAATGAAACTGTTCTTTTCCAGCTGTAAATAGTAAAATGCTCTGTGTTTAGAACATAACAGCTTTATAGCAGCAGGACATATAGT
Source organism: Neoceratodus forsteri (assembly GCA_016271365.2). Taxonomy (NCBI): domain Eukaryota; kingdom Metazoa; phylum Chordata; order Ceratodontiformes; family Ceratodontidae; genus Neoceratodus; species Neoceratodus forsteri. The sequence continues at coordinate 565,742,186 of CM057455.1, forward strand.
AGCCCAAGCAAAGTGTGGGCCAGTTTTACCCTCTTCTTCTAAAGTTGATTATCAGTCCAGAAAATCATGGAGGTCAGCAATTTGCTGGAGTGTATTTGTGCTACATTGCCCAATACTTTGTAAAAAAGGAAAATCAGCTACACCATAGCTGGAGTGCCTGGATAAAATACAATCAATGCAAACAGAAAGAAATCCGACAATCACTACCACATATGTGCTGAGGTCTCTTTTGATTGCATTCCAGCTATTAGCTGCTGCTACTTCTCCAAACAGGACATGTATCCAGTACAAAGAATGCACAAATGCTTTCATTAGAGAAAAACAAGTGCATCACAAGTGCAAATGTATTACAGGCAGTGCTCCTAGACTGATTTGGCATTTTCCCTGTAGCTCCAAGGAAATTTTCCTGTGTTTTTTTTTTCAAATTAATATACTTTGTTGATGTTTCAATTTATGGATTGTACAACATCTCCACAAAGGAAAAGCAATCTACCATGCAAGGAGGCAGTCCATAGATGTGTGCAACAATTCCACATAAACAACGGTTTAAAGAAGGCAGTAAAACCCCATGCCCTTCAAACAGTCTGTCTTCCCAGCATAAGAAGGTCCCCTACAGTTGAAACAACATCACATATTCAAGTAGAAGCCTATCCATACGACAGAATGAAATTTACCTAACTTATCTACCTATTATCTAATTTATCCCCTCCCCAACCCAACCCCCTGAAATTTTCCTGTGTTTTCCTGTAGATTACATTGGTTACTATGGAAGCTTAATTGTACCGTTTTCCTGTGTAACCAATGGAGGTCTATGGAAACAATTTCCCTGTAAATGGCAGAAAATCCCTGTAAAATACAGGACTCCCTTTAGATCTGGGAGCACTGTACAGGTGGGACCAATTGCTAGGCAAAACCTACTGTTTCATGCAGCCGTACCTGTGCTTTGTCAAAGTTCCTGCCCATTCACAAGGACAACATTTTAATACCTTTTATCTTCATATCTGTTTAGGTCACAGTACTATAAAGCGTAATGGCAGGACAACCAAGCTCCAAAAGGGCATAAGTGCATGCTAGTGCATATTAGTAACATTTACATCATCAGTTATTCAACAACAATTTGGCTCTGTATTATCTCCTGTCATGGTAAAGGCATGTTCATCATAGTGGTCCCATTATCATTTCAAATACATTTCACTATGCTATTTCTCTTTGCAGACCTGCAATAAAAAGATGCAAGCTAAATAAATTTTAAAACCTATCTAGTTACAAAATTTATTTACATTCACGTTACCAAAGACATATATAAAAACTGGAAAAGACTGAAAACCTAAAGTGATGGACAGGGTGGCATTTGACACCATGCTGATATTATATAATGTATTACATTTTTACCTTAAAAAAGGGGTGAGGTCCAGTTTACGATTTAAATGCAGTCAGTTTCTAGCACTGTATAGTAGTGCCATAAAATAGTAAGATGCTCTACATTTAGAACAATGTAACTAAGCAACATCATAGTAGCAGGACCTACAGTAGCCCCAGCAAAGTGTGGGCCACCCAGTTTGACTCCTTGGGGCCGATTCCATGATGTCTTTCACAACTCGCAGGCATATACGACTTGTGACAGTCGCCGTTATGCCAGGTACTCTGCACCATGTTCTAAGAGCAGCAGGGTCCTTGCACTTATGACCTGCCACTTACAGCACAAGTCAGTTACCACCATGGGCATGGCATAATAGCCTTGCATGCTACAAGTAGCAGCTCACTGCACACTGCCCCCCCAAAGCCCCCCACCCGGAACACCACAGCAGGTACCAGGGGGCATGGGGGGCTTGACAGGGGGCACAGGGGTCCGGGGGAAGGCACATTAGACAATGGACCCCCAGAGTCCCCAACAGTTGGGAGGGTGGGGGGCATGAACATGTTTGTGGGGGCACAGGGAGCACAGCAGGGTCTTTGCTGTGGCACTGCAGAGTGGGCATCCATTGGATGGCATTGACAGATGCCCCTTAGAGCATCTCCAAGATGTCCTAACTCTGCTGCACCAATGTGGCTCCTGTAATCTTGTAGGTGGGTTACAGCAGCCACCCTTGTGAAATAGGGCATAGTTGCTGCCGTAACCCACCCTTGCAGCATGGCATTGCAGGTTGCAGTGTAGTGGGCAGTGTAACCCACAGTTGGCATAACCCGCATACGGCATGGCACAGGTCACCTTTGGGAATTGCACATGGCATATCACATGGCCCAAGTTGCGAGTTACACCATGGGGTTTGGCATACTGCGGCTTGCACCAGTGTAAGTTTTTCTGGAATCGGTCCCCTGGTCTTCTTCTAAAGCATGTGCATAATAGTGCATATTAATAACATCTGCATTATTAGACCTTTTAAAAAACTGAGCTCTGTAATTATCTTCTCTCATGGTAAAGGCATGTTCGTTAGAGCAGTCCCATTATCATTTCAAATACATTTCATTATGCTATTTCTGTTTGCAGACCTGCAATAAAAAGATACACACTAAATAAATTTCAAAACTTATCTAGTTACAAAATTACATTCACAGTACTGAAGACTTATATAAAAACTGGAAAAGATTGAAAAACCAAAGTGCAGGACAGGGTGGAATTTGACAAAAAGGGGGAGAGGCAGAAACTCTAATCACAATGCTCATATTATATAATGTACTACATTTCTACCTCAAAAAAGGGATAAAGTCCAGTTTACAATTGTAATGCTCTACATTTAGAACAAAGTAACTAAGCAGCATCATAGTAGGACCTACAGTAGTCCCAGCAAAGTGTGTGCCATTCAGTTTGACCCTTGGTCTTCTTCTAAAGCTGGAGGTCAGTCCAGAAAATCATGGTGGTTAGAGATTTACTGGACTGTCTTAGTACTACATTGCCCAATACTTTAACAAGATTTCCAATAATCTTGGTGCAAAGATGTCAATATTCAGGACCCAAGATGATGGGCCTAATTAAATTGCGGGGCTGTTCAGTTGTGCTGCTACTTTATCATACCTTTGTGGAAGACTAGAACATATTGAATGCACTGGCTTTGAAATAGTCAATCAATCAATCAAAATCTTTATTTTGCCAGGTGAACATCATGGAGACAAGCTCATTTACAAGATGGACCTGGGGCAAAACAATTGACAGCAGGGTTAAGACATCACAGGTTGAGTGAACATGCTTAACAATTACATAGTAGTAATAATAAACTAAGGGTGTGTCCCTTGGGGTCCCACAGGGTTCCATTCTCGGACCTCTCCTCTTCAGCCTTTTCATCAACCCAGCCTCATCTCTTTGCTCAGCACGTACTGTAATGCATACGGATGATGCAGTTATATTGGTTGCTGGTAAAGACTACTACTACATTACATGTGAACTCCAAAGCAGCTTCCTCCAACTTGAATCCCGGTCCACACAAAACGAACTACTTCTAAACCACAAAAAAACTAAGATCCTGCTTTTCTTTACATCCCAAAGCAAAATGAAATATCAACCCCTGCTCATATACAAACACAAAGGCGAATTTCTAGACCAAGTAACAAAGTTCAAGTACCTCAGCATCACCTTTGATGATACACTCACTTTCTCAAGCCACATAGACTCTGTAGTCAAGTCAGCAAATATAAAGCTTGGGGTCCTCTTCCGACACAGGCACTTGATATCTCCTGACGCGCTTAAACTTGCTACCAGTAATTAAGTTCTGTCATCCATCAACTATGGGCTGCCTATCTATGGGACCGGCACAAAGACTGCCCTCAATAGGGTTAGCACACTCCTCAATAAGGCCTGGTGCCTAACACTGGGGCCCTCTCTCGACACCCAAACCTGCTAGCTCTACACTGAAACTGGGTGGCTACCACTCTAGCTTAGAGTACAATACTAAACCTGTCTACGTCTAAAAAAAGTGCTTCTTGGGCTTACATCTCCCTCTCTGGACAGCCTCTTTAAACTGGCAGTGCCAACTAAATCCACTAGATGTGAATCCACCCACAGGCTGGTGATCCCTTTCAAATGGACAAAACCTGCTCAGAATTCCATCTTGTACAAAGGACCGAAATGGTGCAATGAATTACCAGTTGACCTCACTGATACACCCAAGATTGGTACTTTCAGATCTGGGCTCAGATCCTTTCTGGACACATCCAAGACCTGTACATCCCTGCGTTATTGAGAGTGCTCCTCAGCCTCCCTATTTTCCCTCTATCCCACCCCTCTCCCCTGTCACCTCTACCCCTTTACTTATTCCTGCTGTACTCTTCACCCAGATAATGCCCTCTCTTGGCTGATCACCTCCCCACCCCCCCACTTTGACGAGGCCCAGTCTAGGCTGACCACCCTACCATCTTTTTCTTTTTTGGTGGACCGACCATCCAGTGATCACTAAGACAGTGTACCACCCTCCCTTCCTTTCCTAATCCTTTCTCTGGCACCACTGAAATAGGATGTATATAATTGCAGTGTACTTGCCTGTGTAAATTGTTCCCTGTTTTTCTGTAAATTTTGTACTATCTGTAAAGTTTTGTCCACCACTGACTTGGGACCTTTGAAAATGAGTCCTTGACTCAAAGGTATTAATCCTAAACTGAAATAAATAATAATAATAAAAAAATAATAACATAACATATAACCATTGCATGTGACAAGATACTTGCACCAGAACATAGCAATAGGTTCAACAGGAGGTAGTGCCATTTAAATACAATTGCATGGATACAGATATATGGATGCAAGTTATGAGCTAAAGTATATACAGTAAACATCATTGGAGGAGTCATAGTGAGCAGGAGTGGCAGTTCCTCTAGTATCAAAGTGCGAAGAAGATTGAGATGTAAGAGTCCTTTGATAAGTACTGTAGGCATGGCCAGGCAAGTGGGGTGGGGAGGAGAGGGGTGTATAGGGAGTGGGGAGGGAAAATCAGCTGAGACAGGAGAGGGAGGAAGGACTGTTCGAAGGGAGAACATGACAGATGCCACAGGCAATGGTTGGGGTTTAGGTCCAATATTTGAAGCAAAGACAGATCATGATGTTGGGACCTTGATTTGGACAATGACAGAAGAGAGGACTCAAATGATGCCTCAGGCAATGGTTGAGGTTTAAGTCCAGAATTTAAAGCAGTAACAGATTGTGATGTTAAAACCTTGACTTGAAACAATGTCTGACCTCAGAGAAAGTCCTCAGGAACAAGGATTTGAAGGGGTGAGAGCGTGACAGGGGTAGCGAGCCTTAGGGTTTTCCAGATCTTATTCCAGAATGTAGGAAGAGTGAAGCTTATTGAGGCTCTACCAAATCATGTTTTAACTTTAGAGATAGCCAGAGATAAGATGGTAAGACTTCTGAAAGAATAGACACTAGAGATGCAGGGAGTTAGGCAGCTTGTGAGGTACTGAGGTAATTTATGAGTGATGGCCTTACATGTCCATAGAATAGCATTCTTTTGCCTCCTGAAGCTAAGGGAGCTCAAGCCTATGGAGGATGCAGTGGTGCGTGTCATAAGGGGCATCTGAAATTAACCTAAGGGCTCTGTGGTATAGGGTATCAAGCTTGGAGAGAGTGTGCTAGTACTATGGCCATATAGGAAGTCCGCATAGTCTAGGAGTTTTATTTATTTATTTTTTTAATTTTATTTAGTTGTTTAACCAGGATTAGCACACTAAGCTGAAAGATTTTCTTACAGGTGCACCTGGGAGCACAGGGAAGTTAAGTGACTTGTTCAGGGTCACACATTATACAAGTGGAAGCTGTAGGATTCAAACCCAGGTCTGGTCTGCTGGATGTCACCATATTTGCAGCTCAGAGCCTTAAACCACTGCATTATACTGCTTCCCTAAGGAGAGGCAAGAAGGTAGCTTGGACTAGGAGTTTTCTAGCCTCCTGGGTTAGTGAGTGCTTGATCCTGAATAAAATACTGAGCCTTTGATGCAATTTCTTAGTGAGTTCATCATTGTGATCAATGAAGAACAATATGTAGTCAATCCAGACCCCCAGGTATGTGAATTTTTTCATGAATTCCAGGGCTTCTCCCCAAAGAGTACTTATGTGAGGAACCTTATCTGTTGGTTTTTTTTTTGAGATGAGGGGCCAGTGGAGGGAGAGAAAATCATGGCCTTATTCTTTTTGGCATTGAGCAGGGTTTCAAGTTGAGTAGATTTGTTTGGAGGATGTCGTAATAATTCTGGAGGTCCAAAATGGCTTGATCCAGAGCTGATCTGTCAATGTATAGCACTGTATCATCAGCGAAGATATGGATGCTAGATGACTTTAGGTCAGTGTCAATTTGGTTAATATAAATGGCAAGGAAAAGTGGACAAAGTATGGATCCTTGGGGGAAACCTCTAAGGAGTATTATTTTTGGCGATAGATCTCCTTCAGCCTTGTCCTGCTGCTCTCTGTCCACAAGACAGTTTGTGAACCAACTTAGGGCCAAATTGTCCACCCCAACTTTCTTCAGGGTCACCAGGAGTAAATCGTGGTCTACCATGTCAGAAGCCTTGCTAAAGTCTAGAAAGAGAGAGACAGTCAAGGTCAAGGCCACCAATTATGGATACTTCTGATGAGGTGGTAGCTAGTATATTACTTAGGTATTTGAGCAAAGAGAGACCAGCTGAGGGGGGCTTATAGCACCCACTAATGCAGATAGAGGTTGATTTGGCTGGTTGAATTCTTAGTGTGAGGCACTCAAACTCCTTAGGGACCGTAGTTGTGTCCACCATAGTTGCAGTAATGTTGTCCCAGACATAGATGGCTACTCCCCCTCCCTGGGATTTCCTATCAGTACAAAACAAGTTGTACAAAGGAATGTTAACCTCTTAGTCCATGATGGTTGGTCTTAGCCAAGTTTCGGAGATTACAAGAACATCAGGAGAGCAGTGGAGGGTCCAAGGTTTGATAGCATCAAGCTTTTTCAGAAGGCTGCAGGTATTCAAATGCAAAAATGATAACCCTTTTAGTAAAGGTAGATCAGCTGGGGCAGGAATGGAGAGGGGGGCCCGGGGTTTAATTAGACATTACTAGTACAGATGAGTAGCAGCAGGAGCATCTTTTTTATAGCACTAAGAAGTAGTCAGAATGGCTGAATTTTGCCCCGAGGCGTGGGCAGTTTCTCAAACTCTTCTCCAAGGTCAAACAGCAAGGCGAGGGGCAATAGTAAGCATACAGAATAGCTTTAATTGGAAGAGCAAACCCATGAGAGAGAGAGGCAGTTGGTACCTGACGTGAGTACAGCAGTTTATGGTAGCATAGAGGTCAGGGCAGTGAAGTGGCAGTGAGAGGGAAGCATTTAGAAATTTGTGTATAAGATTTAGGTAGCCTGTGAATATGCATGAGTGTTGAAACTTTTGTGGGTTTAGAGACCTATGGTATGTGACGGTTACACTAATAAGTAGAAATCCTGTGCTGAATGGATGAAGCAGCATTTTTGCAGTTAAATTTGAGCATGAGAGAGGATCACCCCTTTAAGAAGTTGCAGGAAAGGAGAGCCCCTTAAAGAAGTTGCTGTGATTGACTAGTATGAGACCTCAGGGGCAGGGATCACTGGGAAGTGTTTTTAATAAAGGAAGGAGGGAGGGTGGGGTGGGCAAAAAACTGTCCAGAGAGTAGTACAGCAAGGCAGTGGCTGAGCTGTGATTTGAAAAAGGTGCCTTGGGTGCTTACTTTCTCAATGGGGAACTGCAGCATCCAATCTGGAAGTGGCCCCAGTCCCCAGGAGCCAGTCCAATTACAGGGATTGAAGCCTGACAACTCTGAGCTAGGAGCTGACCAATTGTAACTGCTTTCCTTGATCAGGGGTTGGTGGGCTGGATGCAGAGGTCCGGCCACCAGCAGGTAACAGTGCCGAGGCCACTTGGCTGAAGTGGAAAGCCTGATTTGGGCTTGTGGCTAAAAAAGAGCAGGGAAAAAAAAAATGAGCCATTAGTTAAAAAGTCAAAGACAAAGCTCAAGTAAATTGGAGGGAGGGCCCTGGGCAATTTAGTGCTCAGGGCAGAAGTAGGTGCAAATAGTGGGAGAGAAAGGGTCTTACAGAAGGTCTGGCCAAAGGTGCCAGGTGGGAATTTAACAAAACAAAAAGCAGGTTCAGGAGGTTGATGGGGGGGGGGGGGAGGCCCCTTGGATGTGACCAGGAGAGCTGGAAGGAGGCGTGTGGTGGTGAGGACTCAGGGTAGTCTGGAATGGGTAGAGAAGATGGTCAAAAATGCCAGGCAATATTTACAGAATATGCTGGTTCAGGGGGGTGTCAGGAGAGGGAATCAGGGGTCCAGTAGATGGCAGAGAAAAAGTGTGGGGAACAGCAAAAAAGAAATGCAAAAGGGAAAAAGAAAGTGAAAGAGGGGAACAAAGAAGGCAGTCCTAGGAGGAATGAGAGCAACCATAATGGGAAAGGAGTGTGGCAGAAAAACAGCAGGCAGTAGTCAGTTGTTCAAACTATCCTACAATATTGGGCAGTTAGCTCAGCAGTAAAAATTCAGTAGTGCAAGCAGTAAGTTATATAGCAGTCAGGCAGCAAGTTACGGTTCGCTACAACTCGGCTATACTCTGGAAGGCAATTCCTACATATACAATGCAATAGTTTAAAGATTAAATATTTAAGCAGTAAAAATATTCAGCAGTACAAGCCATAAGCTATATAGAAGTCAGGCCTAGCTAGTACAGCAGGTTAAGCAGCAGAAAATTCCAAGAAGAAAAACAAATAATTTCCACAATAGCAGTAAATTCAGCAAAGAAAAATGTCCAGAGAGTAGTACAGCAAGGCAGTGACCGAGCTGTGATTTGAAAAAGGTGCCTTGGGTGCTTGCTTTCTTAATGGGGAACTGCAGCATCCAATCAGGAAGTGGCCACAGTCCCCATTAGCGAGTCCAATTACAGGGATTGAAGCCTGACAGCTCCGATAAACTTAGGCAGCACAGTTTTAACCAAGGTAACTACTTATTTTAACTTGCTACTGAACATGTGCATTTGCAATTTTTCCATTATGCCAATAAGTTTCAGCACTTTCAGTTCAAGCAATAACAGAATGTACTGTATTTAGGGCACTACACAAAGTTACACATTTATATTGTCAAGGTCTTGGGGGCTGCAAAAAGATTCAGAAATCTTAAATGACTATTTAAGGAAACTTCACATTTCACATATACTTTCAAAGATCTGAAGATATGACAATTTGCATCTCAGTTCACTTGGGATTTGTGCAGAAATATTAGTTCATTTACATTTTAAAGAGACGCTTTAGGCCAACACTTGGGGTAAGCTCAGTGGCTCAGTCACATGGGACTCCCAGGTCCAGAAACAGCCCAAGTCAACTGCTAGAGAACTGTAATTATGTTTGTAATGCTCCCAGAAAAATTTGTATCACGCCTATTAACATACTCTTCTACTTCTGGACTTTCATTTGTTATTTACATTATTACTTTTCATATTCATATGAACGATTCAAGAAAGTAAGACAACACATGAACAGAAAAAACAGTTGGTAAACACCCAGCAAGTTCAATTAATATGCATGTGGGAGATCTAAGAAGAAAGGAAAAAAGAAAGAAAAACAAAATTGTCCTCTGCCAACATTGCATATGCCTATCTGCAGCAACAATCTGGTGACTAGTCATTCTCTGTATTTGTAATTTTTTTTTGACCAGGAAAGTACACTAAGCTGTGATAGCTTATTTCCAGGTATGTCGCGAGGGGTCAGTTACAAGGCCTTGTTTTATTGATGGAAAAATGTTGGCTATGACACTGGGGAAACTCCTTTACTCTCGGGATGTGCTTTGGCTGAGTTTTTTTCTTTTATCGTTCACTATTATCTCCTGGTCACCCAACCTTTCCCTATCAGCCTCCTCTCCTCCAGCTGCATCAACCCACTGTCCCTGGGACTTACCAAGTTGACCCTTGCACTGCCTCACAGTTTACTCACTGTGGCGGAGCCTTCCGGGGACTCTGTTCTTGGAGTTTAGCCCAGTTGTGGGTCAGTGCAAACAGTGGGTGGGTACGGGACCTGCAGTGAGAGAAAATGTCATCCTGCATGTTAGGGTGGTTTCCACTTTCTCCAGGTCCCCAACCCTCAGATGACATAGGTGGTGGTGGCGTGATGTATGCACATTTGCACTGACCTCTTCCACCGGGAGTGTCCCCCTCCTGAACTGCTTCTCCTAGCCTGCACCTCCACCTATGGTCACCTAGGTGGCAGTAGCATGGAGGAGCAGGCTGCCCTCCCATCCCAGAGGAGGAGAGCGTCCAAACTTAGGACTCTCAGTCCACCCCCCAACTGACCACCAAGTGACCCAGGATTGTTCTTAAACCTGGTTCGCTAGCCACTTTGGCTGAGTTGCCATGGCAAACTGGGGGTATGCAACACTAGGAAACATAAAGGGGCTGAGGAATGTTATTGCCCAAGGTTTGGGTATGGTGCCACTCTGGAATCACAGCAGCATCTTTAAATGGAGAGCTCTTTTATTCAAGCCTTTTGGTCTTATGTCTCCAGGCCTTGGGGGACACTGTTTTTTGCTTCTTTAACATGTCAGGACTAGTGTTTGACATTGTATGGCCTTAGTGGAGAGAGTACTATATAAGCACTGTTTATATATAAACTGCCTCTTGCATAGAACCTGTGACCTCCTGATCCTGGAAGTGCCGTGAAGCTTGCTTGAACTGTGGATGTGGACCAAGAATAGAAGATCAGAGGTAATCCTATTATTCCTGTCATACTGTGAAGAGGTGGTAAGCTCACCACTTGGTGGTGATCCCTGAACCCTAAAGCCATTTGGGCAGCTGGCGTTTGAAATTATTTGGTGACTTTTCTGGAGCCCTATGCTACATTTGGGGGGTGGTGCTCCAGCCCGAGTTGTCTGACGGGGAAGCGGTGGTGAAGCTTACTAGAGGGATGGGGTTCCTGGTTGTCCTGGGGACCTTTCAGGGTGCATGCATCAGGGGATGTCTGCTTCCCTGGGGTCCTGGTCCTTGGACATCTGGGGTCATGGCTTCCTCTCTCTCTCTGCTATTGCTTGGGGCTCTGGTTTTTAAAAGGAAGTCAGTTGAGAATATTGCAAATATTGTTAGAAAACCTGCTTTCTGGACTCAGGCTGTGGTTTCCAACTGGAGGGTAGCGTTTCAGGTCTGACAGCCTTGTGGACAGGCACTTGGGAGCCTCTGCCAGTGGACAGTGGGACCTTGACTGCATTGGATGTCCCTGAGGTGTGAGTAGGTGGGCCTCACTTCTGGGGCCCTTAATTCCGTGGGGTTGTTCTGACTTGGGCTGCTGTACTCCGGGGGGGGGCATCTATTTACAGCTTGGATGAAGCAAACTGTTGAACTGTTGTCATCTGGTTCTCTCTGCAATTCAAGGATATTGTGGACATTCCCTGGAGGTGCAGTGGTTCTATGTAAATTGGAAATCCCTTAAAACAGTTGAATTGGTGAGGCTGTGAGACAGCCTGTGAAGTGCCTTCATTTGCTTGGATAAGCTATATTTGCTGCTGTAGTGGGAGTATAGCAGCTCTTGGACATATTTAATTGACTGGTGGTGGGGGTGAGAGCCCCATCTTTGTCATACTCCAACATTTGAAGTTTTGGTGTGCTTCATTTCTTCTGCTTACAGACTGCTGATTTTAGTGAATGTGGACTTAGTATTATTTAAGGGATTGGTTTTGTTTTGGGTGGCTTGAGGGTATTTTTATGTTTACCTGTTTCTATTTTGTTGTGTATTTATTTAGGAGAGTTTGTTGTATGACAGTTGCTTTGAATTTTTGCAGCTATGTGTTGGCAGAGAACTCTCCTGGTCAAGTGTTACTCTCCTTCTGAACTCTGGGACCTCATCTTTTTAACTGCCCCCGCTGCCAGCAAAGGTATATGGGTGATGCCATGCTTTGGGGATTGTGGGAAGACGGTACGGGAGTGCGGATCCTGGACCTGGAGGGAGAATGGAGTGGAGTGGGCAGATTGGGCTCATGGGGGCTAGAAGATGCCCTGGGGCAATATGATGATCTTCGGTGGAGTGGGAACACATCTGCACTCTTCAAAGCTGACCACGAACTGAAGAAATGGTGGTAAGCTGTATAATGGCATAAATGTTTTTTTTTTTCACTTAGGTGGCTATCTCGATGATTTTTTTCAAATTTTGGCACCAAATTTTCAACATGGGGTTCTTGGGACCCCACCTTATGAATTCAGTCACTGTCATGTGGTTATTCAGTCCCAAAAGATGATTTTGTGGTCACTGCATGGAATTATCTTTTGGGATTGATTAATGAAATGACAGTGTCATTGTTCATGAGATGGGCTCCCAAAAAGCCTATGTTGCAAATTTGGTGAAAAAATTCCAAAAAAATGACTGTGTTTTGAGCATGCATTTTGCAGTTTCCACGCACACTCGTAGCTTCAAGAATTTGTAAAATTTTCACTCCAGATTTTCAACACTGACATTTTTTCACACCTCCTTATGAATAGAACAGCTGTCATTTTTCACACACTGCCAGAAATGTGTTTTTGCACATCCGGCGCAAAATGGCATGGTTGCTGTAGGAAATCAATGTTCAGGACAGATTACAAAAATCACAGTGACACTTTTCATGAGCGGAGGTTCCAAAATGCCTATGTTGAAAATTTGGTGACAAAAGTCCACAAAATGACTGTGTTACGAGTGTGCTTTGCGCAGTTTCCATGCACACTCGTAACTTTGAGAATTTGTAATAATTTCACTCCAGATTTTCAACATTGCCATTTTTGCACACCTCCTTATGAACACTACAGCTGTCATTTTTCACATACTGCCAGAAATGTGTTTTTGCACATCTGGCGCACAATGGCATGGTTTCTGTGGGAAATCAACATTCGGGACAGATTAAGAAAATCATAGTGACACTGTTCATGAGCAGAGGTCACAAAATGCCTATGTTGAATATTTGGTGAAAGAAGTCCATGAAATGACTGTGTTCTGAGTGTGCATTGCAAAGTTTCCATGTACGCTCATAAGTTCAAGAGTTTTTAATATTTTCACTCCAGATTTTCAACATTGCCATCTCTTCACACCTTCCTATGATTAGTACAGCTGTCATTTTTCACATCCTGCCTGAACTGCGTTTTTGCACATGCGACGCAGAATGGCACAGTCGCTGTGGGAAATCAACATTCAGGACAGATTAACAAAATCACAGTACCACTGTTCATGAGCAGAGGTCCCAAATGCTTTTATGAGGTGGGGGTCACAAAAATGCCATGTTGAAAATTTGTAGTGCAAATACCAAGAAATGTCCTGGGCATTATGGTTTCTAACCATAACACCCCACCCTGTACAGACTGACAGGCATCAGGGGTGTGCCTTTGGATTGCCAGCTGTAATGTTCATGCCATTCCATGCCACCCTCACCCTGCAGCCAGTGACAGGCTTAGAGGTGTGCTTTGAACTCTTTGGCCCCAGAGTTCACCCCATTCTTCTATACTGCATCCATTTCAGCATATTTCCTTATGGAATGGGATGACTATAAAGCCTAACACCCCAATGCACACCTCAACACTTGTGGATGTCTGCAGGATAGGGTGAGGTGAAATGGTGCAAACATTATGGGCAATGACCCAAAGGCACACCCCAATGCCTGTCCATCTCTGGAGGGTGGGGGTGGGGTTAGCATCACTTCAATACTTCACTGCCATTTCTATTCTGCGTCTGTCTAACTCATGCAATTTCAATGCTAATACCAGCAAGCAAACATTCGGCATTGACAAATGCGTGTTAGAAGTGCCAGTGTTACAGCAATTGATGAGTACAGTTGAAGTGGATGCTGCAAGTAACTGACTGCTGTATTGGGAGTCTGTGACATAGGCATTTCAAAACTTGCCACACACTGACTCCTGATACAAAATCTCACTGGGCAAGCCGATGGTGGTTAACATAATGAGCATAAAAATAAATGTGAACTCTAAACATTGAGACATACAAAAAAACACAGACAAATGCCACTGTTTCTTATTTATAACTTATTTAACAGTTAATTTCAGCAGACAATCATTTCCTATCAATGCAAATTAAACTTTGCACTAATAAAGGCATGTGTTTCCCCAGTGTTCTCAGGTTGTACCTCATTGTTTGATGATGTGTCTCACATTGTCCCCCATTCTGACAGTCAGTATCCCATATTTCAAAGACAAAGAGTTAAGAAGTATGAGGTGCAAGAGGAGTTACAGAGAGGTACTCTGTTGGGACATGGGTCCTGAAGAGACATGGATACAACTAAGGGGGGAAGGGGACGTGCATAAGTGCCAAAAACACTGCAAATACCTGCAAGTGAACATTCGGCATTGACAAATGCTTGTTCCATCTTACAACAATCCAGCAGAGATGTGATATTTCTTTAGGACACAAGGTTCCATACCTTGAAAGAACTCATGATGGCACAAAAGGAGTGGAAGACGTAACCCTCCTTTTGGTCTTTTGGGGAAGAAACTTGCCCAGAGGTACAGTAGGTTTTCTTCGAACAACCCAAGATATTAAAGTTGCAAGTTGGTTGATATCTCCCCTGGAAGAGTTCTGCATTTAGACATAGATTTCCAGGAGCATTCCTTTAGGATGATTAATGTGTATGCTGCACAGTCGAAAGCTAACAGAATCGATACCTTTAATCTAATTCAGCTGTATCTTTATATTTCTGGGGGGTTATCGGGGGAGACTTTAACTGTGCTTTTTGTGCTGCAGATTGAGGTAGGAGGACTGAGAAGGTGTTCTGTGATTCAAATTTGAAAAACAATATGTGTCAGAAAGTGGGATTGTTAAATGCCTATGCTAAAACTGAAACAAACTGAACAAATAATTTTTAAGGGAGTTATCTCCTCCTAGATAGATTTGTAGTTCGTATCCTCCACTTTTCATGAACTGTAGATGGCTGCACTACCTTGTGAAACTTCTGACAATAAAATGGTCATTCTAACAGTAGGAGCTTAGCAGTAATGGGTCACTGGGCTTTGGTTTTTGGAGAATGATCCCATCAAGCCAATAGAATTCGGCCCTTATGGAAAAATCTATTGGCCTCCTTTCATCCAGGAAATCTGTTTTTAGTATGTATGAGGATCTGACTGGCTGGTGGGAGGATACAAAATCTACTTAGGAAACTTACTCCAAACATTAACTGCAACTGCAGAACAAGCAAACTGTCTTAACTATTTGACCCTCAGAGCACAATTGGTAAAATTAAAGTCTACGGTACATGAATCCTGCTCAGATCTTTTGGTGAAGATCTCCAATATTAAAAGTCAGATGTGACACTTTCAATATAATACAGCTAAGTCCCTATTTTTTGGGGTAAAAATGGCACTCAGGGGTCTAAACTCCATATTAACCTGCATAATAGCTGTTCTAACAGCCTTAAAAACAGGATGTTCACCTCCTTGAGAGATAAATCAGGCACCCTTTGGTCAGATACCAAGACTATACAAGAGGTAATAGAGGCACACATCAGAAATAAATTTGGCAAGGTGTCACCTGTATCAGAATCAATGCGGGACTTTCTGGCCTCCTTGACACTACCTAAACTATCTAAAGAGGACAGACAGGCATGCACTGCAGAAATCGGCATACTGGAGGTTCAGAAATCCATAACATCACTGTTATCCAATATTTCACCAGACCCCAATGGCTTATCAAGCTATTTATATAAAAAATATTAACTTCTGTCTCCCCAGTGTTTATTGTTCAGTTTAAGTTTATTTAGGAGTCAAGTTATCTCTGCCCCTGTATGGATTGGGGGCTATGTTTTTTTATATCCATACAGGATTAAAATCATAAATAAAATTCATTGCAGAAGACTGTCTCAAGGTTGCTTAGCATCTAGTAATCATGTTGCTGGCCTACACCATACCAGGGAGACATATACTGATTAATCTCCTTTACATAAGGGAGGTGATGGAAAAGCTAGTGACCTTTAAAGTTATGTTGTTTCCTTGAATCAACAACAAGCTTTTGACTTTGTGATACACATGTATTTGTGGAAGGTTCTGGAAACATATGGTTTGCCTGAATCCTTTATTATAATGGGGAAGATGCTACACCAATCAGCAATCTTGCCCTTGGTGAATGGTTGGGCTGGGACTTCATGCCCATTAAAGATGAGGTATGGAAAGACTGCCCCATAAGCCCAGTACAGTATCGACCCAGTTCTTAGACACATAAAATCTTTACAAGATATTGTTGCTTTGAAAACTAGGATGAGAAGTTATATTGCTTAAATGTCTGCCTACGCAGATGATACAGTATGGTTTTATTAATATGGGACCTGGTCTCTGGGAATATGGTAATGTTTGTGATAACTGTATTTTCTGAAGCCACAGGCACCTTCATTAATAAAGAGAAAAGTAAGGTACTGTTGCTGCGGGACTCAGCAGGATTTGAATTGGATGGTATTTTAACTGATAAAGCTCATATGCAGGTTTTTGGTGTTAAATTTGGGTATGGGGATATGGCCATGGACAACTGGGTGAGCTAGTTAGACACAGCTGAACAGACAATTAACTGTTGGAAATCCTGGCCTATGGCACGAAAAAAAATTATTTTTTGTAATTAAAACATTCACTGTCCCTATTTTTGTTTAATATCTCTGTATGTTTCCTCCCTTTACCATCATGGGCCTGTTTGTATAGCATATTTTTTTAATAACTCTGGGGAGCTGGTTGAACCCTGTTAAAAGATGCCACATATACATGCCTCTTAAAGAGGGAGACCTAACAATAGCAAATCCTCTTGTGCATGTTTTTAAAATTTAACCTGACACTGATCTTGCAGGAGAAAGTTTTGCCATGGTCAGCCCTGTTAGCACATTGGTATATTTCTTTAATCCCCTCTCCCCCCTGGAAAAGATGGAAAATTAAATCTGATACATGAAGTACTCTCCCATTTTATATTAAAGAATGCTTTTTTCAGACTGAAACAATGGAGATTTACAGTGGCACAGATTGAATCCCTCCCTAGGAAATAGGTACACTCTTTCACTGTTGATAATTTCTTTTTTGGAGGACCCTGTGTTTCCAAGTTGTGATAGGGCCCCTAGTGCCACCATTTTGAAAGTTACTACTGAATCCCACTTCTCAGTTAAAACATAGGGCATGATATGGCTATCCCCTCATGATAACCTTAACGCCCACAACAATTACAAGCACAAGGCTGTGGTGCAGAGGATGTACCTCTGACCATACTGTTTAGGGTCTTTTGTAAAGATGCACCATCTATTCTTTAGCTGTTCATTCATAACACTGTTTTGGCCCATCCTAGCAACACACTGGAAGGAGCCCAGTTTTTCAACAGTCACATATGACTCTTTGATTTTAGGTAAATTAGAAGCTACATGACAGAAATGGAACCCTGGGACCATGTATGTCATCTTTGCCTATTTGAAGTGGGTAATCGTAAATGAGAAGCCAGTGGACATTGCAACACAAAAATAACTCACCATGTTAGACGTATTCCACAGAGTGAAATGTGAATTGTCTGTGATTTACTGAAAATAATTTGCTTGTTTAACTAGTTCACAGTTTGCTGCTTTCTGGAAGGGGATACATTGGTTGGACTTAGATGAAACAGGCCTTTGTGTGCATACACTCATCCTTATTTTTTATTTTAGTTTCTTTTGGAATTTGAACACTGAGTTATACTTATTTTGTTTTCATGTACTTGTTTTCCCTTGATTATATTTGGTGGCAGGGGTTGTTAGGAATTTCAATGTATTAGATTTATGTTTGATTTTGATTTTTAATAAAAAATACCCCAGTCTTTACTGGATCAACTGATGGAACTGAGAATACCCCAAAGGTTGCGGGAGACTTTGTTGTACTGAAAAAAACATAGTCAATTTGAGTAACTAATGTAATTATAGTAGTAATTTTACTTAGAAGATAAAAAAAATACTTTGTAATCATTAGCAATACAAAGCCAATTAATCTCAAATATTAGTATTGAATACATATAACAAATAATGGGATGGATATATTTTAATGCCAGTGAGGCATTAATGAGATAAACAGTACATTTTATCTGTGGTTTTGGAATAAATAAGGATACAGCAATATTTTTTTTTTCATTTAGATTTGCATAAAGCACAGAAATAGCTATGTCACAAATTGAGGTTATGAAAGCTAGCAAATTTATTGAGCACTGACCACCTCCAATCTTCAAATTACCTTTTTCTGGATTTTACTGGAAGAAAAATATATATTTGTAAAAAATACATTGAAGCTTGATATATTTCTGTCAGAAACATAACACTGAACATTTAGGAAGGCAATGCAATTATAATCTCTGTGACATCTGGAGTCAAGCAGATTTTATATGTTGGCACGAGGGCTCACACCTCCTCATTTTAAATGACATTTTCTTTTAAAACGTGACTATGCACCTGGCATCAGGTATAATTGATAAAACTGCTCTGGCTGACTGGCAAATGCCAGGTATCGGTGATGAGGTCCTTGATACTATCAGATGTGAAGTGTCTGTACTGACCCATTTTTAATATCTCATCATGGCATACAGATACAGAGAGATACCATGTTGCCACCCTCAGTCACAATAAAATCTATTTTGCAAATATTGTTTGCAATTCATTCATTTAGCATCCCAGCTAATAAGTAAATGGAATGGCTGAACTGCAAACAGTTAATACTGTAGTTACAAAAAGGGATTCTAGTGGGACCAAGCATGGCAGCTCTGTAAATGTAGCAGTTTGTTTGTTCAGAATCAGAAAGTTGCACATTTATTTATTTGGATTTTGTTAACTGGGTAGGCCCACTTTGACTAGTAGTCCCTTTTTCAGGAGTGAACTGGAATGAATAACATATAGTAGTCAAATACAAATACAGATACAAACAACAGCACATGGTAATATGATTCAAACAATACTAGTAAATTAGCATAGAAACAGTGATTTGAGAATACATTACAATTGTTTTTTTTACAGTTAATTTGTTTATTGGCAAAAACAAAACATTTACATAAGTATACATATACAGTACAGATAAAGTAAGCCAATGACATGATATACTGAAGGATATACATATGAAAGATATGGCAATATATATGACAGTATAAATTGGAGTTAGAATATAATGGTTATTCGTATTCTTAATGTCCTAATCAGACTATACATAAAATGTTAAGGTGTACTGTATTATAAAAAGAGAAAAAACAAAGGAAACCTAATTTTATGCCTAAACTACTTGACTCTATAATCATAGAGAGAGGTGCAAAAAAAGAAAATAAAACTAAGGCCCTGGACACACTGGGGAACTTGAAACGGTTTAAGTGCCTTAAAACGGTTTAAATCCCCCTAGCACTGTTTGCAAACAGACTACAAGCCCCTTAAAACGTTTTAACAATAGTGTTTTTAAACCCTGCTTGATACCTAGTTTTAAAACTATTTTTAAAAATGTTTTGGAGCTAGCATGGTTTTACTCACTGGTCTGTCCAGGAGTAAAAACGTTTTAAGTTGTAATGGTTTAACTAAAACGGTTCTAGCTGCAGTGTGTCCAAGCAAGCACAGGTTTGTGTGTTGGACTCAAAACAAAATAGTTACAAGGCGAACAGATTTAACACTAGCAGTGTGGCCACACTAAACCATTATCAAAAATGGTTACTGAGTAGTGTGGCTGCACTGAAATGGTTTAGCTAAACTGGTTTCAAAAACAGTTTTCAAAAACAGTTCTGTAGTGTGTCCAGGGCCTAATATATAGAATAACGTTATAACTCTGAAGTATACTAGTGAGTCTGAGAATACCCATTAACAGAGGTATGTAAGTAATTTAAAAAGTCCTGCCAGAAGAGCTTAAACTCATTGAGTCGGTCTTGTACTGAATAAGAGAGATGCTCCAAGGAAGCAATGTGGGTTAGATTATTAAGAATGTCTGTCAGTGTAGGTGTTATCTGGGATTTCCAGTGCATTAAAATTAATCTTTTTGCTTGCATGAATCAGATATGTAACCATCTATGTTGATGTTTTGATATTTTTATGTCTTTGTTTATAACACCTAATAAAAAGTATTCTGGTTCAAAGGGAATGGCGTATCCAATTATGTTGGAAGCTACTTGGTGGATAGATTGCCATAGTTTAAAGACTGGTTTACATAGCCAGAGTATATGTAGTAGATCTCCACCTGGTGAATTGCAATACCAACAATGGTTATCAGTGAGTAAACCCATTTTATGAAGAAAAGCTGGGGTTCTATACCAGAGATGAAGGATTTTATATTGAATAAGCATGCTATGAGAATCTATGAAAGTACTATGGCAGAGACTCCAACAATCATTCCATTGAACGTCTGTTACATTGATCTTTAAAACTTTATTCCATTTGTTTTTAGCTGAAAGGGACTGATTCGGTAGGGAATCTCTGATGTGTTCGTAAATTCTACTGACTAAACCAGATGAGTTATTGGACCATACTTTGATGAGGCAAGAAACCGACGGGGCCCTGTTAGTTTGTTGTATGACGGGAAGAGTAGCAGAGCGAACTTGTAGATACTTCCAGAATTCTTGTCTGGGAATATCTCATTTGACTTGTAGGTTACTGAAGGAGTGTTACTACCTTCAGCTAAGATATCTCCCAGAAAGAATATATTTCGGTGTTTCCATGAGGTAGAAAATATTGGTTTGCCTTCTAGGGAAAATTTGGGGTGCCCCCATATAGGGGTGAAAAAGACAGGAGTGGGATTGATTTTAAGCCATTTATGCATTCTAAACCAGTAGTATCTAGAGGTGGGATGCTGCCTTAAATTTGAAGTAGGGGTTAAAAATATAAAGCTAGTGGGAATCTGTTCTGGAGTTAAAGAAGCTTCAATGTCAAGCCATAGTAGAGAATTATCAATGGGTTTGGAAAACCATTTAATAGTTTGTGAGGCTCTGAATGCCCAAAGGTAGGCTAAAAACCAAGGTAGGCCAAAACCACCATGAGACCAGTGAGAATGTAATTTAACATGATTAAACCTGAGGATATGGCCTTCCCATAAAAAGTTTCCTATAATTTTGTCAATTCTGAAGAGAAAAGGAAAAGAAATCTTTAATAGGATATTTGCAATGAGGTATAGTATCTTTGGAGTGACATTCATTTTAACAGCCGCAATTTTACCAGATAGAGACAAGTTTAAGGTTTTCCACCTCTCTAAAGTTAGTTTTAATACCTGATAGTAGGTAAGAAAGATATATGTCCCAGATTTTATTAAAATTTGGTGACATTTTTATCCCTAAGTTAGTAATACTTTGTGGGGCCCATCGGTAGTTGAGAAGATGGCTCATAGGAGGCTTACAGTGTTTATTTAATGGTAGTATCTCAGTTTTTTGGTGGTTAACTGCCAGCCCGGAAAGCTTGGTAAATGTGTTACATAGAAATTTAGAAACATAGAAGTCGACGGCAGATAAGGACCGCAAGGCCCATCCAGTCTGCCCATTTCTTTTTCTACCTTATAAATGTGCCATCGACATTTGCTCTGTCAGTGGCCTATCTATTCATACTCATCTGTATTGCTGCCTTATGCCTATCCTATGCCTGTTTGAAGCCCTGCACTGTATTCATTGCCATCACTTCTTGAGGTAAGCCATTCCATGCATCCACCACCCTTTCTGTGAAAAAGAATTTCCTCACATTCCCCCTTAATCAGTCTCCCTCTGATGTCATGCTGTGTCGTCTTGTCCTGCTATTTTTCTTGTATTTAAACATGTTAGACTTTTTCACCTTGTTAATGCTTTTAAGGTGTTTGAATGTCTCAATCATATCACCTCTCTCCCCCCTTTGCTCAAGGGTATACATATTGAGCTCCGTTAATCTGTCCTCATATGTCTTCCGATGCAGTCCCTGCAC
The DNA here is from genome assembly GCA_016271365.2 of Neoceratodus forsteri. Lineage (NCBI taxonomy): Eukaryota > Metazoa > Chordata > Ceratodontiformes > Ceratodontidae > Neoceratodus > Neoceratodus forsteri. Next base: position 565,763,996 of record CM057455.1, read on the forward strand.
CATTTTGGTTGCCCTTCTCTGGATTGCCTCAATTTGGTTAATGTCCTTGAGAAGGTGTGGCCTCCAGGTACTGCATGCAGTACTCCAGATATGGCCTAACCAGTGTCTTGTAAAGAGGGATTATTATCTCCCTCTTATGACTTGTGATACCCCTACTAATACACCCTAACATCCCCCTAGCCTTACCTTCTGCTTTAGAGGTCTTCTTGGATGATTTCAGGTCATCGGTAATGATGATGCCCAAGTCTCTTTCTTCCTTTGTGACTGCCAGCAACTCCCCTCTCAGCCTATAGGTGGCTTTAGGGTTTCCATTCCCTATGTGTATGATCTTGCACTTCTTTGCATTAAATCCCAGTTACCACTCTTCTGACCATTTTGCTAGTTTATCAAGATCTCTTCCCACCCCATCTGGATCATCCACTCTGTTGCAGATCTTGGTGTCATCTGCAAACAGACAAGCCTTACTCTCTAGTCCACCTGCAATGTCACTAATGAAGATATTGAAGAGGAATTGCACCAGGACTGATCTCTGAGGTACCCCACTTGTGACTTGCACATCTTCTGACTGTAAACCATTTACCACCACTCTCTGTTTTCTGACTGTCAACCAGTTTGCAACCCAGTTGACCAACTTCTGACTCACCCCAAGCCTACCCAGCTTATTTATCAATCTTCTATGTGGAACAGTGTTGAAAGCTTTGCTGAAGTCAAGGTAGGCAACATCAACTGCTCCCCCTTGGTCCACCACTCTGGTTACCCAGTCAAAGAAATCTATGAGATTAGTTTGACAGGACCTTCGTTTTGTAAACCCATGCTGTCTTGGATCCTGTGCCCCTATGGATTCCAGGTGTTGCACTATCCTTTCCTTAAGGAATGCCTCCATAATCTTGCCCACTACTGAGGTAAGACTGACTGGTCTGTAGTTCCCTGCCTCCTCCCTGCTACCACTCTTGTGGAGCAGGATCACATGAGCCCTTCTCCAGTCTTCTGGGACTTCTCCTGTGCTCAGAGACTCGCTAAACAGTTCTGCTAATGGCTCTGCTAGTTCCACCCTTAGTTCCTTAAGTACCCTGGGATGTATGCTATCAGGTCTCATTGCCTTGTCCACCCTGAGCTTAGCGAGCTCTTGTAGGATCTTTTCTTTTGTGAAGGGAGCAGTGCTCACCTCCCTCACCCCTGTGTCCATGGTGCTGAGCTGTGGGCCCTGCCCTACCTTCTCTTCAGTAAATACTGAGCAAAAGTATCTATTTAGGATAGATGCTTTTACAGGTCCTCCTTCTCACGTGCCCCCTTTTCTCCTTTGAGCTTAGCAATACCCCCTCTGGACTTTCTCCATTCACTAATGTATCTATAGAAAGTCTTGTTACCTTCTTTTACTGTTCGTGCTAGTGTTTCCTCAGTTTGGGACTTTGCCTGCCTTACTGCCTTCCCTGTTTCCCTTAGGGCAGTTTGATATGCTTCCCTATCTTCATCCCACTCTGTTCCCTTATGTTTCCTGAAGGTCAGCCTTTTGGCTCTGACCTTTTCTACTACTGTATTTGAGAAGCAATGTGGTTTCCTTCTTCTTTTGCACTTCGTTTTCTGTCTAACACAATGAGATGTTGCTTCAAGTATTGCATCCTTAATGCTTGCCCACTTTACCTGTACCCCTCACCTGTGTTTCCTTTTGCCAGGGCTAGCTTAACTCTGTTGGCCATCTTATCACAGTCAGCTCCTCTGAAGTCCCATATTTTTGCCTTGGAATGGGATGATTTAGATGTAGTGGCCAAATTGAACCATACCATGTAATGGTCACTGGCCCCCAGGTGACCTTCTACCTGGAGATCTGTGATCCCTTCCCTGTTAGTCAGTACTAGATCTAGAATAGCCCTGTCTCTTGTGGGTTGTTGTACCAGTTGTTTGAGGCCCTCCCCCTGCAGGGAATCCACCATGTGTCTAGTTCTGGCAGATGTTCCTGCTGGTATTGACTAGTATATGGGTAAGTGGTTGAGCAGATGACGCTAAGTTTTCTAATAAAATGAGCAGATCATCTGCATAGGAGAGTGAGGTGTATTCTGTATTACCTATACAGATACCTTTGATTTCACTAGTTTGATGTAAAGCAGCAGCTAAGGGTTCAAGTGCTAAGATGAAGAGAGATGGAGATAGTGGGCATCCTTGCCTAGTGCCTCTGGCTAGTTTGAAAGGTTGGGATAATGTGGAATTTTTAAGAACCCTAGCTGAGGGGGCGGTATAAAGAAGTTTGATCCAGGAGCAAAAAAGGTTACTGAAACCAAAATGGGAAAGCACAGGGTAGAGAAAGTCACGATGTAGAGAATTGAAAGCTTTTTTTAAATCCACTGCTATAGCTACTGCAGGGGATTTAAGATGTTTGGCTTTATGCATTAAATTTAATAAGGAGTGGAAATGGTTGGAGCCTGCCCTTCCCTTAACAAAGCCGGCTTGGGACTGATGGACTAATTTGGGAATAAATGGTTCTAAGCGAATTGCCAGAAGCTTTGCAAAGATTTTCCCATCCATTTTAAGAAGAGATATAGGGTGGTAGTTAGAGGGTAGGGTAGTATCTTTATCTTCCTTAGGGAGCACGGTAATAACTGCATCTGTCATAGTTTGGGGTAGCTTACCTACATTGGAGGATTCATGGAACACTTTACATAACATAGGACACAGAAGGTCAGCTAAAGATTTATAGAATTCAACTGAGAATCCTTCACCCCCAGGGGAACATCCAGCTTTAAGAGAAAGAAGAGCCTGATGAATCTCCTTGATAGTGAAAGGTTTATCGAGAGAGTCTACCACATCCTGAGAGAGACAGGGGAGTGTTAATTTTTCAAGAAAAGTGTTTATAGTCAGGGGAGATGTATAATATATATATTATATATATATATATATATATATATATATATATATATATATATATATATATATATATATATATATATAATATCAATTATTATAGAAATTAGTCATGGTTTTGTTAATAGAGGCATTATCTGTATGGATTTTCCCTGACCCATCTTTTAAGGCAGCAATGTGTCTTTCCATTTGTTGTGCTCTAAGCCGATAGGCTAATATTTTACTCCCTTTTTCCCCTCCTTCCCAATGCTTGTGCTTAATTCTTAATAATGCTACTTCAGTTTTGCGAGAGATTAGCTCATTGATTTGCATACGAAGAGCTGAAGAATTTCATGATGCAAAGAAGAGGAAGTGTCAGGATGAGGGTTGGCTAAATATTGTGATTGTTTAGATTTAAGAGAGTTTTCAAGATTATGAAGCTGTTGCTCCCTCTTTTTCCTCCTATGCACAGAGAAACTAATAATTTTACCTCAGAGGGTGGCTTTAAGAGTTTCCCAGGTTATGCCCATGGAAGTGTCTTCAGGATTTTTATGGGTAGTAAAATCTTGAATTTGTACCCTAATCCAAGGAAAGAATTCTGGATCTTTGAGAAGTAAAGGGTCTAGATGCCAAGAGGGGGCTTTTAAAGGAAGGGAATCCCAGGTTGTCTCTGTGTAGTCTGACTTCGGGATATTTCTTGATACATTTTCAGGGCTACAGCATCGGGGTTTTGAATGCCCAGTGATAGAATTTGACCTTTCTTGGATCCGGCTGGACTATCTTCTCAGTAGTTCAGTCATGTTTTCTGAAACAGCTGATTCTAGCACAACAGAGGTAGGGGTGTCAGAATGACTCTTTTTGGTGGCTGTGATTGAGGAGGATGACATTGGGTGCTCGATAGAGACAGCAGGTTCGTTAAGGTAGGCTGGATTATAGTTGAGTAGAAAACTCGTTAAGGAGTCGGGGGTGTTAAAATCTTTGTATGAGTTTCCAGTAAAGACTTGCATAATTGCAGGATATTTAAGTGAAAAGCGGAGGCCCTTTTGATGCATTACAGGTCTGGCTGGAGTGAAGGCTTTCCTTTTCAGCGATAACTCTCTGTAAAAATCATGGTAGATGAAAATCCTGTGTTCTTGCCATGATAGTTGGCTGATTTCTCTAGATTTTTGTAGGATGAGTTCTGTGTCAGCAAAATTGAGAAATCTGGCAATAATAGGTCTGGGTCTTTTTCCGGGAGGTGGTTTGGGGCCCAGCAAGCGGTGGGAATGCTCTATGGTAAGGCCTTTGTCTGTTGGTAATTTTAGGATCTGTGGTAGAGCATGAAGAAGGAAATCAGTGGTATTTTTAAGTTCCACTTCTTCCAGGAAACAAAATATATGAAGATTATTTCTCCAACTTCAGTTATCTACATCATCAAAAAAAAAATCGCTTCTCACTGACTCCTGCTACCGTAGTTTTTTTCTCAGTGACTTAGCTTACTTGCCTCCAGTCAGTCAACACTCTTTCTCCTCCTCCTCAAACCAGAGGAAAAATAATGCTCTACAGCTTCATCACCAGATCATAGTGCCTCACGTAGTTTGAGAGGGGGGTGTCACATCTCAGACTATGTGTTTTCTGTCTCTATGCCTGAACTTCTACTAGGTCATAGTGCCATACAGATTTTGAGAGGTGGGTGTCATGTCTCAGATGCTGTGTTCCTAATTTCTGTGCATGAACTACTACTAGGTCATACCGCTGTACAGATTTTAAAGGGGGGGAGTCATGTCTCAGGCTCTGTATTTTCCATCTCTGTGTCTGAACTAATATTAATTATTAAGTTGGACCCAAAAAAATGATTTCAGAATCTGTTATGGAACATGTAGCCAACAACAGAAGTATGATTGAAATTGGTAAATATTCCCCAGAAAGAAATTCAGATAAAAAAGGGAAATCCACTGCTGCAGATATAAGTAATACTATTACTAGTAAAAATGAAGCAACACAACCAGAAAAAGAAAACAAATGTTGTGGAATCCCCAGATCAAAGTAGTGCAGCACTGTTGACCTTGCCAGAAAAATCAGATAAAACACAAAAACAGGTAGCTAAAGCAGTTAAGCATAAGAAGCCAGTGATTAAGGAAAAGGTTCTGTCTAGTACCACTAGATGTGGCACTACATGACAAGCCACTCATGCATGTCTGGCTCCTTCATCAGGAAGCAGTGCCTCTGACGAAGAGGTTGTAAATGTACACGATTGTGAAGTATCACAGTTACGCACGTTCTTCCAAAGGTGATGAAACAGAAAGTGATACCAGTAAGGTAGAGGATGCCACCTGGGTTCCTGAACCCAAAAAGAAAATAACAGATAAAGCAAGCACCACTAGTAGACAGTAGCAGAAAAAACAAGCATTTGTCAATGCCGGATGTTAGCTTGCAGGTATTTGCAGTGGTGCTTGGCACTTATGCAGGCCCCCCTTAGATGTATCCATGTCCCAATAGCACTCATGTCCCTACAGAGTCCTCTCTGCAACTCCTCTTGCATCTCATTTACATTTTAGCCTCATACTTCTTAACTGTCTGTCATTGAAATATGGGATACTGACAGAATGGGGGACAATATGAGACACATCATCAAACAGTGAGGTACAACCTGAAAACACTGGGGAAACATGCCTTTATTAGTGCAAAGTTTAATTTTCATTGATAGGAAACAATTGTCTGCTGAAATTAACTGTTAAATAAGTTAGAACTAAGAAACAGTGGCATTTGTGTGTGTTTTTTTGTGTGTTTCAATGTTTAGAGTTCACATTTATTTTTATGCTCATTATGTAAACCACAGTTGGCTTACCCCGTGTGATTTTGTATCAGAAGTCAGTGTGTGGCAAGTTTTGAAATGCCCACATCACAGACTCCCAATACAGCAGTCAGTTACTTGCAGCATCCACTTCAACTGTACTCATCAATTGCTGTAACACTGGCACTTCTAACAAGCATCTGTCAATGCCGAATGTTTGCTTGCTAGTATTAGCATTGGAAGTGCATGAGTTAGACAGATGCATAATAGGAATGGCAGTGAAGTACTGAAGTGATGCCAACACCACCCCCACCCTGCAGAGATGGACAGGCATTAGGGTGTGCCTTTGGATCATTGACCAGAATGCTCACACCATTTCAGCTCACCTTATCCTTATCATTGGGCTAAGCAAAATTACTGTTTGACACTGTTTTATTTTATTCTTGTTTTTTTTTTTTGTTGAAAAGGTTTGTTGTCTCAGAGGTGTTTTAGTCTCCTTCTCACATTGAAGGAGCTAATTGCTTTCCTCCCACAGCTCTTCTAAAGGATTAGGTGTGTATGTGAGGGGTGGAGCTGGCAAACTGTCAGTAATTTCCAACAGAAAGAAGGGTTAAAGGGTCAGGTTAGTTGATATCTTGGAGGTAGAAGACTTGGTTTGCTGGCCAAGGCACCTAGCTTCACCTGAGCTCCTTCCTTCCAAGACTGCTTGAAAGGCAGAGTAGAGAACCTTACCAGAGCAAGGGAAAAGGATTAAGACTTATTTTGGCTTAGCAGATTTACTGTGGGGTGTTGTTTTTATTTTTTACTCACAGGGATTGCTACTGTTTGTTGCTAACATTTCATTGCTTTATTTTTCTCTGTAGCAAAGTGTTTCTTACAGCGTATATCTTCTCTGAAATTATTACAGGTGGTGCTTTACAGGTTTTACAGTTTTATCTAACATTAGGATAAGCTTTCAGGGTTACTGAATTTGTTTTTGACTGATTGTTTCTGCTCTTACCTCCTTGTTCTTTTGTCCGTGGTTCTTCTTTTTTGGCAGGGGAAGGGCCCAGCCACCCACCCCCATCCCCAACCACCCACACTACACTCCTTTTATAGGGTACCACAGTTGTGACATTTTCTGTGGCAGAGCAGGAAGGGGCGGATCAGTGGGGTATCCACAAGGTGAGCTCATTTACAGAAACACTAGTAATTTAACTTGTTATAACAAGTTAAACAAAAACAAAACACAATCAAACCATTACTTGCATTTTTTTCCTTCTAATTACTCTGACTAGGTTATAAACCCAGCAACTTATCTGGAATGGATATCATTAACTGCAGGTACTGTGGAACAATTTTCAGAAGGACAGTCTTACAGGATTTAGGACACTGTCCTACATGCTGGGCCATTGGAGATCTTAGGGCCCAGCTCCGGGCAGCATGGGCAGAGATTGCACACCTCAAATTTCATATTCAAGAGGAAATACATTACAAGAACCACCCGCCATTTCCCCAGCATCCAACAGAAAAACCTCGACTGCAGAGGGTAGTTGGACCAGGAGGTTGGCAGGTGGTTAGGAGGGGCAAATTGGGTGCCCCATCACTCTCTGCTCTCCAACATATTACCTCCAAAAACCATATAAACACTGCAAACAGGTATCTGCCTCTATCTCTGAAATCAAACAAAGAGGCAGAAGACACTGCAAAGCAGAACACTACGGCACAGGAGCTAGCACAACAAAACTCACCCAAATCAGGAACCAAAACAAAAAAAGCAAAAAGGAAATCCAAAAAACTTCTGATCATAGGAGACTTCATGATTCGAGGAGTTGATACCCATCTCCAGCCAGAGGTAATGGTCAGATGTCTCCCAGGTACATCAGCATGGAGAGACACTGACCACATTGCTAATATTGTTCACAAAGCAGGAGAAAACATTGATGTCCTAGTACATATAGGGACTAATGATCTCGCCAGCCGGTCAGTTGTGGAGACCAAGGAACACCTGTCCAGGCTGGGTGACAAACTATCATCCATTTCATCTGGCATCTCCTTCTCTGAGATCCTGCCAGTCTGGGAGAGGGGGGCAGAAGGATGGAAGGTCAGAGAAGGGGAGATAGGGGAGCTAAACACATGGCTCAAGGGCTGGTGCCAGGAAAAAGGACACAGATTTGTAGGGAACTGGCAACAGTTCTGGGAGCGAAAGTTCTTTAAATTTGATGGACTGCATCTGACTAAGGAGGGAGTCAGTGCATTGGGGCAGAAGTTTGATGTCTTTGCAGAATATTTAAACTAGCAAATGGGGAGAGGGGTGCAGCACCCCAAACATCGAATGAGAAGAACACCCCTCCCCCCTCAGTTAGTGGTCAAACAGGGATTCAGCATGTTTGCAGTTCATTTGCATCACCAGGTAAGAAAAAAGGTTTGTCTCCCCATACGACGCACAGGGGTAATGCCAAACCTCACCCAACAACTAACACACCGAAATCTGGCCAGTGGAAAATCATGTACACAAATGCTCACAGCCTGGGAAATAAGATCCCAGACCTGCAGGCAATAATGTCAGAGGCTACACTGGACATAGTAGCAATCAGTGAGACATGGTTTACCAGTTACCACACTTGGGAGACTTCAGTACCTGGCTATGTATTGTTCAGAAAAGACCGAGGTGCAAAAAGGGGGGGGGGGGGGAGTGGCCCTGTATGTCAATGAAAATATCAAAGCTACAGAAATTCAGAATACACATAAGGAGCCAGAAGAACTGTGGGTCACCCTGGAAACAGGAAATGGGACAGCCATAAGAACAGGGGTTGTCTACAGGCCCCCAGACCAGGGGGAGGACATAGATACATTACAGTTAGAAGATATACAAAACATGACAGCTAAAGGGGAGGTTCTGATAATGGGAGACTTCAACATGCCGGATACAGATTGGTCAATACTAGCAGGAACATCTGCCAGAACTAGACACATAGTGGATTCCCTGCAGGGGGAGGGCCTCAAACAACTGGTACAACAACCCACAAGAGACAGGGCTATCCTAGATCTAGTACTGACTAACAGGGAAGGGATCACAGATCTCCAGGTAGAAGGTTGCCTGGGGGCCAGTGACCATCACATGGTATGGTTCAATTTGGCTACTACATCTAAATCATCCCATTCCAAGGCAAAAATATGGGACTTCAGAGGAGCTGACTTTGATAAGATGGCCAACAGAGTTAAGCTAGCCCTGGCAAAAAGAAACACAGGTGAGGGGTACAGGCAAAGTGGGCAAGCATTAAGGATGCAATACTTGAAGCAACGTCCCATTGTGTTAGACAGAAAATGAAGTGCCAAAGAAGAAGAAAACCACTTCGGTTTTCAAATACAGTAGCAGAAAAGGTCAGAGCCAAAAGGCTGGCCTTCAGGAAATATAAGGGAACACAGCAGGATGAAGATCGGGAGGCATACCAAACTGCCCTAAGGGAAGCAGGGAAGGCAGTAAGACAGGCAAAGTCCCAAACTGAGGAAACACTAGCACGAACAGTAAAAGAAGGTGAAAAGACTTTCTATAAATACATTAGTGAAAGGAGAAATTCCAGAGGGGGTATTGCTAAGCTTAATGGAGAAAAGGGAGCATGTGAGGAGGAGGACCATGTAAAAGCATCTATCCTACATAGATACTTTTTGCTCAGTGTTTACTGAAGAGAAGGTAGGGCAGGACCCACAGCTCAGCACCATGGAAACAGGGGGAAGGGAGGTGAGCACTACTCCCTTCACAAAAGAAAGGGTCCTACAAGAGCTTGTTAAGCTAGGGGTGGATAAGGCAATGGGTCCTGATGGCATACATCCCAGGGTACTTAAGGAGCTAAAGGTGGAACTAGCAGAGCCATTAGCAGAACTGTTTAGTGAGTCTCTGAGCACAGGAGAGGTCCCAGAAGACTGGAGAAGGGCTCATGTGATCCCGCTCCACAAGAGTGATAGCAGGGAGGAGGCAGGGAACTACAGACCAGTCAGTCTTACCTCAGTAGTGGGCAAGATTATGGAGGCACTCCTTAAGGAAAGGATAGTGCAACACCTGGAATCCATAGGGGCACAGGATCCAAGACAGCATGGGTTTACAAAACGAAGGTCCTGTCAAACTAATCTCATAGATTTCTTTGACTGGGTAACCAGAGTGGTAGACCAAGGGGGGAGCAGTTGATGTCGCCTACCTTGACTTCAGCAAAGCTTTTGACACTGTTCCACCTAGAAGATTGATAAATAAGCTGGGTAGGCTCGGGGTGGGTCAGAAGTTGGTCAACTGGGTGGCAAACTGGTTGACGGGCAGAAAACAGAGAGTGGTGGTAAATGGTATACAGTCAGAAGAGATGCAAGTCACAAGTGGGGTACCTCAGGGATCAGTCCTGGGGCCAGTCCTCTTCAACATCTTCATTAGTGACCTTGCAGATGGACTGGAGGTAAGGCTTGTCTGTTTGCAGATGACACCGAGATCTGCAACACAGTAGATGATCCAGATGGGGTGGGCAGAATGAGAAGAGATCTGGATAAACTAGCAAAATGGTCAGAAGAGTGGCAACTGGGATTTAATGCAAAGAAGTGCAAGATCATGCACATAGGGAAGAGAAACCCTGAAGCCACCTATAGGCTGGGAGGGGAGTTGCTAGCAGTCACAAAGGAAGAAAGAGACTTGGGCATCATCATCACTGATGACCTGAAATCATCCAAGCAGACCTCTAAAGCAGTAGGTAAGGCTAGGGGGTGTTATGGTGTATTAGTAGGGGTATCACAAGTCGTAAGAGGGAGGTAATAATCCCTCTTTACAAGACACTGGTTAGGCCCCATCTGGAGTACTGCATGCAGTATTGGAGGCCACACCTTCACAAGGACATTAACCAAATTGAGGCAGTCCAGAGAAGAGCAACCAAAATGGTGCAGGGACTGCATCAGAAGACATATGAGGACAGATTAACAAAGCTCAATATGTATACCCTTGAGCAAAAAAGGGAGAGCGGTGATAACATTTTCTTTTTTCTGTATGTATAACTGTCTCATAAGTATGTGATGTAATTGCTGTGCATCAACTCGAACCTTGACCTATCAGGTCCATCTTGTAAATGAGCCTTGCTCAATGATGATCGCCTGAATAAATAAAGATTTGATTGATTGATTGATATGATCGAGGCATTCAAACACCTTAAGGGCATTAACAAGGTGAAAGAGTCTAACATGTTTAAATATAAGAAAAATAGCAGGACAAGAGGACACAGCATGAGATTAGAGGGGGGCTGATTAAGGGGGAATGTGAGGAAATTCTTTTTCACAGAAAGGGTGGTGGATGCATGGAATGGCCTACCTCAAGAAGTGGTGGTTATGAATACAGTGCATGGCTTCAAACAGGCATGGGATAGGCATAAGGGAGCAATACAAATGAGTATGAATAGATAGGCCACTGACAGAGCAAAGGCCGATGGCACATTTATAAGGTAGAAAAAGAAATGGGCAGACTGGATAGACCTTGCGGTCCTTATCTGCCATCAACTTCTATGTTTCTATGTATGTTTCAGACACCACCAAGTGTTGAGGTGTGTGTTGGGGTGTTCAGTTTTACAGTCACCCATTCCATAAGGAGAAACGCTGAAATGGGTGCAGTATTGAAGAATGGGGTGAACTCCTGGACCGAAGAGTCCAAGGCACACCTCTATGCCTGTCACTGGCTGCAGGGTGGGGGTGGGCGTGGAATGGCATGAGCATTATAGCCGGCAATCCAAAGGCACACCCCTGATGCCTGTCAGTCTGTACAGGGTGGGATGTTATGGTTAGAAACCCTAAAGCCCCAGGCATTTGCTGGTATTTGCACTACAAATTTCAACATGGCCTTTTTGTGACCCACACCTCATAAAAGCATTCAGGACCTCTGCTCATGAACAGTGGCACTCTAATTTTGTTAATCTGTCCTGAACGTTGACTTCCCACAGTCACCGCGCCACACTGCGCCACATGTGTGAAAACACAGTTCAGGCAGGATGTGAAAAATGACATCTGTACCATTCATAGGGAGATGTGAAGAGATGGCAATGTTGATAATTTGGAGTGAAAATATTACAAATACTTGCAGTTACGAGCATGCGTGGAAACTGCACAATGCATGCTTGTAACACTGTCATTTTTTGAAATGTTTTCACCAAATTGTCAACATAGGCCTTTTGGGACCTCCACTCATGAACAGTGTCACTGTGATTAATCTCTCCCCAACATTGATTTCCCACACTGACCACGCCATTGTGCGCTGGATGTGCGAAAACACATTTCTGCCAGGTTGTGAAAAATGACAGCTGTACTGGTCATAAGGAGGTGTGAAAAAATGCCAGTGTTGAAAATCTGGAGTGAAAATATTACGCATTCTCGAAGTTATGAGTGTGCGTACGCACGCTCATAACATGGTCATTTTTGGAATTTTTTCACCAAATTTGCAACACAAGCTGTTTGGGAGCATACCTCATGAACAGTGATACTGTCATTTTGTTAATCGGTCCAGAAAGGTAATTCTGTGCAGTGACCGCAAAATCACCTTTCGGGACAGAATAACGACATGACAGTGACTAAATTCATGAGGTGGGATCCCAAGAACCCCATGTTGAAAATTTGGTGCCAAAATTAATATAGGGCTGGCAGTATAGCCTAGAGGATGGAATAATGAGCTGTGAACGAGCTTGGTACATCCAGCAGACCAGACCTTGGTTTGATTCTCACAACCTTCACTTGCATACTGTGTGACTCTGAGCAAGTCACTTAACTGCCCAGTGCTCCCAGGTCGCCCCTGAAAACAGGCATTTGTGCCTAGTGGGCCTTACCTGGTTACCAAAGACTAAAAAAAAAAAAAATTTCGCAAAAGTGGCCGAGATAGCCTCCTAAGTTGAAAAAAAAAACATTTATGCCATTATACAGCTTACTTGCATTTCTTCATTTCGCTGTTGGCTTTGAAGAGTGCAGATGTTTTCCTGCTCCCCCAAAGATCATCGCGCCAGGCTCCAGTGGTAAGCATGGGGTGAGGGGGGTGTGGGCAGGTTGGGTGCGCAGAAGGTGGGTGCGGGTTGGGGGAGGGGGCACCAGCGACAGAGAGGGACCGTTCTTTTTACAGGTACAACAAAATAAAAAGGCAACATGGGATGGTTTTTTTCCTTACAGGTGTGTTTTGGTATGCTGGGGTGGGCTCCCAGCATGCCACCTGGGTGTTTGTTGGGCGGGGTCCTGGAGCCAATGGGGATTGGGCACCCTGTCAGCCATACAGTGTGCTTTGGGGGGGGCGCATGAGCCAAGGGGGATTGGGCACCTCCCATGGCACACAAGAAATGGGTTGTTTGTGGGGGGGGGGCCTGGAGCCAATTGGGACTGGGCACCCCATAGGCACATACAATCTGTTTGGGGGGGTAGACAATTATGAGGGAGTAGGGAGGACAGCAGCAGAGGGAGGAAGCGGGAGGGATTTCAAGCAGACGGAGGGAAAAGGGTGATGTGTCAATATGCTAAATACACACATTACCACCGCTGATTGCAGTGGTGGTTTTCTTTCATGTGAAGATCACTGCAGCCAAACTTCTGTCATAGACAGCTCGTGCATCCATTGGTGCGGTACGGTTGCACCCGCTACACCAAGCACTGCATTGGCGAGGAGGGTCAAACACCTCCAAAAAGTGTTGTACTGTCCGAAAATGTTCCTTGCGTATGTGCGCAAGTGAATGCAAAAATCAATTACAATCACAGTAGCTGTTCTGGGGACATCCGTATTGTGCATGAATCAGGACCAGAAACACCAGCCACCAAAACTGCTGCAGTTCCTGGCACGACGACAAAATGTTCCACCTTAGTTGTGTGGAGCTATTTTCATATAAGCCTCAAAAATGAATGTTTTGCTGTCTGCACCTTTTGCCGTCAGGAAGTTAGCAGGGGGCACATGAGGGGCCAGTTTGGGATGTCACTAAAAAGGCACTTGCAAAGAGCACATCCAACCATTCGGCTGGGCAGCAGTTCTGAGCAAGGGAAACATCTCTGTGATGAAAATAATCCTACAGACAAGAGAGATGGTGAAGAGACCGAGAGACAAACATTTAACTTCACTAACAAAAGTATTTGGACAAGCTACAGATTGGCCACTGCAGTCCCATGTTTCTTGCCCTTCTGCACAAACTTAAAAGCAGACTATTACTGCAATGCTTGAACAAAAAGCTGCTTACAGTACATCACATCACGTAACATTAAAAATGAATCTGTAAATAGTTGAATTTATTACCAAGGACCTGCAACCATTTTCTGTGATAGAGAATGAAGATTTTAGAGCCCTTTTAAAATATTTTGTTCCACGTTACAACATACCAAGTCATAAATATTTTGTGACTGTGGCTGTTCCTAGAATATATGAATGTATGCAAAGTAAAATAAAATTGGCCTTTAAAGAGAGTGAATGTGGTGCTGTGCACCTGACCACAAACATGTAGACAAGTTATCAAACCACTGGCTCAAGTTTAAGTTTATTATTGTTCGGTCAAAAGACCATTACAATGTCAATACAGTATAAGCAAAGATAATACAAGGATATAACGAAAGAGTCCACACCAGAGCAGTTTATAGTGCAACAAATATATAATAAATTCATAATAAATAAATACATGTTGAGGTGCAAATATACTATGCCTAAAAAACAATATTCTTACTAGGAAAATTGCCTCTAGCAATTAATAGAAAAGGATACAACTACTGCCATTTCAATACTTTACTTATTTATTTAATTTATTTAGTTTTTGTTGACCGGGTAAGTGCACTAGACAAATCCTGCCTATTTTCAGGCACGACCCGGGGAAGGGGGATACAGATGAATGCCAACTGACCTTGAACCAGATTAACATGATTTTAATAATTTTTAAGTATTCAGCAGCTTTAGTTATAACCTGTTCATCTTCAGAAGTAAACATGATGTTTAAAAGTATATCCTTATCATGAGTTTGTACTGTTTTGCATAGTGGAGCGAACCAGATCTGTTTTGGTTTAATATACCTTGTACAGAAAAACATGTCATGTTGCAAATTTTCAGTCTCTGGGATGCTACAAGAACAATGTTTACTGGTATCTTTTTTATCATATAACACTTTTTGTCACCCCCATCACCCGTAATTACTGGGGCTTACCTTATACCCAGTCCAGGAGCAGAGTCTGCGGGTAGTCAGTCGCCATCCTGCTGCGGGCTTTTTCTGCCTTTTTTTCCCAGGGGCCCCAGGAGTTGGTACACATGTGTGTGGAGGCACACATTATTCCCATGGCCCCGGTAACGGCCCTTTCCTCCCACCCCAGGCCTAGCGCCTGGCTCCTACTGGCCCGTGCTGCCCCCAGCCTCCACCAGGTGGCAGACATCAGCCGGAGGAAGCCCCTTGCACCTCCTCGGAGAGGAGAGCTTTCTTGTCAGCAGCTCCATCCAGCTCCACCCTCCCCCCTCCGCTGACCTCCGATGGCCTGTGCTCATTCCCGAACCAGGGTTGCCGGCATGCTGCAAGGTAAGGTATCCATTGCCTCAACCCTCAGCGCCACTGGGCCTGCAATGTTTACTGGTATCTGATGATTATTTAATGTTATTATATCTGGTTTTTAAGATATTGCTTTTAAAAAGCTCCATCCAGTATAAGGTGTATAATCTTTTGCATGGATCTGTTAAAATATTCAAATAATGTCACTAAAAGTGTGTTATGTCATTCCTTGTTAGCCAAGGTGAGATTCTAGCAAGGCTTATTTTTTTCCATGTTACTGACACGACTAATATTTACAATTTTGTATTTTATGTATACTTCATATTTGGGACTAAGCAAGATACTTTCCTTGACATATCTTTTCAAAAACCAAGGCCATAGTAAGTAAGGTCTGAAGTTATTCTCCTGAGCCAGTGTAACTGTCTGCAGCCCATGGTTTCCCATTTTTATTTTTCAGCTAGACATTTATAAGGCAATCTATGGAACAGCATCCTAGTAATTCTAAGTCAGACGTTTACTCTGTTTATCGCAGCAAAGGCCTTATTACTTGTAGTACCTAATTCTACTGTCATAAGGTGGGTTGGAACTGAATTACTCATACCCAACACAGATCTGTACAATTTGTTAAGAAGGATCTCTAATATCTCATACTGTACTTGGAAGGGTCCCATATTTCAATTAAATAAAGGGCTTGCAAAATGTACTTTGCCCTAATGGTTTCCAGCAAAGGTTTATCACTGTTACTACTGTACTGTCTATTAAACCTATAAAGATCCCCTGCTGTTTGATGTAGTTTAATAGACACTGTTCTTGAGTGCTTATCCCAAAGACCATTGTTTGCAATGATCAGGCATAAGAAAGGGCAACATTTCACTGTTTTAATTTCTTTGTTTCCAATTTCCGAGTCTGTTTTTTAGGGATTTGAATTATATTCTGTAAATATTACATTGCATAACTGTTTTTGGTTGGGCATAACTTTTTGTGAGAAAAAGAAAAGGACAGAGGGATAAGAAATGTACATGATAATCTTGGATTTAAGAAAATATTAGTAACTTTTTAATTACAGTATAGCTTAAACAGATAGATAGTATATACATCTTTTTAGCTACAATATTCATTGTACTAGTGGAACATGAACAATACTAGAAATGGACAAAGGGAAGAAGCATGGGGGTGTGATAGGCTTCCTTCTGTGAGTGCAGGGGGACGCTAGTGGACAAATAGAGAGATGGGTAGGGTGGTAGGCTGTAACGACTGTGGAGCGCCAATCGTTCTTAGAATTTCGTGGAGAGTGGGGGGTTGTTTGGTGTGCAGGCAAATAATGCAGCTTAAAAATGAGATCAGAGGTCTGTAGGAGGAGCTAAAGAAGGAACAATGGGCTACAGTGGATAACAACCCAAAAGTGGAGTAAGTAGATGGGGAACTGAGGAGGAAGGACAAATAGAACCAATAGAGGGAAGGAATGGGAAAAGGGTGGCGGATAGGGAACTGAGACAGGAGGACACAGGTCAAGGGTCAAAAGAGAGCAGAAAAGGGGAAGAATGGAGGATGGGTGGGAAGGGGGAGATAACAGACATAGAAGCAGTAGCAAGGGGGGCTGGCAATAGGAAGGAGGAAGTATGTGGTAGTGAGAGGGCATTGAAAAATTAGTTTGCAGTACTGGCAGGACTGGGTGATGTGATAGGGGGATCAATTGGAGAAGAACCTAAAAATAGTCCGGAGGAACAGGGAATGGGCAGGAGAACAACTGGGGATGATTCAGCAGGGTCAGAAGGGGGGTGGCAACTGTGCTGGAGGATGAGGGGGAGTCCAGAGATGGGGTTGGGATGAAAGGAGACCAGGGAATGCATCTCATGGAAAAAAGGGTGGAATCCTAGTGCTGGGAGGCTCAATAATAAGAGGAGTCAGATGAGGAAGCAAGGGAGAGAGGCACAGTTACATATGGATGGAGGCCATGCCAGGAATGACAGCGGAAATGGTGGGCCAGTCTGTTCTAAAGTTTGCTAGGAGGAATAGCATGAAACCACATATAGTTCGGCATGTGGGGACAAATGACCTAGCAAGAGAGATGATAGAGGTAGTTCAGGAGAGGTTTGAGGAGCTAAGACCAATATGTGAGGAGGCAGGAAGATCAGTAGTTTTTTCGAAAGTACTTCCAGGGCCCAGTGCGGGCACTGCAAGGAAACTGAGGATAGAGGAATTTAACAAATGGATAAGGACCTGGTGCCAATCCAAAGGTCATGGGCTGGTGGGTGAGTGGGGAGGGACCTGGGAGGACAGGGATCTCTACGGTAAGGATAGACTTCACCTAAGTGAGAAGGGCAAGAAGGTACTGAAGCAGAGGATGGAGGATTACATAGCAAAAGAAGGGCATTTAAACTAGGAGTAGGGGTGGCAAGTGGGCAGGAGGCATGCAGAATCGACAGGAAGGGAAGCCAAATTAGCTTACCCCCCCATACTAGAAGCAATGGAAATAAAGGGAGTACTAGAGGGCATGCTAGGAGGGACAGCAGGAGGGGGGAAGGGGAAAGGACAAAGGGTGGAGGGTGGTCACCTTGAACTCTAGGAACCTAGGAAACAAAACAGCAGAACTACAGGCTCTCATGGTGGAAGGGGAGGTGGACATGGTAGCCATCACCGAAACATGGGCCACCCATTACCAGGACTGGGACCTGGTGGTACCAGGGTATAAGATATTGCACAGAGATAGGGTAAATGGGAAAGGTGGAGGGTGGCACTGTATGTGAGAGAAGGACTGAAGTATGTTCTTGAGCAGGGGGAGGAGAGTAGTACAGAATTATTATGGAAGCAAATCTAGGATTCTGATTCCAAGAATAGGACTGTCAGGATGGGAGTAGTGTACAGGCCACCATCTCAGACAGAGGAGTTAGATAAGAAACTAGCGGGACAGATCAGAAGGGCCTGCAGAAAGGGTAGCACGGTGATAGTGGGGGACTTCAACCTGTTGGGAGTGGATTGGAGTACCCCAGCCACCACGAATAGAAGGAAGCAGATACTTCTGGACATGTTGCAGGATAGCTTCCCCATGCAAATGGTCAGTGAGGTTTCCAGGTTAGGGAACACCCTAGACCTCGTGCTGGCAAATGGGGAGTTTGTGAGGGAGCTGGGGGTGGAAAAACTGCTGTCAGGGAGTGACCACCACTTAGTGTGGTTCCCATTGGAAATGGGTAAGGAGGGAGTAGAAACAGGTACAAGTGTTGGACTTCAAGAAGGCCAACTTTGGGAGGATGAGTGAGGTAGTTAAAGGGTATCTAGCCAGAATCCAAACTAATATGGACACTAACCAGAGGTTGGAGGTCATAAAACTGTGGATTGAGGAGGTATCCAAAACCTACATCAGGGTCCAGAGTAAGAGAGCTAGGGCAAGAAACCCAGCTGGTTGAGCAAGGGGGTCTTGGAGAAAGTAAGAAATAAAAGATCCACTTTTAAGGGTTCAAAAAAACAGGGAGAGGGGAGGACAGAGAGGATTACAAGAAGGAATCGAAGGAGGTGATGAAGGTAGTAAGAGCAGCCAAGGCATCTAAGGAGCTCAGGCTGGTGCAAGGCATCAGGAAGGGGGAGAAGGAATTCTTCAGGTACATCAGGGAGAAAAGGAGTCGTAGGGACAAAATAATAAGGATTAAGAGGGATGCGGGGTGGGTGGAAACAGGGGCAGAGCAGGCAGAAGTGCTTAATGAATACTTCTGCTCAGTGTTTACTAAGGAGAAAGGAGGGGCGCTACCAAGGGGGGGGTGGGAGATCAGGCTCAAGCGGGGGAGGAGTGACAGATGGGGGAATCACAGAGGGCAGAGCACTGTAGGGCTTGAAGGCACTGAGGGTGGACAAGGCACCAGGGCCAGATGGCATTCACTCCAGGGTACTGAGAGAGTTGGCAGAAATCCTGGCGGGGCCCTTGGCAGACCTGTTCAATGCCTCTCTGGTCTCAGTGTACCTCAGGACTGGAGGATGGCTCATGTGGTACCCCTACATAAGAGCAGTCCCAAAGACGAACTGGGAAACTACAGGCCAGTAAGCCTCACATCTATCATGGAAAAACTGATGGAGACAATCCAGAAGGAGAGGCTGGTGTCCCTTCAGGAGACCAATGGGCTGCAGGACGTTAGGCCCCCGGTACCACCCTATCCAAGCATGATACCCTCGTAAACTCTATCTGCCATTTCGCAACCAACTCACCCCTTAGAACCCATTACTTTAACTTCTGCATCTAAGCACTTTTTATACCCCTTTCTAAATGTGTCACTTACTATTTGTAGATTTCATACCATGTTATCTCCAAGATCTGAAATGTGTAAGAACCACATACTCTATTGTTTTCCAAGTATTATTGTAACCAATTGTCCATCTTGTCTCAGTTTTAACTGATCATTGCTGCTGTATCATTTGTTCATGTAATCTTACTGGAAATTGTGTATTTATGCTAATCGTACAGTATGTACTCCCACCCCCTCCCACCAGGTCACACCTGGAATTGAGCCTCGGCTCAGTGTGCCTTTCCCAGTTACCAATTGTTTAAATAAATACAATTAAAAAAAGGCACCCAAAGTTCATGCAGGTTTTTGTCTATTGCAGGATGCTTTCAGAGGATGAATACTTTATACCAGCCCAAACTGATTTGGTATTTGCTAGATGGTGGAGGCTGGGCCTGAATTATGTATATCAGTTTTTGGGGCAGGCCAGGATTCTTTCTTTTGATACCATACAGATGGAATACTGGCTTAGACAGGGGGACTTTTTCTGGTGCCTTCAAGTCAGGAACTACATTCTTTGACAGCACTCTGTCACTCCTATATTACCTTCTTCTTTGCCTCCTTTCCTGAAAATACTCCTGGATTTCCTCTTTGGTAACACATGGAAATATCTAACTGGATCTCTATACAAAATTTTATGGGAGGTCCTGGGAGATACCATGCTTTCCATATTAGAGGGGTGGAACAAAGATTTAGACTTGGAAGTTTCAAGCATTTCCTGGACAAAGGTGACCCTGCTGGCAGTTAGACTCACTTCCTCTCACCTCTGGCAAGAATTTTCCTGGAAATGTGGAAACAGATTTTTCTGCTCCCCTGTGATTTTGGTAAAATACCTCCCTGATAGTATTGACTATTGTTGGAGAGATTGCAAATGCAAACTGGTAGATCTGGGACACATTTTTTGGAATTGCCCATTACTAATGCCATTCTGGTGCTCTCTTCAGTCTGAACTGGGGGAATGCTTTGGGGAGCAAACAGAATTTACTGCAGAAATTACCCTATATTCTATCCATCCAGACCACTCCCCCTCCTGGCACAAGACCCTCTTGCCTATATGCTTATTAGCAGCTAAAAAGGCTATCACCCACAAATGGATGACCAAAGTTATCCCAACTGTGGCCAACTGGAGATTAATTGTTTTAAGGATATATCAAATGGAGAGCCTAACAGTGGCCATCCATGATAAATCAATGGCTTGCTGAACCAAATGGCAAAGGTGGCTTCACTATTTGATGGAGGTGGATCAGGAATTTGTCCCTTGAGGCGTTGGTGGTCCCTAGAGGGGTCTCTCTTCGGGGGACAAATATTATTTAAGTGAGTTACGGCTGGGATAGATAATGCATTCTGTGGGGTTATTTAGTCTTTGTATGTCACACCCTTTTTCTTGGCCTAAATGTATGACCTTGTCCTGTCTTTTAAAGGTAAGATGCATTAGAGCTGACTACAATTTTTAGGCTTATAGTTTGATTTCATCACACTTGAATTCAGTATTGTGACTTGCTATATGTGTTGCCTCACTTTTTCTTCAATAAAAATCATATTTAAAAAAAAACTGCAATGCTGGGTGGGGGGTGGGGCAAGGTCTACCAACTAAAAACTACGGTAAGTTACAAAGCACAAGTGATAAAATAATTGGCCAGTCCAGTGAATTTTATATCTCATGCTCGCAGTAAATTAAACAGAATGGTTCTATGTGATAACGGCAAAAGCCTAAAGGTGATCGCCATTATTGCAAAGTCAAAGTGCCGAAAAAAATTTTCGCCACTCTGACACCCCGGTGCAAAGCAAAACAGTGCTGGGGACTGAGTTTTTGAATCTTTCCTGTGGGGGGCTGTGCCCCTCCACCCCTACTAAAAGTTCTCAACTCGAGGGGTGTGTGTCAGAGGATGAATACAAAAAAAAAAAAAAAAGTTTGGGACGGGCACAACAAAAATGCACCAGCGCCCAGACCTGAACCCAGTACCCTGCAGACCAATGCTGGCACCCCACCCACCACACCATGGGGTCTGCTCAGCAACCCACCATGGCACCACCCATCACAACCCCTCCTGCCCCTCACTCTACTTGCCTGCTCCCACCACCCCGCACACATATATATAGCAACATCCTGTCACTATACTCGCCCACCCCCTATCTGGCCGCCCTACCATCCTATGGCTGTCCCTGTAATGTGCTGGGGAAGTGGTCGCCGTTATTGTAGGTGTCCTTTCCCCAGCACCAATATCACGGGATACCAAACAGAACCACAGTTTCTTTCCTTATACTTTGCCATTTATTTTCCTTTTTCTACTTAATTTAACCTCACTAAGCATATATCATCAGGCAATGGGTACAAGAGATGGGGCTCTAGCTGCTTTCATAACAACCAGTAGGCAGAAAATATGTAATTTAAAGGGGAACAGTTAGCACAAATGACACCAAACACAAGTGTGGGGCTGGTCCCAATGTACACTTGGGGCTAGTTATTCAACGAGGTTGCACCTGATGCAACTGAGTTGCAACAGTGCAACCCCAGAACTATGTGCCAGCGCAATTTTCAAATGTGGAAATTGTGCAGTGCAATTCTCAATGCACTGGGGCGCAAAGATAATGTATGCTGCACATCACCATGGGTCGTGCCCATGCATATGTGGCACATCCCAATATTCAGTAAGGGATGTGTGACACAACTGCTGGGACAACCCAGAGATGTTCCGCATACCTGGGCTCAAAGTTGAGCCCGTGGTAAAAGACTCAAGAGCAATCCACCCACCGGTGGCCTGCTGTATTGCAGTGCTCAACACAGAAGTCACCAGCTGTGGATGGCAACCCCCCACACACCATGCACAAGCACACACGACAGTCCCTGGTGTTCCAGTGATTCCCCCTCCCCATCCCGACCCTTCAGTCACCGTAAATACAGACCAATAACATCCCTGATAGTCCAGTAGTTCCCCCCTTCCTGCCCATACCGCTGATCACTTGTAATTCCGAGTCATAATGCCCTGGTAGTCTAGTGGTGCCTCCCACTCCTCCGGTAACCGTGATCACCCATAATGATAACTGAAACAATACCCCTGGTGGTCCAGTGGAACCCCCCACCCCTCCCATAGCAGAGATCGCCATGATAATATTCAAATGAATATCTGTGTTGGTCCAGTGGTGCCCCCCCACTAAAACAGGATCCCCAGCCCACCTAGCTCCCCCCCTC
The DNA here is from genome assembly GCA_016271365.2 of Neoceratodus forsteri. NCBI lineage: Eukaryota > Metazoa > Chordata > Ceratodontiformes > Ceratodontidae > Neoceratodus > Neoceratodus forsteri. The sequence continues at coordinate 565,786,538 of CM057455.1, forward strand.
CATCATCAGCGGGCAGCATACCTGCCCTCATATCACCGCAGCTGCCCACCAAATGACAGCTTGCAGTAGTTGCTGCAAGCTCATTGGTCCACACTGTGGAACATAGGCTTGCAGTGCATACTGTACTATTTTACAACTTTGTGAATGAATGACATCATTCACAATGTGTGCATTAGTACAGTATGAACTGCAAGCCCATTGATCCACAGTGTGGACCAATGAGCTTACAGCAACTACTGTAAGCTGTCATTCGGTGGGCAGCAGCGGTGGTATGAGGGAAGGTATGCTGCCCGCTGATGATGGGACGGAAGGGAGCTGGGGTGGGCTGTGAGTCCTCTGTGGGTGGGTGGGGCACCACTGGACCACCATGGATATTCATTTGAATATTATCACAGCAATTGCTGTTATGGAGGGGTGGGGGTTTCACTAGACCACCAGGGATACTACTTTCAATGTTACCATGGCATTGGAGCTATGGGGGGAGGGGGGTTTCACTATAATACCAGGGTGCTGTACAATATATAGTTCGGCAATCAGTGGGTCAGGATGTGGAGGGGGGTTACCACTGGACCACCAGGGAATTGCTTCAGTTATCATTACAGGCAATAATGGTTACTGGCAGGGTGGGGGGTATCACTAGACTACAAGGGCATTATGACTCAGAATTACGAGTTATCGGCAGTACAGACAGGGAGGGGGGGATCACTGGACTACCAAGGGAGTTATTCATAGTTATAATCAGCGATCAGAGGGTTGGGATGGGAAAGGGGAACCACTTGACCACCAGGGGAACTGCTGTTATCTTTTACAGCGATCGTAGGGTCGGGATGGGGGGGCTAATACTGCATGCTGTGCAGGGTACCAGGTGCATTTCGCTGGCCAGCCCTGCACAGCTCAAGTAAATGGAGCCATAATGACATGCAAATGGCTCCATTTGAGCCTTGCAGGCATTATGGCACTATTTGCATATCGGTGTCAGAATATCAGGAATTTGAGCACAGCGTATCTCTGCTGCGCTGGCACATTTCCCATTTCTGTATATTCAGACCTGTCTGAGGGATTCACTGGCGCATTGTATTTGCACAGCATGCATTATGTGCTATATTCAGAAAATATGCGCCATGGCACATCTTTTTTGAATATATCCCTTTGTTGAGTTGCGCTGAGCACCCACTTGCGCCATTGCCAGGTGCAGATTTGAATAGTGGGCCCTTTGTGGGCAGAAACATTTTGGTTTTCCTACTATTTCTGTAGTATATTTATTTATTTAGTTTTTGTTTACTGGGTAGGTGCAATAGACAAGATCAATTGCCTATTTTCAGGTACAACCCGGGAGAGTTACAGACATCATGAGCAGCATTAACAGGTGAATACAAATGCAACAAAACATCAATATTGGGCTAACACAATTCAGAGATTACCTAAGACATTGTACTGGATGAGCATTGTCTATTTTCTAGCATGACCCAGAAGGGTTATAGACAGCATAAGCAGTAGTGAACAGGTGAATACCGCACAATGGATTTACATATAATAGAAGATTTATATCAGATTCATTTTGCTTCATTGTAGGCTAACATCTTTTACTGTAAATTCCAGAATACCCTGCAGCTGACATCAGAGCAGTAGGCGACAGTGGGAGATTCAATAGCCTACAGTGCATGTTCGAGTTTACATACGCTTTGACCTTTTGTTTGCTGGTTCTGCTTTTCTTGACTGGTTTGTACAGTCCTCTGTGACTGTACATAGCCCATGGAGGACAGCAGGACTGACAAACAAAAGATCAGAGCTTATACAAACTCTAACATGCACTGTAGACCATTGAATCTTGTTACTGCTGCCTATCTTCTCACTGCTGCCTGCTGCTCTGATGTAATCTGCAAGGGATTCTGGGATTTGTAGTAACAGAAGATGTCAGCCTCCATCCAAGCAAAATTAGTTCAATACATTCTATTCCATACTATAGTAATAAGTAACTAAACAAAAATGCTTTTGCACACAAACTGCACATTGGGACCAGACCCACTCTTGAGTGTGTGAGCCCTTGGTGGTGACTGTTTCCCTTTAACATCAGACAGGGGGTGAAGGAAAGAACATGGACAAGATGGAGGACCCATGCTGTTTGCCATAACAGTACATCAAATGGCCAATTAACAGCCCGGTGGCGCTGAGGGTTGAGGCGCTGGACATCACACCTCGTGCCGCGCCAATGACCCGGGTTCTGGAACGGACTCGGGCGCCGGGGATCGGCAGGGGAAGGATTGAGGACAGAGACCCCTGATGGAGACCAGGGGTACTGCAGCAAGCTAGGCAGGCATGTAATAGCGTGGCCGATGCAGGCAGGGTTGCCGTACACCAAAAGCATCGGGTATGCCCACGCATGGGGAAAGGGACAGAACACAGAAAAACCTGGTCCTAGGGGTAGGTGATGGCACCAACCCCCATGCCCACTTCCAGGTCTGACCTAGCCAACCTTCATAGATCCTCTGCCCAGGGCCCACATCTGCAGCTGGAGTCTATGATTTGAAGTGCAACCAAGGTAGGAGGGGTGGCCCCACCCCAGAGGGGTTAAGCTGGGGGTGCCAGCTGTGAGGCGGGGGCAGGGGTGATGAAGGTATGGTGGGGTGGACTTCAGACAGGGCAGGGCCCAAGTTGGATGCCTGAGAAAGGCTCCTAGGACCGTGACCGGAGCAAAAAATAGTCGGGGGGAAAAATGCCCAATTAAAATACAGTATGTAACATCAGGGCTTCAGGCAGCAGTGTATGGGATGGTTTGTGGTCCATGATGCTTTCTATAACACCAAGTAGGGAGCAAAATAATTGCAAATAAAAGTAATACCTCAAGTCAAAAGGGTGGGAGGGATGGCTGGGGCCCCATCACATATCCTACTGATGCTACCTGTCTCCCACAAAAAAGTATACCAGACTCAGTGAAGGAAACAACACAAACAACACAAAAAAACAATTTTTTTAAGTTGCATTTTATTGTTTGTTTTTTTTTAAACAGAGGGATCTAAAAGAATAATACTGATACATTTCTCATATTCAAATAGATTAACAACAGGTCTATATTTCATAAAAATATAGAAGGTGATGGCAGATAAGGACTGTGTGGCCCATATAGTCTGCCCCTTTTCCCTACCTAATGCATTACTGCAGACACTAGTTGATCTGCGGATTACCCTCTCTTCCCTATTGCGAAAGTATTCTTATGTCTATCCCATGCATTCTTGAATTCCCCTAATATTTTTGCCCCCACCACCTCTGCAGGGAGGCTTTTCCAAGCATCCACTACTCTTTTTGTGAAAAAGTATTCACTCACTCTGCCCCTGAGCCTACCCCTTCTAGCCTCATATCATGCCCCTTGTTCTTGTACACCTTTTCTAAAATATGCTACCCTTCTGTACCTTTTTGATACCCCTGAGGTACTTGAATGTCTGTTTCATATCCACCTCTCTTCTGTCCTCCAGGGAATACATATTGAGGCCCTCTAGTCTTTCCTCATAAGACTTTTGGTGCAGTCCTTGCAACATTTTTGTTGTCCTTTTCTGGACCGCCTCTATTTTGTCTATGTACTTCTGGAGATGCACCCTCCAGGACTGGAAACAGTACTCCAGATGAGGTCTCCCTAGTGATCAGTACAGTGGCATAACCACCTCCTTTTTTCTGCTGGTGATACCTCTCCCTTTGCACCCTACCATCCCACTGGCTCTCCCCACAGCCTTCTCACATTGTTTGGTTAACTTCAGGTCATCAGATATGATTGGCCATATAATATGGCCATCAGTACCTAAACCTCCATATTGTACTCCTCCCTTGGATTTCTGCACCCCAAATGCATGATTTTGCACTTCTTTGCATTGAATCTTAGATGCCACACTCTCGACCACTTCTCAAGCATGTTTAGGTCCTTTCTCATTTTTTCTACCTTTCCTGGAGTGTTGACCCTGTTGCAGATCTTAGTGTTGCCTGCAAAGAGGCATACAGAACCTTTCCCCAGCCCCTCTGCAATGTTACTTATGAAGACATTAAAGAGGACTGGCCCTGGCACGGATCCTGTGGCACCCCACTGGTCACCCCCCCTCCTCGGATCGAATACCATTTACCACCACCCTCTGCATCGTGTCACTCAACCAGTTTCTGACCCAGTTTACTACCTTGGGGCCCACCCCCAGGCTGCCCAACTTATTTACCAACCTTCTATATGGGATGGTGTCAAAGGCCTTGCTGAAATCTAGGTAGGCCACATCCACTGCCCCTCCCTGATGTACATACCTGGTCATGCCATCAAAGAAATCTCTCAGATTTGTTTGACAAGACCTTCCCGCTGTGAATCCATGCTGACTCAGATTCTGTGCTCTGCTGGATTCAAGAAATACCATAATCATTTCCTTTAGCAGTGACTCCATTGATTTCCCCACCACTGAGGTCAGTAGCTGCCAGCCTCCTCCTTGTTTTGACTTTTGTGGAGAGGGACTACATTCGCCCTCCTACAGTCCCCTGGAACCATCCCTGTCTCTACTGATTTGTTGAATAGGGCTGTTAGTGGTGCTGCAGGCACCTCTGTAAGTTCTTTTAATATTCTGGGATGTATCCCATGTGGCCTCATAGCCTTGTCCCCTTTCAGATTCCCAAGTTCCTTTAGGACTCTTTCCTCCGTAAATGGACTGGTGTCCACCTCTCTCCCATTGATACTCCTATCACCCAATAGTGGTTCTTCTCCTTCCCATTCTTCTGGGAATACTGTACAAAAACATTTGTTCAGGATTGTTGCTTTCTCTAGGCCCCCTCTGCACATGCACCCACCTCCGGTTTTAACCTCACAATCCCACTCCTGGTCTTCTTTCTTTCACTAATGTAACTGAAAAAGGTCTTGTCTCCTTTCTTAATTGCCTGGGCTATTTTTTTCTTCACTTGCACCTTTGCACTCCTGACAGCTTTCCCCACCTCCCTCTGCTTTTCCAGATACAGTTCCCTGTCTTCCCACTTTCCTTGTACCTCCTGAAAGCTAGCCTTTTCTCTCTTACCTTCCCGGCCATGTCCTTTGAGAACCATAGTGTTCTTTTCTTTTTCCTTGTTTGGCTTAGTTGCATAACACAAAGACTTGTTACCTCTGCTATGGCTCCCCTAAGGTTAGCCCATCGTTTTTCTACATCCCCCCTTCTTCTTCCCCTGCCAGGGCTTCCTTGAGACATTCCCCAATTTTTGCAAAGTGGACCCATCAGAAATCCTGGATGCTTGTTTTCATGTGGCTTAACTCCTCCACTGTTCTCACATTGAACCACACATATGATGATCACTGGACCCCAGGCAGCTACCCACCATTACATCAGTGACTGTGTCTCCATTGGTGAGTACCAGGTCCAATATTGCTCCTTCTCTGGTGGGTTCTGCCACAAACTGCTTAAGGCACACCCCCTGCAGTGCATCCAGGATGCCTCTGCTCCTGGCTGTGGCTACAGCCTGGGTGTTCCAATCCTAGCATTCATTTTTAGAATAAATAAGACCTTTTGGAAATAAATTGGAGTCAGAATCAGAACTAGTTCATGGCCAATTCATCCATCCCTAGTAGGAAGACAGTTTTAAATTGTCATGAATTTAAATTTCTCTTTTGTACCTCCCCCTCAGTTTTAAAATATTTTACCAGTGGGTATCTGTGAATGTCAAAATATTTTAAACTGTTTATTCATACCATGATTAAATGTCTATTAAGCATGTTGATTCTAAATGTAAACCCATGACAGCATATCCCAGTTGTTTACCCTGTTGCTAATTCTCATGGAATGATATCATATTCTATTCACAGTTTGGCAGTACAAACATTCTATGTCTGACTAATGCTACTCCACTCAAATTAAGCAATAATGCATGACAGTTTATGTGTTGTTCTAGGATAACATGAAGCCACAAGCTGAGTGTGTCCAACACCTGAGAAATGACATTATCACAATGACACGTGTACTGGAGTGCATAATTGCAATTATAAAATGGATTGCTTGCTAAAAAAAAAAAAAAAAAGGTGAAAATACATTTTTATTTACTTTTTTGGATAAGTGTGATGTTGTACTTGAATAACATCACTGTGGAAGGTCAGCACTGATCAATCAGAGTTCAGGAATTTTTCTTGTCACTATATAATAAGTAATGTATCCTAATTTACTTGATCAAATTTTACATACTGTCTAGTTCAGGGGTATGTGGATGGTGGGGCAATGCAACGTGCCTCTCTGTTAGCGCAGTAGATCTCTTACTGCAAATCTCTAATGTATAAGTTTATATGGGAATAGCATAGTTCTGAATCTTATCTTGTTTTAGTTTGCTCTCACCATTATTATGAGTCTTCATATGACGCTTTCAGAGAAAAATATGTCATATGGCATAGTGTGACTCTGATGTTAGATAGATTTTGAGATGTGGTCCTAGTTAACATCATACAATTATAAACAAATATGAGTTCTGACTGAACACATAATGCTCCATTCTGTGGAGTAAGGGTCAGCACCAAGATAAATGAGACTATGTCTCAGTTCATAAATAGCTTATATTTTGTTGAAGTGTATCAAAAAGTTAAGAAAGTGCAAATAGTGCAAACAAAGGTTGCAACTCACCCACATCTAGTACACGTGGCCTTTGGCATGAACGGGCGGGGGGTGTTGAAGACTTCTTGACCAAATAATCTAAAGCTAGCCTGCTGAACAAAAGGAACACCGCATTGTAAACTGGTATAGCTGTAATCCATTCAAACCATAAAAAAAAAAAATTGAAAGCCCTCATTCATTGAGTATGCTAGCCTGTGCCACAGTGGTCATGCTACTTGCTTACATATCAGTGAAACTAATCATCGTCATCAGACTGTGAACTGTGCCTTCCTAAGTGAGAGTTTAAAAAGTCGTCTCTTAGACAGACAGTCTATAATAAAGTGTTCAGTGCTTAAACATGCTACAAGAAGAGGACAGGTGTGCAAGTGACACAGGCAGATGACAAGAAGACAGAACTAAAGTTTAAAGCCATCTAAAATAGCAGAACTAGGAAATCATGCTGTGAGACCAATAAAATATCAGGAAACAAAATACAGTTAATAACATAGCAGCAGACATAACAAGTTATACTACATACATCATTCAAGCTGACCACTAAAGCAATAGATAAGGCTAGAGGGATGTTGGGGTGTATTAGTAGGGGTATCATAAGTCATAAGAGGGAGGTAATAATCCCTCTTTACAAGACACTGGTTAGGCTCTATCTGGAGTACTGGATGCAGTACTGGAGCTGCACCTTCACAAGGTCATTAACAAAATGGAGGCAGTCCAGAGAAGGGCAACCAAAATGGTGCAGGGACTGCATCAGAAAACATTTGAGAACAGATTAACGGAGCTTAATATTTATACTAAGGTTCATACTAAGGTTGTTTATAGAGCAAGAAGGCCATCGGCCCATAAGAGCTCCCATAATAATCAGTTATAATAAGACAGCTGAGTATCTGACACTAGAAAGATGTCCAGTCTAGTTTTAAATTCTGCCTTATTTTTATTAATGATTACATGAAGTGGAAGTTTATTCCATGTATTAATAGTTCTAAGAGTAAAGAAAAACTTCCTATGTAAACAGTTATGAGATTTCTTTTTCAATTGAAACAGATGTCCCGTGGTATCATATTTATTATCCTTAAACTCAAGACCCAATTCGGTCATTAATTCAGGGTCCTGAATTATATCATACAAGAACATATGTCCTCATGTAAATGACAAGTTTCCAGGGAAAATAAGTTAAGTCTGCTGAGTCTTTCTTGATAAGGCAGATACCATTTATTCCTTTAGTATATCTCCTCTGTACTTTCTCCAATTGGTTAATATGGGACTTTTTGTATGGACACCAGAGCTGTGATATATACTCAAGATGTGGTCTCACATAAGCTCTGAATAATGGCATCATTACCCTAGGATCTCTAGACTTGATATTACTTTTTATGGACCATATGATCTTATTGCTACTACTAACTGCTTTATTGTTATGATCATAATCTAAATTATTAGAAATAATGATGCCCAAATCATTCTCATCTTTGGTAATAGACAGCATATGATCTCCTAAAACATAAACCCTCTCAGGATTCTTTATGCCCAAGTGCATAACCTTACATTTATTACTATTGAACTTCATACCCCATCTAACAACCCAGGCAGAAATTATATCCATGTCCTGCTGAATAATTCCTGCCTCATCAGGACTCAAGCAACGACCTCCAATCTTGATGTCATCAGCATATTTAACTGATATAGAGTGACAATGAGTAGTGAGGTCAGAAATGAAGGCCTGGAACAAACAGGGGGCCCAAGATGGAACCCTGTGGTACTCCGCTAGTTACTTTACCAATATTAGAGAAACATCCATTGATTATGACACATTGTGTCCGATTAGATAACCAATTATAAATCCAATCAATAATATATTTATTAATATGTAAGTTCAGTAGTTTTAACCTTAAGGCCCAATGTGGCATGATGTCAAAAGCCTTACTGAAATCAATAAATACAATATCACAGGGTATTTTGTGGTCAATGAGATGACTAATGTCTTCATAAAAACTGCAACCCCTTCCTTTCTTGACGCCATGCTGTTCATTATCCACTAAATTTGTAGTGGATTCAATTATATCCTTAATCAATCTTTCTAATATTTTACATAGTGGCAAAGTTAGACTTATTGGATGGTAATTAGACCAAACAGATTTGATACCTGATTTATGTATTGGAACAACATTAGCGTTTTCCATTCCTTAGGGACAAAATTATTAGTTAAACATGATTCAAACAAAAGTTTTAAAGGGACCACTATGGCATCGGTCAATAGATATAGAAGATGTCCAGTTAAACTGTCAGGATCCATACTTGTTTTACCCTTCTGTACTAGTAATATGTCTACTGTATTGTCAAGTTTAAACACAATTGGAGCATCACTGTTAATCAGTGAGTCCGAGTTAGGAAAGGAAGTGTCAGAAAATACCCTACAGAATTCATTATTGAAAACATTAGCCATAGCTATGCGGTCTTGTATGACATTATCACCTACTAGAATTGGACCAATCTTACAAAGATTTTTTCTTAGAGAATTAACATATGGCAATAAAAATTTACTATTGGATTTGTTGGCATTTTTTGCCAAGTTGAGTTCCCACTTTCTTTTTGCCTTATTAATATTAGATTTACATTTTTTTGACAAGCAAGATACTTAGCCTAGTTATATGTAGTTTTAGATTTTAGATATTTTGCATATTTATTATTTTTTAATTTAATAAGTTTTTATTGATTTATTAAGTCATTTTGGATTAAGCTTTCCTTCAGTATATTTTTCCTTAACCGGGATATACTTGTCCTTGACATATAGTAAGGTACTATACAAAAGTTCCCAATAATTTTGAATTAGTAAATCAGTATGTACTTTTTGCCAATCAATCTGACTTACGGTGGAAACCATGCCAGCAATATCCATCTTATTGTACATATAAATCATCTTAGTATTAATATCCATTGTATTCAAAAATAGCAAATCGAAGGAAATACAGTTATGGTCACTATTGCCTAATGAGGCTTCAATCTATACCTTGTTAATATTTAGAATATCACTGTGCAAAACCAAATCTAAGATATTGTTATCTCTAGCAGGGGACAGAATACTTTGTTTTAAATTGAGCTGAGCACATGCGGTCACAAATTGTCGACTAGCTGAAGATTTGGCAGAAAAATCAATCCAATTAATATCCCCAAGATTAAAATCTCCTAACACCAGGACATTACCAAGCACACATGCTGAGACCCACTCTTGTATCAAGGCTTTCAAATATTCAATAGATGAGTCCGGAGGCCGATAACAAATACCAACTATAAGAGGTTGGGCTTTAGCAAAGGTAAGCTTGATCCATAAGAATTCAGACTTAATACTATGTGTTTTAACCTTATCTGTAACATTTAGACAATCCAATGAGTCACTGATAATCAAAGCTACACCACCACCCCTTCTACCTTCTCGGTTGAGACAAAGTATTATAGCCCTGTATGTAAGGGTCCCAAGCAGATTTAGCATCCCCCCAGGTTTCAGTGATAGCAACTATGTTATTTTTTTCCCCCAGTCATTCTGGCTTTTAACTCATCAATTTTATTGTGAAGACCTCTGGTGTTTAGGCTAAGAAGCTTTAAATAACATCTATCATTAGTTATTGTTTTTCTCTGAGTAATGTTAAGAGATGCCATCACTGACCTCTACCCCCTGCTGATTAGTTTAAATTCAGATTGATCGCATTAGAGAATTTTTTACTGAATAAGGAGTTACCCCTTCTGCTTAAATGGAGTCCATCCCCACAATATAACTCATAGTTACCATCAAATTCCTCCCAGTGAGTTATACAATGTATGTCTTGCTTAATAAACAATTTTCTAAGCCACTCATTTATGTATTTTATTTTGTTATTAATGAAATACGGGGCACCAGGATGTGGAAGGATTTCTGATAAATAAATATCACATCCTTTAGAGACCAAAAAATTTGTAGGGCTATATAATCTTCCTGAATACTACGGGTATAGTTACCATAAAGGTCATTAGTACCTACATGTATAATCACAAGTGGATTTTCCCCAGGGTTATGTAGTATATCACCAGTCATATGTATAATATCAACAATTTTAGCCCCCCTAAATGAGGAACATGTACAATTCTCTTTATCTTGATTACAAATGGATCTATCTATATGTTTAATCATATAGTCCCCTAGTACATATAACTGACGTCTAATAGGAGGAGAGTTAGTATTCATAATGGTATCAGTTTCAGATGTTCCCTCCACTAATCCTGGATCAGCTATAGTAGGACTTGACAAAACAAGTGATGAAGAAGTATTACTTTGTATTATTTCCTGTGACATATTGACACCTATGTTATGTATGGATACATCAGTAATACATTGTGTACATGAGCCCTGTATGAGACTAAACAGGGTTTTATTGTGAGGGGAATCAATAGTAGAATGGTCTCCTAAAGGGTCAAAAACATTATGTAGTGGAAGTGAGAACACTTCAGTCTTACGTCCCTTTTTGGGGGCCCTAGAATTACACACAGTAGACCAAGGTTCTTCAGGGTAGCAGGACTCAAACTTCATATGATTTCGTTTATTATTATATTTATTTATTAATAAACCATCAGCAGAAGATAGACAATCAGAGGGACCTGGGATGGACAGCAATTGTTGGCTGCTATTTGCTACACTAGTGGATTTGGGCAACCTAACATCAGAAGAGACATTTCAATTTAAGACAGAGTCAGGGTAAGCAGAGGTATCATGTTGGTCAATGCTCACTGTGCTCTGAAAACGCTCCATCATTGCCTTTTGGTTCTGTTCCAAAAGTAACATCCTAGAGTTCAACAACGAAATCTCCATAAGTAATTCAGCATTTTCAAAACATTTCTTACAAGTATATGGATCTTTAGGAAATAGATCATAAACTGTATTATACATATCACATGTAGCACATCTGAGACCCACATATCCCTCCAAAGTCAAGATAGTGTCAGACATAATTGCCTTAGTACTCTAACACTAATATTAACTATACACACCTACACACATGGATAACTTTGCCACTAAAACCTGCACTAGTAACCAATTATCCACCTGGTACACTTAATGCCTGTAATTTACCTAACAGTTTGAACCTAACACCTTACTTCTATGACTTCCTTACATGTAGGGGGTATGTTCTCCTGCCCCTTCTTCCTCTGTTGATGCCTGCAAATGCCATTGGCCTCTGCCTGCATTGCCTCTGCTCCGAGCTCGGCTCTGCTCGCAAGAGCTGAGCTATATATGGGCACTCACCCGTGACATCACTCGTCACTATGGCAACACACTAAATTACCTCCCAACACTGGCAGACAAATGCATATAACCTGCCTTTAGAAAGGCAGGTTAGCCAGCACGTGGTAGCTAAAAATTGTTGTCCAGACACAAGAAAATCCCAGTGCAGTCAGCTTCAATGGACCTCTATAAGGGATCCAAGAAGCGCCGAGTATCGGTACAAAATACCCACTGTCAGTGGTCACAGAAGCCTCAGTAATGTTCCCACAAGCAGCAGTCTTGAGCTACACAACCCCTGTGAAACACAGAGAACTGCAGTCCTCACTCCACACTCGCTCTCAAATGTTTACTCTAGAGCAAAGCCATCTTATATGCACTTCTAACTATCTCGATCCAGCTCCAGTCTATACTGAAACTCTGTAGCATTGTTTCTGTCAATCACTTTAAAATCTTTGCTGTGACCAAATTAAAAAAATACCTGTGGCTGTTTCTAGTCTTTACTTGACCATTGACTTTTATATCAACAACTTAGTTCCCTTCCCTAATTCTTCTACTTCTCTAATTCTACTTACCTCTCCTTTTTCCTTCCCCAACCTCCCTTTACTCTTTATTTCAGTCATCCTTACTTTCAATATTTTGCCACACATTTCCTCCTTTTCCCTCCCCCTCCTACCTCACAAGATCCTCCCTCTCTTCTCCCTTTTGCATCTATCTTATATTCTCCTTTCACCTTATGCATCCTATTGCTGGCTGTAGTTTCACTAGTTTTAATGATTTCTCCAGGTTATGTTTATAAATATTACCTTTATATGTCTTATTTTGAGCACTATGTATCACAAGTACCATATAGTTTTATATACCAAAATTTTATGCATGTAATTTCTTTTGTCTGTGTACATTCCTCAGGACTTCCTTGTGAATGAGCTTGCTAAATGGAGTTTTCCTGAAATAAACTTGAACTTGAACTTGAACAAAGGAAGGAGAGAGGTGATATGATCAAAACATTCAAATACAGTATATTAAGGGCATTATCAAGGTGAAAGAGTCTAACGTTTCAATATAAGAAAAGCAGCAGGAAGAGAGGACACAGCATGAGATTAGAGGGAGGCCGTTTAAGGGGTAATGTGAGTAAGTTCTTTTTTCACAGAATTAAGGGTGGTGGATGCATGGAACAGCCTACTTCATGAAGTGGTGGATATGAATACCATGCAGGGCTTCAAACAGGCATGGGATCGGCATAAGGGAGCAATACGGATGAGTATGAATAAATAGGCCATTGACAGAGTAAAGGCCTATGGAACATTCATAAGGTAGAAAAAATGGGCAGACTGGATGGGCCTTGTGGTCCTTATCTGCCGTCATCTTCTATGTTTCTCTGTTTCTGTCTTGCAGTCACAAGTATGCATGGTGTGGGATCTCATCATTTAGACCAAGGGAAGCCAATGTGTTGAAATCCAGAAAGTGTCCCTTTTTTGTAGTGTTTGGACACTATCTCCTCCATGAGCACCAGGTTCGAATCTTTCCAAACCCATGCATCTGAGTGTACTGACTGCTCCATGTCCCACAGCCATATAATGTCTTGCCGTATCGTAGTCACTAATATTGTTCCGTATTGCAGCTTTATGCTCACCCACTCTAGTTTTAAGAGCTCCATGGCGTATCCAACATGTCCTAAACCACAAGGACAGGTGAGGAGGTATATGACAGATGTGGAACTGCAGTTAATAAACTGTTTTATCTCAAACCACTGTCCAGATCATGGATGGATGAAATAGTGGGTATTCTGAGTGTTATTATGAGTTCTGTTTTTAATGTGTAATCAGAAGTTTAAACAATATGCATTCACAATTTAGAACACCATCCATTAGCATCCCAAATTAGATACCTATAGTGTCCTTATGTCACTTCTCAACTGGTCTAAAAATGTTTCATATGCTATTCACTTTCCAGCATATGAGTATGTATGCATTTGGTAATATTCTGCATGAATGTTGCGTAACCAACATGTTGTTTTGTTCTCCAGCATAATGTAGCATTCCATGGTAAATCCCCTATTATGTAAGACCTGGCTCCATTGTTACAGCTGCTAGCTAGAGATATGGGACTGTTAGGCCAATAGGACATGCACTGTGCAATCATGGGAGGGGGGAGTACAGCATGCAAATAACATTTTTATTTAAAACAGTATGCAACTGGATACTGCTTGGACACTGGAAAAACCATATACTCATTTGCAAATGTTACAGCACTGGATATCTTCTCTTAAAAGGAGTTATATTACAATAGCATGTGATGATTGTGCAACCCTATTATGAACATATATGAACATATGAAATTTCCAGCAGATACAGGCCATATGGTCTGTCTAGTCTGCTTGAGTGTGCAGCACTTCAGTCCATTAGACTGCAGCTGCCACCCATTAACTCTTCCCTCTCCCAACTGCCCCCCCGGTATGTACTTTCCCCTTGAAGTACCCCACCCCCTCTTGAAGCATCCCACAGTCTGCACTGATACTAGTTGCTCAGACAGTGCATTCCACCTTGTTACCACTCTTTCGTGAAGTAGTGCCTTCTCCTTTCTCTCATGAATCTGTCCCCCTTTAACTTTAGGGAGTGCCTTCTGGTGTCGCTCCCATTCTGGAGAGTGAACCCACCCTGGAAGCCTATTCTGTTCATCCCCTTCAGGTACTTGAAGGTCTCGATCATGTCCCCCTCTCTCTCTTCTATCCTCCAAGGTATATATGTTGAGCTCCTTTAGTCTTTCCTCGTAAGTTTTACACCCCAACCCTGGATCATCTTTGTTGCTTTTCGCTGCACTGCCTCCAGTGGTTTGATATCCCTTTTCAAGTACGGGCACCAGAACTGCATGCAGTACTCCAAGAGCGGCCTCACTAGGGACCTGTACAGGGGCAATATGACTTCACTACTTCTGGATGTAATCCCCCTTGCTGTGCACCCCAGCATCCTTTTAACCTTAGCCACTGTCTTCCTACACTGGGCTGAGTGGTTTAATTCCCCAGTCACCAGCACCCCCAGATCCTTCTCCTAGTTGGATGTGAACAGTTTGATACCATCAATCCAGTACCTGTGTCCTGGGTTTTTGACTCCGAAATGCATCACCTTGCACTTCTTGGCATTGAACCCATGCTGCCAGGTGTGCGACCACTCCTCGAGTCTTGTCAAGTCCTCCTGCAGTAATTTGCCACCCTTCTACCCGTCCATGTCAGCACAGATCTTGGTGTCATCGGATGAAGAGGCTGATCTTATTCTGGATCCTAACCACTATGTCTGCAATGAAAATGTTAAACAGGACTGGTCCCAGTACTGATTCCTGTGGGACACCACTTGTCACTGCTCTGGGCTCCAATACTTCTCCCCCCACAATTACCCTCTGTTGCCTGTCCCTCAGCCAGTTTTCTACCCATCGGGCTAGCTTCCCCCCTATACCAAGACTCCTCAACTTGCAGGCCAACCTTCCATGTGTCACTGAATCGAAGGCCTTGCTAAAATCCAGGTAGACTACATCACCGCATGGCCCTCATCCAGTGCCCTTGTGACCTAATCAAAATTCAATCAAGTTTGTCTGACAGGATCTGTCAGGGAATGAACCTGTGCTGTCTGTCATCTTGCAGATAATTATCTGCAAGAAACTGCACCAACCTTTCTTGGAGGATAGATTCCATCAGTTTCCCCACAATTGTGGTGAGACTCACCAGTCTGTAGTTCCCTGGTTCATCCTTGGTTCCACTTTTGTGGAGAGGTACCATGTGTGCCTCCCTCCAATCTCTGGGTACACATCCCGTATTTAGGGAGGTGTTGAACAGGTCTCCACCAGTGGCTCTGCCAGGACCTCTCCTAGCTCCTTCCGCACTCAAGGATGTACCCCGTCTGGCCCAGGTGCCTTGTCTACCCTCAGGGACCTTAGGTCCTCCAGCACCCTTTCCACCATGATGACCCCATCTGTGGTTGTCTCATCCTCCATGCCTGTGTCCCCTTTGCGTGCAGGAACAGGCCCATCCTCTCCCTTGTGAACACTGAACAGAAGTATTCATTAAGTTCTTCTGCCTTCTCGGCCCCTTGTCTACTCACCCACCCACCCACCCACTACCTTCCTGATCCTAACTATTTGATCCCTGCACTTCCTCTTTTCCCTGATATACCTGAAGAAATCCTTTTCTCCTTCCTTAATCCCCTGTGCTAATTTCCTTTTCCTGGTTGCCTTTGCCATCCTGACCACTCTGCTCACTTCCCTGGATTTCCTCACATATTTCTCCCTATCCTCTGCCCTGTTGGTTCTCTTGTAGGTTCAGAAGGCCCTTCTCTTATCCCTCACCTTCTCTGTTACCTCTCTTGTCATCCAGCTTGGATGCTTAGTCCTCGATTTCTTTTGCTGGCTCTTGACACAAGCTTTAGTGGATTCAATCAGCCCTAGTTTTATGATCACCCATTTCTGCTCTGCGTCCATGTCAGAGTGGATGCTGTCTATGTGTATTCTCATCAATTGCCCCATCCTGCCAAAGTCTGCCTTTCTGAAGTCCAGGATGTTTGTTTTTATATTGTGGATCTCTTTACCCAAACTGATAGAGAACCACACTGTGTGGTGATCGCTACCAGCCAGTGGTTCCTCCACCCTTACATCTGTGACCTTTTCTCCATCCTCCAGCACCAGGTCTAGAATATTTTCTTCCCTTGTTGGTACTGTCACCCTTTGGGGCAGGAAGCCATCCTGGATTGCTTCCAGGAGGATCTTCTCCCTGGCGCATGTGTTGGCTGGGATGCCCCAATCCACCCCTGGTACATAGAAACATAGACTTTGATGGCAGATAAGGACCGCTTGGCCCATCTAGTCTGCCCATTTCCCTACCTACAGGATAGGCCGCAGATCCTAGTTAACCAACAGCCTATTTCTTCCTACCCCCCCCACAAGAATTGCCTTATGTCTGTCCCATGCATTCTTGAATTCTCCCACAGTTTTAGACCCCACAACCTCCTCAGGAAGGCTGTTCCATGCATCTACTACCCTCTCTGTGAAACAATACGTCCTCACATTGCCCCTGAACCACCCCCCCTTCTTTAAATTGTGTCCCCTTGTTCTTGCATGTCTTTTTTTCTGAAAGATGCTACCCTCTTGGACTTTGTTGATTCCACTGAGGTACTTAAAAGTTTCTATCATGTCCCCCCTCTCCCTTCTTTCCTTAAGGGTATACATATTAAGCTCCTTTAGTCTCTCCACATACGGCTTCTGTTGCAGACCCTGTACCATTTTAGTTGCCCTCCTCTGGACTGCCTCTATCCTGTCTATGTCCTTGCGGAGATGGGGTCTCCAGAACTGGATGCAGTACTCCAGATGGGGTCTCACCAACTGTCTGTACAGAGGGATAACAACTTCCTGTTTTCTGCTGCTGATGCCTCTCCCTATGCATCCCAGTATACCCCCAGCCCTCCCTACTGCCTTCTCACATTGCTTGCTAACCTTAAGGTCATCTGATATGATTACCCCCAGGTCCCTTTCCTTTTTTGTTGTTGTTACTACCTCCCCCCCATTGTGTAATCTTCCCCTGGGTTCTTGTTTCCCAGGTGCATTATTTTGCACTTCTTTGCATTGAATCCTAGCTGCCATACTTCTGACCATTCCTCCAACCTTGCCAAGTCCCTTCTCATCCTTTCCACGCCTCCTTGTGTATCAACCCTGTTGCAGATCTTTGTGTCATCTGCAAAGAGGCATACTTTTCCTTCCAGTCCCTCTGCAATGTCACTTGTGAAGACATTAAAAAGGACTGGACCCAATACTGAACCCTGCGGTACCCCACTAGTAACCCCTCTTTCTTCAGAGTGGACTCCATTTACAATTACCTTCTGTGTCCTGTTGTCCAGCCAATGTTTTACCGCATACCACCCTGGGACCCACTCCCAGGCTGGTTAATTTGACTATTAATCTTTTGTGTGGGACTGTGTCAAATGCCTTGCTAAAGTCTGGGTAGACCATGTCCACAGCCCCTCTCTGGTCTACTACTTTGGTCACCCAGTCAAAGAAATCTATTAGATTAGTCTGACTTGACTTTCCGCTGTGAACCCATGCTGCTTGGGTCTTGTGCCCCACTGGCCTCTAGGTACTCAACTATTCTTTCCTTCAGAAGTGACTCCATCACTTTCCCTACCACAGAGGTCAAACTGACAGGTCTGTAGTTTCCTGCCTCTGTCCTGGTCCCACTTTTGTGAAGGGGAATCACATCTGCCTTCCTCCAGTTCTCGGGTACCACACCATCCTCCCATGATTTATTAAAAAGAGTAGCCAGTGGTTTCACTAGTTCCCCTCTTAATTCTTTTAGAATTCTGGGGTGAATTCCATCAGGCCCCATTGCTTTGTCCACCTTCAGTTTTAGGAGTTCTTGCTGAACCCTTTCTTCTGTGAAAGGACTGGGATCGACCCCCCTATCAAGAGTGCTTCTGTTAATTGGATTAGGCACTTCCCCCTCCTCTTTTATGAATACTGAGCAGAAATATTCGTTCAGTATCCCTGCTTTCTCACTGTTCCCCTCTGCCCACCCACCGTTCATTCTATTCAGGCTCATTATCCCTCCCTTTGTCTTTCTACGCTCGCTGATGTACCTATAAAAGGTTTTATCCCCCTTCTTAACCGAGTTGGCTATTTTTTCCTCAGTTTGGGCCTTTGCTATTCTGACTTCCCTCCCTGCTTCCTTCTGCCTTAACTGGTACAGCTCTAACTCCTGCTCCTTCTGTGTTTCCTTATACTTCCTGAATGCTATATTTTCCTTCCTGACTTTCACGGCCACCTCTTTTGAGAACCATAGTGGCTTTTTCTTTCATTTTGATTTGTTTATTTGCTTCACACAAAGGCTTGTTGCCTCTGTGATGGCAGTTTTGATGATTCCCCATTGTTGCTCCACACCTCCTTCTAGCCTGTTTGCTAGTGCTTTTCTGAGTCACTCTCCCATCTTGCCAAAGTCAGCCCTCCTGAAGTCCAGTACCCTCACTTTTGTATGGCTTGACTCTGTAGCTGAGTTTAACGTGAACCACACTGTTTGATGGTCACTTGTTCCCAGATGGCAACCCACTTCTAGACCTGAGATCCTCTCACTGCGCCCATTTGAGAGTATGAGGTCTAAGATTGCTCCCTCACGAGTGAGTTCCGAAGCTAGCTGTCTGAGGCCTGCCACCTGTGGGCATCAAGAATGGCCCTGCTCTTGGATGTGGCTGCAGCAAATGTACTCCAGTTAACATCTGGCATATTCAGGTCTCCCATCAACAGTATCTCCCCTTTCTCTGCCATCCTAAGAATGCCTTCAATCATATCCTTGTCCATTCCCTACCCCCGACCTGGGGGTCTGTATACAACCCCCTGTGTGGATTGTGGTGCCACTTCCAGTCTCCAAGGTGACCCACAGTGCCTCCTCTCCTCCCTGTTTGCTCTTTTATTCAGTTGCTTTTATCCCTTCCTTTACATAGAGAGCTACTCCTCCCCCCCCACTTCTCCCCTCCATGTCTCTCCTGTAGGTTACGTACCCTGGTATGTTAACATCCCAGTCATGTATCTCTGTGTACCTGTTTCTGTGACTGCTATGATATCCAGGCATCCCTCTTTCATCAAGGCCACCAGTTCAGGGAGCTTGTTGCCCAGGCTACGTGCATTGGTACTCATTATCCTCCATTTCTGATGGCCTTACTCCTTTTTGCCCCATCTCTGTCCTTCTTGCCTTTGTCACTTTCTCCATTTACCCCTGCCCTTCTCCCCTAGCGACACCTCTATGTTGGTGTTTACTGCACTTACTACTGTTATTTTGGTAACTTGAAGTCTCCCATCACCACAGTGCTCCCTTTGCCACAGAGTCTCCTTAGCTGCTCCCCTAGCTTCTTATACACATCATCTTTTTGGGTTGGGGCCTATAAACAACCCCCAATTGCACCATAGCCACCTTTGGGGTATGGAGTTGTATCCAAATGACTTCTAACCTACCTTCTTCCCCCTCCTCCCTGACACATCCAATCCCTTCCCTTATGTAAATGGCTAGTCCTCCCATTGCCTTTTTCTCTGTCCCTCTTGAGTAATTTAAATCCTGAGATGGCCAAGTCTCAGTCATGGTTTTGGGTTGCTCACGTCTCAGTGATTGCTGCTATGTCCACCTCTCCTTCTGCCAGTAGTGCCTGCAGCTCTGCCGTCTTATTCCACAGGCTTCTAGCATTTAGTGATACCGCCCTCCACCGTGACTCTCTCCCAGCTGCCCCCTTACTCTCCCCTCCATCCTAGGCAAAGTATATATATATCACAAGAATATATATCACAAGCTACCATTTGAAGTGTGATGCTATGAACCGCACATCTGCAAATGTTTTGTTCTGAATTGTGTGATTGGAAGTTGTGTGGGTGGGGGGAATTGCAACATGCAATCTGCAGAATACTAGCAAAAGGAGAGAAGAACTCCAGGACACTGCAGTATAAAGGGAAAATGTGCAAGCGGGTATTGGGAGGGAGTTGGGGGTAGTACTGAATGCCATCTGCAAGAGAAAGACAAATGAGGTACCTAACTCCCAGACATTACTGAAAAAGGTAGAACAACATTTCCTATAACATAAATAATACTTGAGTAACAGAAGGCCACAGAACAGCCCCTCTGAAAATATAAATACATAGTATGGCATGATAGATAAGGGAGAAGAAAAGCTACCATTTGTGGAGCAGTGTTATTAATTTTACATCTGCATAAACTTCTTTCTGTATTGCGGTACCGGGGGGGGGGAGTATTGTGGACATCAGAATTAGCTAATATATTTGTTTGATATTTGCCCCATTATGTATGTTAATAGATTTTTATTAGAAAATCTTTCAATTCATGTTTTGCACATGCAGTGACTTACCCAGGGCTAACTTTCATGCCTCTTTCAAACTGAAGCTTAGTTTGAAGTAATCAGGGATAAAATGAGCGCTGCAAACCACTGAATGAGATGACCATGTAAAACTGGTCTGTGTTCTGTTGAGAAAGTCAAGTTCATGTTTTCCTTAAGCTGCCATCAGTCAGGAGAATGTGCAGAGAGACACCATCTTTGGCTATATTACTACAGCCTCAAAACACACCACTTTGACATATCTGCCCTCAAAAAGAAATAACAGGTGACAGAAAAAAAATAAATAAACCAACTAAATAAAACATTGCTAAAAATATCAGACTTTATTAGTAACAGTTACAAGCAGTAGCACAATACCAAAAAGAGAAAATGGATACCATATATCACACTTGCATTCATGAGAAAACTCAAATGACAAGGTGTTACAGAGCATGAGCAAAATAAGGCAGACAGGTACAGTATGAATGTTAACAGACAATGTAAACAAAGCAAAATTGAAAAGTTCAAGTGCTGTCATCATTCGCATGTCATTTGAATGCTTAATATGGTCACAAAAGAAGAACAGACGACTCCCCCTCAGCTAGTTGTTATCGGACAGCATGCGCAAGTGAGACCACGCAGGCAAAGTTGACAACTCAGACTTGTGTTTTATTTCCCCTCTCATGTAACTTCCAGTTTCTCCCTGAATGATGGCATGCTCCACATCTGACCATATGGACCACCAAAAACTAATCAAAATAAAGATAAATAAGTTATGGATATGTGAAATCACCCAAACGTGAAACACATTAGTTCTTATGCAGCCTGATGATTACTGAGTCTACAATCATAGATCAAGTCCATTGGCTCTTTAAATTTAAATTACAATATTACAAACTACAGTCACTCAAGTCACTGCAACAATGCTATGCTGACAAGATTCACTTATTTATAGTCAAGACTGACTAGTAAATTCTCCTAAAAGCTTTTTTTTTTGTAAATTTCAGCTTGGCACAAAGCCACAAACTTTCTCAGAAAAAAAATATTTTAAAACATTTCTTCTTGGGCACAATGCCATAAACTTAGACAAATGTCTTGAGATCACAGATGTGCACACACACACACAGAAAAAAATGGCAGCTAACTGAAGCGATGGGAGTCAGCTGACTAGCCCCACCCTACCAGCTATGGTGCACTCGCAGTTGCACAAGTGGCTTTGGAGGGACCTGAGTCTGGGTTCCTCCCAGGAGATGTCTGATATTAAATTTAAATTAGAATATTATGAAACATAGTCACTCATTCACCGCAGCAGTGCTGAACTGACAAATGCCATTCACTAGCCTGACTATGAAATTTGAAGAAAAATAATATTTTTTAAAAAGTTTCTTGGGCACAAAGCCACAGACTTAGAAACCTTTCATGAGTGCCCAGCTGCACATGCACAAAGAATAAAAAAGCATCTAATTGAAGTGGTTGGAGTCAGGCAGCTAGTCTCACCCTACTAGCTATAGTGCACTTGCAGTTGCACAAGTGGCAGTGGAGGGACCCGAGCCCGGGTTCCTCACAGGAGTCATTGGATATTAATTGTAAATTATATTGTAATAACTGGCTTGGATTTTTGCTCATAGAAGGAACAGGTTATAATTCACTGTTTTAACCCGTGGGTTATATCGGTGAACACATGCCACCTGCTTCTTCTGCTAACTTGAACTGCGACTGAGCGCTATGCAAACCGCAAAGCCAGACATATTCTCCTTAGAAACTGCTTCATGGTAGACAAAGTAGCGCCAAAGAAAAATGGAAAGTCTGGAAAATAAAACAGTTGTCATTCACCTTTTTTTTTAATTAAAACACAGCCAAGAATCCTTGGTAAGGGCATCAGATTTTAGCTCAATAGAAACAACATGGGCATCAGCTGTCATCACCCTAATTTGCATATATCCAAGGCAACCAAAAAGTAATTTGTATATTGCCAAGGCAACACAACCTCAACAAGTTCTAGTCTGATCCGCCAAGGCTGCATAATGAAGTAAATGAGGTTGTGTGGAATTGTTAAGGAGGCATGGAGAAACAACACAATGATTTGTAAGTAGTACGATTTGTTTTATTTTCTATTCTAAGGAAGGCATACACATTATTAGGAAAGATATGGAGGTGTACATTTCAATGAAAGGAATGGTAAGCAATATAGGTTTGCTAGGTACAGAAGGTGGCAGTACATGAAAAAGTAATGGCTGGCATATGTTCAGTCTTATAGAGAAAGAGGGTTTTTGTCCATGAGGTGATGTAAGTTTTATTTATTTAAGCAATGTGTTGATGTCAGGCAGTCAGGTGTAATGATGGACTCTGATAGGAGAGAAAATGTGATACTAACTTTCAGAAGGGGTCACTGTTGATAAGGTTAAGGTAGTTATGCTCGTGATAATTGGAATATCAGAACAATATGAGATCTATGCAGGAGTGGAGTACAAATTTGCACTGTATCATAAGTATGTGCTCAGAGTGCAGGCAAATGTGGGGTTGTTTTACGAACAGTTAAAAATAGT
This sequence comes from Neoceratodus forsteri, assembly GCA_016271365.2. Classification (NCBI taxonomy): domain Eukaryota; kingdom Metazoa; phylum Chordata; order Ceratodontiformes; family Ceratodontidae; genus Neoceratodus; species Neoceratodus forsteri. Next base: position 565,809,768 of record CM057455.1, read on the forward strand.
GATAGATGCAATTGATAGAAAGATAGATCATTACATAGCTAGATGTATAGATAGATAGACATACAGACATGCAGACAGATAGAGGGAGAAGTCATAGTCATGACAGTCTTTGGCCTTTCCTCTTTTTTTTATTTAATGATAAAAAGAAGTAGCACCTTTCTTCTGACCGGACTGATGTAAATGATGACTGTGATTTGGGATATGCGAAGTGTCCCCAGGAGCATGTGTGCTCCTTTGCTGGCTAGAGGGTAGGCTGTTAAAAAAAAAAAAAAAGAAGAAGGCATAGATCAGACATTCTACCAATGAGACCTATTATAGTGCAGCCTATTGGAAGAGGAAAGGAGACACTCTGTTCCTGTGGGACCTGGGAGGGTGGAGTGGTTCACCAGATGATATTTTTTATTTATTGATTTAAAAAAAATAATGGGCATCTTTCTCCCAAGTTGACTGATGCAATTGATATTGTCAGGAGATGAAGAGCTATCCACAGGAGCAAGGTGTGCTCTGTGTTCCTTTGCTGGCCCAGAGTGTAGGCTATTATAAAAAATACAAATAAAGAAATGTTTGGGAGAAGAAGACTGAAACTTGGTTCCAGTGGACCCTTAAGGGGATGGAGGGGCTCTCTAGTTGGTAATTCTATCTATAAAAGGAAAAAAAATAATTTTATTTATAAGAGGAAGAAAAGATAGAATCTTCCTCACAACCTTGCTGATGTAAATTATGCTGGTTGTGAGATGCAGAGGTGTCCCCAGGAGCTAGGTGTGCTGTTTTGGTGGCCAGTGAGCAGGCTATATACTCACCATCTTGAATTCCTGAGTTGTTAAATCATAGGTAGTGCTCAGTAACAACTATATCTCTGTAGCACCCTATACTTGTTCAGCCTGCACACACCACAAGCCATAGTGTCAATGCATTTGTGATTATTTCTGCTTGGCCAATTGGGGGGGGTACTAGTACAAAGTCAGTGGCTTTAGCATAATGGATTTTTTTATTAATTTGTTTGTTTGTCTTACATACTGCAGTTAGAAATCATGGCATCTATTTATGTCATTGTAGTATCTAAATGCTACTAATTGTAGTTGATTGATGACATCCATAAACCAGAAGGAGCTTTTTTTATCAGACAGATTGAACATAATAGACTGTTTTTACTGGCAGTTGGAAATCACCATTGTGAGATAACATTACACAGCTTCAGAATGTTGTTAGAGCATATAAATCTCTGTGGTGTATGCCTTCCTTTCTACGGTACAAAAGGAGACAGTTTTCAAACAGCTCACAAGCTTCCAGTGGGTCTGCCAAGTGTGTATCACACCAGGGTGTTCACCTCAATGCTCATCCCAACACAACTGCAATCCCCTAATACAATATTATTAGTGAGAAGGCATAATATTGTATTGGGGACTGCAACTGTCTTTGTGTGACCTGAGAGGTGTTTGTCCTGGTCTGATATCCACTTGGCAGACCCAATGGAAGCTTGTGAGCTGTTTGAAGACTGTCTCCTTTTTTGCCTAAGAAAGGAAGGCATACACCATTATTATCATTATTATTACTTTGTATCATGTATGTATGTATTCTCTCTTGTTACTTTGTATATGAACTCCTCTTGCACATTTTTGCACATTTGCATCCATTATTATTTATTTTATATCATGAATGTAGATGGTGATAAACTTTTGAAGCAAGCTAAATCTATCATACTGTATAACATTGTATAAAAATTTAAGCATACCGTTTAACTGAGTCATTTTCAGAAACATAGCACCAGTGAAAGCAGCTGGTGTCAAGAGTTCAGGACAAAAATTAACCACTATTTTCATCACTCACAAACGAGGTTACTGAAAGCTACATTTACACCTGTTATTAAACTGGGGTAGATTTCATGAGTTGGCAGGTGGCAAAATGAACACAAAAAACTACAGCTATAAAACATTTTATTCTTATACTACATTGTAAAAGTAAAATAAAAACAAATTATTGACTGTACTTTATAATATAAAGTTTCAACAAGTACCCTTAACTGAGCTGGCCTCACTGAGACAGCTAAGTGCATCTGCCCTTGACACTGACAGGAGAGGGCCTGCAGAATTGAAAATCAGAATTAAAAAAATAAATCAAGCATCTCTTTATATTTACATTTTAATGTCTATCAGACATGTGCACTAATGCAGCTGTGGAAATCCAGCACATCCAAGGGAAAATATTACTTAAAAATCTTCTTGTACTAAAATCTACACTCTCCTCATTGGGCCATGGTTGAATCAGTCTGTACTTATTCCTTAAAATTCACAACACAATGCCAATTTACATGCTAAAAAAACAAGCCTTAGGTCACTTCACAAGACTGCTAAATTTCATATCACACGCCCTCCAAGCTAAAGCTTCCAGACATGCTGTCTCACAAGCAAACCCAACACCCAAGTAATACACATCACCTTATAGTAACATGTAGGTGTCAAATACAATTTACATGCAGACAACAACCACTTAGGCAACAAGTTGGCTTTCTAAGCTACGCATGTTATCCACCATAAAACATAGCCTACATTTACTGCTGAATAGAAGGAGAATTTCTTCCATTACTCATAACATTCCCACAGCAATACATTTTGACTCTACCAGCAACAAATGGCCTAATATAGTGTCTATGTAAGATGAGTTTGAATGGCTACTACATTACTGCTAAAGGTATTTCATGATAAGAATATTTCAATTCAAAAGCTATTAATACTAAATAGGAGCATCTTCTGTTATTGGATTTCATAACAATACCATCAGAAGACCTTTCATTTCAACTACTTTATTTATGGTGTATCATTTCTTTTTACATACCTAATTCCATAAGTTTTCTTTCCCTTTCTAATATATGCCTGAAATTACATATAATGCTCTTATGTGAATCAATATTACATAATTGTACAGCTTTCTGAACATGTTTTCAACCACTGTGTAATTAACACAATATAATTAATGGCTTCCCCTTTTCCCATATGGAAACCATGATGTAATTTCCCATTATACATGAGTGTGGATAATGGAAAACCGCGCAAAGCTGCACAATGCCGCACAATCGTGCAAAGCTGCACTAAGTCACGCAAAGCTGCGCAAACAGTGCAAATCACCATTAATTATAAAAAATAAGATATGGGGTGTTGTGTGTAAACTCAAAGTTTACACACACATTTGGGGTAAGATGCTTGCACAAACCCCTTGAGCTTCACTCTCAGGGTTTATGTAGCATCTTACCCCTCGGGTGTGTGTAAACTTCTCGTTACACACACCACTCCATACATTATTCTATATGTAATATACGCTTTTAAGCTAATGCATTTTATATCACTGCAAAATGTGCATATGGCTCTGCTCTTTTAATAAGCAGTGAAGGAAAAAGACTTAGCATTTACTATTTTATTTATTTATTTATCTAGTTATTTATTATTTCAGTTAAATAGCAGCTCTTACTTTACAGGGAGGGTATTACATCACTGCATAAAGCACGTAAACATTTGTCAACTGTACAATACACTAGATATGTGACATAGTAGTGTCAGTAGCTCAGCAGGTAGCACACTTGCCTCTGAGGCCAGGAGATCAGAGGGTTGTGGGTTCAGTTCCCACATCTGGCACTTGGGTTAATATCCCAGTACTGACACTGTAGTGCAGCATGAGAGGGGTGCTGCACTTCTGAGGTGCCATCTTTCAGATGAGACATTAAGCCGGGGTCCCATCTGCCTGGATTGGTGGTAGTTCAGGTGAATGTTAAAGATCCCATGGCACTTCATGAAAAGAATAGGGGAATTTCCTTGGTGTCCTTGCCAAATTTCCCTCATTTACTAAAAATACCACCAACAGCTTAATCTGGTTCAATTTAGTTGCTTACCATCTGTATCCCCCCTCCCCCCCAGTAGCCCCTGAAAAAAGGACTTCTAGGCCCAGTGGGCTTACCAGGTCAACATAACAAACATAACATAACACATATTTACCATTTCAGAATATATGAATTACAAGTCCAGTTGGTATCATTGATAAAAAAAAAATAGTTCCACTTCTTTATTATTTTGCTGGTAATAATTGTCCCTGAACTAAAATCAGATTGCCTTTGACCCAGTGTTTATATCCAGGTGAGTATGTTGCCATAATGAGGAATGGGAAAAGCTTATGTTTTCTGATTATCCTGCTAGGGTCATGTGCTACTGATAGCAGTCCGACATGCAGAATTCATCTCTGTCTGCTAGATGTACAGAGCTCATTCACAGTTCCTTACTATAACCTCCAGGCAATAATGCCATGCTACCCACCCCAGTGTTGCAGTTTGAAATGTTGCAATGGAGGGAGTAAAGTGTATCACAAAATATATTGTAATTTGAATGCAGACCACATTAATTTATTTTCATAAATGTCAGAGTGTCAAAACTCAGCATTTACCAGAATGTTCCTGGATTTACAAGGTTTACTTTATGCTGTTGCCTTAAGGTATATTCTTTGATAACACCCTTGATGTGCTCTCTGAGACTGTTCTTGCAACCTAGGAAAGGGAAACATGAGGAGGTTTCTCCTCCCCATCCCTTGCAGCTAATTCCCTCCCCCTGGGAACACCTACCTGGCCCTAGTGGGTGGCACCTGCTTGCCCTCCTTCCCAAACCTGTCCATCTAGGTGTCCTGGCCATGCCCCTAGACAAATTCCCACCTCCTTTGATAACTTGCAGGGAGGGGAAATTAACTTCTCAAGCCAGAGAAAAAATAGTGCTCTCCAGATCCCATACACACACAGGTAGCGTAGTAAAGAGGCTTCAGTGGAGGACACTATTTTTAACACTCTATCATGTTGTTTGGAAGGTAATTTATACAGAAAGTCCTTTTCTAAAGCAAAACATCTGCAGGGCTATGCCCACTGCAGCCATAAAAAGGCAAAGACAACTGAAGTTACAAAGAAAAGTACTGGAATATCTGAAAAACTAATCATTTTAGAGACATTTTATTAAAAAAGTACCAGTCTCTACAATAGTTACTTCTATTTTCAAAGGTTCTCTACAAACACAGATTTTCTTCTTCGTTCCTGTCATTGTGCTGCATTTGCATACGAACAACCATACCGCAGCTCGGGAGAAAGTAAGAAATCTAACAGAAATGCCTTAAATGACTTTATAGTTCACTGTTTGACATTCAGCAGGTTTTTATAGACATGTTACTTAAGGAGCTTGAGTCTGAGCCATAGTTGTCATACTGCTGAAACCTTATCTACAGTACACACAGAGTTCCTTCCTCGCTCCTGTCATCATGTGGCGCTTCCACATGAATTACTGAACCACAGTTAAAAAAAGATTGAAAAATGTAACAGAAATGCATGTAATAATTTAATTCTTCACTGTTTGAACTTTCAGAAAGTTTTCTTCAAGAGCTAACAGTTAATACATGTTAAAAAAAATTCAGCACTCAGCTAAATAAATCTCTTAATATACAGTAAACCCTGTGTCACAGCAACCTTTTCCTGTGGTGAAAAAATGCAAGCCATCAAGTACATAAAACAATGCATGGAGGGAGTGCATAAACCAGAATTTAATGCCCACCCTCAGTGTGGGGTGCTTTAATAAACCCCAAGGGCATTTATGTAGCATCCCACACCTCGAGTGGGCATTACATTCTTATTATACACTCCCCATGCATTATTCTATATATTATTGAAATACAGTCACTCACTAACTGCAGCAGTGCTGAGCTGACAGGTCTCTCTTATTAGACTGACTAGTATGCTCAGAAAAAAAAAATATTTTTTTACATTTCTTCTTGGGGCACAAAGCCACAGACTTAGAAAGTGTCTTGAGTGCATAGCTTTGCTTGCACTCAGAACAAAATGGCACAAACTGAAGTGGTGGGAGTGAGCTAACTAGTTCCACCTTATCTTCTACAGTATACTCACAGTTGCACAAGTGGCCATGAAGGTACCCGAGTCTAGGTTCCTCACTGGAAGGTGTCTGATATTAAATTTAAGTTGTATTGTTACAAACTTAAATAAAAAAAAATCAGGGACTGCATTCACCTCTAAATAATCATTTTTATTGCTTTTCAGATCTGGAAATAAACAGACTCCAACATTTTGCCTGCCAATGCCAACCTTCTCAAGGAGATTAGACAGATCAAGTATATTTAAATATTTTAACAAAAAGCAGTGGACCAATAAATTACTGCTCTTTTTTATCATATAATATTTTATTACATTTTAGCACAGTGTACATTATACATAAGTTCAGATATCATGTCATCATAACAAACTAGGTATAGCGGATGAAATATATCTTGAGTTTGAATTATCCAGGCTGTAAATAGGCGCATCACTAAGTATGAATGACTATAATTAGGTGGCATAATGGAGACAATCATGCACGATCACACAAATGCTTACATTTTCTAGGAGTGGGCAGCAATAGTCCTGATCCAAAATCAAATCTTTATGTGGATTAAGTCATATGGGGGGGGGGGTTGGCAGGTGGGTAGGAAGTTTGCATAGTTTGGATTGAAGATATGTTTCTCATTTGGATAGATAATAGCACATATCATTCCCTTGGGTGTGTGGTAATCTTTCAAATAGGGATAGATGAGCAATTGCTACATGCCGGGCTTTTTGAGTGGGGGGGTTACTTGGCACCAGTGCATGAGAAGTAAGCATTTGGCTTCCATGAAAGTGAGAAGTACCCAGTCTGGAAGAGGCTTAGATATGCCTGCTAGGGAAGAAGTGTCCCCCAGAAGCAGCTTGGGGTCTGTAAGTGTGATAGAGGACTTGAGCACTTTGGAAAGGTCCGAGGCCACTATTTTCCAAAATGAGGAAATGTGAGGGCATGGCCAGAGTATATGCAGGAGGTGGACATCAGGTTGTGAACATCTCCACCATTGGGTATGATTAAGTAATCCTTGTGAGTGAACGGTGCCAGAACAGTAAGATTTTTAATTGAAGGAAATGACTTTTAGTATCCCTGTAGATGCGGTGGGTGTCCTTGAGGTAGAGGTTCCATTGATCCTCCAATATAGGGGAAGCCAGAAGTTCCACCCATTTTAACCTGCTAGAGGAGGTGGTGTTCGGCTGAGCCTCCCTCCAGGTAGCATAAAAATGACCAAGTATACCCTTGGGTGTAAGGGATCTATGAAGAGTTTCTAGCCAGTTCCACAGAGTATTAGAGGGACAGCTGGTAAGGAAGGGTTGTAGAAGGCTTTGGATCTGTAGGTACCTCCAGAAGTCTTTGTGGAGAAGAGAGAATTTGACTTGCAGTTGAGCAAAGGACAACAGAGAGGTGGCATTTGCGGTGCAGAGGTCCTGTACGGTTTGAATTCCACATTTCTGCCAAGAGGGCCAATGCAGCAGGGACCCAACTATTTGAAACGTGGCATTGTAGCATAATGGGGCATACCAAAGTGGTGGAGGCCAAGCCTGCTTTAGTGTGTGCGATTTATGCATGAGAGTTCTCCAGGCACCAACTGTGGCAATAACTGTGGGGGATAGTGATTGGGCTATGGGGAACTAAAATGTGAGAAAGAAGTAAAGGGCAACCCCTCCTGCTAGATCCATTTCTAGTTGGACCCAGGATGGAGAAGCCAGAGAGCTGGGTACAAACCATTTGGTGGCATGGGCTGTTTTGCAGGCAAGGTGATAACCCAAGAGCCACGGAACACCGAGGCCCCCCCCGCCTGGGTCCAATGTGCCCTTAGCTTCTGTGTACTCCATCTAGGTGATTTGTTTTCCCATAAAAAGGTAGAGACTAGATGTTCCAGTGAGGAAAAAAGCTTTGGGAAGAGTGAAATGGGCAAGTTGTTGAAAAGATACAGAAGCCGAGGGAAGAGAAGCATATGCACAGCCGCTACTTTACCTGGTAGAAAGAATAGCAGTTTACGCCATCTTTCTAGCTCCATGGTGAGCTGTGTTAGTAAGGGAGAGAAATTGGCTGTTTCAAGGGTGAACCATGAGGTAGGAAGGTGAATACTGAGATAAGTAAAGCCCTGAGCTGCCCAGGTAAGGTTGGTGCCTTGGAGACAGGCATTTGTATACCCAGAGTTCAAGGGGGCCACTGTGGTTTTCTTTGGTTGACTCATAGACTGGAGAGAACTGCAAATTGCTCGAGAACCTGAAGTGTTGGTGGGATTGACTCTTGGAGGCTAGAGAGGGTTAAGAGTAGGTCATCCACGTATGCTGCCACAAGGTAGGTATGGTCGGCAACTTCAATGCCATGGATTAAGGGGTAGGCAGTAAGGACATGAATGAGAGGGTCCAGTGCAATAAGAAAGAGGAGGGGGGACAGTGGGCATCCCTGTCTGGTGCCTCTATTTAGGGGAAAGGCAGGAGAGATGTCACCGTTAGTGAGGATACGGACCATGGGAGAGCTATATAGGGTGTGCACCCACTGCCTAAAGTAGACACCAAATCCATAGAGGTGGAGGATCTTGTGGAGATAGTCCCATTCTTTAGATTCAAATGCCTTTGAAAAGTCAATTGCCAGAGCTGGCATGGGGATGATGATTTGGAGGCAAACCATTTGAGGTTAAGTAGGAGCCCAGTATTATCTGCTCCATTTTTGCCTCGCATGAAACCTGCTTGTGTATGATGGATGATGAACGGGAGGACTGTCATCATTCTGGAAGCTAGGGCTTTGGCTAAAATTTTAGTATCGAATGATAACAGGGATATGGGGTGGAAATTGGCACAGTCCAAACAATCAGAGGACTTTTTAGGTAGTAGGGTGATAAGTGCATCTCGCATGGTTGGAGGAAGAGAACCAGCTTTGTGAGAAGCTTGTAGGGTGAGCTGGAGGGGCTGCAGAATATCCAGACCCAAGGCTTGCTATAATTCCACTGACATACCATCTGGCCCAGGGGCTTTAAGTTGTGCCATCTTAGACAATGCTATACAAAGTTCTACACAGGTAATAGGGGCATCGAGAAGGGCTACCTGTTCAGGGGTAAGCACAGGGAGAGTGGTGTGCCGAGTCAAGTCTGTGACTCCTTGAGAAAGCTGAGGACCTGAGTTAAATGAGTGAAATTGTTAGAGAGATTCATAAAACTGTCTCATGGTAGCATTAATGTCTTTGGGGGTAGAGGCTAAAGAGCCTGTATGGGTACAGAGTTGCTTATGGATCCAAAAGGCAAGAAGCTTGCCAGATTTCTCTCCACTGTCCCAATATTCATGTTTGGACTGAAGCAAGATCCATTTGGCTTTCTGATGCAAGATAACATTTATCTGGTACTTAAGTCATACGATTTGACAGTTCAGGATGCCATCCGTGGTGGCAAGTGGTGTAACCTTGAAACGCTGTTCCAGTGCTCGTAGGTCTGCTTGCAACCTTTTTAGGTTCACTCTGCGGGCCTTATCACAAGCTGCCAAAAAGGCAATAATACGACCATGGATAACCGCCTTAAACGCCTCCCAAATTGTGCTATGCAAAACCCCACAATCCAAGTTGAGAGTGAAATAGTCTTTCGTGGCCTGAATCAACATGGGATGAAAATCGGGATATGAAAATAGGAGGGGGTTGCACCACCACCTAACCCTGGGAGAGTGGTTGTCAGGGGGGCATAGGAAATCTGGGTAGTTGCATGATCGTAAATTAAGATTGAGCCAATTGACGAATCAAGTATGCCCTGAGCTGCGAGGTCATTAGCCAACCAAAAGTCTATACGGCTATAAGAGCAGTGGGGTGTGGAATAAAATGTATAGTTGCATCCCGTGGGATGATCCCTGTGCCAGTCATCGACTAGGGCCCACTCCTCCATAAAATCTTGTAGAGATTGTCTTCCTTTAGGGGTGGCATGTGGTGTAGGACGAGACTTATCGAGGAAGATGTCACCTACCATGTTAAAATCTCCACCTATTACCTTTGGAATGGGTGGGCCATCCAGATGTAGGGCAGTAAGGGCCTGGCTGAACGCTGGGAAGAAATCAGTATGGTCCGTGTTTGGAGCATATACATTCCCTAATAACAGCAGGCCTGCAGGGGAAGACAGTTTGGCCACCACCCATCTGCCTTGGGTGTCTTTCTTAATACCTTCACCTTCCAGGGGGAAGCACAGCAGAGAAGGATAGCTACCCCTTTAGTTTTGGTTGTGGAGGAGCTAGCTAAAACCTCACCTACCCAGGCTAGTTTAAGCCATGAAGCTGCCCAGGGTAAGAGGTGGGTTTCTTGTAAGAGTGCAATATCAACATGAAGAGAGCACAAATGCTGTAGCACTTTTGTGTGTTTAATTGGGTGGTTCAATCCTTTAACATTCCAGGACACCCAATGATTCACAGAGAGTGGTGGTGAATCTAAAGCCATAGTTTGATATTGTAAATATGAAAAAGTACTTACTGTGGACCCCAAGGGGAAGGGAGGCAGATAGCCTGGGAGCACAAGGGTGTGACAGTACCCTAAACCAACCAATACCATCAATCTGAATGCCCAGTAAGAAGAAGGTGTAAGCACTACTGAAATACTGGTGTACACAGTGTTATGTATGGAAGCTGCAGGAAAAAAAAACACACAGAGAAAAAATTACCATACAGGTATTATAACACTCAAAAGGCTGAAAAGCTTAACAGTAACACTGTAATATCAAATGTAACACAGCAGTGTGAACACACTAAGAGTGTGGAGGTCAGAGCAAATGAGGGTAGAAGATCTGCCCTACAACTATGCTATCTCCAACGCTCATTATGGGGGTATAAGATGGAGATTCAGATAATGGAGCCTTTCTGGACTGAGGAGCCATTCAAGGTTGGGCTCCCCCAGCATGGGGAGAGGGGAGAGAGGAGGGGGGAGAGAGCAGGTGGGGGGAAGGGGAGTTGAGGGAAAGGGGAGGATATTGAGGGGCAGGGAAAAGAAGGTGGGTATGCCCACTCGCCAGTATGTCATGGTAGTGGTATGGCACACAGGCCCCATAAAGGAAAAGGAGCTGAATACAGGTGGGGTAACACTAGGCCAACCACTCTGTTATTAGGCAAACAGAGTAACTAACAGACAGAGCCTAAAGGCACCGATTATCTACTGTATATTAAGCACTTAGGTAGAGGCCAGATGCTATAGGAGAAGGGAGGGGGGTATTCTGATGCATTACTCATGTCGGATGAGTCTAGTCAGGGCAAAGAGGAGGGGAGGGTGTCTGTGTAGTGCCTCATCTAACTGAGCCACTATAGAGAGAGGGAAAAGCATAGCAATAGTTCACGTGGAAAGTCCTTCAGCCTTCTCAGGCAATGCCAGAGGAAGGGCTCTGTTGTCCAAGCTAGTTTTCATGACAGCTGTGGTGTAGCTAATCAGCCTAGGTTTCACAGGAGAGACATTGTCCAGCACTTTGACCAGTGAGGCGTCAGGAAAATCTGTCCAGTCCACTGGGTGAGAGGTGTCCATTTCATGTGAATCAGACAGGTTTGAATTATCTGAGTCAGCAACAGGAGGTACATCTTCCCTGCAGATTTTTGCAGGTAGAGCTATTTTTAGTGGGCAAATGTTGGGGCCCACTCCTGGCCCGTTGGCGGGACTTAACTAAGGAGCTAGTTGAGTGCTGCGATAGAGGAGACAGGAGAGGCTGAGAATTCAAAGATCACGCAGGAGCTGAACCAGAAGAAGCTAAAATAATGCCCATTAGCAATGGGGGACTTGTATGTTGTGGGACTGGTCCAGCTGGTAATGAATCCCTTGGAGTCCCAGCTGATGGAGAAATGTTCCAATTGAGAGGTCCTGCCTGAGGGGGGTTCCCAAAGCCTCCAGGGATTTGTAGTTGTGGCATGCAAGGCCAGCCAGAATTTTGCAATCCAATGTTCTAGGTCTTAGGGGTGGTCTGCTGTTAAATCTTGTCCATCCTTGGAGACACAGAGTTTGGTAAGATTTTTAAATTTAAAATGAAAGTCATGTTGGAAGAGAAACTGTTTTATTGGGCCAAAAGATCTCCTCCATGCAGAGGTTTCTTGGGGAAAGTCCAGGTAGAGCGAAATTTTGGCTCCTTGCCAGGTAGTTCCCCCAAGTCCCTGGCAGCATGAAGAATGTGCTCTTTTGTAGAGTAACAAAGCAGGTAGGCTATGACGGGTCTGGGAGTGTCTTCAGCTCTGTTGGGGTGGGCAGAACCCCGGTGCACCCTCTCAACTTCTACAGGGTCTCTCCAGCATTCCCCTGACATAAGGGGTATATTATCATTTAGGAATCTTTCCATTGAGTGTCTCAGCCCCCTCAGGAAGGCAGATGATCCTCAGGTTATTGCGGCGGCCTCAGTTTTCCTGGTCTTCTACTCTATCCCAAAGGGCTGCCATACGTTCTTCCTGCTGATGGAGCCGTTGCCAGAGTTGTTGCTGCAATAATTCACAGGCCTCCACCCTTTGCTCTGAAACATTCTGGCAGTCCTGCAATTGGCGAATTTCTGAAACTGTTCCCGCTAAGGAAAGATTAATGTCATCCACTCTTAATAAAACTGCTTCCAGCATTTTTGTAATGTATAGTAATGATTCACCCACCAATGCAGGTTGTGAAGTGGGGGGAACTGGCTGGGCTTGTAGGTAGGATTATCAGCAAAGGATCCATGTCTGCCAGTATGTAAGGGCCCAAGTCTCATCCATGGATGTGCTGCATATCTGGTGATTGTTTGTTCGGTGGTCAGAGGCTATGGCAATCTGGTAGGGCCTGTGTGGCCTAGCAAGGCCAATGGCACCGCTGAGAACTGCACTGCAAAAACTACAAATCACGCTGAAATCTGCTGTAATACATGGCGCCCTGCAAAGTAGAGCATTACCCGTGCATCAAGTTAGTATTGGGGTGGGTCTTAACTCCACGGGATCATGGCATCCAAGCTCGGATGGTCCTCGGCCAGATTGGAGCTCACAGATTAGGCTGCCATCATGTCGGTGGCTAAACTATGCCCCCCTAATAAATTACTGCTCTAATAAAATAATTATAAACTGAACATTCACCTGAGTATGTATTATTCAATTTTCAGTAACTCTTTTATTCTGCATTCAGTGTTTAACTAAAAGAAAAAATAATTAAGAAACAATAATTTATAAAACATGTATTTTTCAGAAGATATTACTGTATATGTGTAACACAATTAACCAATTTATTTGATATTTTATACCTTAAATTAAAAATATTTTAATTAAAAATAAAAAATAAACCATCAGGGCATACACTTCCAGTTTAATATTTATATCATTAGTTATGATAGGACTGACTTGACCTGAAAGATGGCAACCACGCTGGGTCTGTCGTCATGTTAGCATAAGCTTTAGCTGCTCTAGCTTGGCTTTCTTAGTTTTTAGCCCTGCAAAGTGATTGAGTTTAGTTATTTATTTATTTTTATTTTTACTTTAGCTTTGTCCTGTTTTATTTTGTTTAAGCTTTGTCCTGTTTTATTTTGTTTATTTCTCGATCTCGATGGCTACACCTTACCATAGTTACACGGTTCATTTTGATTTTTATTTTGCAGCAGTCTTTTATTACATTGACCGCCGTGTTCAGATGCCACGTTTGACTGCTGACTTTATTTGTGCTCTGCGTTCAAGGTGCAATTTGAGAGGGACCTGCTACATTTTGCTTTTAGAAACTGGTTCCTGTCTCTGTATCAGATGTGGACAGCCTGATTGGAGTGCCTGCGATTACTACCTGGGGTGGTTTGGATTCGGGGTAGCCTTGAACCATTGCTAGGCTCAGGAGTTGGTTGGTGGCTTCCCATTAGCACCGTTCTGTGTGCTTTGGATTTGTGTGATGGTTTGCTGCTCTCCTCACTATTGAGTCTCCTGGGGATATTGTTTAGTTGCCCGCTGTTTGTGTTGCTACAGTACTTGAAGACTGACTTGGAAGAACTTTTTGGATTACAGTGGTGCAACCGTTATGAATTTTGCTGGCTGAATTACCCGCTGAGAGCAGTGGACTATAGACTGGTCTGGCTGGCTACGGTGGTGGGTGCCTGGTGTTTAGAGCTCCTATGGGGATAGATGGTACCAGCCAGAGGGCTGGTAAATAACTCTCTCTCCTGTGCTACACTGCTGTTGCCTAGTTTTACTGGGCAACATCGGTAGGCTTAATGGGGTGCCTCTTTTTCAATGGCCCTGTCTTCAAGCTGTGCTGGGTCAGTAACATTTACATCCAAAGCTTCTCTCCTTTTGGTTTGACCCTCAACAGGTATGCTGTACTCCTTATCTTGCTCCAGACTAGTCCATCTTCAGGTACTGTAACTATTTCTATTTTGGAGGCAGTGAGAGAGCCTCGGTGGATTTCAACACTTGTTAAATTCAGTTTTTGTAGCAGTGAGAGGGCCACACTTCATGGATATTCTTACAAGGGTTGGGTGAGAGCTACTCTTGTTGTATAAACTCTAAAGGACCTGGCAAAAGACATTTGATATATCTTACTGGACATTAATAAGTAATTTAATCTAGAGCTGTGGCCATCTTAATCCTAATTTTTTGGACTGTTGTTTTTGGGGTTTTAAATTCTGGGGTGGGTCGGGATTGTTTTTTGTCTTTATTTAGTTAATTTACTTGGTTTGTTACCTCTTATAGCTTAGGGTATAAGAGTATTGTTATTAAGATTAGATTTATTTGTTTTATTTGGAGTGGGTTCTTGATTTTAGCCTGTTTGTTTGTTTTTTTACCTCTTTGCATAGCATTATAATGTGTTGGGGAGGTTTAGCAATGGTCAGGCACTATTCCCCACCAGGCTCATGGAATTACATCCCTTTGAATGTCTCCCACTATCATCCGACACCATATTTTAGGTGCCGTGCTTTGGATATACTTAGAAAGTGTAAAAGAAAGGGGAGAGCTGGGCCTGGTGGGGGACAGCAAAGGGGAGGGTGGATTGGAGTCATGGGGTCCAGGAGATTCCCTGGGGTGAAATGGAGTCAGGATAGAGGTTTTCCCTGTCTTGTCTCCCTACCCAAGGTCTCTGACGTTAGTGGGAAGGTGCCGAGGTCTTCCCTAATAACTCATCCTACCTTGGCGGTGTTATACAATGCCAGATCTATTTAAAACAAGACAGCTATTATAGCTGATCTTGTTGGAACAACTGATCTGGCTTGCATCACCAAGACCTGGCTGGATGAAAATGCAGGCCCTGTATTGGTCTCAGCAACTCAGGACAGGTTCTCAGTGATACACCGTCCAAGGTTGGATCGCAGGGGTGGGGGTGTGACCATTATGTTTAAAACTGAGCTGGGCCTTGTGGACATGCCATTGGTAAGTACCAGATCCTTCAAATATATCCTGGGAGAGCGTGTAGGTTGCGGGATTCTCCTCATCTACCATCCACCAGGAAATGGAGGAGAATTCCTGCAGGAGATAGCAGACTTCATTGTCGATATAGTGTTGAGGTCTCCCAGATAGTTCTGGGGGACTTCAATGCCTGGGTCAATGATGAACTCTCACATTTTGGTCAAAATCTCCTCCAGCTGATGACGACATCGGGCCTCACACAGGTAGTTACCTCCTCGACCCATGTAGGGGGTCATTCGTTGGATCTGATCTTTCTTTTGGGTATTGACATAGCTGATCTGGGGGTGGAACCAGTCAGCTGGTTTGACCATCACACCATAAGGTTCAGCTTCAGGGCCCCCCAATAGATCTGACCCTACAGAGATAGTTCAGTACTGCCCTTTAAGGGGGGGGTTACCCCTAGTGACCTATCAGCAGTGCTGGACCTTTTGAGTTTGTCGGGTGAATGCATGAGTCCAGATGATCTTGTACTAGCCTATAATAAGGCTGTGGGAGATGCTCTGGACAAGATTGCTCTGTTTGTGTTCGGCCTCTCACCCTTCGCCCAAGGAGTCATTGGTTTGATGGCTTCTTGAAGGAGTTGAGGCGAGTTGGCCAAAAGATGGAGAGAGCCTGGTGAAGGTTTGGCCATGATGCTGACAGGCTTAGGTTGATGGCACATTATGATAGCTATCAATCAGAAATCACCCATAAGAAGGCAGAATTCCTGTCCAGGGAGATTTCTGTGGCATAGAATTGACTGGCTCAGCTTTTCCAGACTGTTGACAGATTGTGTAATCCAATCTGTCTCCAGCCCAGAGAAGCTTTTTCTCAGCTGAGATGTGAGGAGTTTGCTCGATTCTTCGCAGATAAGGTTGCCAGCATCAGGTCTGGCATTGGTCTGACCTCTCCTATGAGGGATTGTAGTGGTCAACAGGAAGTGGCATGCATTCAGTCTATCTGGTCAGATTTCTGCCGGCTGGAATTTCATGGACATTGTGAAGATCATCCAAACAATGCGCCCAACCAGTTGTAGGTTGGATCCGGGCCCTACACCCCTTTTAGTGGGATGTGTAAATGTTATCTGCCCGATCCTTGCTGAAATTGTCTGGAAGTCCTTGGAGAGGGTGGTCTTTCCTGACTCCCCCAAGGAGGCGGTCGTTCGACCACTCCTTAAGAAATCCTCCTTGGATCCAGACTGTCTAGCCAACTACCTGCCTATCTCTAACCTGCCATTTGTTGGTAAGGTTATTGAAAAGGTGGTTGCATTGCAATTGGATGATCATCTTACAACTCACAATGTCTATGATACTCTCCAGTCTGATTTTAGGAAGAAGCATAGCACAGAGACTGCTCTTGTCCAGGTATTGAATGACCTCCTAATGGCTAGAGATCAAAAGGCATGTACCATTCTGGTCCTTCTTGATCTCTCTGCTGCATTTGACACTGTAGACCATGGTGTGCTGCTGGAGCACCTGCGGCTCTTTTGTGGGCTGTCTGGTATGGTCCTTAAATGGTTCCATTCGTACCTCACGGGCCGATCTCAGGGAGTTGCCACTGGAATTTATTCCTGTGGTGCTCATTCCCTGCTCTGTGGGGTGCTGCATGGCTCCATTTTGTCCCCCATGTTGTTTGCAGTGTACATGCTGCCATTGGGAGATATCATCAGGCGATGCAGTCTGAGTTTTCACTGCTATGCAGATGACACTAAGCTGTATATGTCCTTTCTGCCCAGACAGAATGATGCACTCTCAGTGCTAAGTAATTGCCTTACTGAGATCAGAATCTGGATGAGATCTAGCTGGTTGAGACTGAATCCAGACAAGACTGAAGTGCTGGTAGTGGACCCAAGTCATCTGGGGGCAGGTTTGGGGGCTGGACAACCATCAGGCTTGTTGCTTGGCTCACTACCTCAGACCGGTTGCGTAACCTGGGTGTTATTTTTGATGATGGTCTGACTCTAAAATCTCAAGTGTCAGCTGTCGTCAAATCCTCTTTTTGCCATCTGAGGAATATTGCCCAGGTGAAACACCTGGTTCCTCTGGATGATCTTCTAACATTGGTCCATGCCGTTGTCACTACCCATCTTGATTACTGCAATTCCCTCTACCTAGGGCTACCAGGGGTTGATATCGGCCACTTGCAGCTGGTGCAGAACGCGGCAGCCAGGCATTTGTCTGGGACCTCTAGGACCGGTCATATTATACCTGTGCTCCATGAACTGCACTGGCTGCCTTTTCAGTGGTAGATGACCTTTAAGGTTAGCTTGCTAACCTTTAAAGCCCTACATGATCAGGGACCCAGCTACCTGCAAGATCTCTTGATACCCTACTGCTCTCTCCATCCTCTCCGATCCACTGAAGAGGGATTGCTGGAGATTCCCAGGGTACGATTGAAGACATCTGGTTCTCGTGCATTTTTGTTTTCAGCTCTGACCCTGTGGAATTCTCTACCTCATCGGTTAAGAGAATGCCTGACCATTGATAGGTTTAAAACTGAGTTAAAGACATTTATTTAATTTAGCCTTCCCTACATATGGATAATCTGTTTTTATTGTTCTTATTTTTTTAATCTTATCTATATTTGTTGTATTTGGTTTTAAGTACAGCACCTTGGCTTTGAAAGGCACTATAAAAATAAGTTAGTTTGATTTTATTTTGTTTTATTTGATGATGCGGCCCTTGGTTTCTATAAAATAAACCAAAATGCAAATACATTTAATTATATATTGATTTTGTAAGTTTCATATGTTAATTATTTTTTTCTTTTAGTTAAAACTTAATACAGAATAAAAGAGTAACTAAAAAACCTGAGCCCAGGTTCTTCATTGGTAGATGTGTAATATTAAATTGAAATGATCTTATTATCAGGGTCCCTGGTGTTCTGCGGCAGAATTTTCTGATTTCTGCAGCAGGGCTCCTTGACTTCTGCGGCAGCATTTTCTGATTTCTGAGGCATGATTTATTCATTTCCCTGGCAGAATGCAGTCCTGTCATTGGCTAAATATGATGCGATGTCATCGATGACATCATATGCTGAGCATAGAGGAGGGGCTTCAGGATAAATGAGGTGGGAAAGAAAGCCTGACACTATGGAAAAACAGCATATTTATTTAAAATTCACCAAAAATAATGAATTCTGTGGCACTATATATATTCTGAGGCATGATGCAAATTCTGTGGCAAATTCTGCAACTGCAGAACCTCAGAATTCCAGGGGCATTGCTTATTATGAATTAAAGTCACTCAAGTCATTGAGGCAATGCTGAACTGACAAGTCTCACTCACAATAGTCAAGCCTGATTAAATTCTCAGAAAAAAAAAAAATTCTTCTTAGGCATGAAGCCAAGCCACAAACACTTGTAAAAATGTCTCTAACAGCTGTCTGCACTTCAATTATATTACTGGCCTTGTTCTTTGTTTCAGACAACAACAAAGTTGCAAAATCAACTTAAATGTCTAATTAAAATAAACCACTACAAAAGCTTCCTTACTCATTTAACTGTTTAGTGTTTAAAACTCTTCACTACATCTTGAAACCTGACTTTGTTTTTAAAATGTATGGATAGTGTCTATTAACCTCTAGTTTCAATCAGTTTATAACCTAATAATCCCATTGTTATGAAATCAGTATGCTGTAAAGCTTGCTTAACTATATCATAATAATGGGATTACAAGATAGAATGTCACCACCTATCAATATTCATGGAAAGGAAAGGTGATCTGCTGTTTGGACATTCTTTCAAAACACACGCATTCCATTCAGACAGTTACAGACCCACTGCACTATAGATTGCAATGGCTAATTTCAGCACTTCAGTTGCTCAACATTCAAACCAGGAGGCATTCATAGCCGAGCAGGAGAACAAAAAAGCACATTGAAAAAAACAGTATTTTTTCCCACAGTGGCTAATTTCTCCATACACTATAAAATACAATGCCTGAGCAATGGTGGTCAACCATGGATGTAATCACCTCTTGCAGTTGCCATGACAACTGTAAACCTCTCGAGATGCGCTCTTGAGGTTTACTTGGTTGCCCTGGCAACTGCTTGAGGAGATTATACCATGGTTAACCACTGTTACTCAGGCATTACCTTCTATATTATTTACTGCGGCAAATCTGAGCTGACAAGTCTCACTCACTACCCTGACAAGTGAATTCTCAGAAAAAAAATCAATTCTTTGTTATAGAAACCAAGGACCAGAGTCAGGCTGCACGGGCACCTATCTGAATCAGTCAGTGACCACTCCACTATTTATTGCATAAGGCATTATGGTGGCGCTAGTAATCTAGGCCCAAAGGACATAATTTACTGTAACTGTAAAAACTTAAAATTCCTCAGCAGTCCTGCAAGATCTCTTATGTATTGACCAGGTCCTTTCTGGACATGATACCTGATGTGAACTGTGCACTGGACCTCTTTATTTCAAAGTTTGTGGCAGTACTTGATTGCCATACCGCTATTACCTGACACAGGGCCAAAAAACTTAATTCCAAATGGCTTGCTAATAGCCATTTCAAGTTAACGAAGGACAGAGACATTGCTTGAGGTACATGTAAGAAAACAAACTTGCACTCAGATTAGATTGTGTACAAATATTTACAGAATAAACGCAAACACAACCTTAATATGGCCAAAAGTGTATATCGCAAAGCACAGCAGACAATCTTAGTACCCCCATAAATTCTGGGGGCTTGATCTCAAAGGTTGATGCCGGGCTCTTACACAAGCCCAGCATCAGTCCCTGCACTGTGCTGGACACAGTGGTGTACCTTGCACCCTATTCTACAAGGTTGCACACATTTGTGACACTTAACCCTTTTTATGGCAGCTTGCACCAAATATTTGACACATAACCTCATAAAATGGTCAGCACAGTTAGAACTTGGGGCAAGAGGCATGCGGGATTGAGAATCCTGATTCCCGGCCAGGGACTGCTGCAAGCTCCATGGCCCATGAGTTTGGCACAGCCAGGGCTTGTGCCAGTCTAAATCTTTTGAGAATTGGACCTTGGAACTACATAAACTCTATGCTTAACCCCAGAACTGCCACCTCCTCTCCCTGTTTTGAAGTGAATGGCCTCAAGCAAAGTATTTCCAAATCTCTTGCTGATTTGTTCAATGACCATTTCTGCAACCTCAAGAAATACAGACTCCCCTCATGGAGCACAGTGTGTCCTCTGCATTCCAGCATGCCTAACTCATGGCCATTCTATCCCATTTTATTTTAAGAAAGTCACTCTCAGTGAAGTCCGCAAACTGCTGCTTTATATAAAAGGTGACAAATTTGATGGCTACAATGCCTACTTCCCAAATTCCTTAAAACTGCAGCCACACAAATTTCTGTCCCTGGCTCCAATATGTTTAATCTTTCATTTAAGTCCCAGAAAATCTCTAACATCTGGAAATTGGCCTCTTTAGTACCATTGCACTAAAAAGGCAAGCAGACTGTCTTGGACAACTACAGGCCTATTTCCATACTATCAGCTTTGGCTAGGGTGCAGGAGAGGATAGTACATAATCAGCTCATGTCCTGCTTGGACCAGCACAGGGCACTCTGTCATGAGCAACTTGGCTTCAGGTCACAGAACATGCACAGTGTTGTCCAGCTTCATGGATGCTGTACACCATGCTATGGACAATGAACTGCTGCCATGTTTGTGGATCTCATTAAGGCCTTTGGTTTGGTGCACCATGATTTGCTCATACAGAAGCTGACTGTGCTGGCACTGAGGGCACAGCTATTCTGTGGTTCTCTGACTAACTGCAAGACAGGTCACAGCTTGTCAAAATTGGTAAAGTTTTGGCCAGAGCAAACACTATCACCTGTGGGGTCCCCCATGCATCTGTTCTAGTCCCTCTCCTATTTAATATTTTCATCAATTACTTACCCAGGATCTGTAATACTGCCAAAACTCTTCTGTATGCAGACGATGCACTCATCTTCGTGCATTGGAAAGACACAATTACTATTAATGTAGTCCTTGGGCACAACTTCTGTTCCTTTCAACAGTGGCTCACAAATAAGAAACTGGTCCAAAACATCCCTAAAATAAAAGCCATGTTACTTGGTTTGCCTCCAAAGGTGTTTCTGAGCCCCTGATCAGGGCTCCTGTGCTGAAACCTCATCCACAGTTCGGTTCTGCAACCACTGTACGAGCCCACTGACCACCCACCAAACAGCAAGCTTCCAGGAGTGAGGAAAGGTATGCACTGCTTGTAGATGATCAGCCCGGTCGTACCCATACCAGTGATTTGCTGGTGCTATCTTTTTTTTTTCATTAGCATTTTATACTTATCAGCCACTAGAGGGACACTTGTAATAAGGAGAAACCTATTGTACTAGTACTGCATTTTGGTATAGTCACACTTTTTCATTAGTTCCTCCTAGATATCCTCTCTGCCCACATTTTTCTACCCCTGTCTTTTTCAGTAGCTCATTCATGGTTTAAGACACTACTGCTACTATTTTGTTTTTTTGCACTCCATCCATGATTCTTTTCCCATCTCTTGTATTGCTACTGCTCTAACCAATTTGTCAATTAAGCGTTCTGTCAACCACTATTGTATCGCCTTTCATTCAGCACCCTAGTTGCAGTACTGATATCTTTCAGCAACCATTATGGAATGAAACATCTAAATCAATTGCTTCATTCATGGAAAGGGACCTGGGGGTAGTCATATCAGATGACCTAAAGGTGGGCAAGCAATGTGAGAGGGCATCAAGGAGGGCTGCAGGGATACTGGGATGCATAGGGAGAGGCATCACCAGCAGAAAACAAGAAGTTATTATCCCTCTGTACAGACAGCTGGTGAGACCCCATCTGGAGTACTGCATGCAGTTCTGGAGACCCAATCTCTGCAAAGACATAGACAGGATGGAAGCTGTCCAGAGGAGGGCAACTAAAATGGTGCAGGGTCTGCACCAGAAGACATATGAAGAGAGACTTAAGGAGCTTAATATGTATGGCCCGAGGAAAGGAGGAGAGGGGACATGATAGAAAACTTTCAAGTACCTCAAGGGAATCAACAAAGTCCAAGAGGGTAGCATCTTTCAAAAAAAGAGGTGTGCAAGAACAAGGGGGCACAATTTGAAGATAGAGGGGGTGGCTCAGAGGTAATTTAAGGAAGTATTTTTTCACAGAGAGGGTTGTGGATGCATGGAACGGCCTTCCAGAGGAGGTTGTGGAGTCAAAAACAGTGGAGGAATTCAAGCATGCATGGGACAGTCATAAGGCAATTCTATGGGGTGGGGGTAGGAAGAAGTAGGCTGCTGGTTAACTAGAATCTGCAGCTTATCCATTAGGTAGGGAAATGGGCAGTCTGGGTGGGCCAAACGGTCCTTATCTGCTGTCAAATTCTATGTTTCTATGTTTCTATCCTTGGTTTGCATTAATCCCACTAAACTACATTCTATAATAATTCTTTGGACAATGTTGAATTCTCCCACCACTAGCATTAAGAGAGGGCCAGTGTTATCTTGTTATCTAGTAATGGACATGTGACACATCACAAGACATTTTCTAAATCATTGCGATTCTGGCTGAAACAAATTATTGTCATGCTCTTGCTATACTCAGGCAATATAGAACTACACCTGGGCCTTATCTCACCCATTGACTCCCCAACTGATTGTACTTCAGCTAAGGGACTAAAAATGATGCTCATCAATATCTGCAGTCTGCAAAAGAAATTGACTGAAGTTCAAGCCTGGGTATCCCACACCAATCCAGATATTCTTGTTGTAACATAGACTTGGTTAAAGGTATCCACTTCAGGTCATTTGCTAGCTCTACCCTCCTATTCCCTGTTTTGGGTTGATAGGGCAACAAGGGGGGGTTAGGGGGGCTATCTACGTCAAAGACAGGCTGTCTATAACTGTTCTCCATGCCATCTCAATACCTCAAGAGTTCAAATGCCTTACCTTAAAACTTTCCATATCAGCTGCTGAATCTATTACTATAGTAGTAGGATGCTACAGGCCACCTTCAGGGGGATTAGAGCTCCTATCACACTTACATAACTTTTTAGACTTTAACACAAACAAATCCATCATTTTAGGTGATCTAAATTTTCACTGGTTCACCATTAAGTCAAACTCACTAAAGAATCCTTACAATGGCTTCAGTTTGCATCAAATAATTAATGAGCATAGGAGACCCAACTGCAAGAATCACCTTAAAAGTTCACTCTTAGACCTCATTATCACTAATATGCCACACAAACTTAGTCAAGCAGCTGTTTTTCACAACAACCTCAGTGACCACAATGTAATTGTGTGCATCAGGAACATACCCAAATCTACAAATACTGATAGTTATGTCACTAAAAGGAGCTTTAGGAGGTTTAATCCAACAAACTTTCTGACTGACTTAAATCAGTTAAGGTGGCAAAGCTTCTAATAAGCACCTTCCATCAATGAGGCCGTAAACATTTTTAACTCTTTGCTCACACATGTAATTAATAAGCATGCACTGCTGCTCAAGTGCAGATTAAAGAAAGCATCTTGTCCATGTTTCAATGGAGCTATCAGCGATGCCTTAAAGAAGAGAGACAAACTCTGGTCAACTGACAGGAGGACCAAATCCCATGCAGACTGGACAGCTTTTAGAGCTTGTTGGAATGACTGCACTAAGTTGATAAGAGAGACTAAAGAGAATTATTATCTGATTGCCCTGGAGTCTGCCAAAGGGAATCCCATCAAAATCTGGCATACAATCAAATCAGTGGAAGGGGGCAAAGCTCCACCTTCATTGTCCCCAAAAATGTATTCCAACGGTACTTCTATTATTGACAAAACCTCAATTATAGATGAATTCAACAAATATTTTGCTACTGCAGGACTCTCATTTGAGTCCTGTCAGGCAGCTACCCTACGCTCCTCTCTCACCTAAGACTCTTTGAGTGCTAAGCCCCTTATACAGGATATCTTTTCCTTTGAGCCAATATCCTAAGAACAAGTCGAAGATCAGATACTGAAATTGGATGTTAGTAAGAGAGCTGGGGCAGATTGCATCGATCCATTCTTTCTGAAACTTGGATATCATTTATGACTGCCCCTATCACTCATTTATTCAACATGTCCCTGTCAGAAGGTTTAGTGCCACAAGTATGGAAGGTAGCCCACATACTGCCCCTTTTTAAATCAAGTGACCCTAGTGACTTATATAACTATCGGCCTATCTCTATTCTGCTGGTACTGTCCAAAGTACTCGAGAAACTGCTTGACATTCAGATTAGGGATTTCTTGGACAATCCACTGCAGTCAGGCTTCAGGAGTCACCACAGTACCACATCCGCCCTAGCTAAAGTATCTAATGACTGGTTGGTAGCTATGGACCACAAGAAAATCACGGGGGCTGTGTTCTTAGACCTAAGCAAGGCCTTTGACACAGTCGATCACAGTCTTCTTCAGGAGAAATTAAAAGATTATGGCCTTGGGCCTTCTGTGTCAAATTGGTTGGCCAGTTACCTGGTGGATCAAAAGCAGCAGATTAAGACCAATGGGACTTTATCCACCTTACTTCCCTTGGTGAGAGGGGTCCCTCAAGGCTCAATACTGGGCTCCCTGCTCTTTCTAATATATGTCAACAATCTAGGTAATAACATTACCCACTTAAAACTTCACTTTTTTGCAGACAACACAGTCCTCTATATCTCTAAACCTACATTCCTAGATGCCTCCTCTGTGCATCAATCAGACTTTAACCAACTGCAACTTAATCTACTGCACTCCAAATTTCTATTAAATACCAACAAAACCTAAATGAAGCATTTTCACTATGCCAGATCATCATCCTTACACTGCCCACCAATGTCTGTCATTTCCTTGCTTGGTGATAAGCTTCAGATTGTGGCTAAGTTTAAATACTTAGGCTTCCTCCTTGATTTTAAGCTCTCCTTCCTTCCCCACATTGAAACCCTTTCTAAAAAGCTTAAACTAAGGTTGGGCTTTTTCTACAGAGATAAGGCCTTGTTTTCCCAAAATTCCAGGATAAGACTGGTCCAGTCCACCTTCCTCAGTCTCCTGGACTATGAAGACATCATTTACAAAAATTGTGCAGTCACCCATTTGCAAAAACTTGATACACTTTTTCATAGAGCCATCCATTTTGTCATTAATGCCCCTGCAAGAATACACCATTGCACCCTATATGCAGCAGTGGAGTGGACCTCTGTGACTACCAGGAGACTCTTACATGTTTATCTATAGGCATATAAATTTCTCTTGAACAAACTCCTGTCCTACATCATTGGTCTTATTTCTAACCCCCAAACTCCTTATGCTCTTAGAAATATATGTTAGATTTCCTTAGATACTGTATGCACAAGGTTTGTACCTAATTTGGTCAACTGGCAATTAGTTATGCCCTCCCTTCTGCTTGGAAAACGCTTCAATCGTCCCTTAAATTGAGTACCCGCATTACTCTAAGGCATTCAAAACTCAAATAACCAATCTAATTAATGATGCTTGCCACTGCAATTAATCCAGTAGAGCTCACTTACCTCTAAACCACCACTGTTGTATACTTGTCTTAGATGCTAGCCTGTTTTCTCCTCTCCACCATTTGCCCATTATACCAAACTCTCAATAGTACTACAGTTTGTCTAATGATTTTTCTCCTGTTGCTTTGTATATATGTATATATTTACTGTTTTGTCCAGTATCACTCTATGATTGCCTTGTAGTACCACTGTAATTATTCCTATTTATATTGTTTATGTATATACCATCCTCATGTATTGATTATATGTTTCCCAGCATTGCCTGTTCACCCCTGCCTTGTATAGCTCATATTGTACATTTTGTTAAATAGTGTCTGCTAATTAATTTTGTATCCCCATATTGATTGTATGTATGGTTTGTTATGGTTAAAAAAAGGGTCCTCCTTGAAAATGAGCTTGCTCAATGGATATTTCCCTTCACAATGAACTTGAACTTGAGAAGATTTTTGCAAGACTTCATTATCTCAACCTTTGATGGAGTGAAACTGGAACTAGTTACTGAATTAAAATACCTTGGTGTTGCCATTGATCCCCACCTCACATTTGATGCTCATATGACAAACAACATAATAACTGTTCATCAAAAACTATTTCTGCTCTATCATATTGCAAAGTACCTGGCACCCAACACTAAAGTCAGAATTGCCCAATGCTGCATACTCCCCCATCTCAGTATGGCTCCATTGTTACAGATGCCATTCCCCTCACAAGCCAGACAAAGAAAAGAGTCTTAACCTACAAGGTTGCCAAATTTGCATCCTCATAGGGTCCATGGCCCCACCACTGCCCAGCTTTGAATGACATGGTTGGTTGCAATCCGAAACCAAAGCCCACTTATCCCTAGCAAATTTCATATACAAAATTCTGGCTGGAAATGCTCCCAATTCCTATTCAAGCTATTCACATACATGGGCAACACCTTCTCTCATTCCTCTGCAAACAATCTATTAAAAGTTCCATTCATGCACACTGGCATGGGCCAAAACATTTTCTGATACAGAGCAGTATCTTTCTGGAACAGCATCCATTTTGCTATCTGAGCTGTCCCTTCCCCTAAAATGTTCACTGCTAAGCTAAAAGAACATCTTGAAGAGTCTAATGGGTGTACCTGCTTTGCATGACTTACAAAACACTGTTGCCTTAGTGTGCCATCGGAATTCCTTACTTTGGCACTATGTCACTTCATTTTGTATTACCCACAGAGCCCTAGTGAGAAATTCTTGGGTAGAGTACTTTCTGTTTTTGGTTTATTAAATGTTAAAAATGCAATATCTACACACTTCTTTTAGAAACATAGACAATAATGACAAAAAAGAGCATTGAATAGTGGTGTGGTACCCAAAGACTGGAAAAAGGCAAAAGTGGTTCCACTTCACAAATCAGGCAGTTACGAAGAGGCTAGTAATTGCAGAACCTCACGTCTATAGTAGGGAAATTAATGGAGACACTACTCAAATAGAGGATCATAGCATTCCTAGAAACTAGTGGCCAACAAGACCCTAAACAGCACGGTTTCACAGCAAGTAGGTCATGCCAGACAAATCTGCTCGAGTTTTTTTGACTACGCTATAAAAATTTTGGATGACGATGGGGCAGTAGATGTAGTCTACCTAGACTTTAGTAAGGCCTTCAACTCAGTTCCACACAGAAGGCTGGTAAAGAAGCTCGACTATACAGGGTTTGGTCCAGAAGTAGTCAGATGGGTACAAAACTGGTTACAAGGCAGAACCCAGAGGGTACAGGTTAATGGAACATAATTAACGGAAGGCAGGGTGACCAGCAGGATGCCCCAGGGCTCAATGCTGGCGCCTCTGCTTTTCAATGTTTTTATAGCAGACATCGATGACGGACTGGAAGGGAAGGTGTGTCTGCTTACAGATGATACCAAACTAAGTAACAGGGTGGGCACATCAGAAGGAGTGAAGAAGATGGAAGCTGCCCTCAGGAAACTAGAAGAATGGTCTGGAGTGTAGCAGCTGAAACTTAATGCCAAAAAGTGCAAGGTCATGCACATAGGAAAGAAAAATCCAAGAAAGGAGTATTACCTAGGAGGTGAAAGACTGGTAGCCTCAAACCAGGAATGAGATCTGAGAATCATAATCTAGGATGACTTGAAGGTTAATAAGCAGTGTGAGAAGGCAACATTGAAGGCCAACAGAATGCTGGGCTGCATTGGGAGGGGAATGACAAGCAGGAGGAGAGGGGTGGTACTACCACTGTATAGATCGCTGGTCAGGCCTCATCTGGAATACAGAGTCCAATTCTGGAGACCTCACCTCAGGAAGGACATTGATTGGGTAGAAACAGTACAGAGAAAGGCGACAAAAATGATTCAGGGTCTGAGGTACATGTCCTACGAGGAAAGACTTAGGGAACTGAATATGTACTTCCTGAAGTAGAGAAAAGAGAGAGGGGACGTGATTGAAACATTCAATCACATAAAATGCATTAACAAGGTACAGGCACAGGAAATTTTTCACTTCAAGAAGGGCTCCAGGACCAGAGGTCATGACCTAAGGCTGCAAGAAAGGAGGTTCTCTGCCAACACCAGGAAGTTTTTCTTTACAGAAAGAGTGGTGACACCTGCCACAGCCTGCCTTAAGAGGTTATAAGGGTCAACACTGTGGGGGGATTCAGGAATGCATGGGATAGACATAAGGGAGCCCTGACTACAAAGGGCAACTAGAGTGTCAAAATAGGCCTAAAACAAATGGGCAGACTAGATGGACCTAGCGGTCTCCTTCTGTCATCAACTTCTATGCTTCTATTGATCCATCCAGTCTGCTCATAAAACCCTAACAAACCTGGTATCTGTTCTCCATACAGGGTTGTAACTCACACTATCCATCCCCCATTATCACTGCCCTACTGCTACCACACTGAGCAACCACTAAGCCCTTCACTTTGTCTCAGCCATGTTTCAAACTGTTGATGGTTTTGAAGTCCAGCACAACAGCTGGCAGATTGTTCCATGGCTGTACCATGTTGTCTGTAAAATAGAACTTTCTCAGTCCCCTCTTGACCCCCCCATAAGTTTCTACTCTTGACCTCATGTTTTTAAACTGCTGCTTATGCTAAATAGTTCCTTGCAGTTTGCCTTGCCTATTCCTCTGAAGGTCTCTATCATATCTCCCCTCTTTCATCTGGCCTCCAGTGAGTACATATTCAGTGTCTTGAGTCGATCCTCATAAGATCTGCCTCACCGGCCCTGAAACATTTTGGTCACCCTATGCTGCACTGTCTACAGCCTGTCCTTATCTTTCCTTAGATGAGAACTCCAGAACTGAGCACAGTACTCCAGGTGGGGCCTCAGCGGTGATCTATGGAGAGATAGTAATACTGTCTTCTTTCTGCTGTCAATATCCCTTCCTATAAACCCTAGGATGTAGGCCTTGGTACACTGGCTTGATTGTTTTAGGGAATCACTGATGATGACCCCAAGTTCTCCTTCCTCAGAGGTGGTACCCAGCTTTATTTCCCCCATCCAGTACTTTATCCTGGTGTTATTCCTATGTGCATCACCTTGCATGTTTTGGCATTGAATTTCAACTGCCAAATCTTTGACCACCTCTCTAGCCTTTTGAAGTCTATCTCTGTCTCTCTAACCTCCTCCTCCTCACTATCTACCTTCCCACAGAGTTTAATGTCATTTCATTTACAAAGGCACACATCTTACCCTGGATTCCTTCTCTCATGTCGCTGATCAGCATATTGAAAAGGACTGGACCCAGGACTGATCCTTGTGGCACCCCTCTGGGGACCTCCCTCTATTCTGATTTGACTCTGTTAGCTGAAACTCTCTGCTGCCTCTCTTCCAACCAATTTTTCACTCATTTACCTGTGACCAGATCCTCTAGCTTCTTCACCAAACTTCTGTTAGGCATTCAGTCAAAAGCTATGCTGAAATCAAAAAAGAGTAACTCCACAGAGGGGCCCTTATCCACTACCATTGTTACCTAATCAAAGAATACTATTAAGAAGATCTGACAAGACCTCACTGCCTTAAAACCATGCTGTTTACTATTTTGGAGTCCTTTGCTCTCCAGGTAGTCCCTGAGGTCCTCTTTGACTAGTATCACCATCAGTTTTCTCACAACAGAGGTATCACTGACAGGTCTGTAATTATCTTGTTACTTCTTACTGCCCCCCCCCATGAAGCAGAACTACATCTGCAACCCTCCAGTCTTTTGAAACTACCCCTGTCTGAATTGAGCTATTGAACAGCCCTAACAGGGGTTTAGTTTGCCAATTCCTTGAGCATCCTTGGAGGTATCCCATCTGTCCCTGGGGTCTTATCTATCTTTAGGGCTGCAAGACCTTTCTGAACCCTTTCACTGTTAAATACTTTTTTTTGAAATTAAGAAAGCTTTATTGAATTTTTAATATTACAAGGCAAACCAGGTGAAACAAGACATGAATTCACCAGTCATATCAGAACTATCCCCTTCCCGGTAATTCCCACCCTCCCCTAGAGTGTGCCCATCAAGAAGTGTTAATAATAAACAAGACAAAGCAAGTGAGGGAGCATGAGAGGTGTAGAGAAAATCAATTCAGATATAAATCAAAAAGCTTGCCCCACTTTTTGGTAAAGAGAGGTAATCTGTGACATGTACTGGCAATTAAATGTTCTATCCTCAGACAGAAGGAGAGCTTGCATAGCCATTCTTGGGTATGCAATGGGGGAATGGTCCAGCCAATGTTTAGGGACCAGTTTCTTCACTGTTAGTGAGATGAGAGCCATATGATATCTTCGCTCCTTAACCACAATTTGAGTATAATCCCCAATGATGCAAATCTCTGGGGAAAAGAGACCCTCTAAGCCTAACAGGGGGTCAACACAAGACTCAGTCAGATCCCATAAAGGTGAAACCTTCTCACAAGACCAGAAGAAATGCAAAAGTATGCCTTCTTCTTTATCACATCTGAAATAGGAGGGAGCGCTGATATGGCCCATCTTGGCCAGCTTGACAAGGGTATAATACATGTTATTTAACATATGAAATTGGGTAAGTCACAGGCGGTCTTGAGTGGTATATCTATAAAGATCTTTCCAGATACATTCCCATTTAAGAGTAGCATCTGGTAGAAGGGCCTCCCAAACCCCAAGCCTGTGGGTGACACTGAGTAGAGCTTATCAAGCAAAAGAGAATAAAGCAAGGCAGTACCATGGGGTTTACTAGCTAAGTTTTGAAACTGTACAAGAAGCCCTTCTAGTCCAGAGGGAAACACTGTTAAATATGTGCTACTTCATCTCAGCAATCCCCATTATAGCTGCCTTAATGCCACTCTCTGGCCACTCTCTGGCAGAGACCCTCTGTCTTCCCTTGTGAATACAGTGCAGAAGCATCATTAAGAATTGCTGTTTTTTGCCTATTCTCTTCAATTACCCTACCACCCTCTATTAGGTTAACAATTCCTCCTTCCTTTTTTTCTTTTTTCCCTAATATATATAAAGAACTGGTTTTCCCCTCCCTTGACCCGCTCCGCAATACGTAGCTTTCTGTCTGCCTTTGTTTCTTTGACCTCCCACATTTCCCTTATTCTCATTTGGTACTCTACTCATTCTTTCTCTCCTTGTTTTCCTTGTGCCTGGTGAAGGTCTTCTTTTTGTCTCTCACTGCTTCACTGACATTTCTGAAGAACCACATATTGGTCTCTTGAAACTGTTTCTCTTGATTACCATTCTCAAGCAAGGCTTTTTTGTGTCAAGAATGGCCCCCTTGATTGACCCCATCTTTCTTCCACATCCCTAATGCTGGCCGCTCTGACTAACTTGTCCCACATCAGCTAATTTAGGACCTCAGCTTTTTTGAAACTACAGTATATACAATAATGAATTGTGCATTGGTAGGCACAGTGCATGTGTGCAGAAAACCAGAATTGCTTGAAGTCCTCCACTTTTTTCACCTCCACCACTTCTGCTGGCAGTCTGTACAAGGTACCTACTAACATTTTGGTGAAGTAGTACTTCTTCATATCCCTCTTAAACTCCCCTCCAGTTTAATTACATGCCCTATGGTCCTGGTGCTCTTTCTCATTTGAAAGATACACTCTCCTGCACCTTGTTCATCCCTGTGAGGTACGTATAGGTCTCAATCGTGCCCCCCTCTCGCTCTCTTCTCTTCCAGGGTGTACATACTGTTATCCATGGACCACCACCCCGATTGGGCCCCTATCACAGTAATATTTAGGGCACAGGCACTTATCATATAAGCATGAGTGTCAGGATCTGGGTCCCACTGTTCTATTAGCATTGTTGCTACAAATTACAATGTGTATTGCTGTATTCTTGCTATATAATCACAATACTACATATATATGTGTGTGTGTGTGTGTGTGTATGTGTGTGTGTGTGTGTGTGTGTATTACAATGCCTTATATACAATTACCATGCTTTTATTACTAATAGTTCTACAATTGTATTTTACTAAGAATCATTATGTTATTTGCTATATTAACAATGCACTAAGGAGATACTGCTGTTTGGATTTTGTATAATTACAATCATTAGTTGTGCAATGCTGCTATCTTTAGGTTTAGTGCAGAATAGCAATTATGTGAGACACTGTAAGATGACCTTGACTATGAGACATGTATTTGTTTCATGATATCTTACTTTTATGCTAGATCAGCAAGTGTTCCCAGGCTAGTGCAAATCACACCATTTCTCTATTAGCCAATTATACAAGTTTATTATGTCTTTTTACTAGTTTCTATAGCAATAATCAGAGGTATAAGAATGACTGTTCTGTTTAGAACTCTTAGAGAAGAAGCTGATACTACCTAGGTAAGCACATTAGGAAGACCTGGTATTCTCCTCAGTGGTATTATTTTTATCACTGATTTGGTAATAAGCCTGTTTTATATACCAGAAATAAATTATTATCAGACTCTGGAAACCATATGTTTGTTGTTTCTCTATTCTGGCAATTCAGACAAGCACCTGCAATAGGGTAATATTTATTGGCCTAATTACAATACTGAGATCACGCAATCTCTCTTTGTAGGGCTCTTGTTGCAACTCCTACACCATTTTAGTTGCCCTCCTTTGAACTACTTCTGCCTTGTTTATGTCAACACCACCTGCCTCCTCCTGCTGGTGATACTTCTCCCTGTGCCTCCCAGCATCCCACTGGACCTAGTGCTTTGTTACACTGCCCTGCCATTTTGAAGTTATCAAATATGATAACCCCAAGGGTGATTTTCTGCTTAGTGACTGCCAATACTTTCTGCACCCCTACCCCAATCCGATACTCCGCTTCTGGGTTCTTATGCTAGGGTGCATGATTTAGCACTTTTTCATTGAACCCAAACTGCCATGCTCTTAACCATTTCTTGAGTTTCCCAAGGTCCTTACACATTCTCTCCACCTCATCTTGGGTGTCCACCTTATTACAGGTTTTGCTGTCCACCTCATTAGAGGTTTTGATGTTATCTGCAAAAAGCTATACCTTCTCTTCCAGTTCTTCTGCAATGTCATGTATGAAGACATTGAAGAGGACCAGTCTCAGTTCTGAGCCCTGCAACACCCTGCTGGTAACTCTTTCCTCATTAAAATGATTGCCATTAATCAACACCTTCTGTCTAGAGATGTGTGAAATTAGAAAATTTCATTACGTGAAATATTTTGCAAACTTTGCACATTTTATGAAATATTTTGTGGGAGTGAAATGCAAAATTCCACGGTGAAATTTCACCTGCAAAACATGACATTTTGCCCAAAAAATGGCAAAATTTGGGCAAAATTCAGGTGAAATTTAGCACAGTTTCAAATTTTGTGGCAAACTTTTGTGTTTTGCTGGTAAAAAATTTCGCAGTCGGTGAAAAATTTAATGGAATGGCAGAATTTCGTGAAATGTTTCACATGGCAAAATTGCCAATTCTGCTGCAATTTTGTGAGCAAAATTTTATTTTACAACATCTCTACTTCTGTCACCCATCCATTAACCAGTTCCTTACCCAATTCATCACTTTAGAGCCTGCCCCAGGCTGCTCAATTTCTTTATCAGTCTCCTGTGTGGCACAGTGTCAAAGGCCTTGATAAAATCCAGATAGGCCATGCCCACTGCCCTTCCTTGATCTATTTCCCTGGTCACCCAGTTAAAGGAATCAATCATTTTCCACTGGCATGACCTCCTGCCCCCATGAATCCATGCTGCCTTTGGTCTTGTAGTTCACTGGAGTCAAGATACTCTACTAACTTTTCCATTAATAGGGTTTGCATTAGTTTATCCACCACCAATGTGTAGTTGCTAGCCACCCCCCAGTTGCTGCTGTTATGAAGAGGGACCACCTCTGCTCTCCTCAAGTCCTCTAGAACCATGCTTCTTTCCAGAAGGCTGTTGATTAAGGCCATCAGTCATGCAGCTAGTACCTCCCTGAGTTCCTTAAGTACCATTGGGTGTATCCCATCCAGTCCCATAGACTTGTCCACTTTCAGAGTTGCAAGTCCTTTCAGGACTTTTTCCTCTGAAAATTGACTTGTGTTCACCTCCCCCTCACCTTTGTTCCTGCTGTTCCTGGTTGTCTGCCCCCCCTCCTGCAACTGTGAAGACTGAGCAGATATACCTGTTCAGAATGTCTGCTTTTTCTTGATCCTCTTTTGAGCAGTCTCTCCCCACCACCCTCCTTTTCCTCACTATTCCTCCCATTGCATTCCTCTTCTCTCTTATGTACCTGAAGAAAGTATTATCCCCTTTGGCTATCCTTTACTCTATCTGTGCCTTTGCTCCTCTCACTGTCTTTCCAACTTCCCTCTGTTTTACTTGGTATGCCTTCCTCTCTTCCTTCATCTTGGTTTCCTTATATATCCTGAATGTTACCTTTTTTCCCTCATCACCTTGGACAGTTCCCTAGATAACAGTCTTTTCTACTTTTACTCACTTCCTTCATGCAAAGATTGGGTGCCTTAATTATTGTGCCCCTTATTTTTCCCATTGTGCTTCTACCCCTCCCTGGCAATCCTTCTATAAAGCAGTTTCTAAAGCAGTCTCTCATTTCTCTAAAGTCTGCCCTCTTAAAGACCAGGACCCTTGTCCTCATGTGGTTTGCCTCTGTTCCCATCTTGATGTTAATCCTCACTGTACAGTGATTACTGATATTTAGGGCACTGCCCACTGTGAAGTCTGCAATGCCATCCCTGTTTGTAAGTGTGGGGTCAAGAACTGCCTCAACCCTAGATGGTTCATTGACTAGATGCTAGAAAAAAGCCCCTTACATGGAGTCAAAGATAACCTTGCTTCTTGCCAAAGCTGCACTTGGAAGACTCCAATCAACATCTGGCAGATTGAAGTTGCCAGCTAGCAGCATCTCCCCCTTACTTACCACATTGATGATGGCTTCCCCCAAGTGCCTTATTCAACTCTTCTCCCTGTGCTGGAGGTCTCTACATCACTCCTGTATGGATAACAGCCCCGGTACCTGCCTCCAGGATAAACCACTGCACCTCCAGCCCTTCTTTTTCCTCTGGGTGCTCCTGTACTTCCATAACCTTGATTATTTCCTTTATATATAGTGCAACTCCTCCTCCCCATCTCCCTTCCATGTCCCTCCAGAACAGAAAATAGCCCGGTGTGGCCATGTCACAGGTATGGCTATCAGTGGATCATTATCCCATTATGGCCACCAAATACATGCTAGCTTCTACCATGATTGCTTCTTGGTCTAGAATTTTATTTCCTAGACTCTTTACATTGGTGAACATGGATCTTCATACCTTACTCCCTCCTGATATGCCTACATGCCTGATTCCCCCTGCTGCTTGTGCTTGTCCCTGAAGCTCCCCCAGCTCTCCTTCTTCCCTTTTTACCTCCTCTGTTTAATGTCTCCTTTACTCATTTCTTCTTGCTTTCCTGATTTGTATCCCCCTTGTCCCCACCGTTATCTTCTTACACCCCTGCCCGGGGGGAGCTTGCTCCCCTCTTGCTGCCCTCCCTGCTGGTTCATCATTCAGTGGTGCAATTGTTGCATCTCTTGAATTTACAGCTTCCCTCCATGGCTAGCTTGAATACTCATCTAAGTAGCATTTAACCCATTCTTTATGGATTGTGGTCCCTCTCCTGGAAAGATGCAGGATGTCTCTCCCATAGAGGCCCACAGACTGCTAGGTTGACCTCCAGTCCCCAATGCAGTTGAAGCCTTCCTCCATGCACCAAGCCTTTAACCAACTGTTAAAAGTATGGGTGTGGATTGTCCTATCCTCTGCCTAGCTGTATACAGGTAACTCTGTGGCAAAGGCCATTTTGCATCCCATCTGCTTGAGGCCCCTTCCCAGCACCCTGAAATGTTCCTGCACTACCCCTACCCTCTCCCTTGCCAGGTCATTTGACCCCAGGTGGACAATACCATCTAACTCCCTCCCATCTCTTACTGACCTTTCTCTCCCTTTCCCCCACTCTCAAGTCTATCCCTCTAACAATAGAGTCCTCCACCTGCAGCTGTTTCCTCCTTGGTTGGGGACATCATCCTCCCTCCATGGGGCCTCCCATTCTGAGGACCCCCACATCCTCCTTTCCAGTGGCTACAGTTGTCTCCTCCTAGCTGCCCCATCCCACCAGTATGGTGAATGAATTGTGCAGTATAATGGCTGAGAAGTATGGACCTTTCCTGCCTACCCCACCATCACACTCCACCAAAGTTCAACTGCTCTGCCTAGGCATCCTCTGAGAGAGCAGTGGCAAACCTGATGGCACCTAGGTTCTCTGCACCCTTGCCAGTTTGACCAGAGACCAGTAACCTCTGCCGTCAACCCAGAGAGATGAGTACAAATGGGAAAGCACCTCAGTTTCTAGAAGGTGTCCTGAAAGACCATGACTTCACACAAGTTGTGCTGTGCAGGAAAGGAGAATCTTGAAAAGAGGGAAACAATTGTTCCTCCCATAGTTGCATTCAGTCCCAATGATACCTCTCTGCATCTTTGCACCCCATATTGCTGACAGGATCTCCATGATATATCCAAATCAGGTAGGTAGCCTCACTGGAAAGGGTAAGCCATTGAATTCTCAGAACCAGGCTAGAGCTGAGTTAAGTGCAGATGTTGACATGGTGGCCTTGGTGTGTGTCCTGGGAAGGGAGAGACCAATACCATGAGAAGTGGCTATAGTCCTTGCTCCATGGGAATAGCTACCAGTGAATGTCATGCAGTTTGGCACTATGGAGAAAACATTTCCAGTGGTGGAAACTTTTGTAAGCCCAAGGCCAGTTGAAACATCTTTTCCTTCCCATGCATACTAATTCTACTATAAGGCAAGGTCCTTGCGACCCTTCTTTCCCCAGTGTATTAAATGCTACTTACAACATTGTTATTATCCATAAGAAACTGATATAGAGATTAACATATTCAACACAAATGCACTGTGTGTGCCATAGGTGTGCCTCTCACTGGGTGAACAAATGCTGCCACACATTAACCCTAATTATAGCCCCTTGAGTGTAGGGTAGCCTATATTGTTTAAAATGTTACCACATTAGGGTTACTGGAACTTAGATGCTCACCCACCCCCAGAGAAGAAATCTGACTGTCCACATTGCTCAAAGATCCAATATGTTTATCTCTCAAATGCACTCTTTTGATATTGCTCTAAAAAAATGTCCCCATTACAATACATTTAAGAATTCCTGTCCTACCTTCCTTTTGTTAGAATCACTATTCAGATTTATGTCCAGTTAATGAACATCTCCCATAAGTTCTACCTGCCCCTTACAGAATGCAGTTCTGATTACATCCCTTAATTTTTGATCAAGGTCCCCTGCTTGGTCATGGGGGTCTCTAGCACATATTAACAATTGTGAATCACCTGTTGCACATGTATGTAATATACTGTATTTCACCGCTTTGAAGCCGCCCCAGTGGCTGGCTTTGAAAATGGTAAATTAGGCAGCTGCCTTCCAGACACTAAGATAACTCCTGACTAGAAAGAAAAAAGCAATGAACACAGGTACCGGTACAGAACAAGAAGCTGTGGGGTTCTCCAGTAGGCATGAACCATGTGATTGCTTTCCATCTAAGTGTTTTAGACAGTCTTAACTTCTGATCTGTGGCACTTTTTTTGGCAGAGCTGTGATAAGGGGAAGCATTTCTTGGCTTTTCATGAGCAGTGTAGCAGATAAAAATGCAGTGTGCAGGTGGGAGGGAGAGAGTAGTACAGCGAACAGAGGAAGTGAGCATCTGGGATCGCGATCAGCATGCTCTGTTAGCTGTCTACCTGTCTGTTTGTTGAAATGCTATCTACAGGCAGGAGGGAGTGAGAGAGAGAAAGAGGAACTCTGAGCAGAAGGAGACAGAAAGGCTTTGTGTGATAAAAACACAGCTTGTTAATTAAATCCTCCCCTGAATACAAGCCACCCTCATTTAGAAGCTGCGACTGAAAATGGAAAAATGTAATAGAAGTGGCGGCTTCTAAATGGTGAAATATGGTATGTTTATATGTACAGTTACTGTGTGTCTTATAGTCATAAGAATGTATTCTTGAGTTCTTTGGGTGAGAGAACTGTGAAGCTGAGTAGTTGGGTCACATAAAAGACTTGAAAAGAAACTCTTATAACCATAAGAAACAAAGGTGGTGGGGTGTTGTTTTTTGAAGATCACTTAAAAGCCTCTATTATCTCAGGCAGTGACTCTGAAAATTCCCCTGCAGAATGGATCGCTGCTCAATTAACCTTTCGGGCCACAATGAAACTGTACATAGGTTGTGCATATAATCTTCCAAAGGGAGGTCTGAGGGGACTCACTCAAATAACCCAAGGTA
Organism: Neoceratodus forsteri; assembly: GCA_016271365.2. Taxonomy (NCBI): domain Eukaryota; kingdom Metazoa; phylum Chordata; order Ceratodontiformes; family Ceratodontidae; genus Neoceratodus; species Neoceratodus forsteri. The sequence continues at coordinate 565,848,215 of CM057455.1, forward strand.
TTGGCTGCCTCTTTCTTTCTAGGAACCTTATAATGTTGGGGATTTCAACCTGAACTAGCTTAATGACCAGCAGTTTGAGTACTTAGAGTTGCTTAAGCAACTGAACCTTACCCAGATTATCTCCTCTCCCATGCAGCTGAACCCAAAGTTTTCCAATCACTCCCTCCTCAACTGGATTATAACAAACCGTGAGGACAGGACCCTTATGGCTGGGGTACTGTCCGACTCCATCAGTGACCAATCCCTCACTTTTTATATGTGGTCCTGTCATAAGCTTGGCACTTTTAAGAAACTACTTTTCACACACCTGACAGCCCTTGGCTCATATGACTGCAGGTTCTAACTCCCCCACACTTGCCCTGCCAGGCTTTCCACTCTCATCACTTTGCCCCCCCAATCCCCTTGATCCCTCCTTTGTCTGCTTCCCTCACTAACCCTCTCACTCCAGGCTTTTCCACTGATGCTGCCCATTACCTCTCTGATGTTTCTCCACCTCCCTACCCACCACTACTCACTCCACTCGAATTATATATATCTTCTCTATCCTACTACTCACTCCACTTGACTTGTATATATTCTCTCACTCCTGACCCTATTCACTTTTACTTAACCCCACAGACAATGACAGCTCAGTCTGCTGTATTACTCACTCCCTCCTCTATGTGTCTCTGTCCTCTGCCTCCCAAGTTTTTATCAAATTCAGTATCCTACCCGGCTGTAAACTATTAATGTTTTGAATTGCTCCTTACCATAGGACATATTACTGTATTTATCTGCTTAGTGTTGTAACAATTTGACTTCACTTATTTTTGTCTGTACTTGCTTGCTTGTACTCAGCTGTTGTACTTCGCCTGTATCTGCCCTGTTTGTGTTTTTGTAATTGAAGTGAAACCTTTGTAAATGAGCTTCTAGCTCAAAGGTGTAACTCCTAGATGCTAAATAAAATAAAATAACCAGTTCCTTACCTAAATGTATATACTTTAGGGACTTATCTATACATAACATGAACAAACTATGCTCTGATATTATGGCAGTAAACTGGTGCATCCTCCACACACTAACTGATGTGGATTCAGCACTAGAATTCCTCACTGCCACTCTATCTTCTATTCAGGATAAGTACTTCCCAGTCACTACCTGGTGAGTCAGGGGAGGGAACTCAAGATGGCTCACCAAAGAGCTCCTTACTAAAATGAAACAGTGGGATGCCCTATGGGTGACCTTTAAAACCTCTCCACCCCTGTTAACTGGAACAACTATCAGAGACTCTGGAACCTCTATAAGCAGGAATTCAAATCACTCAAAGCCTCCTTCATTAAAAACCAACAGATCATCAACTTGGGTGACCCTCATAGGTTCTGGACCTCAGTGAACTCCCTTATTAAACCTGAACCCAAGCAGAACCACATCAACCTGCACACAAATACAGGTTTCATAACCCAGCCATCTAAAGTTGCAGAGGCTCTAAGCCATAAATTTCCTAATCTGGAAGTACACCTTGCTAAACTCCCATCCAAGGTTGCCTCTCTTGTCTGCAAGAATGAGGGAGCTGAAGGGAATGGTTGTCCTTCCTTTCACTTTAAAGTCATTTCCCCCACAAAGGTCTGACATCTATTCAGGACTCTCCCCAATTCTAGCAGTACTGGAAGTGACAGTCTCTGCCCTCAATTCCTAAAACTGAGAGCCGACCTTACTGCTAGATCCCATGCTACCTTATTTAATTTGTCTCTTTCATTCTCTTCCATCCCCCTGTTGTGGAGGTAGGCCAGAGTCATTCCCTTGTTCAAGACAGTTGACCCTAAACTCCTGGATAATTACAGGCCAGTATCCATCCTCTCTTGCCTGAGTATGATCCTGGAAAAAATTGTCTTTCAGCAAATTTATGACCATAGGCTTGATTTTCAAAGCCTGGGGAATGACACAAGGTGCCTGCATCAAACATAAATGATGCAAGTAGCACCTTGTGTCAAAAGATGCAGCAGTCCCTATTTTTGAATTTGGTCTGCATTGAAAAGGGGAACCACTGTGACAAAGTGGCACTGCTCCAGCCTTGCGCCATAAAGCAAGGTGCTCCAGGTCACAAGGGGACTTGCGCCATGGTGAGGCTGCAACATCCCATTTTTTCCAATTTTGCAAGCCCCACCATGGATGCAGCAAGGGGGTTCACTTAGTGCAAGTAGTTGCTTAACCTCTGTCTTTATATCTGCATCTCTAGGGTGCTGAAATGTTTTACCAGTCACGCTGTATTTCCAAATATTGCATCTGGCACACTTAAAAAATCCATTGGTCTTTTGTGGTAGCCATGTTGGTCTAATGTTAGTAACTGGGACATTTAGTCTACTGTGTACTAATTTATCCTTGAAATTCTTGGCTCTGCTAAAAGAAACTCTTACTTGTGTGCCAACTGCTAGACATACTGTACTTACATGTCACTTAACAAAATGTGCCAATTCTCATACATAATATTACAAATTCTTCCAGCCTTATCATTAAATTCAGTAACAAATGTACAAGGCAATGTGTGGGAAGTGCCAGAGTAAGACAAAAATGTGGTAGGGCCCAAAAACTCTGCTGGTGGACCAGGGAGGTCCAGGAGGTGGTGCGGGGAAAGAAGGCAGCCTATAGGCAATTCAAGTGCTCAAGGAGTGAAAGTGATTGTGGGGAGTATGAACTGATGGCTAGAAGGGCCACTAGTGTGGTGAGGGTGGCTAAGGCAAGGAAGGAGCAGAACCTGGCCAGGGAAATTAGGAGAGGGAACAAGGGGTTCTTTAGATACATTGGGGAAAAACGAAGGGTGAAGGGGCAGATTAACAGGATTAAAACAGGGAGAGATGGGCACAAGACCTGGGGAGCAGGCTGAGGTACTAAATGAGTACTTCACCTCACTTTTCACCAAGGAAAATGGGGGTGCTGCATCATACATGGGAGGAGACAGTGATACTGAGGAGGGGGGACCCTTACCGATCGGCGGGTCTGGGAAGAGGGGGAGGCATCACTGGCAGGAGGGGGGAAGGCTAAGCAGGGAGAAGAGGTAGCGGAGGTGGAAATCACAGCAGAGAGAGTGAAGGAAGCCTCAGGTCCCTTAAGACGGAGAAAGCACTGGGGCCAGATAAATTACATCCCAGAGTGCTGAAAGAACTTGCGAATGTCCTGGCGAAACCCCTGGCGGAGCTTTTCATCCTCTCTGAGGACAGGGTGGGTGCCCCAGGACTGGAAGGTGGCACATATAGTGCCTATCCACAAGGGGGGAACAAGGGAGGTGGCAGGGAACTACAGACCTGTCAGCCTGACATCGGTGGTGGGCAAGGTGATGGAGGGCATTGTCAAGGAGAGGCTAGGACCTGGAAAAGCCAGGGTGCCTGGATGATAGACAGCATGGATTCATCCCAGGGAAATCGTGTCAGACAAACCTTGTGGAGTTCTATGACTGGGTGACGAGTACCTTGGACCTGGGTAGACCAGTGGACATCCTCTTTCTAGACTTCAGCAAGGCATTTGACTCTGTTCCTCACGAAGGCTTGTTGGATAAGCTGGGAGAAATGGGGGTTGGGAACCAGATGATCAGATGGATAGAAAATTGGCTCCAGGACTGGACCCAGAGGGTCGTAGTTGGTGGGATAGTCTCATCCCCAAGGATGGTCATTAGTGGGGTCCCACAGGGATCAGTCCTTGGGCCCCTCCTGTTCAACGTCTACATCTCTGACATAAGGACAGGTATCAGGAGTGAGATGAGTCTCTTTGCGGATGACTCAAAACTGGGGGTGGTAGTGGATGTGGAGGAGGGCAGGGTGGCCCTACAGGGGGACCTGGAGGCTCTGGAAAGATGGTCTAGAAAGTGAAAGCTGAGGTTCAATGCAGGGAAATGCAAGGTACTGCACCTGGGGGCCAGAAACCCAGGCCAAGGGTACACCCGGGGGGGGGATGCTACAATTCTCTATGGCTGAGAGGGACCTGGGGGTGATGGTGGATGTCAAGATGAACAACTCGGAGACTTGTAGGAGGGCAGCAGCCAAGGCCAACAGGATGCTGGGATGCATCACTAGGGGGATCACCTCCAGAAGGAGGGAAGTGATACTCCCTTTGTATAACTGCTTCGTGAGGCCACACCTCGAGTACTGCATGCAGTTTTGGAGGCCACACTTAAACAGGGACATTAAACTCCTGGAGAGGGTCCAGAGGAGGGCAACCAAAATGATTTGGGGCTTGGGGGACAGGACCTATGGGGAGAGGCTCGAAGAGCTAAATATGTACACATTGGAAGAGAGAAGGGACTTGGGGGACATGAAAGAGGTCTTCGGGTACATGAAGGGGTAAATAGGGGAGGAGCAGTCAGGGCACTTCGTAGGAAGGAGGAGGGGGCAACTAGAGAGCATGGGTGGAAACTGGAGGGGGGAAGATTCAGGGGAGAAAGGAGGAGGTGCTACTTCACTGAGAGGTGGAGCCATGGAATGCACTGCCCAGGGGGCTGGTGGAGGCAGAGATGGTGGAGGGGTTCAAGAGGGGGTTGGACAGGTACAGGGGAAGGGTTCTGGAAGCAAAATCCAGTGCAGCAAGAATATCTGGAACTGGGAAGGGAGAAGCCAGAGAAGGCGAGGGGGGCAGCAAGGTCAGCTCCCAGGGTGGGGGCTGACCAAATGAGCAGACACGAAAGACCGTTAGGCCTATTCTGCTGGTATTTTAGTATGTTAGTACAGTATGTTAGTAAGTGGTAGGTGGATCAGCTAGTAATTCAGTTATATCCAGAGCTGAGGCCTTTTCTTTTAGTTCTTTTAGCAATTTAGAGTCATAACCCCTTTCCTGGAACCGTATAATCAGTTCATTGGACCAGGAAAAGGGCTATATCTCTAACTTACTAAAAAAACTAAAAGAAGAGGCCTCAGCTCTAGACAAAACTGATTTACTAGCTGATCCACCTACTACTTCCCACACACAACCCTACACATTTGTTACTAAATTTAATCATAAGGCTGGGAGGACTGGTATTATTATTTACAAGAATTGGCACATTTTGTTAAGTGACACGGAAGTAGGTCTAACAGTAGGCATACAACCAAGAGTTTCTTTCAGCAGAGCCAAGAATTTCAAGGATAAATTAATACACAATAGACTAAATGTCCCAGTTACTAACATTAGACCAACACGGCTACCACAAAAGACCAATGGATTTTTTAAGTATGCCAGATTCAATATATGCAAACACAGTATGACTGGTAAAACATTTCAACATCCTAGACATGCAGATACAAAGATAGAGATCAAGCAACCACTTACATGTGACACCAATTATATAGTCTGTGGTCTTTGGTGAGGTTGCAATTTGCTGTATTTGGGAAAACAGTTTGTCCATTAAAACAATGGATATATTAGCACATATGCTGAATTATAAAAAACAAACAGGACACACCAGTGGATATATACTTCAGCTCATACCATCAATCCAAACTGGGTGGTTTAAAATCCATAGGGATCAAATGGATACTCCCATTAAGACAGGGGGTAACAGACCCAACCTGTTAGTAGAGAAAGAAAGCATGTGGATATACAAATTGAACTGTGTTAAATCCTTGGGCCTTAATGATAGATGGGATTTGAAGCCTTTTCTCAAATAGTAATTAATTGCAGAAGTTTAGAAACTGTTTACTCATGTGAGATATATATATATTATGGTAGAGGAGCCATTTACATGTTAAACCCGAAATTTTGTACCTTAATAACTTTGCAACTGTTTGACAGATTTGCCTGAAATTTGGAATACATGATCAAAACTCATACACCTTGGGATCTGCCAAGTTTTGTATTGGTTGGATATACGGCTGAGGAGTTATTAAGTGTGATCTGCTCCGCGTACGCTTTTATGGAATTCTATGGTCGTTTCTACAGGTCTGCTAAGGCTTGCGCGACCGGCCCGGGAACTTCTAGAACATGCAGCCAGGGTCCCCAATTTGCCTTTTGAAGATTTCATGAAAAAATATTAAACGGTTCAAAAGTTATTCAAAAAACAAGTTCCCATTATAAGTCAATGGGAAAAGTTAACAAAAAGTTTGACAGTGTCGCAAATGCAGTTTTTACTTTCGCAAATGACCCTTTTACTGTCGCAAATCCACCATTTTGTTTTCAGTTAGTGATCACAAAAATGCTTGGCATTTAAAATTGGGACCCTCTAGCAACCTAATTCTTTTTGTATTCACCTAGTCGGGCCCTGAGGATGCTAGCCATGTCTTTATTTTGGGGTAAAACACCCCAGAAATATGTTTTTCAAATTTCTGAAAGTATTAAGAAAGTACTGTCGATTTGCAACATTGTCAACGAATTTGCGAAAGCTGCAAATTGCAAACAGTACTTTCTAGGCTGTGAGAAAATGACAGCAATTCTTTGGCACCCTGCTGCAAAAGAACGGTTTGGTGCTTTGGTCTGAAATTTGGAAGGAACATAGCTGACATCTCACAGATGTGCTTTTCGGTGTTTTGTTGAAAAAATATTGCACGGCGGCAAAGTTATGGTGCTCCAAAGTTGATGCTTTTTCCCGAAGGATAACATTACGGTGTCCGACACATTGCAGCAATCCTTTGGTGCCCTGCTGCAAAATAACGGTTTGGTCTTTTGGGCCTAAATTTGGAGGGAAGACAGCCAACATCCCACAGATGTGCCTTTTAGTAGTTTGGTGAAAAAATATTACAGTGAGCCAAAGTTATGGTACTCCGAACTTCTCTTTTTTCCCATAGGATAACATTACGGTGTTCGCCGTGCCTTTCAGGGCCCATCTCTCAGAAATGGTGCGAGATACGGACTTTTCGTCAGAAAAGTGCTTAGCCCCCTAATGGGGGCTAAGTACAAAACTAGACAGGAAAGTCATAAATCATGTGACTTTTACATTTTTTTCTACGTTGTATGGTTCCTGAGATATAAGCAATTTAGTATTCCAACTCCTCATTTTCTGCTCCGAGACCCATTATTATGCATACATTCTTTGTACTCACTGTCTTTCTCTATGAAGCTTTTGGGGAAAACCAGCCTGTGCGCTTCCATTACTGTTACCATTGCCCTTTCTGTTTGCAGTTCCGTACCCGTCTTACTTACCGTTCACGTCTATGCCACCATGTGCGTTATCCTTTGCATTTTCATTTGCACTTGTGTTTCCATTATTTTTTACAATTTGTGTCTACAGTACTGTTTCTCTTTCTGTTTCACTTTGCATCATCATGCCCATTGCCATTTGCGTGCACCATGTTACTATGTGACAAGACATCACGTGGCGGACCGTTCCCATCTAAGCCACCGTGTGCGTTACCCTTTCTGTTCTCATTCGCACTTGCGTTACCATGTGCGCCACTGTTAGCACTTCTGTTTGCGTTGCTGTTCCTGTTACTATGTCACAAGACATCACGTGGCGGGAGCACGGAGCCCATGTGATGGGGTAAGAGTTAGGGCTGACGACTGCAATGCGCACCCCAATGCTGGTTGGGGGGGTGGACTGGGGGGTTCAAGGGGGGTTTTCAACCCTAACACCGAATTTTCTCACTTTTGTTGCTGTGGAACAACCCTAACTAATGCATTAAACAGAGTTTTTTGCTTCTTTTATATATATATATATATATACTCTGTTCATCTTTGAACAAGCTTTAGTAATTTATTGCTCTCACTCTTCTCTCTGCAGGCCTCCACTTGAACTGGGAGTTTACCAGAATGTTGCCATGAAAACCAAGAGTCTGGTACTTGATCCTGGGGTGAGGTCAATGACTAAAAAGACACTGTTACAATGTTGTCATGATGTACACAATTCCAGAGACTTAGATATCCTTTTCTCATTTATTTCTCTATTTCTCATTGTTCTTTATCTTCCTTTATTTTCTGTATAATTATTTATTAATGCAAAAGTCACAGACTTTTTTGTAACAAATTACTACCGAAAGGGGAACCTCATTGTATACTTATATACACAAGTATGAACTATAATAACTATTGTTGTAATAAATAGCATCAGTAATTAAAAAAATATCAGTATAATTCCATGTCAATGTTTGTTTATGTAGAGCACTTTCTGGTCATTTTTACATGTAAAGTCAATTATTTTTCATATTTTAGTTTTTAAAAATACCTGAACATTAATGATTGGTGATAAGACTAATGGGAACCAACTGATTGCCCACATCTTGCAATTTAATAATGTTATTTAGGCTTTAGTTTAACATACAATAAGAAAATGAGAAAATAAGTAAGAATAAATTAATCTATAAAATGTATAAAAATGGTTGAGATATATTAATATGTGACATCTCATGATTATTAATGAGTTTGTAAGCATAAATGCTGCCTTTCTCCTTACCTGGCCACATTTCTGAGGAAGACTAGTGAGAGTCGAAGTGCTGCATGGCCAAGAAAGAGTGCTGTGCTGTTTAGACCTCTCTGCTACACAGAAATAAATGCAATTCGCCTATATTTGGAGTTTGGATTCTGTATATTCTTTGCGAAGGTCTCAAGTGACACCTCCTTTTGAACATTGTTGTTGGATCTCCTTGTAAAGCCCAAGTTATTTTAAGACAGCCTCTAGTTAATTTTCAAATCTTTAATGTACCAATTCTGCAATATGTCTTTACTGTTGTACCCTGTGCTCACCCATGTATCTTTTGCATTCTAATGTCTAATTTTGTAACCTAAAATTGAGTTGTCTATTTTTTGTACTTTTGCCAGTTCATTTAATTTTTGTTGTATTACTGCTACCTCATCAGGCATGTTTGTAACCTGCCTGAGTCTCTGCACTATTATACTTGCCTTCTTACCCAGGCTGTATTGTAACCTGCCAGAGACATAATTGTTACCTGCCTGCATATCCTGTACAGTATGTGTGTTATTTTGCCTACTCTTCCCCCTTCCCCTGGGCTGAACCTGGAAATGAGCTCCATCTCAGTGTGCTTCTCCAGTTTACCAACTTTTAAATAAATAAATAAAAGTAAATAAATATATGTCTCACTCACCGAGAAAGGGAGGATCACAGACCTGTGAAGGTGAAGTGGTCACAAACAATTGCAGTCCAGAAGCCATGCTGGCAAGCAGGAGACGATGAAGGAGGAGCCAGTAGAGGGTGTGTGCTCTTGGCTAGGAACAGTTACTGGAGTCCTTGAGGCAGCCACAGGGTGGAGTTCAGACAACATAAATTTGAATACATTATTTGTACTGCTCAGAAACAGGGAAAAGTGTTTCAGTTAATGGAGAAAGTGATTGAATTTTGCTGTTTTCTCCTCAAAGTCAATGGCTGAATGTACAGAGCACACTGACAGTTTTTCACATTGGGGAAACTACATGTAATTGTGACAGAGGGTTCCACTGGCATAGTTTATTTACAAGAAATATTGGAGAGATACCATAAACCAGCTTGGAAGTGCAAATGTGATTACTTTTATTTTTAATGCATTTTTATTGTGATTTATGCAACATGGAATAGAAATAAGTCAAAAATAACAGGGCAGAGTATTCTCAGAATTTTCAGACCGTTGGTCAGTAGTTTCAAATCTAAGGATTCCACTGTGGCCCATGCTGCTGCAGGATTCCATGGTGGAATCACAGGTGATTGGTGCTGTGGAGTGAGATCAGTCCGCTGTCCACTCAGGAACTATTAATATGGGTAAAAGAGATAATGAGTGACTATAGAGGAGCAGCACAGTTCATTTTAAGGAGAGATCAAGCAGAGAGACTGGGCTGGAGGGACTAGCTTCTGACCAGAGGGGGTCCAGCCTATAGAAACCTACTGCAAGATAGGGCCTAGGGGACTGTCTCTTACACAGTAAGCCTAGCATATAGGAAAGTGCCTGTATCCCAGTGCCAATGTCAGTAAGGCAATAAAAACAGGGAAAGCATACAATTGTTATTGCCTGCTGTGAGTGGTATCTGTTCTTGTAAGTTGTTTCAGCCTGCATCTGGAAAATTCAGCACAACATTTTCCAGCATCCAGGTCATCTTCAAGAATCAGCAATACATGCAAGATTCAACTGCTGTCTCCAAAGGGTCCAGCTTTTATCATCAAAATTCAAGAGCTCATATGAAAAGTGGCCCTGTAATTTCAATGTATTCGCGGGACTAGCTCAAAAGGGATACTGATCTGCTGTGCTGGGATTTGTGATTCCAAATGCTAGAAAAGGACTGGCATCCAGTGGTTGAAGGCACTTTGTTCAGAGATGGAAGGGGAACTGTAATGTAATTGCCCAGATGCATTTGTTAGCCAAATGTGATTTAAATGCTACGGCAAATTTTACAGTGAATTGCTACAGAGTATAAGTGCAACTAGTTGTGACTGAGGACATGAGAGTAGTATCCCAGGTTATCTTTAGTCATGATGATACCTGAACCTGAAGCTGGGCAACACCGTAATGTTCACTGAGTTAGATTCGTGAAGGTGAAAGTAGCATATAGTAAATAAAGAGACCACTACAGTTTCTGCAGTACCACAAGATTCAAGAAGTGACAGGAGCACTGCTAACAGGCACAGTAGATGTGTTCATGAATTGTATGGTGCAGTTTTGCAAATGGCATAATATTCATGAGGTCATTAGATTGTTATCTGGGTTGCAGAAGATTACATCATAGGCACTACTACATAGCAGCCTGCAGTAGTGCAAGCACAATGTGATTTGAATGGGCAAAGAGCATGTGTTATCAGCCATTAAAAGCACAGCTAAAAGAAAATACAAAATCACACATGCCCCCACAATGCAAAGCATCATGGGCTGCATATGCAAATCACCACAGAATGTTATGCTGGTCCAACTTTAAGCAGAACTGCATGGTGCCGAAAGGCCTCTCACACAGTTTGCAAAGAGTGCTAACAGAAGACATAGACACGTGTTTCGTCCTACCAGGACTCATCAGTATGCCTCGTCTGTTTGACACCCCAGTGGAATGGACCAGCTACCCTTAAGGCAGTGTGCCTTGGATATATTGTGGTGAACCCATTAAAATAAAAAACTATTTAAAAGACAAAGAACCTCTGTGTGCAAACACTGAGGCAAGGGTTACCCCAAAGGGCATTTGGCTGAGAAGCCAAGTTTCAAGAAAATACAAAATCACACATGCCCCCACAATGCAAAGCATCATTGGCTGCATATGCAAATCACCACAGAATGTTATGCTGGTCCAACTTTAAGCAGAACTGCATGGTGCCGGAAGGCCTCTCACACAGTTTGCAAAGAGTGCTAACAGAAGACATAGACACGTGTTTCGTCCTACCAGGACTCATCAGTATGCCTCGTCTGTTTGACACCCCAGTGGAATGGACCAGCTACCCTTAAGGCAGTGTGCCTTGGACATATTGTGGTGAACCCATTAAAATAAAAAACTATTTAAAAGACAAAGAACCTCTGTGTGCAAACACTGAGGCAAGGGTTACCCCAAAGGGCATTTGGCTGGGAAGCCAAGTTTCAAGAAAATACAAAATCACACATGCCCCCACAATGCAAAGCATCATGGGCTGCATATGCAAATCACCACAGAATGTTATGCTGGTCCAACTTTAAGCAGAATTGCATGGTGCCGAAGGCCTCTCACACAGTTTGCAAGGAGTGCTAACAGAAACATAGACACGTGTTTGTCCTACCAGGACTCATCAGTATGCCTCGTCTGTTTGACACCCCAGTGGAATGGACCAGCTACCCTTAAGGCAGTGTGCCTTGGATATATTGTGGTGAACCCATTAAAATAAAAACTATTTAAAAGACAAAGAACCTCTTGTGCAAACACTGAGGCAAGGGTTACCCAAAGGGCATTTGGCTGGGAAGCCAAGTTTCAAGAAAATACAAAATCACACATACCCCCACAATGCAAGCATCATGGGCTGCATATGCAAATCACCACAGAATGTTATGCTGGTCCAACTTTAAGCAGAACTGCATGGTGCCGAAAGGCCTCTCACACAGTTTGCAAAGAGTGCTAACAGAAGACATAGACACGTGTTTCTCTCTACCAGGACTCATCAGTATGCCTCGTCTGTTTGACACCCCAGTGGAATGGACCAGCTACCCTTAAGGCAGTGTGCCTTGGATATATTGTGGTGAACCCATTAAAATAAAAACTATTTAAAAGACAAAGAACCTCTTGTGCAAACACTGAGGCAAGGTTACCCCAAAGGGCATTTGGCTGGGAAGCCAAGTTTCAAGAAAATACAAAATCACACATGCCCCACAATGCAAAGCATCATGGGCTGCATATGCAAATCACCACAGAATGTTATGCTGGTCCAACTTTAAGCAGAACTGCATGGTGCCGAAAGGCCTCTCACACAGTTTGCAAAGAGTGCTAACAGAAGACATAGACATGTGTTTCGTCCTACCAGGACTCATCAGTATGCCTCGTCTGTTTGACACCCCAGTGGAATGGACCAGCTACCCTTAAGGCAGTGTGCCTTGGATATATTGTGGTGAACCCATTAAAATAAAAAACTATTTAAAAGACAAAGAACCTCTGTGTGCAAACACTGAGGCAAGGGTTACCCCAAAGGGCATTTGGCTGGGAAGCCAAGTTTCTGTCCAGTATGCAGAAGTCAGTCTAATTCCTGAATATAAAGGGCTGTAGAATCTTGCGTGTTCTCTTGACTTGTTAAAGTAGCAGTGCAAGATAAAAAGAAAATTACACTTTTGCAACAGTTTATCCCCTGTGCTCTGTTGAGCATTTACCTGGTAATCCTTCTAGCCAGTATTGTGCTATCACCCCATAATTTGCTGCTTTTCTTTATTTTTGTTTACATTTCTTCCACCCTCCATGTTAAAAGCAGCAGTACTAGATAGGCAGCTGCCATATTTACTGTAGAGTAACAAAACTGGAAACTGATCACTTCCTGATTATCTAGTACTGCTGCTTTAACTTGGGAACTGGAAGAACACAGGTTCAAACCCTGTTAGAGCTGAATTATCATGGGTAATTTCCACAGTGTTAAGCTGGAATGTGGTTGTATCCCTGCTAGTTACTGTTGTTTCTTCCTGGGATTGTTTCCTGAATTAGGAGGTATGAAACAGCACATGCTACCTGAAGTAAACTGCATTTACTGTGTCGTATTTCTTCTGTGAATCCAGCCCATTGACTTAGTTCCCTCCAACTACTGCATTTTTATGAAATTCAGAAATAAAGACATCTACTATAAAACTGCCTGAATAAATGTTTCAAGTATATGGATAGCCTCATTCCCTGAATGTGAAAACGTGTTTGCAATTCTGAACAGAGTGAGACAAGATTCTATTTTCCACTAAGATGCATTTGACTGAAAGAAATAATATGGTTGCAAAAACAATAATTTCTGCAAGACATTTAATATGCACACAAAATGTATAATTAGGTACCATACTTGCTTGTTTTAGAAATACATAATAAATGAACCTTAGTATCTACAGCTCTTAGTCTTTCCTCTTCGCTTCATTTTCTTGCTGTATCACATTTGTCAGCATTTTGAACATCCCTTCTGTGATAATAATACCATTTTACATGGAAGGAGATTACTGCAGTTTCTTAAACATACTGAGCATGCATTTAGTCAGTGTTATTACAAGGACACCTTTGATATCAGACTACTAGAAACCGACCTCCAGATATGCTTACAGTAAGCCTATTTTCATCTTTCTCACTTTAATATGCATGTCATTATATCTCGCAAAATACATTGCTGCCCAGTAGCAAGTTCCCCCATATCAATCAGCATCCTGTGTGAAGAACTGCCAAGAACAGTCAGTGCCATCACTTTGCACCTGAATGTCTTCTTGCAGTTTGTCAGCTGACTACTAGAGCATGCAGGCTAAAAGGCTTGTGGAGGCACATACTTGCACAGCACTGTCTCTGTACAGTGCCACTTACTGACCCTTTAACAATCCAGCAGATGAAAATGTACATTCTTAACATTTAGAAAAAAGTGACACCAAGCATTACAACTAGTTGTGACTGAGGACCTTGCGACAGCAGTATCTGTATACCTTTACTCATGATGGAACCTGACACTGGACACCACTGTACTTGGCTCCCTTGGATACCCTTATATAATGGGGTCCACTATCTTTCCATCTTGCACCACAGACAGAGGAATTCTTCAGAACACAGAAGCTAAACACTAGCACCAGGATTAGTGTGGTTGTTCCCGAAAACTAGGCATGTAGAACTGCTGTGTTAAGAAACTGTGTTTCAGTTTTCAGTAAGAACTGCCTCCACAACAGTAGTAATACAGCATGTTGCTACATGATGTCTCAATGTGCCAAGGCAAGGAGGTTATATTGTATGCAGAGAGAGGTGTTCCTCATAGAGAGGCCAGAAAGATAAATGAAATGGTCCAAGCATCCTTGCACTGAGCAGGTAGGAATTCAGTACTGCATGCTAGTCATGGTTTCCACTGCCTGGCCTCTGTAACAGAGGAACATATTGGTGGCTCCAAAGTTTGCCATTGTCAGTGGACTGCTATTGGTTTATTTTATTTAAACTATTTGGTCAGGAGTGTGCACTGAGCTGAGAAACAGCTCATGTCCAGGTGCATCCCACAGAAAGGGGTATTGCAGATTCCTGACTACAGAAAAATACAAAAATATACTGTATGCTGTAATACACTGAAATATGAAAACAAGTCACATGATCTACAGTGAAAGCAAGCAGTCAATTAAATAGATATAAATGCTGTTGAACTGGAAATAAAGTAGATGGAAGCCCAAACAGTATACAAGTCAACATTTATGTTCCAGAGGAATGAGCACAGTTCATGTGAGAGCAGGGAGATCCTCAGTGGGTACACAGAATGACCTGTTCAGTGATCAGAGATAGTGGGGGGGGTATACTGATAGAATGGAAATAATCATGAAATAAAATGGGTTAACTACAGGGGTATCCTGTGTGATCCTTACATTGGCACAATGGCGGTCATTGGTCCTTCAGACTCTCTCGCTGGAGAGGCCGACTTATGCACTTGAGGAAGAACTTGTTCTATAGTGAAAACTGTAAGAACAAACGCTCTCCACACACCAAGCTGGAAATTCTTCTTTTATGACATGCAAGAAGGCCAAAAAGTAGCTTAGAAAATGGGTAGAGAGAAATCTTGATGCTGATTGGCTAAAACTGCCAACCAGCTGGCAGTTTGAGGCAACAGAGACTGGGAAATAATGAGTTCCAGTCTCTGTGTGCCTCATTTCATTCTAATATTATTGTGCCTTCAGAATTTTTAAAAACTAATGCCCAACATGTTTTTCTCACTTAGTGAGCCAGAGACTTCCTACACAACTCACCACAGGGAAAACTGTTCCCCCACAATCCACAGACCCGCAATCACGCTGTCATCCTTCCTGACCAGGCATAATAGTTAAAAAAAAAGCAGATTAAATAGCACAGTTCCTGAGTAAAACTGTTTTGCAGCAATGGGGATCACTTGAAGTCCAAACTACCACCAGGCTGCCATCCCACTTACCCCTACCACTCCACTTATGAAAACCACTAGCACTCTGCAGTCTGCTGATCTTTTTTTTTGTTTGTTTGTATTTTGTTAAAAAAAATATAAAACATCCAACTTTGATAAAAAAAAAGTGTTCTGGTCTGAAACTGCTTGTAGACGACTGATAACTGACCTTGCACGAGAACAGGGATGAATGTATAATACACTGCAGCAAACACCAGAAGAAACTTCATATTTATGCCCTTATGGATGTAACCATACCTCTCATTTATGGTATTAAATGGTTTTATTATTTTAAAATAACAGTGCTAGCAACTCGAGTGCTCAATGCTACTGTGAGACATCTGTTCCTGACCACCCCCACTAGGCTCCCAACCCCCATCGATGCCCGATTGTGTGGAGTGTATAGTGCCTACCTGAAGGAACATTCACAGAGCACTCCCACTCCACTGCAGAGTCATATTTCCCAATAGCAGCACATCCCAAATCGCATTTTTTTTTTTAATCTGGAACCGCTCTGACAAAACTGGTTGTGATTGCAGCCCCGCACCAACTTGCCAGTGAACCGCACTGCTGGAAGTCTGTCTGAGCTGCACTCAGTCTCAGTCCTGCACTGATAGAATAGGGGAAAAAAATAGAAAAATAAACTGTCTGGATGGTGGGGGGGGAGACATTTAGCAGAAGACACTGTGTTGGTGTCTGAGGGGGGTGGGCAACAGAAGATGTAACACTAAACGAACAGCTGACAAACGTACCAGTGGTGGGTCTACTTTAAAAAGAAAGAAAGTACGAGCACACCTGCGATTATTCAAAGCTAAATTAGCTTATTTTATTAGTGCCAGAATATCCACAGCCAGGAACCCTGTGCTTCGGCTAAATAGCCTTCAAAGGGGTCTACTTTACCCTATTTTTTTAATTCATTTTAAACTTTTTTTATTAGTTTAATATTTAATTTAGATGTATACACATGATCCATTTTCTAAGTGCAATAATGCTCTCCATGGTGGGAGGTAATGGGCTATACTGGACCTTCCTGGGGCTATAAGGCCCTCTGCCTGCAATGTCAGACCTCATTACACCCCTGGGCTGCCTGGTATAGCCCAATACCACCCACCCTATTGGGCATTACAGTAGAAGCCACTTAAAGGGGATGTGGTTAAACGGATGTCCGCTTAATGGGGACGATCCCCTTTGCACCAATCTTCAGCTAATGTTATTCGATGGGACCAGCTTCTGTTTAATTGGGATGGTCCTGTCGCTT
Organism: Neoceratodus forsteri; assembly: GCA_016271365.2. NCBI lineage: Eukaryota > Metazoa > Chordata > Ceratodontiformes > Ceratodontidae > Neoceratodus > Neoceratodus forsteri. Next base: position 565,864,873 of record CM057455.1, read on the forward strand.
AATTGGGATGATTATCTAGTCACAGGTGAGGGAAAAGGTGCTGAAAATTTAATCACGCCTCGTTAAGTGCTCATTAAGTGTCCTGCATTTAAGCTGTTTCACATTCCCACCTGCTTAGCATCTCTCTCTGGAGTGTCTTTAGCATCTCTCTGGAATGTGTTTGGTTTATAGGATGGCATCTACAAGCACCAATAAAATAGTCAGCCTCTCACTGAGTGAGAAAATAAAAGTTATCAAAGCTTTATAGCTGCCCAACTTCTCTCTCTCAAAAGTTGCTAAGTGATTTTAATTAAAGTTCAGTGTGTTGTGTTCACCAATTAAATAAAGATTAAATCAAGAACCAAACCAAATATTTACAAAATACAGATGTAATCATAAAAAGTATTGGTATCCAGTACTTCTTGATGTTTTGTTTGTTTTCTCTGTTTTGTCCATTACTGTAATATGTGTGTGTGTGTGTGTCTCATGAACGAAGTCTTTTCCAGCTGAGACGGAAAAAAAGGCTGCTTCTTATAACTGGGATGGCCGCTTAAAGGGGACGATAGGGCATCCACGGAGGTGTCCCCTTTAAGAGACTTCTACTGTATTGCTTACATCCAAGCTCGGCTATCACCACTATGTTTCCTTTTCAAATGAGACTTCAGGTGGCACAGTTAGCCATGGTTTGCTGGGGTAAATTCTTAGACACCCTATTGGTGGCAGATGCTCTGTTACTCTGACAGAGACTGATGCTGTATGAGCTTGGACAAATTTGCTTAAGGGGATGTTTTTTTCACAAAGCAGCCCTAGCAGTGCACACTTACACTCTACACTGTTGATTAATGTGGATATTGCTATTAAATCTATAAAGTGCCTGAAATGTATTATGTATGGTCTGGACTTGTGTATGAACTTTGTATTGCGTGTTAGTTGTTTTCCTCCCTCAGCAGGGGTTGTTTTTCGTACATGCATTTTATTAAACTTTAATAAACATACTATACAAAAAAATGGGTTAAACAATGAAATAAAAAAAAAACCTGGTGCCACAGAAAAAACTTTTAAAAATATTATTTTTCAGCACATTTCAGTTTGTATTTCCCATATTTTATGTGTTTAACTTCCCCCTTTTCTCCATAACTAAATACTGTAAATTAACAAGTGCAGGATCACGGCTCCTTTAGAAACATCTGCTTGGGCTGCTTGCCAGATTGACAAAGGTTGCTGTAGCAGGATAAAAAAACGTGGGGCCAGATTTTCAAAACATGGCACAGGGCTTGTGCAAAGCCTTGTGCCAAAACACGTAGGTTCTGGCAGTGTGCCAAACACCTTTGCTGCAACTCTGGCCAATTTTACAATCTTGGGCACAGATGCAACAGTCTTCACATTTTATTGCAGTGTGCACCGAATATCTGGCGCAAGCTCCATAAAAAATGCCACCGGGATTGCCGCAAGCTAGACCACAGAATGAAGGTCTAGCTCATGCAGATTGGTGCATGGGATAGAAAATCCCGGTCACCAGCCAGGAGAATGCTGCAAGCCCAGTACGCCATATCTTCAGCGCACTTAGGGCTTGCCGCATTCTCATCTGTTTGAAAATCTGGCCCCTGGTGTCCATACTATCAAGCATTATACCCATGGCAGGATCAAGCAAAAGGAGGGTGGACAGAGTAGCAGCTGTAAGTGAGGGGAGAAAGTTAAATGAAGGGGAACTGAGTGGAACCATTGTGGAGGGAATGGGGGGGGGCTGGTAAAAGAAGGAGAAAGGAGGAAGGAGAGGATACAGAATGAGAAGAATTCTTGAAAGCTGCACAACCATTTGGGGAGGGTCTGTTTTTTTTAAGTTAATCAAGTTTTATTAGTAATTTTCCAAAATAGTATATACAACACTACAACCACCATAACATTCCAGACAACCATAACACCAATTGGTACACTTTGCAGAAAGTGATGTCATGTCAGTTCATACAGTAATGCTTTAATAGTAATTATACAATAGCAAGAAAGAATGCTGGCTTCTGATTGGTCAGTGTGGGATTGGAAAATGGATGTTATCCTAGCACAACATCCCGACTATAGTCCCAGCACAGACATGACCAACTCACCTAACAAAAAAAAAAACAACAGTCCATGTTGACCAGCATGTTAAAAAAAAAACTGAAAGTGGGGTTTGCAATTGGCTTCTTAATGCTCATTGCACTTACACTCATGGTCACAGAACATCCATTTTTCTTTACTTAAAAAAAAAGATGTCTCAAACTGAAATGTAAAACTGTCACTTGTTACACTGCCACCTCCTCTCTGCACTCCCTGCTACCACATAAAATCAAAGATTACTACAACCATACACTACTCTCCGCTGGCAGATTCAGTCAGCATGCGCTCCTTTTATATTTACTTAAAATGTGGAGTGCACTGTCGTGAAACAGCTACCTTCTACTTTCATTTGCGGTCTCCTGGTACAAACATTTAATACAAGAAACTATCAGGAGACCGTTAGAAATGTCTAGAGCCCATATACACTGCAGGCTACTCTGCACTCACAGAAAACTCACTCTTAGGCAGTTGGGTGGGCAGACAAATTCACAGTAAAACATTACGGTCCCACAACAAAAGGAGAGACCTCTGTGTCAACTTAAGTGTCTGTACAAAACCACAAACGATCAAAAGAGAAATGGTTGGGGGAGGGGTGACAATGTCTCACAGCCAGAGCTAACACAGAGAGGGGTTACTGTAACAGATTTCAGAGCCACAGTAACAGCAGCTCCACCTACGGGCAGTCAATCAGTACTATTTTTTTTTAAAGTATACTTCCCCATTAAAATAAAAACAGGAAAAATATACTTTAAAATGTGCTTTTTCATCTCTGTCTCTCTCTTTTTTTTAACAAAGGAGCCATTGTATAATAGGAATAATTCACTCCAGGGTAGGTGTTATACTAGGATAACATCTCTTCTCGAGTGTTGTAGGCACTCAGCCTGTGGCTTTGTGCCCAACAACTAAAGATGGGATGTTATCCCAGCTTAGAAAATGGGTAAAGGAAAAGCTCCTTTCTGATTGGCCAAATCTCCCTGCCACCAGGGCTGTTATTTCTTAACAACGCCCGGCAAAAAACAAGTTTGTCCTGCCACCACTAATACCACCTGTTACCCTCTGTCTACGCTGTTCCCACACTCACTTCTATACTGAAACTCTGCATTTCACCTCACGAGTTCATGTACCCCCTCACCAACAACAAATAATTAAAAAAAACCAACGAAATAAATATTTATTTTTCTCATTTTACTAACATAAGCAGAACACCATCCTCCGATCAGCACCCTGCTCTAGTAATTGACGCTATCTGGTAGCATGACTCCATGCTCGGAACTGATTTTACGGAAATTCCCGCTCCGGTCCCCAATCTTACCAAGCTAAAATGCCAAACAAAAAACTCTTCCCTAGCCACAAACAAATCAACCCAACATAAAGACGTGTAAAAATACCTTTTTTTTGAATTGGCACTCTTCATCAGCCATTGCGCCTAACACAGCTGCACGCCATTCCCACTTCACCGCTGCCACATACTCCGTGCTCATAGTCTGGAACCAAAACCATTTTTTCCCCTATATACATTAATCCGTAATGGTAGCGCAATCCTGAAAAGTCCATTGGGGTTCAGATTCTCAAACGGCACAATAACAAACCACTGCACTATAATCCGATGCTAAAAAAAAAGAGACACTCTCATAAGCAACTGCACCCTCTAGTGGCACCAAAGGGACTATTTTACAGAACCTGCTATTTCTCTTCATTATTATTAATATCAAACCCTCTTTTTTATAAACTTTATTACAAAAAAAACAAATACTACTAGCCGATTTTCTAAGTGCAATAATACTCTCAGGGTGGGCGTTATGGGATATGACGACCTTCCAGGGCTATAAGGCCCTCCTCATGCGCGTCAAGGCCTCATTATGCCTGGTGGTCTGTTATATCCAATAACGCCCACCCTGTCGGGTATCATTACTTACATAATACCCACCCTGTCATGCATTATTCTTTTAATCACCCACATTTCCTCCCCTGTCTGGCATTCTTATCTTCTCAATGCCCTGAAATTTAAACCTGTGTTGCAGTCCTTCCTTTAAAACATGGCATGCCAGTGCATTCTTTTCATCTTTCTTCTCAATGACCCTGTGATGAAGATGGTTTTCCCTCGAAGTGCCAGGAAACTTGTTTATCCTGAATAAATTGTCATTTTTGGAGCTTCCGTGTGCATCACTTCATTGATTGTGTTCATCCATATCCCGCCTTTTCTGAAGCCTCTGGCAATATATGGGTGCTACTCACTGCACTACACATGGTCCGAATAAAACTTTCCAGTTAGCCCCTTTTTGAAGAGATAAGGCTAAAGGTTTAAAAAAATGTTTTTTAAATTTTCAAGCTATTGTATATATCAAGTGATATTTTGAAATTAACATAAGGCAATTTAGTGGATTTCAATAACTTAAATGTTTTTGCTCCTAGTTACAGGCAATATCATTCCCAAGACAGTGTTAGCAGTACTATGATCTCTAAGTACTTCCAATTGCATAAATATACTTTCATAAAATGTGAAGCCTTATGCTGTGTATAGTTAGGTTCTTATGATAATGTGCATTTTCTAAAATTGAGTCCACTATATTGAATCAATTCCTTTTTTACTTACTAATCCAGAACAAATGGTTTGATACATTTTATTGGACCAAGAAGGATGTTACAAAAAGAACAAATAGCTTTAGCTTTCTGACCAGCAAGTCCTTCTTCTGAAGCTTAATGACAGTTATTTAGAAAATCCCATTTTATTAACACTTGGAACATGCAGAAAAAGAAAGAAATAATTCTCATCAGTTTAAAACAGGCATTCAAAAGATAATTAAAGTGACGTCAGAGAGCTTGAATATCTTAAGTGCGCTTTCAGCTGAACCAAACTTAAAGGTCAAAGGTTGTCCAGAGATAACAGGAGGCAGAGAGTTCAACTCACATATAGTATACCATGTATCAGTCCAATGAATTAAAAAACACTAGGATTCTCTACTCACTAAATTGTATGTCAAGTGAAAAAAACTCCCAAAGACACATGCTTCAAGAGTGAGGTAAGAGCACACCAGCAGAAGCCAGCTTCAACTCTGCTCAGAACTCTGTTAGTTTGAGAATACAGCCAATGACAAGAAAATGACCCTAGATAAAACAATTGCATGCCAAAATGTAACATTTTAGCAAGTAAAAAATAAAACATAAGCCCAAAAAATTACAACAGAAATTATCTTTACATGGCATATAGAAGGATTAAAGTGATGTTTACCCAAAGTGAGTAAGTGTATCACACTGATGAATGTGCAACTAGCTGGAGATATATTGCCAACATACTCTCAACCAGCTATTATGCTCCAGAAACCCTAAGGCCTTCAGTACTGTAGCAAGATTTTATACATGATAATATCAATTGTGAGTGTAAGTGTCAGATACAAAGAAATACTAGACAAGGACCTCCAAGAAATTGAGACTATGCAGTCTGATATGTACAGATTTAAATAAATTGTCAGTGTTTAATAGACATAATACATTAATAGAAATAGTCTAAGGAATCTAAACAAAAATTCCTAGGAATTAACCCCCACCCCCGGGAAAGTAACTACTTAAAAGGAAATATAACCATTAATTGCATCAATCACTACAATAGTTACCCAAAAGGGAATTACACCTATTTTGAACCCCCAAGTAAATGAGACAATATATTCTAATAAGTACAGAATGTAAAAACATAACAGTATATACTTAAACTACGGAACTAGCAGAAGGAAGTAAATATCCACAGTAATATGAGCCCAGAGTCCTAACCACTATGACACCATAATGTCACAGAAACATAGAACATAGAAACATAGACTTTGATGGCAGATAAGGACTGCTTGGCCCACCTAGTCTGCCCATTTCCCTACCTAAAGGATAAGCTGCAGATCCTATTTAACCAACAGCCTATTTCTTCCTACCCCACACAAAAATTGCCTTATGTCTGTCCCATGCATTCTTGAATTCTCCCACAGATTTAGACCCCACAACCTCCTCAGGAAGGCTGTTCCATGCATCCACAACCCTCTCTGTGAAAAAATACTTCATCACATTGTCCCTGAGCCATCTCCCCTCTATCTTCAAATTGTGTCCTCTTGTTCTTGCACATCTCTTTTTCTGAAAGATGCTACCCTCTTGGACTTTGTTGATTCCACTGAGGTACTTAAATGTTTCTATCATGTCCCCCTCTCCCTCCTTTCCTCAAGGGTATACATATTAAGCTCCTTTAGCCTCTCCTCATATGGCTTCTCTTGCAGACCCTGCACCATTTTAGTTGCCCTCCTCTGACCTGCCTCCATCCTGGCTATATCCTTGTGGAGATGGGGTCCCCAGAACTGGATGCAGTACTCCAGTTGGGGTATCACCAACTGTCTGTATAGGGGTATAACAACTTCCTGTTTTCTGATGGTGATGCCTTTCCCCATACATCCCAGTATCCCCCCAGCCCTCCCTAACACCTTCTCACATTGCTTGCCTACCTTAAGGTCATCTGATATGATTCCCCCCAGGTCCCTTTCCATTTTTGTTGTTGTTACTACCCCCCCCCCATTGTGTAATCTTCCCCAGGGTTTTTGTTTCCCAGGTGCATTATTTTGCACTTCTTTGCATTGAATCCAAGCTGCCATACTTCTGACCATTCCTCCAACTTTGCCAAGTCCCTTCTCATCCTGTACCTGAACATACATTTCCCTCAATATCCCCACAATATTCACATCCACTATACCAACATATCCATCCACCTCAAATACCCATATTAAAAATTCAATGTGCCACACTTCTCCTCCCCCCGCAACACACACATAAACACACACACAATCCCACACACATACACGCACACACACACACACACACACACACACATATATACAGCATTCGCACAATGCTAATGTGAGGGACCAACCTGTAGATAACCAGTTAAGAGGGACTATATAACAGTCAAGTCCAAGGCTCACTGAAAACCTACAATATGTATGTCCATCCTTTGAAGTAAAAGTCTATGTAAGTTTACGTGTAACATGTCATATATCCAGTATCAATGTTTAAGCCATCTTCCACTGTATTAAGAAATAACATAAGTCTGATCTCACAAGCTCGTCTCTGTTGTGTACTGCTGAAATGTCCTTTCAAGATCATCACAGACATATCTGAGATTGAGTGGTCATACTGTTTTTTCCTGCTTGTTCTAAGTGTTAATAATGTGGGATTTTCTAAAAAATTGTCATTAAGCTTTCGAAGAAGGACTTGTTGGTCTGAAAACTAAAGCTATTAGTTCTTTCTGTAACATCCTTGTTGGTCCAATAAAAGGTATCAAACCATTTGTTCTGGATTTGTTCTTACTAGGACCAATACAGCATTAAACAGTTTTTTTTTACTTACTGTAATTGCACAGTATGTACTTTTTGACTCTGTACCTTTGCCCCATGTCATTTGTTGTTCTCCCATCTCTAAACTCTTTCACTCTCACTGTCCCTTTTTTCCCTTTCCCTTCCTTTCATTCCCTGTCCCCTTCCCTCTTTTTCTGTTCCCCACCTTTGTCCTTCCTATAAGATAAGAGCTGTGTGACCTCCAAGCTGGGAGGTAATCTTAGGTATAATATTTTGTTTAAGATCTTATGGTCCCTTATTTATAACTATATATATAGCAGTACTTTAGAAAATGGGCAAAGACAATTCTCTCTTCTGATTGGCTGAGACACTTATTTAGGTGGGCATCTATCAGACAATAGATGCCCACCAAATAAAAAGTCCCAGCCAATCGCGTATGCCCAGTAGATCCCTGGCTCAGCCTGCTTCATCATTATTGAAGCACTGGGCAACAAAATGTCAAACTGTCACGCATTTTTTTTCAACATTTAGCTAAAGTCACACCACCACCACCGCCACCACACACACACAAACACTACTTGACTGACACAGCAGCCAGTAACTGAGAAAAATAATACTAGTTTTGCAGGCTTTAAACAACTCCCTCTGCTTTTTCCCTCCTAAGAAATGACTGCTTGCCTCCGCTCACTCAGTTTCACCCTGACGGCCACCACAAAATCAGCCCAATAAACTGACAACATTTACAACAACACTGCTAGTTTACACTACGGAAGCCCATGCTGTTCTTACGCACTTCATTCCTTCTGCAGCAGCGAAGTAGTACATGCTGGTGGTGGCTTAGAATGACCACTTGGGTACAGTTTTTGAGCACATTTGGAAACTGGGCTGAGCGCTACTCAACATGCACGATACCATGAAGGAAGTTGACAGGCCATTTGTGAATTGGTCCCGCCCTCCGTTGCAAACCCTCTGTCCCAGCACAACACCAGGAAAAAACTACAACTCCCAGAACCCACCACTGTTTTTTAAAAAGTCGCCCATCGTCTCTTATTTTTCAAAAGATTACTAAGAGTAAACTTTGTGATACAATAATAATAATCAGCTTATTTTAAACCTGTGCGATGCTGTTTGAGGTTTGTTGTAAGTTGTTCCTGGAAGCGGGCAGTGCCGAGCCGGGGTCCATCTTCACCCTGGTGATGGCAGACATCGCGTGTGTCCTGAGCAGGCAGAACGTTTTGAGACAAGTTCTTTAACGAGTTTTTTTTTTTAACCGTGTAATAGGTGAACATTATACTAATTTATCTTATTTATTTACGCTGTGATGCTTCTTTTGATTGTGTTTAAGTGGTAGATATTGTGTTATTTATTGGTGCTTTCTAGTCATTCTGATCCAGGTGGAGGAACTATTTTATTTCAAAACTTACATAAAACTACTATTTTATTAGCAGTTTTTTATTACACTTATTTTTTTTTTACAGTGCCCATTTTCTAAGTGCAATAATACCCTCCAGGGTGGGTGGTATTGTGCTATACCGGACCTTCCAGGGGCTATAAGGCCCTCCGCCTGTGGCGTCGGGCCTCATTACGCCCCTGGGCGGTCCGGTATAGCATAATACCGCCCACCCTGTTGGGTATTATTGCTTACATAGTTATCGTTTATAGATTTATGTGTTGTTTAGATTAAGGTACATGGTCATTTGACTATAGTGGGGGACAGGTTTAAAGATACATAATTTATGTGAACTGTTTGGCCACTTTAAGGGCATGTGTTTTAAGTGACCACCCGATCCTCCCAAGGTTATACCTTGAGGAAGAGCACAGGGGAGTGTTTGAAAACATTTGGCAGATGGGAGTGCAGCACCTTTTTTAACGAATAAACTTGGTGGCCTTTTGAATCAGACACCCTAGCTGAGTTGGGTCTCTTTTTGTTCAGTGAAGCCTGAGGTCTTACTTTTTTGAATTTTGTCTGTATGCATATGTCTGAAGCTTGGAAATACATCTTGTAGCCACCTGTCTGTCTCTTGATATATCCTACCTGCCCTGCCCTTTGTATTGGTGCACCAACTTAAGAGGTTTGACAGGAGGACAGAGCTGGGAGGGAGGGGAGGTCTCCAAGCATGGTGACACCAGGCAACATAACTGTAAGTACTTCCACAAATCTGACCTCAGGATTGAATAACAGTGTTGAAGCACCTTGAAGGAGTTCATAATGCAACTGCCTAGCAACAATAAGTCTCTAACTAAGTAAACACCCTTTTGTTTCCAGATGGATCACGCAATTGGCTGCATGCTTTGCAAAGTGTAGGGTTATCCCACAGGGGTGTGGAGGGCTTTACTCAGTCATGACTATTAGCACCAAGCTCCTACCAAGGTCAAGATAGTGGGCCAGGACTAGAGGGTGTAGAGCAGTAGGGAGTAAAGAAAGACAGCTGAGGAGGCCCGCCCACACAAGGATGTCTCCAAATGCAGCAATAAAAAGGAGTGAGAGCTCCCTTGGGAGATCCATCTGCAAGTTTGGGCCCCTAAGAAGAAAAGTAGTATGGTTCACTTCTGGAACCATTGCATTAGAATGGTGAGTGGGAGGTGGGAAAAGCAGTGGAAGATATTTGGGGGTGATCATTACTTTGATCACCACAGTTTTACTGGCCGGTGAAAGACTTAAGGCTTTCCATTGCTCACATTAATCCCTCAACTTCTACAGGAATGGAAAGGAGTTGGCTGAGCACATCTTGTTTAATTCTTAGGAAATGTGAACACCTAGGACAGAGATTATTGTAGACCAGCTGTGAGGAAGGGAGCACTGCGGCAAGTTGTGTTACATAGAAACAAAGAAGCTGACGGCAGATAAGGACCGCAAGCCCCATCCAGTCTGCCCATTTTTTCTACCTTATGAATGTGCCATAGGCCTTTACTCTCTCAATGGCCTAGCTATTTATATTCATCTGTATTGTTCCCTTACACCTATCCCATGATTATTTGAAGCCCTGCACTGTATTCATATCCACCACTTTCTGAGGTAGGCCATTCTATGGATCCACCATCCTTTCTGTGAAAAAGAACTTCCTCACATTACCCCTTAATCGGTCTCCCTCTAATCTCATGCTGTGTTCTCCTGTCCTGCTATTTTTCTTATATTGAAACATGTTAGACTCTTTAACCTTGTTAATGCCCTTAAAGTGTTTGAATGTTTTAATCATATCACCTCTCTTCCCTCCTTTTCTCTAGGGTATACATATTGAGCTCCGTTAATCTGTCTTCATATGTTTTCTGATGCAGTCCCTGCACCATTTTGGTTGCCCTTCTCTGGACTGCCTCCATTTTGTTAATGTCCTTGTGCAGTTGCAGCTTTCAGTACTGCATGCAGTATTCCAGATGGGGCTTAACCAGTGTCTTGTAAAGAAGGATTATTACCTTCCTCTTACAACTTGTGATACCCCTACTAATACACCCCAATATCCCTCTAGCCTTACCTACTGCTTTAGTGGTCTGCTTGGATGATTTCAGGTCATCTGTGATGATGATGCCCAAGTCTCTTTCTTCCCTTGTGATTGCCAGAAACTCTCCTCCCGATCTATAGGTAGTTTCAAGGTTTCTCTTCCTTATGTGCATGATCTTACACTTCTTTGTGTTAAACCCCAGCTGCCACTCTTACAACCATTTTGCCAGTTTATCCAGATCTCTTCTCATTCTGCCTACAACATCTGGATCATCTACTCTGTTGCAGATCTTGGTGTCATCTGCAAACAGACAAACCATACTCTGTAGTCCATCTGCAATGTCACTGATGAAGATATTGAAGAGGACTGGCCCCAGGACTGATCCCTGAGGTACCCCACTTGTGACTTGCATCTCTTCTGACTGTATATTATTTACCACCACTCTCTGTTTTCTGCCCACCAACCAGTTTGCCACCCAGTTAACCAACCTCTGACCCACCCCGTGCCCACCCAGCTTATTAATCTATCTTCTATATGGAACAGTATTGAAAGCTTTTCTGAAGTCAAGGTAGGTGACATCAGCTGAACCTCCTTGGTCCACCACTCTGATTACCCAGTCAAAGAAATCTATGAGATTAGTTGACAGGACCTTCCTTTTGTAAACCCATGCTGTCTTGGATCCTGTACTCCTGTGGATTCCAGGTGTTGCACTATCATTTCCTTTAGGAGTGCCTCCATATTCTTGCCCACTACTGAGGTAAGACTGACTGGTCTATAGTTCACTGCCTCCTCCTCCTTGCTGCCACTCTTGTGGAGTGGGATCACATGAGCCCTTTTTCTCTGGCTTCTGGGACCTCTCCTGTGCTCAGAGACTCACTAAACAGTTTTGATAACAGCTCTGCTAGTTCCACCCTTAGATCCTTTAGTACCCTGGGATGTATGCCATCAGGTCCTATTGCTTTGTCCACGCTGATCTTAGCGAGGTCTTGTAGGATCCTTTCTTTTGTGAAGGGACTTGTGCACACCTCCGTCCCTCCCCCCTGTGTCTATGGTGTTCAAGGGCAGGATTTAACATCTTATTGGATTAACTTTGAGTTAACATAAAGTTGAAGATTTCTAAAGGAGGGATAGCAAGGGCTAAATCCTGGATGGTGCATCTATCAAGATGACTAGCAAATCATCCACATTAAAGTTGGTGAGGTAGTCTGCTGATGCCACCTCAATCCCCATTGGGATCAGATGTTTCATAATTACAATCACCAGGGACTCAATGACCACACCAAACAGTATCAAGGGGGAAAGGGGAAATGTTTTAACCAGGAAAGGCATACTAAACCTAAGCTTGTTTCCAGGTGTAACCAAGAAGTACAAGGAAGTTGAGTGACTTGCTCAGGGTCACACAGTATGCATGTGGGGGCAGGTGGGACTCAAAACCAGGTCTCCAGGTTTGCAGCTCAGTGCCACTAAGAAGAAGAATCAGTATTTTATACAGCACTTTTCATACACAGTATATCCCAAAGTGCTTTACAAGCAATGCTAAAGTGGTAGTTAAGTGACTAAATATGTAGTGGCAGCCATATCACACATCAGCAGCCACACACAGCCTGGACAATTGCATTAACCAGTTTTATGGGAAGGGGAATGTTGGCCAGGACATTGAGAATGTCCCCTACTCTTTGCGAAGAGTGTCCTGGATTCTTTTACTTCCACCTGGACACCCACCAGGAAAGCACCAGGATGAGTAGAAGGGACCTTGGTTTAATGTCTCATCCAAAGGACTGCACAACCCAGCAGTACAGCACCCCTCTAATACTGCACTCAGATACCAATGTTTTAGGTGCAAGTCCAGTCCTGGTGTGGGACAAGAACCCATGACCTTCTGGTCCAAAGATGGATTTGCTACCAACTGAGCCACGCTGAGACTTACACTACACTGCCTCCTACTGGGATAATGAGAAGCCCAGATGGGTATTCTTTTGCAGTGGGAAGGGGGAGGAGATAATGTTGGTGAGAACCCTTGCCCAGAGCTGGTTGTAGACAACCCTAACCTGTAAGGAGAAGGAAGGCCCAAAGCCCATGTGGAGAAAAACCCTGTGGACCACAGGGTTTTTTCTCCACTTGGATTTGTGGAGGTGCCTCCACTCCACTGTGTCAAAGGCTTTCTCAAAATCTATGGGCAAAATTGCAATGGGGATGGAAATATAGTTCACCATCTGCAAGAGCATTAGCAGGGAATGCAGATGGTCTGAACTAAGGTGGTCCTGTACAAACACCCCTGGTGATGGGCGTATTAACTAAGGGAGCAGATGGTCTACATGCTGTTCCAACAGTTTCACCAATATTTTGGCATCAGCATTTATAAGTGTTATTGTGTGGTACAGTAGCTGGCTGAGGAGGTGGGGACTTTCCCTTCCTTAGGCTGAACCATAATAATAGCTTCACGTAAGGAAGGAAGGTGGGAGGATCTCCTTTTCATGATCATCTGAAAAAACTCTCTGCGTGATTGGGCTTAAATGTTGGGAAAGCCCCAAGGCATACCATGTCTACATGGGGCTTTATTATCACTGAAGGAGTGTGTTGCACAGCATAGGTGGTGGAGCCAGGGGGTCAGTGGGATAGCAGGCCCCTCACTTTTGTACTTGAGTGGTCAAACAATGAATTTTGATACACACACCCACCATATTTCAGTCAGTAGAGCAGCATTAAAATATAGCTAGCGGGATTTCTCCAGTGACAACAAGGAAGCTATTTTTAAACTGTTTTGTACATAACATACATTGAAAATCCAGCCAACCAAAATTATACCTTTTGAAAAAACCTCTTTGAGATATTTTGTATTACTGTTGCATTAGTGGCACTGCAACTGTATAGTTATATTTGGCTTCATAACTCCTCTCAAACCTCTTCAAAAGCTACAATTCCAGACCCTGATCTGTTTTGATTATCATGAGTAAACCATACATTTCTCTTAATAAATCATGGATTATTCATCACAATGTGTGGATTATCCAGAATTATAAAAAGCTAGGTAGGTTGACTAAAGTATACTTAACACAAAAATTGTTTTTCTAGCTCCCTGGACTAATGTGTTCAATGCACAGGTAATAACTAATACTGAGAGCAGGACCACAAGAAAAAAGAAAACTATTATTAGTGTACCATTAGAATGTTACAGTTTTGAAATGTTGCAATTTTTTTCTTGCAAACTAGTGAGAGAAACAAACAGCCACCAGCAACCATTGTTTCAAATAAATACTACACATAGACAAACAGATAATCATAAAAATTCAAATGAAATGTTGTCAACCAGCCCGGTGGTGCTGAGGGCTGAGGCACTGGTTGCCACACCTCGCATCAAGCCTGCGACCCGGGTTTGTGTATGAGCTTGGTCGGCTGGGGAGGGGAGAGCGAGGAGCAGATTGAGCAGCCAGCAGGCAGCTCTCCTCCTCCTCGGGAAGGGATGTGGTATTCCCCTGGTGCTTGGCTGCCACCCAGTGGAGGCTCGGTGACAGTGCCATGCCAGAGGTGGAACCTGGCAGTAGGCCGGGAGGGCAAAAGAGGCCATTATGGAAGCCATGGTGCACATGTGTGCCTCAATGTGCATGGGGAACTGTGTTCTGGGGCCTCGGGTTAAAAGGGAGGAAATGGCAAAAATCAGGGGCCATGGTTGGATGAAGCCCCCAAGCAGGCTCCGGTGGTCCACGAGAGAGAGGGTGCCTCAAACGATCATGGCAGTCTAGTACGGTCATGTGACATGGGCTACCATCCTCTGTGAAGTATAAGCAATGGATGGAAAAAAATGAAATATTCTACCTGCTCCCATTCCTTTACCTCTCACTAACTGCTGACATCGAGGTCACACTCCAGCAGCATGCCTGCACAGCGTACACAACTTCCTGCTCCTGCTGTTCAACACAGTGTCCCACAGCTTCAACTAAGTAGTAGCTCCCATGGTCAAATAAGCCATGAAAGCTGTAGTCTCATTTTTGTAAGCATACTTCCCCCTATCACAAGATCCACTATCTCCGCGGTCAAATGCGCTCCCACCCAAACCCTGTAAATTTCTCTTTTTTTAAACTATTTTAATCCTGACAGGCTGCCTGCTAGTCAAAATGTGGTCTGGGGGACACAAGTACTTCCTCAGTGGGGCCGCTATCTTATGTACATCTCCCTTGCAGCAGTCATACATTTAATTAAAAAAATCCTAAGTTTTTTTAAAAAAACAGTCTTTCACATTGAGCAGATCCCCACTCCTCATGCTGACAATAAATACCCACATCTTCTCCAGGCCAGTATATGGGTGTTGGGCTCCTGCCTTGGAACAATTTGAGAGCTTAGTACAATTCAGAAGCAAAATGATATCTTGTTCAGCAAAATTATATCATTTTCTTCTTGGTGGAAGGACTATTTTATCATGAAGTCTGTCAAAACTAGCAAGTTTTTACTCATGTAAAGACAGGTTTATGTTAATTTTTTTTTTAAAAAATAGCTAATTTCATAAGTGCAATAAGACTCTCTGGGGTGTGGACAGAACAGATATTACCTCATTCCAGGGCCTGAAGGCACTCTGCCTGCGGCCTTATGCCTTACTATGCCCCTGGGCGTGCAGTAATATCTATTCCATGCACACCCCATTGTGTCTTTTTGCTTACCCATTAAAGGGGCTTACAGTGCCGGTACTCTTATGGGTTCCTGTGGCTCACTATCCCGACACTCAACCTGCCCAGGCACTATTGCCCGACAGTGTCCTGACAGTGATCATCCCAATGCTGCAATACTCGAAGGGCTAAGGTAGCGGATGTGACAGAATGCTACCTTAGCCCTTCTGCAGCACAGGAAAAGACAGCTGAATGGGCCTGCTGGTCGAGCTGCTCCAGTGGTGTGGAGGGGTAAATCACCGGTAGCTCAGCCAGCGTGTTCTGTGTGACTGGGGTTCTGGTCTGGGTCACATCATTTTACACACTGCACCCCCATAGCTACTTAATATTTAACTCCGGGGTCCACTTCCCCTCAGAGTTAGATATTTAAGTTATGGGGGATGTGGAGAGTGCAGGGGGCAACGCCCCCACATTGTACACTTGGTTCTTTGAGGGATGTCGGGCATCTGATCTGTTCTGGGCGCGGATTTTGGGACTATTAACTTGGTATCCTGAGCACTGGGATACCGAGTTTAGGGCTAACACAATATATCCTCAGTGCCTCCCACTGTTAAACCATGAGATTTGGGAGTGGAACTGAGGCGAGGAAATCACCAATAGGGGAATGGTCCTTCGCAGCTTTGGAAGAACATAGGGATTGGTAGAAGGCCAACACTGCCTTATTGATACCCTTCTCTCTGACATGGAGCTGCCCCCATAAGTCCTGCAGTGCAGCAATATGGCACTCAGCCTGTTGCTTTCGCAGTCTGTAGGACAACAGTTTTCCTGATTTCTCCCCACAATCTCAGTATGTGGTGGGTCTGCAGTAGCACCAGTTCAGCCTTCCAAGATAGAAGTTATTCATCTGTAGACATTTCCCCTAAGAGTTACACCAGCAGAGCCTTGGCCTGTGGCTCAGTGAGGGCTTTGATTTAACTCTGATTATTCTCTGATCACATCTATGGGGGTGCACCCCATATCTGCACTGTTGTTATCTCTACAGTCACTCCAACTAGCATCCCCATCACCATCCTGTTAAGAGAGGTGTCCCGAGGCTTGCCCCCATGGCAGGGCATCCAGAAGGGGCTAGGGAAAGAGACCAAGATCTATCCAAGTTCCCTGGTATGCTGTTTGGTGTCATTCAGTCGATGGTGGAGACATCACTCAGTGTCATGCTGCAGGGAGACCAGGGGCTCAATTTTCAAAGCCCTCAGTTGCTGAAAGACCTGGGTGTGCCAAAGATATAGTGCATGGGGCTTGTGGCAATTACCTGGCCAGTGATTGGGAGTTTCAACCCATGCGCCAGATGCCGCAAGTTAGACCAGCTGTTTCTGGTCTAACTTGCAGCATTTTTGTGGACTGTTTTTATGGAGCTTGTGCCAGATATTTGGCACAAGCTGCCGTAAAACATGAAAACTATCACAATTGCACCCGAGATTCAAGAATTTGTTGTAGCAAAGTTGAGGCAAAGTGGTTAAGTGCACCGCCAGAACCTAAGTATCGTGGTGCAGGGCTTGGTGCAAGCCCTACATCATGCTTTGACAGTCAAGCCTCAGGTCTTTTTCTCTTTTTGCATGTTCCACTCTGGGGCACAGGGTCATTCTGCCACATGTCAAAACAGCATGGCTAAAAATGCCACAGCAAAACAGCGCCAGACAAAAAACACAGTCAGACAAAACATCAACCTGTTCCATGCACCACACCCATTGAAAACAATGGGTCTTCATGCTTTTATGCAGGGGGTTCTGCCACCCACACCCACCAGAACTTAAATAATTAACTCCGGGGCTTCAGGGATGGGGACACTCAGGAAGGGAGGTCTTTTTTTTATTGGTAAATCATGGCAAAAAGTTGTAGCAGGGGAGACCCAGGGGTAGCGGTATTCACCTAATTCTGTTCTAACCCTGTTGCTGTAAACCTAGTCTCTCACTATACAATACGGTTAATACCTCACTGTATTAAATGCATGATATTGACCAGGTACCCCACCCTGGTGGGGTGAATGTGCAATTATGTCCTCTCACACTGGATGTGCTCCCATGCACAGCATGCCAACATCTGCCACTTCCACCAATGTATGCCTTTTCACTAGTCACTGGCTCACCCACCCCTAGCTACCAAAATGGGTTGGAACAATGCCAGGCTCTGAGACCCTCCTCCCCAGATGAGGAGCGCAGCCCCTTGGATGAGCACCCTCAACCCCATGCTGACCCTCTGATGCTCTTAGTTTTCTCCCAAACTCAGGTCATCAGTGCTGGAAGCAGTAGTACTACCACTACACCAGTGGGCCATTTAGTGGGTGGGGCTTTCTTATACTCCTTCTTCTTCATGGAGGCTTCCATGGCCTCCCATTCCACTTCCCTTGGCTGTGCACCCAATAAATCTGCCCCATGGCATAGCTTTATTGGTGTCCCAGAGAATGATGACTAGGACCTCACCCGCATCATTTTCCCATAAGCATGTGACCATCCCCTCTGAGACCCACTTTAGAAATTCCTTGTACCCCAGGAGCAGGTATTCTAACCACCAGGATGAAGCTTGGGGAAATTCAGGGCCCCATAGTAGGACCAGGGGCATCAGGGCATGGCCAGATATGACCAAGTTTCTCTAGTGCTATTCAAAGTAGTATGGGCCTAATCAAATGTTTAGGCAGCTGGCTGATCCATAAGTAGGGAAAAAGCAAGTATAATCCCTGGCCTGTGGAGTGGAGAAGACTCCATACATCCATCAGGGCTAGCTCAGCCATCATTGCTTGCGCCACCCTAGTAGCCTAAGGATGGGCCTCCAAGCAATCAAAGGAGTGATCCATGAGGCCCATTCATGTGGGCAAGTCTGAGCTGTCATTGGTGGTGTTGAATGGCCAGATCGGTGCCGCTTCAATCGTGTGGACGACACTGTTGACCAAATTTGCATTCCATGGTGGTGTGAATGCGATCCCTCTTTTTTTGGGATCGCCTTGTGTTTTTGAAGATTTCCTTGGCTGTCTAAACAGCCGCCCCACCTACATCGAATCATAGGCTTCTCCCATCTTGCACCGCTGCTATTTTCCCAAGCTGCCCTTCTGTTGGACTGGGAAGTGAACCAGAAGCCCTTTCATACTGGTTTTGAAATGTTTAACTATCTGACTGATGATTTATTTATTTATTTTTTGTTGACTGGGTAATAGCACTAGATAAATCCTGCCTATTTTCAGGCATGACCCAGGGAAGTTGGATACAGATGAATGCCAGCTGACCTTGAACCAGATTAAGCTGTTGGTGGTATTTTTAGTGAATGAGGGAAATTTGGCCAGGACACAGGGGAAATTCCCCTACTCTTTTCGATAAGTGCCATGGGATCTTTAACATCCACCTGAACTACCACCAATCCAGGTAGATGGGACCTTGGTTTAACGTCTCATCCAAAAGACGGCATCTCAGAAGTGCAGCACCCCTCTCATGCTGCACTACAGTGTCAGTACTGGGATATTAACCCAAGTGCCAGATGTGGGAACTGAACCCACAGCCCTCTGATCTCCCGGCCTCTGAGGTGAGTGTGCTACCTACTGAGCCACTGCCGCTTAATTTTTCTTAGGTAAAATTGATGACTTAAACCACCCTTAATGTGGGCAAAAGCTATTATTTATGGTGGTGTTCATGAAGTTTGGAGGTCGCTGATCTAGACAACACACCAACTAACCTGGTGATCTACTAATATTAGCCTTATTCTGTTGACTTCATCATATGTTATTTTATTCATATCATAGATTGAGAGACTGATACAGACAGACAGATAAGAGGATCAGGGGCTTACTGCTGTAACTGAAGCTGACAGCAAGACTCCATCTGCAGCTTCACATTTCAAGAAAGTCAAACTGTTGTCATACTGAGAACGTGGATGAACACATCATGAGACATGTTCAGGTGAGCAAAGCATGTGTCTGTGTGTGGGGTGGTGGTTGCTGCTGAGTGGGGTGGCTGAGGTGGTGTGGGTGGGGACCTAGGTGGAAGATCACCAATGGACAGTTTTCCTTTTTCAAATAAAAAAAAAGATCAATGAGGGAAGGCTTTCTTTACTGTAGAGGGACAGAAGCCAACACTGGGGATTGCGTACCCCAGTGTTGGAGTGATCTTCAACAGCACCAGGAATGGGCACCCTGTTGACACCCCGTATACAGTATTAAACAAAAGGGGCATGTGGCCTGGAGGAGAGGGGGGCAAGATTAGTGGTACCGGGAGTGGGAACTCCTGATCCACTTACACTGCTTTAAAGTTTAACATGGGAAAGGGGGGGGAGGTGGCCTGGAGGGGATGGTGGAGAAAGAAGTCATACTGGTGGTGAGCAACCCAGTCCACTTAACAAAAATAAAAAAAAATAGATAGATAGATAGATAGATAGATAGATAGATAGATAGATTGATTGATCGAAGGTCCTGTTTGTTCTTTTGTGAGATCACACAGAAGAACAATTATTCTTTTGTATGACCTTACAGAAGAACTGTAAAAAAAAAAAAAAACACTAAGTCTCACACTCTTCTTTCATGGCCTGACCTTCTTCTTTCATGAGTCATGAAAGAGCTCACAAAAAAAGTACCTTAGCTCATGAAAGAAGATGGCAGAACTTTGTTTATGCTTCATAGTTCTTTCATGAACTGGCCTCTTCTTTCGTGAGTCATGGAAGAACTAATGAAAGAAGAATCTTGGCTCATCAAAGAAGGTGGTGGAACTTAATTTTTTTCATAGTTCTTTCGTGAGCTGACCTTCTTCTTTCATAACCCATAAAATAATAAGGTTGGCTCATGAAACAAATATAAAGAAAACACTAAGTCCCACCATCTTCTTTTCTGAGAGGAGATTCTTCTTCTGTGAGTTTGGTCATGACTCATGAAAGAAGAGGCCAGCTTTTATGGTTATTGCTACCGCAGATGGTAAAATGCTGCTGGATGGCAGAGAAAGAACACTCAGTCTCAGTCTCTAGGGTTCACAGTAATGAGAATGTTTTTGGGATAGGATGATTGTAGCTTCCCACTCTCTTTTGGGTAGTTCTGATGCACTTATACTCGAGTCAGTATAAGATTACATTTTCCAACACATAAATTCTTCTTGGAAATTAACTGCCTTTCTGCTTGCTCACGCGATCCTGTTCTGCTTGCTCACTCACTCCTGTTAAGGGGCTCAGAATAATTAACAAAAAATCTATTGGAATGTGTGTGCATGTGGGTGACTCATTGAAACAGCTTCATATCCGCTGAAACCACCACCCCATCTTGGCCACCACTGACAGAGGCACTATTTAATCTTTTTTTTTTTTTATTCTACATTTATTTATTTATTTATTTATTTATTTATTTATTTATGTATTTGCATATTTTGGTTTCAAAATTAACACAGTTATTCTTTTTTTTACTTGCATAGGTCCTTCTAGGTTGTGCATTATGGTGTCATTACCACACCATAGGGTAGTTTAATGGTACACAGCTGTGCCTCATGCTAAACAATCACCCCAAGAGTGTGATTAGGAGACTTTAATGCACACCCTGTCATGGCTTATTCCTTACCTAAGGCACAGGTGACTTTCTTGAAGGAAACCAAGCTGATGTCAGCTGAAGCACTTAAACTGGAGTGGGAGTAGTTGGGATTTGAGGCCCACAGCTGCATGACCACTACTAAATGGGGCATCTCTATTTTAGTATTCATGTCCCTTAAATAAACTGTGGAGTAAGAATAAACCATGGAATAAGGACATGAGGTCTATCTAGTCTGCTCATAATGCAGGACCCTCAGTATAAGCTACTGACACTGCCCCCCCAATCTGCCCTTCCTCTCCTTTGACCCTTATTTTCCTCTTAACTGCATCCCAGCTTCTCTTGTAGCTGCCTACCATTTTCAACAAAACCACCTCCCCTATTAAGTACATTTCAACCCACCTCTACCATCTCAGTGAAGAAATGCCTCATAGCCTCTTTCCTAAACTTTCCCCATCTCCAACTTGAAGCTGCCCCCTCATGTTTCAGTTCCCACTCACCTTGAAAAGACCCTCTTTGTCCACCCTACTTATTCCTTTCAACTACATGAAGGTTTCAATCATGTCCCCTCTTGCTCTCTCTCTCTCTCTCTCTCCTCCAGGGGGTACATGTGCAGTGTCCTCAACCTCTCTTCATACGCCCTATCTTATTAACTCATGATCATCTTCATCACCCTTCTTTAGACTGTCTCCAGCAGTTTCATGTCCTTTTTAAGGCACAGTATGGGCCTCAGTACTGTGCACTGTGTACTCTAGATGCGGTCTCACTAATGACCTGTACAAGGGCAGTATTATCTCTTTTTGCCTGCTGCTGATCCCTCTGGCACTGTGGACCAACATTTTAATTTTCTTTGCTGCTGCTTTCCTACATTGTGTGGAGTCTTTCAGGGCACTAGTGATCATCACTTCCAGGTCCTTCTCCTCTGATGCAGATACCTGGACCCCTCCTAGTTTGCACTCAGTCCTGGGGTTCTTGGCTCTAGTGTGTATAACTTTGCAATTATTTGCACTGATGCCAAGCTGCCAAATCTTGGACCACCTCTCTAGGTTTTTCAGATCCTCCTTTAGACCTTCTATACCTTCTGCTGTGTCCATCCTCCCACAGAACTTGGTGTTATCTGTGAATAGACAAATGTTGCCCTTAATGTCATCTATCTATCTATCTATCTATCTATCTATCTATCTATCTATCTATCTATCTATCCATCCATTTTTTTTATTTTTGTTAATCAGACTGGAGTGCCTACCCCCAGTACTGATTCTTTCTCCCCGCTCCCCTCCAGGTCACCTGTCCCCCTTTCCTATGTTTCATTTTTATGTATGTAACCCCAGGAGTCCGGTTGGTGGTATTTTTTGTGTTATTAGCACTGTGCGGTGCCTCCATATTTAACCCCCTACCTGGGACCTGGGTTCAGGGAGAAAACTGTTGCTAGGCATTTTGGCTAGGTTTGACTTTTAGTCAGGGGCACCCAAGTAACTCTGGACACAGGAAGCAATAACTGTACTGTCCAAACCAGGAGTGGGATTCTAGAGTGTGGCTTTTATTCACAACACAACAGAACAATAAAGCATAGATGGACCCCCATGGGGCTACACTCCTGGTAATGCAGATATACGGAGACCAGAACACATCTTCTACACACTGTAGCCCTCAGGTTCAGAAACACACTGGGCACTCAGCCTGAACTTGTACTCTTCTCTGGATTTCCCTGGCCTGGCACATCCAATCAGCCTTGGACTACTTCCCTGCATGGCACATCCGGCCAGCACTCTGACCACTTTCCATATGGCATGGAACATTTCTCAGTGGCTCACTAAACCACCCATAAGCACATACTGTCTCCATAAAGGGAAAATTCTTCTATCTAATCCCATGTCTGGGTACTTTCTCTGAGCACCGGCCAAGTGCCCAGAAGAAAGCAACAGGTGTCCCAAAGAGAACCCGTAGAGGTGAATCTGGGTACTCCAAGTAGGGGATCTCCCACCTCTTGCTCCCATAATTCATACCCGAATGTTCCTTTGTTCTGAAACACCTCTTCTATGAAAACTCTAATGGTTGCATATTAACACTTTAAATGTATATCACATTCAATCTACAGTCTCTGAAACTCCAGTGTCCTGACTTGTGATGCACTTTTTTAAATGGCGTTGTCCATCCCTGTAGACCGCCACATATTAAAGGTGTTCAAGTCACACACTCCTTAAGCACTGCACTTGGCTGTCTTTTTCTGACCCACAGTAGCAGATACTTAAAACACACTGTCTCTGGTGAAACATTGGCGCTTTAACAGAGCTGACTTACCCCTGAGTTGCAGGTGCCCACAGGCTTCTTCTCAAAGAAAAACACAACCTCTTCATGGTGCATCAGCACAAATCTTCAGGCAGCTTTCTCTATTCACCTAGCCAGGCCAAGGGATTACCCCTGGAAGCTAGCTGTTGGCACCCCCCATCCCTACAGGGATGGGGCCCCAAACCAACTGAGGAGCATTCTCTACCACTTCAAAAGTGTTCTTCTGTGTCCTCCTTATGGTGAGAACACACACCAAACTCCAACTAGCTCTGTATCAGAGCTGAGAGCTCTGAGGGCCTGCCTACAGCAGTACACCTCCTTCCTCTACTGAGCCTACTTCAAGACTCCTCCAGACTGAATTCAAAAACTCCCAACATTCTATCTAACTCCCAGCTGCAACTTTCCATTGTGGCTTATGCTGCTGTGAAAATTCTATATGATGTCATCCCTCCAGCTCAGCTGAAACTGAGAACAAAGTGAGACAGTGTAAAATCCATTTAACTGGAATTTCACAAGCTGCCTTCCCTGAGTGCCACTAGATCTAACTTGGATTCTTGTAACCCTGGGTGATGGGGGGTTACAGGTAGTATGTAATGGGTGCCCACCCCAGTACTGCTTATCATGTACCATCCCCTTTCATGTCACCCACTCCCATGCTGTTTAATATATGTGGCGTCACCAGGGTGCCCACCCACAGTGCTTGCTACCAAAGATCATCCCAACACTGGGGTGCCCAATCCCCAGTGTCACTTCTGTCCCCTTACAGTAAGGAAAACCATACCTCATTAATCTTTTTTGGTGGGGTTAACCTGAAAAAAGTAAACTAATCATCAGCAGTCTTGAAACAATCATGCAACACCTGTTACACTGAGAAAAAAATGGTTAAATGGGTACCTTAAGATGTAGGTCATTGGGACGCAGGTTCAAGTCCTAGGGGAAGGTAGGTGCTGTCAGAGAGAGAGAGAGAGAGAGAGAGGAAGGATAGCCCCTGTAAGAAGAGAAAATAAAGTAAGAAAGAAAGAAAGAAAGAAAGAAAGAAAGAAAGAAAGAAAGAAATAAATCAGCTGTGAACATATTAATAGTGATGCAGGTATGGTGTAGCTAAAGAAGGGTGGAAGTACTACATGCCTTTACACACACATTTTACACAGTTCAAGTTTTTTTTTTTTTAAGTAAAATAACATCAATAACCTCACAGTAAAATAAAGAAAAAAGGTGATTTTTGTAATTGGTGGCCAGTGGGCTAGTAATTGTATGCCCTGGCTAGTGGAGTAACAGCCCTAGTGGTCCAGTGGTAAAAGAAATGAGCTAGTCTGGGTGGAAATGAGTACTGTGCAAGGCTTCAAACACGCATGGGATAGGCACAAAGAAGCAATACAGATAAAGTGGTATAAATAGGTCAAGGACTGAGCAGAGCCTTAGGGCTCAATCAACAGGTAGATAAAAAGTAATGGGCAGACTGGATGGGCCTGGTGGTCCCTATCTGCCATCAACATCTATGTTTCTGTTTCTCTACAAAATGTTTTTTATTTTAAAATGCATTGTGCCTGGAATTGAAAATTAATGCAGTCTGCTGCTATTAACATTAAATGTAGAGTGGCAACTGCAGGCACCGTGGGTGCCACTGAGAAAAAAGAGCGAGGGGACAGTGAGATGCCGATCATTGGCGCCACAGTGGAGCATGGGTGCACTGAGGGGAATCCCCTAGCTGCAGCTGAGTAGCAGCTGCACCAAACTGCTGAAGCACTCATGGAGCAGGCTACAGCCTGCTAAAGCAGCACCTGTGCAAGTGTGTGAGAGGGAGATGCAAGCCAGGCATCCCTCTTGCAGACAGGTCAAACAGATATTTGTTAAATTAGTTGAGCAGGTGGCAAGTGCCAGGTCATTTGTTTTAGAGACTGGTTCACAATGTAAATAAATAAAGGGGCATAGTTCACGGCGCTTCTGTCACAAAAGCGAGCAATACATAGAGACTCATGCTGGGAACCATTTGCTAGTTGCAGTAAAGCTGCTCAGGAGTGAGGGAACCCATGGCAATCTACTTGAGGAAAACACAAAGAAAATACTTTCATTTTTATATAAAGAGCCACAAGGGACTAGAGACAAGTGCTGGCAACCATTTAAATATAAAGTGGTGCCACCGAAGTGTTTAGTTTTCAAAACAGAGCCATTTTTATGAGATCTGTGTACTGGGGAAAGCATGGGTCCGTAGTGAAACTGCTGTGAAAGGAAACACTTTTTTAAAAAGCAAGCTGACAAGCCAATTTCTGTTTTTTTTGCCTCAAGCTTGGCAGGACTATAGAGTTAAATGTTTTTTTATCAGAGAAAAATATTTTTTGGTGGCTAAAGTTAGAAATAAAGAAGTCACTAACCTGAAAAGGGAGAGTGTGTCCAGGGAGCCATAATCCATGCAGTTCAGGCATACAGAAAATGTAGCTAAGTGTGGGGAAAATGAATATTTAGATTTTCAACTGTAAACTGCAGAGGGTTGCTTATGTAAAGCAGCAGTGCAACAATCTGGTGAACATTTTGACCTATAATTTTTTATACTATTTTAGATTGCCACTTACCTCCTGACTTGTATGATACCCTTCTTTCCACAGTTTGAGTCTGCTTTAGTACTTTTTCTCATGTCTGAAATAATAAAAGGAGTGCTCCTTTTAATATGGTTCAGACCAAATTTTCATCACTATTTGCAGTTGTTTCTGAACAACTATTGTTCTGTAAGGTCAGTGAGCACTGCTGCTGCATAATAATTAATTTTAGTCACAACAGAAGTGATATATAAACAACAGATGGTCAAAAACAGCTGAAAATACCGATGAAGACCTGGTTCACACTGTACTAAAAGGAGCGCTCCTTTTATTATTTCAGACATGAAAAAAAGTATTAAAGCAGACTCAAACTGTGGAAAGAAGTGCATCACACAAGTCAGGAAGTAAGTGGCAATCTAAAATAGTTTAAAAAAGTATAGGTCAACATTTTCACCAGATTGTTGCACTGCTGCTTTTAAGGGGAAATGAATATCTGTGAGGCAATCTGAAGTAAAAGTCACTCGAAGAAAGATATTTGAATAATTCACTGAGACACAAGTTTAACGCTTATCAACCTGGGGTTCCTGTGAAGGAATTCTGATACAACATATTTTGGAGAAAGCTTGAAATATGGGCTTTCTAGTGAAGAAGGTTTGTAAGTGCATAAACCTTGAAAAAATTATAATTTTTATGTCAGAAAAATAAATTGAGATAATTGGGAATCCAGGCTGACAGGGAAAGCAGCCTTTGGAATCTTCACGAAAAGCAGTTAGAGTTCTAAAAGCTATTGATTCTATTATGGTTTATGCTGCTTCTGAAAGTGATTTAATTGATTCTGAGCCTCTGGACTGGTCAGTGTCCACTCTGTGACTGGGGATTAGAATATGCAAATGATTTGGGGTATATAAGGAGCTGCACAGCCAGTCTAAGGTGAGTTTGAGCAGGGAGAATGACCAAAAAGGAGGGACCCATGTGACAAGCGTATCCAGTCTGAAGAGGCCTGCTCTTTGTGACAGAGCCTGGGGTACAGTTAAGTAAAATGTAGTTGAACAGAAGATCACCTGCATCCCAGTGCAGGATCACAGCAGGTAGTGGATGAGAGCAGGGAGAGAATAGTTAGCCAGCTGTTTCAAGCTGTCTTCACAGCAAAAAAGCTGCCACAGGAAGAATACATTGCTTCTAGAATATTTCCAACTCCACAGCTGCTCGCTCCAAAGGGCCATCACGAATCTTCTTCAGAAGCCAAAAGGAATGTGGTATAGTAAACAAAAATTCTTTCAATCTTGGAGATTTGTTTAAAAGGAAAAGGATACTCAACTGAACTTAATTTGCCTATAATCCTTCTTCATAAATGGGACTACTTTCTAATTGAAGGACTGAATTTTAAGAGACTAAGGGAATTATATCCTTGAGTGTTTATGTGCAAATGCTGTGGATTGTATGTTGTATGCTAGTGTTTTAAAACTGTGTGCTATGTGCAATTGATTATTTGCTAAAGTTAAAGGGTACCTAAACAAGCAGTTTTTTACAACTGCATACTCCAAAATCTGGCTTCATAGCAAGATAAAGTAAAGACTGCTGTTTACATTTATGCTAAAACTGCATTTATGTAAATAACATAAATGCAGTTTCATAGCTTTTGAAAAATGTAAACATCAGCCTTTCACTTTCAAAAAACAGCCTTGCTTGCTCCCTAAAATGTCTGCCAGGTGTGTTAAGTGAAAAGTCATGATGACATAATTGGTGCCAGAGGCAGAGACCCACATGGCTCCCTATACTGCCAATTAATTATTCTTTCCCCCTTTGTTTTGAATTGTTTCTCCAGAATGATCAACACCATGTGTTAACACATGGATTATTTTGATCAGCACACATTAGGCTATGGTTTTGTTCATTTTGTTTACTCTAACTTGTTGAGAATGTTTTGTAATCCAGCTGACTTTCTGTTTGACAAACTGCAGTACAGTACAAAACTTAAAATACCTGATGATCTAGTGGTTATATGATGACCTGAAATTTGTGGCGAAGTACTGGTCTGGTGCAATTCCAAAGCTCATGCTTTCTTGGTAATCCAAAAATAAGCTTCTCTTGTAGTCTTTTTCCATGTGAACCTCCTGCACCTAACCTGCTTTCTGTTGAACATCCCACCATCCATACTCTGTCCTTAGTACTGCCTGGGCCGGCATATGAGCTTGCGGCCTAATGAAGAGAATTATCATACCTCAGATTGTAATCTTGTAACTCACAGAGTTGTGCACACCTATACTGATACACTTCTTCAGCTGGCACTGTTAAAAAATGCCTCTGAAATCACTCTCCAGTCCATGTTCTCAATATTTGACTTCTGCTTCCACAGTAAGCATTGAGTGGATCACCACTCTTCTGCACAGTGAAGGCAGTATGTACAGTCCCCCTGTTGTGTCTTTTTCTGGCCTCATTAACCAACAACTAGGTCTTCCTGAAGGGCCAAGCAATAAGCATCAGGACACACTGCTGTTCATGCCCTCATAAGGGCTGCACTTACTATGGATAACAACATTATTAGCAGGAGAGGCATACTACTGCCTTGAGTGAATCCACCTGACTTCCAGTGTTGGTCTACTCCTTTACCTGTGATCTGCAGAACCCTGCAGGGCAGTTCCCGGCATTTCTTGTCTAGTACGTTTTTGGGCCCTACTCCACAATGCGAGTTGTCTGGCTACCACCCTTCCGAATTTTAAATGAGCTATACACAGCTCCCTTGATACTGTCCTAACAAACATCATAAATCCCCATCCCCACCTGAGGGTAATCTCTCTACACTGAATTCAAGTAACAGTTCAGGTGCAGCCCTGCCACTCTGAGTATTTGTCATCACTGGCTGTTCTTCTCCACAGTCAGGTAGTGATCACTGTACTGGCAGCCCCACATCTCTGATCTCACAATAACCTGTTCAATGTCCCCCTTCCTGTCTTCCCCTAACCTGAAAATAGCTGTACCCTGCTGGAATGGAGTCTTCAGTCCCTCTCTGACATTACTCTACTGGGACTATATAGCCCACCCTCCCTCCCTCCCCCACGCTTAGCTAGTTCCACTTTTATAGGCACAAGATTTGACTGACAATATGAACTTCCTGTTTGGGAGCAGGCATAGAGTGACCACAGAGGCACAAAAGACTCTTCATTCTAGAAGGAAAAGAGTAGCTCTCCATCCCCCCCCACCCCCCAGCTGCTGGAGGCTGACTCTGAGCAAGTAAGAAGAAGACTACTGAGGAATATAGGAACTTCCTGTCCCAGAACAGGAAAAGCAGGAACTGTAAGGACACAGAGGCAGTAGGAAAATAGGGAGAAAAAAATAAACAGAGAGAGGAAAACATAAGCATACAAAACAGTTGAGGAGCCACAAATAAGACATGATGGGAGTGGTGCGGTTCAGTGGCTGTGAAGTGGCAGCCTTCTGTGGGATGTTATGGAGAATGCGGTGTTGTCCCATCTGCAGGCACCTCTCTGGGCTGAGGGAGGAGGTTGCTCATCTCCAGGCTGAGTTTGGCCAGGATTTGGGGGACCTCTTCTCCCACCCAGGGACCACCAGTGCCGCTGCTACTGCCTCAGAGGTTGCCAAGAAAGAGAAGTAGTTGAACCATAGTGGGCTCAGGAAGGGTAAGGGTGGTGGAATGGAGGTGTATCCCTTCAGTTGTACCTCTTCACAATTCATATGCTGTTCTGGCAGACTATGGTTCCTCTATGGAGGCACCCACAGTGGAGACCAAGGAGGATGCTGGGAACCTCCACAAAGGAGACTCACAGGAGGGTGGCATGGGACCCCACAGGGGAAGGAAACAACTCCTGGTGGGGGACTTCATTGTTAGGAAGGTAGAACTGGGGAAGGGTGGGAGAGGGAGGCAAGGTGCCTGCCTGGTGCCATAGCTTGGAGGGACAGGGAGCAACTGCACGAGGGAGGGAGCTGGATGTCATTGTCCACCTAGGGACAAATGACCTGGCATAGGAAAGGGATCAGAGCAGTGCAGCAGGAGTTTGTGGAGTTGGGGAGGGGCCTTAGACAAGTAGCATGCATGGTAATCTTCTCTGAGGTGCTGCCTGTCTATGGCATGGATGAGGCTAGGGTGCTCCACACCATGGAATTCAATCAATGGTTGAAATGTTGGTGCAGAGCCCAGGGTTTTGGATTCATTGGGGGTTGGGGGTTCCCCTGGAGGAATACAGGCCTATACTGGTGCAATTGTCTGCATCTGTCCGGGGTGGACCAGGATCCTAGGTGATAGGTTTAAATGTTTCATTGACAAGCATTTAAACTAGCCAGGTGGGGGGGAAGCACTGAAAAGGAGCAGGGAAATCCTAGCCCCACCAAAAAAAAATCAGAGTAGTTAGTGAGGTAAACACTAAGAGAAGTCGATAGGGAGAAGGGGAAGGGTAAATGGAAAAAAAGGCAAAGGCAGTAAGGACAGGGATGGAGCAAAAAGGGTAAGGCCATCAAGAAATTGAGTGTGATAAGTAACAAGACCTGTAGTCTAGGTAGCATGCTCCCTGAACTGGTGGCCTTGATGGAAGAGGGGTGCCTGGATATCATGGCAGTCACAGAAATATGGTACACAGAGAACCATGACTGGGATGTCAACATACCAGGATACACAATATACAGGAGGGACAGGGAAGGTAGAAGAGGAGGAGGAGTAGCTATCTATGTAAGGGAAGGGATCAAAGCAATGGAACTAAAGGGTAAACAGGGAGGAGAGGAGGCACTGTGGGTCACCCTGGAGACCAGAAATGGCACCACAATCCGCACGGGGTTGTATACAAACCTCCGTCTCAGGGAGGAAATGGACAAGGAAATGATAGAAAGCATCCTTAGGATGGTAGAGAAAGGGGAGCTATTGTTGATGAAGGACCTGAATATGTCAGCTGTTAACTGGAGCACCTTTGCTGTAGTCACTTCCAAGAGCAGGGTCATTCTCAATGCCTTACAGGGGGCATGCCTCAGACACCTAGTATTGGAACCCACTTGGAAGGGAGCAATCTTAGACTTGGTATGCTCAAACGGGGATGGAGAGAGGATCTCAGATCTAGAAGTGGGTAGCCATCTGGGAACAAGTGACAACCAAACAGTGTGGTTCATGATAAGCACAGTCGCAGAGTCAAGCCATACAAAAGTGAGGGTACTGGACTTTAGGAGGGATGACTTTATCAAAATGGGAGCGTGCCTCAGAAAAGCACTAGTAAACAGGCAAGAAGGAGGGGTGGAGGAATAATGGGGAAACATCAAAACTGCCATCACAGAGGCAACAAGCCTTTGGGTGAAGCAAATAAATCAAAATGAAAGAAAAAAGCACTATGATTCTCAAAAGAGGTGGCGAGGAAGGTTAGGGAGAAAATGATAGCATTCAGGAAGTAAAAGGAAACACAGAAGGAGCAGGACAGAGATCTGTACCAGTTAAAGCAAAAGAAAGTGGGGCAGGCAGTCAGAATAGCAAAGGCCCAAACCGAGGAAAAGATAGCCAACTCGGTTAAGAGGGGGGATAAAACCTTTTATAGGTACATTAGGGAGGAAAGAAAGACCAATGGAGGGATAATGAGGCTTAATAAAAGGGATGGAGGGAAAAAGGGCAGAGAGGGACAGTGAAAAAGTAGAGATACCAAATGAATACTTCTGCTCAGTATTCTCAAAAGAAGAGGAGGGGGAGGTACCTAATCCAATCAGTAAAAGTACCCTGCGTATGGGGGTCGATACCAGTCCATTCACAGAAGAAAGGGTTCTGAAAGAATTCCTAAAACTGAAAGTGGACAAAGCAATGGGGCCTGAAGGGATTCACCCCAGAATTCTAAAAGAATTAAGGGGAGAACTAGTGACATCACTGACTACAATTTTTAACAACTCATGGGAGGATGATGTAGGACTGGAGGAGGGTGGATGTGATTCCCCTTCACAAAAGTGGGAGCAAAGCAGAGGCAGGAAACTACAGACCTGTTAGCTTGACTTCAGTGGTAGAGAAAATTATGGAATTACTTCTGAAAGAAAGAATTGTTGAGTACCTAGAAGCCAGCAGGACACAGGATGGATTCACAGTGGGAAGGTCATGTCAGACGAATCTAATCGATTTTTTTGACTGGGTGACCAAAGTAGTAGATCAGGGAGGGGCTGTGGACATGGCCTACCTAGACGTTAACAAGGCATTTGACACAGTCCCACACAAAAGATTAATAAACAAATTAGCCAGCCTAGGAGTGGGTCATAGGGTGGTAGCCTGGGTAAAAAATTGGCTGGAAAAATAGGACACAGAGGGTAATAGTAAACAGAGTCCACTCCAAAGAAAGGGGGGTTACTAGTGGGGTACCACAGGTTTCAGTACTGAGTTCGGTCCTTTTTAATGTCTTCATAAGTGAGATTGCAGAGGGACTGGAAGGAAAAGTATGCCTCTTTGCAGACACCACAAAGATCTGCAACAGGGTTGATACACAGGGGGGGGGTTGGGAAGGATGAGAAGCGACTTGGCAAGGTTGGAGGAATGGTCAAGCGTATGGCAGCTTAGATTCAATGCAAAGAAGTGCGAAGTAATGCACCTGGAAAACAAAAACCAGGAGAAGAGTACACAATGGAGGGGGGGTATTAACAACAAAAATGGAAAGGGACCTGGGAGTAGTCCTATCAGATGACCTAAAGGTAAGCAAGCAATGTGAGAAGGCAGTAAGGATGGCTGGTGGGGGCGGATACTGGGATGTATAGGGAGAGGCATCACCAGCAGACAACAGGAAGTTGTTATCCCTCTGTACAGACAGTTAGTGAGACCCCATCTGGAGCACTGCATGCAGTTCTGGAGACCCCATCTCCTAAAGGACATAGACAGGATGGAGGCAGTCCAGAGGACTGCAATTAAAATGGTGCAGGATCTGCAACAGAAGCCATAAGAAGAAAGAGTAAAAGAAGCTTACTATATATATATATATATATATCGTATTGATGATATATATATATATATATATATATATATATACACATATATGTATATATATATGTGTGTATATATATATATATATATATATATATATATATATATATATATATATATATATATATATATATATATATATATATATCTATATATATATATACCTTTGAAGAAATGCGGGAGAGGGAGGACATGATAGAAACTTTCAAGTACCTCAAGGGAATCAATAAAGTCCAAGAGGGTAGCATCTTTCAGAAAAAGATGTGCAAGAACAAGGGGAATTTGAAGATAGAGGGGGACAGCTCAGAGGCAATGTGAGGAACTATTTTTTCACGGTGGTGGACGCATGGAACAGCCTGCCTGAAGAGGTCATGGGATCAAAAACAGTGGGGGAATTCAAGAATGCATGGAACAGACATAAGGCAATTATGGTGGTGGGTAGGAAGAAGAAGCCTGTTGATTAATTAGGATCTGCAGCTTATCCAATAAGTAGAGAAATGGGAAGACTAGGTGGGCCAAGCAATCCTTATCTGCCATCAAAGTCTATGTTTCTGTTTCCCTGCTGCTATCAGCCTTACTTACTGGAAAGATTTGTTTATTTTTGATATGTAAAAAAATCCAGGGACTGTACTACCTGCATTCATGATGCAGAAGGGTGATGAGCTCACCAGTTTTTGGTGTGGGAAAAGAAGTGAAGAATGAATATCAGAGTAGGACTGAGAAGGCCACTCCTGCAAGGTACTGCTATATTCAGAGAAGGGGGAAGATAGAAGGGAAGAAATATGAGCAGATCACTGTGAGACATAAGATGTGGGGCTGCCAATGCCATGATCACTACCTGACCCCATTGTTCTGGCCAACATTCCCTTCTCATAAAAGCAGTTCATGCAATTGTCCAAGGCTGTGTGTGGGTATTAATGTGTGAAATAACTGCCACTACACATTCAATCACTTCACTACCAGTCTAGCACTGCTTGTAAAGCACTTTGGGATGCAAAGTGTACGGAAAGTACTATATAAATGCTGATTCTTCTTCTTATTCTTATTATTATTTCCCACAAAAAAAGAAGACAAGACAAGCATATTTTTGATTTCTGAGAAAGTATGAACTCTGACATTGGACTACACAAGAACTTTGCTACAAACCAGTTGTGGATCTAGGGGGAGGTGAAGGGTGCAGCTGCGCATACCCCCACCCCATTGTAACTTTCTTTCTGCTGCTGCATTTCACATTCTTGAAGAAGTCAGATTTATTGATTAGACAAATGTTTACATCAAAACTATGGATTGCATTTGTAGGTTCTGTCAAAAACTTACTAAAAAAGAATAATAGCAGACAATATAAAGGTTTAATAAACATGTTAAAATGTTTACATTCAAAAGTATGGATTACAGTTGTAGGTTCTGTCAAAAACATACTAAAAAGAATAATAGCAGACAATATAAAGGTTTAATAAAAATGTTAAAAATGCATATCAAGTATGCACACCACCCCAGCACCCCCATTGTAACATCCTGGATCTGCCATAACCACTAGACCACCAGGTTATTTAAGATTTGTACTGCACTGTGATTTGCCAAAGAGAAAGTCGGTTGGAGTAAAACACCATTTCAGCATGTTAAAGTAAACAAAATGAACAGAACCATAGCCCAGCATGCGTACTGAACAAAATAATGCACATGGTTTTGAACATTTTGGAGAAACAATTCTATACAAAGGGAAAAAAGAACTACTTAGCACTATAGAGAGCCATATAGCTCTCTGGCTCTGGCTCCAATTATGTCATCACTTAACACATTTGGCAGCCATTTTAGGAAGCAGGTAAGGCAGTTTTTTTTTAGTTAGAAGGCTAATTTTATATTTTCCAAAGGCTTTGGAACTGCATTTAGGTAACTTATATAAATGTAGTTTTAGTATTAATGAATACAGCAGCCTTTCCTTTAGTCTCCTACGAAGTGATATCTTTGAATAATTTGTTGTCAAAATGTTGTTTAGGTATTCTTTAAATGCAGAAACTGAACTGTTAAAGTCTTCAGAGTTTTACTTATAGGTAAAACTGCTGTGGGGGATACCAGAGAAGGTATCCATGGTAATGGGGTGAGTGGGCTGAGTGATGTGGGACAGGCCCAGTAGCCACTGCACATCCGTAAGGCAATTCCTATATGTGCAACATCTGAGTCCTGAGGTAGAGCCTAGTGCTGTGACAATAAAGTGTGTTTGGGCAAAGAGTGAGTGACTCTCTGAGGTGGGACAAGGCTTAGAAGCCACTGCTCGTCCTTAAGGCTAAAGTGTTTAATGCCCTGTTCACACTGGGCTTGTTAAAACATTTTGAAACCCTGCAAACTACCTAGTCTTGAAACTGGTTTTAAATATATTTTCAAATGAAACACAGCTTACCTGGTAGTGTGAACAGGAGTGCGATGTGTGCTTCTCCTTTGCACTGTTATTATTCTGCCTCTACCCAGCATTCTTTGTGGAATCGTGCTGAGATTGGCAACGTTACAGCCTCTAGTGTGGATGGACTTTTACCATGCTTAAACACGATACATGACAATGTGGACGGGCTTCCATGGTGAGTTTGAAAATGTTTTTAATAACATTTTTTAAAATGATTCAACAGTGTGAACAGGGTCTTATAGGTTCAGTGACTAAGACAAGGGAAGGGCTTAATCCTGGGAACATTTGTGTTATCTGGAGAGCTGGTGCGTGGTGGATCACCAGCAGTCTCCAGGGGGAAATTTGGTAGGGTGGATTACCCTGCAAAAGAAACACAAAAAGTGTTATTCTGTATTGCAATTTGCACATTTTGTTCACTTCTGATATTTTTAACTGAAAAAGTGTGCAAGTTGATGGCCAGTTCTGGCTGTAAAATATTTTACAATTCTTTCAGTAAAGCTTCCCTTTTTTTTTCATCAATCTGAGTGTCAGTGTCCTGCCTTGCAGTGCCAGTGTCTCACATTCCTGAAGGTCTCCAGGTCAGCCAAGTGCAGCGCCTCTCTCTCTCTCTCTCTCTCTTTCTCTCCCTCTCTCTCTTGGCATCCCTGAGCCACACCAGCTGGGGAGGTAAAGTTCAACTATGCTGCTTGTACACAGCTGGAAGGGTGTGGACAGGAGAATAGACAGAGAATCCTACTCAGCAGTGCTGCTACCACCAGGAGTGGCAGTAGTGTTCTTATGCACACTACCTGTTGTAGAGCACAGGGTGACACTACACAGTGGGCATGTGTTGTAGCATACTGTGAGTGTGTGCGCTACAATCAAGTGATTGTTGTGAAGTGTTGCAATCTGACATCCCACACCCCCACCCACCAACTCCAATGCTCCAGTCAGGACCCACTAACCCACACACCCCACATACCCGCACTCACCTGAACATGCCCCGTGACATAGATCCAGTCTCTAATCGAAGGCACATTTTGTTACTGGAACCCGTTGACTGTGCTATGAGAAATAAGGGTAAGGATAGTTTAATGTATTTCAATGGGATCTGAAGTTTTACTCATAATGAACTTACCTTGCTTTCTCATATTGCAGTCATCTGTCCCAGCAGCAAGACATGTCTTCGGGCAGAGAGTGGATCTATGCCATGTGACATGTTCAGGTGTGTGAGGGTGTGTGGTGTGGTGTGGAGTTGTGGGTGCTGAGTGGGGGGTCAGGGTGGAGTGGTAGTGAGTGTGTGAGGGCAGATCACAGATGGATTGTTTTCTTTTTTTTTTGGGTTAGGAAAAGAAAGATCAACAAGGGGTGGTTTTCTTTACTGCAGGAGGACCATAGCCAACACTAGGGTTTGGACATTGGAATAATCTTCAGCAGCACAGGAGGTGGGCACCCTAGTGCTGCCATATACATAGAAACTGTAGGAAGTGGGGAGAGTGACCTGGATGGGAGGCTGGGCAAGAGAATCAGTACCGGGGTGGGCACCCAAGTCCACTTCAAGAAAATATAAAGATAGATAGATAGATAGATAGATAGATAGATAGATAGATAGATAGAGATTCAATTGGAGCATTGAGCCATCATAGAAACAGAAACATAGAAGTTGATGGGAGATAACATTTTACCTACCTATTATAAACCACAGACCCTAGTTGATCTGTAGCTCACCCTTCCTTTCCTGTACCCAGTATACCCTTATGTCTATCCCATGCATTTTTGAATTCCCTGACTGTTTTTGCCCCTACCACCTCCTTTGGGAGGCTGTTCCAAGCATCCACCACTCTTTCAGTGGAAAAGTACTTCCTCATGTTACCCTTGAGCCTCCCACCCTCTAACATATTCTTTTTTGAAAGATGTTACCCTCCTGTACCTTGTTTATACCCCTGAGGTCTTGAACATTTCTATCATGTCCTCCCTCTCTCTCTCCTGTCCTCCAGGGAATACATATTGAGTTCCCCTAGCCTCGTATGGCTTTCATGAAGACCCCGCATCTTTGTAGCCCTCCTCTGAACTACCCCAGTCTGTATATGTCCTTCTGGAGATGTGGTCTCCAGAACTGGACACAGTACTCCAGCTGAGGTCTCACCAGTGATCTGTACAGTGGCAAAATTGCCTCCTTTCTGCTGATGATACCTCTCCCTACATGCTCCAGCATCCCACTGGCTTTCCCCACAGCCTTCTCACATTGTTTGGTTGCCTTTAGGTTGCCCATCCATCTATCTATCTATCTATCTATCTATCTATCTATCTATCTATCTATCTATCTATCTACCTATCTATCCATTTATCGATCTACCTATCTGTCTCTGTCTGTCTGTGTGAGTGTATGTGTCTGCCTATCTATATCTAGCTAGCTAGCTATCTTTCTCTATATTTTTTTCTTTATTAGACTGGGTTGCCCACCCCTGGTACTGCCTTTTCCTCCCTTTTTCCATCCAGGTCCCACCACCAATGTTTTTTTTTTTAACTAGTAAGCACACTGGGGTGTCAACTCTGAGAACCATTTTTCTTGCCCCCTTGCCCTCCAGGTTGCACGCTCCCACTTCTCTTAATATAAAAAATAAAATAATAGTGGACCGGGGTGCCTGCCCCAGTATTGCTTCTTTCAACCTCCCTCCCCTCCAGGTCATCTCTTCCCAAAAATAGGTGGCAGCAGCAGGGTGCCCAACCCCAGTGCCACCAAAGATCATCCCAGCACTGGGTTACCAAATTCCCAGTGTCAGCTTCTGTCCCCCTACTAAAGAAAACCATCCTTCATGGGTCTATTCTTTTGTTTTCTTTTTGTAATCTGAAAAAAATAAAATGGTCCTTTGGCAATCTGACACCCCCAGCACTCTCCACCCTAACCCACTACTCAACACCCACCACCCTACAACCCCCGCACACACATACTCACTCACCTGAACACGTCCCATGATGTAGTGCCACTCTCTGATCAAATACACATCTTGCTGCTGGAACCAGCAACTGCAATATGAGAATATAAGGTAGGGCAATTTAATGTATTTCAGTGTGTTCTGTACTTATAGATTTTTCATTTTTAACATTTTTATGCCACATTTTTAACACAGTCTTTTCTTTTCTGGACCCCACCTCATGAACAAGGGGTGTGCAACTATGCAAATCCATCCCAAAAGGTGATTTCACGTTTGGTATTTTTCAATATTTTGTTCCCAAATTTTCAACATAACCATTTTTTAACTACCTCATGAATGTGACAGCTGTCATTTTTCTAGTCCTGGCCAAAATGTGGTGTGCAATGGCATTTCAATCAGGATTTGAGAATTGTCACCTACCACGTTCATAAGGTTGGGTAATAACACAGTTAGGATGAAAACTTGGGGTCAAAATATTAAAAAACATCAAAGTTATAAAAATACCTTGGAATTTGCCTATACATGCTCATAAGTCTGCAAAGAACTGTGGGGCCCCTTCTGCAGCCAGACAGATTCCTCACGTGGTGCTGGGCCCAGAGAACCATGCAAATCTGCATCTGTAGCCATAGAGAAATGCAGGGCATAGAAGGTCCTATGCTTCTGTACCAGATAGACTCCTCATTTGGTGTGAGACTGCAGGAACCATAGGCCCCTGCTCTTCTGTGCTCAAGCTCACTCCTCAGTTAGTGCTGGCCTAGAGGGCGTTGTGCTTTTGCATCTGTAGATGCATGGAACAGCAGGGCATACAGAGTCCTGTACTTCAGCAGCCTGATGGACACCGCAGTTGGCATAGGGCCCAAAGGACCCTGTGCATCTACATTTGTAAATGCATGGGAATGCAGGACCTGGAGGGTCCCTACACTTCCACAGCCAGATAGAGCTCTTCATGCAGGTCCCACTGAACAAGGATACAATTGTACTGTCCCCAAATAAAAGGAAAGTCATTGCAAAAAAAAAATGTCTATCTATCTATCTATCTATCTATCTATCCATCCATCTATCTATCTATCTATCTATCTATCTATCTATCTATCTATCTATCTATCTATCTGCTGTATCTATGTGCAATAGGCATGTGTATACATCCTGGGTGATAAAACTGTGTAATAAATCTAGGACTAATTCTAACACTGTAGGACTCTTTATTGCTCTGTCAAGCTTTGTAGTCAATGAACAGGAAACAGCAAATATACAAAATCAATATTTCACATCAGTGATTAATACTGCTACCCCAGGAGAAACCAACATATTAGAAACTCCTAAACCAGGACAAATTATAATACAGTCAAAGGATGTTTTGAATAAACTAAAAGGATTAGACATAAATAAATCACCAGGGCCAGATAATATACACCTGAAGGTTCTCAAAGAACTAGCCGAAGAAATCTATTTACATCTGACTAATATTTTCCAATATTCATTAGACACTGGAGAGGTGCCCAGGGATTGGAGGGTGGCTTCAGTTATCCCTATCTATAAAAAGGGCCCACAAGACAAACTAGAAAATTACAGACCTATTAGCCTTACATCACTACTGGGGAAAATACTAGAACAAATCATTAAGGAGTTTATTCTGGAACATATAACCATTAGTAAACTTGCTGATAGCCAACAACATGGATTTGCAAAATCAAGGTCATGTTTAACTAACTTATTCACCTTCTACAATAAGGCTACAGCAGCAATTGATAATGGACAACCAGTAGATATAATATTTATTGACTTTGCTAAGGCATTCGATAAGATCCCTCATTTTGAACTTGTTGACATATTAAACAAATATAAATTTGATAGTAACATCACAAACTGGATAGCCACATGGCTTAAGAACAGAAAACAAAGAGTGCTAATTAATGGTGTATTATCTAACTGGGCTCCTGTGACTAGTGGGGTCCCACAGGGATCAGTCTTGGGTCCTTGTTTATTCAACATGTATGTTTCATCCCTAAAATCCGATGATGATAATATTTGGCTACTGAAATTTGCTGATGATGGCTGTATAGACTCTATCATTAAAAATGAGTATGAAACTTCAATTTTACAAGGCTTCTTAGACAAAATTACTAGCCGGGCCCATGAGAAAAAATTAAAATTAAACAATGGCAAATGTAAAGTAATGCATCTGGAGAGCAAAATCAATGCTTTCAATATAAGTTAGGGACAGAAAGTTTACAAATTATATCCAAAGAAAATGATTTAGGTGTGCAAATATCCCCAGACTTAAAATTCAAACTGCATTGTGCTAGACAAGTTAAAAGGGCTGATCAAAACTTAAACTCTATATTTAGACATGTAGCTATCCCCTCATCTGATGTCTTGTTACCATTGTACACTGCTTTGGTCAGACCCCACCTAGAATACTGTGTGCAAGTATGGTCACCCTACACTAAGGAAGATATACACAGAATAGAAAGAGTCCAGAGAAGATTTACCAGATGTATAGAGGGGATGAAAGGAAAATCCTATGAACGAAGGTTGAAAATGTTGAACCTATATACCTTGAGATACAGGAGACAGGGGTGATCTCTGTCTAGTATATAACTCATTAAATGACTCAAACCATACCAAGGGATTAGGCCTAGCAGAATCTAAATTTAAATCCAGTAATCGTAAACATACTAGGCATCTAGTAACCAGTAAGAGGAATACCCAAAGAAGAAAAAACTGGTTTAATCTAAGAACTACTCCAATATGGAACAACCTACCAGCATTCGTGGTACAGAGTTTAAACATGGACTCATTTAAAGCTAATTTGGATTTAGCGATGGCTGACTCAGATAAATCTGAATTAAACTGAAATTAGATATTTTAAAAGGCAAGCATTATGGACTATCTGTCTTTCGCTTGAAACATCTATGAAATCTACAGTATGAAATCTGAGCTACTGTGTGTATAAATATGAAATCTCACATTCATACACATAGTAGATATGTCATCACTGATTAATACAAACAGTAGTCACGTCATCACCCCAGTTCCACCCCCCCAGTCAGCCAGTACTACTTAAAAGACAAAGAACCTCTGTGCACAAACACTGAGGCAAGGGTTACCCCAAAGGGCATTTGGCTGGGAAGCCAAGTTTCAAGAAAATACAAAATCACACATGCCCCCACAATACAAAGCATCATGGGCTGCATATGCAAATCAGTACTACTTAATCCCACTTCCACTTTCTAGCCAGCTTTCTGGTACTGGCTGTTACCTAGCAACATTGCATTTGCAACAGAAACCCAAACTACTGTACCTTCTGTTTTGGGTTTTGCTTCTCTCTAAACTTCACACACTAGTTCTAAACCTCTCATAGCCATCACCCATTCTCCCCACTGCATCATCCTGATAATGCTCCTCTCCACTGAAGCCACACCTGACTGACTGGGGCCATTCCACTTCTACCAAACTCACAAATCCCCCCCCAAAGAAAAAATGCAAATTGTATCAAAAGGATCTCACTAAAAAGAATTTCTTCTTTCATGAGACAAGATTATTCTTTCATGTTCTTTTGAACTGAAAGAAGAATTTGTCACAAAATATTTTTCAAAACTGTTACAGAAGATTTCCTTTAAATGAAGGAATTCTTCTTTCATTAGACCATATGAAAGAAGAAAATCCGCTCACAGAAGAAGAGCTTTGTATAGAAAAACAACTTTTGTTTATAACAAGGACATTTTATTTATTTATTTATTTGAATGTTGATGACCAGGTAGGCCCACAGAGACACAACTGTCCCTTTTTCAAGAGTGATGCAAAATTAGTCACAATCAGTAGGTGAAAAATAAACATTATATACAAAACACATACCAGGTTGAATATATACAGGTACATGGTAACTAAATACAAACATTGGGTTGAGAATTTTATAAACATTAGGCAAATATTCAATTCAATATATACAGCAGGCAGTGCAGCAAATGCAGCAAATAGAGTGAGAGATATGGTAGACAATGGTAAAAAATGTAAAATACAAATATAAATAAGCACACCAATAGAAAGGTTTGGTGGTACAGAGGTGACTAGCAGCAGATGAGATCCACCCATGAGACAAAAAAAGGGTCAGTGAGTACAAGTACAGGAGACTATAGCCCAAGAGAAGGATTTCAGCCTATTAAATTTTGCTAAAGTGGGGCAAGTGAGGACCTCAACAGGCACAGAATTCCATAGAAAGGGGGCTGCAAATGAGAAGGATCGCCTTTCGACTGCATACCTCACCTTAGGGATGTCCAGTAATGGGCAGGCTGCCGATCTCAGGGGCTGAGTCTGCTGTTTGCATTGGATTATACTAGAGAGACTGAGTGGAGAATAGGGTTCTAGAAACTTAAAGGTAAGG
This sequence comes from Neoceratodus forsteri, assembly GCA_016271365.2. Classification (NCBI taxonomy): domain Eukaryota; kingdom Metazoa; phylum Chordata; order Ceratodontiformes; family Ceratodontidae; genus Neoceratodus; species Neoceratodus forsteri. The sequence goes on from CM057455.1 coordinate 565,907,304, forward strand.
CAACATAGGGGATAATGCAAATGGTTTTAATTTTCAACAATGCCTTTTTTTTTACCACACATCATGAACCTGGAAGGTGAAATTTTTCAAATCTGGCCTGGAAGGTGATTTCACAGTCATTTCATGAAATCCCCTTTAGAGCAAGATTTGAAAAATGTTACATTACTGGTTCATGAGGAGGAGTCATAAAAACACTATGTTGAAAATCTGGGGTTAAAAAATTATGAAACAACAAAGGTATGAAGGAAGGGTCAAGCGCGTTTGTCTCTATAGCCATACCGAAGCACAGATCTCAGAAGACCCTGTGCTTTTGCAGCTAGATCGACTCCTCAGTTGGTGTGGATGTGCTTCCACAACCATTTGGTGTAGGGCCCAGCAGACCCTGCATGTCTGTATCTGTAGAAACACAGAAGTGCTGGGCCCAGAGCATGTTTGCCTCTGTAGCAACATGAAAGCAAAGGTCCCAGAGGGCTCTGCAAATCTGCAGCCTCATGAACTCCTACTTGGTGCAAGGCCAAGAGGGCCCTATGCATTTGCATCTATAGCAACATGGAAGCACAGGTTCAGAGAGCCCTGTACTTCCACAGCCAGACAGATCTGTTCACACAGGCCCTGAAGGTTCCAGCCTGAAAGAGGATACAATTCCACTAACTCAAAAAGAAAGGACATTCAGTGCAAAAAAACTGCATTAATTCACCAGTTATAGCTCAACTTAAAGCAACAAAAGCAGGGACATATGTAGTTAGGGTTTACAGCCCTTAACTACCCCCCTCCCCGCCCAAGCAGCAAATGGGCAACACCGCACAAGCAATAACAGACAGCCATCATCAGGTAAGACAAACAACGTACAACTGTTTCCAGATTACACAAATATGGTAGCACTGATGTAGCATGCACATTGCAAGGCATAATCACTCACTTGCCACTGCAGTTAAAAATCCATGTTACTCAATCACATTTCTTCTATGTGCAGAAGCACAGACCCTGCAATCACAGATACAAATCCATGATACCAAAATTACAAGAGTTCTTTTGTCTGCAGAAGTACATGATCCTATGTTACCACTGCTTCTGTAGCCTGAGGTTCTCATGCACACTGTAAGACATACACACATGACAGACCTGCACTTCTTCAGCCACAGGTGTAAGACATACACATCAGCCTCTGGCTGCAGTAGCATAGTCACCACAGAATCCATGATACCAAAATTGCTACACTACTTCTGTTTGCAGAAGCACAGGCTGCTGAGTGGCCTGTGCCTCTTCAGCCATGGGTGTAAGGCATACACATTGACTTCTGGCTTCAGAATGCAGGACCCTATGTGGCCTGCAGTTATGCAGCCAGAAGTAGTGTTGCAATGTGGGTATAATGGTTTCAGCAGTGAATCTAGGAGCTGTTCAAGGAGTTAGCAGTTTTTTAGTTATGCAGATGCATATAGAAAAGCATGCATCAATGGCTCATGCTGTCTAGTGAGGTACCTTGTACAATGTGCATAAGTATGGTAGAGTCAGCCACAATGCAATGCAGTAACTTGCAGAAACTGACAAGTGACAGAATGCTGTAGGGAAAAAAGGCTCAATTGTAGAGCTCTGCAGAATGGGGAAATTCCAAATCTGTGGAATTTTGATGAAATTTCACAAAATTCCTTGAAATGTCAAGGACTTTTGTAAAAATTTCATGGAAGTTTTCAAAGTTAGTAATTTGGTAACAACTCAATAACAATTCAAGCTAGACCTCGGGAATCTGGAATATATACTCTGTGGGACAATGGGCAAAAATGTGACAAATATCATGTAATTTGGTGGGACAGTTTCAAAATTAGAAGTGCTTGAATGTTGTCATTTTATTATTTGTGCGAACTTTCATGAACTTTTTTTATCCGCATATACCTTAACCATCTATTGGCTCAGTGCTCTTAAATTTGGCATGATTTCTTGATAATAGGTGTTCTAACAATATGCCAGATTTCTTGACAATATGATGCATCGTCCCAAAATTATATGTGCTCAAAATCTGTTATTTTATTTCTTTCAGGAAATTTTCTGAAAAAAATCAGCTACATATAACTCAGGCAGCTCTGGAGCTAGACATGTGTAAATTAGTTTGGATAACCTTTTTGTAATGCTTGTAGAATGATCTAAATATGGAGAGCATTAGATAAGACATGTTTTAAGTTACAGGGGTTCAAAACTTTACTATGTACATATTTACAAATGTTTTTCTGTTTCCACCCAACACTAGCTGGTAAGAAATGACTGACCTACCCACGTCTTCTGCTGCTTTCGCGCTGGCTGGCACTGAGGATCCTCTGCACTCAGTGATGCAGATGTGAGCGTGTTCTGGGGCAGGGCAAACTACATTGGGAGAAGGAGGCGAGGAAAGGTAGAAATAAATCTAAGAAGCACCGCTACGATGAGGAGGAGGAAAATGAAGATGATACGCAAGGCAACGATGCTCAGCAGGCAGTTATCTCTGCAGCAGGGAAGCATGGGGAAGAGTCTGGGAGCAAAGCAGATGAATATGGAGCAAAGGACTACAGGAGTCTGATGGATCTAAAGGGGGACCATGCATCACGACCACTCTGGGTGGCTCCAGATGGACATGTTTTCCTCGAAGCATTTTCGCCTGTATACAGGTATGCCCAGGATTTCCTGGTAGCCATTGCCGAGCCAGTGTGTAGACCAAGCCACATACATGAGTACAAACTGACAGCTTACTCATTGTATGCTGCCATCAGTGTGGGTCTGCAAACCAGCGACATCATTGAGTACCTTCAGAAACTGAGCAAGACTTCTCTGTTCCAGATGGGATTGTCCACTTCATAAAGCTGTGTACCATCAGCTATGGTAAAGTCAAACTGGTCCTGAAACATAACAGGTATTTTGCCAGAGGAAGTGGTGGGGGCTGAAACAATCACAGGATTTAAAAATGCATGGGATAGACATAAAGGAATTCTGGAGGTCAGGGGTAAGGGGCAACAGACTTCTAGGAAAACATAAACTGAACTTACAAGCTCAAATGGGCAGACTGGGTGGGCCATTGGCCCTTATCTGCCGACACTGTCTATGTATCTATGTATCTATGTATCTGCACATATGGGCACAGGACCCAAGGCAGCATGGATTCACAGTGGAAAGGTCATGTCAGACAAATCTAATTGATTTCTTTGACTGGGTGACCAAAGCAGTAGACCAGGGAGGGACTGTGGACATGGTCTACCAAGACTTTAGCAAGGCATTTGACACAGTCCCACACAAAAGATTAATAAACAAATTAGCCAGCCTGGGTAAAACACTGGTTGGACAACAGGACACAGCAGGTAATAGTAAATGGAGTCCACAGTGAAGAAAGGAGGGTTACTAGTGGGGTATAACAGGGTTCAGTACTAGGGCCAGTCCTTTTAATGTCTTTATAAGTGACATTGCAGAGGGACTGGAAGGGAAAGTATGTCTCTTTGCAGATGACACAAAGATCTGCAACAGGGCTGATACACAAGGTGGGGTGGAAAGGATGAAAAGGGATTTGGCAAGGTTGGAGGAATGGTCAAATGTATGGCAGCTTAGATTCAATGCAAAGAAGTGCAAAGTAATGCACCTGGGAAACAAAAACCCAGGGGAAGAGTACACAGTGGAGGGTGAGATACTGACAACAACAAAAATGGAAAGGGACCTGGGGGTAGTCATATCAGATGACCTAAAGGTGGGCCAGCAATGTGAGAAAGCAGTAAGGAGGGCTGGGGTGATACTGGGATGCATAGGGAGAGGCATCACCAGTAGAAAACAAGAAGTTGTTGTCCCTCTGTACAGACAGTTGGTAAGACCACATCTGGAGTACTGTGTACAGTTCTGGAGACCCCATCTCCGCAAAGACATAGACAGGGTGGAGGCTGTCCAGAGGAGGGCAACCAAAATGGCGCAGGGTCTGTATCAGATGACATATAAAGAAAGACTAAAGGAACTAAAGATGTATAGCCTTGAGGAAAGGAGGGTGAGGGAGGACATGATAGAAACTTTCAAATACCTCAAAGGAATCAACAAAGTCCAAGAGGGTAGCATCTTTCAAAAAAAGAGATGTGCAAAAACAAGGGGGCACAATTTGAAGATAGAGGGGAGATGGCTCAGAGGTGTAATGTGAGGAAATATTTCTTCACATAAAGGGTTGTGGATATATAGAACAGCCTTCCTGAGGAGGTCATAGAGTCAAAAACAGTGCAGGAATTCAAGAATGCATGGGACAGACATAAGGCAATTCTAGTGGGGGGTAGGAGGAAGTAGGCTGTTGGTTAACTAGGATCTGCAGCTTATCCATCAGGTAGGGAAATGGGCAGACTAGGTGGGTCAAGCAGTCCTTATCTGCCGTCAAATTCTATGTTTCTATTTGCAAAACTTTCTGAAAATTATCAAAAACATAAATGTTTGTAGCTTCTCTGCTCTTGCATGCATAGCATTAACATTTGACATGCATATCCATAGACCATGTATCCTGGTGTCTAACACAACTAGATAAATTGATTAAACAGTTTTAATTTTGCAGAAGAAAAAAAATGATTAGTAACATTTTCTCACATATTTATGATAGCATATTCTATAGATAAAGCATCCAGAATATTTTTTTTTGTGTGGAATTTAACATTAACAATGCACTTATCACTACTTCACTTGATAAGCTGGGCTGAGCTTTTTGCAGTCCTGCTGTTCCTCACTGGGTGACTACCCCCCTTCACTTTTGGCATAGCCAGATTGACTCAGTAGAACTACTGCTCCCACTGATATTGTCTTTGTTTTTTACAGTGACAAATTTCCTTAAAACATGTCACTTACTCCTTTTCCTATCAACCTACCCTGTTGGAATAGCCAGAATTCTTTCTTCCTGCTGCCCAAGACATTGTCTTGCCCCTCTGCATCTTTCTGAGTACCTCTAAGTCCTAGACTTGTATGTACACCAGGCTCCCTGGATCACAAATTTACTGGATGTGATCCTTAAATATCCTGCAATCAGGTTGGAATTTTTGACAGTCTGTGCTTTCTTGCTCCAACCTGGGGATCTACCACTGTTGTGCTAACCAGCTCAGCTGTCCATTTCTTGGTGAAACTGTGCATCTAACACCTGAACCTGGTGACCCCCTGTGCTACCTGCCTCTTATACCCCTATCCTTTAATTCAAACCCCCAGATAAGGCTGAGTGAAATTAAACAATTCCAGTTGTATGGAATTTTTCATGAAATTCTGCAGTTTTCCCAAAGACTCATGGGATTTGACTTTAAGTATAGATGTTGTTTTGCAATTTCTCACAGCAAACAATTACTAAAATTGGCCCACACAGTCCCCTCATAAGGTCTATGAACCTACCAAATTTAATGGTATTGCATTCTCTAGTTTTAAAGTTTTAGGGATTTATAAAGTTGCAGTTTACATTCTTGTAAAATTACATTTTTTAATGTTGTGAAAGCTTGATTACTTTTAATTTAATCCCATTTAAAGCTGAAAATAAGAACTTTTTCAGAAATGACTATGTCGTATAGTAGTTAAAATGTTTCAACTCTGGTTACTTTTGGATATGAAGTTTTAAAATTAGAGGGAACTAACCAAAATTAAAATTTTGGCAACATGTTTGGCAGGCTATACCACAGTCCCATTTAAAGCTAGAAATCTGAAACTATGTGCATATACAAATGTAATAATAACCAGTACACCTGGCAATTTTTGTAATATTTCAATGAATACTATCAAAGTTGCACTAAAATTACAGAAATCAAAATTCTGGCATAATATTTGACTACCTATAACTTAGCTCCCATTAAAGCTTGAGACTTAAAACATGGTACATATATGAATTTGATATGCTTCTCTAAATCCAGATATTTTGGAGAAATTTGGAGAAGAAATTTAAAAATTATCTCAAAAATAACTGAAAATTACATTTTGATTAAATGTTTGGCCACCTTTAACTCTGTCTCTTTTCAATCTACAACTCTGAAAATTTGGTACGCTTATGTATGCTGTTTGGTGCTGTTTATGTTTCAAATGTTGTGTTGTTTAGTCACAAACTTTTAAAATTATAGCAAGATAACTGAAATGTGAAATTCTGCAAAATTCTGTGGCATTTTCATGAAAATTCTACAGAGTTCTGTGGACTCAAAATGGTTATTCGCAGGCATTCCATGGGTGGAATTTTATATTCTGCACAGCTCTACTTAATTGCCAGTAAATTACACTGTTCTCTGCAGCATGCTGCAGCATTTTTCTGTTTTACTGCATTGAATCCTGACTGGTACTACTGTACCTCTGGCTGCAGAGGAGCAGGATTCATGGGACCTTCTGTCTACAGAAGAGCAAGCCCCTGTAGGGCTTGCACATCTGCAGTCACACATACTCATGCACGCAGTGCAACATACATATAGTTGCAGCCGAAGACTTTGTCAGATATTTCCTGATATTACTAAAGAGATGGTGCTAGATTTTTAAAGCCCTCTAAAAGCCCTCAGCTGTGGGGAAAAAACTGACACAAGTGAGTCTCCAGTCATGCAGCATCAGTTTTTCCCACAGCTGCTGTACTTTCAAAAGTGCAGTTTGCATACATTTTCTTTGCACAGCTATGATGAAAAAACTATGCCTGTGGGACCAGGAGTAACATTCCTTCTCCTGCAGCTGTGCCTCCTGAAACTATGACACTCAGCAGGTGTAGAGATTTCATCCTGTGGCTGGGGTGCGGCATTGGACAATTCCCACACATTGTTTGAAAATCTAGTCCATTCTCTTTAGTGGCCCATTAGTAGTACTGCAGGCAAGAAGGAATTTATCTAGTGATCACAGAAATTTCAGGAAATATCTGACCATGGCTACAACTGTAAGACACACACAGGAGTAGCTGCATAAACACAGCCCCAGTGGGGCCTGTGCTTGTACAGCATTGCATATCAATCCACAAAGGTAGCACATCAGTGCTACTGCATTTGTGTTATCTGAAAACAGTTGTATGTTGTTTATCTTACCTGGCTGTGGCTGGCTGTTGTTGCTTGTGTGGTGTTTTCCTTTTGCTGCTTGGGGGGGTGGTGAGGAGATTGGGTTGGAAACATCTGTTATAGGACATTTGCCTGACGGTCTGGCAACAGGCCAAAATCAAGAAGAATAGATCTAAGGGACATGAAGCTCTGACAACTGCCCCTATAATAGCAGTGTCTGTCCCTGGCCTAATCAACCCCTTTACCTCCCCATAGCAAGTTGGTGGTGTTGCAGTAAAAAGAAAAGGGGTGGACAGCAGCCCTGGGGTCCACCAAACTGACATGCAAACATACAAAGGAGCCAGCAGAAAAAGGCCATTTGTTCTGTCTAGACTGCTTATATTGCAGGGTCCTCAGATCATGCTACTGACCCTGGCCCCTCCCCAATCCCCCCTCTTGATCCCTATTTTCCAGTAAATCTATCCCAGCCTCACTTGAAGCTGCACACCATCCTTGATGGAACCACGTCTTCCAGCTGCACATTCCAACTTGTAACCACCCACTCTGTTAAGAAGTGCATCCTGGTCTCCCTCCTGAGCCTCCACCCCCAATTTGAGACTGTGCCCCCTCATGGTATGGTTCCCACTAAACCTAAAGAGACCCTCCTCATCCACTTTATTTATTCCATTTTAAAGACTTGGAGGCCTCAATCATGTCCCCTCTCTCTTGCTTCTCTTTCAGGGAGTACATGTTCAGTGCCTCCAACCTCTCCTCTTATGCTTTACCCTGCTGGCCCATGATCATCTTTGTTGCCCTTCTTTGGATCCTGTCTAGCAGGTTCATGTCATTTTTAATGTATTGGCACCAGTATTGTACACTATAGTCCAGATGCAGCCTCACTAATAACCTGTACAAGAGCAGTATCACCTCCTCTTGCCTACTGCTGCTCCCTCTGGTAATGCAGCCAAACATTTTATTTGTCTTTGCTGCTGCCCTACTACACTGCATGGAGTGCTTCAGGTCGCTAGTGATCATGACTCTCAGATGTTTCTCCTCTTCCATTTCAGATACCTGGACCCCTCCCAGGCTGTACTCAGCTCTAGGGTTCTTGGCTTCAGTACGAATAACTTTGCATTTCTTTGCACTAAAGCCAAGCTGCCAAATTCCAGACCACTGCTTTAGTTTTCCCAGATCCTCCTTTAGGTCCCGTATCCCTTCTGCTGTGTCTACCCTTCCATAGAGTTTGGTTTCATCAATGAATAGGCACATTTTGCCCTTAATGCCAACCCCAGTAACATTTATGAAAACACTGAACAGCACAGGTCCCAGCACTGAGCCCTGTGGTGTCCCAGTGGTGACCTCCCTGGTGATAGAAAGCTTGCCACCCCCACCACCACCACTGTCTGGGTCCTGCCCTCCAGCCAGTTTTCCATCTGGTCAACTTCTCTCTAACCCCTAGATCTGCTAACTTCCTGATCAATCTCTTGTGGGCAACAGGATCAAAGACCTTGCTGAAGTCCAGGTAGAGGATGTCCACCATTTGGCTCCTGTTCACTGTCTTAGTGACCCAGACAAAGAAATCAATCAGATTTGTTTGACATGACCTCCCACCCATAAACTTGTGCGGCCTCACATCCTTAAGACCATGCTCATCTAGAAACTCTACCAACCTTTCCTTCAATATGGTCTCCATGAGTTTGCAAATGATGGAGGTCAGATTGACCGGTCTGTAATTTCCTGTGGCATCCTTGGGACCACTGTTATGGAGGTGCACTACATATGCCATTCTGCAGTCCAGTGGCACCATGCCTGACTCCAGTGATCAACTGAATAGGCCAAGCAGTGGATCGGCATGCTACTCCACCAATTCCTCAGCACCTTTGGGTTTATGCCATGTGGGCTTATGGATTTGTCCACCCACAATGCTAGCAGTCTTGTCCTCACCATATCCACCTCTATTACTCCATCTGTGTCCCCAACTCAATGTAAAAAACAGAATGAAACAGCGCAAACAATAGGAGGTGGTGCTTCAGCTGGAGGCGGCTAACCTCAAACAAACTGACAGAAATTAAGCTAAAGGAGCATCACCGGAAATAGCTGCAAAATGCAAAAAACTTTATTCCAACAAGACCAGACTCCTGCACTTCGGCACGCCTGCCTTCTAATGGGGGTATAGCACACTGGGCAAACAGGTCAAAATTTATACAAAGTGATGACCTCATAAAATAGTGACACACAGGTGATTCCAATCCACACAATAATTAAATTAATGCAGTGATGTCAATCCCTGTTCAAGTTTCAGTACAAAAAACGAAATACAAAAAGAGTATACACAATATTCTTATAAAGTAACAACTGCTAAGTTCTGGACATGTTTCATTGATGATATTTTGTGCATTTGGGATGGTAACATTAACGAGGCAGAACAATTTGTCAAATGACTGAATGAAAATGAAATCAACATGACTTTCACATATAAAGCAGATTCAGTTAGCAATGAGTTTTTAGATCTCAAGGTTCAGAAACCCCCAGAGCTGAACTGCAGTGCGGTCACTAAATGTAATAGGAAACCCACTGCCACTAATAGTTTTTTTGAGGGCAGATTGTGGCCATCCTAAAAGTCTGAAGTAGTCTATTCTCTATGGTCAGTTTCTTCATCTCATGAGAAAGTGTACAGAAGATGCAAACTTTTTCAGCCAGGCAGAGGAACATAGACAAAGGTTCATCTCCAGAGGGTATGGGAAGGATCTGTTAACTAAAGCTATGACTAAGGCCTACTCAAAATCAAGAGAAGAGACCCTAAGAAAAGTTGTAGACCCCCCCCTCCTGACTGCTACCCTTTAACATTTGTCACAGAATTTAACAATTGCTCAGGGCAGATCGGTAATATTGTATATAGGAACTGGCATTTGTTGCATTCAGACACCAATTTGGGTAAAGTGGTAGGGTCCAAACCCTGCATTACCTTCTCTAGAGGACACAATCTAAAAGACAAGTTGGTACATAGTAGATTTCCACACCAGAGAAGAGTATGTGGCTAGGGAGTAAGCCCAAAGGAAACTACAAGTGCCAAAGATGGAATATTTGCAGCTATTATCAAGTGGGTTCTGAGTTTGTACATCCGAATACAGGTCAGAAGTATGATATGAAGGATTTTTTCAACTGTGATACCTCTTTTGTCATTTATGTGTTGTGGTGCGAGTGCAATCTTGCTTATGTAGGGAGTACAACAAGGGCCCTGAAGTTAAGAATACAAGACTATGTCAGAAATATTGTCAGTGTTAAGACGGATACACCAGTGGGTCTACACTTTACTCAGAGACATAATTCAGACCATAAGAGTCTGAAGTTTATGGGGCTTGATTGGCAGACCCCATTGAAGTATGGTGGGGACAGAGTTAATGAGTTATTGAAACGAAAAAGTAGATGGATTTACAAACTTAGAACAGTGAAACCTGATGGTCTCAATGATCAGTGGGACCGAAAACCTTTTTTGAAGGCTAAAAGAAGATGAATTTTACTTATTTTTGCATTGTTTACTAAAATAATGTGTTTTTCTCTTTTTTTTCTCTCTTTTAGGATACCAGCAGATGATGCTCTTGTAGATCCCCACCTGTAAGGAAGTTTCCTTCTCCCATTGATTGATGGAAGTATGAATAGGGTGATCACACTCTTAGCATCTCTACTTTCCTTCTCTATGTCCCCTTCACATTCTTTTCTTCCACCCCCTCCCCACTTTGGGTCTTCTATCTTACCTATATTTCTGTCTTTGGATTTAAGGAATACTAGTTGCCTTTCAGACTCTCAATAAGAAGTCTTGCTTTCCTTATATGCAAAAGTGTATTACAGTTTAGGTATTAGTGCACCTAGTTAATAGATATATTTTCAAAGTTCTCTAAATAGGATTTTCCTGGAATTACTAGTGTGTATCTCTTTAATCTGACTGATGAATGATAGTAGTAGTTGTTATTTTATAAGAATATTGGCCCAGATATTCAAACTGTGCCCAAAAAGTGCGCAATGGCAGGAGCAAGCACAAGTCTATTGAGCCCATGCACAACAGACGTAATATTCAAAAAAGGAGCAAGCCAAATTGCACCTACAGCCAAATCTGAATATCACTCAACCTGCACCATAGCGCAACTAGGGAGGGGAAGCTGAGCAGATATGATGCGCTATGGCGCAACAAGGGATGTCCAGCAGAGCAGTCCAGAGGTGCCATAGCGCAAGCAGGGAGCCCCCCAGCTGCAGAACAATGTAACTGTACAACCAGGGAGGTAGGGTCCCACCACCCATGCCACAGATGGGCACAGGAACACACAGCAGAACTGACATCGTCCTCCCACACCCCAAGCACAGCACAACTGGGGGAGGGCTGGAATAACCACCGGCCCATGGATACAAGCAAACAACCCACAGCCGGGCCATGGTGCTTCCATCACACCCACCAGCAAGCTGAGACCACCACACAAGGAGGGTGGACCACCCTGTGCCACACCATCCCCCCCAGTGCACAGCACACCCTGCACCATGACCCTCAGACCCCCCCCATGAGCAGTGACCACCACTGCGGGAAACCCCATGCATACAACCACCCCCACTGTGACACTGCAACCTTGTGCACCACAGAACCATACAAGCCAGCCCCACCATGAGCATCCAACAGTGGGCGGCAGCACACAGCAATGCAACGAGACCAACCATGCGTCGGCACAAGAGGTACCCCACATGGGACAGGGCATGCCCCTGACACCACCACCAGTGATACAGCACCCTGCACAGTAGTCCAGTGACACACCCTGACCCACCACTGGCCACAACAGCCAGCACAGACACCCACAGTGGTGCATGGAAGCATGTACCACACTGAATGCAACACAGTGCAGGGACAAACACCCACCCATACCCAAGGGGACAATAACACAGGGATGCAGTAGTGGGGCAAACAAGCCTCCAGTGTAGGCCCATGGAAACTGTGTACACACAGCCTGCAGTCCTGCATGGCACAGGAGTGCCAGCCACCCTGCGCAGGCACTGTGGACCCATACGCCACCATCATATGCATGGAGCACAAGTCACAGACAGTGGTGCACATCCCCTGCAACACACACAAGCCACAGCATGGAGGTGGGACAACAACCATGGAGGCCACAGTGTCACCTGAGGCAAACATGCACCACACCAGTGACAGGAGGCAACTCAGCATTGTGAAGGGTACAGTGGCTGCCCTGCATGGACAGCCACCACTGACATGGCAGCAGGCCCTTCAGGTCACAGACATGCAAGGGTGTCAGCTGCACAGGCCATGGACGGGTTGACAGGGGCACCACGGACACAGAGCATGCACCATGGACCACTGCACACAGTCATCCAGTGCACAGGGAACAACACACACACCACAGACACCGACTGATAGCTACTCCCACACCATAGTCACTTCTCCATGGACATACACACATACCCATGACTACACTACCCCTGACGCCATGCACACCACTGCAGCTGAGCACCCATAGCTTGCTGCAAATCAGAGACCAACACAGTATTCATATCAAAATATTTGTATTCAAAAATATCAAAAAGAACTATCTACATAACTATGTACAAATGTGGGGGGGAGGGACACAAACAAGGTGGAGGTAGGTAAGGGGCAGGGGTGAACATATGGGAGAGAGAAGAAGGGGTGTGAGGGTGGGTCAAAGGGGGGAAGTTGGTAGTCGGGGCATGGGGACATCAACGGCTGCCCCGGTCCTCCTCCTCCTCCTCCTGGCGCTGATGTGTGTTCCTCCATCTCCTCCTGACCCCATGGCGGTGTATACTCTGAAGGAGCTGCAAAGTCTCCCTCACCACCTGGAGCAGCTCGTTAATTCCCTGCTGTATTTGCAGGACTCACTGGTCACCTAGGATGAGGGAGCAGAGTCAATAGGTGTGACTGTCCATCCCCCTGCAGCCCACTCATTGTGCATGGCATACAGCCATGTACCACACCCCTGTGATGGTGTGTGACCACCCACAGTAACCGTGTCCACAAGACCTGCCCACCCAGGCAGCCACAGCCATGTGGACTACTGCACACACCCACCACCCATGTCCTGCACATCACCACCATGGCCGTACAGTAACGTGGTTATGCGGTGTGAAGGCAGTGCCACAACCATGTGCCCAGTGCATGCATGGACCACCACTGAAGCACTCCCAGACATGCAGTGCCACTGGACAGCGCTGACTGTCACAAGTTGCGTGCATGGCAGTGGTGTCAATGGATGGTGGCCATGCCCCACTGCCCACCCTGTTACACAGCATGCAGTAGTAATCATGGAGTTATGGCACTCACCCTCATCAGGCCGGTAAGGTCGGCGGTGATGGCCCTCATCCCGCCTGGACGCTCTGTCCTCCTCCCTCCGCCGCTCCTCCCTCAGCCTGCGACACTCGTCCACACCTGTGGGGGAAACAAGGAGACAAGAACATCAGTACAATCCCAAAGCAAAGTCCCCCTGCCCCAATGTGTCCCACCCACCCAGCCAGACCCACCACCCCACACCCTGTAAACACATCACAGCCACCCTAGACTATCCCTCCCTATCTGCTGGACACATACAACACTGTTACCCATATATGGACAATACATAAGTGTATTGACGGAACCCCTACCTGGACGTGGCACTGTGACCCTCCTGGCATGCGACCGCAGATGGGCTAGTAGCTCCGGCTCCCTCCTCCTGAGGTCCCCATAGTGGTGCCTGCACTGCTCCATGCTCCTCCTCCATCCAGTGGCCACCTCCAGGGCAGTGGCCACCTCCTGCCACACCTGGGTCCTGGCCCTGTCCAGTGGCGCCTCCCCAAACAGAGGCCCATGGTGTGGCTTGACAGTAGCCACAAGGTTCACTAACTCGATGGCAGTCCACTGAGGGGCTGTTCTGCGTGCCATCACAATGGCTATAGTAGGCAATATGGCGCTCTTCAGCACGGTACCCCATGTGTAAATGCTGCACAGTACAGCGCTGCAATTCCATATCGAGCTGTTACCGAACAGTGCGATAGAGGTGCACCCATGCCTGACGCGTGATGCCAAGGGGGCCAAGGTCGGGCACAGGGTCAAGGGTCTCTGATGCACGACCACGCACAGTGCCATTGGATGACTAAGTGTGTAGCACGATTGGTTGCCTGTGTGCCAGCACCACAGCGGACTATCGGGCAGTTGTGCCATTGCAGCTATGAAGGCCCATTGTCACAGCGCCATGTAGTGACCTTCGTTATAGCGCCACTGGCACAATGGTGGCCATGCTCTGCATTGACTATCATGCACGGCACGTCAGCAGTGCAGCAGATGCCAGCATCAGCAGCCTGGGCATGCACAGTGAGGTGTACTATGCATGCCACAGAACTGCGCCATTGGCTCAGCATGTTCAACACAATTGCGCAAAGCGCAAAAGCGCGATATTCAGCCATCATATGCTAATCATCTGATCAGCTATTCAATGGTGCAGCACTGCGATTTGCATCTAATTAAAGTTGCTCCTCACCTAATTTGCATGGATTGCGCTATAAAAGTGTGACAAAGTGCTGCAGTGGCCATAGTCGGTTAATGCAGTTCATTGGTGAGTTGCATGCTGTGTGGGAGTGTGGACTGTGGATTCAGGGACATGCCTTGGACTGCACAGTCACATGTAACCACTGCCATCCTTAAAGGCTGAATAATGACCGAGCAAGTTCTGGGTGAGGAGGACAACGGTTGTGGGCAGAGGAGGAGGCCCAATTTCTTGAAGGCTGAGACTGACGCACTTTTCAAGGCATACCTGGATCAGGAGCCACTGCTCAGTGGATGGCGGGGCCCCCCTCTGGCCCGTGCTGCTGCATGGGAGGAGGTGGCACGTGCCATGAACCTGCATGGCAGCCACCTGTGCTCCGTGCAGGAGTGTAAGAAGAAGATGGGTACTGACAGGAGGAGGGTGAAGGATAAGGTGGCTGCCATCAGGGTGGCACATGCTGCAACAGGTGGGGACAGCCGGAGGTGGTGCAGCTCACACCAGCAGAGGATAGGCTTGCTGCAAGCATGCACCGCAGTGCCATAGAGGGAGTTCCGGGTGGTGGCTTCCAGACAGGTGGTGGCCCATCTCTGCATGGTAAGCCATGGTCTGCCTTGGGGAGGGCCGGGTAGGTAACACGCAGTAACGTGACTTTGCTTTCCCTTACAGATCCTGAGCATCTGCATGGGTCAACATTGGTGGGCCTATCCACTGAGGACAGTCGACCAGAGTCCGAGTTTGGACCATCCACCTCCACAGGTTTCTGTGAATCGGCACAACAGTGGGGCCGCCTGGCTGTCCACACTGAAGTCGTTGAGACAGGTGTGGGGGAAGCCCTTCCTGTGTCTCAACGTTCTGGCATCCAAGGATGCCAACACGCTGTGGCTGTGGCTGGGGCTGAGGCAGAGACCTGCACCAGTGATGAAGACATGACTGTCAGGGGCAGTGACATGTGTGTGCCACAGGATGGACACACAGCAGGTCAGCTCGCACCCATGGCTGTGGCTGGTGCAGCCGTGTAGGCCAGCGTGTCAGCACAGTCCCAGGCTGTGCCTGTCAGCACCAGTGGTGCAGCACTGGTGTCTGGTCAGGACAGTGGGACTGTTGCAGCCACTGTGGCAGCACTACTGAGCCCTTGGGTGCAACAGCCCGGAGGGGTGGCAGCGGCAGTCGCCCACCGGGACTGGGGGTTCAGGGTTCAGCGGCAGCATCTGTGCACCGCCTGTGGATGTGCCTATACCTGGTCCTAGTGTGCAGCACCCACCCTCAGTGGGTGCTGAACATCAGGGCCCATGCACACCCTGAGGGAAAGGATGCCAAGGAGGCAGATGACCTCTTGGATGAGCACACTCACCTACTGCAGGCATCAGTCCAGCAGCAGACGTGGCTTGCAACATCCATGGAAGCACTGTGTGTGGCTCTGGAGCGGGCAGAGGAGCATCGCAGCAGGGACACTGAATGGATCCTGTCATGGATGGACCGTGTGTGGGAGGATGTGACCTCTGCCAGTGACAGGCATGCACAGGCATTCTTTGCTGTCATGGCCACAATGGGCACACAGTCAGGTGCCCATGCATCACTACACCACGCAGTGCGCTATCCACTCCCCATTCCCAGCATCATGCAACACCCACCCTGTTGATGCCAAGTTCAGCTGTGGGCATCCCGAGCACTCCTGGTGCAGGCATGTTCGGTGTGCTGCAGACCACTGCATGGGCATGGTCGCGTTCACGCAGTGGAACCCCTGGGGGATTATCGGTGCCACCCCATGAGGCCTGTGGTCAGCCTGCCAGTGCTGGTGGGTCTCAGCGGGGCCACCCATGCATCCGAGGAGGCCATGGCACTGTGCCATGAGACTGACCTGTCTCCCAGTGTGGGCACTGTCTGGTGCTACCCTGTGTGCATTGTGTGTTACGTGGGCAGTGCATGGGTGGGTGCCCAGCCTGTACGCGGACACACGGTCCAGCTGCCACACCCTCCCGGCTGCTGTCTGCAGGTACGTGTGCGTGATGATGCCTGCATTGCACTGTACACCAAAGTGCGATGGTGCCCAGCATCTGACACACACACACATAGACAGACAGTGGACGTGGTGGCCTGTGGACATGTGTGTTGCTAGGGTTGGCGTTCTGGGTCAGTGTTCCTCCTGCCCTCTGTGCACGTTTGGTGCATTGTGTGTGTGCCTGTGTGTGTGTCCGTCCATGTGGCATGTTGATGTTCACCAATCCCTGGTTGTGTGTGTGCTTCTGTGCCCTGCCACATCCCTTGCCAGCCCGCACCCCTGGTGTGTTTCCATGCATGTTTGTGGGTTGTGCCTTAGCCACTGGTGGTTGCACATGGCACCATGACTTACCTGGGTTGGCTGAAGTGCTCCTCTGTGATGGTGTCCCAGTGCAGCTGTGCCAGCCGGATCAGTCGGGGGTCTCATCGGCCAAGGGGGGGCTGCCCATCACC
Source organism: Neoceratodus forsteri (assembly GCA_016271365.2). NCBI lineage: Eukaryota > Metazoa > Chordata > Ceratodontiformes > Ceratodontidae > Neoceratodus > Neoceratodus forsteri. The sequence goes on from CM057455.1 coordinate 565,924,225, forward strand.
ATCGTCACAGGTGTCCCCATCTTTCCCATCACTGCCCTCTCTTCGACCTGTATGGCTATCCCACATTCTTTGGCCATGTTGTGCAGGATGCAATAGGCCAGTAATATCCCACAGGCCTTTGAGGGGCTGTACTGTAGGGCACCGCCAGAGGTGTCCAGGCAATGGAAACGTGCCTTCAGCATCCCGAACACCCACTCAATAACATTGCATGTGGTGGCATGTGCCTCATTGTAGCATTGCTGTGATGGGGTCATTGGCCTCCGGTAGGGTGTGAGCAGCTAGGAATGGAGTGGGTATCCACTGTCACCTGTGTGCAGAAGGTGGAGGTTAGTTTCATGTTCAGCTTCGGCCTGCCCCAAGCCCTGTAGGCCACACCCATGGCACCTCTGGCCATGCCCCCCCAGGCCCGCGATATGTCCATTTGGTTTGCATACTCACCCACTAGGTGTCCTGTGGGGATGTCCCCACTCTCAAATCCATGGCACAGTGCTGACTGGTGCCAGATGTATGAATCGTGTGCTCCCCAGGGTGCGTGGCACAGACATTGATGATGCGCCCACTGGCATTGCACACCACCTGGCAGTTGATGCTGGAATAGCCCTTGCAGTTCATGTATGCAGCCCCCTCCTCACCAGGTGGTCTGCGTATGGCCACATGGGTGCAGTCTATTGCCCCTAGCATGCCAGGCATCCGTGCTATCCTGTAGAACTCCTGAATGTTTGCTGTGTGCTCCGCCGCAGTGCTGTGGAAATGGATATACTCCTCAGCATGTGGCAGCAGTGCACTGAGGAACTGGGTGAGGTTGCATGACGTGGCCGACTGGGTTATGCCTGTGGTGTCCCCAGTTGGTCTCTGGAAGGTATCTGTGGTGAGCAAGCAAATGCAGGCTGTTACCTTTGTCTCCACTGACAGGTCATGACTCCATCGTGTGGCTGCCTGCATCACATCACTGCACAGCTCGCAGAGCTGCCTCAGTATTGCCCTGTTCAGGTGGTACCGGCCCACAATCTTGGTATCTGTATACAGCTCAAAGCTGGTGCGGGCTCGGTACTGCTTGTTGGGGGCATACCACCGATGGGCCCTTCCACGGCCACGTCCCCCTGCCACCCACCTTCTCACCCCCCTCATTATGGCCTCCATGTGGAAGGTGGCACTGGCCATGTCCCTGGCTTGTGTTCCCCCCCCAGCAGCTGTTGTTTTGTTCCCCCTGCTGTCCTGACTGCTACCTCCCCTGCACCGGGTACACCTGTCTGTGCTGGCCTCTGGAATGTGTGGCTCCACACACCTTCCCTGTGGCTCTCTACCGCTGTTAGTTTTCCATGGCCTGCCCTCTTTCTGACACTTTCCCTGTCCCTGCCTCTCCCTCTGCCTCATGTGGCTTCCCTGTAGCGTTCTTGCACCTCTTCCTTGCTCCTTTTTATTTTGGCTCATTTCCGCTATGGAGCAACTTCTGCTTGCTCCACTGTTGCGCGTTGCGCAAGTCTTTGAACATCACACTGTGCCATTTATGCATGGTTCCTCCCCCCTTCAGTTGCACATGCCTTCATTATCATTGCGCTGTTGCTCAGCATGTTTTCGGTGGCGCAAGTGCCTCCTGCTGAATATTGCAGATTGGTGCAATTTCGGACTTGCGCGAGCGCAACCCTATTGCGCTTGGCTCAACTCTTTTGAATATCCAGGCCCTTGTGTATAAAGCACTCTTTTTTTGTATTTCTTTTTTGTACTGAAACTTGAACAGGGATAGACATCACTGCATTAATTTAATTATTGTGTGGATTGGAATCACCTGTGTGTCACTATTTTATGAGGTCATCACTTTGTATAAATTTTGACCTGTTTGCCCAGTGTGCTATACCCCCATTAGAAGGCAGAAGTGCCAAACCGCAGGGGTCTGGTCTTGTTGGAATAAACTTTTTTTGCATTTTACAGCTATTTCCAGTGTTAGACAGTGCTTTTTTTAGCTTTCTGTGCCCCCAACTCCCCTTCCCTGCTCCTTTTCTCTCCCTAGTGGCACCAGGCCATCCTTCTTCCTTTATAAGATGAAACAGAAGTACTCATTCAGTACCTCTGCTTTGCTTCCATTTTCCACCATCAACCTGTCCCCTTGGAGTAAAAGGAGGAGCATGCTTTCGGTTTGGCGATGGATTTTAACTCCAGAAACTCTATTAAACCAACTTTGAGTTGTTGGCTTTTAAAGTGTGAGGCTCCGCTTGCTGTCGCTATATCGGGGGTCGTGCAGCAGAGTGTGGTGTTCCTTGTCCTGTTGATTCAACCTTTGGGGCTGAATTTCTTTTGGGTCCCATTGGGATTTGGCTGGGACAAAGAGAGAAGAGAGGGGATCCTTGTGGCTGGTGCTCCATTGCTGAGGCTGATACGGAGGTGGACGCAGAGTGGATTGAGGGCTTGTGGTCTCGAGGATTTTTCCAGGATGTTGCTTTTTCCTCTGGACTGAGGTACTTTGTCTCTGCGTTGAATCTGAGCCTAGGAATAATTAGACTGTTTGTTGATTCCTGGGGCTGTGATTTTTATGAAGATTATTTAAGGAAGCCTGTGACTTTTCCTTTTTTTTTTTTTTCCATTCAAATTTTATTAAGGTTTTCAATACAGAGAATACATCCAAGCCAGTGGTACATAATCTGCAAGGACTGTATACATAAAACAATTGTTGCCCGGATCCATTCCTCTCCCCAGCTCCCCATTCCCCACCCCCGCACCTAAACCCCCTCCTTCCACAAAACCAGCACAGCGGATAAATCCCGCATCTTGTGTAATCACCCAAAGAAAGAAGTATGTTTAAAACTATAGAGAGTATAATGTATATAGAGGACCCATATTATGTTAAAGTTTGATAATTTATTCTGGAGTAGCGATGGTTCTCTCTGTTCTAAGGTTGACGATAATTCCTGTAACCACTCTATATAGGTAATTTCTAGGCGTCTTTCAATGTTTGAGGACCACTTTTTTAACTGATGCAGAGATTAAAGCCATGTAATATTTTCTGTTCCGTACTGTAATATTTGAAACATCCCCTAACAAACATACCTCAGGTGTGAAAAGGTTGTTCAGGCCCAGTAATGGGTCCACTCTATGTTTAATTGTGGACCAGAGTGGCACTACCCTGGGACAGTACCAGAAAATATGAAGAAGATCCCCCTGACCTTGGAGACATCTAAAACATATAGAGGACGATACGATGCCTAACTTAGCCAACTTCTGAGGGGAATAATAAATATTGTGTAATATTTTGAATTGCATCAGTCTGAGCCTATCCTGGAGTATGTATTTATGGCAACTTTGCCATAATGCTGTCCAATTAAACACCTTATCAGGAAATAATAAGGACCAGAAGGTGATAGGCGCGATAATTTGGGGATAGGCTCAACTGCATAAGATGTGGTATAATTTAGAAACGGCAGGTGCCAATCCTGCTAATGGGCCTAGTTCTTCTTGGAAGTGCACTTTAGGCGTAGTCATAGTCGGGGAGATTTTATCCAGCACTTTAAACAGGAGGTGTCGGAGTTGAAACACTTTAAATATGTCAACTTGCTGAAGTTGAAATTTATTCAAAATCTCAACTGAGGTGAGCAAGTGTCCTTCCGAGGTGACTAGATCGGATAGTTGGCAATCTCCCAGCAGAGGAAGCCAAGAAATATTGAGGGGCTTCCCATCAATTTGAAAGTGGGGATTACCTTTAATAGGTTGAGATAGGTCTTTAGTATGACTGTATTTTAAGAATGCACATAGTTGTGAATGGATTTTGATAGAGATACCTATAGGAGAGACTCGGGCAGAAGGTAGGGAATTTGGGTTAATGTGTAACATAGCCTTAGGAGAAAGGCCATTAGCTATGTCTGACATAACTCCACAGTTAGCCAGAATGGAACATAATTACTTTGATCCGGGGAGTCTGACGCCTGTAACCACCTTAGATATTTATTTGCATGGCTTGCCCAATAATATAACCCAAAGTGGGGAAATCTAAGCCCTCCATTTATCTTGGGGGCGGCTAATTTGTGATAGGCCATTCTGGAATTCTTATGATCCCAGATAAAATTGGTAATAATGCCATGAATTTTTTTAAACCATGTTAAAGGAAGCCAAATGTTTAACATATTTAAGGGGTAAAACAATCAAGGAAATACGTTCATTTTGATTAAATTAATTCTCCCCCATAACGAGAGAGGAAGCATTGCCCATCTTTTTAAGTCTAGTTCAATTACATGGACCAAAGAGTCCAGATTTAGTTGTTGAATATGAGCAGGATTCCTTGTAATATTAAGCCCAAGATATTTTATCGTCTCGGTTTTCCAAGATAGCCCTAGAGGAACGATTTCCTGTTTAAAATTCTTATTGAAGGAAATACTACTGTTTCTCTACATTCAGTTTGTAGTTAGCAACTTCACTAAATTTCTGAATAATATCTAGTAGTGCAGGTATAGACCCAGCCGGATGTGACAGGTGCAGCAGAAGGTCATCTGCATACGCCGATATCTTGGTAGTGTGACTGTGCACTGGAATACCCTGCACTTCCTGTGCATGTAAGATTCTCCTAATGAGAGGTTCAAGATAGAAATTAAAAAGAAGTGGGGAGAGTGGGCTGCCTTTTCTAGTACCCACATGTAACTGGAAGGGATCAGAGATAACTCCATTACAGGAGATTCTGGCAGAGGGGAACTTATATAGAGTGCCAATCCAATTACGGAATTCCAAAGGGAAGCCAAATGATTCCATAGCAGCCAGAAGGTAATTCACATAGACCCTATCGAAAGCCTTCTCTGCATCCAGGGAGACCAGCACCATAGGTTGGTCTGCCTCCCTGGACACAGAGAGGACATGTGCAAGTGTCCGCAGGTGGTCTGCTGATGATCTCCCCTTCATAAAGCCCACTTGCTCTACACCAATTAGGGTTTGGAGGATTTTACTTATACGGTCAGCTAATAACTTTGTAAGAATTTTAAGGTCATAATTAAGTAATGAGATGGGTCTATAGCTTGAGACCGACTCAGAGGGTTTGTCTGGTTTGAATAGTAAAACAATAAGCGCCTCAAACAGAGACCGGTCTGTTTTTCTTGACCACTGAGAATATACTGGAACAGTGTTAATAGTAGTGGAGATAACTCCTTGGAAAATACCTTATAGAAATTAGAGGAGAATCCATCTGGGCCTGGAGTTTTGTCGGCGGGGAGACCTTTAATGACTTGTTTTATTTCACCCTGGGTAATGGGGGTGATAAGCTGGGCTTGTTGGTGTTCCGATAAAGAGGGTAAGTGGGATTCGCCCAAATAATGTTGCAAGTTCTCCTCTGAAGGGGGATTTTCCATTGGGCTATATAGATGTTCAAGATAATTCTTGAACTCCCCAGCAATTTCTTTAGGGGTAGTTTTAATGGCACCATTTTCTATAGAATGGACAGCGGGTTTTAATCTGGTAGATTCTAATTGTTTGATCCGCCTTGCCAACAAGTGGCCGGCTTTCTCCCCTTGATCAGTATAGATTGCTTTTGTTTTAATGATTGCTAACTCAGCCTGTTCACCTAGTAGTCTTAAGTACGCATCACGCAACTTAAGTAACTCTTGTCTATCTGCCTCTGGTGAAAGTGGAGAGAGTATAGACTCTTTATCCCGAATCCGAGACAAAAGATCAGAGATCCTCCTTTCTCTCTTCTTTTTCCTCCGGGATGCCAAACTTATTAGAATCCCCCTTAGAAACACTTTGAGTGCTCCCCATTCCATGTCAGGCCATTTGGTGGTATTGCAATTATTTGAGATAAATTCAGATATCTGGGGAGAAATCTATTTTTTAATTTCCTGGTCTTTTAGCAACTGATTGTTAAATTTCCATCTGCCACCCTTTTTGGGAAGGGATGAAAATGAAATAAGAAAAGAAAAATCTGAATGATCTGAAGGTGGTCCGGTGGCAATGTCAGAGTCCACAACACCCGGTAGGAGATTACGCGAGGTGAGAATGTAGTCGATACGGGATGCCGTACCATACACCTGGGAGACAAAAGTGTATTCCCGAGCCTCTGGGTGAAGAATTCTCCATACATCACAGAGACCTATTTGGTCTAGGAGTTCACCGACCGCTTTTTGGGCTGGGGTAAGGCCTTTACAGGAGGGCCTGGATTTATCTAAAGCCAGATCCAGCACTAGATTTAAATCCCCTTCTATTATTATAGGGATGTCTAGAAAAGGTGTTAAAGCTTCCATCAATTGTACAAAAAAGCCCGTGGTATCTGTGTTTGGGCCATAAATAGACCCAAACAGAATTTCCAGGGTATGTAAGTTCCCTCTTACCAAGACAAATCTCCCTAAAGTATCCTGGGTAAGCGCCTCATATTATTAGCTTCGCAGTTGAGTAAGTGGGTCTCCTGTAAGAACATTATGTCGGTTTTTAAATGATTTAAATGTTTGAGAATCCTATATTGTTTGGATTTATGTTGGGCCCCATTTACATTCCAACTAGTAAATCTAATAGTCTCAGACATTAGTATCTTTTTCTCTGAGATTATAATTATCTATCTCTATATTATGGGTACTCGCTTCCTTTTCTTTTTTCTTTAATAATTTGTGCTCCCCCCCCCCACCCAACTTCCCCGATTCCAAATACCCCTCTAACACCCACTCCCCAACATACACGAGACAATCTCAAACCCTATACCCCCTCCCGTCCCTACCTGATCTATCATGGTCCATGATGACAGTTCACCCTGCCAATCCTCCAACACTCTTTTCCATCCCTCCCCTGCCCCAACCCCTCATAACAAACCTTTTGCCACAAGATATAGAAAATTTCCTACCAACAATATATCAAATTTAACCTCTGAAAACTATATTAAAATAATACGTAATGCGAAAAAATGTAGCCTGGGTCCCCATATTTATTCTTTTTGCCCAAACTATTGAGGACAGCTGAGATAACTTTAACTACTGACCCGGGTCTTATATGTACCAATTTACATAATGCAGTAGAATATACTACCCCGCTTCAACTGGGACAGGCACAAATCTTTTTAAGGCTGATCCCGATAACCTCTTCCTGCGCCCATCTATTGGGCATAAAAACCTGCCTGGAGAAGAAGAGAGATTCCCCAACAGTTTATATATAAAAAAAGAAAAGAAGAAACAGCACAAGTGTATATGATACATTAGGCACAAAAGCGTAGTATCTATATTGCCTTAATTTGGAAGTTCATTCGTTTTTTTTTTTTTTATTTTATATTTTGAGCAACCTAAACAGAACCATACTATTATCTCCTTTCTAGTAGCCAAATGCAGGGATTAAAATAAACATCCCTGCTTTAAGGAAACCTTACTTGTAAGATAAACATGCCCCACCATATGGTAAATTAAAATAAAAGCAACCAAAACAGCGCTGGGTGACCTTCCCAATTCTGTAATGTTCAGTCCATGACAAATGTTCTTTACTGCACCCCATGACCGTGGCTTTACAGGGCTAAATTAACATCAAGTGGTGGTGAAACCTGATATTCGAGAGACAAGAATAGAGAACCCAGCTAAAATAATGGTAAGATTTCACCCTTCAGAGCCCAAGTAACACAATAGGGACAATACTGAGCGTGCAAGCAACTGTCATTCGGGAAAACATCCGTTTGAGCCGCTGCATGTCCCAAAATAAATTTTAAAAACCCTTTAGCTTGGACTGATTCACTGCAAAATACAGGGATCCTTGAGATGGGTAGCAGAGCAGTTTTTGGCACCATCTAGTGACGAGGTGCAGACATTTTTCTTTTCTTTAAAGGCTGGATATAGAGAGAGAGAAGGAGAATTGACCTGAAAACCCCACATCACGCTGGTCTTCCAACCCATTCCTTGGCGTCCTGGCAACCATGATCAGTGCCTCTTCAGTTCAACAGCCAAAAAAATTGCAGGGCGGGACAACCGTTGAACCTCCGTGGAGACCGAAAACAGAGAGGAGGGAAAGGAAAGCTCACTTTTAGCCAGTGGGAGGTTATTACCATGTAACTGTCAACTGGTGGGACAGAAACTGATCAGGACGACTTTTGAGTTCTCCACTAGACGCTTACATTAAGCAAACACTCACACAGCCCTGGATGAGACTTGATTACTTCCCAATCCTGGGATAGCCCCTCTAGGGATCTTAGGGATTTTCAAATAGATCCAGGAGAGCTACCTGAAGGGCAGATGTGACAGCTTCCACATTATCATAGGATCTCCATGTACCTGCCATCTGGACCTGAAACTTGGCCGGGTAACTCATTTTAAACTTAATTCCCGCAGCAATTAATTTTTTGACCAGCGGGTGGAAGGACGCCCTCTTTAGTCGGACCAATCGTGGCAGGTCTTGGGCTACTCTTATCTTTGCACCCTCCCATTGCAGGTCCTGAATGTCTTTAACCTTCGCTAGAAAAAGCTGTTTCTCTTGAAAATTGAGGAAACAGAAAATGAGGGTGCGTGGGGGTGCTCCCTGTGGTGGTAGTGGGCGCAAGGCACGGTGCGCTCTTTCAGTGGTATAAGATGGTCCAAATGGTGAGGGACCTGATACCTTTTCCGGGGTCTGGACCCTCCTCCTTCTCAGGTAAACCGATGATTACAGCATTGTTGCAGCGGCTCCGACCCTCCAGGTCTTCCACCTTTAATTCTAATTTTGCAGTATGCTGCTTCATCTGAACCAGTACTGATTCCGTTTTTTCATTTCGTCCTTCCAATGAACTTATACGTGCCTCTGAATCTGCGGCTCTTCTATTCAGATCTTCTAGCGAACGATTTATATTCTTAATTTCCCCTGCTAATTCTTGCATCTCTGCTTTAAACAGGTGGAACTCTTCAAGAAATCTGGCTAGCGTTAGGGGTTCTACCTCTGTATTCCCCACCATTGGTATCTGGGACTGCTGCGTAATCGAGGCTTTGGACTTTTTCGAGGCCTTCTCTGGTGTTGCCGGTGAGGTATGCTTCGGCATAGATTTCGGCATTTCTGCTTCCATCAGAACTTTACCGGACTCTGCACAGTCTTCTGAATTGGTAGGATAACCGGCGATTCTTACATATACTGTTAATATTTGTATTTTAGGTTGTTAAGGGGGAAGGGTGGTCAGAGCGCTTGGAGAAAGCAGCTAGCTGGTGCTCTACCTCACGTGACTCCCCCGCCTGTGACTTTTCCTTAACATTGATTTGGGATGCATCCTCCTGGTGGGCCTCACCTGATTTGTGGTCCAAAGGGAGCATTTCAGAGCCATTAGTCAAAGAAATTGACTGGGGGTCTCTGCCCCCAGACCCCCAAGTTGGGCCACTGTTGTGGCCTGATTTTGGGTGTTGTATTGGTCCACTTTTTTCATGTGTAGTTGCCCGGCTGGGGGTAAAGGGCCTTATTCAAATCATGACCTGCTTGATTTCTGGACTTGGATTTTGGATATCCTCTGGAATGATCTGTGTTTTTTTTACTTTAAACCCGCGGATTAATCCATTTCTGTACCTGGCAATTTGAAGGCTCTTTATTTAGGACATTCAAGGTGGTGAGAGGACCTTGTGTCCATTAATTTAATTTGGACAGTACCCTCTCCCTGGGTCATGAGAGGACTGGGGGGGAAGAGACATGTTATTTATTTGTTTAAAGTTTAAATCGTTTTTGATTTATTATTATTCTTTATCTTGCAGTGAGAGTACTAAGGTATTTCTTTTTCCTTCTCTCTCCCTGGCTGTGAGAGAGTGGGGGGGGGGGTAATTAATTTTTCTTCTATTTCTTTTTGGTTGCAGGGCTGGTGAGAGAACCATTACATACTGTATATATTTATATTTATTTATATATTTTATTTTTGTTTGTTTTTACTTTATTTTATTTTATTTGTGAGTCTTCAGTCCAGTCCAGACTAGGTTTTCTGTGAGGTGAAGTTTTTTGTTTATTTGATTTTGTTTATTTATGTTGGTTACGTTTGGGATTATTTGGTTAATTGTATGCTGTTAAAATTGATTATTTTGTATTTGGGGTTTATTGTTTTGTTTTATTTTGTTTAAGCAGCAACATGTGCTGGCCTTCAGTCCCCACGGTGGTACGAACATATACGAACATACAAAATTTGCCAGCAGATAAAGGCCTAGAGGTCTATCAAGTCTGCTCGAATGTGCAGCTAGCAGCCCTTATTCTGCAGCTGCCCCTCCCTTCCACCCTTCCCCTTCATTAACCCTCCCTGTTGTCCTGTCCCATCCCCTTTTGAAGCAGTCCACTGTTCTATTGGATACCACTTCTGCAGGTAACGCATTCCACCCAGCCACCACCCTCTCTGTAAAAAAGTGTCTCCTCATCTCCCTCCTGAATCTTCCTCCCTCCAGTCTCATATCATGGCCCCTGGTGGCCCTCCCCTTCCTTACTTTGAACAGCCCCTCTGTACCCGTCTTGTTTATTCCTTTCACGTATTTAAAGGTTTCAATCATGTCATCCCTGTCCCTCCTCTCCTCCAGTGAGTACATGTTCAACTCCTTCAACCTCCTCTTGTATGATAAGTCCCCCCAGCCCCTTGATCATCTTTGTCACCCTGCGCTGCACCCCCTCCAGTAACTTAATGTCCCTCTTCAGATACGGGTGCCAGTACTGCATGCAGTACTCCAGGGGTGGTCTAACTAATGACCTATACAGTGGCATAATCACCTCCTCCCTCCTCGAGGATATACCCCTTGCAATACAACCCAGCATTTTGTTGGCCTTTGCAGCTACCTTCCTACATTGTGCTGAGATGTTCATTGACCCTGTAATGAGCACACCCAGATCCTTCTCCTCCTCTGTCTGGGCTAGCTGCACTCCCCCCGTAGCTGGTAACTCCTCCTTGGGTTCTTCATCCCAAAATGCAGCACCTTGCACTTTTTGGCATTAAACCCCAGTTGTCAGGTGTCTGACCAGGTTTCAAGTTTTGCCAGATCATCCTGCAACCCCTGCCATCCCCCTAGATCATCCACCACCACACCTACTTTGGTATCATTAGCAAACAGACTGATCTTGCTCTTGATATCCCATGATATGTCTGCAATGAATATCCCAAACAACACTGGTCCCAACACCGAGCCCTGTGGAACACCGCTTGTTACTGTCTTTGGGTGTGAGAGCTCCCCACCCACCACCACCCTCTGTTGCCTTCCCTGCAGCCAGTTTCCTACCCATCTCACCAGCTTTGCACCCGCCCCTGTGCCTACTAACTTCCTTCCCAGCCTTCCATGCAGCACCGAGTCGAATGCCTTACTGAAGTCCAGATACAGGACATCCACTGCATGGCCCCTGTCCAGTTGCCTAGTTACCCAGACATAGAACTCCACCAGGTTGGTTTGGCAGGATCTGCCATGTGTGAAGCCATGCTGTCTGCTGTCCTGTAGTCCTTTGGCCTCTGGGGGCCACCAGCCTCTCCTTCAGGATAGTCTCCATTAGCTTACCCACGATGGATGTGAGGCTCACTGGTCTGTAGTTTACTGGTTCATCCTTGGGGCCACTCTTGTGGAGGGCACCACATGAGCCATCCTCCAGTCCTGAGGTATGCACCCAGATGTAGTGAGGCATTAAATAGGTCTGCCAAGGTCCTGCAAGGACCTCTGCCAACTCCTTCAGTACCCTGGGGTGGATGCCATCTGGGCCTGGTGCCTTGTCCACCCTCAGTGCCTTCAAACCCTCTCGAACTCTGCTCTCCATGATTTCCCATTCTGTCACCCCTCCCCCATTTCTGCCATTTCTCCCACCTTGGGTGTCAGCCCTCTTCTCTTTAGTAAATCCTGAGCAGAGTACTCATTTAGTGCTTCTGTATGCATTCCTACTTCCACCACCCCCTCCTTCCTAATCCTTACTATGTGGTCCTTACAGCTCCTTTTCTCTCTCTGATGTACTTAAAGAAGTCCTTCTCCCCCTTCTTAATGCCTTGTGCCAGCCTGAGTTCCGTAGATGCTTTGGCTCCTCTTACTGCCCTTGTCACCTCCTTCGATTCTGTCAAGTGCTCCTCCCTGTCCTCCCCCTCCCCATTTTCTTGTACTTCCTAAAGGCAGCTCTTTTCTTCCTTACCTTTTGCATGACCTCCTTGCTCAACCAGCTCGGTTTCTTAGCCCTAGCCTTCTTGTTCTGGGCTTTGCAGCAGGTTTTGGTTGCCTCCACTATCCCCAGCTTTATGAGCTCTCACTTCTGGTTAGCGTCCATACTAGATTGAATTCTGGCCAGTTACCCTTTTATCACTTCACCCATCCTCCCAAAGTCGGCCCTCCTGAAGTCCAGCACTCTTGTGCCAGATTCCACTCCTTCCTTGCCCATATCCAATGTGAGCCATACTGAATGGTGGTCACTCCCTGACAGCGGTTCCTCCACTGTAAGTTCTCTCACAAAGTCCCCATTTGCCAGCACAAGGTCAAAGGTATTCCCTAAACTGGTTGGTTCACTGACTATTTGCAGCAGGAAGCTGTCCTGGAAGGCATCCAGCAGTACCTGCTCCCTTCTGTTCCTGGTTGTTGGGGTACTCCAGTCCACTCCTGGCATGTTGAAGTCCCCCACAATCATCACACTACCCTTCTCGCAGGTCCTCCTGATCTGTCCCGCTAGTTCCCTGTCTAACTCCTCCATCTGAGATGGTGGCCTGTACACCACTCCCATTCTAAGAATCCTATTCTTGGAATCCTGGATTTGCATCCAAAGTAACTCCATACTACCCCTCTCCCCTTCCTCCCTTACACACTTCAGTCCTTCCTTCACATTTAGTGTCACCACCCCTCCTTTCCCAATCACCCTGTCCCTATGAAATAACCTGTACCCTGGTACAGACAGGTCCCAGTCATTGTATTGGGTGGCCCATGTTTCTGTGATGGCTGCAATGTCCACCTCTCTCTCTGCCATGAGAACCTGTAACTCTGTAGTTTTCCTCCCAAGGCTCCTAGCATTAAGGGTAACCACCTTCCACCCTTTTCTCCTCCTCCCATTCTGCCCCCCCTTTCCTAGCATCACCAATAGTACTTGCCATTTTCCCTTTATCACTGTTATGGGGGGTAAGCTCATATGGTTTCCCAACCTGTGGTCTCTGCATATCTCTTCCCCAATTGCCACCCCCACTCCTAGTTTAAATTCCCAACTTCCTCTATGTACTCCTCCATCCTCAGTTTCAACACTTTCTTTCCCTCTGCACTCAAGTGTAGTCTGTCCTTGGCATAGAGACTACTGTCCTCCCAGGTCCCTCCCTCCCCACCCCCAACAGCCCATACCCTTTAGCACAACACCAGATTCTTAGCCATCTGTTACATTCTTCTATTCTCAGCTTTCTTGTTGTGCTTGCCTTTGGCACTGGAAGTATCTCTGAAAAAGTTACTGATCTTCCTGCCCCCTCACATAATTGTGCTAGTTCCTCAAACCTCCTCTGGACTATATCTACTGTCTTGTCAGCCAGGTCATTTGTCCCAAGATGTATAATTAAATGAGGCTTGTCCCTACTCCTTTTAGCATATTTCAGAAAAGATTGTCCCACCCTTTCCACTGTCATTCCTGGGATGGCCTCCACCCAAATGCGACTATGCCTCTCCCCCTTGATCCCCCACCTGACTCCTCTTAGTATTGAGTCCCCCAACACTAATATTCCACCCCCTTACTCCCTGCTTGCTTCCATTCATCTCCCTCTCTCATTTCCAGCTCTTCTTCTTCTTCCTCCTGCACATTATTTCCCCCTTTTACCCCTATTGCAATTCTCCCAGCAGAACTTCCCCCTGCTCCAGTTTGGTCCAGGCATTTATCAATTACTCCTCTAATTTCATCATTTCTCTCCTCCACCTTCTTCCTCTCTAGCAGTGCAAAACTATTTTCTGAAGATCCTTCACAAATGCCCGCTCCTTCTCTCTTCATAGTAACCTGTTATCTCCTTTCCACTCCATGACTTTTGCCACTTCTTCGCCTTCCCTCACAAGTCCCTATCTCCTCCTTCCATTTGTATTTTGTCTCCTGACCTGGTTTCCTCGGCAATCGTCCTTCCTGGCTTAGGCCCCTTTGTCTCTGCTTCCCTTCTTCTGACCCTCTCCTCACCACTGTTGGCTTAAATTGCCCTTCCTCATCTCCCCTTCTTCCTCCCTCCAGTAGTGGTGTGCTTTTCATTCTCCTCTCTTCGCACCCTCTGCCCTTTTTTTATACTCCTCCCCTACAATTCGATACTTACCAATACTGTAGAACACTGGGGATTGTTCGTAGGAGAGTGAGGAGGGAGGGGGTGTGCAAACAGGAGAGGATAAATGGGGGAACCACCGTATCAGGGTTATTAAGTCCAGAAGGCACCATGGGGTGAAAAGGAACCCTGATCATGGTTTACCATGTCTGGTGCCCATACCCAAGGGCACTACTGAATTTAGTAGGCAGATAGGCCTGACAACTTCCTAGGTTTGTCCAACTCAGGCAGTGTTATGCAATGCCAGGTCCATCAGGAATAAGGCCACCATTATTGCCGATCTTGTTGGCTCGGCTGACTCGGCTTGCATCACCGAGAGCTGGCTGGATGAAAACTCAGGCCCCCTAGTGGAGGCCATGACTCCGGCTGGGTACTCGGTGATACAACGCCTGAGATTGGACCACAGAGGAGGGGGGGTTGCAGTCTGTTTCAAGACTGAATTGGGCCTCACGAATGTAGTAGTAAGTGAGGCTGAGTCCTTTGAGTGCACAGTTGTAGCGGGTGTAGGCATTTGAATCGTTCTCATCTACTGTTCACCCGGAGATGGGAAACGCTTCTTACAGGAAGTAGCAGACTTCCTCATTGACATGTCTTTTGAGTCACCCAGATTGATGGTTCTGGGTGACTTCAACACCTTGGTCGACAATGAACTCTCTCAATTTGGTAATCACTTCCTCAAATGAATGTCTTCTTTGGGTCTTACACAGGTAATTTCCACTGCTACTCATAAATCTGGACACTCTCTGGACTTAGTTTTTCTCTTAGGGATTGATGCATCTGATGTGGGGGTGGAACCAGTCACCTGGTCATACCACTACATCGTGAGGTTCAATTTTTGCACCCCCCTGAGAAGGCCTTCCCCTGTGGAGAAGATCAGGTACCGCCCATTATAGAATATTACCTCTCAAGGCCTTGCAGTGGTCCTTGACCTATCATCCCCCGTGTTGGCAAGCAGTAATCCAGAGATGCTGGTGTAGGCCTATAATGTGGCCATTATGGTGGCCTTATATCTTATTGCTCCTGTTTGTGAGTGCTCCTATCCCTTCACCCCAGGTCCTCTTGGTTCGATGGGACATTGAGGGAGATGCAGAGACAGGGGCGAAGGTTAGAGCGATATTGGCACAAGTCCGCCCTTAAGGTCGACCACCTTAGATTGATGGAACGTTATTCTATCTATCAATCTGCAATCACCCATAAGAAGGCAGAATTCCTATCCAGAGAGATTGCAGTTGCTCAGAATTGACCGGCTCCGCTATTTCGGACTCTAGACAGACTGTGCAACCCAGTCTGTCTGCAAGTTTGAAAAGCCTTTTTGCAATTAGAGTGCGAGGAGCTCGCTCGTTACTTTGCAACTAAAGTGGCCAACATCAGGGTGGACTTGTGTCCAGCAAGCTCTAAGGGTGATGTCGTAGAACAGTGTGAGTGCACAGTACTCCAATTCTCTTGGAGTTTCTTTGGTCGACCTGAGTTCATGGATATTATGAGGATCATCCATAGTGTGCATCCCATAAGCTGTAGTTTGGATCATGGACCGACTCCCCTAATTTTGGATTGTACTGATATCATTGGTCCAGTCCTGATGCAAATAGTCTGGTGCTCCCTGGAGTCAGGTGAGTTTCCTAGCTCCCTGAAAGAGGCGGTGGTGACACCTCTCTTGAAGAAAGCTACCTTGGACCCAGACTGTTTCTCAATCTACAGATCTATCTCTAACCTTCTCTTTGTTGGGAAGGTTATTGAGAAGGTAGTGGCAGTCCAATTGGAAGACCATTTAAACATCCATAATATCTACGAATCCTTCTAATCCAGTTTTTGTAAAAGACATAGCACTGAGACTGCACTGGTTTAGATGCTTAATGATCTTCTGAGGGCGAGAGATCAGAAGAGACGTTCCATTCTGGTTCTCCTTGATCTCTCATCAGCTTTTGACACCATGGATCACCTGGTGTTGATAGCATGCCTGAGGCAAATTTGTGGAGTGTTAGAAACTGTATTAAATGGTTCACCTCATTCCTAACTGGGAGACCACAAAGAGTTGTGTCGGGAGTTTTTCCTCTGGCCCAACTCCTTTGTTGTGTGGGGTGCCTCAGGGTTCTGTGCTGTCACCCATGTTATTTGCAGTGTACATGCTGCCCCTCGGAGACATTATAAGATGGTATGGACTGAGGTTTCATTGCTATGCAGATGATACTCAGCTATACCTGTCTTTTGCACCAGCCCAGGATGGAGCTCTTGCGGTGTTTAACAACTGTCTGGAAGAAATCCAGGGTTGGATAGATTTTAGTTGGTTAAAGTTGAACTCAGAGAAGACAGAGGTTCTGGTTATGGACCCGGGTGGTCAGATAGAGAGGTTGTGTGATGGCACACCCTCTGGAATTTTTCTTGGCGGCATGTCATTTCTGACCTCTGAACGGGTGCGTAGCCTTGGGATTGTCCTAGACGACAGGCTGACCTTACAGTCTCAAGTGTCTGCTGTTGTCAGGACTTCCTTTTACCATCTTAGGAATATCACCAGGGTTTGGGACCTTGTTCTGTCTGACTCTTTGCCAATGTTGGTCCACGCCTTTGTGTCCTCGCATTTGGACTACTGCAATGCCCTATACTTTGGGCTTTCTGGGATTGAAATCCATCACCTACAGCTGGTGCAGAATGCTGCAGCCCAAGTTCTGACTGGGACAAGTAGGTCCTGTCATATTACCCTGGTCCTGTGTGAACTACACTGGCTTCCTATACGTGGCAGATCACCTTTAAAGTCATTTTATTGACTTTTAAAGCCCTTCATGATCAGGGTCTGGACTATCTGAAAGAACTCCTGGTGCCTTACTACCCCGGCCGATCGCTCAGCTCGGCCGATGAGGAGTTGTTAGAGATTCCAAGAGTGAGTTTAAAATCTTCTGGCAGCAGAGCATTTTCTTATGCTGCAACCACTCTTTGAAATTCTCCACCACGCCGGTTATGGGAGTGCACCTCCGTGGAGGAATTCAAGAATAATCTGAAGACTCATCTGTGGCAAATGGCCTTCTTGGATGGTTAAGTTAATTTTATTGTGCTGAGATCTTAGTTTATATTTAATTATCTGATTTTAGTATTTGATGTTATTATGCTATGATTTTGTTTATATGTATTATTGATTTATAGTTGATGTTATGGTTTTAATGTGTTCAGCGCCTTGGTATGTTGAAAGGCGCTTTATAAATAAATTTATTATTATTTTCCTGAGCCTAACAATCCTATCTTTCTTGTCCCTTTTCTCACTAGTAAAATTACCTCAGTTAGCTGCAGTTCCCTCTGAGCCATAGCTCAGTGGACTACCTTACCTGCTACACTAGCCATTTTTAGGTAATCCTCCCTGTCTTCCTCACTTTTAGTCCTCCTGAATTTCTTGTAGGCTACCCTCTTGTCCCTTACTGCCTTGGGAACCTCAGTACTGAACCAGCTAGATATTGTGGCCCTTGAGTTCTTTCTCTTGAGCCTAAAACACTCCTCTGTGGCAACAATCATTCCCTCCTTGATGATGGACCACCTTTGGTCCACCTCATATTCCCTCAGATGCCTACCATGCATGACAAGTTGAGCAGTGGTGCTCAGTGAGGGGGTAGTTGCTTAATGTCCTTCAACTGCTGGCCACTGGCCCTGGCCACAGCTTGTAACATGTATTTATTTATTTTTATTTAAAATCTGGTAACCAGGAAAGGCACACTAAGCTGGAGCTTGCTTTCAGGTGTGACCTGGGGAAAGGGAAAGCAAATACATACAAAGAGAAAATTACATAATGACAATAATCAAGTGCAGTATACAGACAAAGTTACATAGGGAAGTATAAACCTTAACACAGTTGTTCAGGACCATTGAGAGGCAAGAAGACTCAGGAGGTTGAGGGACAGCAGCAAGGATCAACAGGTGTGAGTCTGAGCAGGTGCTTAAGGGCAGGGGGTGGGGGGGTTAGAAAAATGGTAGAGAGTTAATTCCAGAGGGAGAGGAGGCAGTAGGAGAAGGCAGACTGACCGGTAGTTGAGTGGGGATTGGGAATGGAGAAGCAGCAGGATTTTCTGGAGTGCAGTGGGTAAGAGGTAGGGATGGTAGGGATAGAAGAGAGGAGAGATGTGATGGAAGGGTCCCAAACCAGTATCTGGAGTAGAAGGCTAAGCAATAGGACTGTTGACAGTGGGGTAGGGATGCAATAGACAGAGAGAAGTAGAGAGAGAAGTGAAGTATGTGAAAAAGGGAGTTTGTGGTGAAACAACAAAAGGTATTTTAGAGGGTGTCCAGTCTGACAAGGGCTGTGACAGGAGCAATGCCATAGACTATATCCACGTAATCAAACACAGAGAGTATCATTTTTGTTATCAACTCATGGCGAATAAGGAGGGACAGGCAGTGTCTGTTTTGATACAATGCTCCTAGTTTAGGTCAAAGTTGGAGCAGATGGCATCAATATGGACTGAGAAGTTGAGATTGTTATCTAGCCAAACCTCAAGGTATTTGAAGGTGGGAACCACA
This sequence comes from Neoceratodus forsteri, assembly GCA_016271365.2. Taxonomy (NCBI): domain Eukaryota; kingdom Metazoa; phylum Chordata; order Ceratodontiformes; family Ceratodontidae; genus Neoceratodus; species Neoceratodus forsteri. The sequence goes on from CM057455.1 coordinate 565,942,859, forward strand.
TCAAGGGGGTGCCTTCCTGGGTGGTGAACACTGGAGGTGATGAAAGCCTTGCCAGTTTTTGTCTGGTGTTGAAGGTCATTGAGACTTTTTATTAGTATTACCCTGAGTTGGTTTGCATGAAGCTAGCTTAGTATGTTTTTAAAGACTTGCTGGAGAGGGACCTCCACATCTGAGGTTAATGGGCAAGAGGTGTAGATGACCATGTCATCCACATACATGTGGATGTGACAGTTGGCGAATATGGAGGGAAGGTAATTTATAAAGAGAGAGTGAAGAGGACTGGGACAAGGATGGAACCTTGAAGGACCCCAGCAAGGATCAGGAGAGGGGAAGATTGGACATTCCCCACCTGTACTGACTGCTGCCTACTCATAAGGTAAGAGCTGAACCATTTTACAGATGGCACCACCAAGTCAACAGAAAATAGCTTACTTAGAAGATGTGAGTGGGACACAAAATCAAAGGCCTTGGCCAAATCAATGAATATGGCAGCGGTGATGTGATCCTGATCCATCCCAGAGAGGATGGAGTCTGTAACCCACAATCAGGTGAAGTTGATGGAGTGACATTTCCTAAAGGATTGGATGGGGGAAAGAGTATAGGTAGAGGTAAAAAACTTAGAAAGCCTGGAGTAGATGACGGAATCCTGGAGTTTAGCTAGAGAAGGGGAGGTGGGGTCTCCACCTTTATCAAGGGGCAGAACTTTGGCAGCTTTCCAGGCTAATGGAACCTTGTCAGAGGAGGAGAATAGGTTCAGAAGGTGTGAGAGGGGAAGGACAATGGCTGGGTCAGAGATATGGAGAAACTTGGGGTCTAAGCCATCTGGGCTGGTCTTGGCAGGGTTTAGGGACTTTAGTGCATCATAGACTTCCTGAGGGGAGATATGGGGGAAGTGATAGCCTCCAGGTGAGGGAGATGGGAGAAGGTTGATGGGGCCAGAGAAGGGTGGTCAGTAAGAGCACACAAGGTGAAGAATGTATTGAAGATAGCCATGATGGAGGAGGGATCTGAGACTGGTGAGCCATCCACTGTGAGGGCGAGGGAGGGGGACTGGGTGGGGGGTCTAGGAGGGAGTGAATGACTTTCTAGAATTTTGAAGATGAGTTGTGATTAGCTTGAAGGTGGTTGGCAGTGGTGTTGCAGCAGTGACATGACAACTAAGAGGCAGCTGGTACAGTGTCTGACTCCTGTCCAGGGGTTGGTGGTGCTATGAGGGTGTTGGATGCTGGTTCTGGGGATTCCTGCCTCAGTGCTGCAAATCAGTTCTGTGTCTTTAGAATTCCAGGGCTTCCAGAAGAGGCTGGGCAGCCAGAGCTATGTCTCATGTTTCTAGATCTTGCTGGTAGATCCAGCTAGTCCTTGAGAGGAAGGCCTTGGTTTCAGTGGCACCATCTGCCTCTCCATGCAGTGATCCATTGTGCCTCTGGTTTAGCAAAATCAAGGTGGAGGTCACACTGGTATCAGACCTAGGATGACAATATTTCACAGGCAGTAGAGTATCCATTGGGATGGCATACTGTTATGTCAGTTAGCTGGATTGAATAAAGCAGTCGACTGTTTCCGGGGAGTGCAACCGAAGCGATATGCTATTGGGAATAACTCTCATATGAGCAGGGTACCACATTTTGTAAATTAGGCCCAGCTATACTGGCCTTTAGTGAACAGTTGCATAAGCCCTGAAGCACTGCAATAATTCAGAAGACAAGTCCTGGAAGAGCCGCACCGTGTGGCCTTGCCATGGTAAAGGTCGTCTTCCTCAGGAGATCCTCAATATATTTTTCTTGATGGAATTGCAAATGTTTTGTAATAATGTATCTTGGTCATTATCCTTTCCCAGCTTTGATGCTAGGCAATGGCAGATCCTCTCAGTCTCTATGGGAGAGCAGTTCAGGGCATGCAGGAGCTGGGGCACAACCCTCAGAAGGAATACCACTATGTCAGGCCCTCAGCCTCTTCTGTAAAACCCACCTCAAGGATGTTATTTTAGCAAGCTCTGTTTCCCAGATAATCTACATTGTCTAGTAAGTGTTGGATAGCTTGTGCCTGCTCACAGAATTGTGCCTGGATTGTGTTGCTCACCATCTCCACTAATACAATCCATTGTTCTCCTACCAAAATGTGACCACACAGGCTGACCATGTCCCAAAATGTGCAGACATCCATGATTTTGAGCTCAGCTGTGTCCTGAAACACTTCAGATAACAATGTCATGATTTGTGAGAGGCATGACAGAGCCAAGCTCAATGCTACCATATTGAAGGAAATGGGTCAGTGAGAAGCCAGAAGAAGCACTCTTGTGGGCTCTGGAAACCAAAACCTTAACCTACCTCCACCACGGTAGATCCAAAATACGTCAAATGAATAGTGTCTGAAAGCTGGGGTCATGTGGGAAACCACTATATCAACATTTTAAACAGAAAACCCCAAACAATGGATTGATGATGAGGGATTCCCTTAGTGATAAGGAGAGGAACAGAGTCAAACTGCCATCTTCATTAAAGGCAAGCCATGCTCCCCAGTGTCTGGGGGGAGGGGAGTCTGTGTTGACTGAACTGCCTAGTGTGTGGTCTGAAGGAAGTGAACAATCTCCCAGATTTGTGATGGAATATTTCAGTTGTTCTAGAAGGTGGCTTGGCTTCAATGACGGCCTTGATTTAGGAAGTTTGGAACTATCAGAACTGCATTAAATCCTCCTGGAATACAGAGGTTTTATGTAAGTGCCTACTGTATCTTGAGCCTGGAGGCTGCCAATCTACTTAGTTGAGAACCAATGGAGGTGGAAGCCTTTCACTCTGACTCTCCTGGGAGTGGCATGCTTGTCCCAGACAGATGTTTTTTTTATTTTATTTATTTATATAAAGTCTCGGAAATTACAACCCTTTGAGTCAGGGACTCATTTACAAAGGCTCCACGTCATACACTGAATGTGGACAAATACAAAGTGTGATAAGTACAGTGACTAAGTACAGAGACAAAATGGATAATACATATACAGAGCAAACATCAAAGGTATGTAACTATGAATCATAAATTAGAATCAGAGTAAATTTAGCAATGGAACTTAGCCATTGCTAGAGGAGTTTATCTGCAATCACAGTTAGAGCCGGACATAATGTGGGTAAGTAGCTCAGATTTAAAAGGCCCCAGCCTGGGAATAGATTGAGCAATATTAGGGAGGAAGTTTATCCAGAGTGGTGCCCTGTAGCAAAAGGACCTTTGGCTGGCAGTGGTCCTTGCAAAAGGGATGCAAAAGGCAGTGGCAACAGAGTGTCTTGTGGCCCTCATTGACAAGCATGTCTGGAGGAGTGAGAGACAGCCAGGGGGAGCTTGCCCTAGTTGAATTTGTTTGGCCAATAAGCAGGTCTGATAGAGTAGGTGCCCCTGAAAGTTTAGCCATGATGACCATTGGTAGAGGTCACAGGTATGTGTGAGGCGATCGCAGCCTATGGCCAATCGGCAGGCTTTGTTACATAGAAACATAGAAATATAGAATTTGATGGCAGATAAGGACCGCTTGGCCCACCTAGTCTGCCCATTTTCCTACCAAACAGATAAGCTGCTGATCCTAGTTAACCAACAGCTTTCTTCCTCCTACCCCCCACTAGGACTGTCTCATGTCTGTCCAATGCATTCTTGAATTCCCCCACTGTTCTTGACTCCACGACCTCCTCAGGGAGGCTGTTCCATGCATCCACAACCCTCTCCCTGAAAAAATACTTACTCACATAACTTCTGAGCCGTCCCCCCTCTATTTTCAAATTGCGCCCCCTTCTTATTGCACATCTCTTTTTCTGACAGATGCTACCCTCTTGGATTTTGTTGATTCCCTTGAGGTACTTGAAAGTTTCTATCACATCCCCTCTCTCCCTTCTTTCCTCACGGGTATGCATATTAAGCTCCTTTAGTCTTTCTTCGTATGTCTTCTGGTGCAGACCCTGCACCATTTTGGTTGCCCTCCTCTGGACAGCCTCCTCTCTGTCTATGTCTTTGCAGAGATTGGGTCTCCAGAACTGCACACAGTACTCCAGATGGGGTCTCACCAACTGTCTGTACAGAGGGATAACAACTTCATGTTTTCTACTATTGATGCCTCTCCATATGCATCCCAGTATCCCCCCAGCCTTCCTTACTGCTTCTCACTTTGCTTGCCCACCTTTAGGTCATCTGATATAATTACCCCCAAATCCGATTCCATTTTTACTGTTGTCAGTATCTCACCCCCATCGTATACTCTTCCCCTGAGTTTTTGTTTCCCAGGTGCATTACCTTCACTTCTTTGCATTGAATATGAGCTGCCATACATTTGACCATTCCTCCAACCTTGCCAGGTCCCTTCTCATCCTTTCCACTCCATCTTGTGTATCAACCCTGTTGCAGATCTTTGTGTCGTCTGCAAAGAGACTTACTTTTCCTTCCAGTTCCTCTGCAATGTCTCTTACAAAGACATTAAAAAGGACCGGTCCCAGTACTGAACCCTGCGGTACCCCACTAGTAACCCTCCTTTCTTCACTGTGGACTCAGTTTACTACTACCCTTTGCATCCTGTTGTCTAGCCAATTTTTTATTCAGGCTACCACCTTGGGACCCACTCCAAGGCTATCTAACTTGTGTGTTAATCTTTTGTGCGGGACTGTATCAAATGCCTTGCTAAAATCTAGATAGGCCATGTCCACAGCCCCTCCCTGGTCGACTACTTTGGTCACCCAGTCAAAGAAATCTATTAGATTCATCTAACATGACCTTCCCATTGTGAATCCATGCTGCCTTGGGTCCTGTGCCCCACTGGCCTCTAGGTACTCAACAATTCTTTCCTTCAGAAGTGATTCCATCATTTTCCCTACCACTGAGGTCAAACTAACTGGTCTGTAGTTTCCGGTCTCTCTCCTGTGCTCACTTTTGTGAAGAGGAATCACATCCACCCTCCTCCAATCCTCAGGATGGGCAGTTAAGATTGCACTTAATGCTGGTCAGGGCAATGTCAGAGCTAGAGATTGCTAAATGGAGGGCATCAGGAGGGAGACAGGGCCTATGTTTAGATGGGAGACCAAGTCTAATTTTTATTACAGAGTAAGTCGATGCTATATGCTCATGGAAGGTAAGGGCTGAGTCTAGGGTGACCCCTAGATATTTAAAACTGGCAACTGATTCTAGCATGATACCCTGGGAATTCAGTATGGATAGTGTGGTCATGTTGTGTTTATGTTGAGGATGGGTGAATAGCATGACCTTCATTTTTTTGTAGTTGAGGACAAGTTTGTTTTCTATTTCTGTGAAGCAGCCCTGTAAGAATTGTTGGAGCTGGGTAGGGTCTGGGTGCCTGCTAAAGATCACAGCATCATCAGCATAAAGGAGCAGGCATCCAGAGGAGACCATAGGGAGGGAGTTTAGGTATTGGGAGAAAAGGAGCGGGCCAAGGATGGAACCTTGTGGGACACCCGACCAGACTGGAAGGCTAGTAGAAAGACCGCTATTTATTTTTACTTGCTGGGTACGGCCATGGAGATAGTTGGAGAACCAGTCAGCTGTCTCTTGGGATACACCAACAGAGAGGGGGGGAGTTAATCAATACACTGTGATTGACAGTATCAAAAGTCTTGGACAGATCAATATAGACAGATCCAGCCAGGGCTCCCTGGTCAAGGGCATCATGGATGAATGAGGTAAACTCAAGCAGGGCAGTAGTTGTGTTGTACCCTTTCTTAAAGCCATGCTGCTGCTGGCACAGTAGATGGTGCAAGTCTAAATAGTCAGTAAGTTGATTGCAGCTATTTTTTCCAGCACTTTAGAGAGGGGAGGAAGTATGGCAATGGGCCTATAATTACTACTAGAGGAACGGTCACCATTTTTATGAACTGGAGTGATAACCGCCCTTTTCCATAGTGTAGGGAACTGCCCTAGGCACAGGAACATGTTGAGTATTTTTGTTAGGGGTGCTAGAACTGAATCCAGGGTTAAGGAGAGCAGTTTTGCATCGAGAGACTCACCACTCTGCCTTGTTTTTCCAAGGAACTTGGTGATATATGTGAGAGCGACACTAGGGAAGATCATTTTGAAGTAAAAAGGAGGAGTGCTGGGGGGTGGCAGGAACCGTCCAGTAAATACAGAAAAGAAGTCAGGAGGGAGGATAGAGCTGAGGTCAGAGAAAGATGCATTGAAGGCATTAGCTATCTTACTAGGGTCTTGAGTGGAAACACTGTCGATGACAAGCATGGAGGGAGGAGGGGAGGGAGATTTGCCACTAAGCTCCTTCATATTTTCCCAGAACCTCTTCCCATTTCCCCAGGTGGCAGTAGGGTTGGACTGATAGAAAGCTGCCTTAGCCTGGTGGATAGCCTAGGTGTATGAGTTACAGGCAGCATGATGCGGTTGGTGATCAGAAGGGCAACCAGACTCAAGGGCACGGTGCCATTGGTTATCACGAGTCTTCATTTGGTCAAGCAAAGACTGATTTACCCAGGGGGAGGATTTCATTTTTGCATTCCACCGATGACAGGTGACCTAATGGAGACCAGGCGAGGCTGAGGAGATGGTTTTGGAGATGTGCCAGAGACCCCTTCTTTAGCTGGCGATACATGGCGATCTTCGGGGGGGGCTTACAGCTATTCGACCAGCAGCAGGTAAAAGAAGAGTGATCACTGAGTGAGTCTGGGAGGACCTGGACATCCTGTAAGTGCTCAGAATGGTTCATGAAGATGAGATCAATGAGGGAACCAGTGCCCCTGTGGCGGTTTACTCTGGTAGGGGTAAGAACCATTTGTGTTAGATTTTGGGCTGTGGCTGCATCCCTGATGGAGGATGTTTGGGGGGCAAGCCAGTTTGTGTTGAAATCACCTAGGGCAATGATTTCCAAGTTTTTTGGTAGTTGGATATGATATTTAGGATGGACGAGAACGCATCCTTTTGGTTGTGAGGGGATATGTAGATGACATTAGGTAGAGAGATTTACCTGAGTTGCTGACTGTTATCTTAAGGGTGAGGGACTGTGCACCCACCACGGTGTTCATTGTAAGAATTTTAAGACCGTGTAGGTGGTCCGAAGGTACAGCATACTCCCACCACCCCGCCTATCCAGTCTGTCTGATCTGAACAATGTATAGCCCGGTATGTAGGCAACAGAGTCTGGGGTATTTGGGTTAGCCATGTTTCGGTTACAGCTAGTGCATTGGGGTTGTGGAGGCAGACCCATACTTGGAGTGGGGCAAGATTCTTTTGGAGGCTACATATGTTTATGGTGGCCAGCCACAGCCCTTTGGATTGCATTAATAGGCAAGAAGTGAGGGTAGAGGGGCCAGGATTGGGGTGTATATTGCCCATATGTAGCAATAGGATAATGGAGATCCTGAATGTGAATTTACAGTAGAAATAGTTCAATGCATTGTCAAAATTTGAGGATACTGAGATTGGGGACAAGTCTGTATTGTGGAGGTCAGCCAACAAGGATGGCAGGTTTAGGGACCAGAAGTAACAGACAGGAATGATATTTGGGGAACTTTTGGGTGGTTGATTTTATGCACAAAACAGATCATACAATACTTAGTGAGTGGGTCTGGAAATGTGTACCAGCTTTGAAGTTTCAACATATGTGTGGTAAAAGGAAAAAAATCAAGTCAATATGTGAGCGATTGGATATGAAATAGTTGAGTCTGGCTGTCTCAGTAATCTTCTATGTGACGTGGAAGGCCTGAGTTTGCTGAATAAGTCTTTTAGAGGAAGGCCAGGACAAGTCAGTATAGAAGTCATTCAAAACTAAGAGTTTGCCAGTTAATGTTAAGTGGGAAGGAGAGGAAAGGATGTCAATAAGGGCGTCACACAGTGCTAGGATTGCAGTAGGCTCAAGCAACAAAGATTACAAAGGATCAGGAGAAAGTGAGCTGACTATGGGCATGTACAACCTGAATATTATTTCCCAATTACTGTGAATAATAGGGTATTGAGTGGTCGGGACCACATAGCTAGTAGTTTTCCAACTTTATTAGTATTTTGAAAAAATATTCAGGCTTTGATAAAAAAAAAAAATGTCTAGCCCCTCCCCAGGTGGCCAAGGTTATTCCGTTGGCCACCCCTCACCAGTACAGTTATTTTCCTCCTCTCAGTCCTCTCCCCCATTTTTTCATAGTAATTTTCTGTATAATTAAAAATGTGCTAACTCCTTGCACCCTGCCAGGAGCTAAACCTGTTGTTTCACATATACCCCTCCCTAGCTTGACCTCAAAGTCCACCACATAGCTTTGCTATATATATGGCCTTCCTCCTGTCCACAGATCCTTCATTGTGTGAACAATCTAATGTATACCAGGCTAGCTCAGTCTCTGTCCCCCCTTCCTAGCCCAAAGTGTGCCTTCCTGGTAGCTAATACAACCAAGATAGTTTTCATGAAAGTATCCACAGTAATACTGTCCTCAAGTACATCAACACTTTTGTTTATACTTTGTTTTATGTACTTATATGTTTAATTTGTTCTGCGTTTTGACAGGGTTTTATTTTATAGAAAGTGTGGCTGAGTCGTGGCACAGCCCATCAGTAAGGGCTGGTGGGAGCAAGAACCATTAATGGTTTCAAACACAGCTGTGACAGAGTAAAAAGTGTAATAGTTACACAGGGGGAATTACTGGGTCAAGAAGGGAGGCAAGAGCAATAACCCTGCCTAGACAATAGGTCCTGGGGTAGGATAGTGTTTAACATGGCAGACTGAATGGACCAATGGTCTTTTTCTGCCTACGTTTTCTATGTTTCTGTTTTAATACTTTGGTTTAATACTTCAGCCATAGGGCAACAGAAGACTGAGGTCCATAAATCCTGCCCCCTCACTACTCAGTGGAAGTTACGTAAGTTACCCTCCTGGATAAAAGAATCCATCCCTTATCTGGATTTTTACAGGTTTGATACATTTACTAAATGTCCAGGGAGCTGATCTGACTGTATCAGTGTGAGATCCGAAGGTGTGCATGACCAGGAAAGTGGGTGATATGATGAAACACTCTGCATCAATGACACAGAATGCTATGCCTCCATTCCAGCTGTGCACAACACCAAGTCTCCTATTAATACAGTCAGAATACATGCTTTGGGTTAACAAGGGGGAATGACAGCTGGGCTAGCTTTGCACACATTGTACCCCCCCCCCCACATCAAGGGCTGGGGTAAGGAGGAAGCACTTGTTTTTACAAAACTATTTTGGGGACTTTGGGGGTTGGGCTAGGGAAAGGAGCTTTATGAGTACTGGTGTCGGCAGCCAGTACAGTGCCTCTAGATGGGGGGTGGAGAGTGGAAAATAACTGCTGTGGGAAGGTGATAGCCAAGGAATTAACCCTGATCATCTTGGGGGGTGAGAGGTGAGAGAGAGCGAGAGAGAGAGAGAGAGAGAGAATTTTTAGCCTGAATATTTGAGTACCAAATAACGAGTTTCTAAGCATGAGGTATGTCAAGTACAAATACTCAAGGAATATTCCAAAAAGGTACTAGCACAACCTAGAGCTGACTAACATGGAGCGCATGTGAGGAGGGGACAGATAAATGAAGAACTAGTTTACTCTAAACTTGCAGCTGAGGGTGATGAACATAGCAACACCCCCACCACCCTTTACAATGGTCTTAGTTGTGACTGTATAACCAGACAAGGACAGCCATGGAGGAAAGCCAGTAATCATAAACAATGACCACTTCCAATTTCACTGTCAGGATCCTCAGTCTGAACTAATCAATTTGAGAAAGAAAACTATTGGCAGTCATTTGTATGACACACAGCCCTTTATGGAAGGTACAGGATGGGAAGGGATTGAGAGGGGAAAGGTTCAGTTCATCCAACAGCAAAAGCAGCTAGGAGATAATAAGTCTATGAGATCTGCTACTTCTGAAAGTGAGGTACAGAAGGCCAAAGAGGAATGGGTGAAGGGACCTACAAAGTGCTTTCAACTGGAGCCAGGAGGTCAAAAGGCAACAACTGCTGGTGAGCCAGTGGGTAAGAGAGATAGAGAATGAGCAGAGAGAAATGAGACAGATGGGAAAAGAAGGGAATGAGTGAAAGGAGTAAGGCAGGGATACCTACTGCACATGCTCACATAGCACATGCTCACATGTCCACAAAAAATTGTCACATATGCCAGAGCTATGTAAACAGCACAACAATCCTTAATGGGGACAAGAAGTGTGTGCTGTGTTTGGCAGATGGTTGTACTTTTCCTATTTCCAGAAATGAAACTTATACCTCCAAATTATACATATTTAATTGTGCCTAAAAAAAAAAGCTTGTGTGAAAACCTGTGTTTTGTTTTGCTTTCCTCTTATGCACGATATTCTATTATAATGTATTTGGAACGTCTATTATCCCTTGAAATTGATCAGTTTACAAACCTGTAAACCCACTGGCATGATGTGTACACTTAATAAACCCATCTCATCTATGTCATGTCAGTGGGTTTACAAAAAAGAATGTCACCATTAGCCAGCATTCCTCACAGAATGTGATCGCTAGTCTTCCCCCCGCTTAGATACCTTGCTGTTTGATGCCACACTAGTTTCTTCCACGGCAAAAATCATCTCCCTACTCCAGATGTCTGAGCCAAATTCAATGTAACTTCCCACAGTTCTCCTTCATGCACACCATTGTGACCACGATGGGTAAACCGGATATTTTCTCTTCTTTGTTTTTCCTCAATGTTCCTCACAAATGGACTAACTAGTTTAAAAGTATTAATAAATTTCACAGTCATTTTCTGGGTTGGTGGTTATGAAAACAATACATTTTCCTGAAAGTATATTTTGTCTGGTATTGGTGATGATTACCTTATTGTGGGGAGGGGGCCTTTTGAACTTGCAACAAATGATTTTGGAGCCCAAATATGCTGTAAAAGACTGCCTAGCACACAGGTGATAACCACGGTGAAATCATCTCTCATGGTTGCTAGGGCAACAGTAAACCTCTCGAACTGCGCTCTTGAGGTTTACTGCTGCCCTAGCAACCACTAGAGGTGATTAAACCGTGGTTATCACTTGTGTGCTAGGCATTATACTCTAGCTATTCCCTTCAGGGAACCAGCAATGTGGAGTTTTGGTTAAGTTACAGTGTATGTACAGAATACTAAACATGAGCTGTTCACCTATCAGAATTTGATACATTAGCCATGACATAGCCAAAACTGCAAATTATGGTTTCCATGAAGGAAAGCTGCACAGAATGTTGCCCATTAAAACTAAGCAATGTTGTATTTTCTTTTTCACATAAACTTCTATTCTGATGCAGTTAAATATGGTTCAGTTGGTGGCATGCAGATCATTTTTGAAAAATGGAAAATTACAAACTGCCATCAATTAGAAATAATTTGTTAAGAACATAAGAAGTAGCCAGCAGAAGGAGACCTTTAGGCCTATCTTGTCTGCCCGATTTGTGCCAGGTTCTTGTATTTTGTCATTGTTCTATGCTTTAAAAAGTTGACATACAGAACGTGAAAAACTCTTGCAACACCAACACTCAGACTTCATATGCCATTTTGGTATTTTACAAAAATGGGATAAAAATGGATCAGACGTTCTGCAAAGGTTCATGAATTTTGTAAACGTGTTTGCCTAAAAATTAAACCTGGCAAAAAAAACAACTCAAAATTTGCCAGGGTTCTCTGTATTAAAACTTTGTCAGTGTCAGTGGCTCAGTAAGTAGCACACTCGCCTTTGAGGCCGGGAGATCAGAGGGCTGTGAGTTCAGTTCCCACTTCTGGCACTTGGGTTAATATCCCAGTACTGACACTGTAGTGCAGTATGAGAGGGGTGCTGCACTTCTGAGGTGGCGTCTTTTGGATGAGACGTTAAACAGAGGTCCCATGTGCCTGGATTGGTGGTAGTTCAGGTGGATGTTAAAAACCCCATGGCACTTATTGAAAAGAGTAGGGGAAAGTTTTATTGTGCAACAAAAACAGGTACAGAAAAAAATCAAGGCACATATCACCTAAATACAGAGGTGAGAAAAAACAAAGGTTCAAAACAAAGTTTAAATATACAAAAGAAAAGGCAAAAAACAAAAAATAAGTAAAAGGAACATGCAAAATGCAATCTATACTAGAAAACACTACAAAAGAGCAGAACAGATTTGTACATGGACTGCTCCACAAAAGCAAACGCCAGAGAGCACTCAATAAGTACACAGAGATATTATCCTACTCAATCCACCCCTTCCAAAAGATGCCTGCAAACCAGTTTCCCCAACGTACGAAATTCATAATGATAAACTTTGCCCAGTTCTGTCTGTACTTGGCATAACATATCCCAGACAGTAATCACTTTTTGTTGTAACACCCTAAGGCATCTAGTTTGCCAGATTACCCATTTTAAAAAAGCCAAAATAACCCAAACTGTACCCCTATTCCATTTTCTCCACCCAACCTCCAATTGTCCTAATATCAAGATATCATATGTCATATGTTCAAACAAAAGTACACCCCACAAAGCAGCTAAAGAGACCCAAAAACCAGGAGAACCAGTACAATCAAAAAACAAATGCTGCATGGTTTTAATGTGCCCACTACAAGTGCCTACCATGCAAAGTCTATCATCATGTGCTTTGTGTTTCTGTTTCCCTTAACATTTAGTTTCTGGTGTCCACATAACCAGACCACATCTTGCATTTACAAAGGAATCCGAGGTTCAACTATACTGTCCAGTAACAACTGACAATCAAAGTGGGAAGGGATCAAGAACACCAGATCCTCAAAAAATTATGTATAAGAACTGTCCTATAAACATCTTCCTATTAGTGTCTAGAAACCAATGCAACACAATTGTCCATACCCTAACATATTTGAATGCTGTCTGTATATAAAAAGGTAAACATTTATCAGCAACGTGCCACTTACCCCTCCCTCATGCAGTCAAAAAATTAAACTCCCAACATTTCATACTGGCAACACCACTACCCTTACCCGCAAGTAATAGCGGTCGAATATTACTATAAAAATTTACAAAATAAATATACTAAAGGCTGAACCATATCAAGCCCTCCTTCTTTTCAAGGCTTATAAGTGTGCACACGTTTCACTGGATTCAGATGACTCCCTCAAAGCAATAAGAAAAACAAACCCAAAAGCTTAGCATGCATAGAAAAAGGCACTGGATAAATATGGGATACATACTGTATAAAAAAAATTGCCAAAATGTAAGCTTTCAGTAAATAAACTTTTTTTTTTCTGGTCATCTTCCACGACATCCAAGACAAAATCTTACGGTACACAGTATAATAAACCATGTCCCAATTATTTTGTTCCGCCTGCCTAGTACCAAACAACAAACCTAATAAGCGAACCTCTCCTTGCTCAACTGGAATGGAAAAACTCGCAGGCACAACTGCATTACCTATACTAAGCAACCTGCACTTTAAAAGATTCAGTGTAATTCCAGTGTAATCATGCATATCAGATAACACATCTAAAACCCTCGGCTCTGAATCCAGATCTCGTACCAAAACTGTACATTCATCCGCATACGCGGTCACTTTTGGATACACAGTCCAGTCTATATCAGAAAGAGTTTTTTTCAGAAATCAAGTTTTATGAGTCATAAAATGGAGTCAATTGCAAAAACATACAATAACATATTTAACGGGCAACCTTATCTAACACCATTGTGAAGTTGCACTGGAGTCTCCAGATGCCCATTAATCAATGGCATCACTAGTGCTGTACCATACAAATGTTGAAGTATAGAAACAAAAGGGATTGGTATCCCATATAACAGGAGAGTGTCCCATAGATGATTATGCCTAACAGCATCAAAAGCAGTTTCCTGATCTAAGGACATTAAATAGCCATCCAAAGTGCCAGCCAAACCCTGATCAAACACTTCCCTGATAAAAATTTAATTTTGCTGTATACACCTACAGGTATGGCACATGTCTGATGTGGAAGCACAACATACTGAGCTACCCTAGCTAAATGTGTGGTTAAAATTTTGGTGAAAATCTTATAATCCAAATTAAGGAGACTTAATGGCCTCCAATTTTTTAAATACCATGGGTCCTCCTGCTTATATAAAAAAAATCATCACCCCAGCTTCCATACTAGTTGGCAAAGGTCCCCCATTCAAAATTTCCTGAAATACTTCCCTCAGAACTTCAACCAAATTAGGCTTAAATGTTTTGTAAAACTCATTGGAGATGCCATCCAAACCCAGGGCAGTCTGGGCTGACAAATTCTCTATTGCCCTACCAATTTCTTCTACAGTGATAGGACTCAAAAGTGAGTCCAAATCATATTGCAGAATCTCTGGCAAATGCCCAATGTTTAACAAAGGGACCTGATTCCGTCCTGCAACCTTCTGATATGTATGACGCAAATGTTCCGTAACAACCTTTTGGAGACCGGAATGGGTAGAATACAACACCCCATCTCACCCATACAAAGCCTGCAAAGTTAACTTTTTAACACCCTGAATATCAACCTCATAAGGATTAACAAACACCTTGTTCCCCACTGTGGCAAATTGCTGACATTTTCCTATCTCTTTCTCCCATCTAGTGTGGTATTCACACATCTGAGTTTTAATCATTTGCAACATTACATGATTCTCAGTACCATCATCCCAAGGCTGTGACAAAAGCTTTAAATATTGCACTCTGAGATGCAGATAAGCTAAATACTTGGATGTAGCCAAAGACCCAGAAACCCGCTTTAAATAATCACTTAGATTTCATTTATTATCCTCCCACCAGGTTCCCCAGGAATCATGTAAAAAGCTAACATCCTGTCTAGAATGTAATAAATCAAGCACCCTGTCCCATACTACCTCCTGTGTCAAAACAGTAGTGTTCAGTTTCCAATAACCCTTTTCTAAAAGTAATATCATGCATTAAACCAGTCCTAGCCTGCACCTGTACATGATCTGAAGTCTCCAGAGGTATTATTTGAACTGCTGCAATAGGTAACCAGGGAGTAACAAACCAAAAATCTATTCGAGTAGACAATCTACCCTTATATAAAGTGTGTTCTGAAGGGTTTCCCGAAATATCATAAACATCACAAAGGCCAGCTGTACTTAAAATTTTGACCAGTGCATTTGTATCACTATAAACTTTCTGAGTCTGTCATCCACAATCCTTTGCAGACAAACCACAGTTAAAGTCTCCACCCCACAGAATCAACTTGGAAGTGGAGAGGTAAGGTTCAATAAGGCGAAACAAAACCACCCTATCAGCTTTAGACTGTGGTGCATACAAATTAATTAGACAGTATGCTAACCCAGCAAGAAGCAAATCCACAATCATCACCCTGCCAGGAGCAAGATCTACAATCTTCAAAATCTGGACAGACAAAGCAGTAAACAAGATTCCAAGACCTGAACAAGGCACCTCCCCCACACACCATAAAGATGGTCCCCGCCTCCAATCTCATTTAGCTTGTTCTATCTCCAAAATAGTGTGTAATCTGGTATCCTGTAAAAATATAATCTGACCTTGAGCATCATGCAAACTAACAAAAGTAATCAGGCGTTTCTGACAATTGTGGATACTATTCACATTAATTGTAGATATAAGAAAATCAGTCTGCATTAGAAAAAAGGAAAAAAAAATGAAAACGATAAAGAATCCCATTACTTCCTTTTCTTTCTTTTCTTTGGCTTAGGCTTTTCTACCATTCTAGTGTCAACTGGGTTTTCAAGTAGCGAGGAGGTCACTGATGAGCCTTCACACTTATCACCCTCATCACCACCTTGTATGTCCATAAGTACACCAAAAGGGTTCTGAACTGCCAAAGTGTCTGTAACAGTAGGAATCAGTTGTGCAGCCTTGGACCTTGTTACTCTATGAAAAGGTACATCCTCCTCCCTGCCAGGTGGGGGCATGACATTCTTGACCACATCCTAACCTACAGCAAGATCAGGCAAAGTAGTAGCTGTTTGCAGCTGAAAATTGTCGAAATCATGATCCAAAATTTCCGGAGCCTGAACCAAGGGGGGACTCAAAATCACGTGATCTTGAATGACATCTTTTGAAGGAGTAGAGGTAACAAGGGAGGTGTCAGAGACAACCTCTGGAACAAGTACAGACTCAGAAGGAGGGTTGTCAGCTGAGCATTCAATAGGGAACAGTTCACCGGCCACCAACTGTTCCATAAGATTACTACCTTTCAACTTCTCTTTCTGCTCTGTAGTAACATAAACCTCATGTTCAGCTCTAATGGACTGATCAACCCCATTATGAGATGCCCAAGGAGAGTCCCTAAAATTATGACCTCTGTCTTCACACAAATTACATTTCTCTGGTTGTCTACAATGAGCACCAATATGTCCAAAATCCCCACATAGCCCACATTTTTGCTTTTCACACACATTGCTCAGGTGACCCAGAGCACCACATTTATAGCAAGCTCTGGGCTGCCCAGGATAGAACAACACTCCCCTATCGCAACCCAAATAAAAACAATTAGGCAAATGTTGTACTATGCCATGCTCTTGATTGAGTGTAACCTTAAACTTCCACCCCCCTGTCCAAAGATGTTCCTCATCCAAAATGGGGTCAGGGTGACCAGTAACTTTACACCTTTGTTTCAACCAATAAGTAATGTCCGCTACATTGACTCTCTCATTTCTAAAAGGAATAGTAATCATTTTAGATAGAGGTTTGGCCAAAAGTATGGCAAGAAAAGGTTTCCAAACTGGTCCAGATTTCAATAAGTTATATTGTGTCCAAAAATGTTCCAAGCCATTAGGATGTTTAAAACTAATGTCATAGATAGTATCCCTGGGCATATGAATCAGGGTGTAAATTTCATAAGCATAGAATTTCGTGCCGTTCTTAAGAAGAGCATGTCCCACAAATAACTGATCAGGTGCATCTGTAGCTGCACCCCTAAACTTTAGCCGAACTGCATTGCATATCATGGCCAGTTCCAAAACAGTGGTCTTAGAAGGGAACAATTTCTCCTTCACCCCTGCAGTCCAAACTGAAGGCTTCACCTGCTGAAAAGCATTTGTAACTTTTAATGGGGGGGCTCTGAGAGACTGGTAACTTAGAGGATGTTGCCTGAATTTCATCCCCAGGGGTGACCTACAGTGGATTCAAAGGGGCTAGAGGAGGTGGGGATGGAGAGTCAGATCATAGGACAGGAACAACTGTTTCACCTTCCAACTCTGAAACTGCTTTCAAGAGGTCCCCTTGCCCAGAGTTGCAGGGGTCTCAGAGTGTACAACAACCTGCCCAGGCGTGATTTGTGATTGGGAGGCTGGAATGTCTGACACAGGTTCAAGGTCTGAAGACAGTGGGACCTTAGCAAACTTTTCCAAGGCAGAAACATTGGCATCCCATCCAGTACCATCCGATTTTTTCACCCACCCTGCAGCCTCCAATGTGGTGGAAACCCAGTCTGCCTAGGAAGGGGCAGTGACAACAACACCCACCGCCATGTCAGAAACAGTTATACAGGGTGTAGAGATGTCCCCCCCACCAGAACTGCAAGTCTGTCCCTGTAAGTCGTCAGACCTACCTAGCAATAAGCAAGATCCAGGGGTTACAGTAGAAATAAAACCAGTGGGTAAAGCAACACAGTTAGAAGACATAACTGTATCAGGCACAGGACAACCAACGTGCACCCCCACAGAATCCTGAATATGTAATTCTCCCGGTGTCAAAACATTCATCAACTCTTCAGCACAGTCCACATCACTCACACTAGATGTCAGCAGATGTGCCTGTTGTGAAACAGTACAAGTACTCACATCCATCGAAACCTCCAGTGACAAATCTGTAGACGCCACGGTCTCCTCATTTTCCACGTCCAAGTGTACATCTGGAATACCTGCCCGAGTACTGCTGTCCAACACAATGCCAGACCCACCACACTTCACCAGCAGCTTCTGTAGTTCCGCCTTCCTCACAGAAAATAAATCTGAGTTCCTCAGAGGCAATCTGTTACCAGATCTCTGCATCAGATTCACCACAAACTGGACCATCCTGTAGCTTGTCATCCACAGGTAGGGAAGGCACAACCTCCAGCAACACAGAACCATGAGTTACAGAAACAGCCTCACCAAAGCCCGAGACCGGGGAAGAGGCCCGTTCCCCGGCCCCCTGCACATCCAAACTCCGTAACGGCCCAGGCAGACTGGCTATTACAGCACCAGTCACAGTGCCATCTCCCAGAGAGTAGGGGAAAATTTTATTTTGAAAAAACTGACAAGTATATACAATCTGAAAATTCATAAACAGTAGTAACAAACAGAAACACAAAGAAAATATAAACAAAAGAAAGAAAAACATAATTAAATAAATAAAAACTTTATCCAATTTTTGTCTTTTGTAAATGGAACAGACAATCATCGAAGAGCCCATACCTTCTGATACATGTGTTGCTGCTCAAACAAACATTGATTGTACAATTCTTGTTCAATAATATAAACAGCAGTTTTAGGATCCTGACACACCTGTTGTAACACATATTTACAATGTATCTGCCATAAACTAAATTTAATAAAGGAAAATATCACACATAGCAAACTTCCGTCTATCCCAATATTTTGCAAACTAAAACCCCCAACCACTTCTTCATACATCACATTCTGCCAAAACTGATTCCTCCATATGCAAGCTAATATTTCCCATACTTCCCGGACATAGGGACATAATGGAAGAAAATGCTGCATTGTCTTTTCCTGAGCTATACAGCATGTTCTGGGACACATTTGTTCTTCCAACCTTTTATGCTTTGCATTACCTTAGACAAATAATTTACCATGTGCACATAACCACATAATATCCCAAATTCTTGGGGGGATGAATTTATCAGTCAAGGACTCTAATAACATAGAAAAATATAAGGGGTCAACATTTTTGAAACACACTTCTTCAATACCATGCTGGGTATTAATAGCTTTATAGAGTAATTTACTTGTAGGAATCTGCACTACCCGTAGAGTTAACCTCCATTTTTTTTTAATTTAGCAAGCGCTGGTCGGAAAAAATACATTTAGTTTTGACTTTGGCCAAGATTGATCCCTGTGTTTCCCATGTTTGATATAATGGAAGAAGCCACTAATTAGCATATAAAATCCAAACAGCCTGACTAGGCCTACCTGGGTCTAATAAGTTATTATGAAAAAAAAATACTATAAACAAAAATTATTGGATTAAGTAAGTCTAGACCCCCTTTCCCTACTGGCAGATATAAAACTTCCTTCTTAATAGGATTCAACCCACTTCCCCAAATTAATTGGAAAACTAAACTCAATAAAGTTACCCCATATATATGTGGTAGTGGATATATTGTGCTTATAAATAAAAATATTGGAAGAAGAAAGGGTTTGACTACAGCCACCTTCTTTTTTTTGATTGTTGCCAATTCTTCCAAATAACTACTTTTGACTGGGCCAGTTCTGATTTATTTTTCCAGTTTAGACAAGCATTATCCTCTCTGCAAAACCAGATTCCCCAAAAATTAAAAGGGTCTTTTGTCATCTTAATCCCCTGCCATGTCTTTAACTGTGATACAATACCACTTAAATCATAATTAAATATCTTTCCTTTATTAATCCTTGCCCCTATCGGTTTAGAATATTGCTCAATCACTTCTAACCCTTTAATCCCTGAATCTTGGTCTCTAATACGAATACAGATATCATCTGTATATGCAATAACTTTACATCCTTCACCTCCCCCTACAGGAGAAATACCTTTAATGGAAGAGTTTTGTTGCAGGAGCCGTAGTAGAGGATCTAAACAAAAAATATATAATAAAGGGCTGAGTGGGCAGCCCTGTCTAACCCCATGTGCAATATTAATATATTTACCTAGTGTACCAGTAACTAAAGTGTATTACCTGAGCAGAATTATGCAATAACATAATCCATTATACAAATTGTTGAGGAATCCCATAATATAACAAAGTTTTAATGATAAACTGATGAGGCACCTTGTCAAAGGCTTTTTACTGGTCTATGGACATTAAATAACCATTCAAAACACCTTCTTTCCTCTGTTCAACTAATTCACATATCAAAAGGAGATTATGTTGTATTAACTGATGTGGAACTGAACAAGTTTGGGACAAAGATATAAATATTGAGGCTATATCCACTAATCTATTATGAAGACTTTTCATTAGAATCTTATAATCAGTATTTAATAAACTAAGGGATCGCCAGTTATTTAAATCAGTTTGATCCCCTCTTTTAAATACTAAAATTTGAACTGATAAACAAAAATGAAAATCAACACTTAAGTGTCCTAAAACCCAATTATATACAACCACTAAAATTTCTATCAATAAATCACCAAATGTTTTATAAAATTCAGATGGAAACTCGTCTATCCCTGGTGCAACAAGGTTTTTTTTAATTTGCTAATAACATTCTCAATTTCTTTACCCGAAATAGGTTTAATCAAATCCTTTACACAAGTTTCCATTAACATTTTGACTTGAATAGAGGAAAGAAGGTCTGTTATTTCCTACTCAGAGATGAGTGGTGCTGTATACATTTCCTCCAAATACTTTGTAACCGTGTGTAAAATGCCAGGACCATTAGTAACCAAAATACGTTCCATATTCCTTACAGTTTCCATCAGTTTATCTGATGTTGTCTGAGTACAACTTTTAGAGGCATCACTAAAACTAGTTTTTCCAGGAGAACAAATTCTATGTTCATGTAACATAGCTTTAGCCCTAGTGTATTGTATTTTAACCATTTCACTTTTTAAATTTATAACCTGATCTGTTAATGAGATATGTTGAGAGTTCATAATAGTACATACTTGTAACAACTGCTTTCTTAGTTTAAGATACAGTATGAATGATATTGAGAAGTTGAAAGACATGTGGAATAAGATTGAAACAAAACTTGAATTTCATTCTTAGTATCCTCCCACCATAGGCTAAGATTGGTATATAATACAGCCACTGACATCCTTGCTTTTAATAGATCAGTAACTGCCTTAACCACTTTTCCATTTTTAAGAGGGCCGTATTTAATTTCCAATAATGTCTACCCACCCGTAGGCCTATAGCACCCCCCCACTACCACTTTAAGGAGCATATGATCAGATGTTTCTAAAGGGATTGTATCCACTACAAGCATGTGAGAATTTTTCTGAGTAAACAAAAAATCAATTCTAGAAGAAAAGACCCCTCTATGGTAAGTGAAACCACCTGGAGGATGTAAGGAACAAAATGAATCCTATAGCTGACACTGCACAATTATTTCTTTTAAACAATTTGAATCACAAAAAAGTTTACTAGTAGTACCCCCCATCTTGTTTATCCACTACACAATTAAAATCCCCAGCCCACAATATATGTCTAGTTGTGAACAGATATGGCTTAATTTTGGTAAAATGTTCAGTTCTATCTTTTTTCCTCATAGGAGCGTAAATATTTACTAATCTCCACCCTTCACCTTTATAAAAAAAAATATCTACCAGTTTAGTAATTTTAAACCCAACCCCCTTAAATAAAACTCCTACCCCTTCACAAACTTCGGTCCCAAAAGAAAAAAAAAGACAGACCCCACAACCAAAGTTGTTGAGCAGCTTTAACCAAATAGTATTTAATCTAGCATCTTGTAAGCAGTAGATATCACATTTCAAGTCTTGTAAAATAGACATAGAAATCAAACTACGTTTTGCATTTTTTTATGCTATTTATTTATTTATTTATTTTATTTATTTAGTTAAACATCAGTTTAGAAACCTTTGAGCCAGAGGCTCATTTACAAAGGTACCTCGTCACAAAGAGGACATCAGAACAGTAGTACAAGGGACACAGTACTTACAAACAAAAAAGTTACAGTTCAATTACAATTTTGTTACAATAGAATACAATCTCCAATGAAGCAAAAGATAACAAAAGGTGCAAAACTTATGGTCGAGGGAGAGCTGGTGGGGGTAGAAGGGAGGGAGATAGGGTAGGAGGAATTCATAGGGAAAGGAATGGGGGGAGCCGCTCAGTGAGCATTGTCAAACAGAGTATATATATTTTTTTTACACTAGGCTAGCGGCAGTTGCATGTGCGAGAGCTAAGCAGGAAGTTTCTGAGCCTGGGCTTAAAGCAAGCTAAGGTTAGTGAGTTTGAGACACTGGCAGGGAGGGAGTTATACCAGTGGGGTGCATGGTAGGGGAATGCCCTCTGACCTTGAGAGGTCCTGGCTCTCGGAATAACTAGGGTAGCTCTTGACGAGCTGCGCGTGATCAGGGTCGGTGCAGTATGGCGAATGGAGTTGGATAGACCTATGGGGGATAGGCCACACAGGGCTTTAACGGTGAGCTGGCATGTCTGATACATGAGTCGCTCTTCCAGGTTGAGTAGGGTAGCCAGGGTGTACAGCTCACATGTGTAGTGAGTCTGGGAGCACCAGTGATAAGTCTGCAGGCCTTATTAACTGTGAGGTGAACCTTGTTGAGGGCAGTCTGATCTGCTGAGCCATAGACCGGAAGGCCATAGTCAATGAGAGACATGACAGAGGAGGTGACAGCCAGGCGGAGGGCATCAGGAGGAGGCATTTCTTGTGCCTGTAAAGAATGCCCTGGCCGTGAGTTGGCGACAGAATTTAGGGCAGATATATGTCCATGGAATGAAAGTGCAGGGTCAAAGGTTATACCAAGATATTTATAGGACTGCACCTGGTCAATGACGAGATTGGGTGTGGAGGCGGACAGCTAAGGAAACTTGCTGTACTTATTTTGGGGTGGGAGAAGAGCATCGTTTTTGTTTTCTTAAGGTTGATAACAAGTTGGTGCTCAGTGAACAGGTAGCTGCAGAGTCAAAGACTAGTTGGAGGAGTTCTGTAGCAGCATGGAGTCATTGTGGGAGGACGAGAACAGCATCATCAGCATAGAAGCATCTTACCCATACAACTGCTGGGTAGGAGTTAAGAAAGAGTGAGAATAGTAGGGGTCCAAGAATTGAGCCCTGCGGCACCCCAGAGCAATGGGGCATGTTTCAGAGAGAGTACCGTTGACTTTCACACATTAGGAGCGGGGAGATAGCTGGTGCACCAGAAAACAGGTCCTGAGGCAAAGCCTATTAGGTAGAGGGTGGAGAGCAAAAGAGGATGCGAAACGGTATCGAATGCTTTAGACAGGTCAATGAATATAGCACCTGCCAGGGCACCAGAGTCCAAGGAGGCATGGAGGAAGTTGGAAAATTCCAGGAGTGCTGTATTGGTACTATGACCTGCTCTGAAGGTGTGTTGTTCAGGGCAGAGAACATTGTACTTACAGAGGTAGTCAGAGACTTGGGATGCCACAATTTTCTCTAACGCCTTAGAGAGGGGGAGAGGATTGAGATGGGTCGGTAGTTACCCGGAAGAGTCCTGTCACCACCTTTATGGACAGGGGTAACTGTGGCAATCTTCCAGGCAGAGGAGAATTGTCTGAGACAGAGTGATTTGTTGAAAATGCACGTAATAGGTGAGAGGACCTGATCCAGGACCTGACGTAAAAGACAGGGATCAAGTGAGTCATTAACGATGGTGTTACCTTTTAGGGCTTTTAGCAAGTAAGGCCTAACTTCTTGCATGGTGATGACACAACGCAGGTGGAAAGAGGCGGGCAATGGTGGTGGTGGTACAGATGGAGGAGGTGGACTGAAGGTTACCAGAAGTACTGAGCTAAGGTCGGTAAAGGAGTTATTGAGGTGGGTGGCAATGAGGGCAGGGTCAGAGGAGATGGTACCATTGATGTTGAGAAGAGAAGGAGAGGGGGACTGGGAGTGACCATTCAGTTGCTTGATGTTGTCCCAGAAGCACCTGGGGTTCCCCCAGGAGGAGGTAAGAGAGGCTTGGTAGTATTCCGCCTTTGCTTTGCGGATGGCCCAGGTGCACTGGTTGCATGTGGCAGCATAGGACTGCCTGTCAGCTGAACGGCCAGTAGCAACAGCAAGGTGCCAAAGATTGTCGCGTTGCTTTAGTTGCCACAGTAGGGCAGGGGTGATCCAAGGGGCATGTTTCACTTTGGACCTTCTAGCAGTTATGGGAGCAAAGATATCACAGGCAAAGTTGAAAGTGTTTACAAAGAAGGCCAGGGCCAAGTCAATGTTGGTTGCCCTCATCAGAGGGGACCAATCAGTGTGGGCAAGGAAGCGCTTAGGACCTATGAGTCCCCCAGGCCTAAGCCGCTTTTGAGAGGTGGTTTTGACCGGGGATGAGGGCCGAGGGGTTTCCCAGTTGAAAAGCACAGTGGAGTGGTCACTGAGGCAGTCAGGGAGGATTTGGATGTTGTGGATGCGGATTGGCCTGTTGGTGAGGACCACATACAGGAGGGTGCTTGTCCATCCCTAGGGTTTTCTAGTAGGCTGTGTGACCAGTTGAGTTAGGTCAATTGAATCGAAGCCTCACGGTGGGAGGAGGATGAGGGGCAGAGCCGGTTTATATTCAAATCGCCCACCAGA
This sequence comes from Neoceratodus forsteri, assembly GCA_016271365.2. NCBI lineage: Eukaryota > Metazoa > Chordata > Ceratodontiformes > Ceratodontidae > Neoceratodus > Neoceratodus forsteri. The sequence continues at coordinate 565,967,212 of CM057455.1, forward strand.
TTTGGTCGACGAGTTGGGTAGGGAGGTGAGGTAGTCAATTAGTGAGCCCAGGGCCTGAGATTGGTTCTTGGGGGTATGTAGGCTATGGTTAGGAATAATGGGCCTCTAGCTGGGTCAGGGGACAGCTTTAGAGTAAGTGCCTGGGCCTTATGGTCAAGGTCAGGCGGGGAGTGGTAGTCCCATGAAGAATCCTTCAAATAGAAGACACAGCCCCACCTCTCCTGCGACTACGGTCCAACTGGTGGAGAGTGTGGCCGGGAGAGGGACATGAGAGTGAAGGGTGGAGGAGACAGCCAGGTTTCAACCAGGGCAACAACATCAGGTTTATAGGGCCACCCAGCAGTGTAGAGAGTCCAGTTTTTCAGGAGGCTACAGATGTTCATAGAAGCAATGCGCAGCCCAGGAGATTTCAGGGGGAGGACCAGTGCTGCCAGGCCCGGGATTGGGGTGGACATTGCCTGACAGGAGCAGGAGGAGGAGGGCTGATCTGGGGAGTGCACAATGGCAGGATAGCTTTCGACGATTGGAGAGGGGGTGATGAGGGAGTGATGAGGGGGTGATCATCAAGTGAAAACAGCTACTAGAGAGCAGTAAAATGTGACAAGTGAGGTATTGGGAGCAAATTGTTCAAACTTAATCAGGCTCCCTCTAGTGGCAAAACAATATAAGGAGCTAATGGAGAAGTTGGGTGTTCAAAAAAAAATTTACATTCACTGTAGCAATGCTAAGCAGTGAATGAGGATGACTCTAGAAGGAGAAGCTGAGATAAGACTCAGGGGCCCAGATATTCAAAAGGGTTGCGCCTGCGTAAGTCCGAAATTGTGCCATTCTGAGATATTCAGCAGGAGGCAGTTGCGCCACTGAAAACGTGCTGAGCAATAGCTCAATGCAAATGAATGCATGCTAAACTGGAGGGGGAGGAACCATGCATAAACTGTACAGCCCGATATTCAGCCTGGCTGTGCAGAGTTGTGCAGACGCAACCCCCAACCTGCGGCTGCACAACTTTGAGCCCAAAAAAAAGGATCAAGTCGAGGGCCACCCAGAGGTGAGCTGCAGCATTGCAGGGCGCAACACAGCAGCTGCCACCTGTGGCTGGCCCTCAACCTACTCCCTGTGCCCCCCCTGCAGCCCGATCGTGGGCAAAAGTATAAAAAGTCTCTCTCCCCACTGGCCCGTCGTGGGCAAGCAGAAAGGTCCCCCTCTCCCAACTGGCCCGATCGTGGCCATAAGCTAAATCACCCCCACCAGCCCGATCGCGGGCAGCTAAGTGTTCCCCGAACATATCCTGGTGGTCAGTGGACCCGATAAAGCCCAGTCGTGGGCTGAAGAGGTTTAAAACCCCAAACATATCCTGGTGGTCCAGGTGGACCCGATAAGCCTGATCGCGGCTGTGCTCGCACCAATGGGCGGCAGCTCACCGGCAGCCGCCCAGGCAGCGGGCGTAGGTGGGTGGATGCTGCCGTCCCAGCCGCGGGGGGGAGCGGAGTGGTGGGGCTTGGTAGGTGGGTGGGGAAACACTAGATCACCAGGGATGTGTTCTTGGGGGTGTCGCAAAATAATGCAGCCAGCGATCGGGCTTATCGGGTCCACTGACCACCAGGGATATGTTCGGGGTGTTTAAACATTTCCAGCCCATGATCGGGCTTAGCGGTCCACTGGACCACCAGGATACGCCTGGGAGACACTTTGCTGCCCACGTATCAGGCTGGTGGGGGGTTTATTTCAGCTTTGCCCGCGATCGGGCCAGTCGGGGAGGGGGAGTTTAATGCTTTTGCCCTAACATCGCCAGTGGGGTGGGGGATTTTTGCATTTTTGCCCGCGATCGGGCTGGGTAGGGGCGTTGGTCCTCAATGGCTGTTGCCTGGCAGGCGCCAGGCGCAAGTCCTCGGGATCGGCGCACCTGCATGCTAATGGCATGCAAATGGGGCCATAAACAGATGCAAATGGCCCCCGTGCCTTGCATGAATTATGGCCCCATTTGCATGTCACCTTTTGAATATCGGAAATTTGCGCATGGCGTCAATGGTACTTGTGCCACCACAAGTTGAATGCTCCACTCTGACCACTTGCGGTGGCACAAGTTCCACTGTGACATGCACAGTGGCTGTGGCCGGGGGGTGATATTCAAAGGAGTTGCTCAATAGCGCAACTCCTTTGAATATCGCTCCAGCCACACCCCTGCGCAACTATTTTGTGCAGCTCAAGGGCTTGCGCCACAAAATAGTGCAGTTTGAATATCCGGCCCAGGGTGTTTTTTTCAATCTAGAACTCCTCCTTGCTCTAACACCAACCTTTTCCCCTCTGCTTCAATATCATGCACTTTTAAATCACCTTCAGAATCTGATGTATAAGGGGCCAAAGAAGAAGTTTCAGAGTCCCCTTCCTGCTCTGAATCAGGTTTATTACTGGTCAATATTTCAAAACGATTCTGTAGCAAAACATCTTCATTCCCCAAGAGGTTTGCTTTTGCAACTTTAGGCCGAGGCCAAGACTGCCTTATATCCCACTTTTTTGCCACACTTTTAACCATGGAGGGGGGCATTTCAGTTGGCTTTTCCACTCCCTCTGTCTCTATCATAGAGTGCATTTGTTGTGAGACTGAAACTAGAGGGGCAACAAGGTCTCCTGAAATAGTGTTACTAACTTCAATATCAACTTCGATATTCTCTGGAGGAGGAGGAGGAGGTGGGGGGGGTAGGCCTAGTGGGATCTGGTTGAGTCCGCTGTTTAGAGGCCCCATGTTGTGCCATACTTTTCCTTTGGTCCTCTCTTATAATCGAATCCTGACTAACTCTGTTCGATTATGTGTAGCCCAGGGACTAGTTCGATATGTGTGGCCAGTGTCTATACATAAATTACACCTCATGTCTTCTGTGCAGTCAGAATTATGGTGTCCAAATGAAAGACACAAATTACACTTCAGCCAATCACAAGCTGATCCTAAATGAGTGGATGCCCCACATTTAAAACATGTCCTCAATTGCCCTGGGTTAAAACAATGACCCCTTTCATTACCTAGGAAAATACTGTTGGGTAAGTGAACTAGGCCCACACTGTTATTTCTCAAACGCACCTTGTATTTCCAACCCCCATTCCACAGATGTTCAGCATCAAATATGGGTTGAAAGGAACCTATAACATCACATTTTTTCCCTAGCCAATATGTAATATCGTCCACTGACACAGATTCATTCCTGAATAGGATCGTAACATTTTTTAAAGTTGGTTTGGTTAAAGGAAGGGCATGAAAAGGAACCCATACTTCAGTATATTTTAAATCATCATACTTTGACCAAAAATGGTCCAACCCCTGAGGAGTATTGAAACTAACATCAAACAATTTTGACCCAGGGATATGAATTAAAGTGTGTATTTCATTTGCAAAAAACCCAAATATGTTTTTGACAAAGTTTCCCGCACATATAAAGGATCTGGATCGAGATCCAAACCCCCAATATATTCAATCCGAGCAGCGTTTCTATGTAGTAAGGGGGGGACCAGCAAAAGAATCTTGTTTACAAAACTGTTCCTATGCTTTTTTTGATTGTTCAACAAAAGTCTGTTGGGGAACTTCATTTGCAGTATTCAGCACATCCCCCCACTCCGTATTAATTGACTCTAAATTATCAGAGTCTGAAGATACAGACGCTGAGGAAAGAGATTTAGTATGTCTTTTCCCTCTGCATACCTTCTGAAACACAGTCCTGCAGGTTGCAATCCTTATCTAAGTTCAATGCTGCAGAAGAAATAGGTACAGGTTTAGTGTCAAGAGGTTTACCCGGTATTGGGCTGGGTGAGGGATCCGGGACTCAAATACCATTCTCACCTCTTTTCCAACCTGCGCTAATAAGTGAGCGTTCTAAAGAGGTTGAGCTGTTTTATGCTGTACAGGCGGAGATTCCTCATCATACCTCCCGTTTCATAAACCAAGCTTTGAAGACTCCTGTAAATGCTGCACAGAAGCAGAAATACTCTCAGAATCAGCAGTTTGTAGCGTTGTTCCCAAAACCTCTGTAGGCCTCATTGTAGCTGTCACTGACTGCTCCACTCGATCTGACACAGACAAATGGAATGTGTTTGATTAGCCTACTTCATTAGGGAATTTCACACTGCCTTCAGCTGGGACTGCAGTAGCTATGCAGGGGGTAGGCAAGTTGCTCATGTACTGTGCTGCCGCCCGCAACTCTTCAGTATTCAGAAATTGTTCTGGGTCTGCAAAACCTTCAGTTGTTGGTAAATGAGAGCTCTTTTTCTGCATCCCTTTCCATGCTGCAGCTGCTTATTTTATTGCAATATATTTACTAGCCAAGCTTCATCGAAATAAAAAAGACCAGTCGATGGAGTTCTGATTTCCACTGCATTTCACATAGTAACAGAATTCATCTCTTTCACGATTTTATACAGACCTGAAGTCTCCTGTGCTGGGCCTGTGGGTTGGGAGACCTGCACACCCACAGGTACACCAGTGGAATGAAAAAGCAACTCATCTTCCTCCATAGTCAAAGCTCCACCCACTGACCGAGAGTAGGGGAATTCTTTATTGCAGAGAAATAACATCATAGGAAGCCACAAAAAAATACTCAAAAAAAGAAAATCAGCAATATAAATAACACAGGAAATGAACATCCAAAACCAATCAAAAAACAAGAAAAATGAATCAAAATAAATTTTCTACATTTTTCCAAAATATAGCAAATGTCCTCCTATCCATCTTTAAAAAATCAGAAGTTTTAACTTTTTGTATTGCTTTTTCAATTTGTGAAATAATAACAGAGTTTAATAAAACAGCATGTTGCAAATAATAGTGACACCGAGCTTGCCAAAGATGATATTTTATGCAGGCAAAGATCACATTCAGAGTACTAGGGTGATATCTCCTTAAAAACCCTGAGTAGTCCCCTAAAATTAAGGATTCATAATTAATAGGACCCCATTTCCATTTACTCTGTAAATCAAGCCAAAAAAGTACAATATATGGACAATTAATATTAAAATGTTCTAGGGTTTCTAATAACCCATCACACTATGGTCTTAAACACTCCCTTTCCTCCACCGCCTTATGTTTCCAATTGCCACTGACCCCTAATCTCCCATAACAACAAAGCCAAGAAACATCCCACATATGCACAGGAACTCTAGGGTCTCTTAAAAGTTTCAATGCAAACTGCAGTCTAGATCAACAGCATTTTGGAAAATCTACCTGAACCAAGAAATTCATTTCCATGATCCTACGATAAATCTGTTTTCTATTCAGTAAAAAGGCCTCTGCTTTTTGTAATTGCCATGCTTTTACTTTTCTGAAACCAGGGACTGCAAAATCAGGAAGGTTCAAGCCTTTGATCTTCTTAATTCCTTGATCCCCAATATTGAAAAAAAGCTAAACAGCTCATCCGTCCAATCCATCCATAAATCCTCAGTAGTATTTGAATCATTATGCAAGATAGAACTAAAAATAAAAATAGAAAAAAACACCGGATTTATCATACCAAGCCCCAGCCTGAATTGGCAGATAAGTAAAATCTCTTTTGATGGGATTTAACCTGTTACCCATAACATTTGAAAAAAACTTAATAATCGAGTTTCAAATTTTAAAGGTAAGGGAAAACATAACTAATATACAAAAAATGGGAAGAAGAAACTTTTAATAATAGAAACCCGTTTAATTTTGAGAGAGTCCAGGATTTACATCTGTACCTTTCTTTCCCCAACACTAATTTCTCTTCCAATTCAAAGAAGCCACATCACAAGATCCAAAATAAATTCCTAAAATCTTAATATAAGAATGTACTATATTAACAGAACCAATCATTTGTACCACATCCCTAAACCTATTTGTAAACCAAAACATTTATCATAATTTAAATATACTCCAAAATCTAGAAAAATCCTCAAACTGTTGTAATGCCCTAATTCCTGAGACTGAATCTTGCACTATAAGACAAATATCATCTGCATAAGCAGAGATTTTTGAGGAAATATCCATACCTGGAGAAACACCCAAAATCAAATCATTACTTATTATCCTCTGATCAAAGGATCTAATATAAAAGTAAAAGCAAAGGGCTTAGCGGGCATCCCTGACGAACCCCCCATTTTAAATCAATACTTGTCCCTACCAAACCATTAACTATGGGGGAAAAGGAAGCACCCTTATACAAGGATGTAATCCATGCCAGCATTTGACCAGGTAATCCATAATATTTTAAAACAGTAAACAGAAAAGCATGAGAAACAGTGTCAAAAGCCTTCCTCTGATCCAGGGCCAAAAGAAACCCAGACAATTTATTTTGTTTACCAAATTCTGTTAGTGCCCTTAATAATAGTAAATTTTGTTTAATGTTCTTCCCAGAAACAGAGCAGATTTGTGCAGGATGTATCAGCACGGATGCCACCTTCTGTAATCTACTACACAGAACAGCAGAAAATATTTTATAATCAGTATTAAGGAGACTAATAGGCCTCCAATTACACAAATCACATCTATCTCCAGATTTAAAAATAAAACTACCAATGCTGAGACAAAGTTCCATAGCGAATCTGTCTTCTGTCTCAACCAAAGAATGGAATACATGTGGTAATATGACACTTAGTTCATCTATATACTGCTTATAGAACTCATGCGATAAACCATCTATCCCAGGAGAAACCCCCGGTTTTAATCTAGTAACTGCCGCCCTAACCTCTTGGGCAGAAATAGGCATTTCTAGCTCAGTAATTAAAACAGAATCTAGCTGAGGAATAGAATAAGAAACATTCTGCCCCCAAATACGTGAAGAAACAGGTTCTGTACCCAAAAATTGAAATAAATGAGAATGTACAACTTCCAACATTTCCACATCTGAAGTTTTCAAACAGCCATTATTATCATACAGACCCGTCATTACTTTATGAAGTACAGTATCCTTACAGGCCGCATATGGATCAGAATAAGGTTGTGTGGTCGTACTATATCTAAATTCTGTATTCTGGACAGTTGCTTTAGTAGCATGATAAGAAAAATTTGTTTTTTAATCTCATCCAATTGAGTTTTAATTCTGTAGTCTGAGACATTAGGTAAGGACATTAGTTTATAAAACTGATCCCTATAGTGCAAATATCGTAAATAATCCTTATTGCCAGCAAATTTACCAAAATCGATAAACAATTTTTAAATTCTCTTTTGTATCCAACCACCAATGCATCCAATCCTCATAAAATTCTGCCACAGATTTCCTATAAAAATAGATTTGCCAACTTTAATCTAAGCTCTGGTGTTGTAAAAACAAACATTCAGCTTCCACTCCGAGTAATAGTAGGAATCTAGCAGGAATATTTGGAAAGATATATTACATAATAGCAGAACATGATCAGTAAATTCAGAAAAAGAAAGTTGAAATCTTTGAGGATATAAAAACTGAGATACAAAAATAAAATCTATATGTGTAGACAATGCACTTCTATAATATGTGGCTCCTGTATCTTGCTACAGAAATCTATAAGCATCTTTAAGGCCTGTAAGCAATAAAGTATCTCTAAGAGCATGAGAGTCACAATAAACCTTCTTTTGAATATTATCTTTAAGTTTTAAATCTAACCCACAGTTCATATCCCCTCCACAGAGCACATGCCGCTCAGTAAAAAGAAAAGGCTTAGTAATATTAAATAAATCCACTCTAGCTGCTTTACTTTGTGGAGCATAAGTGTTAATCAGGCGTACAGGAAACCCATACCAATAGCAATCTACCAAAAGGGCCCGTCCAGGGACAATATCTAAAATTTGCTGGACTTTGACATGAAATGTATAGAACAAAATCCTAAGCCATCGCAGCATCCCCAAATGTCAAAGAAATCCCCAGGGCCACAGTCTCTTAGTGGAAGAAATATCATGCAGGGAATGAAGCCTAGTTTCTTGTAAAAAAGGATATCAGTTTTAAATCCTGACAGAAGGATAAAACTGAAGCTCTTTTCTTAATGTTCTGTATACTCGAACATTAAGAGAAGCTATACGTAAGGAGGTCATAAAACAAAATAGGAAAAGAAAAATTAATCCTTATCTTTTTCCTTTTTTTCCTAATTTCTTTTAACTCCCTACCAGACAGAACTGTGTCATTGTCATACTCCATCTCTGAGACCACCTCAGACCTGGAAGAAACATCAGACTCAGAACCCATATCTCCATCTAGAAGTACCTGATAGGTATTCTGAGTGGGATCTGTACAGGTTGGGCCTTACTTTTCCTAACAGACCTAGTCACCCTTTTGGGAGCTGCAAATCAGTTCCTGGGGGCATAGGTTTCTGTAAGTTAGAAATTACAGGAGAAGACTGAGAGGGCACAAGTTCTTCAGGGGTATGAGAAAGGCAGCCAGTATCTCGGAAGGGGCCTGTGCAGTATGAGTAGGGCTAGAGGGAGAAGCATCGTGTGACTAGTTGGTCTAGCTTGGGGTTCTCCTTCAGCTGAAGGATGCGGCCCTTGCGGCCTACATCTATCTTGGGTCTGACTGATAAGGAGTCCTTAACTGGGCCTCAGGTCTATTCTGACCTGCCCAGGGACATTGATGATAAGCATGGCCCTGTTCTTCACATAAATTACAGCGAAGACATTTCTACAAACAGCACTATCATGGTCATAGTCACCACACAAGCACACTGCGTGCCGATCACAAGTATTGCTAAGGTGCCTACCACTACCACACTTATAATAAGCTGGCTGACCTGGGTCAAAACAGACACCCCTATCTTTTACCCAAAAAAGCTGTTAGGTATATGGCGAACCTCATTTTCTACTATTTGTAATTTAACTTTAAATCTCCAGTTCCTGTCCAAATTCCTCTGAATCCATGATGGCCTCGGAGGCCCAACACATCACATTTTTTCCTAACCAAAAGAATATCCCCACATTAACACCCTCATTCCTAAACATGATATTAATAGTTTTAAGAGGGGTTTTGTTAATGGTATTGCCCAAAAGGGTGTTCATAATGCAGTCTTTTTAAGAGATTCATATTTCCTCCAAAAAGTGTCTAACCCCATAAATGTTTTAAAGCTGACATCAAAATAATCTTCACCTCTAATATTAATTAGGGCAAATATGTCTTCAGCACGAAAATGCATAGAATTAAGTAATAAAGTCCTGGCAACATAAATCCTATCCGGATGCTCTTGTAGACCACCTCTATACTGCAAGCGAACAGCATTACGGCGAGGAGCTTGCTCAACCGTGTTATTTTTGAACAGGTCTGAAAAAAAAGGCCCACGCCGTCTCCTGTCTTCATTTGGGAGGAGGGGGGAATCCTAGGTGAAGTGGTCTCAGAAGCCAGGCCAGAAGGTCCTGATGCCTCCATTAATAGTTCTGTGTCAGTAAGTAACCCCCCTCCCCCCGATGCTACAGCAGTAGCAGATGATGCAGAAACACTGACAGAAACTGCCTCAAGGGAGAACCACTCACAGAAGTACCTGAAAAGTTTCCCAAGTCTTATCTGGGAGCCATCGTCCATCAGCTCCTTGTATCCATCCAGTTTTTTGCAGAGCTGTCTCTTTTGTCCAGTCTTCACCCATGAAGGGAACATCTTGCCCTGAAGCAATAGACGATTTCCACATTCCAGCGGAGAAATCCTTCAATGCGTCTGACACTGACGCACTACCTTCACTCCTGTCAGCCGCTCGCTGACTCATCAGAAGCTCATCACTACTGTCAGGTCGACAGACAGGCCTGTCAAGCAGGGGAACAGTCTCCAAAGGGCGTGCTTCATCAGAAAATGTATTAAAATCCTTGGACTGTAAGTATAAAGCTGAAGAACTCGTCAATTCTGCCACTGCAGATTCACAAGGTGCATCAAACGGCACAACAGAAATCATAGTTGCAGCATGCAAGGGTAACAGTTCTTTTTGCAGCGCTTCATGTTGTGATTTAAACTGCTCTTCTTTTCTTAGCAGCTCTAAAACTAATTTCTCTTTATCTGATACAGTCTTAACATTATCAGGCAAGGTGTATGCTACCTGGGTTTTTCCTTCAGCATCCTCCATGATCTGAGACCAATCCATGTTATCTTCAAAGAAACATACCAGCACATCATTCTCCTCCATTGATGCACTTAAGTCTTTCTCATTTGCGAAACTGCAGCCTCCAAAACAATAGCTTTCTGACCTTCCTCTCCGTTTGCAAGTTTGTAGGCCTTGAAACCAGGCCTCCTCCTTGCAGCACATCCTGCTCCCTGCCACATCAGCACTTCCTCCTCCTCCTGTGTCCGGCTGCAAACTGAGCCCTCCATCCTGTCCACAAGAAGTGACAACACCCCTGCAGGCAGAGTAGGGGAATTTCCCCAGTGTCCTGGCCAAATTCTCCTCATTCACTAAAAATACCAACAGCTTAATATGGTTCAAGGTCAGTTGGCATTCATCTATATCCCCCTCTCTCAGGTCATGCCTGAAAATAGGCAGGATTTGTCTAGTGTACTTACCCGGTCAACAAAAACTAAATAAAAAAAAAACTGAACTACAAATGGTCCTCCATTAATTCTCATTCTCTCTCACCCTTTGCTGCAGACTGAGGGTATTCTAGCATGTTTTGTTTTCCAGTATTGTTGTCATCTCTGGACTATGTACAGTCTCAGAGGATTGTACTTACCCCTTGGAGAACAGTGGGACTGGCAGACATCTGATCAGAGTAGCACTAACATGCACTGCAGGCTATTGAACATCCCATTGCTGCAGTCCTTCTCTGATGTCAGCTGTAGCAGATTCTGGGATTTGCAGCTGCAGAAAATGTCTGTACTGAAGTAAACAGTAAGTAAGAAAGAATGTTTGTTTTTTTCACACAAAGTGCAAATTTGGACCAGCCTCATAGTTGGGTGTCCAGTTGTTAGTGCTGACTGTTCCCCTTTATATCTTAGTGTATAGTTACACTACATAGCAAAATGGTATTTATTTTTTCATTTATTTTTTATTTCAAATGTTTTACACCCCCAAAAAACTATCTTCCCCTTCTTTCTCCCCCTCCCCAGCCCCTCAATACTCTCCCTTACACCCATCCCTTCCCAACTCACCACAATCCCTATTTTTCCCCAACCCTCCCCCACCCCATATCGTTTTCCTTTGGGGATATTTATAATCATCTTTATATAAATTAACCACTTACTCCAACCTATAATAGGTTGGCATAAACTATGTTCAAGTCATACTGGTTACAGTTTTTACAGCTTACACTTTTTACCATGTTTGTTCTCTGTTTGTATGCCTGGATGAACCATTTGTTCTTCCCTGGAATAGTAGTGTACCTGAGAGATTCAGTGTCTTTCAGATATATTTCTGATTATGCTTCTGTGCCTGGATGAACCTTTATTTCTTCCTTGTAATAATGGAGTGTTTTAAATATTTATTTCTTTACTATGTCTCAAAACATGAATTTGATTGAAAGTGTAATAATCATCTTTGCTTTCATATTTATTGACTGTACAGTAAAGACCTGTATTTATTTGTGTCTACAGTATCCCCTTCCTTCCTTCCTTCCTTCCTTCCTTCCTTCCTTCCTTCCTTCCTTCCTTCCTTCCTCCCTCCTCCCTCCTTCCTTCCTTTTCACTTGCCTTCAGTCTTTTCCAATATAGCTCATTATTTGGCATGCACCTATATACCATAGAAACATAGAATCTGATGGCAGATAAGGACTGCTTGGCCCACCCAATCTGCCCATTTCCCTACCTACTGCATAAGCTGCAGATCCTAGTTAACCAGCAGCCTACTTCTTCCTACCCCCAACCCCTAGAATTGCCTTATGACTGTCCCATGCATGCTTGAATTCCACCACTGATTTTAACTCCACAACCTCCTCCAGAAGGCCGTTCCATGCATCCACAACCCTCACTGTGAAAAAATACTTTGTAAATTACCTCTGAGCCGCCCCTCTATCTTCAAATTGTGCCCTCTTGTTCTTGCATCTCTTTTTGAAAGATGCTACCTCTTGGACTTTGTTGATTCCTTGAGGTACTTGAACATTTCTATCATGTCCCCCCTCTCCCTTCTTTCCTCGAGGCTATACATATTAAGCTCCTTTCGTCTCTTTCATATATCTTCCGGTGCAGACCCTGCACATTTTAGTTCCCTCCTCTGGACAGCTTCCATCCTGTCTATGTCTTTGCGGAGATTGGGTCTCCAGAACTGCACACAGTACTCCAGATGGGGTCTCACCAGCTGTCTGTACAGAGGGATAATAACTTCCTGTTTTCTACTGGTGATGCCTCTCCCTATGCATCCCAGTATCCCCCAACCCTCCTTGCTACCCTCTCACATTGCTTGCCCACCTTTAGGTCATCTATAGATCTATAGACCTATTATACTTTGTTTTAACCTCTGGCGTGTTTCTGATTACTCTTTTGCCTTTTTTTTTTTCAACTCTATCACAGACACTCCTGCTTTTTTGCACTTTCCTTTTCTGCTCTAATCATTACTCTTTGGCTATTGCACCTTCAACTTTCTACTCCATCACTCACTAAAATGGTCCATTATTGCATCCCCAACTCCTTTCCTTTACTGTACCACACATTTATCTAGTAATGTGTATGGGCTTTCACACACTTACTTCTTCATGCATCTTAAGCCTTCACCTATTTTATATTTCTTTGGAGCCTTGAGGGATATGCACATATGTGACCACTGATGACCACCCATTGTTTCATGTGCCAATTTATTTTCTAATTTACATGTTTTATTGTCTGTTATTCCTTATACATTATGTCACTTACTTCTTCATATTTACTGTAATTGCTTCCACTGTTTGGCATTTTATTTGACACAGGCAGATGTGCCATACACACATCACGTTACTTACGCATTCTAGTAATGTAACTCATTGCTGTATCTTTAAGAAAAATAGGTACATAACCTGAACTGTGATGTGTGGTGGCACCACTCACTGACAAAGACTTGTGTCAGAGTCAAAGACCCATGATTAGTGCTGCCCACTCATGGGATCATTAAGTCTTATAATTTAAATTGTTTTGCTCTAGTTAGTTTGCATTTTGCTACTGTGTATGGTTTCTGTTCCCAGACTGCAGCATTTCCTGTGTTGTTCCTGTGATACAATCTACTATATTGCAGAAAATAATAAGTAAAAAAAAATTCAAGCAGAGTGTAAATCTGGACCAGCTTCACACTTGGGTGTGATGCTCTTAGTGTTGACTGTTCCCCTTTAAATTTTAGTGTGTTGTTACACTATATAGCAAAACGAATGTTTATTAATTTATTTTTTTCTTTCAAAAGTTTTATCAGGAAAGACTTACTGTACTGAGCTAATAGTGGCTCATTTCCAGATGTGTCCTGGGGTTATATCTTATAGCCGGGTGAGCACTATAAATTTAGTGTATAAAGTATTGCTACCAGGATGTAAGTCATTGCAAAACTATAAATTGTTGCAAAACTAATATAATGCATAATAGCAGAGGTAAAACATTTAGAATATATATTAATTTCAAAAAGCTATGTTAATGCAGACATTAGGATTGAAGAAAGCAAAGTGCACAAAGTAGGGAAATGAAAAACATTAGGGTTTGGGCTTTCCAGAGTATTGGTGAATCAGTGGTGGGGTCTTCCTTGGGGTTATCATCCCTAATGCTCACTCCTTCCCCTGATCAAACAAAGTCAGGTGTGTCCCTATTCTTTACACAGGGCCCTGCATGAATTAAGCAATAACAGATCCTGTTGGCAACATGTGGTGGGCCATACTTCTCTACCTTTGAAGATTGTATCAGTATGAGGCACTGGCTTGGAGCTGTAACTTGTGCTTCAGACAGGAGGCTAAGGACAGGGGGTGAGGGGATGGGCATTAGGGTTGACAACCCCAAGGAAGACCCTACCACTGATTCCACAATACTCTGGAGACCCAAAACCCTAATGTTTTTCAGTTCCTTACTTTGTGCACTTTTCGCCCTACAATCCTAAGGTCTGAATTAAATTAGTTTTGGCACTTAATTTCCCTCCTTCTTCTGACTGTAGAATTATAATTAAATAAGCAGAACACTGGAGATAGTCCTGATCCAGTGCATGGGCTCATCAGGCTTCAACACGCATTTCAACACCTTCCAAGGGAAGGCTTCCTGGACCACCACAAAGTGTTGTGTGTGTGGCAGAACACTGCTCCATCCCTCCATTGGCTGGAGCTGGTGCTGCACATCACAGCACCTCCCCCCCAGCCTTGGTCCATTAAGCCATCTCACTGAGCTCACACTCTAACTTATGCCACTAGCATAGGAAGGGAACATGGTCCCCACAGAGCCAATGGATGTCCTGGCAAACAACATTACTTCATAATTTTGTTTTGATGACATTTTGACCCCAACATTTCAACAGTCTTTTTTCTGGCCCCTCCTACTGAACAGGACATGTATCATCTAATTAAATGCAGGACAAAATGTAATTTCATGCCAGAAGTGCAAAATCACATTTTGACCAGGATTTGAAAACAACAGCTGTCATGGTCATGAGGTGGTGTGAAAAAGTGACTATGTCGAAAATTTTGGTTTAAATATTGAAAATTGCCAAAGTTATGAGCATGTGTAGAAAAATTACAAGATACCTTAATAACTTTGTTGTTTTTTTAATATTTTGACACAAATATTCAACATAGTTTTCTTATGGTCACACTTCATAAACCCAGTAGGTGAAAATGTTCAAATCAGTGCCAAAATGTTGTTTTGCCCCACAGGTGCAAAAACATATTTTGGCCAGGATTTAAAAAATAACAGCTAAAATGTTCATGAGGTGGTGGACAAAATGTCTATGCAGAAATTCTGGGGTCAGAATATTTAAAATTGTCAAAGTTATGAGCAAACAGAGAAAGATTTCATTGTACACTCATAGCTTGGTTATTTTTTTCATTTTTTTGCCCAGATTTTCAACATGGCTTTTTTGGGACTCCACCTCATGAACACGGGCAGTCAAATGATTCAAATCTAGCCTGAAAGGTGATTTCAAGCAGTACTGCAAAATCGCAGTTTGGGTCTGATTTAATTACTTTCATTACACTTGTTCATGAGGTATAGTCCCAGATAGAGCAAACTGAAAATCTGGACAAAGAATATTAAAAAATTACCAAATTATGAAAAATACCATTAAATATGCTAAATGAAATCGTGTATTCTGATTGGCTAACAAAGTCAAAGATAATTACAAATCTTTTTATTAGTATATTAATAACAAAAGAGGAGGGGCAAAAACAATTGGTCCTCTGAAAGACATAGATGGGACATTAATTACTGACAATCACATAATGGCTAAACACTCTAATAATTACTTTACCTCAGTATATAACACAAAAATATATGTGGTCAAAACTAGAGGTGGGTGAAATGGCCAAACTGTGCTACGTGAAGCAATTTGCATATTGAGGCAGACTCACGCAAAATAATTTGCAATGCGAAGCAGAGTAATTCGCCTTATAATTAGGATTGCCAGGTTCACTGGAAACAGTGACTTTGCATTACTCTACTTTTCCACAACCACTTCTACACCAATTTTAATGCAAAATACATTGAAATTAATATACTTCACATCACTTTGCCTTGATGGTGAGCTTCAAGTCGAATTTTGCTGTGATTCATGGGATTGCAGGTTACATGGGCTCTAGATCATTCTGCACAGCCTCAATTCTGTGTCGTGTGTGTGTGTAGTGGTAGCTGGAGACAGTTTGGTCTCAGAGCTCTGAAATTCAAACCCTCTAAAAATCATTCAAAAAGCCTTTTTGAGCCATTCTGTTTGCTTAAAATGTAGTACATTGATTGTAGGAAACCTTCCTGTGCTCATATCATCGAGTGTTTACTGTTTGTGAGTGGACTTTGAATGTTAATTTAGAACATTCAGTCTGTGTACTGACAGACACTTGAAGTGTGCTTGAGGGAGGGGCATTTCTGTGGTGGAGGTAGATTAACTGGGAGAAAGGCAGTCTTTTTGTTTTGGTTATATTTTTGTTAGATAACTGTGTTCATGTACACATTAATATTTTCAGTAATTTTTTACATTTTTTGCTGATTGTTGTGGTGCAGTGCATAATTTAAATTTGTTTAAAAGATTTGGTTATATTACTGAAGTTTTCAATTTGCTGCGCATTACCTGTAGTGCGTGTGTGTGTGTGTGTGATGCGTGCCATCAAATCAGATACATGTTATTGTGCCACACAGTAATTGCAGCACTGTGAACCTCATGTCTGTGTTATTTTGTACTGCTTCGTGGTATCTTGGTTGTGGACTGTTATTGCAGTGCACTCCCCCCCCAAACTGGCAAAAGGTATTCTTTTCCAGTTTTGGATTTGTGAGCACTGGTTAAAATGTTGTACCTTTGCATCTGCATCTCTTGTGTATACAGCAAAATCTTAATCTGTCTGTGCATTTGCACCTGTTTAGTGCCCAGTCTCCATCTTCAAGTCACAGTTGTTGTTTTTTGGTTTCCCATCCACCCCAAACTGAAAATTTGTCAATCTAAATTTGTTTAGAATTTTCTTGGAGATCCCCAAAAACGTCTGCAAAGAGACATGCAAGCAAAGCTGTTTCTGGTCATGGCACTGATGCGAGTGGCAAGATTGGCCATTGGCGTGGTAGTATGCAGAAGTGCATAGCTGATGGCAGTAAAGGGATTTCTCAGTCAAAGGTTTTTACAGCACAATCTGTTGCTTCAATGATAGTTGAAGGAGATGATGCTGTTCCCCACTGGTGGTGTTAGTGCAGTTGCTGCTGGCATTTGTATTGCTGCCCCAAGTTCCACTTCTGACCAGCTTACCATTTTAGAAAATACAGTTGAGTCTAAAGTTGTGATTGACAGTGTAGATGATGTCATACTCCTGACGACGATGACTCACAGTGTCAGATTTCCAGTGCTGTTGAGGTCATGCCTTTGCCATCCCATGATTCAAAATCTGTTGCAAAAATATCAGGTGATGATAATGACACTGTGGTTGGAACATGTTCGCCACAGAACAGGCTGAAATTGTGTATGTGGATGATGAATATGGTGATGATGTCAGTGACCCCTGTTGGGAACCAGAGAAAAAGAAAGTCAAGGTGGTTGTGTCTGGGTCTGTTGGTGTTAAATCCCCCTCCTCAAAAAAGTTGTGATGTAGTGGTTCCTGTTGATGATGATGACCCAGTAATAATCATAGTTAGTTGTGGTGGTCACTCGGAGTCCAAATGTGTCCAGCAAGGTAAATCATGTAGTACACCCTCATGAGACCTAGACTGTGTAATCCATGTGATGTGTGTGGGCTGCTTGTACATTTTCACTCTGCCTTTAACACAAAGTAAAGCGGAGTGAGCAACACAAAGTTATTATCACCATTATTACAAGGCAAAGTGCAAAGTACCAGTTTTAATGGGTACTTCGCATCTACTTCACGGGTGGAGTTTAACTTCGCAGCATCTCTAGTCAGAACCCATTTAGATACTGCAGAGGAACACAGCCTGATGTTAGATACAGCAGATATTAAAAATAGATTGTTGAGGCTGGATCAAAACGAGGCCCAGGGTCCAGAAGGGTTGCATCCCAGAGTCATAAGGGAGCTGGATGAGGAACTAGCTGGGCCAGTGACTGCTCTCTTTCAGAGTTCTATTAACCAGGGGGAGGTGTTGGAGGTCTCGAGGAGGGCAGATGTGGTTCTCATACACAACAAGCTCTGGTAGAGCCACTAAGACTGTGAATGTATTAACTAGATAAGGGTGTTTCATGGGCTTAAACATAAACATTTATTTATTTATTTTAGAAATATCAGATTTACAAATGTTTGCGTCAGAGACTCATTTACAAAGGCACCTCATTAAAATTAATGCAAAGACAGCACAGTTAAGTCCAAAAATGATCACTCGGAGAACAGACAGTTATAACAATCATTCACTGGAGATACATGGGTAGCAGCAGATAAACATATTACATAGTTTAGGCACATAGACACCCCATCAAGAAGACCAGAGCAGTTCAAACAGTATACAATAGCTAAAGCAAATAGACATCAGAAGTCAAAGAGAAGCCCAGAGTGTTCACATGAAGGCTGTTGCACTAACTGAATCTAAGTATAGTACATTGAGAAAGGGCATATTTAAGCAACAAGGCATGACAGGGTGTGTGTTATCATGTAATAACATCACTCCTGGGGAGGACTGAAGCACAAGGTGAAGCCAAGTATTTATTTATTTGCACATATTTATTTGATCCACTGGATCAGCAATATTTGCACAAGTTGTGCCCAGTGCAGATTTTATAGCACTGGTCCTAGTCTGGTGATCTGGGTTTTACCCATACCACACTGCATATGGCTTAGTGATGGCAAGTTTCCTAAATACTGGTACCTTATCCAGCTGTGTTCTGCTTGGGGGTGTGTGTGTGTGTGTGTGTGTGTGTGTTTAAACATGTAACTTTCTATAGTATATTGTATAGCACTGTGAATCCTGGTTGCAGTGTTTTTTTCTCTGCTGTGGCTAAGTACGATACTGTAACAAGACACTGGCCTGCTGTTGGGGCTATTAAACATCAAACCAAAGGGTATGCTGTAAAAACTAACTTGGAGAAGATGCAATAAAACAAACTTGAATGACAGCCCTCAGACGTCATAAAACACCCAGGGAAAATTAGAAAAACTCCTCTAACAGCCTAGATAGAAACAAAACAAATAATTTAAATGAGAACTCAAAACTGGTAGTAATACATATATAAAGCTATCTAACTGGGGGTTCTGTTAGAAAACAGCTGCTAAATAGCTCTAATCCATTATTTGTGTTTTTGATGTTAAAACACTCCTGCTAGCTAGACCTGATGCACAGAGAAAACAAAAACAGTGAATTAGAGCTATTTAGTAGCTGCTGTCTTACAGAAACCCCAGTTAGCTTGCTCTCAGGTATCTGCTAAACTAAGGGTTGACATTTGTGCTCCCTGGATAAGAACAGTTACAAAGCTCTGCTGTTGCTAAACTAATTTTAAAGAAGTACACATGCCAAATCTAAGGATATGGCTACATCACTGTCACATGAGACAGGGGGCATCGTAGGAGAAAGAAAGCCCATAAAACTATTTGTTATGGAGATCCCCAGGGGTTGTAAAACTACCATACAGCTAGCAAGCTAATTTAGGAAAAACTCCTAATAGCAGACAAAGGGAAGGATACACTAGGATTTAACATACATCTCAAAACACTCTACATAACATATGTTTTTTGCACATTCTGGGTGGACTACTCCTTTAAAAAGAAAATACACGTCATCACAAAATGTGTCCTCACATGAACTTGCATGATTTATGTGCAAAGATAATTAAAAAATGTATTTCTAAATGCATTAGTAACACCAGTTGCTTTCAAGGTTATCTGTAAAGACAATTAAAAAAATGTATTTCTAAATGCATCGGTAATAGCAATGCTTTCGAGATTTTGAAACTACTGAAGAGACAAACTACATATGTATATAAATAGCTAGAATATGGTAAACAAATATTGGTAATCCCAAAAGCTGAACTTTGTTTTTAGTATATAAATGTTTAAGAAATACCTGAAAGCTATTTTCCTTAGTTTTTAGGCACATCTTAGTCTTTCCTTTTGAGACACCAGGTGACTCTGATAACCATTTGTTCCAAGGGATTTTAAGTATCTTATGTTCTAGTCCTTAACAAAATGCAAGGACTCCAGACTTGTTATTCTGTTCCTTGGTTCACATTCCAAACATGTGAGTCTTCTTTCATGATAATAGATCCACCTCATGCCCCTCCCACATGAACAAAAAAAGAGGTGGGATGGACCTTTTAGAGCTTCTTGGGTGGAGGTGGGGTGGACCTTACTTCCCCCCAAAAAACAATGCTGCCTCCCACTACTCAGGTTCCAGTTCTTGTACCACCCATTTAAGAAGGAAAATAGTACTCTGCAACCATTGACTAACATGAAAGCATATTTATTTGAGGGCAGAAAACATTTCTTGGAGGAGGGTAAGGCAGAGGAGACTATTTACACCTTCAGTCAGTTCCACCGACAGAAAACATGACATCACTCCTTTTGTACATGCAATACTCCTATAGGCTCCACTCACAGTCGAAAAAAGGGAACAAAGCAGGATGTGGGCAACTACAGGCCAGTCAGTCTGACAGCTGTACTGGGAAAAATCCTGGAAGGCATTATAAAGGGTCATATTACAGACTTTATGCATCAGTTGGGGAACATCAGTTATGTACAGCATGGGTTCACCAAGGGGCATTCTTGCCAGACCAATCTTTTGGACTTTTATGGTAAAGTCAGCAAGGCATTGGACAGCAGGCACTCAGTTGATGTCATTTTCTTAGATTTTTCTAAAGCATTTGACAAAGTCCCACATGGAGAATTAATTGATGCCTTAATTGAGCACAGACTACAGGGGAACTTAACACAGTGGATAGCTTCATGGCTGACCAATAGGAAACAGAGAGTCTGCATCAGAGGTTCATACTCTGAGTGCTGGAGGTAACCAGCGGAGTGCCCCAGGGGTCAGTATTGGACCCCTGTCTTTTCAACATACATAGATGCATAGACAGTGTCGGCAGATAAGGGACTATGGCCCACCCAGTCTGCCCATTTGAGCTTGTAAGTTCACTTTATGTTTTCCAAGAAGTCTGTTGCCCCTTACCCCTGACCTCCAGAATTCCTTTATGTCTATCCCATGCATTCTTAAATCCTGTGATTGTTTCAGCCCCCACCACTTCCTCTGGCAGGGTGTTCCACTTGTCCACCACCCGTTCTGTGAAGAAATTCTTCCTCACGTTTCCTCTGAATCATCCTCCCTCCAACTTCATCCCTTGCCCTCTAGTCCTGGAACATCTTTTTCGCTTAAAAATAGTGTATTCCTGCACCCTGTTCCTCCCTGTAAGATACTTGTATGTCTCTATCATATCCCCCTCTCTCCTGCCTCTCTTCCAGGGAGTACATGTTCAGTTCTTTCAACCTGTTCTCATAGGACTTGTGATGCAATCCATGCACCATCTTTGTTGCCCTCCTCTGAACCTTCTCTACCATGTCTATGTCCTTACGTAGGTAAGGTCTCCAGAACTGTACAGTGTACTCCAGGTGGGGCCTCACTAGTGTCTTGTATAGTGGAATTATGACCTCCCTTTTCCAACTGGTGATGCCCCTGCCTATGCATCCCAGCATCCTATTTGCTTTACCTGCTGCCTTGTCACACTGTTTCCCCTGCCTTGAGGTAATCAGAGATGATAACCGCAAGATCCCTTTCCTGCTTGGTGCATGCTATATCCTCACCCCCCCAACTGATATATTGTGCCAGGGTTTTTGTGCCCCATATGCATTATCTTGCACTTCCTTGCATTGAATTTCAACTGCCAAACCCCTGACCATTCTTCAAGTTTCTGCAGGCCCCTTCTCATTCTGTCTACACCCTCTAGTATGTCTACTCTGTTACAGAGCTTTGTGTCATCAGCGAACAGTAAAATTCTGCCTTCTAGGTCCTGCGCAATGTCACTGATGAAGATATTGAATAGGACCGGTCCCAGCACTGATCCCTGTGGTACCCCACTGGTCACTTTTCCCTCTCTGGAATGACAGCCATTTACCACCACCCTCTGTGTCCTGCCACCCAGCCAGTTACCTACCCACCACACTACTGTCCTGCCCACACCCATATTTTCAGTTTGTGCAATAGTCTTCTATGTGGCACAATGTCAAAGACCTTGCTGAAGTCCAGATAGGCCATGTCCACTGCCCTCCCTGGATCCACCTCCCTAGTCACCCAGTCAAAAAATTCAATGAGGTTGGTCTGACATGACCTCCCTCTGGTGAAACCATGCTGCCTTGGGTCCTGTAGTCCATTGACAACCAGATGTTCCACCAATCTCTCCTTCAGTAGTGCTTCCATGATCTTCCCCACTACTAAGGTGAGGCTGACTGGTCTGTAGTTCCCCGCTTCCTCTTTGTTCCCACTTTTGTATAATTGGACTACATCTGCTATCCTCCGGTCTTTGGGTACCTCCCTTGTTTCCAGTGATCGGCTAAACAGGATAGCCAGAGGTTCAGCCACCACCTCTCTTAGTTCTTTAAGGACCCTGGGGTGCATCCCATCTGGCCCCATTGCTTTATCAACTCTTATTACTTCCAGTTCCTTCAGGACCCTTTCTCGTGTAAAGGGACTTGTGTCCATTTCTGCATCATTCTCACCTCTTGTACTCCGTTCTGACCCATTACCCTCCTCTTCCTCAGTAAAGACTGAGCAGAAATACCTGTTCAATATGTCAGCTTTACTGTTGTCATCCTCCACACTGCCCCCATCCTCCCCCTTCAGTCTCACTATCCCT
This sequence comes from Neoceratodus forsteri, assembly GCA_016271365.2. Classification (NCBI taxonomy): domain Eukaryota; kingdom Metazoa; phylum Chordata; order Ceratodontiformes; family Ceratodontidae; genus Neoceratodus; species Neoceratodus forsteri. The sequence goes on from CM057455.1 coordinate 565,989,481, forward strand.
CCCTTTGCCTTTCTTTTTTCACTTATGTACCTGTAAAAGGTTTTGTCCCCTCTACCCGCTGATTTTGCAATGTGTTGCTCTGTCTGAGCTTTGGCTTCCCTTACTGACCTCCCTGCCTCCCTTTGCTTCTCCTGGTACTTCTCCCTATCCCCTTCTGCCTGTGTCTTTTTGTATTGCCTGAATGCAATCTTTTTGGCTTTCCCTTTCTTTACTACCTCTTTGGAAAACCATAATAGTCTCCTCTTCCTTTTCCTCTTGCTAACCTGCTTAATACATAATTCTGTTGCGTTTGTAATGCCCATTTTAAATACTGCCCACTGTTCCTCAACCCCTGATTCCTGCCCCATTCCCCTTAATGCTTCTTTCAAGTATCTCCCCATTTTCCCAAAGTCTGCCCCCCTAAAATCCAGGATACGTGTTTTTGTGTGGTTTGGTTCTGCTCTTTCTGTGATTTCAAACCACAGTGACTGGTGGTCACTGTTCCCCAGTTGCTCCCCCACTGTTACCCCCCTATATATATACATATACATCTCTTCTATGGCCACCGAAACTAATGTATGGGAATCAAAATTTGCTGACAATACCCGGATAGGCCTAGTAGTCAACAATGTAAATGTGGCAAATATCCTACAGGTTGCATTGGTGGAGTTGGAGCAGTGGGCTAAATATTACAAATTAACATTTAATATGGAGAAGTGTACTGTGATGCACCACGGGAATAAGAATAAGAAATTCAAATATGTACTAAATGGGACAATCTAGAGAGAAGTCACAGATGAAAGGGACCTTGGTGTTAGAATTAGTAATGACCTGAGTTTCAAACTACACTGTAACCAGGTGGTTAAAAAGGCTAGCAGTGTACTGTACCGTATCAATAGACACATTAGGAGCAGAGAAAGAGAGGTCCTGCTACTACTGTACACTCCACTGGGGAGAGCCCATATGGAGTATTGTGCACAGTTCTGGTCTCCTGGGGGAAAAACTGAAGTCAAGGCCCTTGAAAGAGTTCAGAAAAGGACCACATGCATGATTAAGGACATCAGAGGTTAAGAATATGATGAGAAACTGGAGGCACTGGGGTTGTTTTCCCTGGAGTACCATAGGTTAAGGGGGAACATGTACCCAATTTTTAGGGCCTTATCATACACAAGTCTATGGGAACAGCTCAAACTGGGTCTTAGGGACCAGTAATATTGTACAAGGGCCCATCCATTGCAGCTAGCCAAAGAAAGATACCATACTTGTAAAAGGAAATACTGGTTTAGCTTACAAATAGTGAAGGTGTGGAATGAACTCCTAGTGGAGGTAGTGGCCAGTCGTAAAATGTCAGATTTCAAGAGCAAACTAGATAAATATCTAGTTGACAATAAAATCCTTGGGTATAGCTGAACCAACTGGCTCGCTGAAATGGACTTTGGTCTTTGTAAGTTCTGTTCTAACCTATGAAACCTATGAAATACATTATACAATATCTTAAAGGAAAACCACACCATCATATCTTCCAAATGTTATTTGCTTCCATGTGAACAGACAACTCTTTTCATGTAGCTGTTAAAGATGTACTGTATGAAACTGATTTAGTCAGTTTTCACAGTTCATACTAGGCCCTGTTACTGTACTGGGAGTCTGTTGAATGGCTGTTGAAATCTCATTGTCCCCAAGAGCTGCATTAGCATATGAGAACATGATGCATAATCACCAGTTAAACTCCCCAGTATACCTGGCTGCTTAATTAGTCTTCAAAGACGCAAGCTCCAAGAAGGTGTGAAATACCATATTTACCTTCAGTGAGCTTTGCAAACTATCTGAGTTATAATACATTTTTTTACTTTTAAACTCAATGCAGTTTATGAGTTTCCAGAGAGTTTTTGCAGGGTATTTGTTCTTTTAGCATAGAGACACATGATATAAATGGTTGATCTGACATCATGTTCCCATGTGCTAATGTAGTTCTCATGGACAATGAGATTTCAACAACCATGAAATGGAGACCCTCATGGCAATCACAGGGGTGACCATAAGCAGTGACAGCAACCTAAGGCTAACATATATAGCCCTAACAGCTACAGGAAATGAGTTGTCTATTGACATGGAAACAAATGCAATTTAAATGATATGAGGGTGCAGTTTTCATTTAAATGTTTCCCTCAGTTGTCAGTACAGCATTGAAGAGTGAAGATGTGTCTCTGATCCGTAGAAGATTATGGTGTTGGACCTCATCTGTGTAAGTATAGGAAAAGGGAGTGTGTGCAGTGGTGGGTGCTGAGTGGGGGGTTAGGGATAGGATGGGAGGAGGGCAGCAAACAGAGACAGTTTTCTTTATTTCAAGATTAAAAAAAGACAGTACAGGATAGTTTTCTTTAAGGTACTTCTGACACTGGGGATTGGGCACCTCAGTGTCAGCATGATACATGGTGGGCATTGGGGGTGGACACCCCAGTGTCCCATCCTGCTGAGTTGGAGGAAGAAGGTCATCAATGCCAATGCTGGGGATTGGGGGCTTCAGTGTCAAAAAGTTGAAATTATGGCCTTGGGGGGAGCCTTACAGAGTGGAGAGCAGGACAAACCAGCAACAGGGGTGGGCACCCATCTGGTGTCAGAATGCATTCTTAATAATTAAACTGACATCAGGGATTGGGCACCTTGTTGTTCATGTAAAATCAATGAAGTCACTTGTGTGGCTAATGATGGACACTCCGGTTAAGAAACGCACACACACACACAACATGCTCAGTAGGGGTGGGGCTACATGCTGACACATAGCCCTCTTCCCTGCTGAATGAAAACAGCAGAACAGCATACAAAGACAGGGAGCTGGCCCTGCCAGCTCATAAATGAGACATTTCTGTAATATGACCACATAATGTCATATGGTCACAAAAATTCAGTTATCCTTAGAATGCTGATTTTTTTTAAACTGCACATGCTCAGAAATGGAAAGGCTTTTCTTAAATATTATAAAAACTACTCAAGTCTGTGAGACAAAAACAACACAAGTGAGTACCTTGGGCCAAACTCTTTCAAGTCTGCAAGTTTCAGGTTTCAAATCGCCCTATGTTTTTTTAGGTATAGGTGAGCAAATAAAAAAAAAGGTCAATTTATGTTATTTTGGGGGGGTTTGCCATTCAGTAACTTTGCCCCCTTGAAACTGATTGCCACATAATTATCAGGACCCAGAGAAGCTGGCGCCATCTCTGTGCATTCCAAATTTCAAGTAAATAGTTTGAATGGGGGCAAAGTTATTAAAGTGCAACTTTGCAGTTTAACATTAAAGTGCATACTCAACCCTAATATATAGGCACGACTACAGCTGCATAATTAAAAACTTAAATTCTGGTCTCTTACTGGCCCATAGCCAGTCACAAATATTGAATGTTTCTGAATTATTGACCAGTTTCAATCTGAAGCTTGTCAATAGCACAATTTGAAAATGGTCAATAGTTCAGTAGACTAGGCAACAGTTTTCTGAACGATTTCCCAATCAGCCTGTTAGTGAACAGTTAACCATGCCCCATCAATCACAATTGGTGTGAGTTCCATGAACTCTGTGGTGCAGCTGCCACTTCTCCATCTTTTTTAGTTTTTTTTTTTAAATAACTAAACCTTCCCTGGTGCTAGTAGTTCCCCATCCCAGTTTTCATGCCTTGGTAGACTAGTGGCCCACCTATACTTCCATTTTACGTTTACCTCCCTGCTACCCCTCCCTTCTCACATAGAGAGACAGCATCTGTAAACTGGTGATTAACTTCACTACCAGCCACTATCTCAAGAAAGTAACTTTTTCTTTTATGATTCTCAATTGATATTCTACTTATATCAATAAAGAAATTTAAAAATGAAACTTATCAGACTCGGAGATGCACCAAAGGAGCACCTAACATGCTGGACTTGATGATGCAATTCCTGCTTTCAAAGACTCACTGCTCACAGGTACGGTAGCTGTTTGCACTACCAATTTGAAATTCTGGTGCCATAAGCTACCTCCTACTTTATTGGCTGCCACTCTCCAGCAACGTTTGTCGATTGGCTGGCACCTAAATCCCTAGTCTGGACTGTAGCATAGCTCCTTGCATTTACCCATAATCTGTCTTGGGACTTGTTTATACTACTGTGTTGCCTTTTTTTCTGACTGTGTTAAAATGTTAGACTACTGCTGATTAACTTTCTTAGTCATGTTTGCTAGCTGTATTATTTTAGAGCTACATAAATTAATGTGTTATCCTTAGCTGTATTTGCTAGTTGTAGTTTTTTTCTTTTTAGAGCTACACGAATTAATGTGTTATCCCACTGCCTGTAAAGTTTAAACTCTTGATCTGTCTCACCTCACTATCCCCTCCTTCCACTCTAGCTAATTGCTCTCTGCAGCTGTAATCAGCCTGGCTCGAACTGTAACCTGCCCACCAATTTAGCCCTCTTTTTTTTACCTCTACCCTCTGCTGCCTTACTGTCTGCCCCAACCCCTCTCGCTCACCGATTTGGCCACCTTTAAAATTCTCCTGTTTTTTCTTTCCCTACTGAGAGGTCCCCATGCAGGTGGTCACTTCATGGTGGTAGCGGCTGGATCCTCAAGTGTCGCCTGCCTACACATGGCAAACAAACTCCGGGACTGGGACTTCCATGGCCAAGGGCCGAATCCAATGCCTCCTTTCAAGGGCTTCATCCCCCCCCCCCCACCTTATCTGGCACATTTTTTTTATAATGTAAAGGGATCACATAAATACTAAGTGGCCATTTCTCCATATGCAGGTTATAAAGTGTAACCACTAGAGGGAACTGATGTTCTTTACAGTCTTCCTCCTCACAAGTTGCTTCCTAGAGCACTCTGTGTTCTAGTAAGAAAAGCTTGTCCAGTGCTTAGAAAAATCCCCAAAATGTGTAAGTCACATCCCGCCATCCTAATATTACTTATCTTGGCCTTTCTTTTCAATGGTGGCCTACATGGTAACAAACAGCGACACTATGCAAAGTTGCTCTCAATCACAACTTACACTGTTACCCAGGCTTTCAAATGGGGAACTTCTTCATGTTGACAAATGGTCCCTGGTCACAACACTGGCTCCTGGTTCATCATTTTGGCTGGCAAACCCCCCGTGGCCATGACATCTACCCCATACAGGCACTGCCCATCTGCCTAACAGTAATGCGCTCTTGCCTGAGGAGGTGAGCCAGCCATAATCAAGCAGGCAAATTGAATTTCAGACTACCGAAAGGCTACCTGATCAGAATTATCCTCATGCTACTGCTGATATCAGGCAATGTTCATCCCAGTCCAGGTCCAGCAAGTGGTGCTACTCCCATGGGCCAACAAAAGCCTGGATCCATCAAAATGGCAGCAGTCAATATCTGCAGCCTACTATGTAAGTTGAACAGTCTCAAAGTTTAGATCCACCAGAACAATCCTGATATACTATCAGTGGCAGAGACATGGCTTTCACCAATGATACCTGACATAGCAGTCACTATACCTGGCTACACCATTTTCTGGCAGGACTGGCAATTTAAACATCGTGGAAGCTGTGCCATTTATCTCAAGGAGACATTAAAGGGACATACCTTACCTATGGCTGACCTCGAATGCTCTGCACAAGTACTTGCAATTAAAGTTCTACTTGGTGCTCATAATAAGCCCCTGACAATTTTATCTGTCTATGTTCCACCAAACAAACGCTTAACTGGATTCTACACCATCATGGATTCCATCCATAACCTGAAGCACAACTCTGAAACTATTGTTTTTTGAGCTCTCAATGTCAATTGGCTGTCCCTCAATGTTGGCCCTTTCAAGGACTTCATCTCTGCACTTCACTTCTCCCAAATTGTTTCCTTCCCTGCCCAGACCAACTATAAAACAGGAACAAGTACCATCCTTGACATGATCCTCTCTGACTTGATCGTACCTCCAATGTAATAGCTCACCTGGACTCACTAAGCGATCACTCCACCCTTGTCTGCAGCTGGATAAACAAATTCCAAAAGTCCCCTCCTCAAACAATTTATTGTAGGGTACTCAAATGTGGACACCTTGAGCTCCTCAAATAGCACACGAGTAACCTGTACTGGTCATTCATCGACTCCGCCAGTGACATCAACCTTGCCTCACACCATTTCATTAGGCACTTCAATACTGCCTGTGACATCCATGCTCCCTACAGAAAGATGAAAGTTTGTGGCACCTTTAACCCCTGGATAACCCTGAGCTCATCAACAGGATGAAATACAGGGCCACCTCTGGCATAGAGCAAGAAATACTGGCAGACAAGCGGATGTGCAGGAATACAAGCAGGTCAGAAACAAATGCACAAGGGCAATCTGCATAGAGAAAGCCAAATTCCATTGGAAAGTGCTTGCAAAATTCTGGAGGGGCAGCAAAAGCTTCTGGAGCAACATTAAAGAAAATACCAGCAATGTCCAAAAATCCCGACGTCAATGCTAAACATAGATGATACCCCTACATTGGACCCCTTACCATAGCAAATGTTTTCAACAATTTATTTATTATTTATTTAGTTTTTGTTAACCAGGTAAGTACACTAGACAAGACAAAGTGCCTATTTTCAGGTACAGCCCGGGAGAGTACAGGAAATTACATACTTACACACTTAGGACAACATGGTACATAATTAGGAAAAAGATTACAAGTCATAAGACAACAAGGTACAAGTTAGGAAAAACAACTCGCATGTCACATGCGATCATCTTAATTTAGAATACACAAGTACAGGTCATGTAAGGCACATTTTAGTTAGAATAGGTACAACAGAGTAAATGGTGTGTGCCAGTTTTGAAGCAGTACAAGGCAAGGATTGGTAGCAGCAGGTAAAAAACTATCAACATAAGAGCCAACTGTTATGTATAAGGGCTGAGTGCTAACATTTTGTCATGGGTTTTTTGGCACCTACAGGCCGATGTGAGTTTGAGATGGTTCCATAGGGAGGAACGCAGGCAGCCCTAAGATAGGGCAACATGGATCTGGGCAAGGAAGGTGTTCCATAGTTTGGGGGCACACCCTGCAAAATCCCTTTCACCCATTTGAGTCCAAGTCACAGGTACCTTGAGTGTGGCGGACCCCTGAGACCTAAGGTGGTAGGAAGAGGGAACAGTTTGGGCAAGCAAACTCGCCACCCATGGGGGGGTGCCTGTGCTAAGGACCTTTCCTGTGAAGCAACCAAGGACAAAGTCAATGTGCTGTGAGGGAGAGAGCCAGTTTAACTTGCTATAGAGATCACAGTGGTGAGTGAGCCAGGGGGCCGCTAGGGCGAAGTGGCAGACATTGTTGTAGGCAGTCGACCACCTAGAGAGATGGACCTTAGTGGTGCTGGCAAACAACAGGAGCCCATAACATAGTGAGGGGAGAAGCATACCTCTGGCAAGAGCAATACGCGCAGCTGGAGTGAGGTTATTTTTTGCTCTATAGGCCATACCCAGTTTACAGTTGACAGTTTTGCATGTATTCTGGATATGGTGGCCAAGGTCAAGCTGTGGGTCCAATGTTACCCCAAGGTACTTGAAGTTGTCCGTGATTGGGATTGGGACTCCCCCCTTTCCGGAAACACAGAACAGCACAGGGGAGGCCTTAATCTTAGCCCGGGACCCAAAGAGCAAGGCCTGGGTTTTTTTAGATTAAAGACTAGCTTATGGTTCAGGATCCATGTCTGAATGTTTTTACATCATCACTTAGGTGGCTGTTAATGACCCCCACCTCTGGGGAGTGAGACAGGATGACCAGATCATCTGCACAGAGGATTGGTTTACAATGAGCAGTGGCTGTGGGGAGATTATTAATGAAAATGAAGAAGAGCAGGGGTCCAAGGACGTAGCCTTGGGGGAACCCCATTGTTACTGGGATGGGGCCCGAGAGCTCTTTGCCATATTTAGCCCACTGCATTCTACCATGTAGGTAGTTGGAGAACCAACTGAGAGCAGCAGTGGATAGTCCAATTGATCTTAGCTGTGTTGATAGCATGGCATGGTCAACCAGGTCAAAAGCCTTCGAGAGGTCTATAAAGATAGCCCCCGAGAGTTTGTCTTGGTCAATGGCCTCCCTAATCCAAGATGAAACAGTAACGAGGGCTGAGGAAGTACCATGCCCCTTCCTGAATCCATGCTGTACAGGAGACATTATATCATGTGACTGTAAGTACTCAGAGAGTTGCCCTGCCACAACTTTCTCTAGGAGTTTGCTAACCGCGGATAGGATGGATATGGGACGATAGTTCTCTATCAGTTTAGGGTTCCCCTGTTTAAGGATTTGGACCACCCTAGTGACCTTCCATATGTCTGGGATAACACCAGTTGACAGGGACAAATTGAAGATGTGTGCCAGCAGAAGGGTAAGCCAGGGGGCACCGAGGCTGAGGAGCTTTGGTTCCAAGCCATCTTGGCCAGCACTTGAGAAGGGGGAAAGTCCAGCAAGCAGTCTCCACACCTCTTGAACCACCACTGCCCTGAAAAGAAAGGGCGGGTGGGGTGGTGATGGTGCTATGGGCTGGTTGCCGCTGACACCACCACCACTGGGGAATATTGAGTTGTACTCAGACAGATCAGAGAAATAATGATTAAAGGAGTTGGCAATGGTTTCCGAGTTGTTGCAGCTGGAACCATCAATTGTCATATGAGTGGTCACAGCACTCTGTGTACCACTCACTATGTGTTTAATATTCCTCCAGAACCTCCTTGGGTCCCTAGCCGAGTTCAGTAATGCAGATTTGCAGAACTCACTTTTAGCGATCCTTATGTTCTTTTTGCACTCATTTCTGAGTTTCCTGTATTTCTGAAGGATAGCCTGATCAGCTGTGGCCTTAAACTTGGCCCATCACTTGTCTCTAGTTTTGAGGAGGGCCAGGAGGCTGCCATGAAGCCATTTTGTAACCATTCCCCTAACCCTCCATCTGATGAGGGGGGCATGTTTCTCCTGCAGGGCCCTTAATGAGATGAGGAAGTGACTGACAGCGGATGTGGAGTCCTGAGCATTCCATACTGCTGATCATTCAGTGTACTTAATATCATTTTGAAAGGAGGACAGACTGAACCTTGAGTAGTCTCTGATCTGGATAATTTTATGAGGTATTTTCAGGAGTGGGATCCTCCAAACACAGTACACCGGGGAGTGATAGAATCAGGCAGGATACCAGATGAGCTGATCCTGTCATTTCTGTTAGTCAAGATCCAGTCCAGGAGGGAGCTTGTACCATCATTTGTAGAGCACCTGGTAGGATCCTTGACAAGCTGTGTCAGAGAGAGACCGGCAAGTGACGGCTCAAAGGCTTTGGTGTTACCACCCAGCCAATTGAGGTTGAGGTCACCCAGAATGATTAGCTCATTCTGCCATGTTACAGCACCAGCTGTGCCAAGGAGGCCAGTCAGTCCCTCTAAGCCTCCCTTTGGAGGATTGTAGGTGTATACAATGTGTATCTTTTTTGACATCCCTAGTAACAGCACCGTGTGCAGTGTCTCAAATGGGGACTGCACTGTCTGTTGACTAGGTAGGGCAGATAGGTTAAGATGGCTCCTGTAGTAGACCAGGATACCACCACCCCTCTTTTTCCCGGATGATCACGACGGATGATGTCATAACCAGGGAGGGCACACACAGAGTTTGGTGTAGCAGGTTTCAGCCAGGTTTCTGTAATGCCAAGGATGTCTGGACTATGTCGAGTTACCCAGACATGAAGTTATGTCAGATTGGGCAGGAGACTTCTGATATTAAGATGGGCTACTTTCAGCTCTTTTACTGCCGACCAGCCCACCAGTGTAGAGGAGGACTGGAGTGATGTTCCTGGGTTTAGCTGTATGTTCCCTGCTAGCACAAGGGTCACCAGCAGGAGCCAGAATAGATGCCTTAAGGGAGGTGATCTATCCTTGGTCTGTGACTTACGGTCATAGCGCCTGACCTTTCGGGCAGGTCTCAAAAAGCTCCTCAGGTCAAGACCACCAAGGACCGAGGGCAGGGGTGAGCTCTCTGCTAGAAGGTTGGAGAAGGTGAAGTCAGACTCCACCAGTTGGGTACACGCACACCAGGGGTCTCCCTTCAAGGGGTCACCCACACTTGTGAGCCAGGGTATCCAAGGCACAGTAAGGATCACAAAGGCGATGGTGCCCAGGAGTAACTGTAGCAGGACTAGCTTTGATAGGAGCTCAGGGAATCCCATGTCTACACCAGGATGGATGTCAGGTTGAGACAGGAAGGGGAGTTCTACCATGAGGTTACCAATGGATGACAGTAGGGCCTCCCACAGATAGGCACGTAGCTTTGGACCGCAGGTTTGTTGCTGCTATTGTCCTCACTTCCCTGGTTCAAGAACCAATCCTGTACCTATTTTAAGTTGAGACGCAACACAACTCAGCATGGGTGGGGTGGGACGCAAGACAGTGCCATGCGGGAATTTAGCAGGCAGGTAAAGGGCAGAGAGCAATAAGTTATTTGTACCTTACTAGACATTTAGTACATCTGGATGTCCTGTTACTATTTTCTTAAGAACAAACTAATATATTATTGTTTGATAAAAACAGTTAGCTGGCAAGTAAGGCCATAGAACTAGTATTAATCATAAGGCAGACGTCAGACAAAGGTTTGAGCAGACTAGTAAACAGATCAGTAGGTACAGTGCCACCTTTCTGGCAAGTGTTTAGTTTACCACCAAGAGACTAGAGAATACCAGGCAGGTTGACAGTCTAAAGGCAGCCGGATTTTTTATGCAGGCAGAGGTAGGCTGACAGGATTAAGTTATGTTGGCACAGGTATTAATTATGCAGGTCTAAAGGCAACTAGATTTATTTTGCATGCAGGAGATAGGCTGACAGGATTAAATTATGCTGGCAAGGAATTAATTCCGCCGGCATGTGATAGGCTTAACAGGATGTAGTTATACTGGTAAACAACAAACTGACTGGATTACATTTTTCTGTTACGGAAGAGAAATCAGACAGGCTATATGTTGATTATACTGGCAATAGGAGATCACCACAGTGATTATATCAGAGTTCAGACTGTCAGACAGTTTACAGTCTAGGCAAATAGGCACTGTGCTGTAGCCAGAGGGAGAAACCCGAGAGGCTACAAGGCGGTCCTTAGGCAACTGCTCCGGTCCCACCCTAACTCAGTTCAATTGGCCATTGTTAAACTGAGGGCGTGGTTACCTGGCATTTAATGGGAGAAGGGAATGGGGTGGGCTGAAACTCAAGTCCAGAAAGAGCTGCTTATCTGGTGCAGCTCCCATCCTCTCCACAAACCCATCAGTTCCCCGAAATTCTCCAGCAACTGGGCCAACGATTTCTTGGCATTTTTATCACTGGAGGAGGTCTGCCCGGTTTCCTGTCGCTTTGACCCCGTGGTGTGTGGCTTCTGCAGGTGCAGGGAGCAAGAGCCACCCGCACTCACGCAAGAGTTGCAGTCTGATTAAAAATTAACAGCAGTCTGTGCTGCCTTTTTCCCTCTTCTGCTCAAGCGTCACAAATGTTCTGGGCCCAATCGGCACTTCTGCTTTTTTTGAATGGCAGAATTGGTGCCAAATTCAAATTTACACAAGTTCAGCTGGAGTAACCACGGCAGGCAGGGGGATCGAACCACAGGTAGGCGACAGATTAACAAAGTAAAAAATCAAGTCCAGAAAGAGCTGCTTCTCCGGTGCAGCTCCCAGTCCCTCTACAAACCCCTCAGTTCCCTGAAATTTTCCAGCACCCTAAGCGACACCCTCCCTCTGGCATTCTTTAATGATACCCCCTACTCCTACACATAGTCCTGAAGAGGGATCAACAGTATCCCCACCCTTTTACTTTAAAAAGGTCTCAATACAAACAGCCAAGAAGTATATATGCAAAGTGCTAGGGAAGTCAAGAAATAGCAGAGACTTGCTGGATCTTAAAATTATTGCCCTTGCATTCAACAAACTCATTGAACCCCGTACTAAGATTCTCAACCTCTTGCTAAATTTGGCTCAATTTCCAGACATTTGGAAGTCAGCCCGAGTTATCCCTATTCACAAAAGTGGAGATCGGGCCCTACATGCAAATTACAGGCCTATATCCATATTCCCACCTTTATCTAAGGCCCTGGAAAGCTCAGTAGCTGATCAATTGATTGATTACCTTGAAAAATACTCTATCCAATGCACACAGCAACATGGGTTCTAAAAAGGGCACAGCACAACCACCACAGCTTTATTTGATTTCACTGGCTACATCCAACAATCACTTGACAAAGGTAATTTAGTGGGAGTGGCTTTCATTGACCTGACAAAGGCCTTTGATACCGTTCACCACCCTCTACTTCTCCAGCAACTAACTTCCATTGGTCTCTCCTTTGACACCTTACCTTGATTCAAGAGTTACTTGGACAATTGCTCACAGCAGGTGAAGATCTCAAATGTTACCTCTTAACAAGCAGCTTGTCTGCTCTGGAGTGCTGCAGTGCTTTATTTTAGGGCCTCTACTTTTCAGCATCTTCCTTAACAACCGCCCTTGGGCCTGCCACCAATGTATACTCCTGTATGGGGATGATACTGTCATCTTTACCAGTAACCCTGACCCACTGCAATTAGAATGTCAACTACAGCATAGTTTTAATGAAGTAGAGGCCTGGTTCAATTCTCACAAATTGATCCTGAACTACAAAAACTAAAGTCGTGATGTTCAGTAGCACACAGAGTAAACACAAGTCTCAGCCCTTCACCATCAGGAACTGTGTGGGAGCACCTCTCAAACAGATCCATTTCAAATACCTGGGAGCAACACTGGACTGCTCACGTTCCTATGCGCAGCACGTTGATAATTTTGCCTGGGCTGTCAACATCAAGATTGGTTTACTCCTCCGTCATATATACTGTTTGACACCCGAAGCCCTCAGAATCATAATTACCATCTCTGTCTTACCAACTGATGGCTATGGCCTGGTTATGAACATACAAAATTTGCCAGCAGATAAAGGCCTAGAGGTCTATCAAGTCTGCTCGAATGTGCAGCTAATACCCCTTATCCTGCAGCTGCCCCTCCCTTCCACCCTTCTCCTTTATTAACCCTCCCCCTTGTCCTGTCCCATCTCCTTTTGAAGCAGTCCACTGTTCTACTGGATACCACTTCTGCAGGTAACATTCCACCCAGCCACCACCTCTCTGTAAAAGTGTCTCCTCTTCTCCTCCTGAACCTTCCTCCTCCAGTCTCATATCATGGCCCTTGGTGTCCCTCCCTCTCTTACTTTGAACAGCCCCTCTGTACCTGTCTTGTTTATTCCTTTCATGTATTTAAAGGTTTCAATCATGTCTCCCGTCCCTCCTCTCCTCCAGTGAGTACATGTTCAACTCCCTCAACCTCCTCTTATATGATAAGTCCCCCAGCCCCTTGATCATCTTTGTTGCCCTGCGCTGCACCCCCTCTAGTAACTTAATGTCCCTTTTCAGATACGGGCACCAGCACTGTACGCAGTACTCCAGGGGCGGTCTAACTAATGACCTATACAGTGGCAGAATCACCTCCTCCCTCCTCGAGGATATACCCCTTGCAATACAACCCAGCATTTTGTTGACCTTTGCATCTGCCTTCCTACTTTGTGCCAAGTTGTTCATTGACCCTGTAATGAGCACCCCTAGATCCTTCCCCTCCTCTGTCTGGGCTAGCTGCACTTCCCCCAGCTGGTAACTCCTCCTTGGGTTCTTCATCCCAAAATGCAGCATCTTGCACTTTTGGCATTAAACCCCAGTTGCCAGGTGTCTGACCAGGTTTCAAGCTTTGCCAGATCATCTTGCAACCCTGCCATCCCCTAGGTCATCCACCACTGCTCCTACCTTGGTATCATCAGCAAACAGACTGATCTTGCTCTTGATGTCCCACGATATGTCTGCAATGAATATCCCAAACAACACTGGTCCCAACACCGAGCCCTGTGGAACACCGCTTGTCACTACCCTTGGGTGTGAGAGCTCCCCACCCACCACCACCCTCTGTTGCCTTCCCTGAAGCCAGTTTCCTACCCAACTCACCAGCTTTGCACCTGCCCCTGTGCTTACTCACTTACTTCCCAGCCTTCCATGTGGCACCGAGTTGACAGGACATCCACTGCATGGCCCCTGTCCAGTTACCTAGTTACCCAGTCATAGAACTCCACCAGGTTGGTTTGGCAGGATCTGCCCCATATGAAGCCATGCTGTCTGCTGTCCTGTAGTCCTTTGGCCTCTAAGAGGGCCACCAGCCTTTCCTTCAGGATAGTCTCCATTAGCTTACCCACGATGGATGTGAGACTCACTGGTCTGTAGTGTCCAAGTTCATCCTTGGGGCCACTGTTGTGGAGGGGCACCTCAGGAGCCATCCTCCAGTCCTGAGATACACACCCTGAGTGTAGTGAGGCATTAAATAGGTCTGCCAAAGGTCCTGCAAGGACCTCTGCCAGCTCCTTCAGTACCCTGGGGTGGATGCCATCTGGGCCTGGTGCCTTGTCCACCCTCAGTGCCTTCAAACCCTCCCGAACTCTGCTCTCCATGATTTCCCCGTCTGTCACGCCTTCTCCCCCATTTCTGCCATTTCTCCCCCCTTGGGTGTCACCCCCTCTTCTCTTTAGTAAATACTGAGCAGAAGTACTCATTTAGTGCTTCTGCCTTATCACACCTTGCTTCCACCCAACCCCCCCTCCTTCCTAATCCTTACTATGTGGTCCTTACAGCTGCTTTTTTCCCTGATGTACCTAAAGAAGTCCTTCTCCCCCTTCTTAATGCCTTGTGCCAACTTGAGTTCTATAGATGCTTTGGGTCCCCTTACTGCCCTTGTCACCTCCTTCAATTCTGTCAAGTACTCCTCCCTGTCCTCCACCCCCCCATTTTCTTGTATTTCCTAAAGGCAGCTCTTTTCCTCCTTACCTTTTCCATGACCTACTTGCTCAACCAGCTCAGTTTCTTAGCCCTGCCTTCTTGCTCTGGGCCTTGCAGCAGGTTTTGGTTGCCTCCACTATCCCCAGCTTTATGAGCTCCCACCTCTGGTTAGTGTCCATACTAGATTGAATTCTGGCCTGGTACCCTTTTTCCACTTCCCCCATCCTCCCAAAGTCGGCCCTCCTGAAGTCCATCACTCTGTGCCAGATTCCACTCCTTTCTTGCCCATATCCAATGTGAGCCATACTGAGTGGTGGTCACTCCCTGACAGCAGTTCCTGCACTGTAAGTTCTCTCACAAAGTCCCCATTTGCCAGCACAAGATCAATGGTGTTCCCTAACCTGGTTGGTTCACTGACCATTTGCAGCAGGAAGGTGTCCTGGAAGGCATCCAGCAGTACTTGCTCCCTTCTGTTCCTGGTTGTTGGGGTACTCCAGTCCATGTTCCTAGGTTCAGGACATCTCAAGGGCAGTGCTCATTTACTTACAGAGCACCACTTGGTTTCAATGCTCTTCTGAAAGAAATCTCAAACGTACCAAAACTTGGCCATTTCAAGCACATGCTCCATCAGCATCTTACGGCTAACAGTTCCTGTGACTGCTTCCCCAATATCTCCACTAGCTGTCATGCTTTATCCAACTCCTTTCCCTCTCCTCTAAGCATTACCTTCTTTACCCTTACTCCCCACTCCACATTTATATTCTCACATCCTGACAAGGCCTACTAGATGCTTAACCCCTCACCTCTCTCTTCTGTACCTCTCTCCCTCTGCTTCAACTCCCATTCTAAAACTTTAGTTATGTATACAAATAATGTACTAATGCCTTTGACGAAATCAAGTCTTTGTCTTACCATATATGTATGTTTGTTCATCTTTTCCCACTGACGTGGAACCTTTGTAAAGGAGTGCTTTGCACTCAAAGGTATTGTAATATGAGAACGAATAAATAAATCAAATACTACTGGGCCAATTAAAACTCACGAAGGCCCATGGACTTCCGAAATAGTCTCCACTGACCACAGCCACTGACTTACATTGTAAAGGGGCTCAGCACTCATGGTCTACTATAAAACACATATCTCACTATACGGAGTTACTAACTCACTCTCTCTCTCACAATGCCAACACTCCCACTGAGAAAAAAAACATCCATGCAAAAGTGAATTCTCTCTTCCTCTGCCAACTGCATCCTCCTGCTGCTTGTATATGATGAATGGCTTTAAAAATGTTCACTCTCTGGCTCTCTGCCTACTAAAACAGCAATGAGTGAAAGCCATGGGGTTATTTGTACTGTCTAGAGATTTTCAGAGGCAGTGGGAAGAAGTACAATCACCACATCTGCAGTAAAACAAAAGAAAAAAAGGATCAAGGAGAAGAAAAAGCAGCCCTACACTGAAAATATAGAGAAGGATATTTGTATTATATTAGGTGGCATAATTTACAAAAGGTTTTATTAAACAGATATTGACCAGAGTAATTTTGGTCTATAGTAGGAAAATCTTGATCGCTGTAGATGAACTATTGCTTTCCAATAGTCATATTGCCATAGCCTTAGAGTTCAGGCAATATAACAGTTGTTAGGTAATAGTTCATCCCTCAAGGTCAGTATTTTTCACTATAGCCCTCTCCTCTGGTCAGTATTTGCATGATAGAGGGTCAATCTTTTCTCAGTATTGCCCTCAACTCTGGTCAATAGTTGCATGATACGATAGATAGATAGATAGATACTGTAGATCGATAGATAGATAGATAGATAGATAGATAGATAGATAGATAGATAGATAGATAGATAGAATGGGTGGTGGACAAGTGGAACACCCTGCCAGAGGAAGTGGTGGGGGCTGAAACAATCATGGGATTTAAGAATGCATGGGATAGACATAAAAGAATTCTGGAGGTCAGGGGTAAGGGGCAACGGACTTCTAGGAAAACATAAACTGAACTTACAAGCTCAAATGGGCATACTGGGTGGGTCATAGGCCCTTATCTGCCGACACTATGTATCTATGTAGATATTGTGGATAGATAGATACTGTAGGAAGGAAGGAAGGAAGGAAGAAAGAAAGGAAGAAAGAAAGAAAGGAAGAAAGAAAGAAAGAAAGAAAGAAAGAAAGAAAGAAAGAAAGAAAGAAAGAAAGAAAGAATCAGATATATGAGGATATGCAATAGACTTACTCAAAATATGCAAAATTTATCTTTGTATGTGAGGGAGCAGGACCATAACTCATGTTTGGTGGACCTATAAGTAAGTTATGAAAGTCCTGCTCCAAAGCACAGGACCAGAACGGATGAGTAGTGGAGCTATGAGCAAGTTATGAAAGTCCTGCTCTCTGCTTAATATATATAACCTTGAGGAAAGAAGGGAGGGGGGGACATGATAGAAACTTTTAAGTACCTCAAGGGAATCAAAAAAGTCTAAGATGGGAGCATCTTTAAGAAAAAGACTTGTACAAGAACAAGGGGGCACAATTTGAAAATAAGAGGGGGGGATGGCTCAGGGCAACACGAGGAAGTACTTTCACAGAGAGGAGGTGGATGCATGGAACTGCCTTCCTGAGGAGGTTGTGGGGTCAAAAACAATGAGGGAATTCAAGAATGCATGGGACAGACATAAGGCAATCTTAATGAGGGGTAGGAGGAAGTAGGGTGTTGGGTAACTGGAATCTGCAGCTTATCCAACAGGTAGGAAATGGGCAGACTTGGTGGGCCAAACAGTCCTTATCTGCCACCAAAGTCTATGTTTCTCTGCTCCCACCACATGATGATAAGCTGTTTATTATGCAATGGGTGTTCAGAATCCTGAATTCTGATTGGTTGAGAGCCACTTTCAGGCGGGCCGTTATCTCAGCACAATGGCCCAGCTGAAAGTACTCCCAGACCAACAGACTGACCACACAAGTTTTAAGCTCTACACTTCAACTGACCACCGTACAGTGCCCACCTCAGCTGATCGTCCAGCCACCCACAGCACATAGTGGATCGCGCTCATGCCTTTTTTAAAGACAATGTCCTGTTACCGCAGATTCCACAGTGCAGGCAGCCACAAACTTTCCCTTTCCAGCCACCTCACCTCAGATTCAGCAAACTCCTCCTTGAATGTAATGGCTCCAGCTCTTGCTGGCTGCTCGCACTTCCTGCAGCCACTCTCTCTCTTCCATGACTCTCACCGGCCACTCACACTGCACTCTGTGGTTCTTTCTCTCTCTCTCTCTCTCTCTCTCTCTCTGTCTGTCAACCACACTATGTACACATCACTCTATCTCCCGCTCAAAGAAACAGCACTACTAAACCTGACTTTGTAATAATAATACAAAAAATCTAAACATGGAGGCTGGAATGACTTCACGCTGGATGCAGAACACTCTGATAGCCCCGTACTAGGGATCTCAACCCAGTACTAAGAGGTGAGACAAACAGCCAAAAAATATGATGCTAAAGGGCCATTGGCTGTAGCTCTCTATGCTGCTTTAGAAGCCTCCATATCGAGATTTCATTTGGTCAAATTGCAACACTCAGCTCTTAAGAAAAAGATGGGTTTGCAGGCATCTGAATGTTTAAGGAATGAGCAGAGACTGGAAGAAGAACTTCAGTCGCTGCGTAGTAAGAACAAGACTCTTTTGGATTATACTGTACAGAATAATGATAGGGGGTTATGCATATTGAGAGAAGAATGTGATAGGCTGAAACAGGATAAGAGACAGGTGTTGCAAATGAATAATTTATTGAGTGATATGAAAGATACTTTGTGTGAGGAGATTGAGATGAGAGGTGACCTGAAATGGGTAAGTGAAGAGATGTACAGAGAACTTAGGGACAGCTGTGAATTGAGCACCGCGTATAGAGTGTTACAGAAAGAAGTTGTGAAAGGTGTTGAGCAGAACATTGTAAAAGTAAGTCACAAACAGTGCAGAGCTAAGATGGCAAAACTGCATCATCAGCGAGAGGTGCTGGCTGGTCACATCAAGGCAATGGATGTGTTTCACTACACACCAATTGACCTTACGTCATCTGGTGATGATGATTCTGGTGATGACAACAGCCACGATGGCACCCAGCCATTCTCTCAATATGGCCCAGTATCCAACTGCCACTCACAAGATGAAGGAACCCTATGATGTTCCAAAGCGACCCTACGTCATGAGAGATATGATGATTGTCATGTGTGATACCAAGATAGCAAACCCCATGATAGAGGGGTGCTCAAGACCTAGCCCCTCCAATTGCTGTCCTGAAGAAAGAGAACAGAGTGAAGATTGATCAGACAATTGAGGCCACCCACACCAGGACTGAGATGTCTGAGTAGCAGAAGCAGGTCTTCTGGCAGAACATGGAAACCATGTTGAGAGAGGCCGCTGCTCAGCAGCTGCTCATCCATACTGTGGCTGATGCTGCATTGGAGACTGCCCTTCATGGTGCACACAACTCTCTCCCTGATGCACGTCCTATAATTCAGATTAGTCCCCTTCAGGTGGTTCACTCTGTATAGCAGATCATTGACAGTGTATGCCACATGACCCCCAATGTCAATCTCAGCTGTCATTTGGAAAAAGTTAGTTCCAAATGTGAGATGCTCAGTCAACTGGCAGGCTACCAAATACAAGTTCTCTGGCAGACCGTAGACCCTAGCCTTTGGGAAAAACTTTCAGAGGCAGTTCACCAAGCTGCCAATGCATCCTTTGATGACATAGCTATGGAACTCATTGCCACACACTCCCCAGGTGTGGTTAGCATTATGTTGGCCCATCCTGTAAAATGGCACACCAAGGAAAGTCCAGCATCATACCATCAGAGATTATGGTTGGCCTACCGTACTGGCAAAATGCTATCACAGGAACTAGCAGACAGAGACCAAATTGAGTAAAAGTCTCTGTTCATTCAGAACATGATTCCAGTCATGTGTAACAAGGTCAAACCTGCAGTTTTCCCCAGAACTATCAAATCTGAAGATATTCTCACAAGGGCATAGTGTGTCTACCAGCTCTACCTCAGAGACTTGAGTTCTCACTCAAAAGCCAAGGTGGCCACAGTACAATCTGCCAGTGAGCCCACAACCCACTACATAGTTGAGGGCAAGACTGAGGACAAAAAGGCCAAGCCCTCAGATTATAAACAGAACTACAGAATAGGGGAAAACCACAACAAAATTAGGAATAAGCAAAGAAGTTGGAACAACCCCAGTTCCGATCAGAATGATAATCAAGGCAATCAAAATTATTGACAAGCTCCTTCTTATCGTGATGTAGTGGTGAAGAATAATAACCTCCGTATACTCCTTGGGAAGTTCCGATCAGTAGCTGAGGCCATCCAAAGGCAGATCATTGCAGTGCTAGCTCCGGTAACCCAGTTCATACTAGGAAAAGGAGATACAGGAACCTACCAGGATCAGGCCGCACCAGGCCCAAACCCTGAGACCTTGTCCATTGCAGCTACTACCAGTACCCAGACCTCCTTGTATCCTATGCAGGACCTGGAAGAGCCCAGGCAAGATCCAGCCAGCCTAAGTTTTCAGGACCAACCTAAAGACAGCAGAAGAAGTTTGGATTGACCACTACAGGCCCCAGTCCATATTGTGAACAAGCTTATCATTGACACAAATGGACAGCCTTGCACCAAGGCTATTGTCGGGGCCTGCCAAATTGTTGTATTACTAGATACAGGCATGGCTGTGCCTGTACTACACAATGAGGATCCAGCTAATTTCTCTTTGTCCACCAGACTACTGCTCAAGGTGTAGATGGCACTAGACAGTCCACATACCGCTCCATTGTACTTTCCGTGGTGTTGGGTAGCCTCAGCACGAGCCACATATTTGACCTGATGGTATTGTGTCATCACCCCAGTATCCTAGGAATTGATTTCCTGGCACTACACAGCTGTGTAGTAGACTTGGCTGACATGCTACTGATCCAAATCAAAGGACAATACCATACAGTCATGATCCCTGATTCTCACATGTTGCAGCCATCACGGTCAATGACAAGGAATATGACTTCATAGCTGTATTCCAGACACATGAGTTCTTCAGAGAACTGTTGCCCATTCTGCAGAAGCACCTTGATGCCTTTACAACACACAAACATGATTGTGGCAGAATGCAAACCATCATCAAGATTCCAGACCCAGCACATGACAGACAAAGGCAATATCATTTTCCTGCTGAGACCTTACCATCACTCAGAGAAACCATTCAGTCACTCCTTAAGCAAGGTGTGATCAGGCCTTGTGTCTTGACTGCCAATTTCCCCATCTGGCCAGTGAAAAAGCCTAATGCATCTTGGAGACTCACTATTGATTATAGGAGACTTA
Organism: Neoceratodus forsteri; assembly: GCA_016271365.2. Taxonomy (NCBI): domain Eukaryota; kingdom Metazoa; phylum Chordata; order Ceratodontiformes; family Ceratodontidae; genus Neoceratodus; species Neoceratodus forsteri. The sequence goes on from CM057455.1 coordinate 566,010,640, forward strand.
ATCAAGTTACTCCTGGCTGCTCCCCTACAGTAGCCTCAGCACCAGATGTGCTCAAACTGCTAACTCCATATAATAAGTGGTTCAGCATCCTTGACATCTACAATGTATTTTGTTCACTGCCCCTAGCTCATGAAAGCCATTACAAGTTTGCTTCATCTTTGAGGGTCATTAGTACACTTGGACCTGCCTGCCTCAGGGCTTCCGCAACAACCCTTTCCTTTTCCATCTACACATGATGGATGTCTTGCAGGGTTTCTCTGCCCCACAATGCTTTCTGCAGTATGTGGATGACTTACTCCTGGCAACCACCACCAAGGAGCAACATCTTGACCTCCTTGATGAACTACCAACTGTCTTACAGAGAGTAGGCCTCGAGTGCAACCCAGAAAAAGCACAACTTTACCGGAAAAAGGTAATCTTTTTTTGGCCTGCATATCACTGAACAAGGCAGAAGCTCAGCCTGGAAGATGATCCAGGGCCTACAAGATTTGCCACTTCCCACCAGTGTGGCAACACTCAGACATTTCCTGGGAATGGTCAACTATTCCAGGGATTTCATTTGTGAGTTTGTACAAAAGGCCGCTACTCTGTATGAGCCCTGAAAAAGGATGCTCCCTGGACTTTGGGTCCCATTCACACTAATGCTGTCATCCTTCTGAAACAGTCCTTGGCCTCTGCTCCAGCATTAGTCAACCCCAATTCAGCTTTACCCTTTCATCTGGAATCTGCTACATCAGACATAGCCACATTTGCAGTACTCGCCCAAAAGGTGAATGGCACTTTGACACCCAATGCCTATGATTTCCAGATGCTGTCCCCAGTGGAACAAAAGTATTGCTTTTGTGTATGAAACCTTCTTGCTACCTACTGGGCTGTGATGCATTTTCTGTATATCACTGGGTACTCACCTACCATTTTGCATATGAATCACACTCCCACAAACTTTCTGCTGTCAGACAGACTGAAGGATAATTCAATGTCTATTATCAGACTGACTCACTGGTCTCTTCTTCTCCAGGACCATGACATATAGGTCCACTCTGCCAAAATGCCCTCAATTTTAGCCCATGGTCTTTTGTACCAAGGAGGCCCGCATGACTGCTTACTCCAACCTCCTGATTTGCCTGATCCAGGCCCATTCCTTCCTGCTACTCCAAAGTTCCTTGTTGACACTTCACTGTGTCATATTTTTACTGATGGCTCTGCTTCATACTACCAGGGAGAACAGATTGCTGGATTTGGAGTGATTATCAAGCACCCTAATGGTAACACTGTTCATGCTTCTAAACACTGCAGTGTTGCATCTTCTCAATATGCAGAACTGGCAGCTGTGGCATGTGCCCTTGAACTGATACAACATAGTACTGAGGACACCATCATTTTTATAGATTCTAACTGGGTCTGCTGCTCTTTGACTGAATTTCTGCCACTCTGGGAGAAGAACTCCTTTGCATCTTCTCACGGCACCCCTGTGAAATACAAAGCACTCTTTGTATACATTCACAAATTGACTTAACAGTCTAAACACAAACTGTTCATCCACAAGGTAAAGGCCCATTCAAAATCTGACCCATACCATGTTTTCAAGGATTGAGCAGACACTCTTGCCAAAGAGGGTGCTCGGGGGGGGGGGGCACATGAGATATGGCTCACCCTATGGCTTGGGCAGCTGTAGAAACAGCTGCCACAAAGAAGAAAACTGAAGCTTTTGTGCCACTGGACTTGTCCACAGCACAAAATTCTGACCCTCAGCTGAAAGAAATGTTCAGATTCCTAGACAAAGGACCTGAACAAGAACTGTCTACTCACAGCCCTTACAAAAGACATGCAGACAAATTGCATCTGTCCCATGAAACCAAACTGATATGGTATCAGAATCCAAACACAGTTCTAAAGTGTGCACAAGGATGGTGGTGCTCATGGGTATCCTCAGTAACTTGTATGTTACAAAATTGGGCACTCACCAGCAATATGAAGTCAAGTCCAACCACTTATAATATGTAGAAAAGTTTATTTAAAATATAAAGGCAACCCACAAGGGCAAAAACACTTGACATGTTTCAAATAAATACCTGACCCTTTATCAAAAGCTGTTTGGCCCTAAGCATACCAAACATTAAATACAACACATCAACTGCCACTGCCTGTGACATCATAATTATTACATTCAGATTTATTGGTGCCTGTTCATAGCTCTAAAGTGCATATCAAGTAAAATGTAATTGTCACAATTTGTTCTCTAGACCTTTATGGCACCAGGGTGTAATAGAATTACAGGGAACACCCTGAGTGCCTAAAGGAAAAAACAAATGTGTACCAAAAATGACATACATTACTATTAAAATTATTAACTGTAAATAGTTCACATATATTGTACAGATCTATTTTTAAAGCGCATAAATATTTCAACAATGTATATATCACATGTTTAATAGAATGGCATGAACAAAATAACATCGCAACTCAATAACTCAGAAAAACGTTATCTATTATCAAGGTAAGACTTCAAATCAAAACCAGTATTCAGACCTGGTGGTTTAGTTGCCCGAAGTTTGATTATCCAAAATGTTTAACAGTTTGTTTTTGTGTGTTTTTTTTTTCCTTTTTGTTAGCTCAAGTCATGAATGCTTCAATCATCATAATTTCTCAGGAAGACTTAGACACATCATCATAGCCAACTTCCAAAGCCAAATTATAATGTTTAGACCTGAATGTTCAGAGAATTCAAGAAAGGCAACCAAGTTAGACTGTATTTTTTGAGCTCATCCTCTAACAGGTATAAAGCTCTATTTTGCTGTTATCTAACATACGCTGTACCCGTTCCTTTTAGAAGGGAGCCTCTACATCCTTCCAATGTTGTAAAATTACCTTTTTTGCTACTGTTAATCCTATATTACAAAATGTCTTCTGATACCTTGCATAGTCCCTATACCTTATTTGGTATCCAAAAAGGGCAAATTCCAGGTCAAAGGGAACGTTTTATATATATACATATATATATATATATATATATATATATATATATATATATATATCTATATATATATATATATATGTATTCGATTACTACTTTTCCATTTACAGATTATACTGTAAAGCCACTAGAGGGCAACAAGACATTTAAGTTGCAATCCTGTTCCCACTGCTCCCCCCAACACATCTGTCCTATGTCATTCATACCCAAATATTCTGCCTTTTGCCCCTCTCCATAGTGTCCCTTGCAAAGTCTCCCAGTTTATCACTAGGCATACAATGGGGCATCCAAATCAGGATTCAAACCAGGTACCTTTCCTCTAAAAGCAGCAGCCATACCACTGCACCACCGTGTCTGTCACAATGTTAGGTGTCAGCAAGACCCACTCATACCTGCCCATGGTCAAATCTACCACCACTGTACTCCATCACAAAAACCACCAGCACAAACTAATCATACTACTGTTGCTAACCATGTTTACCCTGCTCAGCAACAAACCCCCCAGTTGCCTCTGATATGTACACACCTTTGCTGCTGAGGAGCACCTCACCCCTCATAGCCTCCCTGTCACCCTGTCACTCCCCATAGCCCCCTGCACCCCTTCCCTCTACCCCTTCCCCCATCTCTCTGTGCCTTGAGCCCTCCATATCTGTTCCTCCACCTGGCCATCCCAGCCTCACGCAGCTGCCCATTCCCTGCTCATAACCTTCTAAGCTTGCCAGCCACTGCTACCCAGCAAAACACCACCAATTCATGGCCCTTGTCAGGATCTTCCACCTACTTCTTCTATTATCTGGCAATGTTCACCCCAATCCTGTCCCAGCATCACCCACCCAACTGTGGTCACAGATGGAGCTTTGAATAGCCACTATTAATATCTGAAGCCTGCCTAAAAAAATGGCACCCCTGCAATTCTGGACAGCACAGCACCAACCAGACATTCTGGCTTTAACAGAAACCTGGCTGTCAGCCAAGATTCCAGACTTATTTGTCTCTATTCCTGGCTGCTCTCTTATTAGGCTTGATTGTAACGGCAAGAGAGGCAGTGCCTGCACCTTCTATGTAAATGACTCCCTGCATTACCAAGCCCTGCCTGTGCCCTCTCTAGACCATGGTGCCCAAGCCCTCTCAATAAAACTCTCCCCTGACCCAAACCATGCTCCTCTTACTCTCACTGTCACCTATATCCCACCCCACAGCCAATCCCCTACCTGTAAAGCACTCTCTGACTACCTAGCCAGTCACCCCACAAAATGGAACAAATCCTAGTTGGGGATCTCAACATAAAGTGACTGGCGAGCTCATCAACATATGCCAAAGATACCTTTTCTGCATTAGATATGACACAACTGCTATCCTAGCCTATCAGGACCAACCCCACTAATGGAACCCACATCCCACTAGATATCCTGCTCACTAATCCTCCCCACCATATTACCAACCTGGATGTCCTATCCAACGCCTTAAGCGACCACTCCCCAATCAACATCAGCTGGTCCTGTCAGCTACCTAAACCACCACCAAATGTCACCTTTTGTCATTGACTATGCCTAGGAGGCATAGCCAAACTCAAACAATATCTAATTAACTGGGACTGGTCCCCTATTTCCCAAGCCCAGACCAAGCCAAAAAGTGGTTCCTTGACCACCAGTTGGTCATTAACCTCAAAAACAAAAACAAATCTATGCTTTTCTTGCATCACCAAAAAAAGGCCAAAAAATGCCCCCCCTGCATTCTCCCCAGTAATGCTCACCCTCTCGGGCAAGTGTCATCCTACAAATACCTGGGCATCACCTTCGACTTGGTTCTTACATTCCACACCCACATCAATACCCTGTCCTTGGCCATAAACTCTCAGATTGGCCTTCTCTATCACCACAGAGATTGCCTCCCCCAAAACACTCCCTGATTGGCCATCGACTCCTCTGTCCTGTCCCTAGTGGACTACAGCCTACCTAGCTATGCAGCGGCTGACAATACTGCCCTCACCAGAATTCAGACCTCAATAAACAAGGCCTGCAGGCTCCTAACCAGTTCATCCCTCCACACCCGTACTTGCCTGCTCTATTCCACTTCCAACCTGCTCATCTTGGAGGAGCGCCTATGCTACCAAACCCGCTTACTTGCCAAAATATCCCTGCTAAGACTCTCCCACCCAGGGGTCACTGTGTCCTTGCAGCTTGCATCCCCATCCATTGCTACCCATAGCTCAGTTAAGGGTACCTTTCTGGTGCCCCATACCAAGACCTCCCTAGCCCAAAGGTCCTTCCACTACCGTGCCCCCACATGGTTCAACTCCCTCCCGCTCTCTGTCACTAAGTCTACCAAAATTGGTCCCTTTAAAGTCGCTCTCTGTAACCACCTCTTTGACGCCCGAAGCTGTAGTTGTCCTTAATCAACCTAATGTTGGGGTCCCTCCCCATTTCATGCCATAGCCTTGACAATGTCCACTGGACTGCTCCCCCCTTTCTTTTTTTTTAATACGATTGCTATTTACTGCATGTAACTTTATCTGGTAAACCACTGTTATATTGTGTTCTTTTTGTTATCTGTATTGCACCTGTATGTTACCCTACTGTTGTATCTCACACTGTAATCATGTCTACCCTCCCTGCGATGAGGTGCCTTTGTAAATGAGTCCCTGTCCTTAGCTTGGCAGAAGACACCAGGAGAAAGGACTGCTGTGTGACTGAACTTCTCTACTGGGACTATATTACCCTCCTTCCCTCCACCCAAAGCTAGTTCTATTTTTATAGGCACAGGATTTGACTGACAACAGGAACTTCCTGTTTAGGGGCAGGAAGTGAGTGATCACAGAACCACCAAGGACTCACCATCCTAGAAGGGCAAGAGTAGCTCTATGGCCCCCTCTAGCTGCTGGGGGTCTGCCTCTGAGCAAGTAAGTGGTCTACTGAGACATATAGGATATTCTTGTCTCAGAACAGGACAATCAGGAGCTTAAAGGGCACACAGGCAGAAAGTAAGGAGAGAGAAAAAAAAAGAGGAAAGAGTAAGGATTGCAAACAGTTAAAGGGCCAGAAATAAGACATGATTGGAGTGGTGCAGTGCAGTGGCTGTGGAGCAACAGTCTTCCAGGAGATGTTCTGGAGGATGCGGTGTTGTCCCATCTGAAGGCACTCTCTGGGCTGAGGAGGAGGTTGCTCATCTCAGGCTGAGTTGGCCAGGATTTGTGGGACCTCCTCTTCCATCCAGGGACTACCAGTGCCACTGCCATTGCCTCAGAGGTTGCCAAGAAAGAGGAGTGGTTGGACCACAGTGGGCTCAGGGAGGGTGAGGGTGGTGGAACAGAGGCGCATCCCTCCAGTTGTACCTCTCCACAATTCCTATGCCATTCTGGCAAAGTGTGGATCCTCTATGGAGGCACCCACAGAGGAGACCAAGGAGGATGCTGGGAACCTCCACAAAGGAGACCCACAGGAGGGTGGCAGGGGACCCTGCAGGGGAAGGAAACAACTCCTGGTGGGGGACTCCATTGTTAGGAAGGTAGAACTGGGGGAGGGAGAGGGAGGTAGGTGCCTGCCAGCACACGGCTTGGAGGGACAGGGAGGAATCCTCAGGATTGCCGGAGCAGCTGCACAGGGGAGGGAGCTGGATGTCATTGTCCACCTAGGGACAAATGACCTGGCTAAGAAAGGGATTAGAGAAGTGCAGGAAGAGTTTGTGGAATTGGGGAGGGGCCTTAGTCAAGCAGCATGCACGGTAACCTTCTCGGAGGTGCTACCCATCTATGGCATAGGAGAGGCTAGGGTGTTCTGCACCATGGGATTCAATCAGTGGTTGAAAAACTGGTGTGGAGCTCAGGGATTTGGCTTCATTGGGGACTGGGGGTCCACCTGAAGTGATGCAAGCCTATACTGGCATGATGGGCTGCATCTGTCCAGGAGGGGAACCAGGATCCTAGGTGATAGGTTTAAATGCTTCATTGGCAAGCTTTTAAACTAGCCAAGGGGGGAGGCACTGGAAAGGAGCAGGAAAATCCTAGTCCCCCCAAATAATCATGGTAGTAAGTGCGGCAAACACCAACATAGAGGTGTTGATAGGGAGAAGGGCAGAGGTAAATGGAGAAAGTGACAAAGACAAGAAGGACAGAGATGGGGCAAAAGGGAGTAAGGCCATCAGTAAATGGAGGGTAATGAGTACCAATGCCCATAGTCTGGGCAACAAGCTCCCTGAGCTGATGGCCTTAATGGAAGAGGGATGCCTGGATATCAGTAGCAGTCACAGAAACATGGTACACAGAGAACCATGACTGGGATGTTAACATACCAGGGTACATAACCTACAGGAGAGACAGGCAGGGGAGAAGAGGGAGGTAGCTCTCTATGTAAAGGAAGGGATAAAAGCAACTGAACAAAAGAGTAAACAGGGAGGAGAGGAGGCACTGTGGGTCACCTTGGAGACTGGAAAGGGCACCACAATCCGCACAGGGGTTGTGTACAGACCCCCATGTCAGGGGTAAGAAATGGACAAGGATATGATAGAAGGCATTCTTAGAATGGCAGAGAAAGGGGAGATACTGTTGATGGGAGACCTGAATATGCCAGATGTTAACTGGAGCACATTTGCTGCAGCCACATCCAAGAGCAGGGCCATTCTTGATGCCCTACAGGTGGCAGGCATTAGACAGCTAGTTTCAGAACCCACTCATGAGGGAACAATCTTAGACCTCGTACTCTCAAATGGGGGCAGTGAGAGGATCTCAGATCTAGAAGTGGGTTGCCATCTGGGGACAAGTGACCATCAAACAGTGTGGTTCACGTTAAACTCAGCTACAGAGTCAAGCCATACAAAAGTGAGGGTACTGGACTTTAGGAGGGCTGACTTTGGCAAGATGGAGAGTGCCTCAGAAAAGCACTAGCAAACAGGCTAGAAGGAGGTGTGGAGCAACAATGGGGAATTATCAAAACTGCCATCACAGAGGCAAAAAACCTTTGTGTGAAGCAAATAAACAAATCAAAATGAAAGAAAAAGCCACTATGGTTCTCAAAAGAGGTGGCTGTGAAAGTCAGGAAGAAAAAGATAGCATTCAGGAAGTATAAGGAAACACAGAAGGAGCAGAACAGAGAGCTGTACCAGTTAAGGCAGAAGGAAGCAGGGAGGGAAGTCAGAATAGCAAAGGCCCAAACTGAGGAAAAGATAGCCAACTCAGTTAAGAAGGGGGATAAAACCTTTTATAGGTACATCAGCGGCGTGAGAAAGACAAAGGGAGGGATAGTGAGGCTGAATAGAATGAATGGTGGGTGGGCAGAGGGACAGTGAAAAGCAGGAATACTGAATAAATATTTCTGCTCAGTATTCACAAAAGAGGAGAAGTGCCTAATCCAATTAACAGAAGCACTCTTGATAGGGGGTCGATCCCAGTCCTTTCTACAGAAGAAAGGGTTCTGCAAGAACTCCTAAAACTGAAGGTGGACAAAGCAATGGGTCCTGATGGAATTCACCCAGAATTCTAAAAAATTAAAGGAGGAACTAGTGAAACCACTGGCTACTCTTTTTAATAAATCATGGGAGGATGGTGTGGTACCCGAGGACTGGAGGAAGGCGGATGTGATTCCCCTTCACAAAAGTGGGACCAAGACAGAGGCAGAAAACTACAGACCTGTCAGTCCGACCTCTGTGGTAGGGAAAGTGATGGAGTCACTTCTGAAGGAAAGAATAGTTGAGTACCTAGAGGCCAGTGGAGCACAGGACCCAAGGCAGCATGGGTTCATAGCGAGAAGGTCATGTCAGACAAATCTAATAGATTTCTTTGACTGGGTGACCAAAGTGGTAGACCAGGGAGGGGCTGTGGACATGGCCTACCTAGACTTTAGCAAGGCATTTGACACAGTCCCACACAAAAGATTAATAGTCAAATTAACCAGCCTGGGAGTGGGACCCAGGGTGGTAGCCTGGGTAAAACATTGGCTGGACAACAGGACACAGAAGGTAATCGTAAATGGAGTCCACTCTGAAGAAAGGGGGTTACTAGTGGGGTACTGCAGAGTTCAGTATTGGGTCCAGTCCTTTTTAATGTCTTCATCAGTGACATTGCAGAGGGACTGGAAGGAAAAGTATGCCTTTTTGCAGATGACACAAAGATCTGCAACAGGGTTGATACACAAGGAGGCGTGGAAAGGATGAAAAGGGACTTGGCAAGGTTGGAGGAATGGTCAGAAGTATGGCAGCTAGGATTCAATGCAAAGAAGTGCAAAATAATGCACCTGGGAAACAAGAACCCAGGGGAAGAATACACAATGGGTGGGAGGTAGTAACAACAACAAAAAAGGAAAAGGACCTGGGGGTAATCATATCAGATGACCTTAAGGTTAGCAAGCAATGTGAGAAGGCAGTAGGGAGGGCTGGGGATATACTGGGTTGTATAGGGAGAGGCATCATCAGCAGAAAACAGGAAGTTGTTATCCCTCTGTACAGACAGTTGGTGAGACCCCATCTGGAGTACTGTGTCCAGTTCTGGAGACCCCATCTCCGCAAGGACATAGACAGGATAGAGGCAGTCCAGAGGAGGGCAACTAAAATGGTGCAGGGTCTGCAAGAGAGGCCGTATGAGGAGAGACTAAAGGAGCTTAATATAGATACATAGATACATAGACAGTGTCGGCAGATAAGGGCCTATGGCCCACCCAGTCTGCCCATTTGAGCTTGTAAGTTCAGTTTGTTTTCCTAGAAGTCTGTTGCACCTTACCCCTGACCTCCAGAATTCCTTTATGTCTATCCCATGCATTCTTAAATCCCATGATTGTTTCAGTCCCCACCACTTCCTCTGGCAGGGTGTTCCACTTGTCCACCACCCGTTCTGTGAAGAAATTCCTTCTCATGTTTCCTCTGAATCGTCCTCCCTCCAACCTCATCCCATGCCCTCTAGTCCTGAAACATCTTTTTCGCTTAAAAATAGTGTTTTCCTGCACCCTGTTCCTCCCTGTAAGATACTTGTATGTCTCTATCATATCCTCTCTCTCCCTCCTCTCCTCCAGGGAGTACATGTTCAGTTCCTTCAACCTGTCTTCATAGGACTTGTGATGCAATCCATGCACCATCTTTGTTGCCCTCCTCTGAACCTTCTCTACCCTGTCTATGTCCTTACGTAGGTATGGTCTCCAGAACTGTACACTGTACTCCAGGTGGGGCCTCACTAGTGTATGTATATATATATATATATATATATATATATATATATACATACCCTTGAGGAAAGAAGGGAGAGGGGGGACATGATAGAAACTTTTAAGTACCTCAGTGGAATCAACAAAGTCCAGAGGGTAGCATCTTTCAGAAAAAGAGACTTGCAAGAACAAGGGGACACAATTTAAAGATAGAAGGAGGGTGGTTCAGGGCAATGAGGAAGTATTATTTCACAGAGAGGGTAGTGGATGCATGGAACAGCCTTCCTGAGGAGGTTGTGGGGTCTAAAACTGTGGGAGAATTCAAGAATGCATGGGACAGACATAAGGCAATTCTTGTGGGGGGTAGGAAGAAATAGGCTGTTGGTTAACTAGGATCTGCGGCCTATCCTGTAGGTAGGGAAATGGGCAGACTAGATGGGCCTAGCGGTCCTTATCTGCCGTCAAAGTCTATGTTTCTGTGTTTCTATGACTCAAAGGTTGTAAATCCGACTTTCAAAATAAATAAATAAATAAATAAGATGATGCATTGAACTACTTCACCACCACCTTTAATACCGGCTGTGATGCTTTTGCACCGACCATCAAGAAACGTAGTGCCCCCTGGATCACCCCAGAACTCCTACAACAGTTCAAAATGCATGACAACCTCTGGCATCGTCCCACTGCCTCCAGTTTGCTAAGCGATAGGAAGGCCTATAATGCTGCCCACAATAAGTGTACTTGGGCAATCTTCAAAAGAGATGGAGCACTACAGAATCAGCCTAGCCACCTCCTGGGGTAGCACAAGAAAGTTCTGTGATAACATCAAGGAGTTTAATGGTAAATCTCGCTCCCCCCCCCACAACTTAGTGTTAATGGTACTACCACCACAGACACACTTCACATAGCTAACTGCCTCAACTCCACCTTCTCAAACCTCAGTGCAGTCCTCCCTAGCAACTTTTTCGATCCAATTCATCCTACCCCAATGCCTGAGCTCCTCCACCCCCCCTTCAAACTCAGAGTCATTACCCTTACAGAAGCAAAAGCCTACCTGTCCAAAGCCCTCCTGAGCTCCGATTACTGCAAAGACACCTTCAATATCCTATACCTTGTGCTAGACTCTGTTATCTCCCCACTCACGGACCTTCTAAATCTGTCCCCGCACCTGGGACAGTTCTCAACCTCATGGAAAAAGGCAGTGATAACACCAATATTGAAATGTGGTGACAGCTCCCTCCAAAACAACTACCGTCCCATCTCGATTCTCCCCCCACTCTCTAAAGCCTTTGATAAGATCATGACTAATTAGATAACTGACTACCTCCTCACACACAACTTCTTATGTAGGGATCAGCATGTTTTCAGAGCTGGTCATAGCTCTATGACCACACTCACAGAATTCGCTAACTCCCTGCACTCCACACTTGATAAGGGGCACCTCACAGGGACCATGTTAATAGACCTCTCAAAGGCCTTCAACACAGTTTCTCACACCCTCCTTCTTAACACATTACAACAAATTGGGGTCTCTCATTGTCCACTCTCATGGTTCTCCAGTTATCTTTCATCTAGAACACAATGTGTTAAAATTAATAATACCATATCTGCTATGCTGCCTGTGAGTTCAGGAGTTCCCCAGGGATCTATCCTGGGTCCCCTGCTATTCAGCATCTACCTCAATGCCCTGCCTAAATTCTGCCCTGGCAGCCTTCTCCTCGATGCCGACAACACTGTTCTTTACACTGCACGTCCTGACTCTCTCTCTCTCTCTCTCCAGCGTACCTTACAAAACTCCTTCTCTCAGATTGAACACTGGTTTGCTGAACACAGATTGGTGGTCAACATTAAAAAAACTAAGACAATGCTCTATGCTCACCGTCAAAACAGACCAAAGGATTTCCCCCTGAAAATACTCTCTGACTCTCTCATCCCACTGGAACAGGTCCAAAAGTACAAGTATCTAGGTATTATATTTGACTCTTCCCTCTCATTCCATGAACATGTAAAAATCCTCACCTCCGCCACCAACACCCACATTGGTCTCCTTTACAGACAAAAGACTGCCTGCCACCAGAAGCACTTCACCTAGCCATTACCTCCTTAGTCTTATCGCTGGTGGACTATGGCCTCACAATCTATGCTGCTGCTGACCTTATGCTGTTTCATCAAATCCAAATAGCCATCAATAAGGCCTGCTGGCTCCTCTCTGGTGTTAACAGAAATACACATACCTGCACCCTATAGAAGCTCATCAATATCTTCTCCCTTGAGGAAAGACTATTATACCAGACCTGTCTCTTCACCAAAAAAATCCACCTTGGTTTCACCCCAGTAGGTGTCATTGCTTCTCTTCATGCAGCCACTATCTCAATGTCCACATGGGCCACCCAAAAACTATCTGGAAGGTGCCTAGGGTCAGGACTGTCCTGGCCCAGTGATCCTTCCCCCTTAGAGCTCCCTCCTGGTGCAATGCTCTCCCACTGGCCGTCACATCAATCACCAATCTAGGTCCTTTTAAAGCTGCCTTAAGGGCCCATATCCTCTCCTCTCCTCATGTCAATGTCAGTGTAACCAGTAACCTGTGGATCCTGCACCATGCTGCTAGGCCACGCACCCACCCTTGACCTGGCAGTGGAGAGCCTTCACTATTTCTAGCCTACAGGCTCCTCACCTCCCACAGTTACCATAGAAACATAGACTTTGATAGCAGATTAGGACTGCTTGGTCCACCTAGTCTGCCCATTTCCCTACCTAGAGGATAAGCTGCAGATCCTATTTAACCAACAGCCTATTTCTTCCTACCTCCCACAAAAATTGCTTTATATCTGTCCCATGCATTCTTGAATTCTCCCACAGTTTTAGACCCCACAACCTCCTCAGGAAGGCTGTTCCATGTGTCCACCACCCTCTCTGTGAAAAAGTACTTCCTCACATTGCCCCTGAGCAGTCCCCCCTCTATCTTCAAATTGGGTCCCCTTGTTCTTGCACATCTCTTTTTCTGAAATATGCTACCCTGTTGGACTTTGTTGATTCCACTGAGGGACTTAAACGTTTCTATCATGTCCCCCCTCTCCCTCCTTTCCTCAAGGGTATACATATTAAGCTCCTTTAGTCTCTCCTTATATGGGTTCTCTTGCAGAACCTGCACCATTTTAGTTGCCCTCCTCTGAACTGCCTCCATCCTGTCTATGTCCTTGTGGAGATGGGGTCTCCAGAACTGGATGCAGTACTCTAGATGGGGTCTCACCAACTATCTGTACAGGGGGATAATAACTTCCTATTTTTCTGCTGGTGATGTCTCTCCTTATACATCCCGGTATCTCCCCAGCCCTCCCTACCACCTTCTCACATTGCTTGCCAACCTTAAGGTCATCTGATATGATTACCCTCAGGTCCCTTTCCATTTTTGATGTTGCTACTACCTCCCCCCCATTGTGTAATCTTCCCCTGGGTTTTTGTTTCCCAGATGCATTACTTTGCACTTCTTTTGCATTGAATCCAAGTTGCCATACTTCTGACCATTTCTCCAACCTTGCCAAGGCCTTCTCATCCCTTCCACACCTCCTTGTGTAACAACCCTGTTGCATATCTTTGTGTCATCTGCAAAGAGGCAAAGACCATATAGTTGCACTGCACTATGAATGCATTGTGTTATGTATAAGACAAGGCCTCCCTGAGGAAGGCTTACTACCAACTCATATCATGCATTGCTTTAGCTACTAATTGTATAGGTCTTAATCGCTCATTAGGTAAATATGTCAACAGCTCTGCCCTGTTTTAGCTACCAAATGTATAGGCATTAACCAGTGCTCATTGTACTTATACTCTGTATGATTGCTCACCCACATTTATTCAATGTATGTACTGTATGAATGTCTATGTTTTATTCTGAAGTGGAGCCTTTGGAAATGAGTCTATGACTGGAAGGGTTGTAATTCCAATTTCCTAAATAAATAAATAAATATCCTAATACTGTACTTAGGGTGGACCAAATATGATCCCAATACATTTTTATCTGAGGGCGACATACCATAATATGAAAGAGTTTCTGTAGTCTTCGTACATCTCTGGCAGGTCAGAGGTAGAGAGCTGTCCATTTTATGTAATCTAGCTGAAGTTAGATATGCTCTCTGAAATGTATTAAAAATGAATCTGCAATAATTTGTTATTTTTAATTCCCAAAGTTTCTAAGTTGCTGAATTCTGCCCAATCCGATTCAAAAATTGGGCTGTTGAGTTCTTGTTCCCAGGAAGATCTAAGTGGGGTAAAGGGTCAGGGTAGTCCCTCCAATAATAGTTTATGTATTCTCAGAATCAAGTGTTTATTTGATTGTAACCCTGTAAAAAGATCTTCTAGAGGTAAAGGTTCCAGAAGAAAAGAATTATGATTCTTTTTATAGATAAAGGCCCAGATATTCAAAGGTTCCATACGCGGCAGAGAGTTGCGCGTCGCCAAGTCCTACATTTTCGCCATTCTGCGATATTCAGCAGGGAGGCAGTTGCGCCCACTGAAAACAGGCTGAGCAACAGCGCAATGCAAATGAATGCATGCCTCAACAGGGGGAGGAACCATGCATAAACTGCACAACCCGATATTCAGTCGGGCTGTGCAGGGTTGTCTGCGCAACCCCCAACCTGCGCCTGCAACTTTGAGCCAAAAAAAGGATCAAGTTGAGGGCCCCACCAGGTGAGCTGCTGTATTGCAGGCGCAACACAGCAGCTGCCACCTGTGGCTGTCCTAACTCAGTCCTGTCCCCCCACCAGCCCGATCGCGGGCAGTATGATCAATACACCTCCCCAAACATCTCCCGATGCCCGATCGCGGGCAGTATGTATCAATACACCTCCCCAAACATCTCCAATGCCAGATCGCGGGCAGTATGCATCAATACACCTCCCCAGTGCCCGATCGTGGGCAGAATGTGAAACAACCCCCAGTGCCCGATCAGCGGGCAGAATGTAAAAAGCCCCGACCCGAATATCTCCCTGGTGGTCCAGTGGACCGTAATGCCTGATCGCGGGCAGAATGTCCAGTGACAACCCCCAAACATCTCCCTGGTGTCTAGTGTCCCCCCCACCCACCACGAAGCCCCTCACCCGCTCCCCCGGCGCCGGTGGCGGCAGCATCCACCGCCTGCGCCCGCGCCCGCCGACTGACTGTCGGTAGGGCTGCCGCCCATGGTGCAGAGCTAGAGCCAATGGGCATGCAGCCTCGTCATGACAGTCAGATTTGTGAATGATCATTCACAAATCTGGACTGTCATGTCTGCTATGGGCTGCATGCCCGTGGCTCTGCTCTGCGCACGGCGTGCAACCACATGTCATCGATGAAGCAGCCAGCAGGCAGGTGAGATGCTGCCGCCCGCCCGGCTGCCGAGGCGGGTGGAGGGCTTCGTGGGTGGGTGGGGTGGGGGACACTAGACACCAGGGAGATGTTTGGGGGTTGTCACTGGACATTCTGCCCGGATCGGGCATTACGGTCCACTGGACCACCAGGGAGATATTCGGGTTAGGGGGCTTTTACATTCTGCCCGTGATCGGGCACTGGGGGTGTTTCATCGCTCTGCCTCGCGACCGGGCACTGGGGTGGGAGGTGTATTGATACATAGTGCCCGCGATCGGGCATCGGGAGGTGTTTGGGGGGGTGTTGTCTGCATACATACTGCCTGCGATCAGGCTGCAGGGTGCGTCGGTCCCCGATGGTTGCTGCCTGGCAGGGCAGCCAGGCGCAAGTCCTCGGGGATCGGCACACCTACATGCTAATGGCATGCAAATGGGGCCATAATCACATGCAAATGGCCCCCCCTGTGCCTTGCATGAATTATGGCCCCATTTGCATGTCAGCTTTTGAATATCGGAAATTTGCGCATGACGCAATGGTACTTGTGTCACTGCAAGTTTAATGCTCAACTCTGACAACTTGCGGTGGTGCAAGTTCCACTGCACCATGCACAGTGGCTGTGGCTGGGGGGTGATATTCAAAGGAGTTGCTCAATAGTGCAACTCCTTTGAATATCGCCCCAGCCACACCCCTGCACAACTATTTTGAGCAGCGCAAGGGCTTGCGCCTCAGAATGGCGCAGTTTGAATATCCGGGCCAAAGTTTTTAGCCTGATTGTATTGCCAAAAATGCCTATCAGGTATACCAAACTCAGTTTTAAATTGTTCAAATGATTTAAAAGACTTTAAATGGTAGAAATCCTCTGCAGTGTAAATCCTCTTAGAAAAGTACCATACACTAAATACTTCATCTTTTACAGATTGGGGAATGCACTTATTATTAAATAAAGGTGTCAGCTGGGATATTTTACCCTGTGCATTAAGAATTTTAGAAGTTTGTGCCTAAGCGTATTTAACTGCTATAGTTTTTTTCTAAAATTGCGGCACTTTAGTAATGTGTTGCTGAAGAACTTTTGAGCTTGATTCCCTTAAGGGTTCCTTGTTCTAGACATAGGCCTGCCAGTAAAGGGTTCTCTGCTGGGTGAAACCAAAAATATGCTATTTCTATCTGTGCTGCCAGGTAATATAGTTGAAAATTGGGGCAATTCAGACCACCTTTATTCTGTGTATAATTTTAGGAGAGCTATTCTAGCATGTTTCCCTTGCCACAGGAATTTCCTGACTATTTTCTCAAGATCCAGAAAGAAATCACCCTTTAAGGCAACAGGAATAGCTTCAAACAAGAATAGTAACCTAGGAAGTAAAATCATTTTAAGAAAGCTAATTCTGCCTTTTAATGTAAGAGGGAGATGCTGCCACTTCTCCAAGTCCATTTTTTAATGTATGCAATAGTGGCTCAAAGCTAAGTTGAATAACTCTTAGTGTCAGGAGCCAGCTGTACTCCAAAATATTTAATTTTATTCTTACTTATAGTTAATAAGGTCGGATGAGTTAAATTATTGGGATTACTCAGGTAAAGAAGTTCACTTTATTCCCAGTTGACCTTATAACCAGATAGGACACTGAACTCAGAATATTATTAATAATAGGGCAGACGAGGTTAGGGTTGTTGAGCAATAACAGAACATCATCTGCATATAGCATAATGGTGTTAAAATTATTCTTTACTGCAAGCCCCAATAGGGGCTCTTGAGATCTTATCTTGGTTGCTAAGGGATCTAAAAAAAAGGGCGAAGAGAAGAGGGGAGAAGAGATAGCCCTGTATCATTCCTCTAAATAGTGGAAAGAATATTTAATAAGTGCTGTTCGTCCTTACCCTAGCTTGAGGCTTAGTATAGATTAACTGAACTAGTTCCAAAAAGCTACCCGCTATCCCCAAAACCCTTAAGGATTTCCAACAGGAATGATCATTGCACTCTATCAGTTGCCTTTTCTGCATCAAGTGAAAGGAGAGCAGTATTTGTACCTGAGTATGCCGGGATGAATGTCAAATGCTCATCTTGTATGATGTTGCACACTCCTATTTTCTATAAACCCCATCTGATCTGGTGTATTAATTTATGAATAGCCTTAGTTAACCTGGCTGTTAATATTTTTGTATAGATTTCATAATCACAGTTTAAAAGTGATATGGGACTGTATGACCCACAATGTTCTAATGGTTTGTCTTTCTAAAGTATCAAAATAGTATCAGCCTGGTTACAGATTGTGGGAGTTTATTTTCTACTTGAATACTTTTGTATTGTTCCTGCAGCCTGGGAGCCAGGGTAGAGGATAGGTTCTTATAAACCTCAGATGGTAGTCCATCAGGACCCGGGCCTTTTCTGTTAGGCAGGTTTTTTATACTGGAAGTAATTTCTTCCAAAGTGATTTCTTTGTTTAAGAACTCCTTATCTTGTTCTAATATTTTTGGTAAACCCAATCTAACCATATAATCAGCTATCTGTGTACTTGATGTCCACAATTCTGGGACATATAAATTTTCATAGAATTTTTTAAAAGTGAGATTAGTTTCATCTTCAGATGTCACCAAATCCCAATTACCCCCTTAATAGCATGTATTGAGCTTTTTTTGGACTCACAGTGCAGCTGATAAGCCAAAGTTTTCCCCTGAAGGTCGCCAGAATTATAATATTTTGAATTTGCCCTATATATTTCTCTAGTGGACTGTTCTTGTAAAATTTTTTCCACTTTATCTCTGGCTAATAAAACTTTCATTTCTGCTTGTTCTGTGGTTGTATTAGCGTGTTCTTCCTGAGCTATGGAAAGTTCCCTATCTAAGTTTTATAAGTCTAGTCCCAGTTTCTTCTTCCTGATGCCCACCTGAGCAGAAATCCAACCACACATATATGTTTTCATAGCTTCCCACATGGTTAGGATGCTTTGTCCCTGGTCTGTATTGTTTTTCCAAAACCAATCAATCTCCTCCCTCATTCCTTCTTTAAAGCCTGGGCAGTACCAAAGTGAATTATACATAGTCCATTTGTTATACTGTAAGGGGCAGTGTTGAGCAATACTAAGTTTTAACAATATTGGGGCATGGTCAGATACTCTGATAGGTTCATACATAATTTATGTATACACTGTTACGGTACTCACCTACACACCACCAATAAAGAGACCAAATGCATAAGCTTATGCAAAAAGTGTCATCTTTGAAAAAGCCCATGACTGGGTGAAACATAAGAAGAAGCTTTGTGCTATGTCCATGCTGTTCATTAAGCTGCTGCTGCTTCAGTAAAGGCAACACTTTGTGCATAAGCTTATGCATTTGGTCTCTTTATTGATGGTGTATAGGTGAGTGCCATGACTGTGTATACATATAGTGCTTCCTTGCCACAGAGCACCCCATACCCTGGTGTGGCTCTTTCTGTGCAGATTCATATATAACTTGTGCAATCTCCTTAAGAATACATTGGGATACCCAAAAAAAAATGTATCCTTGAGTATGTGTTGTGAACCCTGGAAAAGTGGGAGTATTTCTTTAGATTAGGGAATAGATGTCTAAAGGGATCTGATAATTAAAAGTCCCTAATGAATTGTTTTAATAATGCTACTGTGTATTCTTTTTTCTTTCTGGTACAGGAGGAGCTCTGTCTAGATGGTGCTGAGTTAGATTATAGTCACCTTCAATAAGAAGAGGTGAATTAAATGGTGCTAGTTCCAATATGAATTCTGTAAAAAAAACATTAAATCTTCAGAATTGGGATCATCTATTGAAACCAATGTGAGAAATTTACCTGAAAAATAATTTCTGCTATACCATATCTCTCTGCTTGATCCACCACCAATTTGCTAAGCTTATAGTCCAGATGTTTTTCAATGTAGATAGCAGTCCCCTAGGCTTGATTTGAGAATATAGTATAATAATCTGTTGCACTTAAAAGGTTCCCAAACAAGATTGCATCCTTATTATTAAAATGAGTTTCTTGTAATGATAATCAATTTTCCTTTTTTAGCTATTCTAATCACCCTTCTGATTTTAACCTTATCTTTACACCCATTTAGATTCCAAGAGAGAACATTTATATCAATCATGATGACTTATACTTGCCCCTTTTCTGTAACCCTTCACTCTATGTTTTTTCTTTAAAAAGACCTGCCAGATAAACCTAAGACAGAGAAAAAGGTCAATGAGATATTGTTGTTTTGTAAGGCATAGATTAAATCCTCTTAGACAATCGTGTTTTTTAAACTTACATTTTTTTCTGAATGAATGAAGTGAAAAGCTGAGGAACCCATGTTTTTTTGTTTTATTTAGACCTATTTTATTCTTTTTTAAAGGACTAAAAAGAAAACAACCCCCCTTCAAATAGTAAGACAAAAGTTAGCAGCCATCTTTGCAACTTCATACACGGTCCCTCCATAAAGCTGCTTTGACTTAAACTATTTTGGCATCCTAAAAATGAACAGACTGCCTTTACCCTCCCTCCTAAAGAGGTTGCTGAACCTCTGCTGGACATGTAGTTCTAAGGGATGGAGAAAATCGCCTAGGCTACACTGATCAAGTATCCACTCATCACCCTCCCATTCTCTCGTCCCTCACCCTGAGTGAAACTAGGCAAAAGGAATCCTATAAATCAAAGAGAGACTTCCACAGGTGCCCCCAAACCCTATAGTCTAGTGATCTTATAATACATACCTCACCACCATCCTATTACTACACTTTTCCCAAAAAGAGATACCCTCATAGTACTTCTGATTCTCCATATCCTATATTAGCCCAGATTTAGGTCTAATAGTGACCATTACACTATTGCACTATGTATCAAAAGCAGTAGAGGTGGATGAATGAGCCCTAGCTTCATGAGAGTCTACTGTGTACTTGGAATGCTTAGCCAAAGCTTCTTCTACTTCCAGGGGAGAGTGGAAGAACTTGCCATCCAGATTTACTCTAAGCCAGGCTGGATATAGTAGCATAAAAAGAATACCTTCTTTTCTATGTTTGTCCCTGATAGTGTCAAAGCTTTTACATTTTTCTAGAACTGTAGAGGGGATATCAGGGTAGATCTGTAACTTTAAACCTTTATGGTGTATCCCCCTCTCTATGCATGCTTTTGATAAGATTTTTTCTTTATATTGATAATGGGCAGTTTTTACGTACATGAGTCTGGGTCTGGCCGCGTTGCCTCTCAGGCCGAAGGCTCTATGAGCCCTATTGAGCTCTATCTTCTGTTGTGGATAGGTAAGGCCCAAGACACTTGTTAAAAGTTGCTCACAGTAGCTAAGAGGGTCCAAGCCCTCAATACCTTCAGGAAGGCCTCTAATCTTGAAATTCACCCTTCTGGATTCTAGGTCCTCAATTTTAAGCTTGAGTAGTTCAAGCTCTTTATTACTGTTTTCAATGTTCTTTGACATTCTGGGAATAACATCTTCAATTTTACCCACTCACTCTTTGCATTCTGTAGTGCGCAGAGCTAAGCTTTGAAACTTTTCAACTACCTCTGATAGCTTTGAAGTGAGGGTAGAAACAACAAGATTTAAGTAGCATCTGCTTTTTTTTCCTTATCCACCCCACTAGTTCCCACACTTTCCTCATCCTTATCTTCTTTTTTTGTATCCCTTGTTTTAACAGAGGAAGCCATGGCATCATCTTTGGGGTTTTCCCTCTTTGTTTATTGGAAGATATTATAGAGGCAGACCAGGGAATCTATGATAGCAATAGTGGGGTGAGAGGTAGCAATATTTAAGGCTCTGGGTTTTTAAAGGTGCTGCTTTTTTATATTTGACCCAACAGAATTAGTGTGCTTTCTTTTTTGTGCACTAGGCAGACAAATTACCTGGGGTTCCTGCAGGGACCCTGACTCTAAATTTGATATGCCCTGTATCCAAGTTATTTGAATTAGGACCCTCAAATAAAAAAAGCCCTTGACTCAGTGTTCCCAGGCCAAGGGTTTTCCTCTTTCAAGTTGTGGAGTAAAGGCAGTTGGTCATTCAAATGGTGGTTCCTCCCTAGCTGCTTTGCAGTCTGCTGGTTTCTTATCCTGTAGTCATTCAGGGCTAGATGAGGAGGAATACTGTAAGGTGCAGTCTTGAAACAAGCTTGTAACCTCTGCGACCCAGCGATAACGCTCGGACATAACCTGCTAAGAATAAAATGGAGGATTGCATGTATGTTTCCTTTTTCTTTTTGCTTTTCATGATGGGTGTTCACCATTATGCTTTCAACCAGCATGTTACAGCTGAAACAGGAGAATGACTGCTGGAATGCCTGGGGGGAAGGGGGCAAGGAGAGACAAAGGACGATTAATGAGTCCACTCACAAAAATATGAGCTTTTCTTCTGGAAAAACAAATAACATTTGGACATGTTTAAGTTATTAAGCAAACCTGATCCCATCCAGTGGTGCTGGCATTCTCCAATGTGCAGCTCATGCAGTAAGAATGCCCTGACATGTGCAGAGCATCATCCTCAGTGCTCTGGTACTAAAAAAAAAAGTTTCACGTTTAAGTAATATATTGTTGAAATTGCCCCCCTAGAATTTCTGCTTACTTTGACTATTACAGTGAAAAGCAGTTTGTGTTCATCCTTATTTCCTGCTCAGTCCTGCAGTCTACCAAGTCAGACTCATCCAGCAGAACAAACCCCACCGAGAAGTGGCTGCATGCTAATCAGCTCAAGTTGTATAAAGGAGAATAATTACTTTTCCTAACCCATTGGGAGGGATAGTACCTACTGACATTTTTCTTTCTTCCATACAAGTATACCAGCAAGATGCTATCTTGCTGCTGTTCATCATTGCAGGAATCTTCCCAGATGTCTACTCACAGGATGCAGCACATGCCACATGCATCAAGCTACTCTGTCAGCATCTTGACCCACCTGCACCTCCCCACCTTGCTCTACATCCACCCTGAAACCTTTACCATGTAATGTACCCAATGTACCTTCTGACACCGCCATCCCTGAAGAAGTCAGCACTGATGTTCCCAACAAATTGATCACTGTTCAGGAAGGCACGGGCACTTACCTGACAGCCATAGTTGTGGCACCTGACAAATCTTCCCTCCAAATTGAATGGCAAACTGACAATAATGGACAGACACCCCCCATTGCTCACCTTTACAAAGGCACTTTCCAAGGCTGGCCCAATACTAGAATTGTCCCAAATGGTATCCTGTCCATTTGCCAAGCTAATTAGAGGCATTCTGTTTTATTTAATCTTACTGCTTTGATTGATCCTACCTTTTGTGATAAATATCCAGAAGACTCTGCAAGAGACTTTTGCATTCACAATTATATGGCTACAGCAGCTATGTTTCTGTCTGTAGTACCCCCTACTGAAGCATAACTTACTGATTGTCATTCACAGGAACCTGGTCCACCCAGTGCTCCTACCACCACCTCCCTTCCAGGGACACTTGTGAATAATGTGCAATTTATGCATGTTACAGTAATTGTTAATCTCACCTATTGAAATATGGCTGAATTTGGTATGTGTTTTAAAACTAACACTTCTAAGTTCTTCAGCATTATGTTATTAGATAGTCTTGCTGCATACCAGACATGTACACATGGTCCCTTGGCTGGTCCACATACCATTGAACACTTAGGTGTATTCAGATCTAGACCTCATCCTGTCAACAAGAAAATGTCCACATCATGCAGGAGGCATGCCACTGGTGATATCACTGGTGCAATTAACACCATATCCAGATTCTTCAGATCTGGCATGTCCATCTGTAACAGGGCAGACATTACTGCCATCAAGAACCAAACAGTTAAATTCCAGACTGGCATGAAGAATGATGTTTAGATGCTTAGTCAGGAAGAGTGTTACACTGTTTATAACATGCATGACATTGCTAAGAGTTTTAATGGCACTAAGAATAAAATTTATGAACTTGTTCTCCAGAATAACAAGGAGGCAGACACGCACTATATTGCCAGGGAACGTTTATGCTCTGCTTATGGCTCTTATGTCATAACCACTGTCAATAACCTTTTGTGGGATTTCAAATCTGGACATATTCCAGATATTATCCATGACAGACCCCTTGCTTAATGGTATTGTTCACTTTGTAGGTCCACTGCTTGTATCACAATGTGTATGTCTAGATCTATTATGATACCCATGTCTACTAGCACAAATCTAGGGTATGTCACATGCCATTCCAACAGGGGACCATGTTACACTGCCACCCACTGCACCACATGGGATACTCTGTTCATAACATTTACTGTATCCTTACCACACTTTGATCCAGAGACTGCTATTTTTGATAGACTTGCCTCTATTCATTCCATTGTGCATCTCAACAAGGACATCTAGCATGAGAGGATCATCCTTCCACCTCTTTTGCACTTTCATCCCACCCTGGAAGCCTGGGTGGTGCCTCATACTGACTGTTGTGCCAAAAAGGATACCAGCACTTATGTCGCTGTGATGTATTCAACGTCATCAAGCCAGTTTGTTGATACTCAATGGACAACATTGACTGGTCTTTCACTTTGAACTTGGACGTTAATTCCAATGAAACTGATACACCCAGGGCAACATCATCTTCATCTTCAACTGCTTCATCACCAGGGGGCCACACTGGATGCTTTTACCAGAACTATGCAGAAGAGGTTCATCACTTCACTACATGACTCAGGAATCAGTCTTTCACCTGCCCAGTGTGTCTGCATAAATGGAGGGTTCCTACTGTGAAAATGTAATATAATTCTGATAGACAGTACTGCTTGGTCATGTCGGAACAAAGGCTTATAATATAACTTTTTATAATGATGCACTTGGATTCACCTTGGACCTTACCCAAAAATTATTTCATAAATTACCCAAAATAATGAATATTCACATGTGATATTATCCTATGCTCTCCAGATTCAAGTATAATGGTAAATGACACTATGTACCACACGTATAAGTATATGAAAAAAAGTATATTTTATTTATACCTATACAATGGTTCTAAATATTCCTCATTAGCATACATATCAAGCCTAATCTTGTAAACATCAACAAAAATGTTTCAGATAATCCAGCAACTAATAAACAAATTCTAGCAAATAAACAATGTAAAAAATAAGCAATACTTAGCATAATAAATGTTAACAGTTATACTACTTTTATCATACTTAGTATTTAACATAACCTTCTTGCAGAACAGCATGTACTTATCAGATCAATATCTCAGATTATTTCTGTATAAAACTTGTTTTAAAACTTCATTACATGTAAAATGTATTTTCTGTGAGAACTGGCAACAACTCATTACATCAGTGATTTGTACTGCTTTTGTAAAACTCAGTTTAATTTTTCAAACCATGCAATATTCTTTACTTCAATTTAATTTAAAACATTTAAGCTATATACCCAGATTCTGTAATTAAAAGTAGATTCCCTCTTATTTTCCCAGATAAGCCAATTTAAATTACCAAGACTATTAATTAAATTAGTAAAAGTAATTAAAAAGGAATACTTATATTTCTGGTTGTAGAAGTGGTTCTTCTCTTCTCCACTTAGAACTCTCTCTGAGTCTGGCTTTTGTTGTAAAGGTTTCTTTGTCAGATAACTTCTACCCTGGAATTTCTTTTAGCGTGGATACAGTCTGCAAGTTAAACTTTTGCTAAAAATCAGTTCTTGGATTTGTAGAACAGCTTCAATCTGCACAGTCCATAGCAATACTGGATTCAAAGAACTTTCTTGTGAACAGCAAATTGTTTTAACAACTGGAGCTTATTGACCCTTTCATGTTGTGCATCTGCTTTTAAAACCTTGGGACAATAGACCTCTTTTTGCTCAACAAGCTGTGTAGCCTGTGTGAGTCGTAAAAGTAAGTCTGTCTGGTTTTCAGCAGGCAAAATTACTTGTCAAAATGCTCAGCAAATAACACAAACCTTGCTTCATACACAATAAAAATGTCCTTGCACTTCTTTCTTGCCTCTGGATATCTTCAGCAGCACTGAGCTCTGGCTCAACATAGGCTGATCCTTGCATTTCAAACAGGCGTGGCCCAAAGTTCTTTGGCATAGCATCAATATAAAGCCATTAAAACTCTTAGTTAACCGAACATAGGTCTTCCTACATCGATAGTTAGCTCAGATATAAGGAGTGGCCAGCAGTGTTTACTAATATAAAAACTTCTCTGGTGATGTCATCATCAGATTTTGATTGGTTTGAGTCACTAGAAAGGTAGGGCATCTTAGAAGATAAATGGTGACATACAGACATGCCTCTTTAAGACAGCCCCTTCTCCTCAAATCTATTTTTGGGTCAAAACTGTTTTTTTAAATAAAAGTCTAATTTAATGCAATTTGAACATTAAGCTTGCACATTCAAGTGTTTTACATTAAGCCAAACATTTTTGAAAAAGTCTGATATATGTAGTATGGATACTTTTTAAACTACACTGTTAAGGTTATAACTTCATAATTTTTTTTTTTATCATATAATGTTTTTTATTGAGTTTCTTTTTTGTTAACATACATACTACAATTCACAGTACCATGATGAGTATAAAATTACAATCCTGTCAAATCCACAATGCATTAATATACAAGCAGTAAGCAAAAACTCTATAGGTCTGTGAAAGATTCTCTAACTGCTTATTGATACATAAAATGCAAATCATAAGTATACATTTTGCACCTCTTACCACACTTAACAAAGAAGGTCAATGCTTTCACCCCAACCTTAGAACATCCCCATGTCAGCATAGCTAGGCCCAGGGGAGAAGGGGAGATCTCAAAATCCCTTGGAAATTCAGGGGAGTTCCTGGCTGGGTTGGAATTTTCAAAAAGTCAGACTGAAGATAAGGTCCCCATTTGGCATAATATGGACACATGTTTGATCCTTGCAACAAAGAGAGCCATTTGAACTGAGAAAGGTGTGTGATAGCCACATGCCACACAAGTCTGCTAGGTGTTATGGGTTGTCTCCAGTGCATGAGTAGGAGGTGTTTGGCTTCTAGTGTGACGGAGAGAACCCAATACTGCAAGGGTTTAGGGAGAGCTACCAATTGGCTTGCATCCCCTAAAAGCACCAGAGGGGTGGACAGGGTGATCATAACCTTCAATACCTTAGAGAGGTCTTTAGCCACCATAGCCAAAAAGAGAGCAAGAGAAGGGCATGACCAAAGTATATGTTCGATGTGGGCATTTGGTTGTGCACATCGCCAACAAAGGCTGAGGTTGAGCAAACCAGTCCTATGCAATAGCTCTGGAGTGCGATACCAAAACAACAGTATTTTTTGTTGTATAAAGCGACTATTAGGGTCCCTGTAGGAATAATGGATGCTTTTACAGTAGGACAGCTATTGCTTTTCCAAAACTGATTCCCCAGTAGTTTTTCCCACTGAGCCCTACAGTTTTGTGTGGGATCAGGTTGAGAGTACCTCCAGGTGCTATAAAAGTGACCTATAAGGCCTTTCCGAGTCTCCAACACCTGATGGTCAGTAAACCACTGCAATTGCTTGTAATCTGTATTTTTAGTGAGGAGGGGAGTTAGGGCACTGCAGATCTGTAGGTAACACCAAAAATCTTTGTTTGGCAGAAAATATTTACTCCTCAGTTGCTCAAATGACAGTAGCTGTTGAGTTCCGGGAACAACTAAATCTTGGACTATCTGAATACCTTGTTGCTGCCAACTCTACCAACAGACTCCCTTCCCCTCAATCTGGATTAGTTTGTTATGCCAGATGGGGCAAATAGTATCAGCGGGTGCCCTGCCATCTTGGGTATATGAGATATGGAGAATAATAACTTCCAAGCTCGGGTGGTATGGGCGATTATAGGGGAGAGTTGTTGGTCGATCCTTGAGTGAGGTGTTAAGAGATAATAAAATGTGTGAGGACATGCCAAATCAGTTTCTAGGTGAACCCAATGGTGGGTTGCTAGGGTGCTTGGCACAAACCACCTGGTGGCCTGGGTCACCAGACATGCTAGGTGGTAGCCATAAAACCAAGGCACACCGACTCTACCTCTGGCCCAGTGAACTCTAACCTTGTGCCTGCTCCACCTTGGTGGTTTATAGTCCCAGATGATGTTGAATACTAACTTATCCAAGAGCTGAAAAAGTTCACTTGGGAGAGACAGTTTGAGTTTGTGCCATCGTTCTGCTTCTATGGCTTATTGAGTACACAGGGGAGAGAAGTTAACTGTTTCCAGGGCTGTCTATTTAAAGGGGATTTGGACCCCGAGGTAACTGAAACTGTGTTCTGCCCAAGTGATATTTGTGTCTTGTATACAGTCCTTCGTACACAATGAGTTGAGAGGGGCCAGAGTTGTCTTTTTCTGGTTTATCTGGAGACCTGAGAGTATGGCATATTCTTCCAGAAGCAGAAATATCTCAGGTGTTGCTTGTCGAGGATTATGCAAAGTCAGAAGGAGGTCGTCCGCATATGTCATGGCAACATATGTGTGCCCTTTGCTCTCAATGCCTTGTATCCGAGGGTCTGAAATAATAACCCATATCAGTGGGTCCAAAGCAATGAGAAACAAAAGGGGAGAGAGTGGACACCCCTGCCTGGTACCTCTATGGAGGGAGAAGAGGGAGAGACATCACTATTTGTGAGGATACATGCCATCAGGGATGCATGCAAAGTGGGTACCCACTGCTTAAAATATAGCCTAAACTTGAACAGGTTTATGGTTACATGCAGAAAGACCCATTCCAAAGAATCAAAAGCCTTGGCAAAATCAATGGCCAAAGCAGCCGCAGGGTGGGGGGCTTTGGAGGCTAGCCATTTAAGGCCAAGCAGAAGGCGTGTATTATCCATCCCTGTTTTCCCTTTGAGGAAACCAGCTTGCACAGAGTGAATGATAGCGGGGAGGACCAAACTCAACCTAGTGATGAGCACTTTCGCCATGATTTTAATATCAACCGACAGAAGGGATATTGGCCGAAAGTGCGCACAGTCCAATGGATCGGACAACTTCTTTGGAAGGAGAGTGATGATAGCATCTCTCATGGTCAGTGGGAGGACATGCTTTTTATGTGAGTCAAGGAGGGCTGATAGGAGTGGAGGGAAGCTGTCTGAACTGAGCACCTGGTACAGCCCCACTGACATACCATCTGGGATGGGAGCTTTCCCTCGAGCCATATTAACAATCGTGAGTTTTAATTCATCGCAGAACACAGGTGCTTCCAACATGGTGACTTGATTGGGAGATAGGGTGGGGAGTTGTACTCAATGACAAAAACCTGATAGCCCACTCTTCCTGTAGTTCCGCCAAGGATTGCCTCGCTTTAGGTGTGGCATGCAGGATGGGTGATGACTTATCCAGGAAAATGTCCTGCACCAGATTGAAATCCCCTCCCAGTATGATGGGAAGGGGGGGCCCATCCATTTGGAATTCTGAGATTGCTTGACTCACTGCTGGAAAAAATCTGTGTGGTCATTGTTGGGGGCACAGAGACTGCCCAAGATCAAAG
Organism: Neoceratodus forsteri; assembly: GCA_016271365.2. Taxonomy (NCBI): domain Eukaryota; kingdom Metazoa; phylum Chordata; order Ceratodontiformes; family Ceratodontidae; genus Neoceratodus; species Neoceratodus forsteri. The sequence continues at coordinate 566,039,518 of CM057455.1, forward strand.
CTCCCCCCAGTGAGGATAACCGTAGCACTAACCATCTGCCCTGTGTATCTTCCTTATGCTGTCAATTTTCCAGGTTGAGGAGTACCTCACCAAAATAGCAACCCCTTTGGATTTTGAGGGGGTGGAGCTAGTGCCACTTCACCCACTCAAGATTTCTTTAGCCAGACATTGGATTTGGCTAGGAGGTGTGTTTCTTGAAGTAGTGCCACTTCTGCCCTCAGAGACCTTAGATGCTGCAAAACCTTTGTTCTTTTGATTGGGTGGTTGAGCCCTTTAACATTCCAGGACACCCATCTACGGGTCTGGGATGGGGAAGGGTTCGACCCCATCATTCCTCTCGTATAGTATAAAGGATGTGTACTTACTGTGAAGTGTGGAAGAGGAAGGAGGCTTTTAAGAGTGTCTAACAACTGGTCTTTATACCTTACACTAAACAGTACAGACCAACCCAGGAGTAGAGTAAACAGGAGTTGAAACATTGCCTGAGAAGAATCGAGAATCTTAGTTGTTGAACTTCAAACTGCTGCTATAAGACAAGAGAGAGAGAAAGAACAATCAACTTCACCTAAACTAAGAAAAAATATTATACCAACAAACAACTGGAGGTATTAATAAGCCCTCCAAGTATCCCCGAAATGGACACCAATTATATCTCAGCTATGAGAGTGGAGATCGCTGCACAAGAGGGTTGTAATATCACCCTACAGCTATGCTAGCTTCTACTCTCAGTTTGGGGTTGCAAATAAAGCAAGTGGTCACTCAGAGCTGATAGAGATATTTCTGGCCAGGTGACCATCCATAGTCGGTCATCCCGACTCCGGGGGGGGGTATAAATCCCACCCATATAACGTTTAAGGCAAGCCGAACAGGGTGCCTATATGCAGAGTAGCGGGGGAGGTCCTGTGAGGGGGGGAAGGGGAGGTGGGGACATCCATCCTGCAGTTACTGCACTGTACTCCATAGGGTTGCTTACTACTTAGAATCCAATAGAACTCTGTTAACAGAGCCCCACAGCACCAGATTCATGTAGGCTAGATGTACATGGGGGGATCAGCCTACCCTTTTGTGGGTCAACCAGGAGCATATGGCTGAGGTGGCAAGGAACCCTTAAGATCCATTCAGGGGTGATGAGAATCCATCCCACTTGTGTGAGAGCAACACAGGATGCCACTTGCATAATCCGCTCTGTAAGCAAAAATAAGAAGCAAGGAACAAGGTTAAACTGTTAAGGAAAAACAAACATTAAACAACGCTTATTAGTTGTAAACCATATCAAGTGTTCATGTATTCATGTATTCTATCCTTCGGCTAGCTCAGGAAGGCCCCCAGGGAGTGTGCCAGAGTCGACGACCTTCGCTGCAGCTGCAGTATACGAGAGGAAGCCAGGCTTTGCCAAATTGGAATCTTCTGCCACTTTGAGCAGGGTGGAGTCAGGAAAATCTGCCCAGTCCCCTGTGATCTCAGTTTCCTTTTCCGAACTAGTGGAGAGTTCCAAGTCCTTAGAGTCAAACGTGGTGGGGAGATCCTCCCTCGTAATTTTTGCAGGGGGGGGGACTTTTCTAGGTGAGCTCTGGGGGCTACTTCTTGCTCACTGTCGAGAGTTGGAAAAAGCATCTTCCGACCTTTGTGGTGTGGACATCAGGCTGGGCAGATTCAGTTGCTTGCTGCTTCTCCTGTAAGGGGGATTGCCAGATGGAAGCATAGGTCCTGTTGGTATTGCGCCCCCAGGGATATCTTGACCTGCAGAAAGGTTCCTAGGAGGAGGTGGGGTTGCATTGGGCTCCCAAAGCTTTCTGGGTGTGGTAGTTTGAGAATACAGACCATGCCAAAATCTAGCCAACCATCACTCCAACTCTGCTGGATGATCTACGATGATCTCATGGCCTCCTTTGCTGATGAAAAACCTGGTAAGGTTTTTGAAATGGAAACGAAAGTCATTTTGGTATAGAAATTGCTTGATACGGCCAAAAGCCCTTCTTTTTGCTGCCGTTTCTTGTGCAAAGTCTCTAAAGATTTTAATTGCTGTTCTGCACCATTGCAGCTCTCCAACATCCCTAGCAGCCTTCAGGATCCACTCTTTGGTAGAGTAATGAAGCAGATAAGCCACTTTAGGGCGTGGATTGTCGGACTGTTTGTTTTAGTGAGTGGCCACTCTGTGGGTCCTTTCAACTTCTATGGGGCCTTGCCATCTTTCCCCAGAATAAGCAAGACAGCATGGTTCAAAAATGTATCTATGGCCTGCCCTTCCACCCCCTCTGGCATACCAATGATCCGCAGATTATTGCAGTGATTTCTATTTTCATGGTCCTCTGCTCTACCCCAAAGTGCTGCAAATCACTCTTCCTGCTGTTTAAGTTTGTGCCACATTTGTGACCGCTGGTATTCACTGGCTTCGGCCTTTTGTTCCAGCACATTAACCTTGTCCTGGAGCTGTTTGACTTCAGTGACTGTGCTTGAGATAGATAAACTGAGGCCATCCACCCTGGAGATTAAGGCCTCCAACAGGTGGGTAATATGTTGAAGGTGTTCACCAACAGCCTTAGGCATGTCCCCACTTAAAGAGGCTGCAGTTGGAGCAGTGGTGGGAGTCGAAGAGCTCATTCTTGCCCGTCGGGGGGGAAGCAAGGTTGGGTCCCAAAAAGACATGTTTCTCTGTTAAATATTCAGTCATGCTCGACTAAGAACTCTGATGACCACCACGATGGGTCTGGTAGTGCAGTTGGGGCCCTCATGGCCTACTGGAAGTTGAGGAGAACTCGTAAGCATGGCGCCAGATATTTAAAGCAGGATAGGCCCAAAATCCATTAAAAACACACTCCGCCTGGATGTCACTCGTACATGAAGCCATTTGTTTTTGTCAGGACTCCACGGGATCGCGGTGATCGAGCATAGATAGCCACTATCTAGGCAGGAGCTCTCTTTTTAGGCTGCCATCTTCCCAGTGGCCAGACCACACCCACCATAAATCAAATCAAATCAAATCAAATAATCTTTATTTTTATAGCGCCTTTCAAAACCAAGGTGCTGTACATAAAAATCATATACATAAAGATAAAATTTTAAAACAAAAACATTAAAACAAATCATCTGTAGCTAGGGAAAGCTAAACTAAATAAATAAGTTTTTAACTCCGTTTTGAATCTATCAACAGTTGGGCATTCTCTCAACCAACGAGGCAGAGAATTCCACACGGTTGGCACTGAAAAAGCAAAGGCATGAGATCCCGATGTCTTCAATCGTTCACTGGGAATCTCCAGCAATCCCTCGTTGACGGAACAGAGAGGACAGAAGGGGCAGTAGGGCACTAGGAGATCTTGCAGGTAACTGGGTCCCCAATCATGAAGAGCTTTAAAGGTTAGCAAGCCAACCTTAAAGGTGATCCACCACCAAACAGGCAGCCAGTGCAGTTCGTGGAGCACAGGCGTAATATGACTGGTTCTAGAAGTCCCAGTCAACAGCCTGGCTGCCGCATTCTGCACCAGTTGCAGGCGGTGAATATCAACCCCAGGTAGCCCTAGATAGAGGGAATTGCAGTAATCAAGATGGGTAGTGACAAAGGCATGGACCAGTGTTGGAAGATCATCCAGAGGAACCAGGTGTTTCACCCTGGTGATATTCCTCAGATGGTAAAAAGAAGATTTGCCGACAGCTGACACCTGAGATTTTAGGGTCAAACCATCATCAAAAATAATGCCCAGGTTGCTCACCTGATGGGAGGTAGTGAGCGACATACCACCAAGTAGTAAGCCTGATGGTTGTCCAGCCCCCAAACCTACCCCTGGATGACCTGGATCCACTACCAGCACCTCAGTCTTATCCGGATTCAGTCTCAGCCAGCTGGAACTCATTCAAAGTCTGATCTCAGCAAGGCAGTTAGTTAGCATGGAGAGTGCATCATCTTGTCCGGGCAGAAAGGACAAATACAGCTGAGTATCAACTTCATAATTTTAATAGAACTTCTCAAAACAAAATAATAATTTTACTCTTAATAGTCTAAGCTACAGAATGATACAAGATTTGTAAGAAAAATCCATTCCTAAAGCCCTTAAAACATTACTTTTTGTAGAGACACACAAGATCCTTTGTTCTTTTCTTAAAGACATCAATCAATGTCAAAAAAGTTAATTCACTATAAACTTTTAGATGGTATTTATCTGTATAGCAACAAACTACAAATTTAATATTAATCTTGTTAGACTTCCTAAGATGTGATCTATCACAAGATACTAGATTTGTCTAGTTCTCTAATAAGAAAATGATATTAAATAAATGATATTCATAACTTTTGAATGCTTAATTTTGCAACTGTAAAACTTTGTAAGCTTATTTATCATACTGTTTATTTATTTATTTATACATCAGTTTACAACCTTTGAGCCAGAGGCTCGTTTCCAAAGGTACCTCATCACAAAGAGGACAAAACACAGTACAACATTTAGTTACATCATTGTAGATAACAGCTTTTTACATCAACAGTTTAGGCAGATATATGCAATGTCCAATAACTGTCCAATTTTCATAGCAGCAGTACATTGCATCTTTAAACTATGAATAAAACTTCTTATTTCTATACAGGGTAATGGGACTTTCAAAGTCTAAGACATTTTTTGTTCTTTTTGGTGCTACTAGCCACATGATCTCTTATCTTGATAGTGGCCATGGATACCTAGCTTTGCTAAGGCTTTTTCATACAGATACCTATAAATTTGTCATGCAAGGCTTAGGTATCACAGAGATGGTCCTGGAATGTGGCAGCCCCCCCCCAGAACAACACTGCACTACATGCTTAGCTTGGAAGGTGTCTACTTATATCATGGCTTAAAAACAAAATGGAGTTTCACCTCTATTCCCTTAGACTTCATCTAGCATATGGCAAACTGCAGCTTAGGGAACAGAAATATATATTTTTTAAAAGCATTAAAGCCAGATACCTTGTCTTAAGGTTTAATTAACTAACACTTTTTGTTCTCTCTTAGGAATTTATGCAAACAATACTCTTAACCAGAAATTAGTCCCATATAAAAATCAGATAAAATAATAATTACAATTCATTTTTGAAAATAAAAATAAAATAATTTTTCCATTAAGGGTTTTGTCCCTACAGTCACTAACCATAAATCTTTCCCCTATGGTGTAAAGTCTTGTGATATACAATATCCTAATTTCTGTTTTATTCCTCATCAAACTACAGTTATTGGTCACACTGTGATTACTCCTGTTCCCATCCTGGAACCAGACATTATTAACACAGATCTTCAATATTTGCTTGCTCTTTTTCAGCATTTACCTATTTTTAATGTCCACATAGATCACTTGACATTATCTCTGAAACCACTCTTAGATAGAAAGGATACCCATCTCCTCTACATCAGCAATAACATCTCCCAAGCTGGAGAAGCCCTCAACACCCTTATCCATGATGGTGATTTAAGCACTGCACTTTCCAATACCTGGTTAGAGTTAACTTTTAAAAGTTTTGTGATTATACAACTGTTTTTGATTATATTTTTGATACTAACTCTTTGTTATCTATGGCACACGCTCAAGCAACACCATGGGCAGCTCAATTTCATTTAAAAGGTTCATGCGTCGGGTTTGTAAATGATGGAGATTTATCCCACTACTTTCCCAAACTGTTGTTGTCTTTTCAGTAAGGCAACAGGGGGAGAATGTTACACATGGTCCCCACACCCTTATTGGATACCCACTGTGCACCGCTGACAATATATATTATATATGCTATGCACGATTATTACTAATGTATAGGGTGTTTGTACTCACCGTACAAGAGTAACTTGCCAGGGACGTATTTGTGATTACCAATATATTCACTGCTAGAAATTCATTGCAAGTATTATGCTGAGAATACATTTATATACTCTCTGTTTATTCTTCTGAGAAGTCATTGTATAGACAAAACTGACATTATGCGGCTTTATGTAACACCTCATCTACTGTATATATGTATTCTGTATGAGTTCTTTGTTTCCATTTTTAGCTGATTTTGCACATTTTGTGTATCGCTAGACAATACTGTGGAGCCACCTAACTTTTGGCCAGCAGGGCTTGTTTTGTATATCTAACATATTGTGAACATAATAGTTACTATGGCAATTATCGAAGTATATAAGTCACCACATTATGTATCCTCTCAGAGACTTCTTTATCTACTGAGGTATAAGGAAACTCTTGGCTCCCAGTGTCTACTGGTAAGACCTGCTTTTAGGGCAAATGTCTGACTTTGTGCAATAAACAAGTTTATTTCAGAATATGCCGCTCGTCTGCTGTTTCTCTTGCTGATTTACTACCACCAAGAATCTGAGCAGGGCTGTACACCCTGACATCACCTAGGGGTTAAAAAGCAGCTATGACCTTTTTTTAAATGTGTTCTTGCCCATACAAAACATAAGCAGAAAATATATTTTAAAATGTATTTTGTACTTTTTTTTATTTTTAAGGAAAGTGAGCCATTGTATGACAGCAACAATGCACTCCAGGGTGTGTGTAATGCTGGGGTAATGTCACTTCTCGAGTGTTGGATGCCCTCAGCCTGCGGCCTTGTGCCCAACCACCCGAGGCATGACGTTATCCGAGCACAACACACCCTTTCATGCATTATTGCTTAGTTTAAACAACAGACCATTGTATATTTGATTTAACATTAGTTTACTATTTATACCTTTTAAATGTGCTGTTCATATGAAGATATAACTACTGTATTTAAGTTTATTTTTTGACTGCTGGATTCAGTGCTTCACTTGGGCTTTATGATGTAATCAACACTGCTAAAGCTGCACTCTTATTGGTGCAGTGTGCATTGTGATATACCCTACTTTGCAAGATAATACTATCTTGCTACAGTGGGTCAAGATAAACGTTTTTATCTTCTTATTTATCAGCACACGAGTATTGTATAATTATGGAATACACAATGACCAGACTCAGAATATGCCATTTATCATCATGAGTGAGGAGGCAGGACCATAACTCATGAGTGGCAAGGCCAAGACTGAGTTACAAAAGTTCTGCCCCCCTCACAAGTGATGATAAATGTTATATTCTGAATAGGCCATTGGCTGTCCAATTTATTACAATGCATTAAAACTGTAGAGCTTTTGGAGTAGTTCTTTTAATGAACAATAAACTGTTTTGGTTTGATTTCACTGCTCTATTTTGAGTGCAGCAGAGGTCATTGTGATGTCATCAGGCATTGTTCATGCTGCTCTTCCATTGGTTAAGAGCTCCTTTGTGATCAACCTCAAGTGATGATAATGGTGATAACCCACCTAGAGTGATGATAAATGATTTATCATAATTTTAGGTTTTCAGGCCATAGAAATAAATCATTTATCAGTATGGTTTCATTCTCACCTGCAATGTATAAATATACTGTAGACAGATATATTATAGGGATGTGATCTTGCCCCTATGCTTAGGGTTGAGTAGCCTGTTCAATGATAAACCTCTAAATGTGCACATTAATAGCTTTGGTACTGTTTCATGAAATCAGCTGACATTTTGCATGTGTTGTCTAGTAGGCAAGGTCCTGATCTGTGGAAAGTTTTGTGATGGCAGCTTGTGCAGTTTCTGAGATCTGCACGTCATATTCTGAAAATGTCAATTTTTTTTCCCTTACCATGCTTTTTTTTGGCTCTCATCTACAACCTATATGGACTGGAATTTTGTCCCCAAACATTCAGGGAACATGTGGGATGCCCTAAGGTAGTGCCTGTGGAAGGTCTGATGAAAAAGTATTAAATGGTTACAGAGTTATGAGGCTTTAAAGTTGTATTTTTCTGATTCTGAGCATGGACAGTAAGGTTTTTGATTTAACATTCTGGCGTGAAATGAAAAGTTTGATGTCACAGGATCCTTATATTGGTTTCTCACCACTTGTTTCTTACTGCACAAAGCATTTTTATGTGCCAAGAGACCACCATCTTGTTGCTTTTCTCCTTGTACTAACAAGTATGGAAAATATATAAAAAGCTGTCATTTAAAGAAACAACACCAGAACCTAGCTAAATGGACCAGTTTAGCGAGATTCTGATGTTTCTTCTTTTTAAAATAAGGGCCAGAAACATGTTTTCTGGGCACCCAAAATCCCAAGTGTCCAGCTTAGCGAGAGGAGCCATTCCCCATGTTCTATGTATGAAAACAGCAGGAATTTCTTCAGTTCTGTAGCCACAGCTGGAACTCGTGTTGCAGGCTGTAGTGGGAATAGTCAGCCACCATTTTCATGGTGTCTAGTGGCACCCCCCACCTTCTGATCAATGTTCCCATAATGAGTTTGTATTTCCCTGGTGTCTAGTGGAACCCCCCACCCTCTAATCACCATCCCCAAAATGAGATTAGAATTTCCTGGTGTTTAGTGGCACCCCCACCCTCCAATCACCATCCCTGTAATGAGTCTGTGCTTCACTGGTTTCTAGTGGCACCCCCCCTTCAATTTTTGTCCCTGTAATGAGTTTAGATTTCCTGGTGTCTAGTTGCATCCCCACCCTCCAATCACTGTTCTCATAATCTGAAATAAAGAAAAGAGAGCCTTGATTTTTTTTTAAACCTGCAAAAAAAAAGTTCCCTCACTGATCTGACCCACCCCACCCCAACTTCCCACTAAGCACCCCCCTACACACACACACCCCACACACACATCTTTACTCACCTGAACAGGTCCCAGGGTAAAGATTCACTCTTCCATCAAAGACACATCTTGCTGCTGGAACCACCAACTGCGATATGAGAAACTAAGGTAGGTGTGGTTCAATGTATTTCAATGGGGTTTTGAACTTCAATGCATAACTTTGTCATTTTTGCATATTTGGACCGTACATTTTCCACATAATCTTTTTGGAACACAGGTGGTGGAATTATGCAAGTGAAGACCAAAAGGCAATTTCGTGGTCATTGGTGAAATCACCTTTTTTTTTGTTAGTTGTTTAACCAAGACTGGCACACTAAGCTGAAAGCTTTTTCACAGGTGCAACCCGGGAGCCCAGGGAAGTTAAGTGACTTGCTCAGGGACACACAGTCTGGAAGTGGAAGCTGTGGTATTCAAACCCAGGTCTAGTCTGCTGGATGTCACCAGATTTGCAGCTCAGAGGCTTAAACCACTGTGCTATACTGCCTCCCTTTTGCCTCCTCACCTTTTGGACAGGATTTGAACATTTTCACCACTCTTGGTCAAGAGGTGGTGTCTAAGAAGGCTATGTTGAACATTTGGGTGTCAAAACATGTAAAAATGGCAAAGTTATGCACATACATTGAAATGCTACTACGCTGGCTTGTAACTTTGGTAATTTTAAATATTTTGACCCCAAATTTTCAACATGCCCAGTTTTGTACACCACATCATGAATATGAGAGCGGTCATTTTTTAGATCCTGGTCAAAATGCGTTTTTACATCTGTGGGCACAGAATGACATTGTGGTGGAGCAAAATGATGTTTCATCAGGTATTTGAAAATTCTCTGCACAGAGTTTATGAGGTGGGATAATAACAAGGCTATGCTGACAATTTGGTTGCTGTTTTGGCTGAAATGCATGCACAGGGCCCTCTGGGTCCTGCTCTTCCACAGCAACATACATGTATGCATTTATGGAGGGATGAGAGCACAGGGCTTGGAGGGCCCTGCTCTCACAAAGGGAAATGAGGAAACAATTATAGTATCTCAAAAAGTAAGGAAATTATTTTCAAAAAACTGCATTAATGCACTAGTTAGATAACTTACTGTCACAAAAGTAAGGAAATGTAGGATTAGTGTTTCCCACCCTAACGCACTCCACTCCCCCGCCAGGCAGTGAAAGGTAAAAACATTAGGGTTTAGGGTCTCCAGATTCTTGGTGAATCAATAGTGGGGCCTTCCTTGGGATTTGTCAACCCTAATGTTCACCCCCCATGGGCCCTGCGTGAAGAATGGAGATCCTGTGTGATGTTGTTTGATCATGGAATGGGATGGGCAATAGGGTTTACAACCCGCATGGAAGACCCCACCACTGATTCACCAAGACTCCGGAGACACAATACCCTAATGTTTTTTCCTTTTGCTGCTTAGGAGGATGGGGGCATTAAGGTGGGAAACCCTAAAGCCACATTTCCCTGCTGAGGCCAACCCTGTGCCTGTCCTACATATAGTAATTTTATTGTCAGATAACATCACTGTCTCGAGGCCAGTCTGACCAATCAGATGCCAGGATTCTTTCTTGCCATTGTATAATACAAATTTAAATACTTAACACAATTTTCACAAGCTGTAGGGTTACATCACATGGTTATGACAGCAAAAGCCAAATAGCATTCACATGAATTCACCAAGCACTCCTATAAACTGTGTGATTGCACTTGTGTAGCTGACCTCTGGCAGTTCAGTGCTATGTGACACTCCAATTTGGGATGGGGATGGCCAGGTTTCTTGGTTCTTGGATATCTTGCTGAGCCAGTGGAAACTGGGAGAAGATGGGTGCCTTAGACACTTTAAACACAGAGAAACAACAAATCAATTGTTCACACAAGCATCTGCCATTAAGCATTAAGGTTTATTTGAAGACAACACAGATGACACTCATGTTCTGTCAACTGACTCCTTCCATGGCTCAGTTGGTAGCACCTTCTCATCTGGGTAGAAAGCCACAGGTTCTAGTCTTTCACTGGGATTGGGCTCACACCATCAACACTGGTACCAAATTGCAGTACTAGTTGGATGCTGTACTGTCTAGATGTGCCATTCTTCTGATGAGATTTTAAACTGAGGTGCCTTCTGCCCATCTCTGGTGCTGTCCTGGTGAGTGCCCAAATGGAAGCAAAATAACCCAAGTCACTTTTCACAAGAGTGGGGGATTTTCCCTAGTGCCCTTGCAAGCATTCTTCTTCCCACAAAACCAGTTCACACAAAGTTATCCATGGCTGTGTGTGTGGGTGTTTATGTGTGAAATGGCTACCACTACATATTTAGTCATTTGATTACCAGACTCTGATTTTTTGTAAAGTGCTTTGAGATACAATATGTATGAAAAGTGCTATATAAATGCTGAGTCATCGTCTTCCTTGGAGACAGCACAGGCACAACTTCAGTTCACTTTCCTGGAATAATCAGTTATCCTTCCATGGTCCCTAAACCAAACTTTATTGAAGAAGCAGATGGCACACTTGTTCTAACTCTGATCATTACATTGTACTCTACCTTCATTGCCAGTTTCCCTGTCTGGCAGACTTTATACTGGGTTTATACTGGGTAATGGATAGAAGAAGGCATGACTGCCCATGTTAACCATCCACCCGCATCAATGGGTCCAAATACACCCCCCTGTTTAGAAGATATTCATACAAATTCCTCTTAAACAGGTTTACATTACTACACTCTATTCGACTTTCTGTTAATTTATTCCAAAATCTACATGTTCTTTGTGTATAAAAATTAAATCTCTCATTCTTCATTGAAGAATCTATTTTTTATTGCTGTTTATGTAATCTTAAGCCACTAGGTTTCTGCTGAGAGGTAATTTCCAATTCCTGCATTAAGTCCTCATCTTTCATAATCTTGTACAACGTTAATAAATCACCCCTTAATCTCCTAGTTCCCAAACTAAATAACTGATTTCTGTAGCCTAGTTTTATAATTTAGATTCTTCCAGCCTGATACTGTTTTCGTAACTCTCCGCTGAATACCCTCCAATCTATTTATCTCTCCCCTAAACTGGGGACTCCATAGCTGAGACCCATAGTCCAACAGTGGTATGATATATGTTTTGTATAATAAAGGTACCAATGTAACTGACCGACTCAAAAGATTTTTTAATATTCCTAATCATAAAGTTTATTTTCCTAATTACACTTGAATGATGCTCTTTAAAATTCAAGCTGTTATCAATAATTATTCCATAATCTCTTTCTGTACCGACTTCCTTAATCTTTTTATCATTTAGCCAATATTCCTGTTTATCATTTAATTTACCCATGTGTAGAACAGAACATTTATCCTCACTAAAGTGCATCTCATTTAACTTTGCCCATTCCTTCACTTTTGACAGATCTTGTGATAATTGATCAGCCAACCTAACTGTATTCACTGCTCCTCCCAATTTCACATCATCAGCAGATTTCACTATCCAACTATCCACATTCATGTGCAAATAACTAATATAAACATAAAACAACATGGGGCCAAAAACAGACCCCTGTGGCATCCCACTCAACACCTCTCCCTCATCAGGCAAACAACCTCTTATTCTCACCCTCTGCTTCCTGCCTGACAACCAATTTCTAATCCATACCACCAATCTGTAATTAATCCATATTTTCATTAATTTATTAATCAAAAGATCATGAGATACATTATCAAAGGCTTTTTGAAAATCAAGCATTATTACATCTGTTTGAATATTGTTACTAATATTTTTATTTACCTTGTTATAAAGATGACTCTGATTTGTAATACAAGATCTGTGCTGTCTGATACCATGTTGGGTGATGTCACAATAATTGAGAGTTTTTAGGTTCTCTTCTAGCTTAGACTTGAGAAATGTTTCAGCCAATTTACATACAAGAGAAGTCAAACTAATTGGTCTGTAATTGGAACATACCAATCTATTGACCTTTTTAAGCAATGGGATAACAATAGCTTGTCACCAGTCATCTGGCACTAAACCTGTATTAAATGACAAGTTTAATAAATGGGACAATGGACCTATAATATTTTTGATGGTTTCTTTTAGCATCCTTGGGTGTATCAAATCAGGTCCGGCTGATTTATTTGATTTTAATTTGTTAACCATTTCAAACAAATCTTCATGAGTTATTTTCAACTTCAGACCTTTACTGCTGCCATTAATAATGTTATTAAACCCTAATTTTGAAGAAGAGAAGACTGAGGTGAAAAATTCATTAAACTTGCTAGACATCTCTACAGAGTCATTTATAATCTGCCCATTATTCATCATTGGACCCACTTTTGTACTTGATTTATTTTGGCTATTTATACATGCAAAAAATATTTTCCCTCCATCGTTCCTATGTGCAATATTAAATTCCACTCTTGATTTTTCTTTTCTAATAATTTTCTTCAATTGTTTTACCTCAGTATTATATTTATTCATGGATGCAGAAGATTGACATTCTTTCATTAATTCATAAGCATTCCTTTTTTTCTTGATTTGTTTTAACACCTTCCTGGTACACCATGGGGGTAATTTACCTTTTTTATTAATTAGCTTTTTATTCAGCACATACTTATTTTCTAAGGCCCAACTTTTCTTTTTAAATAAGTTCCATGTTTCATAAGCATCTTTATTCTGAAAATCACTTTCCCAATCTCAGGTTTTTAATTCCTCATTTATTTTATAGAAATTGGCTCTATTATAATTTGTAATAACTGCCTTACCCATTATTTTATATAATTCCTGTTTATATATACATGTCACAAGTTTATGATCACACCCTACTAAATTGTCCCCTAATGTAATATTAGACTTTCTTGGAAATCCCTGGCTAACATAAATCAATCCCATCAATGGAACTCAGCACACATGTGTGACCCCCACTAGCATAATGGTACACCAACCCTGACTTATTTAAGCAATAACAACTGAGAAACTGGTCATTTCCAAGAGATTAACAACCAGTTGAGGTGATGGGTAGGCCAAGGTACATCCTAGTGCCACCTCCCTCCAGCTGCTTGCTAATCCAAAGAAATGACTGGCTTTGAGGTTCTTATTGTGATTGTAAGTCTAATCGCAATAACAACTTTAGTCAAGTCAAGTCAAGTCAAATTTATTTATAAAGCGCCTTTCAAATTCAAGGTGCTGTACAACAATAAACAAAACAAAGACAAAAAATCCAAACATTGACAACCATAACTATAAAGAATAAGCCAAAGTAAAAAGATGTGTTTTTAAAGCAATTTTAAAACTGTCAACGGTCAGGCATTCTCTTAACCAGTGAGGTAGAGAATTCCACAGGGTTGGAGCCGAAAAGGCTAAAGCACGAGATCCCGATAACTTCAAATGAACCCTGGGAATCTCTAGCAATCCCTCACTGGCTGAGCGGAGAGGACGGAGGGGGCAATAGGGAACCAGAAGATCTTTCAGGTAACCGGGTCTCTGATCATGTAGGGCTTTAAAGGTTAGTAAACCAACCTTAAAGATAATCCACCAACGAACAGGCAGCCAGTGCAGTTCGCGAAGCACAGGCGTAATATGACTGGTTCTTAAAGTCCCAGTCAAAAGCCTGGCTGCAGCGTCTGCACCAGCTGAAGGCGGGATATCAACCCTGGTAGCCCTAGGTAGAGGAATTGCAGTAGTCCAGACGGGTGGTAACAAAGGCGTGACTAAAGTTGGAAGGTCCTCCGGGGAATCAGATGTTTCACCGGCGATATTCCTCAGATGGTAAAAGAGGATCTGACAACAGCTGACACTTGTGATTTTAAGGTCAGACCGTCATCAAAAATAACGCCCAGATTTCAGAACCTGTGAAGAACTAGAAGCGGTACACCACCAAGTAATAAGCTCAATGGCTTTCCAACACCTAGTCCCCCCCCAGGATGACCTGAATCCACAACCAATACCTCGGTCTTATCTGGGTTAAGTTTTAACCAGCTCGAACTCATCCAAGTTTTGATCTCATCCAGGCAGTTATTAAGTACAGAGAGTGCATCACTCTGATCGGGGAGAAAGGACATATACAGCTGAGTATCATCTTCATAGCAGTGAAAACTCAAACTGTATCTCCTGATGATTTCTCCCAATGGCAGCATATACACTGCAAACAACATGGGAGCTAAAATGGAGCCCTGTGGTACCCCACATGGTAGGGAGAAAGCGTCAGAGGAATAAATTCCAGTGACAACTCTCTGAGACCTACCAGTGAGGTAAAGCAGAAACCACTTGTGGACTGTACCAGACAGCCCCAAAAGACCGCAGTCGCTCCAATAGCACCCCATGGTCTACAGTGTCAAATGCAGAAAGATCAAGAAGGACCAAGATGATACAAGCCTTCGATCTCTAGCCATTAGGAGGTCGCCAATACCCGAACAAGGGCAGTCTCAGTACTGTGCCTTTTCCTGAAGCCAGACTGGAGAGTATCATAGACATTATGAGAGGTGAGATGATCATCCAATTGCAATGCAACTGCCTTTTCAATAACCTTACCAACAAATGGCAGGTTAGAGATAGGCCGGTAGTTAACTAGACAGTCTGGGTCCAAGGAGGATTTTTTAAGGAGTGGTCGAATTACCGCCTTCTTAAGGGGATCAGGAAAAACCCCCATCTCCAAGGATTTCCAGACAATGTCAGCAAGGATAGGGTAGATAACTTCTACACAGCCTAGTAACAGCGGTGTAGGACCCGGATCCAAACTACAACTAATTGGTCGCATTGTTTGGATGATCTTCACAATGTCCATGAATTCCGTGCAGTGAAAATCCAACCAAACAGGCCGAGGATTAGATACCACCAGTCGTCCACCACAATCCCGAAGGAGAGGCCGGACCAATACCGGACCTGATGCTGGCAACCTTATCTGCAAGAAAGCGAGCGAACTCCTCGCATCTAAGCTGAGAAAAAGCTTCTCTAGGCTGAAGACAGACTGGATTGCACAGTCTGTCCACAGTCTGGAAAAGCTGAGCCGGTCGATTCCTTGCAGCAGAAATCTCTCTGGACAGAAATTCTGCCTTCTTACGAGTGATTTCTGATTGGTAGCCTTCATAATGGGCTAGCAATCTAAGCTTGTCAGCATCAAGGCCCGATTTCCGCCAGGCTCTCTCCAGCCTTCGGCCTACTCGCCTTAATTCCTTCAAGGAGCCATCAAACCATGGGCTCCTTGAACGGATGGTGAGAGGCCGAACACGAACAGGAGCAATTTTGTCCAGAGCATCTCTCACAGCCTCATTATAGGCAGAGACAAGATCATCTGGACTCATGCATTCACCCCGACAAACTCGATAGATCCAGCACCGCCATTAGGTCATCGGGGCCGATACCCCTTAAAGGGCGGTATTGGACCATCTCCGTAGGGGCAGACCTATTAGAGGGGGCCCTGAAACTGAAACTTATGGTGTAATGATCCGACCAACTGATTGGTTCCACCCCCAAATCAGTGGTCTCCATACCCAAGAGAAAAACCAGATCCAATGAATGCCCCCCCTATAGCTTTAGCTTTTTGCTGGTTTTATTTAGATTTTATCTGTGTGTCATGAGTCACACATGCCACACAGTGTCACTCTGTGGCTGGATGGGTCATTTCCAAGATGTCAATGACCAATTCAGTAGCCAATCCAGAGCCTCTCTAGGCTCATGTATAATTAATTAGACTTATAATTTTCTGTACTCCCCGATTCACTCTGATAAACTCCTCCCATAAGGCACAGACCTTCAATTTCTCTAGATCAGGACAAGACCTTCAAGGGCCTTTAGCTGCCCTTTTAATGTCCATTAATTTGGGAGTACTCCTGTGGAGTTCTCAATAATTACTTCACAGTTCATTTCCAGCTAATCACATACTTCAT
Organism: Neoceratodus forsteri; assembly: GCA_016271365.2. Taxonomy (NCBI): domain Eukaryota; kingdom Metazoa; phylum Chordata; order Ceratodontiformes; family Ceratodontidae; genus Neoceratodus; species Neoceratodus forsteri. Next base: position 566,056,014 of record CM057455.1, read on the forward strand.
CTTGCCTTAGCACAGACTCACAGGGACCCTAATTCTCTTTATCTGATTTTACTGGGAATTTCTCCACATAACCATCCAGAAACTGGGCACATTGTTCTGATGTCAGTGTCAGTGGCTCAGCAGGTAGCACACTTGCCTCTGAGGCTGGGAGATCAGAAGGCTGTGGGTTATATTCCCACACCAGGCACTTGGGTTAATATCCCAATACTGACACTGTAGTGCAACATGAGAGGGGTGCTGCACTCCTGAGGGTCTGTCTTTCAGATGAGACATTAAACTGAGGTCCCATCTCCCTGTTCTTGTGGTAGTTCAGGTGGATGTTAAAGATCCCATGGCACTTCTCGAAAAGAGTAGGGGAATTTTATTGTGAAGAAATTGGGCTTCATTACAGAAATACATACATAAAACTATTACAATACAAGGAACTATGTACACAGGTATATTAAAAGCACCACATAAACATGAGCAAAATGATCCAAACAGATACATGAAATCATAACAGTTATAACCATTTAGTTACCTTAAGTTACATATCTCACTATTGTTCCACAACTGATTAAATTGCTTCCTTGATTTGTTTTTAAAATCAGCCATTTTCACTGCAAGTACTACATTCCCAATATTTCTCATAATCTCATGTGGTGGGATCCACTTCTGTTGTAAAACTAACAGGCACCTAGCCTGCCATAAGAAATATCTTATAAGTGCCAAGACAATGTATACAGTTTCAGCATTATATTTCTTATTTAAGGCCATATTAGTCCCAAACTAAGTTCAACATACGTTAGTTTAGAAAAAAGAGTTTCAGCCTAAACAATAGCAATGGTTCCCCAAAAGTTGAGTGCAAATTTACACTCAAGGAATAAATGCTGTTGAGATTCAATAATAGAAGCACAGAACTCCCTTGGGCAAAATCTATCATCCAGCATTTTGTGTTTATGGTTCCCCTGTACACTGAGTCTATCATAATTGCCCAGCCATACTGTGTCCCACACATATGGCGGTATTCCTGGGTTCAAAAGTTGTTTTAATATCCAGACATGTTGACCTGGAGGACAGAAAGGGAATTCTACTGGATCCTGAGCCCCCTACCTCCAAATCCCTTCATATAAAGCTTTCCTGCTTGTTATACTAAAATCATTGGGCTTGAAACCCCAGGCCATGGCCAATTTTACTGCCTCTGCACCATATGCCGGAAGTCCGGGGATTCTAGTCAAAAATCTCCTCTTTCCCTGTTCCCATAGGATAATACAGGGCAGCAGCCATAATAAAATAAAGGGCTTCCATCCCTTCTCACCGGGCTTCAAAGCCCCACTGAAATTATAATTCATTAAAATACTATAAAAGAAAGCTACGGGTTTAACATCCCTACCCCTCCCTCTACAATAGGTATGTAAGTCAAGTCTCATTTGACAGGGTTCAGTTGAGACCCACAAAACCCTTGGAAAAAAATACTGTACAACCTGGTAAATTATGTTGTGGGTGGGGGAAAAACATAACAAAGACATAAAAAAATAGGGACCACCAAAGTTTTGAGCAAGTAAACCCATTCTTTTTACCAATTTGATGTTGCCTCCACCCAGCTAAAAGTCTATTAACATACCCCAAAGCAGTGTTTCAGTTAAGGGATTGTGTATCTCCTGATCCAAACAAAAGCCCTAGAATTTTAATGGGTTGAGAAGAAATCCAGATTCCAGCAAAGGACCCAGACTCAGGAGCAGGTATATTCTCCAAGGGAAATCCAGTACTTTTCCCAAAATTAATCCAGGACCCTGCAACTGTGGAATATTGGTTTAGTGCACCAGTCAAGGCCCTTTCATCAGTGTCAACATCCACAGTAAGGACCAAACCATCCGCATAAGCTAAAATTGTAACGGGGCAGGAATATGTGCCCCTTTCAAACCAATCACCACAGGGCACTGGAGGATAGCTCTAATTAACATATCTATCCCAAAATTATACAAAAGGGGGCTTAAGGGGCATCCCTGCCTAACCCCACATTTAACTAATACCCAATTTCCCAACCACCCATTAACATTGGGAATAATAACTGCCTCAGAATAGAGGGTTCTAATCCACCTTATGAATTTGGCAGGGATTCCAAATGCTTACAGTACAGAAAATAAAAACTGATGGGAAACCCTATCAAAAGCCTTCTCCTGGTTGATGCCGAGTACCCACCCCTTAATGCAGCCCATATCCCCCAAGGCAAATAATTCCCTTAACAAGATAAGGTTGTCACTCTGGCATCTCCCTGGAATACCACGTATCTGTGCTGGACTAATAAGTCTTGCCACCCGAATAAGTCTGGCTAACAAAATTTTAGCAATAATCTTGCTATCCATATTAAGAAGACTTAATGGTCTCCAATTATTAAGGTCCACCGCAGAACCTTTCTTATGAATGAGAACCAAAATTGCCTCCTTCATTGATTTAGAAAATTTTGCCGTGGTCAACATATCATTAAACAAATAGTTAAGGCTGGAACAAGCTCTTCTTTAAAAGTAACATATAAACCTGCCATGAGTCCATCTGACCCTGGAGCTGAATCCAATTTTAAACTAATGATAGCCTGAATTGCTTCTTCTGCAGAGATTTCTTTATGCAACATATCACACTCCCCTTGTGTGAGATGGGGTAAGTTCAGGGAGTTCAAAAAAACATTGGCAGCATTACAGTCAGAAGCTGACCCCAGCATATTCAAAATGTGATTCTCAATTACCTCTACCAACAGTTCTGGAGAATTCACAAGATCCCCAGATGGGGATATTAAATTATGAATAACTTTTTATTCAACTCTGCCCTTACATTCTTTAAAGGGGTCCAACCCCCTTTGGCTAGCTTAATCCTGAACCTAGCTTCCTGCCCCAAAGATCTAGCTCTATCATACTGCAGTTCCCTCATCTGACGACCGATGATGGAAATCTGCTCACTGTAATCTCTGTGAGAGCTATCAGTTAGCGATATCAGATTCTGCAGTTGCCACCATAATGCCAAATACCGCATATATTTGCGAGTGTGGTCATCAGTCACTTTTTTCTGTAATACCTGTCTCCACCTTGCCTTCGTATCCTCCCACCACTCAGACATGTCCCTGTAGAGATCAGCCACAGAAAATCTAGCAGCCCATTCCCGTCTCCACCTTTGTTGAACTTTAGGGTTCCATAGCATAGAGTCATTGAGCCTCCACCTATTTTTTTTACTTCGTGGAACATTATTCCAAGAAACTTTAACCTGTACTGCAACATGGTCAGAAAATTCGCTCCCAAGAGTTTTACATGCAACTAATTGAAGTATGTTAGATAGGAATATGAAATCAATCCTAGTTCTCTCCCCCCCCCCAAAAATATGTAAACCCACCCCTAGGATGCCAAACCCTACAGGCTTCTTGAAGATTAGCAGTGGAAATCACATGTTTAAGGGCAATGGAATCACTGAAAAGTTTGGAGGTCTGAAGCCCCCGTCTGCCTGATGTAAACCACAATTAAAATCTCCTGCCCAAATGATCAGTATGGAGGTATGTAAGAAAGGTTGTTTCAATTTAAAAAGAGCTGCTCTCTGTGTCTTAGTTTGGGGAGCATACAACATGATTAACCGAAATCTTTCAGATTGAAAAGATATATCAAGTAATAATGCTCTACCTGGCTGGACATCCACAAGTCTGGACACTTTAAATTCAGAATTAGAGAATAAAATTGCTATACCATCACATCTGTCCATACCAGAAGACCAAAAGGAGGGTCCATGGGGCCAAGTCTTAGAGGCTTGTTGGAGTTTCTTATTGGTCTTTAACCTGGTATCAACCAGACATATAATGTCACAATGCATGTTATGCATAGTAAGCCTAACTCCTCCAAGCTTTCCTTCCCCTTTGATACTATTGACGTTAAAAGAAAATATGGACAAGGAGTCCATAGTAATAACTTAAGGTGATTTACTCCACCAATACTGCCTAGTCCTTTTAGCAATTGGGTCTGTATCTCCTCCCCCCCTCAGTATCTGTAGTGGAAACAACAGATGAAGTGTCTGTTTCTTCATCTGCAGATTCACTATCTGTAACATCAGAAGATAGTAAGGCAAACTTATTCCCAGTTTTCCAAGTCCTGACCACTGACACTTTACCTTGTCCAGAAACAGCTAACCCCTTCCTGTTTCTCTTTTGTTGTACTTTTATAAAGGCAGATTTCTCTACACACAGCGGGGGCTGATGTGGAGGTGGGGGGTTGCAATTCACTGAAATCCACAGATATAGATTCTTCCTGGATAGGGCCAACACCCTCCCGGGTGTCTACATGCTCCTGCTCAGTCTCTACCGCAGCCTGGGGGGAACTACCCTCCCTCACTTCCCCGACCTAGCAGTCTCCATCTGCTGGGGTTGATGCAAGGCTTCCATGCTGACCCTTAAACTGTGCTCCACAATTCTTCTAGCCTGCTGTTGTTGAGCAAGGCTAATCAGGCCTTCATGAGAGGGGCAGTTGTCTCTATTATGCGAGGCCCAAGGACATCGACCAGCAGCATGACCCATATGTTCACATAGATTACATTTGAATAAATTTAAACAAGAACTCAAGTTGTGACTAAATTCAAGACAATGACTGCATTTAGTAGTATCACAAGCTAAACTTAAGTGTGTCCTAGAGCCACACTTGAAACAAGATCTAGGCTGACTCGCATAAATAATCATTCCCTTATCCCTCCCTAGATAAAAAAAAACTGGGCAATTGATTGGGATCTAAGTTCGTGGAGTGCAACTTAACTCTAACCCTCCACTCTCCATCCCAAATCTGTTCACTATCCAAAGCTGGAGTGGGTTTGTTTAAACCTCACAGCGCTGTTTTAACCAGAATAGAACATCTTCAGTCAGAATAGAACATCTTCAGTCAGTCTGACTTTTGATTTGTCTGAAGCTGAGAGCCTTGCAACACTGCAAAGAACAAACTGTAACTTCATTTCGGAGCTGGAAACTTGGTAAGGCATAATATTGTAAAACAGGGGAGCTACGCTTTCTACAAAGAGTTTCATTTTTTTTTCTCCTTATTGGCATTAAGCAGAGAATTGCAGGATTCCATTAAAAGTGTAGTAATTTTATAACCAGAGGGAGTGAGATACAACTGAATTTGCTCAATTGTTGGGGTTGAGACTTAGGATTTAGAGGGATATTTTTGCAACATTTTAAAAGTGTCCTGCTGGCTGAGTAGTTAAGTTTATATCCCTGGTTTCACTGAAAGATTTTGTGTATTGGAATCAGACAGCAGCCTGCCTACAGTGAAAGGCCTGCTTACATCACAGGTGTCACTAGTCAATCAGTTGGCTTAATACTTAAGATTTTCAGTGCAGGAAGAGTGTAAAGCACAGCTGACTTATTTTGGGGCTGACCGCTTTCAGAGCACAAACCACCAGGCTGTTTTGGGGCTGGGAAAGGTTACCTGTGTCTGAGTTGGATGCCTGGATTTTTCTCTGTTTGATTAGCAGGTTATTTTCTCTGTCAAATTGTTGTGTAGGGCATTTTGCTGACAGGAAGGCACTCATCGCAGTGCTGGGTCAGAGCTTTTAGCTGATTGTTTTGCGAGGGCACAGTTTAGCCCAACCCCTTCCACCCTTACCCCACCCACCCTGGAAATAGTTCCTTATACCTGGGGTTCTGACATCATTTCTCAAGAGTGCAAGGTGCATATCACTGTCATATCCTCTCTAGCACACTGCACTGACAATATAAGCATACACATTGTATAATATATATATTTCTATATAACAAACAAATCTCACACACACACACACACACACACACACACACACACACATACAGAAAAAAAGTAGATAAACATGTGGGGAGTAGTACAATGTAATGGCTGTAGGGCAGCAGTCTTCCAGGAGTCTTTCTGGAGGCTGAGATGCTGCCCTATTTGCAGACAACTCTCTGCCCTGAGGGAGGAAGTTGCCCATCTTCAGGCCATGCTGGACAGTAGTAAGGGAACCTTCCCCCAGGCCACACTGGATGGTAGGAAGGGAACCTCCCCCATCCAGGGAGCACCAGAGCCACCACCACTACCTCACAGGTTGTGAAGAAAACACAGTAGTTGGACCACAGTGGGCTCAGGAAGGGTGAGGATGGTGGAACAGAGGCACACCCAGTCAGTTGTTCCACTCCACAATCCATACACCATTCTGGGGGGGAGCATAGCTCCCCTATGGATGCACCCACAGAGGAGACTAAGGAGGCTGAGGACAGCTGTCACAAGGGAGGCCCACAGGAAGAAGACAGAGGACACCACAAGGAAAGGAAGCAGCTCCTGGTGGGGGACTCAATTATTAGCGGGATAGAACTGGGGGGAGGAGGGAAAACTGAAGTAAGGTGCCTGCCTGGTGCCATGGCTTGGAGGGACAGGAAGCGCATCCTCAGGATCATGGGAACAGCTGCACGGGAGTCTGAACTGGACATCATTGTCCACCTAGGGACAAATTACTTGGCTCATCATGAGATTAGAGCAGTGCAGAAGGCCTTTGTAGAATTGAGGAGGGGGCCTAAGACAAGTAGCACACACAGTATCCTTCTCAGAGGTGCTGCCCGTCAATGACATGAGTGAGGCGAGGGTACTTTGCACCATGCAGTTTAATGAATGGTTGAAAAAATGGTGTGAGCACAGGGTTTGGCTTCATTGGGACTGGGGTTCCATCTGGAGAGACACCAGCCTATACTGGCAGGATGGTCTGCATCTGTTCAGGAAGGGAACAAGTCTTTTGGGCAATCGGTTTAAATGCTTCATTGGCAAGCTTTTAAACTAGTCAAGGGGGGAGGCACTGATATGCAGCAGGAAAATCCCAGCCTCTCCCCACAAAACAGGGTACTAAACGAGAAAAGACCAAGGTAGAAAGGTCAGTGGGGATGCTGCAACAGAAGGTAAAGACATCAAAAATGGAGAGCAATGAGTACCAATGCCGAAGTCTGAGCAACAAGCTTCCTGAATTAGTGGCCTTGATGGAGGAGGAACATCTGGATATCGTGGCAGTCCCAGAAACATGGTACACACATAAACCATGACTGGGATGTAAACATACCAGGATACACTATCTACAGGAGGGACAGGAGGGTAAAGAGAGGAGGAGTAGCTCTTTACATAAGGGAAGGAATCAAAGCAACAGAACAAAAGGGTAAACAGGGAGGAGAAGAAGCACTGTGGGTGAATTTGGAGACCGGCAATGGCACCACAATACGCACAGGAGTTGTATACAGACCCCCTTCTCAGGGGGAGGAAATGAACAAGGAAATGATAGAAAGTACACTTAGAATGGCAGAAAAAGGGGAGATATTGCTGATGGGTGATCTGAATACACCAGATGTTAACTGGAGTGCAGTTGCAGCAGCCACTTCTAAGAGTGGGGTTATTCTAGATGCCCTACAGGGGCATGCCTTAAACAACTAGTATTGGAGCCCACTTGAGAGGGAGCAATCTTAGACCTGGTTCTCTCAAATGGAGATGAAGAGAGATCACAGATGTAGAAGTGGGTAGCCATCTGGGAACTAGTGACCATCGAACAGTATGGTTCACAATAAACACAGCAATAGAGTCAAGCCATACAAAGACAAAGGTACTGGATTTTAGGAGGGTTGACTTTGTCAAATGGGTGAGTGCCTAAGGAATGCACTAGCAAATGGGCAGGAAGGAGGGTGGAAGAACAATGGGAATAATAAAACTGCCATCACAGAGGTATCAAGCCTTTGTGTAAAGCAAATAAACAAAACAGCGAGGTAAGAAACCACTATGGTTCTCCAAAGAATGGCAGTGAAGGTTCAAGAGAAAAAAGCATTCAGGAAGTACAAGGAATCACAGAAGGAACAGGACAGAGAACTATATCAGTTAAAGCAAAAGGAAGCTGGGAAGGCAGTCAGATCAGCAAAAGGCCCAAACTGAGGAAAAGATAGCCAACTCAGTTAAGAAGGGGATAAAACCTTTATAGGTCCATCAGGAGTGAAGGAAGACCAAGGAGGGATAGTGAGGCTTAATAAAGGGAGGGAGGGTGGGCAGAGGGTGATTGTGAAAAGGCAGAGATACTAAACAAATATTTTTGCTCAGTATTTACAAAGGAAGAGGGAGGTACCTAAAACAAACAGTAGAAACACTCTGGATACAGAAGTTGATACCAGCCCATTTACAGAAGAAAGGGTTCTGAAAGAACTCTTAAAACTGAAGGTGGACAAAGCAATGGGACCTGATGGAGTTCATCCCAGATTTCTAAAGAACTAAGGGTAGAACTAGTGACACCACTGACTACCCTCTTTAACAAATCATGGGAGGATGGGGTGGTACCCGAGGACTGGAGGAGGGCAGATGTGATTCCCCTTCACAAAAGTGGGAGCAAGGCAGAAGCAGGAAACTACAGACCTGTAAGTTTAACCTCAGTGGTAGGGAAAATGATGGAATCACTTCTGAAGGAAAGAATTGTTAAATATCTAGAGGCCAGAGGGGCACAGGACCCAAGGCAGCATGGATTCACAGCAGGAAGGTCATGCCAGACAAATATGATAAATTTCTTTGACTGGGTGACCAAAGTAGTTGATCAGGGAGGGGCTGTGGACATGGTCTACCTAGACTTTAGCAAGGCATTTGTCACAGTCCCACACAAAAGATTAATATACAAGTTAGCCAGCCTGGGAGTGGGTCCCAAGATGACAGCCTGGGTAAAGAACTGGCTGGAGAATAGGACACAGAGAGTAATAGTAAATGGAGTCCACTCTGAAAAAGGGGGTTAGTAGTGGGGTACTGAGGTTCAGTATAGGACCAGTCCTCTTCAATGTCTTTATAAGTGACATTGCAGAGGGACTGGAAGGAAAAATATGTCTCTTTGCAGATGACACAAAGATCTGCAACAGAGTTGATGCACAGGGTGGGGTGGAAAGGATGAGAAGGGACTTGGCAAGGTTAGAGGAATGGTCAAATGTATGGCAGCTTAGATTCAATGCTAAGAAGTGCGAGGTAATGCACCTGGGAAACAAAAACCCAGGGGAAGAGTACACAATGGGGGGTGAGATACTAACAACAACAAAAATGGAAAGGGATCTGGGGGTAGTCATATCAGATGACCTAAAGGTGGGCAAACAATGTGAGACAGCAGCAAGGAGGGCTGGGGGGATACTTGGATGCATAGGGAGAGGCATCACCAGTAGAAAACAGGAAGTTATTATCCCTCTGTACAGACAGCTAGTGAGACCCCATCTGGAGTACTGCATGCAGTTCTGGAGACCCAATCTCCGCAAAGACATAGACAGGATGGAAGCTGTCCAGAGGAGGGCAACTAAAATGGTGCAGGGTCTGCACGGAAGACATATGAAGAGAGACTTAGGGAGCTGAATATGTAGCCTCGAGGAAAGGAGGAGGAGGGGACATGATAGAAACTTTCAAGTACCTCAAGGGAATCAACAAAGTCCAAGAGGGTAGCATCTTTCAAAAAGGTGTGCAAGAACAAGGGGCACAATTTGAAGATAGAAGGGGCGGCTCAGAGGTAATTTAAGGAAGTATTTTTTCACAGAGAGGGTGGTGGATGTATGGAACGGCCTTCCAGAGGAGGTTGTGGAGTCACAAACAGTGGTGGAATTCAAGCATGCATGGGACAGTCATAAGGCAATTCTAGGGGGTGTGAGTAGGAAGAAGTAGGCTGCTGGTTAACTAGGATCTGCAGCTTATCCATCAGGTAGAGAAATGGGCAGACTGGGTGGGCCAAGCGGTCCTTATCTGCCGTCAAATTCTATGTTTCTATGTTCTATGTTTCTATCTTCGATGTTCACCCCTTCACTTTTAAACATAATGGTTATATTCTTAACTGCTGGTTTCATCAGAGGAATAACACAAAAAGGGGACCAAATGGGAGAATTCTTACAAGTGGCATACTCGGTCCAAAACCTATCTGGGCTAGAAACATTTTTAAAGCTAATATCATAATTAGCATTCCCCAACCTAATTAGTGTAAAAATCTCAGAGGAAAAAACCTCATTGATCCTTTAAGTAAGGTTTTGGCTATATACACCCTGTCGGGGGGTCCTCTAACCCTCCTTTGTACAACAAACGAACAGCATTGCATCTTGGGGCTGACTCACCCTTATTGCTGAATAAATCCATGAGTTTAAAACCCACAGGCTTTTCTTGATCTGTACCAGCCTCTTGCACCAACACAGGGTCAGGGTCCAACCTTACAGGTACCACGTGAGCAGTGTCCTCCCTCCCATCTTGATTAAAGTAGAGGCAGAAGTAGGAAATACCTTATCATTCTGCTCGATAATCCCACCGACAGACTCCATATTACTAATGCCCTCAGACAAAATCTCAGCAACAAATATTGGAAGTATTACCCCGGGATGAGTTGGAGCTCTGATGTGAAGAATCTGCGGTGGCCACCGGCACTACAGCATTCTTTAGCATGCTTATGTAGGAAGGGTCTTGGGAATCAGGCAACCAGAAACTGCCTTCTACCTGCTCCCAACCAGTGTTTCGTAGAGCCGCTGCAGGAGACCATGGTGTCTCTCCCTGTTTTCTAGAAATTCCCAAATCCTGAGCCTTGTCCGACGAGACATCAAGTGTCAAATCTGTAGTAATCCTGCCTGGCTGCTTGCTCCACCCAGGTACTTGCGAGCAAGACACAAAAGAAGAAACGACACCATCAGTGGTGTCTCCTGTTGCCATTTCCTTGCCCCTTGAAGATGCTTGTTTGGTGCTCGCTGTTTAGTTCCTAGATGCTTATTCTTTTTACTTTTTTGATCAGGCAGGGGTTGTAGGCACTCGGGACCAGAACCCGATTTACTGCCAGCCCCTGCACCAATATGTAATGCTGCATTGGACATTGTTGTGGCAGAATTCTCTGGTGCACTTCCATTCATCCCATTCCATCCCTGCTATGTCAGAAATCTGACTCAGAACAACAGAAGAGGTGGCTGTATTAACAGGCCCTGAGTCCACTGGGAGAGCTGCAATCTCCTTATCTAGCAAGTCCATTTGTGCGAGCAACACAGACCTTTCGGCTAACAACCATACATTATCTCTGTCAGTCAGTAGCATGAACTGCACAGTCTTTCACTCAGGATTCAAAATTTCACTCCCAACACTGGATTCAACGATACTGAAATCAACAATTTCAGCCACAGTAGATTCTTCATCAATGGCCTCTTGTGCTGCCAGCACAGGAGAAGAGGCCCTCTCTCCTGCACCCTCTGTGTCCATCTCCTCCTGTGTCTCACTCAGACTGGCCATCACGGTGCAGGTGGCTAAGGATCCCCCTCCTGGAAGAGGAGTTGAGTTTATTGAGGAAAAAAAAAGCATACAAGAATGCAAAACATTTATCAGAAAAAAACCAAAGGACAGCATTACATCATAAAGTAGTCAATTGTAAACAAAAAGAAATGAACATATTACAATCTTGAATAATATGACTGTATATAGTATACATCAACAGAAACCTGTCCAACCATCAAAGAAACAAGAAAGAAAGAAAAATAAGGAAAAACAAAAGTAAAAACTGCTATGGGAAACATAACATATAATGCGTTATCTTAAAAAAGCCCTTACCCAAATCATACTTGATTATACAATGAATCATGTTACCTAACCCCCATCATTTTAAGACACAGATATATCACAGTCTGTTACCCATGGCATGTTTTTCCAAATTGTACGCAAAGTTTTGGAATGAGGGAACCGAATATCCTCATTATATTGAATTTTTAGTTCCCTCGTAATTTTACCAATAAGTTTTTCATGAGATAAAAGTTTTTGTTGTAACAAGAACAAACATCTACTATTCCAAATATACCATTTAACTACTAATAATATCTTGTGTAGAGTTTCAACATGCCAGTAATGCTCCACTCCTGGGTATATACCCCACATTAAAGTTTCCATGTTAATGAACTGAAACCACGGAGCATTCCAGACAGTTGCCAATAGAGACCAAAAAGGTTTAATATATATTTGCAGGTCAAAAAGAGGTGTTCAGTCATTTCCAGTTGTTGAATACATCCAGGTCTAACACATAATCACTCAGTCATTTGTTTGTGTTTGGGGGACCACTAGACTACCAGTGAAATATTGCATTTTTTATGTGTGAACGGTGGTCGGGATACGTGCAGGGGGTTGGGGGACCACTAGACTACCAGGGAATATGTATATATATTTTAAAGGGGGTCGGGATACGTGCTGGGGAGGCACTGTCGGCACCTTACCATCGGCCTTTTCTCGGTGGTATTTAGCGCCATGTTACAGGTTGCGCTAATGCTTGTAGTGCGGCGCTATACCGTTGAATATGCCAGTCGCCCGGCATTCAGGGCTCCTCCGTCAGTCCTTCACTTGCATACATTATAGTTTAGTGTGGCGCTTAACACCTAGCTGGCACTAAATGTCCTTTAAATAAGGCAGTCGGGGCAATTGCAAGGTCCAGCGCAATGGATTCTGCACCGCCACGCATTGAATATCTCACCCCAATCTCATTCATGGGGTTTCTTGGAAGTGGCCTTGTGGTCCTAATATGTTTAAGTTTCCCTGTTTTTTTCCTGTGGGAGGATGCATTTTATCAGGAAAAGGCTCTTCTAGTTCAGAACCCTTATCTAGTACTGAGGAAAGAACAGAACCTTCAGACTCATTTCCAGAAATCTCCTTCGATAGGTAAGGAAGTAAACCTATTTTAGTAAGGTTCAGACGTTTTAGGCATTTTGCAGCTGGTTGCATCCAGTTTTGCCGACATCTAGAAGATTTAACCTGAAAAAGTGGGGATTGCTGAGATGTATCTATATTATGCTCCAGTTGAGATGCCTCAATTTCACCAACAGAAGGTTCTACTGTTACTAGTGTACCAGCATCCTGTTGAGGGGCTACAGAGATGGTATTTATAACCAGGGTTTCTGGTGGAGGCATAGCAAATAACTGTGTTGTTACAGGACATTCTGGGGCAGAAATAACAGCTGCTGACTTATCAGGCAGTATATCCTGAGGCCTAGAGGCCGAACGCTGAGCCTGAGTACATTGAGCAAAGGCTATTGTCACTCTTTGCTCATCCCAATCAGCTTTCTCTCTCTGATTATGTGCAGCTGAGGGGCAAGAATGATAAGTGTGACCCTTTTCCTCACATAAGTTGCAAACCTGGTCATTTCTACATATTCCTGCACTATGGCCTAACTCATTACAATTAGTGCACCTTAGTCTGCCACACATGCTACTTAAGTGGCCTGTGGCCCCACACCAATAGCATGCCTTTGGCTGACCAGCACAAAACAAGACCCCTCTATCTTTACCCAAAAGAAACTATTAAGTAAATGAATTAACCCAGTATCAGATGTGTTCAAAACTACTTGGATTTTCCACCCTCCATTCCAGGTAGGGTCATCATCAAAAATGGGTTCTGGATTTCCCTGAACCGTGCACCTATGCTTAAGCCAGTATACTAGGTCTGTAGCACTCACCCCCTCGTTTCTAAATAACACAGTAATCATACGATGTGTTAGTTTAGTTAATGGGAGTACTTCAAAGAGGACCCATAAAGCAGAAGATTTTAATAGTTGATATTGAGACCAGAATTTCTGCAAGCCACTTTGTTGTTTGAAACTAACATCGAAAACTGGTTCTCCTGAGACATGAATCAGATCATAAATTTCATCAGGAGTAAAGTGCATGAAACCCTTAAGTAAGGTCCTCGCCACATGTTTGTGATCAGGAAAAACTTCTAAACCCCCCCTTATAAATCAATCTAATTGTGTCATGATGCTTAGCAGGAAAAACTGGAGTGCTAAATAAAGAAGCAAAAGACTTAGTAGGTTTAGTATGTCCTTGTGAATTGTTCTCTGGTTGATCCTCAGGAGGTAAGATATCCAGAATGACTAAACAGTCAGACCCACTTGGTCGATTTTCTACAACATGTAATACAGGTAGCACTGGGTTCTGTGTGAGTTCCAAGCCCTCCGGTAAATGCAGAGGAGAAGCAATGTCCATTTCTGAACCCCAGTCTTTAGGTCTAGTAGCCTCTGAAGGCAGACAATCTTGTATGTCAGGGAATAGGTTCTTACTTGGTGAAACAGCGATTTTAGAAGGTCCTGAAACCAAGAGCCTGTTTCAGACCATTTCCAACCAGTCACCCTCAAGGCATGATCTACAGACCATGGTTTTACAGTTAGTGACTGATCATGTGCTTTTAGATGTGTTCATTTCGACTTCATCCTAGGCCAGGTAACGCCCTACCCGAAATTGCCGTTCTGACGAGGTTCCTGCAGTTTCATTAAACAGATTTCCCACAAAAACAAACAAGGTTGCTTGCCCTGTACCTAATGAAAAGGAGAAGGAACCTGTAGAAGAGTCAAATTCAGTAGATTGCACATTCTCTGTTGCAGCTGCAATCTCCCTCAAAGTAGCTGTCTGAGGAGCTGCCACGTCAGCATCTGGGCTTGTGCATTTCACAGCTTGCAGTTCCTTCTGATCAGGAGAGGGGTGCTGGTCCGCTGCCACAATTGCAGCCTTCAATTCACAGTGCCTCTTTTGAAAATGAGCTTCTTCCTCCAAGAGCTGTTTCTGTAGTTTAGCCAAATCTGCAGAAATATGTGTTTGAGTATGACGTACAATGCTTTCATTTGCAGTAGAAATAAAAACCTCATGGTATGGAGGTGAACCACTGATCTCAGGCAATTTTTCAGAAACAAGTAGACTTTACAGGATCAATTTCACACTTGGATCATCAAAAACATTTCTGAATCCATAACTTCGACCTCATAATAGCAGCCTGCTCTGCTGCATCAGGCGTCCATCTCCTCCACTTGCACAGCACAAGTGACCAACACACAAATAACAGTTCCCCTACAGGACAGTAGGGAATTTCCCTGGTGCCCTGGCCACATTTCCTCCCATTCACTAAAATACCACCAACGCTTAATCTGGTTCAAGGTCAGTTGGCATTCATCTGTATTCCCCTCCACGGGTGCGGTGCCGCGAAAATAGTCAGAATCTGTCTAGGTGCACTTACCTGGTTAACAAAACTAACTAAATAAATAAATGTACTTATTTCCTCAGCAGAGATGCTAGATTTGGATACATCCGGCTGGAGAACCACTTTTGAGCCCATAGCAGTACTGTTTATGGCCTCTGCCTCTTCAGCAGCCACACTCCTTAAGTGCAGCCTCTAAGTCTGCAAAACATAGGCCATGATCCCAAAGACCTGTTGTGCAGACAGAATATCTGCACTCTGAGCTCTCTCTGCTGAACTGAGCTCTCCAGAAAATAGCTCTCTCCCCCTTTTGTACTGCAGGAGGTCTCTCAGCCGTTACAGAGCAGGAGAAGATTAGCAATGGTATTTACTCACCTGGTAAAGGTGATTATACCTGCTATCTTTATGGTGCCCAGACATTTCTCACAGATGGGTAATCCTCCATCTATCTTATTGATCGATGCACGACCGTAAATTGTTTGGACTGCCAGAGGCCAAGCCCCCAGCAAGGATAACATTATCCAGTAAGAAATGTCCCTAGCAGAGAAAAAATGATAAAACACTAGGAAAAAAAAGACAGTAACAACAAGAAATATACACTAATGACTGTAAAAAATACCACAACATAAGTGTAAAGGACTGTCACTGGAAAACAGCAGAAAACCCCATGAGGGTCGTCAGCAATCAGCCCTGGAAAAATCTGCAGTAATAACAGTGCCGATAACATCAGTGATAGATAACCAAGAATCCAAATAATAGTTAGTAGGTAACAGAATGCCATTACATGCATACACTCTATGGAGAATCTACGTGTGGCATATCCCCACCTGGTTCTGGCTGCCCTGGTGCCCTGTTCATCCATAAATATGAGGGGCTCTGAGCATCATAAAGGTTGCAGATGTACTCACCTTTACCATGTGAGTAAATATCATTATCCTCTACAACCTTTCTGGTGCTCAGACATTCCTCACAAATGGGACTTTTTTAGCAGTACCAGAAAAAGAGCTCGGGAAGGAAGATGAACAGCATGTTACCCTAAACCTGAAGCAGCCTCAGGCCTAGCCATGCCAATCATAGCTCTGCCTGCTGAAGCTACGACCAGTCTGTAAAGCATTACAAGAAAAATATATGTACAGAGGGACAGGCAAGCACAGCACAGACATCCTGTACTGCATTTCCCCCACTCTGTGCCAAAGAAGCAAACCCTGGGGAAATGTGCCCAAATGTCTTCCTGGAGTCCAGGCCTGCCCCTGGATAGGTAGGCACTGTGGCTGCCTTGTCCACCTGGCTATTGCTCCTTTAGACATAGCCTGACCTGACTTCTTCCTGAAAGGAAAAAGCAAAAAAGCCTGTCTAACTTATGGAAATCAATAGACCTAGTCAGGTAACCCTTTATTAGACCATGTTAAGCAGCAGTAGATCCCGATCAGGACTACCTCAGTTAGTGAACCTGACTGCTAGGTAAATTGATTGTTCCATGCCGGACAGCAGTATCACCTGTGAGGTGAATGACAAAACTATTAGGAGACACTTTGCTATAATGTAAGAAGGAATAAGGGCTCACGGCACAACAGCCTTCAACTCGCTCCCCATCTGGGTCAGCACATAAACTAGCTGGCCCGGCCCAAAAATAACAGAAACCCTTCCAGAGGTTATCCATCTAGGGTGAGATTTTATTGGCATGTCGTATGCAGATCTAAGATCCCCTGCATCCCGACTACATCTGGGCGCATGGCCAACTACCCGGGTCACATGACAGAGCCAAAACCTGCACCAAGTCAGTCAGACACTGTGCACATATTCCCACTCAGCAGCCTGGGTCTTGCAGCTGCCATGCCATCGGGCTAAGGACTGTTGAGATTGTGGTGAAGGAATGATCCAGAGCTGAGGAGCTAGGAGCATTGCAGGAGATGATGGAGAGTCCTAATGCCACTCTCTGTAAGCAGAGAATAACATGAGTTCCCAGGTCAAATGGAAGCTGTCATCTCCAACATGAGCTATGTGGACCCGATGTTGAAAATCACCGTGCAGTCAGCAGAGTGGGTGGAAGGAAGACAAGTGTTTCTGCAGCTCCACGGTGTCAACCATGTGTTGCATTCATTGGCCTGATTGTTGGGAAAGCAGGATTGGGCCCTAGATAGTTGAGTGTTGGGCAAAACAATGCCCTGAGGTCCACTTGAAAAAAAGTCACCCCCTCGTACTGACAGGTGTATACTACCCATCTTTGGCACTGTAGCACTTTCCCTGATCCAGTCCTGTTTGAATTGCCCCTTTTTGTCTGCTTAAGATGGCATAGTAACTTGGAGATCTGTCCTAGTTAGGACTGCCTGATCAGGGACTTGAGAAGCAAATAGCAACAGGAGGCGGCATACTACATCTCCTTCCTGGTGAGTTGAGGGCAGAGTGCTGCCCGGGAACCTGCCAGCGCTGTACGGTGGCCCAGTGTGCAAGTCTTCCAGATCTACCAGGATTCCTGTATTTCACAGGGATTTCAAGCCATTTACAGGAAAATCCTTTCCAGAAACTTGCATTGCTTATGCGCGAAAACCGAGGAATTCGGCCTCCATAAGAAATAACATAATGTGCTGGAAAAATTACAGCAAATTGACATGCTAGTCTGAGTGGGGCCTGTATATTGATGGTGCTGTCCGCAAACCAGAAAGTAGCGGCACATCCCCCTGAGGCCGATGCGGCTGAGGGAACTGCCTAGTTGAGGGGCTCTCCAGGTCCAAGTAGCTCCATCTAAGCTTCTTGAAGAAAATATACTAGTTGGCACTTGATATCCACCCCAGAAAAAAAAAAGCAGCAACCCTGAATGCCATCAGGTATACTGCCAAGTCTTGCTCATGATGCGGTACTGGTGCGGAAACACATGCTGTAGATATTGAGGCAAAGCATGCTGCCTGTCTTGGTCAGTTCAAAGCTATATACATGGGTATGAGTTCTGTACACATCTGTCTCATGTGGATTTTGCCACATAAATGCCTAGACATGACCATGAAACTTGCCTCCATAACAAGAATCAAAACCCACCCTTCTGGTTAAAAGATATAACCATACAAGTCAACTACTGATCACATGGGCTTGAGGGGCTGGTCTAAGAGGATGTGAGCAAATACATCTACACAGAAGGAGTGGTGGACTCCCCAATAGCCAGCTAGCAGAGGTGGTAGGTTGGGAAATGGCAGGAGCTTCCTACATGCAAGGAGTACAAGTCAGAATGAAGCACAGTGCAAAGGGTCACGAGAGGAAAAACCCCTGTGACCAGTTAGAGGCCAGGTTGTAGATTTGGGGGGTGGGTAAGTCCAGTTCTGCCAGCCATTATATGACTCCATGATGCTAGTTCCCACATGGAGTTGTAGCATCAGAAGTACATTCCAGGTAGCCCGGCCAAAGACCCCTTCCTGTGATCGCCCATAGGTGGGAAGAGTTAAGACAATGTGTTGGTGATGGGGAAACCTGATCTGGAAGGACCATACAGTGGTGATGCACCCTGATGATTAGAAGAGGTGCCCTTAGTCTGGCCATGCCATGGGGTGTATTCACTGGGTCTTGGCCTCTTGTTTTAGGGACCAGCAATGATGCTTGAGGAAATTTACAAAGGCATGTGCAATACAGGGCGATAGACAAACTTTTGTGGTTTGCCAAAAACAACTCTGGCCCTTATATGGGCAAGTTCCTCCACAAGGGTGACCCTATCCGAATAGGTGCTCTGATGTCTGCCCCTTATTGGGCTGTTACCCCACAAACCCCATAGCTATATTGTTAAATTTTTTGTTTTATATTTCCGGTAGGCCAGTTGAGCCACACTTTTTGTGGGATCCAGATTCATCTGTTTAGCCCAGCTGTGTGGAATGCAGAACTGGGGGGACAGCTGACATGCCCCAGATACCACAACAAACACTCAGAATAGATGAGGTTTTACTGTGATCCTCAGGGTCCCAAGCCAGCTGTTCAACCACCAAGCTGGCCAGCTTGCTGTGACAGCCAAGCTTTGTAAAGCTAATGTATTTGAGAGAATCTAATAAATAAACAAATAAACACTGGGTACCAGTCATCATTCCAGCAAGGCATAAGGGAAGGCTCCCTAGGCATTGCTGCCTGTTTTCAAGGGCAACTATGTAGCTTTAAGGTGAATAAGTGATTGTAGGAGTCACACAATATGCAAAATGTGGTTGTGGGAGTCTCACGTGAGTCTGCTGTATGTGCCAAGCCCATTCACAGCTCATCACTGTAAATCTTAGGCTGCACTGCCAGGCCCATTACCTACTGAAAAGGATGTGAACTGTAGCTTGACCACAGCCCCAGGGGCCCATCATGCAGTGCATTCACATATTCCTAGGTCTGTCACTGCCTACAGTGATCTGCCAGCTCTGTGGTCTTGGCTGCCAAGGCGTACCTCCCTGTGCATTAGCCAGGAAAGAATTATAGGGCTGTTGTAGACAGTACTAGTTAGGAAGGTCCTGAGGACCTGTTACCCCTTCACTTGTCTCCAGCTAGTTGGCTACATGGAATTCCGGTTGTCAATCATATAATCAGAGCGAGCAGATTGACCCAAGATGGCCGCTATGGTCGGACTTGCCAAGATGGCCACTGTTGTCTCGATGGCTGCCATTCCTATGGTAATGCCTGGGAAGAGCATAGTAAATTCTGGCAGTCTCCCATGAGACACACATCTATCCTTTTATCAACTGGGCGGGGCGGTGTATTAGCATGTTACATGGCTGTGACATACTCAGTATTTACCTGCAATGGGTTTTGAACCTGAGAGCTCCTGGTTCCCAAGGTGGAGCTCTAACCTCCAGCCACATGGCCCGCTGCCATTTTCCAAGATCTCAGATGCTCCTGGTGTGGCTTTTTGTGAGAAGCTCAATGGATGAACTCTGCTATGGAGGTAAGACATCTTCCATATGGATTATGGTCGTGCAGGACTGTGTGAACCTCTGGGAGGATCGAGTGCTCTTCTTGTGCGGTCCACCATTTAAACTAGGGTGGATGCAAGATTTTAGGTGCTGCTCATGGTGTGGATTATGGCATACCAGGCTACAGGACAGTCAGCTTTGTAATAGGGGAAGACATCCCCAGTGTGGTGTGGGCTGCTTTGAGCATGAGAATTCTTTGTTTGGGCACTTGGCTGCCTCCCTCCTTGCCAGGCACAAGCCCAGCAGCACACAGCATGGACCTGTAAGTACCAAGGGGGGGGGCGTGTCCCACTCACTAGAACTGTTGCCGGAATGCCAGCTTGATCCAAGGGAAAAATACAAGACCCTGGTCTGCTGAATGCCATTAGCTCCAGCAGCAGCCTTCTCTATGTAACCTGCTTAACTGCTTACAGTCCCACCTATTTGGTAGCAAACTGAGACAGAATCTGTGGTGTCCCTGAACTGAGGGACAATCAAGAGGTTTGCATGAGAGTGTTGCCTGGAAAAATGGCTCTCATGGGTTTAATCTCTTAGTGTCTTTCAGGAGCCTACAACATACTCATGGCCAGATCATGTTCTGCTCACTTGTAGGCAGTGATGCTTTCCCCTTAGAAGGCAGCTAGAGATGGTGTGCATGAGTCTCATTGAGAGCACTGCCTGAACATGAAGTGGACACTACGGGTGGGTCCAGTTCTTCAGGTAGCAAGCCAGTGGGTGTTCTACATGAGGGTCCTGACTGGACCAGGGGAGTGTAGGCTTGGACACTACTGGAGTGTCCTGCTTAACTAGAGGCACTGGCTATGCACTGGGGAAACCTTTTTTTTTTTTTTGGATAGTGCATACAGAAATAATGTTAAGAGAAGTCCTAAGGTTAACTGCGCTTCTCTGTCAACGTGTGCTGATTTCAGAAGGGAGAAAAAGTAAGAGGTAGTAAATGTTGTTAAAATTTATCTTAGAGTTTGGGAGCAATCAAGGATCGTGACTGACCTCTACAGATGCATGAAGTAAACTGGACAATGTTATCCTGGCTGGGGGCTTGGACTCTGGCAGTCCAAAAAATATATGATTGTGCATTGACCAATAGGACTGATGGAGGATTGCCTGTTTGTGAGGAATGTCTGAGCACCAGAAAGGTTGCAGGTGATACACACTTTCTTAACCCTATAAGTGCAAGGTGACAGCAATAGCAGGATACAACCCCAATTTTAACCCCAAATTGCTATACAGATTACTCTTGTAATCTATGTAGCAAAGGCAGCAAGGACAGGGATGGGACAAAAAGGGGTAAGATCATTAAAAAAAATGGAGGACAATGAGTACCAACACCCATAGTCTGGGTAACAAGCTTCCTGAACTAGTGGCCATGATGGAAGAGGGACGCCTGGATATCATGGCAGTCACAGAAACATGGTACATACAGAACCATGACTGGGATGTCAACATACCAGGGTACACAATCTACAGAAGGGACAGGGAGGGAAGAAGATGAAGAGGAGTAGCAATCTACATAAGGGAAGGAATCAAAGCAATAGAACTAAAGGGTAAACAGAGAGGAGAGGAGAGGAGGCACTGTGGGTCACCCTGGAGACAGGAAATAACACCACAATATGCATGGGGTTGTATACAGACTTCTGTCTCAGGGGGAGGAAATGAACAAGGAAATGATAGAAGGCATCCTTAGGATGGCAGAGAAAGGGGAGATATTGTTTATGGGGGACCTGAATATGCCAGATGTTAACTGGAACATCTTTGCTGCAGCCACATCCAAGACCAGGATCATTCTTGATGCCCTTCAGGGGACATGCCTTAGACAGCTAGTATTGGAAGCCACTCGGGAGGGAGCAGCCTTAAACCTGGTACTCTCAAATGGGAATGGAGAGAGGGTCTCAGATTTAGAACTGGGTTGCCATTTGGGAGCAAGTGATCACCAAACAGTGTGGTTCATGATAAACACAGCAGTAGAATCAAGCCATACAAAAGTGAGGGTAATGGACTTTAGGATGGCTGACTCTGGCAAAATGGGAGAGTGCCTCAGAAAAGTACTAGCAAATAGGCAAGAAGGAGGGGTGGAGGAATGATGGGGAAACATCAAAACTGCCATCACAGAGGCAACAAGCGTTTGTGTGAAGCAAATAAAAAAATCAAAATAAAGGGAAAAATCACTATGGTTCTCAAAAGAGGTGGCAGGGAAGGTTAGGGAGAAAAAAATAGCATTCAGGAAGTATACGGAAACACAGAAGGAGCAGAACGGAGAACTGTACCAGCTAAAGCAGAAGGGAGAGGGGAAGGTAGTCAGAATAGCAAAGGCCCAAACTGAGGAAACAATTGCCAACTCAGTTAAGAAGGATAAAACCCTTTATAGGTACATTAGGGAGAGAAGAAAGACCAAGGAGAGATTGTGAGGCTCAATAAAGGGATGGTGGGTGGCAGAGGGTGACAGTTAAAAGCAGGATGCTGAATGAATATTTCTAGCAGTATTCACAAAAGAAGAGGAGAGGAAGGTTCCTAATCCAATCAATAGAAGCACTCTGGATAGGGGGTTGATGCCAGTCCCATTCACAGAAGAAAGGGTTCTGAAAGAACTCCTAAAACTGAAGGTGGACAAAACAATGGGACCTAACATGATTCACCCCAGAATTCTAAAAGAACTAAGGAGAGAACTAGTGACACTATTGACTACCCTTTTTAACAAATCATGGAAGGATGGTGTGGCAGCTGAGGACTGTAGGAGTGTGGATGTGATTCCCCTTCTCAAAAGTGGGAGCAAAGCAGAGGCAGAAAACTACAGGCCTGTTAATTTTCCCTACTATTGAAATCAAACTATGAAATCACTTCTGAAAGAAAGAATTGTTGGGTACCTAGAGGCCAGCAGGGCACATGACCCAAGACAGCATGGATTCACAGCAGGTAGGTCATGTCAGGTGAATCTAATAGATTTCTTTGACTGGGTGACCAAAGTAGTAGATAAGGGAGGGGCTGTGGACATGGCGTTCCTAGACTTTGGCAAGGCATTTGACACAGTCTGACACAAAAGATTAATAAACAAGTTAGCCAGCCTGGGTAAAAAATTGGCTGGACAATAGGACAGAGAGGGTAATACTAAACAGAGTCCACTCCGAAGAAAGTGGGGTTACTAGTGGGTACTGCAGGGTTAAGTACTGAGACCAGTCATTTTTAATGTTTTTATATGCAACATTGTAGAGGGACTGGAAGGAAAAGTATGCCTCTTTGCAGATGGCACAAAGATCTGCAACAGGGTCGCTACACAACGGGTGGTGGAAAGGATGAGAAGGGACTTGGCAAGGTTGGAGGAATGGTCAAAAGTATGGCAGCTTAGATTCAATGCAAAGAAGTACAAAGTAATGCACCTGGGAAATACAAACCCAGAGGGAGAGTACACAATTGGGGGTGATACTAACAACAACAAAAATGGAAAGGGACCAGGGGGTAATCATATCAGATGACCTAAGGTAAGCAGACAATGTGAGAAGGCAGTAAGAAGAGCTAGGGGGATACTGGGATGTATAGGGAGAGGCAACACCAGTAGAAAACAAAAAGTTGTTATCCCTCTGTACAGACAGTTGGTGAGACCCCATCTAGAGTACTGCATGCAGTTCTGGAGACACCATCTGCACAAGGACATAGGCAGGATGGAGGCAGTCCAGAGGAGAACAACTAAAATGGTGCAGGGTCTGCACCAGAAGCTACTGTATATGAAGAGCGACTAAAGAAGCTTAATATGTATACCCCGAGGAAAGGTGGAGAGGGGGGACATGATAGAAACTTCAAGTACCTCAAGGGCATCAACAAAGTCCAAGAGGGTAGCATCTTTCAGAAAAAGAGATGTGCAAGAACAAGAGGGCACAATTTGAAGATGGGGGGGTGGCTCAAAGACAACGTGAGGAAGTATTTTTTCATTAAGAGGGTGGAGGACGCATGGAATGGCCTTCCTGAGATGGTCATGGAGTGAAAAATAGTGGTGGAATTCAAGAATGCATGGGACAGACATAAGACAATTCCGGTGGGAGTTAGGAAGAAGTAAGCTGTTGGTTAACAAGGATCTGCAACTTATCCAATAGGTAGGGAAATGGGCAGACTGGGTGGGCTAAGCAGTCATTATCTGCTGTTAAAGTCTATGTTTCTATGTTTCTTGTAATATTCATCAGTGTTTTGTAGGATAAAACAAATTAGCTGTGCCATATTTTGGGATCTGTTTAGTTTGACATAAAATGTGTTTTGTATTATCATGCTATGTTTAAGAATGAAGTTCTTTTCACTTTAATATAGTATTTAAAAAGTACACAAGTACCAACTGCTTAAAGTATTGTATTGTACTAAAAGAGTTCAAGAAAAATATATGTAGCTGCAATAAAATATAACTACCCTACCTATCATGACAAACTTCTAAAAGAAACAATCAAAAAGAGATTTACACAGAACTAACCATCTAGTTCATGATTTATTAAAAGGAGCAATCAGATATGGTATATATGTAGAGATTTATGTTACATCTAGTCATATGTTCCAAAAGTGACAACAACATACTCATATACACAGACTATAGATACAAACCAACACTTTAGTCCTTAGTTTCTGGCCTCATGACACGTACTTAGTTTTAAAAAGATTTTCTAAAGCCTTGTCTAGAATGTGTTCTTGTTTATTTTATCAGTCAATTGTATGATTATGTGCAAAAGTTAAAAGCTAATGGACCCAAAATAGACAGACAGGAAATTATACAAATTTTAAGTAGTCTGTTATAACTTTTTTATTTCAGCAGTATTTTTTTTCCTTTTGCTCATTAGGAAGATTTTTACGCAGTCATATTGTGTTGGATGTGTGGAATAGCTATCAGTGTGGCAACTGGCATATATGTCCCCAGTTCCCAACTACACCATCAGCATCATGTTCTCATTGACAATGACATCACAGATGACTGACCAGGCAGCTACTGGCTGGCTTTCCCTAAGCAGTAGTGATGTTACAGTCAATGAGGTCACTCGCTGCAGGGCAGGGCAGGGGTTCCTTAAGGATCAGTATTGGGACCTTTACTGATCTCAGTTTTCAAAAATGACTTGCCAAGAGTTTTTTTTTTTTAAAGCAGAATGTCTATATGCAGATGACAGAGTCATCTTCAACTTTAGCCCTCTGTTCATGGGATCCAAGAGACCCTACAGGCACATTATCCAAAGTTAATTGTATGGTATGGCTGAAGCAAAACAAATTAAAACTAAATGAAAATAAGACAAAAGTGATGCTGTTCAGCACAGTGCAGAGACTGGCCCAAATTGGAGAGGACTTGGGAATACTGGGGAATTATGGGAAGGAGCTCTCCAGAGTGCATTCTTTTAAATATTTGGGAGTACATTTGAACTGTACTTTGAGTTTATCTGGGCATTTGAATAAAACTGGCAAAAAAATGAATCAAAAACTACCCTATCTTTTCTTCTGTAAACTGCTTATTATGAAATAATAAAAATCCTAAATAAAAAAAAAACTTGGTTTCTCATATAGAAATATTAATGCTTTGACTGATGAGGCTCGAATGTTGATAGCTAAGCAAATACTGTTGCTGATTCTAAATTATGATATAGTGTATGGTAGAACGTTGTTCTATGTGGAAATCCATCCCTCAAACAATGTTGTTGTGCTGCAGTAGTTACTTCATCTAGTTTGTTGTGCTGCTCTAGCTATCTAGTTACTGCAGCACAACTTCAAACGTTGTTCTTGCATGCGCATAATACGAACCTCCCGTCTTCCTGAAAAGGCTGCAGTGGTGAGAGCAGACCCTGGAAGAGAGTAGTGATGAGTAAAAAATGCAAAAGTAAGGTCAAAGTCTTATGGTTGCCCATACATTTTTTGACATTCAATCAGCTTTATTCAATTTTTTAGGAAAAGGAAATCATACACAAAACCTTCTACAAGGTAATAAGAATGTACATTGATCAGAAGAAAATGACAAAGAAAACAAAACCTCCTTCCTCCTATCCCTCCCACCCCCAGAATGTGTCATGTAACCATTTTGAATCAAGTCTTAGAACTAAAACAAATAACGAATATATTATAGTTATCTGGTGGGGTACCCTGAGATCGCTCAGAGGAGTTCAGGATACGTAAAGGGCGTGAAGTTTGCCCCATTTCTTGTTGAATAAAGGTAAATGGTGACGAAGGCTGGCAATTATATGCTCAGTCCAAAGGGCAAAGGAGAGTTCTTGTAGCCACTCAGAATATGAAATATGTGTCTGATCCAACCAGTGCCTAAGGATCATTTTTTTAACAGTCAAAGAGATAAGGGCCATGTAGTGCCTCCTTTCTTTGACCAAGATCTGAGAATAGTTACCAATAACACATATTTCGGGGGGAAAAAAGACCAGTTAATCCCAAAGGGATCACTCTGTTCTTCTATCTGTATCCACAGGAGAGATACCTTCTCACAGGACCAGAAAATATGTAATAGGGTACCATCTGCTTTCCACATCTAGTGCAAGTGGGGAGGGAGGTGACCCGTCTTAACTAGTCTGACCAGGGTGTAATACATGTTGTTAAGAATATGATACTGTGTCAATGTGTAACGGTCTTGAGTTAGGAAAGTGTGGAGATCTTTCAAATTCTTGACTAGTTAAGATTGACTCCCGGGAGCAAGGAATCCCATACCTTGGAGCCAGCCAGTGAAAGGGAGGGGTTGACGGTAATCAACCACAGATACAATCCAGATGTACTGTGGGGCTTAAGGATCCACTCTTGCACTTGAGTGAAGAAGTCCCTGAGACCAGAGGGTTTTGGAATGGGTCCAAATTAATATTAGATGCCAAATCTGGTAAAGTTTGAAGATGTAGGCACGGCCCAACTGGAATTTTTCCATTAACTCCGAAGATGTCAGAAAGGAGGATTGAGAGTAAAAGTCTGAAACTCTCACATTCTGTGGTAAGGGAAGCCAACCAGAAGTTAATGGGTGTTCCCCAATCATTATGTTTAAGTTAGAGAACATAGATTGTGTGATATCTTTAGAGAGGAAGACTTTCAGATAGGACAAATTTGAGAAAAGACTTTAAGGGAGATACCGATTGGAGAGGCAATCACAGGGTCCAGTAATGACTTCCATGGGGCAAAAAAACATAGAAACATAGAAACATAGAATCTGATGGCAGATAAGGACCACTTGGCCCACCCAGTCTGCCCAGTTCCATACCTGATGGATAAGCTGCAGATTCTAGTTAATCAACAGCTTACTTCCTCCTGCCCCCTACTAGACTTGCCTTATGCCTGTCCCATGCATTCTTCAATTCTCCCACTGTTCCTGACTCCACAACCTCCTCAGGAAGGCTGTTCCATGCATCCACAACTCTCTGTGTGAACAAAATACTTTCTAACATTACCTCTGAGCCATCCCCTCTATCTTCAAATTGTCCCTCTTGTTCTTGCAATCTCTTCTTCTGAAAGATGCCACCCTCTTGTACCTTGTTAATTCCCTTGAGATACTTGAAAGTTTCTATCATGTCCCCCCTCTCCCCCCTTTCCTCAAGGATATACATATTAAGCTGCCTTAGTCTCTCCTCGTATGTCTTCTGGTGCAGACCTTGCACCATTTTGGTTGCCGTCCTCTGAACAGCCTCCACTCTGCCTATGTCTTTGTGGAGTTAGGGTCTCCAGAATTGCACACAATACTCCAGATGGGGTCTCACTAACTGTCTGTAGAGAGGGATAACAACTTCCTGTTTTCTACTGTTGATGCCTCTCCCTATGCATCCCAGTATCCCCCCAGCCTTCCTTACTGCATTCTCACATTGCTTGCCCACCTTTAGGTTATCTGATATAATTACTCCTAGGTCTCTTTCGATTTTTGTTGTTGTTATTAACTCACCCCCACTGTGTACTCTTCCCCATGGTTTTTGTTTCCCAGATGCATTACCTTGCACTTCTTTGCATTGAATCTGAGCTGCCATATATTTGACCATTCCTCCAACCTTGCCAAGTCCCTTTTCATTCTTTCCACCCCACCTTGTGTATCAAACCTGTTGCAGATCTTTGTGTCATCTGCAAAGAGGCATACCTTTCCTTCCAGGTGCTCTCCAATGTCACTTATAAAGATATTAAAGATGACTGGTTCTAGTACCAAACCTTGTGGTACCCCACTAGTTACCCTCCTTTCTTCACTGTGGACTCCATTTACTATTACCTTTTGCATCCTGTTGTCCAGCCAGTTTTTTATCCAGGCTACCACCTTGGGACCCACTCCACAGCTGGCTAACTTGTATATTAATCTTGTGTGTGAGACTGTGTCGAATGCCTTGCTAAAATCTATGTAGGCCATATCCACAGCCCCTCCCTGGTCTACTACTTTGGTCACCCCGTCAAAGAAATCTATTAGGTTCATCTAACATGACCTTCCTGCTGTGAAACCATACTGCCTTGGGTCCTCTGCCCCACTGGTCTCTAGGTGCTCAACAATTATTTCCTTCAGAAGTGGTTCCATCATTTTCCCTACCACTGAAGTCAGACTAACTGGTCTGTAGTTTCCTGCCTCTGCCCTGCTCCCACTTTTGTGAAGTGGAATCACATTTGCCCTCCTCCAGTCCTCAGGTACCACTCCATCCTCCCATGATTTGTTAAAGAGAGTAGTCAGTGGTGTTACTAGTTCTACCCTTGTTTCTTTTAGTATTCTTAGGTGAATCCCATCAGGCCCAATTGCTTTATCCACCCTCAATTTCAAGAGTTCTTTCAAAACCCTTTCTTCTGTGAATTAACTGGTATCAACCCCCCTATTCAGAGTTTCTCCTTGTTTGGTTTAGCACCTCTCCTCCTCATCTGTTGTGAATACTGAGCAGAAATATTCATCCAGTATCCCTGCTTTTTCACTGTCACCCTCTTCCCACATTCCATCCCCTTTATTAAGTCTCTGTATCCCTCTCTTGGTCTTTCTTCACTCCCTAATTTACCTATAAAAAGGTTTATCCCCCTTCTTAACACAGTTGGCTAACTTTTCCTCAGTTTGTGCCTTTGCTATTCTGACTGCCTTCTCTGCCTCCTTCTGCTTTAACTGATAAGGTTCTCTGTCCTGCTCCTTCTGTGTTTCCTTACATTTCCTGAATGCTATCCTTTTCTCCTTAACCGTCCCTGCCACCTCTTTTGAGAACCATAGTGTTTTTTTCCTTCATTTTGTTTTATTGATTTGCTTCACACAAATGCTTGTTGCCTCTGCAATGGCTGTTTTGATTATTCCCCATTGTTCCTCCACCCCTCCTTCTTGCCCATTTGCCAGTGCTTTTCTAAGGCACTCTCTCATTTTCCCCAAATCAGCCTTCCTAAAGTCCAATACTCTTGTTTTTGTATGGCTTGACTCTATGGCTGTGTTTATTGTGAACCACACTGCTTGGTGGTCACTTGTTCCCAGATGGCTACCCACTTCTAAATCTGAGATCCTATCTCCTTCCCCATTTGAGAGTACCAGGTCTAAGATTGCTCCCTCCTGAGTGCATTCCAACACTAGCTGTCTGAGGCATGCCCCCTGTAGGGCATCAAGAATGACCCTGCTTTTGGATGTGCCTGCAGCAAAGGTACTCTAGTTAACATCTGGCATATTCAGGTCCCCCATCCACAATATCCCCCCTTTTTCTGCCATTTTAAGGATGCCTTCTATCATTTCCTTGTCCATTTCCTCCCCCTGAGATGGGGGTCTGAACACAACCCCCATGTGGATTGTGGTGCCATTTCCTGTCTCCAGGGTGACCCATAGTGACTCAGCAACTTCCTGTTTACTCTTTAGTTCTGTTGCTTTAATCTCTTCCCTTATATAGAGAGCTACTCCTCCTCCTCTTTTACCCACTCTGTCCCTCCTGTAGACTGTATTCCGGTATGTTGACTTCCATTCATGGTTCTCTGTGTACCATGTTTCAGTGACTGCCACAATATCCAGGCATCCCTCTTCCATTAAGGCCACTAGTTCAGGAGCTTGTTGCACAGACTATGGGCATTGGTACTCATCACCTTCCATTTATTTTTTATGGCCTTACCCCTTGTTGCCCCATCCCTGTCCTTAACACTTTTTTCTGCATTTATCCCTGTCCTGCGCCCTACTGACTTCTCTCCCTTGGTGTTTACCTCTCTAACTACTGCGCTTTGTGGGGGGAGGTTGGGATTTCCCTGCTCCTTTTCAGTGCCTCCCCTTGGCTAGTTCAAATGCTTGTCAATGAAGCATTTAAACCTGTCACCTAGGATCCTGGACAGATGTAGACCATCATGCCAGTATAAGCCTGCATCCCTCCAGGTGGCTCCCCAGTCCCAAATGAAGCCAAAACCCTGAGCTCCACGCCAGTTTTTCAACCATTCATTGAATCCCATGGTGTAGAATACCCTAGCATTATCCTTGCCATAGACAGGCAGCACCTCCAAGAAGGTTACCATACATGCTACTTGTCTAAGGCCCCTCTCCAACTCCACAAGCTCCTCTTGCACTACTCTGATCCCATTTACAGCCAGGTCATTTGTCCCTAGGTGAACAATGACATCCAGCTCCCTCCCTCGTGCAGCTGCTCTCATGATCCTGAGGATTCGCTTCCTGTCCTTCCAAGCTGTGGTGCCAGGCAGGCACCTTACCTCCCTATCCCCTTCATCCCCCATGTCTACCCCCTAATGATTGAGTCCCCCACCAGGAGTTGTTTCCTTCCCGTGGGGTCTCGTGCCACCCTCCTGTGGGTCTCCTTTGTGGTGTAGAGGGTGTGGGGTGAAAGGCTGTGGAGAGCGAAAAGGTGAGATTCTATCTGTAGCCAGACAGGGATGTAAATAGAGTCAGGAGCAAGCTGCAGATTAGAGAACCACTTCCCACATTTGGAAAGATGGCTGGCCCAGTAGTACAGTAGGAAATTAGGGAGATGGAATCTTTTGGCAGTCCCAGTTTAAGACAAGATCATCTGGGTGATTTATCCAGCCAAATGAAGGAGGTGATCAGGGAGTAAATACGTTTAAAGAAGGAGAGAGGGAGTACTATATTAAGCATACTTAAGAGACAGAAAAGCCTAGGGAGAATATTCATTTTAATTATATTAATCCTACCCCAAAGTGAAATAAGAAGGTCTTTTTCATCTTGTTAAATCTTGCCAAATCACCTCTAGAAGATCTTTAGGTTCAGCTTCACCAAAAGTGAAGAATAGGAAGTAAGAGAGACCCAGGTATTTAAGGGAGAGGAGCCCATCGATACCAAATGAGGCAAAGTCTAGACTGCTGATAAAGTGATTGAGGGGTATATTTCAGTTTTGCAGAGATCATGCTTGTAGTTCGAATGATGACTAAATTGTTCAATGACCTCTAAGGCCTCAGGAAGGGAGTAAACCAGATCAGAGATGAAGTAGGATATTGCCTGCATATACCAAAATAGAGGAAGAAAGGTTGCCTATAGGAGTACCTCTTAAGTCAGGGGAGGACTTGAGGCACTGAATAGGCAGTTTGAGATATAAATTAAAGAGGAAAGGAGATAGGGGACAACCCTGATGTGTACCAGAGCATAGGGAGAAAATGGAGGAAAAGCCACCGTTGCAGTAGATCTTTGCCGATGGAGAGGAGTAAATCATTTTAAGCCATTGAAGAAATGGGGCTAGAAAGCCTATCTTCTGTAGGGTAAGCCACAAGAAAGACCAGTCCACCCTATTAAAGGCCTTCTCTGCATCAAGGGAAATTAAGTCCATTGACAGAGGAGGCTTGGTTGCCTAAACAAATGACTGATCTTACAGAGGATTGGTGGAGGAACTCAAGGGACAAACCCACCTGTTTGGGGACTTAATAATTCATACTTCCATAATTCAGGCTGCTAAGAGTTTGGCTAAAATTTTAATATCACAATTTAGTAGGGAGATAGGATGATAACTTGCCGGGTTAAAAGGGGTTTGTCTGGTTTAAGATGGAGAATTATAGTGGCTTCCAAAGAGGGATCCAGTTCTTCTACGGAGAACATATGTTGATAAAGTCAAAGTAAGATAGAGGATAGGTCATTGAGAAAGATTTTGTAAAATTTGAGGAAAACCCATCAGGACCCTAAGCCTTGTCTAGGGCTAGACTATTTATTGCTGACTCCACTTCTGCTAGGAAGACAGGAGCAGAGATGAGCATGATGAAGATCCCTGAGGCAGGGTAATGGAGTGGAGTCAAGGTAGGATGACATTTCTGCAGTGGTCAGAAGAAGTGTGTTTGCTACAGAGAGTGGAATAAATATTTTCAAATACAGTCACTACTTTCCTAGGAAGTGATTTTAAGGAGCCATCTGGGGCAGAAATTGAAGGATGATCCTAGAGGCCATCTGCTGCCTAAGTCGGAGAGCAAACAGGCACCCTGCCTTTTCTCCTTGTTCAATATATTTGGACTTAGTCTTGAGAAAGGCATATTCAGCTTTGTCTTGAAGGAGAGTGGCATATTTGTCCTGAAGGGATAGTAGAGCCCTTAAGGATTCTGGGGAAGATGTGGGAGAAAGGGATTCTTCCAAGGCATGTATTTGGCAAGAGTCGATAATGCCTCAGCTTCCCTGCGACACTTCCAGGTGGAAGCCAGATGAATGAATTTACCCCTCAAAAAACATTTCTGGGCACACCACTTATGATCCTGTTGCTTGACAGTGTTCTGGTTAGTGGCAACAAAGGATTGAATAAGATTAGAAATTCTAGTAACCACCTGATCATCCTTGAGAAGCTGGCTGTTAAACTTCAATGAGGTATCACGCTGTAGGGTGCAATCTGGGGTTAGTAGCAACCAGGCCCACCGCATGGTCGGAAATCACAATGGGTTCAAGGTCAGCATTACAAAGACCAGGAAGTAGGGATAAACTAGTAAGGACATAATCAGTTCTAGAGGAGGTGTAATGTACCATTAAATTGAAAGAATAGCTGCGAGATAGGGGATTGAGAGCTCTCCAGGGGTCACAAAGTCCCAATAACTCCATGAACTACCTCAAGGCTTGTTGTGTAGCTGAGGGAGATCTATGGGTGCCGGTTGAACGGTTGAGGTCTTGGGTGGGAGGGATATTCCAATCTCCACCCAGGATGAAGGGAAGGGTCAGGAAGGGGGTAAATTTGTCAGCTAGCTCCATAAAGAAACCTGGGTCACTGCTCACCGGGCCATATATACCACCTAAAACCAGTTCTTGTCAATCTAGCAGACCAGTAATAAATACATATCGACCGTGTGGGTCTGAAATAATATGATTTGCCAGGAAGGAGACAATACTGCCTATTAGGATGGCTACACCCTTATTGGAGGGCAATTCCACAGAGGTGAATACCTGGCCAATTCCCTGCCTACAGAGCTTGACTGCCTCTTGGGAAGGAGGTTGGTTTCTTGAAGAAACCCTATCTGAATGTGAAATATAGAGATGTTTTAATACCTGATGCACCTTGAGCTGGTCTCTGAGTCCCTTCACATTCCAAGTCACAACTTTAGTTCAGTTGTTATCCATACTCACTTGAAACATTCAGAAGAGACTTATGCTTAATCAACTAAATGCACACTCTATCCACCTCTACCCCCAGCTTCCCTATCCCTAGACGGCTGGGCCAAATATATATCTGGTATAAATAATAAACATGAAAAATTTTCAAAACAGAGAAACATATGAAACTCATAGACTGGTTTCCACCAAATCACAGTTTATAGGGAAATGATGGGAAACCATGCGCCTCCCCCATAATAAACAGTTAAATGAACAGTACCTGTAGTTAAATATCCAAAACTGAGAGACTTTCCCTACTCCCAAAGTGAGACAAGCACAGCATAACAGATATGCTATAGAGCCATTTACCCTATCCTCTTCACCCTCCCTCCCTCCACCCTCAAATCTGAATCCCTCATCGCCCCCAAAACAAGAACTACGTACAAAAAAGCCCCTCTATATCCAGGTAATTAGTAGATTAGTGCAGTTCTGAATTGAGGAGGGCCATATCTCTAAAAGAAAAATGGCACAAGTACACCACCATGAGGATAATAAGGGTAAGTGAGGAAAAGGGTGAAATCCATCTCTGAAACAAGAAAAGGAACCTCACATCCCCTGGTGCAGGGGCAGATAATGAAATGTTAGGTGTTGCTGGAATAAGAACAGAAATAATGGTATACAGGGCCCACCCCTACACCCAAAGCATGAGGAAAAATAGCTCATGCAAACTCCCCAACTTGGCCCCCCCCCATCCACCTACTCACCCATCTGTCTACATTGTCATCTCATTTATATATATATAAACAAATAGGATATTAACTCATGGAGTTATGCAAAGGCTATTAGGCCTACTTGATTACGACTGCCTGGAAAAAATGTGATGTATGTCATGCCTGGTGCTACCCCGGTGCAGTGCTCGATTCAAAAAATAGAAAAGTAGAGAAAAAACCAAAATGGTAAAGAGTTGAAAAAGAAAAAGCAGGCTGGGAATCTAGAAAAGTAGAACAAGGAGAATAAGACAGGCATCAGAAACAAAGAAATGCTATTGAGACTTCGAGGGTCACTCAATCCGTAGGAGGTATACCAAAAGGGAAAGAAGGGAGTGGAGAACAACCCACTGTGTCACGAGGAAAACCTTTCACCAGGTAAACAAGGCTAAAAATGCACCAGCAGCTACTGGAAAGAAAAGAAAAACAAAGAAAAAAGGGGTTAGAAAAAAGATTAAAAAAAAAACAAAGCTGAACAAGGAAAACAGACTTGACATCTGGGAATCGAAAATTATCCTAAAAGCTAAACCCCAAGTTTAAACAAGAAGTCCCCTTGCCGAAGCACTGGATGGCATAGTCCAACTGGGTTAGGTGGGAGCCAAAATACAGCTGGACTCAGTCCCAAAGAAACTTGCCCCCTTGGGAAACCAGAACAAGAGTCCAGAGTTCCTTGCAGGGTGTAAGGGTGGCAGTGGGAAAGTATAGTTCAGAACTTGCTCCAGTCGAGAATCTATGCAAACCCACAGAGGCTTCAGATTGCAGAAAGAGATTGCAGACCGGGGGGGCATTAGAGGAAAGTCCATTTAGGATACAATTAGAGGACCACAGGCGAAATTAAGTATCGTCATCCAACGATCCAACAAACAGATATGTTCAGATAAGGCATACAGGCAATATCTTCAATTGATCAGTTGATCATTCAGAGGTCTTTGAATAAATCTGGGAGGTGAGCAGCTAATTCCTTCAATGCTTGGGCTGGGGTGTCAAAGGAGAACTAGGATCCTTAATGAAGGGCTGGAGTCGAGCAGGATAGGCCATCTTGAACTTGAAGCCTGCCACAATGAGTTTACTAACAATCGGATGGAAGGCAGCTCTTTTTTGCCTGACCTCCAATGATAGGTCCTCAGTGATGCAAAGCTGTTTCCTCTCCCAGAGGATTGATTGGATTTCCTTAGTTTTAGCCAGTACGTCCTGCTTCTCAAGTAGTTAAGGAATTTGGCGATTATAGGTCTGAGGGGAGCAGAATCCATGGGAGGAGTGCTCAGAGAGCAGTGGGCACACTCAAGCTGGTAGGTTGGGTTGTGGGGAGATGGGTTTGCTATTTTGGTCATCAGTTTCTGCAAAAATGAAATTGCAGAGCTGCCTTCTTCCCCATCTGGCAGACCAAAGAATTAAATATTGTTCCGGCAGGAGTTGCCCTCTAAGTCCTCTGTCTTAAGTTAGAGTTTCTGGATGAGCTGATGAAGTTTGACAATTTCAGACTCTGCACTCTTTCCATCCCTCCAGGGATGTGGTGCGGCTTCAATGTCCCCATCTCTACCCGATCAGGTCTCCCATATCTGCCCAGATAGATTGGAGTTCAGCAGATATTTCAGTGAGTATCCCTGAAAGGCACCAGCTCCTGGTGAAACCTGTCTTCCATCAGGGATCAGAGTCGCTGAAGAGGATGATGATTTAGTCTGCACCACGATCGCTTTATTCTTTTTGTGGCCTTCTCGGGAGAAGACAGAGGGATATACTTCAGTGGGGCCTGGCTGGTATCTATATCCGCTTGTGGTGAAATTTCCAATCATGATGCAGAGGATGCCTTTAGATGGATTCAGCAAGTAGTAAAGTATATGTCAGAACAGCTTCGAGCATTACCAAACCCCAAAATCGAAATATTGGCAGGTGGATGAGCAATGAGAGAGAGCTCAAAAGATGAGCTGCTATGGCACTGCAGACATCATGTGATCTATGGTTGCCCATACATGATAAAATACAGTGTATGAGTGGTCATACACATACGGATGTTTTTTTACTCTCATGGTTTCCATGGTAACGAGACCTCTTGAGCTGCGCTCTCGAGGTCTCCTGTTACCATGGAAACCTCAAGAGTGAAAAACATCCTTGTTGTGTATGATTGCTAATACGCTGTCCTCTACATTATACTATTTGTGAACGAGAGTAGTTTATTTATTTTAAAATTCCAAATGATTTTAAACAACATACTGTATTTTGATTTGCACTAAGGGCTCCACAAAGGACTCATTGCTGTTTACTATACCAAAGGATGAAAATTTTACCTCCACATTTAAGAACTGCGTACAATGCTGCTGTCTTTGCATTTAGGATTTTAAAAGCGCAACTCCATGTTTCTTTTGCACAAAATTCACACAAAATCCATGTCCTTATCAGACAAGGAGCAAAACAGATATGTGGGGGCAAGGAACGATTCAACTCCAAATTCTAATAAATTATTTTTTATTTGTAATAGTTATTTTAATTGCCAACTTATAAGGTCCAGCAACATTTTGTGACCATGGGGCCACTTCTTCAGAGCCCAGATGTGGTCCTGTTTTGCCTAACAGAGAAAGAAAAACATCCATCAGTCTTCTTACGTATATAAATTCCATCTATGGACATATTGCACAAACAGTGTAATATTTCTAATCTCTATCATTTTTTCTCACTTACTCAATTGCATCATAATCTATTGAGTTTTCTCATTAGATCCCTTTAACCTCCTCCCTTCCAAACCCCAGAAGCCATCACTTCTTCCCCAAGCCCTCTTTTCTCTTCTCTTTATACTCTGAAGTTGGCCTTAAGTAAAAGCTCTTTCACCTAGTAAGCTCATTCCATAATGAACAACTTGTAAGCATTGATCAAAACTCAAACAATATTAGACACATTAAAATCTTGCTGAAGAAATGTTATAACAATATTAACTCTTGTTCTTGTAATGTTCATTGAAATTCTTTAGTTTCATGTTGTTGTATATTGTCTAGTATTGTTATTTATTGGTAGATGACTGAATAAGGGCTGTGCCAGTTCACTTCCTGGTTAAAAATAAAAAATAAAAATAAAAATGAAAAAATATTGTTGATGATGGAATGGGTGAGAGAACTAGATATGTCAGCTGCCAGGCAAATTGCTGTTCACACAGCACACCTACTAACATGAGATACACAATCTTCTAGTGAACCAGAGGGACAAGAAAGAGTGCTCTTAAATAAAATGTAATGGTTGATTACATTTAAAAACTAATTCATTTTAGGCAGTACACTTTTAACCACTGGAGGAATTTTGAAGTATAGCAAAAATGACAGATCATAAAATGTACACTGTAACAGGCAACTAGTTCCATGCCAGTAAGCATCCCAAGCAGCTCTGCTTTGATGATAGCAATGATACCTTCATTAAGTAACTTCTGCTGACATGCATAGCCTCCAAGATGAAATTAAAATCTTTTAAAATCAGTGTGTAGTTGCGAGTCCTGCAAACCAGTTATTGAGATAATGATAGTCTGCAAGCCAGGTCCAGATGTGCTTTGATATACATGCCTTAAAGTCTGACAGCTATATATACGCATTTTGCAAAATAATTTAACAGTAAATGCCAAAACAAATCCCATGCATCTAGGAATATATCTTCTAAACAAGATGAGCTAACATAGTAATTAAAAGTTGACCTTATCAAAGGTTAACTTTAACTTATATCATGTTGTTTGCTGTATGAACTTGTCTTTCATTGTATTCTCCGGTCGTACCTGAAAATAGGCAAATGTTTTGTCTAGTGTGCTTACCTGGTCAACAAAAGCTAATAAATAATAAATAAAATCAAAGGCATTCACGTTATCTTGCCATAGCAGTTTGACTATTGAAACCAGTGCAGTACTTTAGAATGAAATGAGCAGTCAAGCTGTTTTGTGATCTTTAGCAGTCGGGTTGTATTATAAATGTCTATCCTGATGGCCTCACAGTTAGAAGCCTTAAGTTAGCTTGCCTAAGCATAGCAAAATGAAAATGAGATGCAAATTAGAAGGCTATGCCAGCAGTTTTCACAGTGGGCTGGATGATGGTTGAGGACTGTTTTGCAGCAGTATTGACTATTTGAATTGTTTAATGACTGTTATAAACTAAGATATTTAAGGTTTACGAATATTGCTTAGGCCTGAAATGACTGTTATAAAGTAAGATATTTAAGTTTATGAATACTATTAAGGACTGGGCTGTGACTGGTAAGTGAATGGTACAACTCCTCAGTCCTGTGGGTACATGCGGCATAATTTTGTGTTGTGTTGTTTATTGCCAATGAGATTAAGCTGCACCCAGTATGATAAAGAGTTTAATCATCACACACAGGTGATTTCAAATTTAGAACTTATTAGCATATTTTGTATAACTCAAAGGCACAGTACAGTGTCTCAGAATATGCAATTTATCTCCATTGTGGGTGTGTAGAACTATCATAACTCACTCCTGGCATGGCTTCTTGTGACTTATGACCAATTCCCTAATACATAAATAAATATAGAATAATGCATACAGTAGCTGGCTGTGTGATATGTTAGCTACAGTACGTGTGTTGTGTGTGTTATTGCCAGATAACAGCAATTCTCATGTGCAATATGAGGTATGATGCACTTGAACAGAGTGCCTTTAGCATCTGTAAGTGTTCTTATCAGGCAATAGCCCATATCTCAAAGTGTCTTATTTCACTTGTACCATGTGCAAAAAAGCTACCAATATTAAGAGAAGAAAATATTTCACATTTTTATCTAGTACAGTAAAAAATGGTAAAGTAGTCCCTGTTTCTGCTTTTTGCCTTAAGTGGAATTGTCTACAGATGTATTATTTAGCTTTTGACTGTTCTTAGTTATTTTAAAGGTATGCCTGGTAGTTTTGAACTAGACGTCGAAGAGAATGCTCACCTGTTGTGCCTGATGGTTGTCGGCAACTCCTACTGCAACAAGATCCATTTTGTGCCTTATTGAAGGTGCTTGAATGATGTCACAAAAGCTGACTATAGTTGCTACAAGGGTGGCATCCATCACATCAGACATCTGCCAAAATGCAGGATATGGCTAAGTGGCAAGAAGGAAAAGGACAAAAAAAATAAAAACTTTTAAAACAACTCAACTGAAAACTGTTTTGATAGAAGTAACCAAGTCTCAAAACCCCATATTTCCACAGACGTTTTCGTTATCATTTAGAAGACTAAACGATAAAGTAAAAAACAAAATAGAAAACATGAACGTAAACCAGTAAATATATCTGAGCCTATTATTTTAGTATCATGCTGATTTTATACTTCTTATTTATGTTGTTATTGCATTGTTAATTTAGTAAATGACATTAAAATCTGCATACTTTGCTAAAAAGAAGCAATGAGCTTTCCTCCTGCTCAGTATATGTTTCAAATAAATTCTCCAATCATGTTAGAGGAAGAGTTCTCAGACTTTGTCAAGGTGAGCCTCCCCAAATGGGCTTGAAAAAAGTCCAGGCATCCCCATGTGTCGAACACATTCACATACTGTAGTAATCATGTAAAAATTGACCATTAGCATGTCACGCGTATTCCGCACTATACTGCGCTACCAGTCAACTTCTGCACAATTACCACTGCACCTTGTCAACAGATAGCAGTAATGATGAATTTAATAGTCATAAAATCACGCACAGCCACTTTTAAATAATAAAATGGGTGTGTTTATTTTCACAGTGTGTTAAAAATGTATTGTGAATCATGCTGTCTGTTAATCAGATTAGTCCTGTCTGTTAAGAGAGCAGCCTGTGAGCCTGTTGTCATGCAGTTAGCTGCTGTATTCCTAGTTTTACATTTGAGAAGTAGATGTGCAAGTCATCTTCAACTTTAAGAAGGGATCAATACTTTGCTTATACTGCTGTCAGTGCAGAGAATCCCGATTCACATGGATATATTGAGGCGAAAACCATAAGAACAGCAAAAGCTTGATTTTTTTTTTGTGCTGAAAACTCATGTCCAACTAACAGCCAAAAGTTTGCAATGGGCTGTTATGTAAAAGTGACCTTCAGAGTTGGGTCTGTAGCTAGGTCAATGAGGATCTCCTGTTTTTCCAGGGTTAGTCTACAAAGCTTGGCTTGAAAATGAATTGATTCTTGACCCACTGGTCACTGTCCTGCCTGTCATGTTCAGGAAAGTAGTCATGTAGCTTGTCTTGCAACCCATTTAAATGTTCTGTAATAACTACTTTGACTCTGTTAAGCTGAAGTTCATTTTCCTGCAGAAAATCTTCCAAAGTTGAAAATGTGGCAACTGATCCTTGCTGCACTCCATGGACAAAGTTCAAGCTTGAAACAAATGCCTTGTTCTTGTCCCTGACTGTGAAAACACTTGCATCCATCCTTGAAGTGACAGATTAAGTGAATTCAGTCTGTCAAAGATATCTGCCAAGTATGTGAGTAAAGCAAGTTACTGTGGACTTGAAAACATTCCACAAGTGAGCATTACAATCAGCAAGAAATATGCAGAATTCATCATGCAGTTCAGAGAGATGTGTCAGCACTTTCCCCAGGAACAATCAATGGACCTCAGTGTGTGGAGTAGCTGTCTGTGTTTTGCTCATCTCTTCACACAGTACTGCAAACAGTCTGGAATTCACTGAATGACCTTGATGAAGTTCACAGCTTTAACTACATCAGCCAAGACATTGCTGAGCTCAGCTGGCAACCGTGGCCGCAGAGCTTCTCTGTGAATCATACAGTGGTTCCAGACAGAATTGGGAGCCATTGCTTGTATCCTAGTCACCATCCCACTGTGTCTTCCAGTCATTGAGTGAGCTCCATCACTGCAAATACCAACACAGCAACTACAATCAAGGACTTCATTCTCAATGAAGGCATTCAGCAGGTTAAAGAGCTCTTCTCCAGTTGCTCTTGCAGGAAGTGGATTACAGAACAGAAACTCTTCCCAAAGATCTGTGTCTGTGGCATACCAAGATATATACCAGAAGCTGTCCAGCATCTGCATTGGGTTATTGTCTCCTACTATTATCTTGCTTTACAGCTAAATTACTTCTGTGCTGTGGCTGAAGGAGGTCTGGCAGCGGACCACACGGAGAGCATTCTGACAAGGGGGCAGGACACATGTGCATTTTAAAAAGCCCCACTCCACACGGAGAAGAGAGCAGGAATGCACGGAACATTCACTGCCTCAGGTGAGAGCTGCAATCGGTGGGAGGGTGGCTGTTGTTGTCATCTACATCTTCTAGTAACATATTATGCTACACTTTATCTGAACTGCTACTATTTCCTATGATAAGAGAGTGAACTGTTGCTGTTGAATGAACTGTTGTCATAATTGCTTAGGAAAACACTGGTGCTGCTGAATGATTGAACTGGGTTCACACTGGGTTGTCGTCTCCCACTATTAGCTTGCTTTATAGCTAAATTACTTCTGTGTTCTGGTTGAAGGGGTCCAGTGGTGGACCACACAGAGAGTGTGCTGACAAGGGGGCGAGGGCAACTGAGCATTTTAATAAACCCCATGCCATATGGCACAAGTGCCATGGCACAAGCAATGTGAGTGGCATGAGTGCCACTCAGTCATAAAAAGCTGTTCGTAACTGAATGTTACACATAATGGGAACTTGTGATTAAAAGTGATCCAGCACATTATGTGGTAAGAAATAGGGAAAAGTTAGTA
The DNA here is from genome assembly GCA_016271365.2 of Neoceratodus forsteri. NCBI lineage: Eukaryota > Metazoa > Chordata > Ceratodontiformes > Ceratodontidae > Neoceratodus > Neoceratodus forsteri. The sequence goes on from CM057455.1 coordinate 566,097,722, forward strand.
AAACCCCATAGTATAAGGTGGTGACTCAATATTATCTGTGTTGGTATCTAAATAACTGCCTGATCAGGAAATGTTTTTTCAGGCATTATTATTTGGTTTAACCTTGATGGCCTGGGGTTTCAGGCCTCAAGGGAAGGGGAGAGTAATGCAAAACTATCAAGGGCCTTGCAGGAGCATGTACTAATTAAATCCAACACATTACCAGACTGCAGTTATGGTAGACACAAAAATGTTCCTACCAGAGCTAGCTTGTGGACAAATAGTTTTAACAATGCTTTGTATAAGGGATATCACTTTCTGAAGTGGTCAAACTCAGAATTGCTGGTTAATCAAGGGATGGTAAATTGGTTATGTAAAAAATTCTCAGGAGCTTATCTAATAAAAAATAGGTACTTTAGAATATTGAAAGTGCTGTTTCTGGTTTGCTTGAAGGCCTGTGGGGATGTTCACCCCCACCCAGAGCCTATGGTGTCAAAGCAACTCCCTTTAAATAATGTATCTCAGAACTTAAAGAGTATAGAGCAGCATGATCTAGGTGTTAAGCAGAGTGATACTTCCTATCTGAAGCAGGGCCTCGGGCTAATACACGTAAATGCTAGAAGTATGCTAAATAAATGCATTTAATCAGTTCTTGGGTCATGGATCATAACCCTGAGATTGTGATAATAACCAAAACTTGGTTGAATCACAAACATAGTTCCTTTTAAACATCTCTAGGTACAATCTATGACAGAAAGATAGAAGTAAAAGGGAGGGAGTTGATCTATGGACAAGAAGATTTAATTTTACCCAATTTACAGTGAAAATGACATGGAGGAATTAGAACTACTGGCCTTAGAATTAAGACTGCCATATAATAGGAAAATCCTGGTAGTGGGGGTATATTGTCCACCTAAGGTCAATCATCATGCCTTTAATTGTTTAGGACTTGCTTTTTGAATTTAATGATAGTCATGAGATACTGATGGCGGTGATTTTATTTCAAATTGGCAAAGTATAAATGAGTCTCATCTGCTTGTAGACCTACAGAAAAACCAAGGACTTACTCAACTGATCCAGGAGCCCACAAGAATTAATATGGCCTCAATCTCAACTTCCTTGACCTTAGACTTAATTTTTACTAATGCAGCATGTAATATAATAAATAGTGGAGTTCTGCCTGGTGCAATCTCAGACCATCAGTTTATATTTTGCAATAGGAATAGATTTTTAAAGATGGAAAAAAACAGAAGTGTTAGCTGGTGTAACTTTAATAGGTTTGACTATATTGATTTTATGTTGGACTTAAGTGTTATTGATTGGGAATGTATACAGCTGATTCCCTCCATGGATGAGCTATGGGAATTATTCCTTAGCGAATTCATGGGAGTTTGTAATAGGCATGCCCCGGTTAAAACCAAAGTCCTGAAACAAAACAATACCCTTTGATATTCCAATGAACTTAGAAAGATCAAATTATCTAGGGATAAGGAACGGTGCCAGGCAAAAAAAAAGAGGCAATAGGCAGGACTGGGATAATTATAAAAGGCTTCAAAATGCCTACGTTAGAGAAGTTAGAAATGCAAAGCAGTGGCATTATTTTCATTTACTGGATAAAAACTGTGTACAACATCCTAAAGATTTCTGGAAAACAACAAGCATGCTTACAAAGGGCAAGGTAATAATAAGCCAAATATATTTAACATAGAAGGACAAATGCTACCAATGTCACAACAAGTGATTGATCGACTAAATGAATATTTTAGCAAGATGGGTGTGACAGATCCAGTTGGACCATCAAGCACACCAAGAGCCCACCAAGTTTATCAGGTGAGAGAATGTGGGTACATTAAACATTTTGCTTTCAGAAAGATAAAGGTTGAAACAGTGATCAGTGAATTATTAGACTGAAATATTTCAAAGGCCAATGGTTTGGATAATATTCTGTGAAAATTGCCAAAGTATGTCGCTCCAGTTATAGTCTATCCTCTGACATACATATACAACAAGTCATGGATAATAGGAGAGTATCCCTCAGCATGGAAACAATCAAGGGTAATACCTATACACACGGGCGGTAATAAGAAGGAGATGAGTAATTTTCTGCCAGTTTCCCTTCTGTCCCAGATATCCAAGATATTTGAAAAAAATAGTGGTAGTCCAACTTAGGATGCATTTGAATTCCCTTAGTTTAATTAATGATATGCAATCAGGACTCCAAAAATATCAAGGTACAACCTCAACCCTTGTTAAAGTGGTGGGGGACGTGCAGGCAGACCTAGGACAGGAGGACACTGGTGAGTGCAATATTTGTGGATCTGTCTAAGGCTTTTGATTCCCTGGACCACCATGTCCTCCTGTCCAGGGCAGCATCACTTGAGATCGTGGGACAGGGTTTGAAGTGATTGGACTCGGACTTGGCTAACAGGAGTCAGAAAGTTTCAATGGGTATGTAGGAATCATGTTTGTTGCCTCTTGGGTCGGGGGGGTTCCCAGGGTTCTATCCTGGGGCCATTATTGTTCAATATTTATGTAAATGGTCTGTCTTTTTTAGATTCAAAGGTGTTGTTTCATCTGTATGCAGATGATACCATCATATATACTTCTGATAACACCATAGAGTTGATACAAAACAGGCTTTAGCAGGCCTTTAATGAATTTCAAGCTTTTCTAGTGGATAGTAAGCTTGTCTTGAATGCAAAAAAACACAGTACATGCTGTTTCATTGAAAGAATATATCGAGTGACTTGGCCCTGGGGGTGCTTACCCTTGGGGAGGGCCCCGATCCAACAGGTATAAACTTATAAATATCTGGTCCTGTGGCTGCATAATTTATTGAACTGGAATATCCATATTAATAATTTGGTTAAAAATGTGAATAATAGAATAGGAGCCCTTTATACGATTAGATCATCCATGAGTATAGAAGTAAGATAAAGAGTGGTAAATGGGAAGTCACGTGATGCAGTCCACAGTAGCACTCTCCTTTGTGAAGCTCCTGCCCCCATCTGTTTTTGTTTGATTAACCACTTAAAAAGTCATTTAAGACTTAATAAGTGCTGTAAACCTTCTCAATCGGTGTTCACCTGACGGGCTTTGGATGGAGGCAGAGATGAGGAAAAGCCCCCCAAAACACACTCCTCCTGCAACTCCCAAAAAGGCCTTGAAGAAGCCTAAAGCCTCTGCCGAGCTTCAGCTGCAGACCTCTGGGGTCGGGAAGGCAGAAATGGAGCCTCTTACTCTCGCTAAATTTTTGGGGGCGTTTCAGCCCTTCAAAGTTGAAATTCAGAGCATCGCTGGAGAAATTAAGAGTATCTCCAATGTCCTGGAATCTCTTTTCAGAGGACTTTGGATAATGGAGCCCTAATATGTTTCATTACTCAGGAGCTAAGCAGGAGCAGCTTGATCCTGAGTTGGTGGTTGTGAGGCAACAACTTGCAATACTAACATACTAAAATGCCAGCAGAATAGGCCCTAACGGTCTTTAAGTGTCTGCTCTCGTTGGTCAGTCCCAACCTGGGTGCTGACCTTGCTGTCCCCTGCCTTCTCTGGCTTCCTCCCTTCCCAGTTCGGATATTCTTGCTGCATTGGATTTTGCTTCCAGAACCTTTCCCTGTACCTGTCCCACCTCTTGAACCCCTCCTGTCTCTACCTCCACCAGCCCCTAGGCAGTGCATTCCATGGCTCCACCACCCTCTCAGTGAAGCAGCACCTCCTCCTTTCTCCCTGAATCTTCCCCTCCAGCTTCCAGCCATGCCCTCTAGTGGCCCCTTCCTTCTTCCTTCAAGCACCCGACTGTTCCTCCCCTATTTACCTCTTCATGTACCTAAAGACCTCTATCATGTCCCCCAGGCCCTTCTCTCTTCCAATGTGTACATATTTGCTCTTCCAGCCTCTCCTCATGGTCCCTGTCCCCAAGCCCCAAATCATTTTGGTTGCCCTCCTCTGGACCCTCTCCAGGAGGTTAATGTCCCTCTTTAAGTGTGGCCTCCAAAACTGCATGCAGTACTCAAGGTGCGGCCTCACCAAGCAGTTATACAGAGGGAGTATCACTTCCCCCCTTCTGGAGGTGATCCCCCTAGCGATGCATCCCAGCATCCTGTTGGCCTTGGCTGCTGCCCTCCTACAAGTCTCAGAGTTGTTCATCTTGACATCCACCACCACCCCCAGGTCCCTCTCAGCCATCGAGACTTGTAGCATTCCCCAGGGTGTACACTTGGCCTGGGTTTCTGGCCCCCAGGTGGAGTACCTTGCATTTCCCTGCATTGAACCTCAGCTTCCACTTTCTAGACCATCTTTCCAGAGCCTCTAGATCCCCTGTGAGGCCACCTCCCTCCTCCCCATCCACCACCCCCCCCAGTTTCGAGTCATCTGCAAGAGACTCATCTCACTCCTGATTCCTGTCCTTATGTCAGATACATAGGCGTTGAACAGAAGGGCCAAGGACTGATCCCTGTGGGAACCCACTAATGACCCTCCTTGGGGATGAGACTATCCCACCAACTACTACCCTCTGGATCCAGTCCTGGAGCCAATTGCCTATCCATCTGATCATCTGGTTCCCCACCCCCATTTCTCCCAGCTTATCCAACAGGCCCACGTGAGGAACAGAGTCAAATGCCTTGCTGAAGTCCAGAAAGAGGACATCCACTGGTCTACCCAGGTCCAAGGCACTTGTCACCCAGTCATAGAACTCCACCAGGTTTGTCTGACACGATTTCCCCATGATGAATCCATGCTGTCTAGTGTCCAGGCACCCTAACTTATCCAGGTCCCCCCCAGCCTCTCCTTGACAATGCCCTCCATCACCTTGCCCACCACCGAGGTCAGGCTGACAGGCCTGCGGTTCCCTGCCACCTCCCAATTACCCCTTGTGGATGGGCACTATATGCGCCACCTCCAGTCTTGGGGCACCCACCCTGTCCTCAGAGAGATGGTGAAAAGCTCTGCCAGGGGTTTTGCCAGGATATCTGCAAATTCCTTCAGCACTCTGGGATGTAATTTATCCGGCCCCAGTGCTTTCTCTGTCTTAAGGGAGCTGAGGGCTTCCCTCACTCTCTCAGCTGTGATTTCCACTTCCGGTAGCCCTTCTCCCTGCTTATCCCTCCCCCCACCTGCCAGTGATGCCTCCCCCTCTCCCCAGACCTGCCCGATCGGTAAGGGTTCCCCCTCCTCAATGTTCTCTCCTCCCATGTATGATGCAGCACCCCATTTTCCTGGGTGAAAACTCGGGTGAAGTACTCATTTAGTACCTCAGCCTGCTCCCCCGGGTCTTGTGCCCATCTCTCCCCTGATTTAATCCTGCTAATCTGCCCCTTCACCCTTCGTTTTTCCCCAATGTATCTAAAGAACCCCTTGTTCCCTCTCCTAATTTCCCTGGCCAGGTTCTGCTCCTTCCTTGCCTTAGCCGCCTCACCACTCTAGTGGCCCTTCTAGCCATCAGCTCATACTCCCCTCGATCCTTTTCACTCCTTGAGCACTTGAATTGCTTATAGGCTGCTTTCTTTCCTGCACCACCTCCTGGACCTCCCTGGTCCACCAACAGGAGTTTTGGGCCCACCGCATTTCGTCTTACTCTTGCACAGGTGCTGGTAGCATTCTGCACCCCTCTCCTGATGATTTCCCACTACTATCAGCGTCCATGTCTGATCCAATCCCATCCAAATGCTCCTTAGGATCCTTCCATTTCCTTAAAATCTGCCCCCCAGTTTGGTTACTTCCGCTTTTTGTGCAGCCTTCACCCTCCGAGTCCAGGCAGAACCAGACCGTGGCATGGTCACTCCCCGCCAATGGGTCCCTACCTCCAGGCCCCCAATCTGGTCATTGTCTGCCAGGACCACATCCAGTACCCATGCCTCCCTGGTCGGTTCCCTCACCTGCTGAGTTAGGCAGCGTCTTGAAAGACATTCAACAACCTCTGTTCCCTGGTCACAGAGGATGTCATACATCCCCAGTCTGTTCCTGGCATGTTTAAGTCCCCAACACCACCACCGTTCCTCTGCCCAGTCTGCAGTGTCTCCTAACATCTGCCACCAGACTGTCCTCCAGCTCCTCCACCAGGGCAGGGGTCTATACACCACTCTATTTTTACTCTCTTGCCCCCTATGTTATCAAGGTGACCCAAATTGCCTCCACGGTTCCCTCCACCTCCTCTACTCCCTATGCCAATGCAGTTTTGACTATCATTGCTACCCTCCTCCCTTCCCTCCCCCTGTCCTTCCTGAACATAGTGTATCCCTCCAGGTTCAGGTCCCAGTCATGTCTTGCAGTGGCCCAAGTCTCAGTGACCGCTGCCACATCCACTGCTCCTCAGTTAGCATTGCCTGGAGCTCAGGCATTTTATTGCCAAGCTCCTGGCATTTAGCAGGACTACCTTCCACCCTTTCCCTATAGTTCCATTTCCCTGCTCATATTCCCATGGGGATTCTGTTTTCCCTGGTCTGCACTTTGCCAGTTGGCCTTTTCCTGCAATCCTCCTGGTCCCCAGGGGGTGGAGACAAGTCCCTCCTTTATTGGCACCCCTTGACAGCCTTATCCCCATCCCACCCCCTTCACAAGTTTAAACCCCACTTTTCACCAATGAACCCCTCTATTTTCAACTTAAGGATTCCCCTCCCCTCCAAATTGAGATGTAGTCTATCTCTAGCATACAGCTCCTTATCCTCCCAGGTCTCCCCCCAATTCTCCATCAACCCATACCCTCTGGCCTCACACCACTAGCTGCTGGCCTTAAGCAAAAACTTCCTGATTTATTTCGGGGTCCTTGAGTTGGGAGCTGGCATTGGCTAAATGGGTGTTGATTTATAATGCTTAACAGCTGATTTTGATTTCTCCTCTACAGAATTGTGCAGGATGGAAACCTGTTATGTTTACTTTAGAGGAGTATCACACCAATGATGGAAATTAAATTAGAGGACCTTGAGGGTCCTTAGCCGTTACAGCAGCGTGGTGGTAATGAGATTACCTGTGAAAAGGAGGAAGGCTCAGACCGGCAAATTTACTAAAATATTTGTGGAAAAGTTGCTGGTCCTACCCCTTTGGCTCTGAATATATACCCCAGTGAGCCCACAGAGCGCTTGAGACCTATGCCCATCCCAAGGAGCCCTCCAGAACTTTTTTTTTCCGCTTGACCTTTCAAGAGAAGCACTTTTTCATGTCTAAAGTGTGAGAAACTAAAGAGCTTTTGTGGAAGGAACTAAATTGAGGGTAGTACAGGATCTCACCTCTTTCTGTGCTTGAAGTAGGCGCCTATCACCCACATTGCAATGAAGCTGATAGCTGCTGCAATCAAGTTCAAGATGATCTATCCGGCCAAAATCACAAGTTCTTATTGCTGGTTCCTGGATAACTTATGAAAATGCAGAACTGGTGACTGCTGGCCTAAGCAAAAACTTCCTGATTTATTTTGGGGTCCTTGAGTTGGAGCTGGCATTGACTAAATGGGTGTTGATTTATAATGCTTAACAGCTGATTTTGATTTCTCCTCTACAGAATTGTGCAGGATGGAAACCTGTTATGTTTACTTTAGAGGAGTATCAGCTCCCTATAGTTTCCGCTGTTGAATAAGCGTAAAGGGGGCTAGCTGCAAATTTTGTGTTGGAATTTCTGGGCCATGGTTTGATGTATGATTGCTGTGTTTCTAAACTTATGCAATTTGGGATTGAATAAGTTCGTTATTTTTCAGGCTTTGAGGTTTCGAACTTTACTTAATATTGGGGGGTGCCCAGGAAATTGGTGTCATCTACCGCCAGCTGTTTTGAGCTGTCTGGAGCTGGTAACGAGGAGCTCATGGATTGGACTGAACATCTTTTCTTTTTGTTATAAAGTTCTGGCATTTATGGTGTCATGAGAGTATGTATTCCTGATCTCTCGCCACTAGATGGCACCGGAGCCTGCAGTTTGCCAATTCTCATGTAGTTCTGGTTTATGGGAAGAGAAAGGCATCTGAGGGCGATAAAATCCTTTTGTAGTGCCTGATTTTGCAGGGCAATTTCTGTTTGGGATTTTACACTGACCCCTTCCATCTTCCTGTTGGTCTGGAAGAAAAAGATGTATCTCATTTCCGGGAGCGTCACCCTCCTTCATAATTTAATCTCTTTTTCTCTTGAGTTGGACTGGAGGGTTTTCTTTTGTCACACTCTGGCACCCTGCAACTTGATGTGCACAGACAATTTTTGTTTTAATTTTATTACTGCATACTGTGCTCAATGATAGATGATTTTGGGGTACTGGTTAACTTATTCTAGTTAAGAAAGGCAGGAGGAGGGTGGGTGAGGAGATGTCTAGGTGAACTGATCATCTGTACCATAATAATAAAAGGCTGGGGGTGGGAGGGGTTGGGGGTTGACTAGTGTGGGGTTGTTGTTTTTGGGGTCTGTTACTGGGTTGTGGTGAGTTGGAGGGATGGGGTGGGGGGCCTGCCGCAGCAGAACCCGTATGTAAGGGCAAGGAAGTTGCATATTAGTGCAGAAGAATTTTATGGTTTCATTCAGGGACCTGGTGAATGATGGCATAATCTTAAGATTATCACATGGGATGTTAAAGGAGCCAGGCACAAGACTAAGCAATACACGATTTTGAAATATCTTAGCCATTTAAAAGCTGATGTTATGTTTTTGCAAGAAACGCACTTACTTAATGACAAAGCAGATAAGTTGAGAAGATTACAGGTAGGGCAGATATTTGCTGCACAGGGTAACACCCAGAGCAGGGGGGTCATGATTCTTCTACATAGATCGCTTCCTTTCAGATCTACCCAATGCATTGCTGATCCTTCCAGAAGATTTCTCTTTGTGAAGGGGAGACTATGCACATTGGATATTGTTTTGGGTAGCGCCTATGGTCCTAATACTGATACCTAGAGTTTCTTTATGAATGTATTGGAAGCTCTCACTCCGCTTCTGGGTGTCCCTATGATTATAGGTGGTGATTTTAATTTGGTATTCGACTCATTGTTGGACAGGTCAGGTCGCTCTCGTCAGGGCCTCTCTCCTGCTCAAAGATCGTTCAGGACTTGGCAGATTCAGCAGGACTATATGACATATGGCGTGTGTTACATCTCAAAGTGAGGGAATACACCTTTACATCCAAGTCCACGGTACCTCATCATGGATTGATTACATTTCATTTCTCACACATTTTTATCTGGGGTCTTAGATTGAATATTGTTTCGCCCACTTTCAGATCACTCTCTATGTAGTATGTCAAATTTCCCTGTCCTCATTATCTAAAAGGAGGTAGATGGAAGCTGAATAATCAAATTCTCAAGAAGCCCGATAAGATGGAGTACATAATATCCCAAATAAATCAGTTCATGGCGGAGAATGCTAATTCCACTCGGTGGCCAGATATGGAATGGAGGCTCTAAGGTGTTCCTGAGGGATTTTCATTGGCTTAACTTCAAAACTGGAAGAAGGAATGGAAAATAAATCTTCCTGCCTTTTGTCCCAGATTAGGGAGATGGAATCCCATCTATCTCTTACTTCTCCTAAAACTTTTAAGCAGGAATTAGTTAAGTTAAGGATGACTATCTTAATCTGTTAAGTGAGCAATGGGAGGTTACTATTTTAAAAGCAAATGCTGTTTATACAGATCAAGGAGAGAAAGCAGGGCAGTTGTTGGCAATGCGAGTGAAGCAGCAGGAATCAGCGAGAGTCATTGCAGCCATCTGCTCTGCAGAGGAGACCCCTAAAACTGCAGCCTCAGAGATACTTGATGTATTCACTTGTTATTTTCAGGAGTTATATGGGCTCATGGCACAATCTCCTTCTGAGGAAGATTTGCAAAATATCTTGGGGACCTACAATTACCTTCTTCTCACTAAATCTCAACAAGCTGCATTAATATCGCCTAACTCTGAGGATGAAATAGCTATGATAATTAAATCCTTGCCATCCGATAAAACTCCGGGTCCTGATGGATTTTCCGCAATTTTTATAAGGTATTTTCTAAGCAACTAACTCCTATTTTACTCTCATTTTTTACATTTCTACTTTCTGCCAATTAGCTGATCCTTTTCTTTTGAAGCTCCGATTGTTTTGATGCCCCAAGCTGATAAGCCACAGGTCTGGTTTCAAGCTATAGGCCCATTTCTCACATTAATCATGATATTAAAATATTGCAAAGTTATTGCTGATCACCTAAGTACGGCACTTCCGTATAATCGGGAGGAACAGGTTGGTTTATGAGGGGAGCATCAGTAGACCACTTACGAACTCCTGCACACATCTTCGGCTTCGAGAGATGCTGATGTACCAATGGCCTTGGTATCCTTTGGACGCCGAGAAGGCATTCAACAGGTCTACTTGAATTACCTATTTGCTGCTATGGAAGCATTTGGTATCCCCAAACAATTTTTGTATGGGTTCCTCATTACATTTATCACCCTCAGCTAGAATCTCCTGTAATGGATTGATTTCAAGTCTAATTAAATTACATGTGGGAACCAGGCAAGGGTGCCCCTGTCTCCATTATCTTTAATATATATTAGAGCCTCGTCTCAGAGGCTAACCAAAGCTCAGGATGTTCTAAGTATATTTTAAATGGGCAGATGGTTAAAGTTGCTGCATATGCTGATGACCTCCTTCTGCAGATTACCAATCCAGTGACATCTATCCCCCAATATAATAGATGAGTTTAGTAAGGTTTCGAATTATAAACTTAATATTGCAAAACTGTGTCTTTCTTCTTAATCACAGGGTTTACAAGCAGGAGATCACGTCGTTAGGACTTGCCTGGCAGTATGATTCCATTAAATATCTTGGGATCATTTGATGCATTCTGCATCCCGCTTAAACAATTAAACTTGGATTGTTGGCCCAAAGAATAGACCAAGATCTCCGTGGTGGACACTACTTCTCTCTCTCTCTGGGGAAGGATTAATTTAATTAAAATGAATGTCTTTCCTGCCTATTCTATCCCCAAATGTTAAATATTGGCTTCCCATTGTCCTGGTTTAAAAAATCCATACCACGCTTTCTAATTTATATGGGGGTATAAAAATCTAGAATGGCCTTTCATAAACTGTCGGGTCAATTGCTAGTCCAGCGCAATGGATTCTGCACCGCCACGCATTGAATATCTGACCCCCAATCTCATTCATGGGGGTTTCTTGGAAGTGGCTCTTGTGGTCCTAATATGTTTAAGTTTCCCTGTTTTTTTCCCTGTGGGAGGATGCATTTTATCAGGAAAAGGCTCTTCTAGTTCAGAACCCTTATCTAGTACTGAGGAAAGAACAGAACCTTCAGACTCATTTCCAGAAATCTCCCCTTCGATAGGTAAGGAAGTAAACCTATTTTTAGTAGGGATTTCAGACGTTTTAGGCATTTTTGCAGCTGGTTGCATCCAGTTTTGCCGACATCTAGAAGATTTAACCTGAAAAAGTGGGGATTGCTGAGATGTATCTATATTATGCTCCAGTTGAGATGCCTCAATTTCACCAACAGAAGGTTCTACTGTTACTAGTGTACCAGCATCCTGTTGAGGGGCTACAGAGATGGTATTTATAACCAGGGTTTCTGGTGGAGGCATAGCAAATAACTGTGTTGTTACAGGACATTCTGGGGCAAATAACAGCTGCTGACTTATCAGGCAGTATATCCTGAGGCCTAGAGGCCGAGGCACTGAGCCTGAGTACATTGAGCAAAGGCTATTGTCATCTTTTGCTCATCCCAATCAGCTTTCTCTCTGATTATGTGCAGCTGAGGGGCAAGAATGATAAGTGTGACCCTTTTCCTCACATAAGTTGCAAACCTGGTCATTTCTACATATTCCTGCACTATGGCCTAACTCATTACAATTAGTGCACCTTAGTCTGCCACACATGCTACTTAAGTGGCCTGTGGCCCCACACCAATAGCATGCCTTTGGCTGACCAGCACAAAACAAGACCCCTCTATCTTTACCCAAAAAGAAACTATTAAGTAAATGAATTAACCCAGTATCAGATGTGTTCAAAACTACTTGGATTTTCCACCCTCCATTCCAGGTAGGGTCATCATCAAAAATGGGTTCTGGATTTCCCTGAACCGTGCACCTATGCTTAAGCCAGTATACTAGGTCTGTAGCACTCACCCCCTCGTTTCTAAATAACACAGTAATCATACGATGTGTTAGTTTAGTTAATGGGAGTACTTCAAAGAGGACCCATAAAGCAGAAGATTTTAATAGTTGATATTGAGACCAGAATTTCTGCAAGCCACTTTGTTGTTTGAAACTAACATCGAAAACTGGTTCTCCTGAGACATGAATCAGATCATAAATTTCATCAGGAGTAAAGTGCATGAAACCCTTAAGTAAGGTCCTCGCCCATGTTTGTGATCAGGAAAACTTCTAAACCCCCTTATAAATCAATCTAATTGTGTCATGATGCTTAGCAGGAAAACTGGAGTGCTAAATAAAGAAGCAAAAGACTTAGTAGGTTTAGTATGTCCTTGTGAATTGTTCTCTGGTTGATCCTCAGGAGGTAAGATATCCAGAATGACTAAACAGTCAGACCCACTTGGTCGATTTTCTACAACATGTAATACAGGTAGCACTGGGTTCTGTGTGAGTTCCAAGCCCTCCGGTAAATGCAGAGGAGAAGCAATGTCCATTTCTGAACCCCAGTCTTTAGGTCTAGTAGCCTCTGAAGGCAGACAATCTTGTATGTCAGGGAATAGGTTCCTTACTTGGTGAAACAGCGATTTTAGAAGGTCCTGAAACCCAAGAGCCTGTTTCAGACCATTTCCAACCAGTCACCCTCAAGGCATGATCTACAGACCATGGTTTTACAGTTAGTGACTGATCATGTGCTTTTTTAGATGTGTTCATTTCGGAGCTTCATCCTAGGCCAGGTAACGCCGTACCCGAAATTGCCGTTCCTGACGAGGTTCCTGCAGTTTCATTAAACAGATTTCCCACAAAAACAAACAAGGTTGCTTGCCCTGTACCTAATGAAAAGGAGAAGGAACCTGTAGAAGAAGTCAAATTCAGTAGATTGCACATTCTCTGTTGCAGCTGCAATCTCCCTCAAAGTAGCTGTCTGAGGAGCTGCCACGTCAGCATCTGGGCTTGTGCATTTCACAGCTTGCAGTTCCTTCTGATCAGGAGAGGGTGCTGGTCCGCTGCCACAATTGCAGCCTTCAATTCACAGTGCCTCTTTTGAAATGAGCTTCTTCCTCCAAGAGCTGTTTCTGTAGTTTAGCCAAATCTGCAGAAATATGTGTTTGAGTATGACGTACAATGCTTTCATTTGCAGTAGAAATAAAAACCTCATGGTATGGAGGTGAACCACTGATCTCAGGCAATTTTTCAGAAACAGAAGTAGACTTTACAGGATCAATTTCCACACTTGGATCATCAAAAAACATTTCTGAATCCATAACTTCTGACCTCATAATAGCAGCCTGCTCTGCTGCATCAGGCACGTCCATCTCCTCCACTTGCACAGCACAAGTGACCAACACACAAGCCAACAGTTCCCCTACAGGACAGTAGGGGAATTTCCCTGGTGCCCTGGCCACATTTCCTCCCATTCACTAAAAATACCACCAACCGCTTAATCTGGTTCAAGGTCAGTTGGCATTCATCTGTATTCCCCTCCCTTGGGTCGTGCACGAAAATAGTCAGAATCTGTCTAGTGCACTTACCTGGTTAACAAAAACTAACTAAATAAATAAATGTACTTATTTCCTCAGCAGAGATGCTAGATTTGGATACATCCGGCTGGAGAACCACTTTTGAGCCCATAGCAGTACTGTTTATGGCCTCTGCCTCTTCAGCAGCCACACTCCTTAAGTGCAGCCTCTAAGTCTGCAAAACATAGGCCATGATCCCAAAGACCTGTTGTGCAGACAGAATATCTGCACTCTGAGCTCTCTCTGCTGAACTGAGCTCTCCAGAAAATAGCTCTCTCCCCTTTTGTACTGCAGGAGGTCTCAGCCGTTACAGAGCAGGAGAAGATTAGCAATGGTATTTACTCACCTGGTAAAGGTGATTATACCTGCTATCTTTATGGTGCCCAGACATTTCTCACAGATGGGTAATCCTCCATCTATCTTATTGATCGATGCACACATGCAAATTGTTTGACTGCCAGAGGCTGCTCCCAGCAAGGATAACATTATCCAGTAAGAAATGTCCCTAGCAGAGAAAAATGATAAAACACTAGAAAAAAAGACAGTAACAACAAGAAATATACACTAATGACTGTAAAAATACCACAACATAAGTGTAAAGGACTGTCACTGAAAACAGCAGAAAACCCCATGAGGGTCGTCAGCAATCAGCCCTGGAAAAATCTGCAGTAATAACAGTGCCGATAACATCAGTGATAGATAACCAAGAATCCAAATAATAGTTAGTAGGTAACAGAATGCCATTACATGCATACACTCTATGGAGAATCTACGTGGCATATCCCCACCTGGTTCTGGCTGCCCTGGTGCCCTGTTCATCCATAAATATGAGGGCTCTGAGCATCATAAAGGTTGCAGATGTACTCACCTTTACCATGTGAGTAAATATCATTATCCTTGCACCTTTTCTGGTGCTCGACATTCCTCACAAATGGGACTTTTAGCAGTACCAGAAAAGAGCTCGGGAAGAAGAGAACAGCATGTTACCCCTAAACCTGAAGCAGCCTCAGGCCTAGCCATGCCAATCATAGCTCTGCCTGCTGAAGCTACGACCAGTCTGTAAAGCATTACAAGAAAAATATATGTACAGAGGGACAGGCAAGCACAGCACAGACATCCTGTACTGCATTTCCCCACTCTGTGCCAAGAAGCAAACCCTGGGGAAATGTGCCCAAATGTCTTCCTGGAGTCCAGGCCTGCCCCTGGATAGGTAGGCACTGTGGCTGCCTTGTCCACCTGGCTATTGCTCCTTTAGACATAGCTCGACCTGACTTCTTCCTGAAAGGAAAAGGCAAAAGCCTGTCTAACTTATGGAAATCAATAGACCTAGTCAGGTAACCCTTTATTAGACCATGTTAAGCAGCAGTAGATCCCGATCAGGACTACCTCAGTTAGTGAACCTGACTGCTAGGTAAATTGATTGTTCCATGCCGGACAGCAGTATCACCTGTGAGGTGAATGACAAAACTATTAGGAGACACTTTGCTATAATGTAAGAAGGAATAAGGGCTCACGGCACAACAGTGCCTTCAACTCGCTCCCCCATCTGGGTCAGCACATAAACTAGCTGGCCCGGCCCAAAATAGCAAGAGAAAACCCTTCCGAGGGTTATCCATCTAGGGTGAGATTTTATTGGCATGTCGAGTATGCAGATCTAAGATCCCCCTGCATCCCGACTACATCTGGGCGCATGGCCAACTACCCCGGGTCACATGACAGAGCCAAAACCTGCACCAGAGTCAGTCAGACACTGTGCACATATTCCCCACTCAGCAGCCTGGGTCTTGCAGCTGCCATGCCATTGGGCGAAGGACTGTTGAGATTGTGGTGAAGGAATGATCCAGAGCTGAGGAGCTAGGAGCATTGCAGGAGATGATGGAGAGTCCTAATGCCACTCTCTGTAAGCAGAGAATAACATGAGTTCCCAGGTCAAATGGAAGCTGTCATCTCCAACATGAGCTATGTGGACCCGATGTTGAAAATCACCGTGCAGTCAGCAGAGTGGGTGGAAGGAAGACAAGTGTTTCTGCAGCTCCACGGTGTCAACCATGTGTTGCATTCATTGGCCTGATTGTTGGGAAAGCAGGATTGGGCCCTAGATAGTTGAGTGTTGGGCAAAACAATGCCCTGAGGTCCACTTGAAAAAAAGTCACCCCCTCGTACTGACAGGTGTATACTACCCATCTTGGCACTGTAGCACTTTCCTGATCCAGTCCTGTTTGAATTGCCCCCTTTTTGTCTGCTTAAGTATGGCATAGTAACTTGGAGATCTGTCCTAGTTAGGACTGCCTGATCAGGGACTTGAGAAGCAAATAGCAACAGGAGACGGCATACTACATCTCCTTCCTGGTGAGTTGAGGGGGCAGAGTGCTGCCCGGGGGAACACCTGCCAGTATTGGCACGGTGGCCCAGTGTGCAAGTCTTCCAGATCTACCAGGATTCCTGTATTTCACAGGGATTTCAAGCCATTTACAGGAAAATCCTTTCCAGAAACTTGCATTGCTTATGCGCGAAAACCGAGGAATTCGGCCTCCATAAGAAATAACATAATGTGCTGGAAAAATTACAGCAAATTGACATGCTAGTCTGAGTGGGGCCTGTATATTGATGGTGCTGTCCGCAAACCAGAAAGTAGCGGCACATCCCCCTGAGGCCGATGCGGCTGAGGGAACTGCCTAGTTGAGGGGCCCTCCAGGTGGCCCGAAGTAGCTCCATCTAAGCTTCTTGAAAGAAAATATACTAGTTGGCACTTGATATCCCACCCCAGAAAAAAAAAAAGCAGCAACCCTGAATGCCATCAGGTATACTGCCAAGTCTTGCTCATGATGCGGGTACTGGTGCGGAAACACATGCTGTAGATATTGAGCAAAGCATGCTGCCTGTCTTGGTCAGTTCAAAGCTATATACATGGGGTATGAGTTCTGTACACATCTGTCTCATGTGGATTTTGCCACATAAATGCCTAGACATGACCATGAAAAACTTGCCTCCATAACAAGAATCAAAACCCACCCCTTCTGGTTAAAAGATATAACCATACAAGTCAACTACTGATCCACATGGGCTTGAGGGGCTGGTCTAAGAGGATGTGAGCAAATACATCTACACAGAAGGAGTGGTGGACTCCCCAATAGCCAGCTAGCAGAGGTGGTAGGTTGGGAAATGGCAGGAGCTTCCTACATGCAAGGAGTACAAGTCAGAATGAAGCACAGTGCAAAGGGTCACGAGAGGAAAAACCCCTGTGACCAGTTAGAGGCCAGGTTGTAGATTTGGGGGGTGGGTAAGTCCAGTTCTGCCAGCCATTATATGACTCCATGATGCTAGTTCCCACATGGAGTTGTAGCATCAGAAGTACATTCCAGGTAGCCCGGCCAAAGACCCCTTCCTGTGATCGCCCATAGGTGGGAAGAGTTAAGACAATGTGTTGGTGATGGGGAAACCTGATCTGGAGAGGACCATACAGTGGTGATGCACCCCTGATGATTAAGAAGAGGTGCCCCTTAGTCTGGCCATGCCATGGGTGTATTCACTGGGTCTTGGCCTCTTGTTTTGGGACCAGCAATGATGCTTGAGGAAATTTACAAAGGCATGTGCAATACAGGGCCGATAGACAAACTTTTGTGGTTTGCCAAAAAACAACTCTGGCCCTTATATGGGCAAGTTCCTCCACAAGGGTGACCCTATCCGAATAGGTGCTCTGATGTCTGCCCCTTATTGGGCTGTTACCCCACAAACCCCATAGCTATATTGTTAAATTTTTTGTTTTATATTTCCGGTAGGCCAGTTGAGCCACACTTTTTGTGGGATCCAGATTCATCTGTTTAGCCCAGCTGTGTGGAATGCAGAACTGGGGGGACAACTGACATGCCCGAGATACCACAACAAGTACTCAGAATAGATGAGGTTTTACTGTGATCCTCAGGGTCCCAAGCCAGCTGTTCAACCACCAAGCTGGCCAGCTTGCTGTGACAGCCAAGCTTTGTAAAGCTAATGTATTTACGAGAATCTAATAAATAAACAAATAAACACTGGGTACCAGTCATCATTCCAGCAAGGCATAAGGGAAGGCTCCCTAGGCATTGCTGCCTGTTTTCAAGGGCAACTATGTAGCTTTAAGGTGAATAAGTGATTTGCTTAGGAGTCACACAATATGCAAATGTGGTTGTGGGAGTCTCACGTGAGTCTGCTGTATGTGCCAAGCCCATTCACAGCTCATCACTGTAAATCTTAGGCTGCACTGCCAGGCCCATTACCTACTGAAAAGGATGTGAACTGTAGCTTGACCACAGCCCCAGGGGCCCATCATGCAGTGCATTCACATATTCCTAGGTCTGTCACTGCCTACAGTGATCTGCCAGCTCTGTGGTCTTGGCTGCCAAGGCGTACCTCCCTGTGCATTAGCCAGGAAAGAATTATAGGGCTGTTGTAGACAGTACTAGTTAGGAAGGTCCTGAGGACCTGTTACCCCTTCACTTGTCTCCAGCTAGTTGGCTACATGGAATTCCGGTTGTCAATCATATAATCAGAGCGAGCAGATTGACCCAAGATGGCCGCTATGGTCAGACTTCGCCAAGATGGCCACTGTTGTCTCGATGGCTGCCATTCCTATGGTAATGCCTGGGAAGAGCATAGTAAATTCTGGCAGTCTCCCATGAGACACACATCTATCCTTTTATCAACTGGGCGGGGCGGTGTATTAGCATGTTACATGGCTGTGACATACTCAGTATTTACCTGCAATGGGTTTTGAACCTGAGAGCTCCTGGTTCCCAAGGTGGAGCTCTAACCTCCAGCCACATGGCCCGCTGCCATTTTCCAAGATCTCAGATGCTCCTGGTGTGGCTTTTTTGTGAGAAGCTCAATGGATGAACTCTGCTATGGAGTAAGACATCTTCCATATGGATTATGGGTCCGTGCAGGACTGTGTGAACCTCTGGGAGGATCGAGTGCTCTTCTTGTGCGGTCCACCATTTAAACTAGGGTGGATGCAAGATTTTAGGTGCTGCTCATGGTGTGGATTATGGCATACCAGGCTACAGGACAGTCAGCTTTGTAATAGGGGAAGACATCCCCAGTGTGGTGTGGGCTGCTTTGAGCATGAGAATTCTTTGTTTGGGCACTTGCCTCCCTCCCTTGCCAGGCACAAGCCCAGCAGCACACAGCATGGACCTGTGAAGGTACTCAAGGGGGGGGCGGCTCCACTCACTAGAACTGTTGCCGGAATGCCAGCTTGATCCAAGGGAAAAATACAAGACCCTGGTCTGCTGAATGCCATTAGCTCCAGCAGCAGCCCTCTCTATGTAACCTGCTTAACTGCTTACAGTCCCACCTATTTGGTAGCAAACTGAGACAGAATCTGTGGTGTCCCTGAACTGAGGGACAATCAAGAGGTTTGCATGAGAGTGTTGCCTGGAAAAAATGGCTCTCATGGGTTTAATCTCTTAGTGTCTTTCAGGAGCCTACAACATACGCATGGCCAGATCATGTTCTGCTCACTTGTAGGCAGTGATGCTTTCCCCTTAGAAGGCAGCTAGAGATGGTGTGCATGAGTCTCATTGAGAGCACTGCCTGAACATGAAGTGGACACTACGGGTGGGTCCAGTTCTTCAGGTAGCTAGCCAGTGGGTGTTCTACATGAGGGTCCTGACTGGACCAGGAGGTAGGCTTGGACACTACTGGAGTGTCCCTGCTTAACTAGAGGCACTGGCTATGCACTGAGGAACCTTTTTTTTTTGATAGTGCATGCAGAGAAATGATAAGATAAGTCCTAAGGTTAACTGTTTCTCTGTCAGTGTGCTGATTTCAGAAGGGAGAAAAGTAAGAGGTAAATGTTGTTAAAATTTATCTTAGAGTTTGGGAGCAATCAAGGATCGTGACTGACCTCTACAGATGCATGAAGTAAACTGGACAATGTTATCCTGGCTGGGGGCTTGGACTCTGGCAGTCCAAAAAATATATGATTGTGCATTGACCAATAGGACTGATGGAGGATTGCCTGTTTGTGAGGAATGTCTGAGCACCAGAAAGGTTGCAGGTGATACACACTTTCTTAACCCTATAAGTGCAAGGTGACAGCAATAGCAGGATACAACCCCAATTTTAACCCCAAATTGCTATACAGATTACTCTTGTAATCTATGTAGCAAAGGCAGCAAGGACAGGGATGGGACAAAAAGGGGTAAGATCATTAAAAAAAATGGAGGACAATGAGTACCAACACCCATAGTCTGGGTAACAAGCTTCCTGAACTAGTGGCCATGATGGAAGAGGGACGCCTGGATATCATGGCAGTCACAGAAACATGGTACATACAGAACCATGACTGGGATGTCAACATACCAGGGTACACAATCTACAGAAGGGACAGGGAGGGAAGAAGATGAAGAGGAGTAGCAATCTACATAAGGGAAGGAATCAAAGCAATAGAACTAAAGGGTAAACAGAGAGGAGAGGAGAGGAGGCACTGTGGGTCACCCTGGAGACAGGAAATAACACCACAATATGCATGGGGGTTGTATACAGACTTCTGTCTCAGGGGGAGGAAATGAACAAGGAAATGATAGAAGGCATCCTTAGGATGGCAGAGAAAGGGGAGATATTGTTTATGGGGGACCTGAATATGCCAGATGTTAACTGGAACATCTTTGCTGCAGCCACATCCAAGACCAGGATCATTCTTGATGCCCTACAGGGGACATGCCTTAGACAGCTAGTATTGAAGCCACTCGAGAGGAGCAGCCTAAACCTGGTACTCTCAAATGGGAATGGAGAGAGGGTCTCAGATTTAGAACTGGGTTGCCATTTGGGAGCAAGTGATCACCAAACAGTGTGGTTCATGATAAACACAGCAGTAGAATCAAGCCATACAAAAGTGAGGGTAATGGACTTTAGGATGGCTGACTCTGGCAAAATGGGAGAGTGCCTCAGAAAAGTACTAGCAAATAGGCAAGAAGGAGGGGTGGAGGAATGATGGGGAAACATCAAAACTGCCATCACAGAGGCAACAAGCGTTTGTGTGAAGCAAATAAAAAAATCAAAATAAAGGGAAAAATCACTATGGTTCTCAAAAGAGGTGGCAGGGAAGGTTAGGGAGAAAAAAATAGCATTCAGGAAGTATACGGAAACACAGAAGGAGCAGAACGGAGAACTGTACCAGCTAAAGCAGAAGGGAGAGGGGAAGGTAGTCAGAATAGCAAAGGCCCAAACTGAGGAAACAATTGCCAACTCAGTTAAGAAGGGGGATAAAACCCTTTATAGGTACATTAGGGAGAGAAGAAAGACCAAGGGAGAGATTGTGAGGCTCAATAAAGGGGATGGTGGGTGGGCAGAGGGTGACAGTTAAAAAGCAGGGATGCTGAATGAATATTTCTGCTTAGTATTCACAAAAGAAGAGGAGAGGAAGGTTCCTAATCCAATCAATAGAAGCACTCTGGATAGGGGGTTGATGCCAGTCCCATTCACAGAAGAAAGGGTTCTGAAAGAACTCCTAAAACTGAAGGTGGACAAAACAATGGGACCTAACATGATTCACCCCAGAATTCTAAAAGAACTAAGGAGAGAACTAGTGACACTATTGACTACCCTTTTTAACAAATCATGGAAGGATGGTGTGGCAGCTGAGGACTGTAGGGAGTGTGGATGTGATTCCCCTTCTCAAAAGTGGGAGCAAAGCAGAGGCGGAAAACTACAGGCCTGTTAATTTTCCCTACTATTGAAATCAAACTATGAAATCACTTCTGAAAGAAAGAATTGTTGGGTACCTAGAGGCCAGCAGGGCACATGACCCAAGACAGCATGGATTCACAGCAGGTAGGTCATGTCAGGTGAATCTAATAGATTTCTTTGACTGGGTGACCAAAGTAGTAGATAAGGGAGGGCTGTGGACATGGCTCCTAGACTTTGGCAAGGCATTTGACACAGTCTGACACAAAAGATTAATAAACAAGTTAGCCAGCCTGGGTAAAAAATTGGCTGGACAATAGGACAGAGAGGGTAATACTAAACAGAGTCCACTCCGAAGAAAGTGGGGTTACTAGTGGGTACTGCAGGGTTAAGTACTGAGACCAGTCATTTTTAATGTTTTTATATGCAACATTGTAGAGGGACTGGAAGGAAAAGTATGCCTCTTTGCAGATGGCACAAAGATCTGCAACAGGGTCGCTACACAACGGGTGGTGGAAAGGATGAGAAGGGACTTGGCAAGGTTGGAGGAATGGTCAAAAGTATGGCAGCTTAGATTCAATGCAAAGAAGTACAAAGTAATGCACCTGGGAAATACAAACCCAGAGGGAGAGTACACAATTGGGGGTGATACTAATAACAACAAAAATGGAAAGGGACCAGGGGGTAATCATATCAGATGACCTAAGGTAAGCAGACAATGTGAGAAGGCAGTAAGAAGAGCTAGGGGGATACTGGGATGTATAGGGAGAGGCAACACCAGTAGAAAACAAAAAGTTGTTATCCCTCTGTACAGACAGTTGGTGAGACCCCATCTAGAGTACTGCATGCAGTTCTGGAGACACCATCTGCACAAGGACATAGGCAGGATGGAGGCAGTCCAGAGGAGAACAACTAAAATGGTGCAGGGTCTGCACCAGAAGCTACTGTATATGAAGAGCGACTAAAGAAGCTTAATATGTATACCCTCGAGGAAAGGTGGGAGAGGGGGGACATGATAGAAACTTTCAAGTACCTCAAGGGCATCAACAAAGTCCAAGAGGGTAGCATCTTTCAGAAAAAGAGATGTGCAAGAACAAGAGGGCACAATTTGAAGATGGGGGGGTGGCTCAAAGACAACGTGAGGAAGTATTTTTTCATTAAGAGGGTGGAGGACGCATGGAATGGCCTTCCTGAGATGGTCATGGAGTGAAAAATAGTGGTGGAATTCAAGAATGCATGGGACAGACATAAGACAATTCCGTGGGAGTTAGGAAGAAGTAAGCTGTTGGTTAACAAGGATCTGCAACTTATCCAATAGGTAGGAAATGGGCAGACTGGGTGGGCTAAGCAGTCATTATCTGCTGTTAAAGTCTATGTTTCTATGTTTTTGTAATATTCATCAGTGTTTTGTAGGATAAAACAAATTAGCTGTGCCATATTTTGGGATCTGTTTAGTTTGACATAAAATGTGTTTTGTATTATCATGCTATGTTTAAGAATGAAGTTCTTTTCACTTTAATATAGTATTTAAAAAGTACACAAGTACCAACTGCTTAAAGTATTGTATTGTACTAAAAGAGTTCAAGAAAAATATATGTAGCTGCAATAAAATATAACTACCCTACCTATCATGACAAACTTCTAAAAGAAACAATCAAAAAGAGATTTACACAGAACTAACCATCTAGTTCATGATTTATTAAAAGGAGCAATCAGATATGGTATATATGTAGAGATTTATGTTACATCTAGTCATATGTTCCCAAAAGTGACAACAACATACTCATATACACAGACTATAGATACAAACCAACACTTTAGTCCTTAGTTTCTGGCCTCATGACACGTACTTAGTTTTAAAAAAAAGATTTTCTAAAGCCTTGTCTAGAATGTGTTCTTGTTTATTTTATCAGTCAATTGTATGATTATGTGCAAAAGTTAAAGAGCTAATGGACCCAAAATAGACAGACAGGAAATTATACAAATTTTAAGAAGTAGTCTGTTATAACTTTTTTTTATTTCAGCAGTATTTTTTTTTTCCTTTTGCTCATTAGGAAGATTTTTTTACGCAGTCATATTGTGTTGGATGTGTGGAATAGCTATCAGTGTGGCAACTGGCATATATGTCCCCAGTTCCCAACTACACCATCAGCATCATGTTCTCATTGACAATGACATCACAGATGACTGACCAGGCAGCTACTGGCTGGCTTTCCCTAAGCAGTAGTGATGTTACAGTCAATGAGGTCACTCGCTGCAGGGCAGGGCAGGGGTTCCTTAAGGATCAGTATTGGGACCTTTACTGATCTCAGTTTTCAAAAATGACTTGCCAAGAGTTTTTTTTTTTTAAAGCAGAATGTCTACTATATGCAGATGACAGAGTCATCTTCAACTTTGGCCCCTCTGTTCATGGGATCCAAGAGACCCTACAGGCACATTATCCAAAGTTAATTGTATGGTATGGCTGAAGCAAAACAAATTAAAACTAAATGAAAATAAGACAAAAGTGATGCTGTTCAGCACAGTGCAGAGACTGGCCCAAATTGGAGAGGACTTGGGAATACTGGGGAATTATGGGAAGGAGCTCTCCAGAGTGCATTCTTTTAAATATTTGGGAGTACATTTGAACTGTACTTTGAGTTTATCTGGGCATTTGAATAAAACTGGCAAAAAAATGAATCAAAAACTACCCTATCTTTTCTTCTGTAAACTGCTTATTATGAAATAATAAAATCTAAATAAAAAAACTTGGTTTCTCATATAGAAATATTAATGCTTTGACTGATGAGGCTCGAATGTTGATAGCTAAGCAAATACTGTTGCTGATTCTAAATTATGATATAGTATGGTAGAACGTTGTTCTATGTGAAATCCATCCCTCAAACAATGTTGTTGTGCTGCAGTAGTTACTTCATCTAGTTTGTTGTGCTGCTCTAGCTATCTAGTTACTGCAGCACAACTTCAAACGTTGTTCTTGCATGCGCATAATACGAACCTCCCTGGCCTTCCTGAAAAGGCTGCAGTGGTGAGAGCAGACCCTGGAAGAGAGTAGTGATGAGTAAAAATGCAAAAGTAAGGTCAAAGTCTTATGGTTGCCCATACATTTTTGACATTCAATCAGCTTTATTCAATTTTTTAGGAAAAGGAAATCATACACAAAACCTTCTACAAGGTAATAAGAATGTACATTGATCAGAAGAAAATGACAAAAGAAAACAAACCTCCTTCCTCCTATCCCTCCCCAACCCCAGAATGTGTCATGTAACCCATTTTGAATCAAGTCTTAGAACTAAAACAAATAACCGAATATATTATAGTTATCTGAGGGGTACCCTGAGATCGCTCAGAGGAGTTCAGGATACGAAGGGTGAAGTTTGCCCCATTTCTTGTTGAATAAAGGTAATGGTGACGAAGGCTGGCAATTATATGCTCAGTCCAAAGGGCAAAGGAGAGTTCTTGTAGCCACTCAGAATATGAAATATGTGTCTGATCCAACCAGTGCCTAAGGATCATTTTTTTAACAGTCAAAGAGATAAGGGCCATGTAGTGCCTCCTTTCTTTGACCAAGATCTGAGAATAGTTACCAATAACACATATTTCGGGGGGAAAAAAGACCAGTTAATCCCAAAAGGGGATCACTCTGTTCTTCTATCTGTATCCACAGGAGAGATACCTTCTCACAGGACCAGAAAATATGTAATAGGGTACCATCTGCTTTTCCACATCTAGTGCAAGTGGGGGAGGGGAGGTGACCCGTCTTAACTAGTCTGACCAGGGTGTAATACATGTTGTTAAGAATATGATACTGTGTCAATCGTAACCGGTCTTGAGTTAGGAAAGTGTGGAGATCTTTCCAAATTCTTGACTAGTTAAGATTGACTCCTGGGAGCAAGGAATCCCATACCTTGGAGCCAGCCAGCGAAAGGGAGGGGTAGGCGGTAATCAACCACAGATACAATCCAGATGTACTGTGGGGCTTAAGGATCCACTCTTGCACTTGAGTGAAGAAGTCCCTGAGACCAGAGGGTTTTGGAATGGGTCCAAATTAATATTAGATGCCAAATCTGGTAAAGTTTGAAGATGTAGGCACGGCCCAACTGGAATTTTTCCATTAACTCCGAAGATGTCAGAAAGGAGGATTGAGAGTAAAAGTCTGAAACTCTCACATTCTGTGGTAAGGGAAGCCAACCAGAAGTTAATGGGTGTTCCCCAATCATTATGTTTAAGTTAGAGAACATAGATTGTGTGATATCTTTAGAGAGGAAGACTTTCAGATAGGAGCAAATTTGAGAAAAGACTTTAAGGGAGATACCGATTGGAGAGGCAATCACAGGGTCCAGTAATGACTTCCATGGGGCAAAAACATAGAAACATAGAAACATAGAATCTGATGGCAGATAAGGACCACTTGGCCCACCCGTCTGCCCAGTTCCATACCTGATGGATAAGCTGCAGATTCTAGTTAATCAACAGCTTACTTCCTCCTGCCCCCTACTAGACTTGCCTTATGCCTGTCCCATGCATTCTTCAATTCTCCCACTGTTCCTGACTCCACAACCTCCTCAGGAAGGCTGTTCCATGCATCCACAACTCTCTGTGTGAACAAAATACTTTCTAACATTACCTCTGAGCCATCCCCCCTCTATCTTCAAATTGTCCCCTCTTGTTCTTGCACATCTCTTCTTCTGAAAGATGCCACCCTCTTGTACCTTGTTAATTCCCTTGAGATACTTGAAAGTTTCTATCATGTCCCCCCTCTCCCCCCTTTCCTCAAGGATATACATATTAAGCTGCCTTAGTCTCTCTCAGATGTCTTCTGGTGCAGACCTTGCACCATTTTGCTTGCCGCCCTTCAACAGCCTCCACTCTGCCTATGTCTTTGTGGAGTTAGGGGTTCCAGAATTGCACACAATACTCCAGATGGGGTCTCACTAACTGTCTGTAGAGGATAACAACTTCCTGTTTTCTACTGTTGATGCTCTCCTATGCATCCCAGTATCCCCAGCCTTCCTTACTGCATTCTCACATTGCTTGCCCACCTTTAGGTTATCTGATATAATTACTCCTAGGTCTCTTTCGATTTTTGTTGTTGTTATTAACTCACCCCCACTGTGTACTCTTCCCCATGGTTTTTGTTTCCCAGATGCATTACCTTGCACTTCTTTGCATTGAATCTGAGCTGCCATATATTTGACCATTCCTCCAACCTTGCCAAGTCCCTTTTCATTCTTTCCACCCCACCTTGTGTATCAACCCTGTTGCAGATCTTTGTGTCATCTGCAAAGAGGCATACCTTTCCTTCCAGGTGCTCTCCAATGTCACTTATAAAGATATTAAAGAGGACTGGTCCCAGTACCAAACCTTGTGGTACCCCACTAGTTACCCTCCTTTCTTCACTGTGGACTCCATTTACTATTACCTTTTGCATCCTGTTGTCCAGCCAGTTTTTTATCCAGGCTACCACCTTGGGACCCACTCCACAGCTGGCTAACTTGTATATTAATCTTGTGTGTGAGACTGTGTCGAATGCCTTGCTAAAATCTATGTAGGCCATATCCACAGCCCCTCCCTGGTCTACTACTTTGGTCACCCCACAAGAAATCTATTAGGTTCATCTAACATGACCTTCCTGCTGTGAAACCATACTGCCTTGGGTCCCAGCCCCACTGGTCTCTAAGGTGCTCAACAATTATTTCCTTCAGAAGTGGTTCCATCATTTTCCCTACCACTGAAGTCAGACTAACTGGTCTGTAGTTTCCTGCTCTGCCCTGCTCCCACTTTTGTGAAGTGGAATCACATTTGCCCTCCTCCAGTCCTCAGGTACCACTCCATCCTCCCATGATTTGTTAAAGAGAGTAGTCAGTGGTGTTACTAGTTCTACCCTTGTTTCTTTTAGTATTCTTAGGTGAATCCCATCAGGCCCAATTGCTTTATCCACCCTCAATTTCAAGAGTTCTTTCAAAACCCTTTCTTCTGTGAATTAACTGGTATCAACCCCCCTATTCAGAGTTTCTCCCTTGTTTGGTTTAGGCACCTCTCCCTCCTCATCTGTTGTGAATACTGAGCAGAAATATTCATCCAGTATCCCTGCTTTTTCACTGTCACCCTCTTCCCACATTCCATCCCCTTTATTAAGTCTCTGTATCCCTCTCTTGGTCTTTCTTCACTCCCTAATTTACCTATAAAAAGTTTTATCCCCCTTCTTAACACAGTTGGCTAACTTTTCCTCAGTTTGTGCCTTTGCTATTCTGACTGCCTTCCCTGCCTCCTTCTGCTTTAACTGATAAGGTTCTCTGTCCTGCTCCTTCTGTGTTTCCTTACATTTCCTGAATGCTATCCTTTTCTCCTTAACCGTCCCTGCCACCTCTTTTGAGAACCATAGTGTTTTTTTCCTTCATTTTGTTTTATTGATTTGCTTCACACAAATGCTTGTTGCCTCTGCAATGGCTGTTTTGATTATTCCCCATTGTTCCTCCACCCCTCCTTCTTGCCCATTTGCCAGTGCTTTTCTAAGGCACTCTCTCATTTTCCCCAAATCAGCCTTCCTAAAGTCCAATACTCTTGTTTTTGTATGGCTTGACTCTATGGCTGTGTTTATTGTGAACCACACTGCTTGGTGGTCACTTGTTCCCAGATGGCTACCCACTTCTAAATCTGAGATCCTATCTCCTTCCCCATTTGAGAGTACCAGGTCTAAGATTGCTCCCTCCTGAGTGCATTCCAACACTAGCTGTCTGAGGCATCCCCCTGTAGGGCATCAAGAATGACCCTGCTTTTGGATGTGCCTGCAGCAAAGGTACTCTAGTTAACATCTGGCATATTCAGGTCCCCCATCCACAATATCTCCCCTTTTTCTGCCATTTTAAGGATGCCTTCTATCATTTCCTTGTCCATTTCCTCCCCCTGAGATGGGGGTCTGAACACAACCCCATGTGGATTGTGGTGCCATTTCCTGTCTCCAGGGTGACCCATAGTGACTCAGCAACTTCCTGTTTACTCTTTAGTTCTGTTGCTTTAATCTCTTCCCTTATATAGAGAGCTACTCCTCCTCCTCTTTTACCCACTCTGTCCCTCCTGTAGACTGTATTCCGGTATGTTGACTTCCCATTCATGGTTCTCTGTGTACCATGTTTCAGTGACTGCCACAATATCCAGGCATCCCTCTTCCATTAAGGCCACTAGTTCAGGGAGCTTGTTGCACAGACTATGGGCATTGGTACTCATCACCTTCCATTTATTTTTTATGGCCTTACCCCTTGTTGCCCCATCCCTGTCCTTAACACTTTTTTCTGCATTTATCCCTGTCCTGCGCCCTACTGACTTCTCTCCCTTGGTGTTTACCTCTCTAACTACTGCGCTTTGTGGGGGGAGGTTGGGATTTCCCTGCTCCTTTTCAGTGCCTCCCCTTGGCTAGTTCAAATGCTTGTCAATGAAGCATTTAAACCTGTCACCTAGGATCCTGGACAGATGTAGACCATCATGCCAGTATAAGCCTGCATCCCTCCAGGTGGCTCCCCAGTCCCCAATGAAGCCAAAACCCTGAGCTCCACACCAGTTTTTCAACCATTCATTGAATCCCATGGTGTGGAATACCCTAGCATTATCCTTGCCATAGACAGGCAGCACCTCCAAGAAGGTTACCATACATGCTACTTGTCTAAGGCCCCTCCCCAACTCCACAAACTCCTCTTGCACTGCTCTGATCCCATTTACAGCCAGGTCATTTGTCCCTAGGTGAACAATGACATCCAGCTCCCTCCTCTGCAGCTGCTCTCATGATCCTGAGGATTCTGCCTGTCCTTCAAGCTGTGGTGCCAGGCAGGCACCTTACCTCCTATCCCTTCATCCCCATGTCTACCCCTAATGATTGAGTCCCCACCAGGAGTTGTTTCCTTCCCGTGGGGTCTCGTGCCACCCTCCTGTGGGTCTCCTTTGTGGTGTAGAGGGTGTGGGGTGAAAGGCTGTGGAGGTGAGATTCTATCTGTAGCCAGACAGGGATGTAATAGAGTCAGGAGCAAGCTGCAGATTAGAGAACCACTTCCCACATTTGGAAAGATGGCTGGCCCAGTAGTACAGTAGGAAATTAGGGAGATGGAATCTTTTGGCAGTCCCAGTTTAAGACAAGATCATCTGGGTGATTTATCCAGCCAAATGAAGGAGGTGATCAGGGAGTAAATACGTTTAAAGAAGGAGAGAGGGAGTACTATATTAAGCATACTTAAGAGACAGAAAAGCCTAGGGAGAATATTCATTTTAATTATATTAATCCTACCCCAAAGTGAAATAAGAAGGTCTTTTCATCTTGTTAAATCTTGCCAAATCACCTCTAGAAGATCTTTAAGGTTCAGCTTCACCAAAAGTGAAGAATAGGAAGTAAGAGAGACACCCAGGTATTTAAGGGAGAGAGGAGCCCATCGCATACCAAATGAGGCAAAGTCTAGACTGCTGATAAAGTGATTGAGGGGGTATATTTCAGTTTTGCAGAGATCATGCTTGTAGTTCGAATGATGACTAAATTGTTCAATGACCTCTAAGGCCTCAGGAAGGGAGTAAACCAGATCAGAGATGAAGTAGGATATTGCCTGCATATACCAAAATAGAGGAAGAAAGGTTGCCTTATAGGAGTACCTCTTAAGTCAGGGAGGACTTGAGGCACTGAATAGGCAGTTTGAGATATAAATTAAAGAGGAAAGAGATAGGGACAACCCTGATGTGTACCAGAGCATAGGGAGAAAATGGAGGAAAAGCCACCGTTGCAGTAGATCTTTGCCGATGGAGAGGAGTAAATCATTTTAAGCCATTGAAGAAATGGGGCTAGAAAGCCTATCTTCTGTAGGGTAAGCCACAAGAAAGACCAGTCCACTCTATTAAAGGCCTTCTCTGCATCAAGGGAAATTAAGTCCATTGACAGAGGGGAGGCTTGGGTTGCCTGAAACAAATGACTGATCTTACAGAGGCGATTGGTGGAGGAACTCCAAGGGACAAACCCCACCTGTTTGGGGACTTAATAATTCATACTTCCATAATTCAGGCTGCTAAGAGTTTGGCTAAAATTTTAATATCACAATTTAGTAGGGAGATAGGATGATAACTTGCCGGGTTAAAAGGGGGTTTGTCTGGTTTAAGATGGAGAATTATAGTGGCTTCCAAAAGAGAGGGATCCAGTTCTTCTGCGGAGAACATATGTTGATAAAGTCAAAGTAAGATAGAGGATAGGTCATTGAGAAAGATTTTGTAAAAATTTGAGGAAAACCCATCAGGACCCTAAGCCTTGTCTAGGGCTAGACTATTTATTGCTGACTCCACTTCTGCTAGGAAGACAGGAGCAGAGAGATGAGCATGATGAAGATCCCTGAGGCAGGGTAATGGAGTGGAGTCAAGGTAGGATGACATTTCTGCAGTGGTCAGAGAAGAAGTGTGTTTGCTACAGAGAGTGGAATAAAAATTTTCAAATACAGTCACTACTTTCCTAGGAAGTGATTTTAAGGAGCCATCTGGGGCAGAAATTGAAGGGATGATCCTAGAGGCCATCTGCTGCCTAAGTCGGAGAGCAAACAGGCACCCTGCCTTTTCTCCTTGTTCAATATATTTGGACTTAGTCTTGAGAAAGGCATATTCAGCTTTGTCTTGAAGGAGAGTGGCATATTTGTCCTGAAGGGATAGTAGAGCCCTTAAGGATTCTGGGGAAGATGTGGGAGAAAGGGATTCTTCCAAGGCATGTATTTGGCAAGAGTCGCATAATGCCTCAGCTTCCTCAGGTATACTTCCAGGTGGAAGCCAGATGAATGAATTTACCCCTCAAAAACATTTCTGGGCACACCACTTATGATCCTGTTGCTTGACAGTGTTCTGGTTAGTGGCAACAAAGGATTGAATAAGATTAGAAATTCTAGTAACCACCTGATCATCCTTGAGAAGCTGGCTGTTAAACTTCAATGAGGTATCACGCTGTAGGTGCAATCTGGGGTAGCAACCAGGCCCACCGCATGGTCGGAAATCACAATGGGTTCAAGGTCAGCATTACAAAAGACCAGGAAGTAGGGATAAACTAGTAAGGACATAATCAGTTCTAGAGGAGGTGTAATGTACCATTAAATTGAAAGAATAGCTGCAGATAGGGATTGAGAGTCTCCAGGGTCACAAAGTCCCAATAACTCCATGAACTACCTCAAGGCTTGTTGTGTAGCTGAGGGAGATCATGGGTGCCAGTTGAACAGTTGAGGTCTTGGGTGGGAGGGATATTCCAATCTCCACCCAGGATGAAGGAAGGGTCAGGAAGGGGTAAATTTGTCAGCTAGCTCCATAAAGAAACCTGGGTCACTGCTCACGGGCCATATATACCACCTAAAACCAGTTCTTGTCAATCTAGCAGACCAGTAATAAATACATATCGACCGTGTGGGTCTGAAATAATATGATTTGCCAGGAAGGAGACAATACTGCCTATTAGGATGGCTACACCCTTATTGGAGGGCAATTCCACAGAGGTGAATACCTGGCCAATTCCCTGCCTACAGAGCTTGACTGCCTCTTGGGGAAGGAGGTTGGTTTCTTGAAGAAACCCTATCTGAATGTGAAGTATAGAGAGATGTTTTAATACCTGATGCACCTTGAGCTGGTCTCTGAGTCCCTTCACATTCCAAGTCACAACTTTAGTTCAGTTGTTATCCATACTCACTTGAAACATTCAGAAGAGACTTATGCTTAATCAACTAAATGCACACTCTATCCCACCTCTACCCCCAGCTTCCCTATCCCCTGGCGGCTGGGCCAAATATATATCTGGTATAAATAATAAACATGAAAAATTTTCAAAACAGAGAAACATATGAAACTCATAGACTGGTTTCCCACCAAATCACAGTTTATAGGGAAATGATGGGGAAACCATGCGCCTTCCCCCCCATAATAAACAGTTAAATGAACAGTACCTGTAGTTAAATATCCAAAAACTGAGAGACTTTCCCCTACTCCCAAAGTGAGACAAGCACAGCATAACAGATATGCTATAGAGCCATTTACCCTATCCTCTTCACCCTCCCTCCCCTCCACCCTCCAAATCTGAATCCCTCCCTGCCGCCCCCAAAACAAGAACTACGTACAAAGGCCCCCTCTATATGCCAGGTAATTAGTAGATTAGTGCAGTTCTGAATTGAGGAGGGCCATATCTCCTAAAAGAAAAAAAATGGCACAAGTACACCACCATGAGGATAATAAGGGTAAGTGAGGAAAAGGGTGAAATCCATCTCTGAAACAAGAAAAGGAACCTCACATCCCCTGGTGCAGGGCAGATAATGAAATGTTAGGTGTTGCTGGAATAAGAACAGAAATAATGGTATACAGGGCCCACCCCCTTACACTCCAAAGCATGAGGAAAAATAGCCTATAGTAAACTCCCCAACTTGGCCCCCCCCCATCCACCTACTCACCCATCTGTCTACATTGTCATCTCATTTATATATATATAAACAAATAGGATATTAACTCATGGAGTTATGCAAAGGCTATTAGGCCTACTTGATTACGACTGCCTGGAAAAATGTGATGTATGTCATGCCTGGTGCTACCCGGTGCAGTGCTCGATTCAAAAAATAGAAAAGTAGAGAAAACCAAAATGGTAAAGAGTTGAAAAAGAAAAAGCAGGCTGGGAATCTAGAAAAGTAGAACAAGGAGAATAAGACAGGCATCAGAAACAAAGAAATGCTATTGAGACTTCGAGGGTCACTCAATCCGTAGGAGGTATACCAAAAGGGAAAGAAGGGAGTGGAGAACAACCCACTGTGTCACGAGGAAAACCTTTCACCAGGTAAACAAGGCTAAAAATGCACCAGCAGCTACTGGAAAGAAAAGAAAAACAAAGAAAAAAGGGGTTAGAAAAAAGATTAAAAAAAAAACAAAGCTGAACAAGGAAAACAGACTTGACATCTGGGAATCGAAAATTATCCTAAAAGCTAAACCCCAAGTTTAAACAAGAAGTCCCTTGCTGATGCACTGGATGGCATAGTCCAACTGGGTTAGGTGGGAGCCAAAATACAGCTGGACTCAGTCCCAAAGAAACTTGCCCCCTTGGGAAACCAGAACAAGAGTCCAGAGTTCCTTGCAGGGTGTAAGGGGTGGCAGTGGGAAAGTATAGTTCCAGAACTTGCTCCAGTCGAGAATCTATGCAAACCCACAGAGGCTTCAGATTGCAGAAAGAGATTGCAGACCGGGGGGGCATTAGAGGAAAGTCCATTTAGGATACAATTAGAGGACCACAGGCGAAATTAAGTATCGTCATCCAACGATCCAACAAACAGATATGTTCAGATAAGGCATACAGGCAATATCTTCAATTGATCAGTTGATCATTCAGAGGTCTTTGAATAAATCTGGGAGGTGAGCAGCTAATTCCTTCAATGCTTGGGCTGGGGTGTCAAAGGAGAACTAGGATCCTTAATGAAGGGCTGGAGTCGAGCAGGATAGGCCATCTTGAACTTGAAGCCTGCCACAATGAGTTTACTAACAATCGGATGGAAGGCAGCTCTTTTGCCTGACCTCCAATGATAGGTCCTCAGTGATGCAAAGCTGTTTCCTCTCCCAGAGGATTGATTGATTTCCTTAGTTTTAGCCAGTACGTCCTGCTTCTCAAGTGGTTAAGGAATTTGGCGATTATAGGTCTGAGGGGCAGAATCCATGGGAGGAGGTGCTCAGAGCAGTGGGCACACTCAAGCTGGTAGGTTGGGTTGTGGGGAGATGGGTTTGCTATTTTGGTCATCAGTTTCTGCAAAATGAAATTGCAGAGCTGCCTTCTTCCCCATCTGGCAGACCAAAGAATTAAATATTGTTCCGGCAGGAGTTGCCCTCTAAGTCCTCTGTCTTAAGTTAGAGTTTCTGGATGAGCTGATGAAGTTTGACAATTTCAGACTCTGCACTCTTTCCATCCCTCCAGGGATGTGGTGCGGGCTTCAATGTCCCCATCTCTACCGATCAGGTCTCCCATATCTGCCCAGATAGATTGGAGTTCAGCAGATATTTCAGTGAGAGTATCCCTGAAAGGCACCAGCTCCTGGTGAAACCTGTCTTCCATCAGGGGGATCAGAGTCGCTGAAGAGGATGATGATTTAGTCTGCACCACGGACTGGGCTTTATTCTTTTTTGTGGCCTTCTCCGGAGAAGACAGAGGGATATACTTCAGTGGGGCCTGGCTGGTATCTATATCCGTTGTGGTGAAAATCGCCAATCATGATGCAGAGGATGCCTTTAGATGGATTCAGCAAGTAGTAAAGTATATGTCAGAACAGCTTCGGAGCATTACCAAACCCCAAAAATCGAAATATTGGCAGGTGGATGAGCAATGAGGAGAGAGCTCCAAAGATGAGCTGCTATGGCACTGCAGACATCATGTGATCTATGGTTGCCCATACATGATAAAATACAGTGTATGAGTGGTCATACACATACGGATGTTTTTTTACTCTCATGGTTTCCATGGTAACGAGACCTCTTGAGCTGCGCTCTCGAGGTCTCCTGTTACCATGGAAACCTCAAGAGTGAAAAGCATCCTTGTTGCTGTTGTGTATGATTGCTAATACGCTGTCTCTACATTATACTATTTGTGAACGAGAGTAGTTTTATTTATTTTAAAATTCCAAATGATTTTAAACAACATACTGTATTTTGATTTGCACTAAGGGCTCCACAAGGACTCATTGCTGTTTACTATACCAAAGGATGAAAATTTTACCTCCACATTTAAGAACTGCGTACAATGCTGCTGTCTTTGCATTTAGGATTTTTAAAAGCGCAACTCCATGTTTCTTTTGCACAAAATTCACACAAAATCCATGTCCTTATCAGACAAGGAGCAAAACAGATATGTGGGGGCAAGGAAACGATTCAAACTCCAAATTCTTAATAAATTATTTTTTATTTGTAATAGTTATTTTTAATTGCCAACTTATAAGGTCCAGCCAACATTTTGTGACCATGGGGCCACTTCTTCAGAGCCCAGATGTGGTCCTGTTTTGCCTAACAGAGAAAGAAAAACATCCATCAGTCTTCTTACGTATATAAATTCCATCTATGGACATATTGCACAAACAGTGTAATATTTCTAATCTCTATCATTTTTTCTCACTTACTCAATTGCATCATAATCTATTGAGTTTTCTCATTAGATCCCTTTAACCTCCTCCTTCCAAACCCTGTGAAGCCATCACTTTCCCTCAAGCCCCTTTTCTTCTCTTTATACTCTGAAGTTGGCCTTAAGTAAAAGCTCTTTCACCTAGTAAGCTCATTCCATAATGAACAACTTGTAAGCATTGATCAAAACTCAAACAATATTAGACACATTAAAATCTTGCTGAAGAAATGTTATAACAATATTAACTCTTGTTCTTGTAATGTTCATTGAAATTCTTTAGTTTCATATGTTGTTTATTGTATTGTCTAGTATTGTTATTTATTGGCAGGCATGACTGAATAAGGGCTGTGCCCAGTTCACTTCCTGGTTAAAAATAAAAAAATAAAAATAAAAAATGAAAAAAATATTGTTGATGATGGAATGGGTGGAAGAGAACTAGATATGTCAGCTGCCAGGCAAATTGCTGTTCCACACAGCACACCTACTAACATGAGATACACAATCTTCTAGTGAACCAGAGGGACAAGAAAGAGTGCCTCCCAAATAAAATGTAATGGTTGATTACATTTAAAAACTAATTCATTTTAGGCAGTACACTAGCTCTTTAACCACTGAGGAATTTTGAAGTATAGCAAAAATGACAGATCATAAAAATGTACACTGTAACAGGCAACTAGTTCCATGCCAGTAAGCATCCCAAGCAGCTCTGCTTTGATGATAGCAATGATACCTTCATTAAGTAACTTCTGCTGACATGCATAGCCTCCAAGATGCGAATTAAAATCTTTTAAAATCAGTGTGTAGTTGCTGAGTCCTGCAAACCAGTTATTGAGATAATGATAGTCTGCAAGCCAGGTCCAGATGTGCTTTGGATATACATGCCTTAAAGTCTGACAGCTATATATACTGCGCATTTTGCAAAATAATTTAACAGTAAATGCCAAAACAAATCCCATGCATCTAGGAATATATCTTCTAAACAAGATGAGCTAACATAGTAATTAAAAAGTTGACCTTATCAAAGGTTAACTTTAACTTGTATCATGTTGTTTGCTGTATGAACTTGTCTTTCATTGTATTCTCCCGGGTCGTACCTGAAAATAGGCAAATGTTTTGTCTAGTGTGCTTACCTGGTCAACAAAAGCTAATAAATAATAAATAAAATCAAAGGCATTCACGTTATCTTGCCATAGCAGTTTGACTATTGAAACCAGTGCAGTACTTTAGAATGAAATGAGCAGTCAAGCTGTTTTGTGATCTTTAGCAGTCGGTTGTATTATAAATGTCTATCCTGATGGCCTTCACAGTTAGAAGCCTTAAGTTAGCTTGCCTATAGCATAGCAAATGAAAATGAGATGCAAATTAGAAGGCTACGTCAGCAGTTTTCACAGTGGGCTGGATGATGGTTGAGGACTGTTTTGCAGCAGTATTGACTATTTTGAATTGTTTAATGACTGTTATAAACTAAGATATTTAAGGTTTACGAATATTGCTTAGGCCTGAAATGACTGTTATAAAGTAAGATATTTAAGTTTATGAATACTATTAAGGACTGGGCTGTGACTGGTAAGTGAATGGTACAACTCCTCAGTCCTGTGGGTACATGCGGCATAATTTTGTGTTGTGTTGTTTATTGCCAATGAGATTAAGCTGCACCCAGTATGATAAAGAGTTTAATCATCACACACAGGTGATTTCAAATTTAGAACTTATTAGCATATTTTGTATAACTCAAAGGCACAGTACAGTGTCTCAGAATATGCAATTTATCTCCATTGTGGGTGTGTAGAACTATCATAACTCACTCCTGGCATGGCTTCTTGTGACTTATGACCCAATTCCCTAATACATAAATAAATATAGAATAATGCATACAGTAGCTGGCTGTGTGATATGTTAGCTACAGTACGTGTGTGTGTGTGTGTTATTGCCAGATAACAGCAATTCTCATGTGCAATATGAGGTATGATGCACTTGAACAGAGTGCCTTTAGCATCTGTAAGTGTTCTTATCAGGCAATAGCCCATATCTCAAAGTGTCTTATTTCACTTGTACCATGTGCAAAAAAGCTACCAATATTAAGAGAAGAAAATATTTCACATTTTTATCTAGTACAGTAAAAAATGGTAAAGTAGTCCCTGTTTCTGCTTTTTGCCTTAAGTGGAATTGTCTACAGATGTATTATTTAGCTTTTTGACTGTTCTTAGTTATTTTTAAAGGTATGCCTGGTAGTTTTGAACTAGACGTCGAAAGAGAATGCTCACCTGTTGTGCCTGATGGTTGTCGGCAACTCCTACTGCAACAAGATCCATTTTGTGCCTTATTGAAGGTGCTTGAATGATGTCACAAAAGCTGACTATAGTTGCTACAAGGGTGGCATCCATCACATCAGACATCTGCCAAAATGCAGGATATGGCTAAGTGGCAAGAAGGAAAAGGACAAAAAAAATAAAAACTTTTAAAACAACTCAACTGAAAACTGTTTTGATAGAAGTAACCAAGTCTCAAAACCCCATATTTCCACACAGACGCTTGATTATCATTTAGAAGACTAATCGATAAAGTAAAAACAAAATAGAAAACATGAACGTAAACCAGTAAATATATCTGAGCCTATTATTTTAGTATCATGCTGATTTTATACTTTATTTATGTTGTTATTGCATTGTTAATTTAGTAAATGACATTAAAATCTGCATACTTTGCTAAAAGAAGCAATGAGCTTTCCTCCTGCTCAGTATATGTTTCAAATAAATTCTCCAATCATGTTAGAGGAAGAGTTCTCAGACTTTGTCAAGGTGAGCCTCCCCAAATGGGCTTCGAAAAGTCCAGGCATCCCCATGTGTCAACACATTCACATACTGTAGTAATCATGTAAAAATGGACCATTAGCATGTCACGCCAGATTCTCGTGACTATACCGCGCTACCAGTAACTTCTGCACAATTACCACTGCACCTTGTCAACAGATAGCAGTAATGATGAATTTAATAGTCATAAAATCACGCACAGCCACTTTTAAATAATAAAATGGGTGTGTTTATTTTCACAGTGTGTTAAAAATGTATTGTGAATCATGCTGTCTGTTAATCAGATTAGTCCTGTCTGTTAAGAGAGCAGCCTGTGAGCCTGTTGTCATGCAGTTAGCTGCTGTATTCCTAGTTTTACATTTGAGAAGTAGATGTGCAAGTCATCTTCAACTTTAAGAAGGGATCAATACTTTGCTTATACTGCTGTCAGTGCAGAGAACTCGATTCACATGGATATATTGAGGCTAAACTATAAGAACAGCAAAGCTTGATTTTTTTTGTGCTGAAAACTCATGTCCAACTAACAGCCAAAAGTTTGCAATGGGCTGTTATGTAAAAGTGACCTTCAGAGTTGGGTCTGTAGCTAGGTCAATGAGGATCTCCTGTTTTTCAGGGTTAGTCTACAAAGCTTGGCTTGAAAATGAATTGATTCTTGACCCACTGGTCACTGTCCTGCCTGTCATGTTCAGGAAAGTAGTCATGTAGCTTGTCTTGCAACCCATTTAAATGTTCTGTAATAACTACTTTGACTCTGTTAAGCTGAAGTTCATTTTCCTGCAGAAAATCTTCCAAAGTTGAAAATGTGGCAACTGATCCTTGCTGCACTCACATGGACCAAAGTTCAAGCTTGGAAACAAATGCCTTGTTCTTGTCCCTGACTGTGAAAACACTTGCATCCCATCCTTGAAGTGACAGATTAAGTGAATTCAGTCTGTCAAAGATATCTGCCAAGTATGTGAGTAAAGCAAGTTACTGTGGACTGTGAAAACATTCCACAAGTGGAGCATTACAATCAGCAAGAAATATGCAGAATTCATCATGCAGTTCAGAGAGATGTGTCAGCACTTTCCCCAGGAACAATCAATGGACCTCAGTGTGTGGGAGTAGCTGTCTGTGTTTTGCTCCCATCTCTTCACACAGTACTGCAAACAGTCTGGAATTCACTGAATGTGCCTTGATGAAGTTCACAGCTTTAACTACATCAGCCAAGACATTGCTGAGCTCAGCTGGCAACTTCGTGGCCGCAGAGCTTCTCTGTGAATCATACAGTGGTTCCAGACAGAATTGGGAGCCATTGCTTGTATCCTAGTCACCATCCCACTGTGTCTTCCAGTCATTGAGTGAGCTCCATCACTGCAAATACCAACACAGCAACTACAATCAAGGACTTCATTCTCAATGAAGGCATTCAGCAGGTTAAAGAGCTCTTCTCCAGTTGCTCTTGCAGGAAGTGGATTACAGAACAGAAACTCTTCCCAAAGATCTGTGTCTGTGGCATACCAAGATATATACCAGAAGCTGTCCAGCATCTGCATTGGGTTATTGTCTCCTACTATTATCTTGCTTTACAGCTAAATTACTTCTGTGCTGTGGCTGAAGGAGGTCTGGCAGCGGACCACACGGAGAGCATTCTGACAAGGGGCAGGACACATGTGCATTTTAAAAGCCCCACTCCACACGGAGAAGAGAGGAGGAATGCACGGAACATTCACTGCCTCAGGTGAGAGCTGCAATCGGTGGGAGGGTGGCTGTTGTTGTCATCTACATCTT
Source organism: Neoceratodus forsteri (assembly GCA_016271365.2). Lineage (NCBI taxonomy): Eukaryota > Metazoa > Chordata > Ceratodontiformes > Ceratodontidae > Neoceratodus > Neoceratodus forsteri. The sequence continues at coordinate 566,137,681 of CM057455.1, forward strand.
CTAGTAACATATTATGCTACACTTTATCTGAACTGCTACTATTTCCTATGATAAGAGAGTGAACTGTTGCTGTTGAATGAACTGTTGTCATAATTGCTTAGGGAAGAGCACTGGTGCTGCTGAATGATTGAACTGGGTTCACACTGGGTTGTCGTCTCCCACTATTAGCTTGCTTTATAGCTAAATTACTTCTGTGTTCTGGTTGAAGGGGTCCAGTGGTGGACCACACAGAGAGTGTGCTGACAAGGGGGCGAGGGCAACTGAGCATTTTAATAAACCCCATGCCATATGGCACAAGTGCCATGGCACAAGCAATGTGAGTGGCATGAGTGCCACTCAGTCATAAAAAGCTGTTCGTAACTGAATGTTACACATAATGGGAACTTGTGATTAAAAGTGATCCAGCACATTATGTGGTAAGAAATAGGGAAAAGTTAGTAAAACCCCATAGTATAAGGTGGTGACTCAATATTATCTGTGTTGGTATCTAAATAACTGCCTGATCAGGAAATGTTTTTTCAGGCATTATTATTTGGTTTAACCTTGATGGCCTGGGGTTTCAGGGCCTCAAGGGAAGGGAGAGTAATGCAAACTATCAAGGCCTTGCAGGAGCATGTACTTAATTAAATCCAACACATTACCAGACTGCAGTTATGGTAGACACAAAATGTTCCTACCAGAGCTAGCTTGTGGACAAATAGTTTTAACAATGCTTTGTATAAGGGATATCACTTTCTGAAGTGGTCAAACTCAGAATTGCTGGTTAATCAAGGGATGGTAAATTGGTTTGTAAAAATTCTCAGGAGCTTATCTAATAAAAATAGGTACTTTAGAATATTGAAAGTGCTGTTTCTGGTTTGCTTGAAGGCCTGTGGGATGTTCACCCACCCAGAGCCTATGGTGTCAAAGCAACCCTTTAAATAATGTATCTCAGAACTTAAAGAGTATAGAGCAGCATGATCTAGGTGTTAAGCAGAGTGATACTTCCTATCTGAAGCAGGGCCTCGGGCTAATACACGTAAATGCTAGAAGTATGCTAAATAAAATGCATTTAATCAGTTCTTGGGTCATGGATCATAACCCTGAGATTGTGATAATAACCAAAACTTGGTTGAATCACAAACATAGGATTTCCTTTTAAACATCTCTAGGTACAATCTATGACAGAAAGATAGAAGTAAAAGGGGAGGGAGTTGATCTATGGACAAGAAGATTTAATTTTTACCCAATTTACAGTAGAAAATGACATGGAGGGATTAGAACTACTGGCCTTAGAATTAAGACTGCCATATAATAGGAAAATCCTGGTAGTGGGGGTATATTGTCCACCTAAGGTCAATCATCATGCCTTTAATTGTTTACAGGACTTGCTTTTTGAATTTAATGATAGTCATGAGATACTGATGGCCGGTGATTTTATTTCAAATTGGCAAAGTATAAATGAGTCTCATCTGCTTGTAGACCTACAGAAAAACCAAGGACTTACTCAACTGATCCAGGAGCCCACAAGAATTAATATGGCCTCAATCTCAACTTCCTTGACCTTAGACTTAATTTTTACTAATGCAGCATGTAATATAATAAATAGTGGAGTTCTGCCTGGTGCAATCTCAGACCATCAGTTTATATTTTGCAATAGGAATAGATTTTTAAAGATGGAAAAAAACAGAAGTGTTAGCTGGTGTAACTTTAATAGGTTTGACTATATTGATTTTATGTTGGACTTAAGTGTTATTGATTGGGAATGTATACAGCTGATTCCCTCCATGGATGAGCTATGGGAATTATTCCTTAGCGAATTCATGGGAGTTTGTAATAGGCATGCCCCGGTTAAAACCAAAGTCCTGAAACAAAACAATACCCTTTGATATTCCAATGAACTTAGAAAGATCAAATTATCTAGGGATAAGGAACGGTGCCAGGCAAAAAAAAAGAGGCAATAGGCAGGACTGGGATAATTATAAAAGGCTTCAAAATGCCTACGTTAGAGAAGTTAGAAATGCAAAGCAGTGGCATTATTTTCATTTACTGGATAAAAACTGTGTACAACATCCTAAAGATTTCTGGAAAACAGCAAGCATGCTTACAAAGGGGCAAGGTAATAATAAGCCAAATATATTTAACATAGAAGGACAAATGCTACCAATGTCACAACAAGTGATTGATCGACTAAATGAATATTTTAGCAAGATGGGTGTGACAGATCCAGTTGGACCATCAAGCACACCAAGAGCCCACCAAGTTTATCAGGTGAGAGAATGTAGGTACATTAAACATTTTGCTTTCAGAAAGATAAAGGTTGAAACAGTGATCAGTGAATTATTAGACTGAAATATTTCAAAGGCCAATGGTTTGGATAATATTCTGTGAAAATTGCCAAAGTATGTCGCTCCAGTTATAGTCTATCCTCTGACATACATATACAACAAGTCATGGATAATAGGAGAGTATCCCTCAGCATGGAAACAATCAAGGGTAATACCTATACACACGGGCGGTAATAAGAAGGAGATGAGTAATTTTCTGCCAGTTTCCCTTCTGTCCCAGATATCCAAGATATTTGAAAAAAATAGTGGTAGTCCAACTTAGGATGCATTTGAATTCCCTTAGTTTAATTAATGATATGCAATCAGGACTCCAAAAATATCAAGGTACAACCTCAACCCTTGTTAAAGTGGTGGGGGACGTGCAGGCGACCTAGGACAGGAGGACACTGGTGAGTGCAATATTTGTGGATCTGTCTAAGGCTTTTGATTCCCTGGACCACCATGTCCTCCTGTCCAGGGCAGCATCACTTGAGATCGTGGGACAGGGTTTGAAGTGATTGGACTCGTACTTGGCTAACAGGAGTCAGAAAGTTTCAATGGGTATGTAGGAATCATGTTTGTTGCCTCTTGGGTCGGGGGGGTTCCCAGGGTTCTATCCTGGGGCCATTATTGTTCAATATTTATGTAAATGGTCTGTCTTTTTTAGATTCAAAGGTGTTGTTTCATCTGTATGCAGATGATACCATCATATATACTTCTGATAACACCATAGAGTTGATACAAAACAGGCTTTAGCAGGCCTTTAATGAATTTCAAGCTTTTCTAGTGGATAGTAAGCTTGTCTTGAATGCAAAAAAACACAGTACATGCTGTTTCATTGAAAGAATATATCGGTGACTTGGCCCTGGGGTGCTTGCCCTTGGGAGGGCCCCGATCCAACAGGTATAAACTTATAAATATCTGGTCCTGTGGCTGCATAATTTATTGAACTGGAATATCCATATTAATAATTTGGTTAAAAATGTGAATAATAGAATAGGAGCCCTTTATACGATTAGATCATCCATGAGTATAGAAGTAAGATAAAGAGTGGTAAATGGGGGGAGTCACGTGATGCAGTCCACGAAGTAGCACTCTCCTTTGTGAGCTCCTGCCCCCATCTGTTTTTGTTTGATTAAACCACTTAAAAAAAGTCATTTAAGACTTAATAAGTGCTGTAAACCTTCGCGTTAATCGGTGTTCACCTGACGGGCTTTGGATGGAGGCAGAGATGAGGAAAAGCCCCCCAAAACACACTCCTCCTGCAACTCCCAAAAAGGCCTTGAAGAAGCCTAAAGCCTCTGCCGAGCTTCAGCTGCAGACCTCTGGGGTCGGGAAGGCAGAAATGGAGCCTCTTACTCTCGCTAAATTTTTGGAGGCGTTTCAGCCCTTCAAAGTTGAAATTCAGAGCATCGCTGGAGAAATTAAGAGTATCTCCAATGTCCTGGAATCTCTTTCTCAGAGGACTTTGGATAATGGAGCCCGAATATGTTTACTAGAGCGCAAGCAGGAGCAGCTTGATCCTGAGTTGGTGGTTGTGAGGCAACAACTTGCAATACTAACATACTAAAATGCCAGCAGAATAGGCCTAACGGTCTTTCGTGTCTGCTCGTTTGGTCAGTCCCCAACCTGGGTGCTGACCTTGCTGTCCCCCTCGCCTTCTCTGGCTTCTCCCTTCCCAGTTCCGGATATTCTTGCTGCATTGGATTTTGCTTCCAGAACCTTTCCCTGTACCTGTCCCCCTCTTGAACCCCTCCACTGTCTCTACCTCCACCAGCCCCTAGGCAGTGCATTCCATGGCTCCACCACCTCTCAGTGAAGCAGCACCTCCTCCTTTCTCCCTGAATCTTCCCTCCAGCTTCCAGCCATGCCCTCTAGTGGCCCTTCCTTCTTCCTTCAAGCACCCCGACTGTTCCTCCCCTATTTACCCTCTTCATGTACCTAAAGACCTCTATCATGTCCCCCAGGCCCTTCTCTCTTCCAATGTGTACATATTTGCTCTTCCAGCCTCTCCTCATGGTCCCTGTCCCCAAGCCCCAAATCATTTTGGTTGCCCTCCTGGACCCTCTCCAGGAAGGTTAATGTCCCGCTTTAAGTGTGGCCTCCAAAACTGCATGCAGTACTCAAAGTGCGGCCTCACCAAGCAGTTATACAGAGGAGTATCACTTCCCCCTTCTGGAGGTGATCCCTTAGCGATGCATCCCAGCATCCTGTTGGCCTTGGCTGCTGCCCTCCTACAAGTCTCAGAGTTGTTCATCTTGACATCCACCACCACCCCAGGTCCCTCTCAGCCATCGAGACTTGTAGCATTCCCCCAGGGTTGTACACTTGACCTGGGTTTCTGGCCCCAGGTGGAGTACCTTGCATTTCCCGCATTGAACCTCAGCTTCCACTTTCTAGACCATCTTTCCAGAGCCTCTAGATCCCCCTGTAGGGCCACCCTCCCCTCCTCCCCATCCACCACCGCCCCCAGTTTCGAGTCATCTGCAAAGAGACTCATCTCACTCCTGATTCCTGTCCTTATGTCAGATACATAGGCGTTGAACAGAAGGGGCCCAAGGACTGATCCCTGTGGAACCCCACTAATGACCCTCCTTGGGGATGAGACTATCCCACCAACTACTACCCTCTGGATCCAGTCCTGGAGCCAATTGCCTATCCATCTGATCATCTGGTTCCCCACCCCCATTTCTCCCAGCTTATCCAACAGGCCCACGTGAGGAACAGAGTCAAATGCCTTGCTGAAGTCCAGAAAGAGGACATCCACTGGTCTACCCAGGTCCAAGGCACTTGTCACCCAGTCATAGAACTCCACCAGGTTTGTCTGACACGATTTCCCCATGATGAATCCATGCTGTCTATTGTCCAGGCACCCTAACTTATCCAGGTCCCCCCCAGCCTCTCCTTGACAATGCCCTCCATCACCTTGCCCACCACCGAGGTCAGGCTGACAGGCCTGTAGTTCCCTGCCACCTCCCTTGATCCCCCCTTGTGGATAGGCACTATATGCGCCACCTTCCAGTCTTGGGGCACCCACCCTGTCCTCAGAGAGATGGTGAAAAGCTCTGCCAGGGGTTTTGCCAGGATATCTGCAAATTCCTTCAGCACTCTGGGATGTAATTTATCCGGCCCCAGTGCTTTCTCTGTCTTAAGGGAGCTGAGGGCTTCCCTCACTCTCTCAGCTGTGATTTCCACTTCCGGTACCCCTTCTCCCTGCTTATCCCTCCCCCACCTGCCAGTGATGCCTCCCTCTCCCCAGACCTGCCGATCGGTAAGGGTTCCCCTCCTCAGTATTTCTGTCTCTCCTCCCATGTATGATGCAGCACCCCATTTTCCTGGGTGAAAACTGAGGTGAAGTACTCATTTAGTACCTCAGCCTGCTCCCCGGGTCTTGTGCCCATCCTCCCTGATTTAATCCTGCTAATCTGCCCCTTCACCCTTCGTTTTTCCCAATGTATCTAAAGAACCCTTGTTCCCTCTCCTAATTTCCCTGGCCAGGTTCTGCTCCTTCCTTGCCTTAGCCGCCCTCACCACTCTAGTGGCCCTTCTAGCCATCAGCTCATACCCCTCGATCCTTTTCACTCCTTGAGCACTTGAATTGCTTATAGGCTGCTTTCTTTCCTGCACCACCTCCTGGACCTCCTGGTCCACCAACAGGGTTTTGGGCCACCGCATTTTGTCTTACTCTTGCACAGGTGCTGGTAGCATTCTGCACCCTCTCCTGATGATTTCCCACCTACTATCAGCGTCCATGTCTGATCCAATCCCATCCAAATGCTCCTTAAGGATCCTTCCCATTTCCTTAAAATCTGCCCCCTGAGTCGTGTTACTTCCGCTTTTTGTGCAGCCTTCACCCTCCTAGGTCCAGGCAGAACCAGACCGTGGCATGGTCACTCCCGCCAATGGGTCCCTACCTCCAGGCCCCCAATCTGGTCATTGTCTGCCAGGACCACATCCAGTACCCATGCTCTCCTGGTCGGTTCCCTCACCTGCTGAGTTAGGAACGCCTTGAAAGACATCAACAACCCTCTGTTCCCTGGTCACAGAGGATGTCATAGCTCTCCCAGTCTGTTCCTGGCATGTTTAAGTCCCCAACACCACCACCGCCTCTGCCCAGTCTGCAGTGTCTTCTAACATCTGCCACCAGACTGTCCTCCAGCCCTCCACCAGGGCAGGGGTCTATACACCACTCTATTTTTACTCTCTTGCCCCCTTGTTATCAAGGTGACCCAAATTGCCTCCACGGTTCCCTCCACCTCCTCTACTCCCTATGCCAATGCAGTTTTGACTATCATTGCTACTCCTCTCTCCCTCCCCTGTCCTTCCTGAACATAGTGTATCCTCCAGGTTCAGGTCCCAGTCATGTCTTGCAGTGGCCCAAGTCTCAGTGACCGCTGCCACATCCACTGCTCCTCAGTTAGCATTGCCTGGAGCTCAGGCATTTTATTGCCAAGCTCCTGGCATTTAGCAGGACTACCTTCCACCCTTTCCCTATAGTTCCATTTCCCTGCTCATATTCCCATGGGGATTCTGTTTTCCCTGGTCTGCACTTTGCCAGTTGGCCTTTTCCTGCAATCCTCCTGGTCCCCGAGGGGTGGAGACAAGTCCCTCCTTTATTGGCACCCCTTGACAGCCTTATCCCCATCCCACCCCCTCACAAGTTTAAACCCACTTTCACCAATGAACCCTCTATTTTCAACTTAAGGATTCTCCTCCAAATTGAGATGTAGTCTATCTCTAGCATACAGCTCCTTATCCTCCCAGGTCTCCCCCCAATTCTCCATCAACCCATACCCTCTGGCCTCACACCACTAGCTGCTGGCCTTAAGCAAAAACTTCCTGATTTATTTCGGGGTCCTTGAGTTGGGAGCTGGCATTGGCTAAATGGGTGTTGATTTATAATGCTTAACAGCTGATTTTGATTTCTCCTCTACAGAATTGTGCAGGATGGAAACCTGTTATGTTTACTTTAGAGGAGTATCACCACCAATGATGGAAATTAAATTAGAGGACCTTGAGGGTCATAGCCGTTGCAACGACGTGGTGGTAATAGGATTACCTGAAAAGGAGGAAGGCTCAGACCCGCTTAAATTTACTAAAATATTTGTGGAGAAAGTTGCTGGTCCTACCCCCTTTGGCTCTGAATATATTATCGAGTGAGCCCACAGAGCGCTGAGACCTATGCCATCCCAAGGAGCTCCCTCCAGAACTTTTTTTTTCCGTTTCTTGACCTTTCAAGAGAAGCACTTTTTCATGTCTAAAGTGTGAGAAACTAAAGAGCTTTTGTGGGAAGGAACTAAATTGAGGGTAGTACAGGATCTACCTCTTTCTGTGCGCCAGAAGTGAGGCGCCTATCACCCCATTGCAATGAAGCTGATAGCTGCTGCAATCAAGTTCAAGATGATCTATCCGGCCAAAATCCAAGTTCTTATTGCTGGTTCCTGGATAACTTATGAAAATGCAGAACTGGTGACTGCTGGCCTTAAGCAAAAACTTCCTGATTTATTTCGGGGTCCTTGAGTTGGGAGCTGGCATTGACTAAATGGGTGTTGATTTATAATGCTTAACAGCTGATTTTGATTTCTCCTCTACAGAATTGTGCAGGATGGAAACCTGTTATGTTTACTTTAGAGGAGTATCAGCTCCCTATAGTTTCCGCTGTTGAATAAGCGTAAAGGGGGCTAGCTGCAAATTTTGTGTTGGAATTCTGGGCCATGGTTTGATGTATGATTGTTGTGTTTCTAAACTTATGCAATTTGGGATTGAATAAGTTCGTTATTTTCAGCTTTGAGGTTTCAACTTTACTTAATATTGGGGTGCCCAGGAAATTGGTGTCATCTCACCGCCAGCTGTTTTGAGCTGTCTGAGCTGGTAACGAGGAGCTCATGGATTGGACTGAACATCTTTTCTTTTTTGTTATAAAGTTCTGCATTTATGGTGTCATGAGGTATGTATTCCTGATCTCTCGCCACTAGATGGCACTGGAGCCTGCAGTTTGCCAATTCTCATGTAGTTCTGGTTTATGGGAAGAGAAAGGCATCTGAGGGCGATAAAACTTTGTAGTGCCTGATTTTGCAGGGCAATTTCTGTTTGGGATTTTACACGACCCTTCCATCTTCCTGTTGGTCTGGAAGAAAAGATGTATCTCATTTCCGGGGGAGCCACCCTCCTTCATAATTTAATCTCTTTTCTCTTGAGTTGGACTGGAGGGTTTTCTTTGTCACACTCTGGCACCCTGCAACTTGATGTGCACAGACAATTTTTGTTTTAATTTTATTACTGCATACTGTGCTCAATGATAGATGATTTTGGGTACTGGTTAACTTATTCTAGTTAAGAAAGCAGGGGAGGGTGGGTGAGGAGATGTCTAGGTGAACTGATCATCTGTACCATAATAATAAAGGCTGGGGGTGGGAGGGGTTGGGGGTTGTGGTGTGTGGGGTTGTTGTTTTTGGGGTCTGTTACTGGGTTGGGGTGAGTTGGAGGGATGTGGGTGGGGGGGCTCTAGCGCAGCAGAACCCGTATGTAAGGGGGCAAGGAAGTTGCATATTAGTGCAGAAGAATTTTATGGTTTCATTCAGGGACCTGGTGAATGATGGCGCTCAATCTTAAGATTATCACATGGGATGTTAAAGGAGCCAGGCACAAGACTAAGCAATACACGATTTTGAAATATCTTAGCCATTTAAAAGCTGATGTTATGTTTTTGCAAGAAACGCACTTACTTAATGACAAAGCAGATAAGTTGAGAAGATTACAGGTAGGGCAGATATTTGCTGCACAGGGTAACACCCAGAGCAGGGGGGTCATGATTCTTCTACATAGATCGCTTCCTTTCAGATCTACCCAATGCATTGCTGATCCTTCCAGAAGATTTCTTTGTGAAGGGGAGACTATGCAATTGATATTGTTTTGGGTAGCCTATGGTCCTAATACTGATACCTAGAGTTTTTATGAATGTATTGGAAGCTCTCACTCCGCTTCTGGGTGTCCCTATGATTATAGGTGGTGATTTTAATTTGGTATTCGACTCATTGTTGGACAGGTCAGGTCGCTCTCGTCAGGGCCTCTCTCCTGCTCAAAGATCGTTCAGGGACTTGGCAGATTCAGCAGGACTATATGACATATGGCGTGTGTTACATCTCAAAGTGAGGGAATACACCTTTACATCGCAAGTCCACGGTACCTCATCATGGATTGATTACATTTTCATTTCTCACACATTTTTATCTGGGGTCTTAGATTCGAATATTGTTTCTGGCCCACTTTCAGATCACTCTGCGGTAGTATGTCAAATTTCCCTGTCCTCATTATCTAAAAGGGGAGGTAGATGGAAGCTGAATAATCAAATTCTCAAGAAGCCCGATAAGATGGAGTACATAATATCCCAAATAAATCAGTTCATGGCTGTGAATGCTAATTCCACTCGGTGGCCAGATATGGAATGGAGTGCTCTTAAGGTGTTCCTGAGGGGGATTTTCATTGGCTTAACTTCAAACTGGAAGAAGGAATGGGAAAATAAATCTTCCTGCCTTTTGTCCCAGATTAGGGAGATGGAATCCCATCTATCTCTTACTTCTCCCAAAACTTTTAAGCAGGAATTAGTTAAAGTTAAGGATGACTATCTTAATCTGTTAAGTGAGCAAGCGGAGGTTACTATTTTAAAAGCAAATGCTGTTTATACAGATCAAGGAGAGAAAGCAGGGCAGTTGTTGGCAATGCGAGTGAAGCAGCAGGAATCAGCGAGAGTCATTGCAGCCATCTGCTCTGCAGAGGGAGACCCCCCTAAAACTGCAGCCTCAGAGATACTTGATGTATTCACTTGTTATTTTCAGGAATTATATGGGCTCATGGCCAATCTCCCTTCTGAGGAAGATTTGCAAAAATATCTTGGGGACCTACAATTACCTTTTCTCACTAAATCTCAACAAGCTGCATTAATATCGCCTAACTCTGAGGATGAAATAGCTATGGTAATTAAATCCTTGCCATCCGATAAAACTCCGGGTCCTGATGGATTTTCCGCCAATTTTTATAAGGTATTTTCTAAGCAACTAACTCCTATTTTACTCTCATTTTTACAATTTCTACTTTCTGGCCAATTGGCTGATCCTTTTCTTTTTGAAGCCCCGATTGTTTTATTGCCCAAGCTTGATAAGCCACAGGATCTGGTTTCAAGCTATAGGCCCATTTCGTTAATTAATCATGATATTAAAATATTGCCAAAGTTATTGGCTGATCACCTAAGTACGGTACTTCCCTGTATAATCGGGGAGGAACAGGTTGGTTTCATGAGGGGTAGAGCATCAGTAGACCACTTGCGAACCCTGGCACACATCTTCTCGGCTTCGAGAGATGCTGATGTACCAATGGCCTTGGTATCCCTTGACGCCGAGAAGGCATTCAACAGGGTCTACTTGAATTACCTATTTGCTGCTATGGAAGCATTTGGTATCCCCAAACAATTTTTGGTATGGGTTCGCTCATTACATTTATCACCCTCAGCTAGAATCTCCTGTAATGGATTGATTTCAAGTCTAATTAAATTACATGTGGGAACCAGGCAAGGGTGCCCCTTGTCTCCATTACTCTTTAATATATATTTAGAGCCCCTTATTCAGAGGCTAACCAAAGCTCAGGATGTTCTAAGTATATTTTTAAATGGGCAGATGGTTAAAGTTGCTGCATATGCTGATGACCTCCTTCTGCAGATTACCAATCCAGTGACATCTATCCCCCCCCCCAATATAATAGATGAGTTTAGTAAGGTTTCGAATTATAAACTTAATATTGCAAAAACTGTGGTCTTTCTTCTTAATCACAGGGTTTACAAGCAGGAGATCACGTCGTTAGGACTTGCTTGGCAGTATGATTCCATTAAATATCTTGGGATCATTTTGATGCATTCTGCATCCCGGCTTAAACAATTAAACTTGGATTTGTTGGCCCAAAGAATAGACCAAGATCTCCGTAGGTGGACACTACTTCCTCTCTCCCTCTGGGGAAGGATTAATTTAATTAAAATGAATGTCTTTCCCTGCCTATTCTATCCCCTTAATATGTTAAATATTGGCTTCCCATTGTCCTGGTTTAAAAAAATCCATACCACGTTTTCTAATTTTATATGGGGGTATAAAAAATCTAGAATGGCCTTTCATAAACTGGCTGCTCCCAAAGGAAAAGGGGGTTTAAGAATCCCGCATATAGGGTTGTATTATTGGGCCAGTCAGGCTAACAAATTTCTTAGGTGGGTGACACCCGAGCACCTATTAGCACAACTCTCTTATGTCCCGGCCTGGCTCGGAGTGGAATTAGCTTCCATCAAAAAATCTGGCATCCTTCCTGGAGCATTGCTGTACACTAAAGTAAGGTCTCTCCTGGGTGCATTGCGTAACTCTCCTATTGCAGTATCGATTATGGCGCACGCTCAACTGTGTGCATTCCTCAAATATGATAAAGTTAAGGACTTGTCTCAGCCAATAAATGGTAATCCTAGTTTACAACTAGATCGCAAGCTCTTATCACATAACTGGCTCTCCCAGTTAGCAAATTGTCAGTTGAGAGATCTCACGACGATTGACAGACAGTGGTGCTCCTCCGTAGAAATTATGTAGAAATTTAGGATACCTGAGAGGAATATTTTCAGAATTTTTCAGGTTCGGCATCTAGTCTTAAAAGTTTTTGGAGTTACTCCACCCCCTGCTCTTCAAATCTCATTTCTGGCCACATTGGCAGATCTGGCCGGCTCGCCCCATGCAGTGTCTAAGATATATAGTATTTTATTTGCATGGGCATATCCTGATAACTTAGCCCCGGTCTCATATTGGTCTTCTCTTTTTCCAGATAGGGAATTAGAATGGTCTCAACTCTGGCTTAACTGCCATAAATTTTTATTCCAGGATAGAGTAAGATTAATGCTATTTAAAATGTTGCACAATATTTACTATACCCTGCAGAAGTGGACTAAGTTGGGTGTGGTGCCCTCTCCGATTTGCACTAGATGCAATTTGCACCCTGGAGACCTTTTTCACATCTTTTGGAATTGTTCTAGTGTTGTTGGACTTTGGGCTAACATTAAACAAAGAGCAGACCCATTGTTGGGCCTCAGGGATCTGTTTACACCGGAAGTATGTCTTTTGGGAGATTTTTATGACATTTCTATATGGAGTAGGAAATATTATATGGCATTAATCTCCATGTCCGTCAAAAAGGTGGTCCTTAGACATTGGAAAGATTCTGATAACCTATCCTATTTTGAGTGGCTCCAGGAGTTACTGGCTAATCTCAGAACAGAGAGAACAATTGCTAGTCTTTCTAATAAACTTAATAAGTTTAATAAGATATGGGGCCCCTTTCAGACTCTCTACTCTATACAAGTTTGAGGTACAGGTCCATGGTAATATAGGGTGTAGTTTGGTGGAGGTGATGCTGCGTTTGGGCATGGGGGGTTAGGGTGGGCAGGAAGGGGGGTGGATAGGGAGAGGACGAATCTGCCGAATTTTGTCTAGTAATTACTGTTTTTTTATGTCTAATGCTTTGTGGATTCGTTCTCTGTATTGTAAACTTCAATAAAAGTTGAATGGAAAAAAAAAGAGTGGTAAATGCAATGATTGTACTCATGTTTGATTATGGGGACATACTTTATTCTAGAGGAAGAAAGGGGGAATCTTAAAAAATTAAAGGTTTGTCATGGCAGTCTTGCCAGATTCATACTGTGGGTCCCTCGGTTAACCCACAAATGTCAATTTTATGACCAACTGGCCTGGTACAGTTTAACTGAAAGTAGCCATGAACATCTGTTGGCTTTTATAGGTAGAGGCCTGGTGGGTAGCTATCCAGGCTACATCATGGATAACTTGATATATAGAAATAAATTGAGCTCACTAAGAAATGGTAAAGTGCCAGATCTAGAGCTGCACAGATGTGACCTGGATATCAGTCATCAGTGTGTATATTATAGAGGGGATATTGGGTTGGAATGTAATCCCTGCAAGACTGTGCTTGGGGAATGTAAAAAAAACGTTGGCCATGTATAAAATCTTGGAATAGAAAAGAGATACGTCAGAAAAGGCAACATTGTGCACCTACATAATTTTTTATTTTTTTTTATTTCTGATCTCGGACTAACCATTTGAGCTCAGAGCTCTTTACATAGGTTCCATGTTAGTAAATTTAGAACTAGTAGGTGATTATACAGAGGATTGAGACAAACAAGGCAATAGAATTAGAATGAGAACATTTAGGTACATTTGGTCTTTGAACAAAGGAATGCAAAAATACAGCGAAAACTAAAACTGGAATAGGTAAACACAGTCAGATACATACAGGAACAGACTAAATAACTGTGCCCAACAGGGAGTCTGTTAGCTGTCAGCAACTCAAGGGGGTTAGCACGTTGAAGTGTTGGAGACACGGGGTGGAAGGTTGAGCCCCAAGTGCAGGGTGTGAGAGAGAGAGAGAGAGAGAGAGAGAGAGAGGTCTGTTTGGCAGAAGGGCAGATGGTGGGAAATGCCTTTGCAAGGTGATAGTAATATAATTGAAAATTGTATGGTAGCACAGGGGAAGGAGTAAGGGGAAAGTGAGATGGGGTAGGGGCGGACTATAAATTTGTGTACTGTGCTCATTTTTTCTCTCCCCTTTTTAGCCATAGCTATATTGTACATTTTCATTTTATACAGTTGTTATGATGGTGGTATATATATTTTAAAATATGTAAGGTTTTGTTATTCTTAAGTTGAAACTTTTGTACACTGTTGGGGACTGCATTGAAAATTACTTTTAGTCAACTGAGTTAATCCCTTATTCATTTGATTTTCGATGAATAAAAATACTTTACTACTACTACATATCAGTGGACTCATCAATCTGCAGAGAGAATGGTCTTTGACAAACTGAATCTATGATCTGCCTCTGCACATCTGCAGACATGTCCTCAATACAATGGCAAACTGTCATTTGAAAGAGGAATTACATCCAGCTGTGCAGCTGCTTTCTCTCCAAGCAACACTGCACACATTTTCTTTGCAGCAGGAATTAGCAGCTCTTCTCCAATATTGTGTGGCTTCCCAGCTTTGGCAATTCTCAGAGACAGAAGGTGTGGTGCTTCAACAACCTTCGCAAGGACAGTCCCATGCTGCTCTACAACTTTTTTTTTACCTCTCGATTCACTCAGTTTTCTATGGAAAAACTCCAAAGGTTTTAAAAATAAGCTGGGATGCTTTGTTTCCAGATGATGCCGTACCTTGTAGGGCCATATACTGTCTTGTGCCAGAACTTCAGCACACACAATGCACTGGGGTTGTGGCGCATCACTGGTCCTGATCCAAGTGAATCCAAGCTTCTGGTAGTCATCATTGGTTGCGTCTTCTGACCTTGGGCTTTGCTTGAGGTTCTCTCTGTCCAGCAGCTTCCACCTCCTCATGCACACACTTCTTTCTGGTCACCAGTAAATGATCTATTCTTACTCTGCAATGCAATGGTAAATTCATATTCATAAGTTGACACCAATAAATCCTGTCATCAGCTTGACCATTCTGGGCATGCCCGTATGTTCCACCAAAACTGCTACAAACACAATACCAAGTGCACAAACACAGAACACAGTCATTGACAACAAAGACCTACACAAACTACATAGCAACTGAAACTCATTTTGAAGACTGTAAGAGGAAGACAGCAAATCATGACTGTAGGCAGTTGCACCCCATTCTGAATCAGAAAACTAGAAGCAATTAGGTAAGAAACTTTATAAGCCTTACCAGATCCAACACACACACACACACACACACACACGCACACACACACACGCGCTCTCACACACACTATATGACAGACCCCCCCAAAAAGTAAAAAAACAAAGTCTTACTTCACTCTCCATTAGGGCCTTTTTATCCCAGCAAGATAGAGCCCCCTCCCACCTCTACACAAATCAGTCAAGTATTCTAGTTCATCACACCTGCCATCCAATCAGCCCTGATTCCACCACCACCACCACACATGAAACTGTTCCATTTCTTCTCCACCCCACACATGACTCTCCATATTTGAGGATGTATCCCTTATTATGAGGCCCAATGCCCCTTGTTTTAAGAGTCTATAACCTTTATTCAGCGGCAGCAGGTAGAGATGTAACTCAGGCAATTCCAAGCACAACTTCCCAAGCAAAGGGCTTTGGGAAATCGTGATCTTGGATTGAAGGGCCTGCTGTTCTGACTTGAGTGCTCCTCAAGACAGAACAGAAGACCCTTGTTCGACATACCCACCAAACAAAGCCACACCAGCAGGTCCTTTGCTCCAACCCCCCCCAGCAAGACCTTCACTCCAAACTTCTCCAGCAGATCCTTCACTCCAAGCCCCCCACCCAGCAGTCCAGATCCATATGCCAGGTTGAGCTTTTGAAGCAAAGAACATTGGGAGTGGGAGGGGGAGCATGGGAGAAATTCCTTCATACTTACCATATTTTCCTTTTCTGGTAGCTCTGAGATTGTCAGTGGGGAGTTAATGCATATGGGTACTCCCCCAGGAACACCTGCGGGCCCTTTTCTCCAAAGCCCCCCACCTAAAAATACAGGCTTTTCATTCCAACACCCCATAATTATCAAGTGCATAAAAAAGTGTGCCATTTTAACCCCACAGAAGCCATCATATATAAACTACACAGCACCATTTAAATTCCCTCCCACAATAAAGAACGTTACCTGGTCATTTCCTGCAGTTCTTACAAGTAGGTAAATCAGGTTTTGCTGCTTTTAAAGCAAAGGGCCTTGGGAGTGGGGGATGTGGGTGCTCCCTAAACAGACTTGCAGAAGCCCAAGCTACACCAGCAGGCCCCTCACTCAAAAGTCCCCTAGCTCCCCCCTCCAGATGCAGGTCCATCATTCCATAACCCCCCAACTAACAAAAACAGTGCGCCATTTCAACCCTCTCTTCCTTCCAGACAGACTGTTGCACACCCAAATGAATAGGATTCAAACCAAAGGAAATTCCATTCACCAATGTTTTATTAAACACCACTTTAGTGAAAAATTCAGAGGACTGCAGATGCCACACAAACTTGGAGCAGTGCCATTTCAAATCATGCAGCACACAGAGGCATCATATATGACCCCCACCACCACATTTCAAACCTCCTCTCATAACAGTGTGCCATTTCAACCCTCTCCTCTTTCCAGAGTACAGACAGACTGTTGCCCATCCAAATGAATGGTGTTCAAACAAAATTCTGTTCACCAATTTTTAACACCACTTTAGTGAAAAATTCAGAGGACCACAGATGCCACACAGACTTGGAGCAATGCCATTTCAATCCTATCTGCAACACACAGAGGCACCATTTATGAACTCCCATCCATTTCAAACCTTCTCTCTCCCATAAAAAAAACAAAAAAAAAACAAAACTTGAGCATATTAAGCACAAGCACCCCAATCCTTAACAACTCTACACAAATGAGAGGTCCAGGAAAGATCTGGTCAGCAGGAGATGGTCTGAGACACATGGTTAAGGAGTTATTGGTCTACATGGATGTGCCACAGAACTGGCACTCTGAGTTGGCAGCTTCAGGAGGGCTGAGTTGGCATCTTCAAGTGGTCGGAGGTCGCAGGTGGTGACTTTAAGCAGCCAGAGGTCCAAGGCACTGACTTCAGAAGGTCAGAGGTGCAAGGCAATGATTTAAGTTGGTCGGTGGTCCAAATCGGCAACTTCAGTGTGATTGGGGTCCAAATTTCAGCAGCAGAGTAAAGATTCCCACACTTTGCACGTTGGTTTAGTGCCGTAACTGAGGATGACAACATTTGACATGAGGCAGCTGATTGACTGAGAAAGCCTGATGATGACTGGATGGTTAAGTCTGCCTCTGATTGGCTGTAACCACCTCCCTTTCATTGGTTCATATGCCCCCTCCTCTCAACTGGTCTGCTACAGACCTGTTTTTCCCTCCAGATTGCTTGGCTCTGGATCACTTCCTAGTCCCACTAGCTATGACCTTTTGCACAAGTCCCAGAGCTTGGGAGGGAGGAAGAGGGGCAGTGCTGTACAGGCAACTACAACACTGTTTCCTGGCAGTATGGGGGGCAGGGAATTGTAGCACAGATGCAGCGGGGGGGGTGAGGTGTAGCAGTCATGCAGTCAGGCAGGAAGAGGAATCAGGGAGGCGCACATAGTAAAACGGAGGCTCTGTTCTGTTGCTGGTTTTTGTTGCATGCTTTTTACAGCATTGTACAGACACTTTTTAGTTGAGTCTCCATGCCTCCACTGGAATGGGCTTGCACCTCCCCCAGGGAGACACTCCTCACCACTTGTGAACCCTGTGTTAGAGTCATTGTGCCTGCTTTTGTACTATAGCACAAAAACAAAATTAGGTAAAACAGAAACATAGACAATGGCAGAAAAGGACAAGTGATCATCTGGTTTGTCCTAGTTCCCCATTAGCCCTAGCATGTACTGTCCCTTCAGGGCCCTAGCCTTCCCCATCCTCTACCCTAGTTTTGCCATCCCAGCAACCACTGTACCCTTCAACATTACACCCCTGCAAGCCAAACAGTGAGTAAGAGGCATGGCACCCTCCTGGAGGAAAGTTGGAAGCCTGATGATTCACTCAGTGGGGGGGGGGAAGGGCATTAAAGATAAAAATGTGTGAAAGCTGTCAGAAGGCCCAGCAGAAGCTGTTTTGCTTCTAAACAGTTATGCATATTCAGAAGCAATATTGTGCTACTGGCATTGCCAATCCAGGCTGGGAAGAATGATGCCTATGGCAGTGTGCACCAGCTAGGGTAGAGTGGTGACAGCACCCACTGCAGCAGTGACCCCATGGATGGACCATGGAGCCTGCTCTCTCACGGGTGGTGGGGGGTGGGTATGTGCTGTAAGATTTTGCAGTTTATGAAAACACCAGAGATTCAAAACTAATTAAATGTATTTACTTCACCATGTGAGTGCCAAACACAAAAAAGTGACAGCGGTGTAAAACCCCTTTGAGTCCAGGCATGACTAATTTGCTAGTTTTGCCATTCTCACATGCCTCACTCCACTCAACCTGCAGTAAACTCCAAACCTCAGCTTCCTGACTTTGATTGCCCATGACATAGAATGGCCCAACCCCCATGGCAAAGCAAATACAATGCTGCTGCAGATGCCAGCTGTGCAAAGTCTGTGAGTACGTTTGTGCATCATGCAGTGAGTCAGAGTGTTTTATTCCTGTTCCTCTCCAGGATGCCTGCTGCAGAGGTTTCATACACAGGTGTGCGTATATCTTCTTGACACCATATTCTATGTCAGCCAAAACCCTGCTTTGTAAGCCACTTCTGCTACTGCTGTCACCCATGGTTGCACCCCACTCCCCAGAAAGCATCCTCTCTGCAGGCCCTCTGATGACCTCAGCTCATTCCCAAACTCTGATCTCCAGCATTGCCATCTGGTACAGGCAGTGATTAAAATGCATCACTTATCTGGTTCTGTGTGAACTTAGGGTAGGGACTGAGAGTAGTTAGGGCATATGTAAAAATAAAAAAAAAGAAAAAAACAAGAGCAAAAAGATGACCCACAAAGGAGCTGTAGTTCTTTGCAAAAGATGACAGGAAAGGCAAAATGGTAAATAATACTTACCTGACAGGTTGTATGGTGCTCCATGACCTATAACAAAAAGAAAAATATATTAGTACAGTGCAACTAAAAGGTGTCAGTGCTGCTGTGCCATACCTAGACCCATGTGGCTACAGCTAACTAACACATTAGCTGTTGCAAATACAGTATGCCCCCACTAATATCTGTCAAATGAATTTGCACTTGAACTGAAATCATCACACCTGTCCAGATAAACTCATGAAATATTACTGCAAAAGGCCATAACAATGGTTCCTTCAGCTCCACTGTGGTCCTGGGGTGTATCATGTCTGCCCTTTGGGATTTATTTAACTTGATCTTTGTACTTTAGTTAGCTATCAGAGCAAGAGTGCTATCTGCATGCTGCATCATGACTACACAGTGTCCCAAAAATAGTTGTGCTCAAAAGTCAGTTGGGGTAGGGGAGCTGGATGTCTCGGGCATGATGATGGCTTGTGCTGAGGGAGCCAAAAAGCCATGGTATGCTGCAATATGGCTCTCACAGCTGCCTTGGGCTCTGTGGCACCTGTCCGTGTCCATTCCTTGACCTCCTGAGCAAATTCCCCATGGTATTGTTAGGAGATGAGATGGTTGAAGACTAAAGGGTGGAGGTTGGAGCAGTCTTGGAAGTCTCACTCTGATGAGGACAAATTGGCTCTGAGGAACCACTACGGTGATTGTCAGAGAACAATAATCTTGAAAAGGACAGACTTCCTATCAAGGATGATTGCAGCAAGCATGAATAGACTAGCCCAGCTTTTTTGCACCATAGACAGAATGATTAATCCAGTCTGTCTGCGATCCATTAAAGCCTTTTCAGCAGTTAAGTGCAATGAGTTTGGCCTATTCTTTCTTGAGTAGGTGTCCTCAATATGAAGGGAGATCACTGTAAGTGGCCTTTCATCAGTCGGTGGTATCCATGAAAGGTGGGGGCAATGACAATCTGCCAACCTTGGCTGAGTTTGATCCAGTTGTAGAAGAGTAGGTGGCCCAAATGATCTCCAGTTTGCATCCTACGTGCTGTTCACTGGATCCCGGACCAAATTGGCTCCTTATTGGTATCTTTGATGTTCTAGGACTGGTGTATGCTAGGATTGTTGGGTGTTCTTTGAGGAGGAGGTCTTTCTGGTGGCCCTGAAAAGGGCTGTGGTGAGACCACTCCTGAAAAAAAATCTTGGACCCAGAAGTCCAGGCAAATTATAGACCTGTCTCAAATCTTCCCTTTTTGAGAAAGATTATTGAGAAGGCAGTGGCGACACAGTTGGATACTCATCTGGAGTTATTTAACACCTACAAGCCTTTCCAAATGGGATTTAGGCCTCTTCATAGTACTGAGACTGCCTTGGTTATGGTGTTGCATGATCTCCTCATGGTGAAGAATCAGGGACTATGTTCCATCTTGGTCCTATTAGATCTCTCATTGGCCTTTAACACAGTGGATCATTGTGTTTTGCTGGATCACCTGAGGAACTATGTGGGACTCACTGGCACAGTTTTGCACTGGTTTGAGTTCTACATCACAGGGAGATCTCAGCAGATGGCTCTGTGTAACTTCATCTCTGAACCCAGGGCAGTCACTTGTGGGGTTCCTCAAGGTACGATTCTAGCACCCATGTTATTCACCACGTACATGCTGCCCTTGGGTAAGATCATAACATGGCACAGAGTTGAGTTTCACTGCTATGAAGATGATACTCAGCTCTACCTGTCTTGCACTCCTGATCAGGTAAATGCAGGGTCAGTGCTTGGATGGTGCCTTTAAGAAATCAATGACTGGCTGGCCTCCAACTGGCTACATCTCAACCCAGGGAAGACAGAGATGAAGGTTGTCAAACCAGGTCAGTCTGGATCAGCATTGACAAGCAATGACCTCTCTTTTGCATCATTAAATGGTCACAATGTTCGCGCTGTGGATGCGGTGAAGGATTTGGGTGTCATTCTTGACTGCTGGCTGACAGTTGAAAAATAGGTATCTGCAGTAGTCAGGAATGGTTTTTACCATCTTCGGAATATCACCTGAATTAAGCAATATTTGGCACCAGCCAACCTCGAGATGGTTGTCCATGCCTTTGTCACCTCCAGATTGGATTACTGCAGTGCTCTGTACCTGGGGATATCTGGATGTTTGGTGCACTGACTGCAGTTAGTTCTGAATGCTGCAGCCCAGTTGGTGGCAGGAACACCACATACTGACCACATCACACCGGTGCTGTGGGCTCTGCATTGGCTTCCTGTTTGTTGGCATATCATCTTCAAGATTTGCCAAATAACATTCAAGGCCCTACGTGGACTGGGCCCAAGCTACCTGAAAGATCTTCTGAAGCCCTACACTCCCTCTTGTCCCCTTCAGTCCACGGATGTGGGTTTGCTTTTGGTTCCCCTTTCTCAGGTGCAAAAACACATTTTGGTCAGGATGTGAAAAGTGACAGTTGTCATGTTCATTAGGTGATGTGAAAAAATGGCTACGGTATGTTGAAAATTTGGGGACAAAATTGTAAACATTACCAAAGCATGCATGCATTGCAACATTTCAACATATACTCATAACTTTGCCATTTTTAAATTTCTGCATACCAAATTTTCAACATAGTCATCTTATGACCCCACCTGATGAACAAGGTCAGTGAAAATGTTCAAATTCTGCCTGAAAGATGATTTTGTCAAGTGACCATGAAAACACCTTTTGGGCCTGATTTGCATAATTCCACCATCACTGGTCATGAGGTGGGGTCCCACAAAGGCATATTGAAAATATAGGGTGAAAATATGCAAAACTGCCAAAGTTATGTATCAAAGTTCAAAACCCCATTGAAATACATGGACCCACACTTACCTTAGTTTTCAGATCTCAGTTGCTGGTTTGAGGAACTGGATGTGTCTTTAATTGCAGAGTGGATCTTCATCATGTGACTTGTTCAGGTGAGTGAGAGTGTGTGAGGGGGTGTACTGGGGGCTGTGGGGGTGGTGATTGCTCTGTGGGAGATCAGGGTGGGGTCAGATTGGCAAGGGACAATTTCCTTTTTTACATGTTAAAAAAAACATTGAGGGATGGTTTTCTTTATTACAGGTCCCACATGGGGACATGTGTCGGAGGGTGGGAGGTGCCACTTGACACCAGGGAAACATTAATGGAAATGGGGATCAGAGGGTGGGGGGTGCCACTAGACACTAGGGAAATGGGGATCAGAGGGCAGGGGTGCCACCAGACACCAGGGAAACATTAATGGAAATGGGGATCAGAGGGTGGGGGCGCCACTAGACACCAAGGAAACATAAATGGAAATGGAGACGGAAAGCTAGACAGTACCACTAAGCCGTCAGACTCGCTCAGCTGTCAGAAAGGAGTGCATCGTGGTGCGAAGCGTGATAAAGATTCCTCACTGCAGTTGGAGATTTTTAAAGGTAAATCGGGGTTTACTTCATTGATTTTTGTCCAAATTCTAAAGAAACACTCTAGACACCAGGGAACTTTTGTTCCATGAATCATTTGGATAGTCACTTTTGTCTTCATCACACTCTTTATCACATAATATACACAGTTCTTTAATTGTCTCACCTCAACGCATCTTCTTTCATCTCTACTGGTGTACTGGTTTTATCAAGGGAGTCGACATTTTTCCAGTCACCAATCAAAGAACTTCATTTGGACACACCTGGGAAAAGAGAAAACATGTATATATGTATATGTATCTATATGTGTGTGTGTGTGTGTGTGTGTACATATTTATATAATGTATGTTTTTGGGATAAATGTAAAGATAAAAACTAATGTCTCAGCCAGGTTATGGAGATATCAATGATATCTTCACATGTGAATATATCACTAATATCTCTATGTTCCTACATATCATCCTAATGAAACTGAAACAATTTGCCAATCCCTTCATCTGACCACTCTTAAACACTTTCTGTTTTCTTGCCATCCCTCCACAGTCCTGAGTACTATTTCTCACAAATAAAAAAGAACCCCCCATAAACTTCTACAAGTCACAAATGTTCCCCACTTCCTTCTTGTTGATCCTGCCAACATTTTCAAATAAATACAAAACACATCTCATGTGGTTCATCCCATCATTTCCCCCTCAAGTTCCTGGACTAGCTTCACTTTTACTTTCTGCTGTTAATCTGTAGCATGCCCGAGCGCTTTTAGCATAGTGAACTAAGGAGCTGCCTCATATTTAAAACAAAAACTGTTCCAGTGGAAGTTAGATCTGATCCCTTTAGTAAAAAGTAGTCTCTTCTTTGGTTAGAAAATACTGCCGACAACAGGAAGAGAAGTGAAAGTGAGTCTCAGCTTCACTAAACACCTGTTCTTGGCAGTATTTCTGTAACCAAACCAGAGATATCTTTTAACAAAAGGCAACAGATCTAACTTCCACCAGAACAATACTTATTTTAATATGCAGCAGCTCCTTACTTTATTTTGTTAAAATTAATCAGTCATGCCACAGATGAACACCAGCTCGCTCACTCTACACCAGCCATCAAAACTGCAGCTGCTCATCAAACATAAGTGAAAAGCAACACAATCAACCAGATAAGATTTTTTTTTTAATATTTTTAAAAACCACATATTTCCTAAGCATATACGCAGACCGCGCCTCATTATAAACCTGTGGGGGACTGTGTTAAGTGGGACATATGGCAGGTTGTACTGCAGGACAAAATAAAATATGTGGGGGAGGGGCTGTATTGGAGGGCCCAAAACATACATTATATAAATAGCACATGACATGGCCTGACTGAAGCTATCATGATATCATTGGCCTCTCGTGAAGATAAATATGATATCTTCAGTCAGGCCATGTCATATCCTATATATATATATATATATATATATATATATATATATATATATAATGGGGAAAAGAGTAGCTCCATATGCCAACTTCTGATTGTATAAAACACATCACATGACGGTGTGTATATCAGAGTGCGATCGCACACCTCCACTTTTACCCCCCTCCAGAACAATTTTGCCATTTTATAAGATAGGTAAACTATTCTGAGGTGTACGGTCGTGCTCTGATATACGCATGCCTGGGGTGGTTGATGCAGGAGGCCTACAATGCACACCAAGGCATGTATATATCAGAGCACAACTGTGCACTTCAGAGTGGGTTATCTTTTTATATATATATATATATATATATACACACATATATATATATATATATATATATATATATATATATATATATATATAAGACAAAGAACCTCTGTGCACAAACACTGAGGCAAGGGTTACCCCAAAGGGCATTTGGCTGGGAAGCCAAGTTTCAAGAAAATACAAAATCACACATGCCCCCACAATGCAAAGCATCATGGGCTGCATATGCAAATCACCACAGAATGTTATGCTGGTCCAACTTTAAGCAGAATTGCATGGTGCCAAAAGGCCTCTCACACAGTTTGCAAAGGGTGCTAACAGAAGACATAGACACGTGTTTCGTCCTATCAGGACTCATCAGTATGCCTCGTCTGTTTGACACCCTAGTGGAATGGACCAGCTACCCTTAAGGCAGTGTGCCTTGGATATATTGTGGTGAACCCATTAAAATAAAAAACTATTTAAGGTTCTTTGTCTTTTAAATAGTTTTTTATTTTAATGGGTTCACCACAATATATCCAAGGCACACTGCCTTAAGGGTAGCTGGTCCATTCCACTAGGGTGCCACATTAATGGGGGAGTGGGGTACATATCAACACAAGGACTGGGCACCCCAATGTCTGCTTTCTGGGGAGAGTGTGTGGCAGGTGGCAGGAGTCGCCAATGTGGAAAGCTGCACCATGGCTCATTTATTTACTTATTGAAATGGTTCACCAGGAAAGGCACACCAAACAAACAAGGTGCTCAGCGGCAGAAGCCAACAAGAACCGTACTTCCAGCCATGCGCATTACTTTGCACTGTAATGCACATGGCTGGAGTCTTGTCAGCTGCTGCCAGCAGAGAGAAGGTATGTCTGTGTGCTTGGTTGTGAGGGAGGGGAAGGTCCCGCTGCAATGAAAAAACTGTCCCTCATTGCAGTGGCAGATTTCTTTCAAGAGCAGTCCTCTCTCTCTCAAACTGCTGTCATAGACAGCTCGCCGATTCATTGGTGCCTGAGGGACGAGCTGCATAAAGTGTCAACTCATAACCATTTCTGACTGGAGCAGCACGTTTCTTTCAAGTGAAGACCGCTTGTCTCAAACTGCTGTCATAGACAGCTCACTGAATCATTGGTGCCTGAAGGATAAGCCCCATAAAGCATCAGCTGCATTGGGCAGAAACTTACACACCTCTAAAATGTCATACTGTCCCAAAATGTTTCTTGTGCATGTGTAGCGTGCATGTGCCCAAGCAAACATAAAAAGGACACTCCCAACAACTGAATGGAGTGTACCCCCATGTTCTCCCTATATATAGATCACAAAATGAGTATGAGCGGTTGTGGGAGTGGAACCAGTGATAAAGAAATGGAAGGAATCAAGTGGACAGCCACTTGGGGGCAAATTATGATCCCTTCCCTTCCATAAGGGGCATCATCATTACACCCATAAGCTCCCACTCAAGGAAGGGAGCATCCTGTTTTTTTTGTTTTGAACGACAAGACAGATGCTTTTAAAATGAAGGGTGCCAATTCAAAATTGTGACCTGATTTTGCCAAATACTGTTCTTGAACTGCCAAGTCACTGGAGCTATTAAGATAGTTTTTAGTACTTCATAAACTGATTAAAAAAACAGGCTTCATATTCCCAAACTAACACTTCATTTTTATGCATATATTCTGCAGCCCCCAGGGGCCCACTCTGCAGGAAAAAATGACATAAAGTCATCCTAATGTCCAACTGGACTTTAATGGGACCCTGGGACAACCCTGCATAATCTTGTCCACCAGCACAGCCCCCTGTGAATGAAGAGTGTACATATAAACAAAAACAAATGACACGCCTGAATGGAAAGGCAAAGCTTGGATATGGTGGTTTTGCCTGTCTCTGTGTCTCATCATAGTAACTAGGCAGTTAAAGAGCTGCTGAGCTGACACCTTCTGATGTTTGGTGCAGGCAACTCATGCCCAGTAGTAGCCTGCCTTAGGATCTAAAATAGCCCTATTCTGCATTTTTTGTGCCACAAGGTAAATAGGATTTTAACTTACAATAGCTGTGATCCCACTTCCTGGTATCTCAGAAGCTGCCATCTGGCAGCTGCAGCCCCACCTAAAAAATCCCATTTTGATGATGCGAAGTAGGAAGGGGGCTGCAGGACTATAGATAGCATTGTAATGCTATTGGGGACAGCAGTGGCCATTGTATGCCACTGTAACTTATAACAAGCACTTGTACATGTTAAGGGGAGGTTAGGATTACAAGTACTACCCACCTTAACATGTATAAGTGCCTGTTCTAAGTTACACTAGCATACAAAGGCCACTGCTGCCCGATAGCATTATAATGCAGGGCTTACTCTGCCACTCGCCACTAAAGCTTAAAAAGTTTATTTTTAAAAATGGCAATTTTTGAAACATTTTGGCTCATTAAATACAGCTAAATTCAGATCCTGTCTAAAATATGCATGAAAATGTTTATTTTGGTGAAGATATTGGCATAAAAAATTAAAAAGCCAGAGCTAGCCATTTAATGTTATCTATAGGCCTGCAGCCCCTTCACTACTTCACGTTATCAAAATGCTGTTTTCTGGGTGGTGCTATGGAAGTGGTTGGCAGCTTGAGAGGTACCAGCATGTAGGATTGCAGGTATTATAAGTTAAATTCCTAATTAACCACTTGGAAAAAAAGTGAAATAGTGCTATTTTAGGTACTGCTGTACACAGCTACTGGGCATGAGTTTCCTGCCCAAAAGGTGTTCGCTACTCTTTAAAGTGATTTGCCAAGAGTAAAGATATGCCTTACTTGTTATGGTAGCTTATGCTGGGGAAAATCTGTCTCTGTAAGTGCTGTATTAATTTTTTTTCATTACTTATACAATTTGCGATGGGAAGGTCAGTTTGAGGAAACTACAGTCTTGCTGACAGTCTTGCTGAACTGACACATCAAAACACCCAAGGGATAAGTTCAAATGACAGGAGGTATTTTAAACTGCAGATATCTGGGGTGCAATTACCTTGTCAATTTGCTTTCATCCCAGGATATAAGATTAGCCATTCATGGCATCCCAAGGGGAATCCTTTGATTTTGCTCTAGGTGTCATATGGAAAGAGCATGCATGGGTTATGAATAACCTTCCAGGAACCTGCTCATTTCATCAAAGAGGTTGATGGCTGGGCTAAACAGGACCCAGACGAATTTGGAAGGCCAAATATACATTCCTGGGGAACCCTTGAATTACATCAGAGAGACCTTTGAGGTGTAGATTCCAAGGCCCAGATGTGATTAAAAAGGCAAATACACTTTTGCTTTGAATACAGTGATTTAGATCAAAGAAACTTTTGAGATGTATGTGTAGCAGAGCACAAACTGGTTTGGTCTGGTTAACCTGAGGGAGGAAAGGCAGTGAGGTCACCTATTATATCTTTTGAAATATTTTATTTGGACATCCTGTGAGATAAAATATAGATATTGTTATGCCAAGGCAGAGTTATGTGACCTCATGAGAAAGGGCCGGCTCAGAACTGTGTATAATTGCTGAGAGAACCTGGACAGACACACACAAGATAATAATTCTGACTGAGAGAAGAGAGACCCTCAAAGCACTGAAAGAAAATAAGCATTAGATTAGACCAGTCTAAATGTATGTATTGTAGGAACTGCACTTTTACCTGTTTGTTTTAAGGCTGTATGTGTGGGGATATATTTTGTTCTGTAATTATTGTTCTGTTTTGATATTTTAAAGTAAAGAGATATTTTTACATCGGAAACTGTCTGGAGTGCCTTGACATTTCTTTTTAAGTGGAGCTTTTAAAGGTTATAAGTAACACTGTGTATGAGCTTATTGTATACCAAACTGGGAAATGGATAGATCTCTCTAAAGCCTTGCATAGAGTTCTAAGGGTTCATTTGAAAGACCTGGTTGGGTGCCCGTAGGCAAAGATATCTACTCCCCGAAGACAGAATTATCTGAGCCTGATAATTGGTTACACTAACCAGAGGTTATTAGTTTGAATCCCTCCAGAGCTTGAGACTAAGGTGACTTGAACCCACAAAACAGAATTTAAACTAGGAGCGGGGGGTGGCAATTGGGCAGGAGACACGTAGAGACCACAGGTTGGGAAACCATATGAGCTACCCCCCCATAATGGTGACAAAGGACAAATGGCAAGTACTATTGGTGATGCTAGTAAAGGAGGGCAGGATGGGGGGGGGGTGAAAGGTGGTTTCCCTTAATGCTAGGAGCCTTGGGAGGAAAACTGCAGAGTTGCAGGTGCTCATGGCATGAGCCGGGGGGGGGGGGTGGATTGATTGACCGGGAAGTGGAAAAAATATGATCCCTTCCACATCCAGAAACACTACACAGAAATTATAAAATTTACAGAGACAGACTTTTGCTTACATAAGATACAACAAGAAGTAAGACATGTCTTAATTTCATAAACTTGGCAAAGCACTTTAAAGACTTATCAATGCCATTGGGATAAGTTTGGTAAAAATATAATATTCAGATACAATTAAGCTTATATTGTATATTTCTTTCTGAAATTCCCACTATTATTCTTTAATTATAAGGGCATTTACTGGAAATCAGGATATTTACCATTTCTGCTCTGGCTGCTTGTCTACACTTGACATCACAGTTCTGTTTGACATAACAGTCTGTTGTTGTGGAGGAAACTATGATGTCCTAAACAGAGGGATGCCAGAGCAGATAATGTCTAGAGTTGATTATTTATTTTTATAGTAAACTATTTACACCCCAAATCCTGTATGTGCCTTCTTTAGCCAGTACACCCATCCCTGTCACCACACTTCTCCAGGACTTATCTTGCCCCCCCCATGTGCCCCATGGTGAGATAAACTCTGTGATCAGCTGGAAGAGCCTGATCAGTTGGTGAAGGGCCTATGAGGTACTGGCATCATCCTACTGGCTTGATGGTTTTATTTCATTTTACTCCCTCCCTTGGGAGTTAGCAGTGTCACATGCAAATGCATGCATACACCAGGTGTGTGCATGTGCAAGCTGGTTGACTCTGCCACCCTAACTTGGTGGCTGCTGTGGTGCCTTCCACTATGCCACAGGAGGCACTCATGTATGTGCTCAGACAGTGGCCCTCTCTCCAGCCAGCCCTTCAGCACCCCAGGCTTATTCCCAAACCTGGGTTGCTGGCATCATGAGCAGTAGCCCTACCACTGTGCCAATGGGCCGGTCTTTCTAGGGGACTTATTCTGTCCTCATGCAGCTACCCTCAGTATTAAAGAGAATGTGGGAAATAATTACAGAAACTATGTGAAATATTGTCTACCAGAACCTGCAAACCCAATCACAGTCCCCACACAGCCATTATCAGCTCCTGCTGCCCCAAGGGAGTATCAGCATTCCACAGTAAAAATTACCTCTGCTACTTCACAATCAGTAACTCAGCCCTTTTCCCAGGCCAGTCACAGGTACCACCCCCAGCGTCAGCCCCCCTCCTCCCTAACATCTGCCCACCCACCACTACAGCATAAACCCTGTCCCCCAGCATCAGCCCCACCCCCAGCATCAGCCCCACCCCACAGCATCTGCCCAGCCCAAACATTTGTCACCTCTTACCTCAATCATCAGTCCCCACTCCTCCCAAGCATCAGCACCCCTAAGTATCAATCCTCCCATGCATTAACCCATTCCCCCAAGCATCAGACCCCCTCCCCCAAGAATCAGCCACCACACACCCATGCTTCAGCACCCTTCCCCTACAGCATCAGCCCACCCCCTCGAGCATCAGCCCCTATCCTCCCAAACATCAGACTTTTCCCCAAACATCAGCCCATCATCCCCAAGCATCAGCTCGTCTCCTCCCCAGCATCAGCACCTCATCCCCCCAAGCATCAGTCCCTCACTCTCAAGCATTAGTGACTCCTCTGCCATATAGTACTTGCCCTCAGTTCATTTACAGATTTACTTCAAAAATGTAATAAGGAAAGACATAATGAACTTACATCTTGTTTCAGTATTGACCTTCAGCCAATACCATCCAATAGCCTACTGTCTACATACTGCCAGCGCCCCCAAACATCTTCCCCTCTTCGCTAAGCAACAGCTCCCTGTCTTCGAGGCACAGGTCAGGAAGCATAGAAAAAAACCAGGAGCAGTTGTGAAATTCCACAAAATGGTTTATTTGTAGTTGCAGTAACATAAAATAAAATAAACTTGTTCAGAATAACTATATACAGAAGCAAAATAAAATCTCTTATAAAAAATAATCTCTCTTGCAGCTCAGCTTAGCTGTTTTTATAAGTATTGTGCTACCCTCATCCTTTGCAAGCGTCCTGTTCTTTGTAAATTTCAGGAGTTGCTAGAACATTGAGAGCTTCCTGAGGTCCCCACAGCAACTGCAAAAGGCTCAGGCATTTGCACCCAAGTAACCTCTAGCTTTTTACAGTTATCTCAAATTATATATATATACATATTTCAATAGTAACACCATATTTTCCAAACAAAAGTGATCCTAATATCAGCTACATTTCCATACATTGATTCTCATATTCTTATATTACCAGATGAAGAAATGCAAGGGAGAAAAACAGACAGCAAGAGAAAACAGAGACAGAGAGAGGCAAAGGACTGTGAGAGTGTTCTAGTTGATCAAGTCTGAAGTCTCACAGGAAAATTTGGCAGCGCAACATCAAACAGAGGGCAATGAGTACCAATGCCTGTAGTCTGGGAAACAAGCTTTCTGAGCTAGTAGCTTTGATGGAAGATGAACAATTGGATATTGTGGCAGCCATGGAAACATGGTACACAGAGAACCATGACTGGAATGTCAACATACTGGGGTACACAGTCTGCAGAAGAGACAGGGAGGGGAAAAGAGGAGGTGGAGTAGCTCTATACATAAGGGAAGGGATCAAAGCTACAGAACTAAAAAGTAAAGGGAGAGGACAAGAGGCACTCTGGGTCATCTTGGAGACAGGGAATGACATCACAATCTGGACAGGGGTTGTATACAGACCCCCATCTCAAGGAGAGGAAATGGACAAGAAAATGATAGAGGACATTCTCAAAATGGCTGAAAAAGGGGAGATACTATTGATGGGGGACCTGAATATGCCAGATGTTAACTGGATGACATGTACTGCAGCCACATGCAAGAGCAGGGTCATTCTCGATGCCCTGCGGGGGGCAGGCCTTAGACAGCTAGTGTTGAAACCCACTCGGAAGGGAACAATACTAGACCTGGTACTCTCAAATGGAATGAGGACCACACATTTAGAAGTCAGTAGACATCTGGGAACAAGCGACCACTGCACAGTGTGCTTCACAATAAGCACATCCATGGAGATGAGCCATACAAAAACAAGCATACTGGACTTTAGAAGGGCTGTCTTTGGCAAAATGGGTGAATACCTGAGGAATACACTAGCAAATGGCCAAAAAGGAGGGGTGGAAGAACAATGGAGAAAAATCAAAACTACCATCATAGAGGCAACAAGCCTTTGTGTGAAACAAATAAAGAAAACAAATCAGAGTAAAAAAACACTATGGTTCTCAAAAGAGGTGGCAGGGAAGGTTAAGGAAAAAAAGGCTGCATTCAAAAAGTATAAGGAATCACAGAAGGAGCACAACAGGGAACTGTATCGATTAAAGCAGAAAGAAGTGGGGAAGGCAGTCAGAATAGCAATAGCCCAAACTGAGGAAAAAATAGCCAATTCAGTTAAGAAGGGGGATAAAACCTTTTATAGGTACATTAGGGAGCATAGAAAGGTTAAGGGAGGAATAGTGAAGATTAATAAAGGAGAGAGGAGGTGAGCAGAGGGAGACAGTGAAAAGGCAGAGTTACTGAATGAATACTTTTGCTCAGTATTCACAAAGGAAGATGAGGAGGAGTTACCTAAACCAGACAATAGAAGCACTCTGGGTAGGGGGATTGACACCAGTCCATTTACAGAAGAAAGAGTCCTGAAAGAACTTCTAAAACTCAAGGTGGACAAAGCAATGGGGCCTGACAGGATTCACCCCAGAATCCTAAAAGAACTAAGGGAGGACCTAGTGACACCATTGACCACACTTTTTAACAAATCATGGGAGGATGGGGTGGTACCTGAGGACTGGAGGAGGGCAGATGTGATTCCTCTTCACAAAAGTGGGAGCAAGGCAAAAGCAGGAAACTACAAGCCTGTAAGTTTGACCTCAGTGGTAGGGAAAATGATGGAATCACTTCTGAAAGAAAGAATTGTTGAGTACCTAGAGACCAGCGGGGCACAGGACCAAAAGCAGCATGGATTTACAGCAGGAAGGTCATGTCAGACGAATGTAATAGATTTCTTTGACTGGGTGAACCAAAGTAATAGACCAGGGATGTGCTGTGGATATGGCCTACCTAGACTTTAGCAAAGCATTTGACACAGTCCCACATAAAAGATTGATAATCAAGTTAGCCAGCCTGGGAGTGGGTCCCAGGGTGGTAGCCTGGGTAGCAAACTGGCTGAACAACAGGACACAGAAGGTAATAGTGAATGGAACACATTCAGAAGAAAGGGGGGTCACTAGTGGAGTACCTCAGGACTCAGTACTAGGTCCAGTCCTCTTTAACATCTTTATAGGTGACATTGCAGAGGGTCTGGAGGGAAAGGTATACCTCTTTGCAGATGACACAAAGATCTGTAGCAGAGTTGATACACAAGGGGGGGTAAAAAGGATGAGAAGGGACTTGGCAAGGTTGGAGGAATGGTCAGACATATGGCAACTTAGATTCAATGCAAAGAAGTGTAAAGTAATGCACCTGGGAAACAGAAACCCAGGAGAAGAGTACACAATAGCAGAGGAGGTACTAACAACTACAAAAATGGAAAGGGACCTGTGGGTAGTCATATCAGATGATCTAAAGGTGGGTAAGCAATGTGAGAAGTCAGTAAGGAGAGCCAGGGGGATACTGGGATGCATAGGAAGGGGCATCGCAAGTAGAAAAAGGGAAGTGGTTATCCCTCTATACAGACCGGTGGTGAGACCCCATCTGGAGTACTGTGTGCAGTTTTGGAGACCTCATCTGCACAAGGACATAGACAGGATGGAAGCAGTCCAGAGGAAGGCAACTAAAATGGTGCAGGGTCTGCATCAGAAACCATATGAAGAGAGACTGAGAGAGCTTAATATGTATACCCTTGATGAAAGGAAGGACAGGGGGGACATGATAGAAACATTCAAGTACCTCAAGGGAATCAACAAAGTCCAGGAGGGTAGCATCTTTCAGAAAAAGAGATGTGTAAGAACAAGAGGGCACAGTTTAAAGATAGAGGGGGGACAGTTTAGGGGTAATGTGAGGAATTTTTTTTCTTGGAGAGAGTGGTGGACACATGGAACCACCTTCCTGGAGAGGCTGTAGGGTCTAAAACAGTGGAGGAATTCAAACATGCATGGGACAGACATAAGGCAATTATAGTGGGGGGGTTGTAGGAGTAGGCTGTTGGTTAACTAAAATCTGCAGCTTATCCAATAGGTAGGGAAATGGGCAGACTGGTGGGCCAAGTGGTCCCTATCTGCCGTCAAAGTCTATGTTTCTATGTTTCTTCAGACAAAGAAGAGAGAAAAGGAAAGAATGCAGATCCTTGCATTTAAATACTTTCTCCAACAAATGGGACAGGGTTCTATTCTACTCTGTCACATATACCCCCTTCTTTAAGAGAGAACTTGTTTTATTAAACACAGGCTTCCAAAACTTTCTATTCTCTTCTAACATTTTCTACTTTCAGAAATTTAGCACATTTGCATTCATTTTTTTAACAGTACAGCAAAAAGTACAGTTCAAACCCATACATTAGTTTTTTTTTTTTCATCTTCAGAACCCTCAATTCCTGATACATATCTTGACAGAAAATCTGCATTGCTCTTCTCTTTACCAGATTTGTGAATCACAGAGTATTTAAATGGCTGCAGTGCCAGGTACCACTGTGTGATTCTGGAATTTTTATCTTTCATCTGGTTAAGCCAACAGAGAGGATTGTGATCAGTTACAAGAACAAATTCAGTTCCTAGTAAAGAAAATTTGAGGATTCCATGGACCACTTTGCTGCTAAACACTCCTTCTCGTCAGTGGAGTACCTTTTCTACTTGTCTTGCAACTTCCTACTTATATACAGAACAGG
This sequence comes from Neoceratodus forsteri, assembly GCA_016271365.2. Taxonomy (NCBI): domain Eukaryota; kingdom Metazoa; phylum Chordata; order Ceratodontiformes; family Ceratodontidae; genus Neoceratodus; species Neoceratodus forsteri. The sequence continues at coordinate 566,171,797 of CM057455.1, forward strand.
ATGTTCTTTCCCATCTATATTTCGACTTAGGATAGCACCTAGACCTACCTCAGATGCATCTGTTTGTAGCAGAAATGGTTTATCAAAGTCTGGGCTTCTTAAAAGAAGTGCTGAACATAATGTAGCCTTTATCTAGTTTCCTGCATGTCCAATGCACATTTAGTAGAGAACAACTGTTACCTATGTGTGTGAATGAAGGATTAGGCAACTTCTAAAGTTATGATTTGAGTGCCGCATAAGTGTTGCAAGCCGTTAAGGGCTGAATTATGTACCATGTCTGTGATTTGTTTTACCAGAAGTCTGTTTACCTCCCTTCCTCCTCCTCCTCCTCTCTCTCACTCACTTACTCGTTTCATCTCTGCCTGTTTCTACCACTCTGCTTCCAGCTCTCGCCCTGAATCTTCCCTCTCTAGAACTGCTCTGCCTCCCCTGTTTGGTCTCACTGAATCTATCCACTCTCCTGCCTGAACTCTGCCATCTCAGAGGGGACACTTGATCAGCATCCCCCTCCCACTCTTTCTCCTGCAAATTTCTTCGGTGCCAGACACCAGCTACATTACAGACTCCACTCCCATTAATTTGCAGGACTTCTCCTCAATTTCCAATTCTCACCCCACCCCCCTAGCCTTTGTCTATCTCTCCGACTCACCAATTAAACCAGGTGGACACTTTCAAGCCATCGCCCTAACCTTCTCTCCCTCCTCATTCCAGATCTGTGCCCTTGACACGGGCATGAAGCTCCTGTGGCCTCGACTCTGACGGCCGCCTCCTCGCTAGCCCACTGACAAACAACCCTGCCCAGATCCTGCTGAGGTACATGTGCTGGGACTCCTCTGGCTCCTCTACAGCCTTCTGATTGGTCCATAACTAAATTAACTGAAAAGTGATTGGACACCGCCATTCCCTAAATGCTGACCATTGGCTGGCTAGCTTAGACTCTCAAATCCTTAGGCTGCTTAGTGCGGCTTTCAAAATTTTCAAAACAGAAGCTAGAACTGTGTTTTATTTTTTTTTTATTTTCTCCCACCCCCGCCCCAACCCTGGCCACTATTAAATAGACCCTACTCCTCCCTCCTCTCCTGACCCTATTCTGATTGGTTGCCTATCCCTCTTGAAAGAGTGGTGCATCTGCCAACATTGACTCTGCTACCGTTGTCTTTTCTATGCTGTCTGTCTCTACTGACTACCACCTTGCAGCCTGTCCCTGCATTTTCTCTCTTTTAATTCTTTTAATTAACTAGTCACTATGCACAAGCTTAGCCCTGCAACACTGCCCTTCCTTAGTATCTTTCTCTTCTTTCTTAGTCACCCTTGTAACACTTCCTGTAGCTGGACTCTACTCCCTGACTGAGTACTTAGGCAATACCTCCATTACACTACTGGCTGGACATCTGTTTTTTTTTTTACATCGTAAATGGGCCAGGGTCCCCCTTATTTAACTTTCCCCATCGTGACAGCTGGATCTCTAAATATAAATCTACCCTTATCATCACCTTCTCAGGACCCATGGTCTCCCACCACCGGGAAAGAAAGTGAAAACGAGAAGGTGACATAGCCCCAAAAGGACAGCTAAACTGCTGTCTAGACTGATCAGAGAATACCTCCTTAGGTTCTCCCTCCTGCTACTTCTACTATCAGGTGACATCCACCTTAACCCAGGACCAGCACAATGCACTCCAAATGTTTGTCGCTGCAAACAGGGAACTCTTAATTTGACTACTCTCAACATCTGCAGCCTGCGGTCCAAAATTGACTCCCTTAAAGTTTGGGTGTCACAGAACAACCCAAACATACTCTCTTCCATGGAAACATGGTTATCACCCAAAATACCAGACTCAGCGGTTGCCCTACCTGGGTACACAATCTTCAGATTGGACAGGCTGACCAAACGAGGTGGTGGCTGTGCCATCTACCTAAAAGACTCACTAAAGGGTCTAGCCATGCCTGTGATTGACCTTGGATGCCCCACCCAGGTATTAGCGATCAAAGTACTACTTGGAGCACACCAAAAGACTTTCACTATACTGTCAGTTTATATACCACCCAAAGACCCTAACACTGGCCTGTATAAAATCCTGGAGTACCTAAAAACCCAAAACCATATCGCCAAGGCAATTATATTTGGTGACTTTAATATAAACTAGCTATCAACTTCCACAGGCCCCATAAAGGATGCGCTATTGGCTCTGCATCTTTCTCAACTTGTCAGTTCTACAAAAATTAACTAAAAAACTGGGACAAGCACCACCCTTGACTGGGTAATCTCAAATCGCCCTGGCCGTATCTCCAATGTAACTGTGCACCCTGACTCTATAAGTGACCACTCCCCTGTCACCTGTAGCTGGACAAACAAATTCCAATCCCCACCACAGCTGACCATATTCAACAGAGTACTCAGATGTGAAGCACCTAAAACAACACCTTCGGTGTCAGGACTGGTCTCTACTGGACTCCCTTGCAGACACTAATGAAGCTGTTCAGCACTTTATCAGTACTTTCAATGCTGTCTGTGATGTACTCCCACCTATCACACAGATTCTTAACCTCTCTCTGTCATTCTCTCAGTTCCCACATGTCTGGAAAACAGCCATTGTTACACCAGTTCATAAAGCTGGGGACCGTGCGCTACATAGCAACTATAGACCTATGTCAATTCTCCCTCCTCAGTCAAAAATACTTGAGCGTATTGTTGTCAACCAACTAGTTGACTACCTCAGCAAATACTCCCTACAGTGTGAACAATAACATGACTTTAGGAAAGGACACAGCACTACCACTGCTCTTCTAGAACTCACCAGCTCCATCCACCAATCTATTGACCAAGACAGCCTTGTGGGGGCAGTCTTTATACACTTAACCAAGACTTTTGACATGGTTAATCACCAGCTCCTCCTTAAACAACTCTCTCTAACTGGCCTCTCCTCTGATTCACTGCCCTGGTTTGCAAGCTATCTTAGTGACAGATCACAATGAGTGAAGATTTCCAATGCTATCTCTGACCAGAAACCAATTCGGTCTGGTGTACCTCAGGGCTCAATTCTGAGTCCCCTCCTCTTCAGCATCTTCATAAACAATCTACCATATGCCTGCCACCAGCGCACACTGCTCTATGCAGATGACGCTGTTCTTTTTGCAAGCCACCCTGACCCACACGTGCTCGAAAGCAACCTACAGAATGGTTTCCTGGACAGTGAGCACTGGTTTTCCAAACAGAAACTAGTACTAAACTACAAGAAGACAAAAATCCAATTGTTCTCCTCTCCCACAGTAGATATAAAGGTCATGCTTTTACTATCAGAAATAACCAAGGTGACCCCATTGAACAAATACAACACTTCAAGTACCTTGGGGTCACCCTCGATAGTCACCTCACCTATATGCTCCACATCGAAAATGTTGCCAGAGCAGTCAACGCTAGGATTGGTTCTCTCTCGACTCAGAAAGTGTCTAACACCTGAAGCTCTCAATGTGACAATTCACAGTTAAGTTCTCTCTATTCTCGACTACGGTCTCGTCATTTACAGAGCTGCTACTGATACTGCTTTCAAAAGGCTCACTGTTGCACTTAACAAGGCTTGTAGACTCCAAACTGGGGCATCACGCCTCACCCACAACTGTGATCTCTATAAACAGACTGGGTGGCTCAATCTATATGGGAGAATTAAATACCACACCTGCCTTCTCACAAAAAAGATTCACCTTGGATCCATGCAAATGGGACTGTGTGTCTACTTCACAAATCTCCAAAGACTCAACACACGCGCACCTCATCCACTGAACTCCTACTAGTCCCAAGGTGCTGGACCACGCAATGCCAACAAGCCTTTTGTAGCAGATCTCCTTCCTAGTTCAATGGTCTCCATAATAGTCTGGCTAACCTTACCAATCTTGGAGAGTTCATGCATCAACTCTGAACTCACCTCCTAACTGAAACCTCCTGTGATTGCTCCACCTAACCTCCAGGTCTCTCTTCAGGACCTCCTCCATTCCATCCTCCTCCCTACCCCCATTTTTTTCTCCTGGACCTCCCCTCACTGCTGTTACCTCTATCACCTCTGTTCTACCACCCTCCTCCCTGCCTTCACACCTCTCCCCCTTTCCCCTCTCTCTCCCCCCTTTCTAATATCCTTCCTTCCTCCTATTGTTATTGCAATTTGACATGGATGCCTGGCTACTTCTCTCCCTCCTGGCTCTTTGTATACTTCTCTATCCCCCTGCCTCTGATAAATTTTTTGCTTGATATGTATATATTAAAGCTAATTGTTCTATACTATGATGTAAACACTACATGCTGTGAATTATTCTGTAAAACTAGCCTGTTTCCCAGTATCTGTACGTAACCCTCTCTACTGATGTGGAACCTTTGTAAATGAGCTGCCTGGTGCTCAAAGGTATTTGTAATCCTAGAATGAATAAATAAATAAATAAATAAGTAGGATTAATTGTCAGACATGCATTTTTGATAGCTTGGATAACTGCTCGTAGGTGTTCCACATGACTTTTCCAGTCTGGACTGTACACCACAACATTATCCAGGTAAGCAGCACAATAACCAGTGTGAGGGGATAAAATTACATCCATGTACCCTTGGAATGCAGCTGGCACACCATGTAAACCAAAGGGCATGGTGGTTAATTGATGGAATCCTATAGGGGTAACAAATGCAGTTTTATCTCTGTATTCTTTAGCTAAAGGTATTTGCCAGTAACCCTTGGTGAGACCGAGGGTACTGATATACTTTGCAATCCCCAGTCTATCCACCAAATCATGTATTCTGGGCATAGGATAACTGTCAAATTCTGACACTTGATTAAGTTTCCTGAAATCAAGGCAGATTCTAGCACCTCCTTCTTTTTTGTTTACAGTTACCATAGGAGATGACCAAGCACTTCTCGACTCCTGAATGATACCCAGTTCTTTCATGTTCTGTGTTTCCTTAACCACATCAGCTTTTAACCTCTCTGGCTACCTGTATGACTTTTGCCTAATAGGAAGAGGATTCTTTGCCACAATTATGTGCTCAACCCCTTTTTGCTTGGCCTGGTACCGTGGTAAAAGTACTTTTAAATGTCTTTAGCACATTTCGAATGTCTGCAGTTTGTTCTGAGGTTTCAGAAGGTTTCACCTTTACAGCATCAAACATATACAGTTTGTTCTAGTCTATCATCAGCTACATCAATATCTTCCTTATCAGTTTCTGGTAAAACTAGCAAGGCAACTTTTGTCATTTTTTCATTCCATTTCTTGAGTAGGTTAGCATGGTATATCTTAGAAGGATTTTTTTTCTGTCCGGGGTCTCAATCTCATAGTTAACAGTGCCAGTATGTCTAAGAACCTTATATGGCCCTGGCCACTTCATTAGCAATTTTATTTTCTGTTGTGGGTAACAGTAGCAAAACCTTTTCGCATGGCTAGAAAACTTTATTTTACCCCATGGTCATAATATACCTTTTGCTGGTTTTGAGCCTCTTCCTGATTACTATGGGCAATTTCAACATATTTTGCTAGTTTCTTTCTTAGGGCACACATATAAGAATATATAGATTGTTTCTGAGTGGGGTTATCTTCCTACATTTCTTTTATCACATTCAGTGGCCCTCTTGGCTGCCTACCACACAGCATTTAAAATGGTGAAAACCCTGTTGATGCCTGTGGCACTTCTCTGTAAGCAAAAAGTAGGTAAGGCAAGTAATGCTCCCAATATTTCCCTTCCCCATTTACAAACCTTTTTAACATGCACTTTAAGGTGTGGTTAAAATGCTCAACAAGACCGTCTGTCTGAGGATGATTGGGGGAGGTTCTTATGGCAGTGATATCTAGTAGTCTGTACAGCTCCTTAAGCAGTGCAGCACCAAAATTACTACCCTGATAAGTAATAATTTCTTTAAGTATGCCCACTCTGCTGAACATTTTGGCTAGTTCTGCTGCAACTTTTGGGGCTGTAACAGTATGCATTGGAACTGCTTCTGGGTATCGAGTAGCATAGTCACATACTACCAGGATAAATCTATTACCCTTTTTAATTTTGTCTAAAGGACTAACCACATCCAATGCAATTCTCTCAAAAGGCACATCTATTAAGGGTAGGGGTACCAGGGGCACCATGTCTTTTCTAGTGACTGGGGATACTGTCTGACACTCAGAACAGGAATTACAATCGGTAGCAACATGTTTATGAATTCCCAGCCAGTAAAATCTATACAGCAATCTGGCAAGGGTGTGATCCCTCCCTGAGTGACCAGACATAGGACTATCATGTGCTATCTGTAACAATTCTGTTCTATACTTCTGTGGTATAACCAATTGTTCTGTCTGTTCCTGTGTCTGATGTTTAACCCAAACTCTTTACAGTAATCCATTACATTTTAAAAACATTGGTCCACCCTGTTTTGGTTTTACCCCTAGCTGCTTGAAATAACCCTGGAGAGAAATATCATTAGCTTTCTCTGAAAGCAAATCACAATCAGTTATCAATTTAGTTTCAGCATTTTCATATATTAACCCTTCATGTCCATCAGTCATTTGTTGCCACAGTTTCTTCAGACTTTTTCTTTCTTTCCTGGATTTCCAGATCTTGGATCTGTGCTCAAACAAGTCTGAATCAAGATCATTGAAAGGAAAAATGTCCCCAATGTCTGAAATGTTCTTTGCCTGAGCTCTTGTCACCACAGCTGCTGAAACATCAGGATTTATTCCCTCTTTGATCAGTCCAGTAAATCCTGGAAAGTCATTTCCAATAATCACAGGTACAGGTAACTTTGGTACTACCCCCACTTTCATTTGGTGTGACACACCCTTAACAGTCAGAGTCACTTGGGTGGTGGGATAGTGTCGATTGTCCCCATGGATGCAGATGACACCAGTACCTGGTTCCTTTGCACAGAGTTTTCCTAGCACTTCAACATGCACTAGGGTCTGTCTGCTTCCCGAATCAAGGAGTCCCATTACAGTCTTATTCCCCACCTTCACATCTGTTAGGTACTTGCCCAAGTTTGCCAAGGATAAATGTACTCCACTGCCACTCTCTTTATTACATCAGTTTCTTGCAAAATGACCTGGCTTATTACAGTTATAGCAGATAACGTCTTTTGGTACAGATTTGTTACCCCCACCAGAGATCTTAGCAGGCTTGGAATTTAAATGGGAGAAAGAGTTTCTTACCAGTGTTGGGCTGTTACCTCACTGCTGTGGCTTCTGTCTGGCCATTTGGTAGTCCTCAGCCAACGAAACAGCTTTGTCCCCATTCTCTGGTCGGTGTTCCTTTACCCACAGCTGCACATCTGTAAGCTAGATGTTGATAAATTGCTCCATGGAAAATGTGTCAATGATCTGTGAGACTGTTTTGCTGTCTAGTTGGATCCACTTTATCAGGAGTTCTCAGAGTCGGATGAAGGCTTCTCGAGGATTGTCAACTGAGTTGTACCCCAGAGATTGAAATCTCTGCTTGTAGGTCTCTCTGGAGATGTCGTACCTTTTCAGGATTTCACTTTTCACCAAGTCATAGTTTTCTGACTGTGCAATGTCCATACTGCTGTAGGCAAGCTGGGCTTCCCCTGTCAAGTAGGGTACCAGTCTGATTGCCCATTGCTGCCTTGGCCATTAGCAGGCTATGGCAACTCTTTCAAAGATTGTCAGGTATGCCTCAATATCATCTAAGGGACACAACTTTGTAAGTTTAATGGCCTTTAGGTTGCTTGCATTTTGTTGCTCCTCTGGATCTGTGCTGGATCCTCTGCCTTTGATAGCTTGCAAGGCACCCAGCCATCGCTGCTCCTGTTGTTGCATCTCTTCTCTTATCTGTTGCTTCTGTCACTGCATCTCTTCTCTCCTCAATGCTTCTAACAATCCTAGACCAGGGCCACCTCACTGGTGCCATCTTTGTGGATCTATCTAAAGCATTTGACACAGTTAACCATGCCCTATTACTAAACACCTTGGCTTATACAGGTTTCTCAAAGGACTCCCTAAACTGGTTCACCTGCTATCTCTCCGCTAGAATGCAGATAGTCAAGGTAGGCCCTGTCCTATCACCCCTCCTCCCAATCTGCTCCAGTGTCCCACAGGGCTCCATACTCGGCCCCCTACTCTTCAGCTAGTTCCTCAACTCCCTCCCATCTTCATGCCCAGGTAATCTGCTCCTTTATGCGGATGATGCAGTCTTGTTCGCTGCTGACCCTGCCCCCCTCAAACTCCACAAATCTCTCCAGCACTCTTTCCGTGAAATCGAAGACTGGCTCACCTCCCAGCGCCTTATTATCAACTGTAATAAGACCAAAGTCATGCTATTCGCCCACCCCCAGAACCTACACAAGAACCTCTGCCCCCAATTTCTCACTGCAAATCAGGCCCCCCCTAGAACAAGTAAACTGCTATAAATACCTAGGGATCACATTAGACCCCTCCCTCAGTTTTAATCAACATATCCTGCACCTATCTACTGCCCTTAGCTCCAGACTAGGCGTACTCTACCGTTACAAATACTGCCTCACCCCTGAAGCACTCCAACTTACTATAAACTCCTCGATCCTCTCCCTGCTAGACTACGGCATCCTAATTTACAGTGCCGCCCCCCCAAAACCCTTAACAGACTCAGGCTAGTGCTAAACAAAGCCTGCCGTCTTACCCTAGGATGTGATCGTTTCATTCACTCCTGCTCCCTTTACAGTAGCACAAACTGGCTAACCCTGGACAACAGAATCAGATACCACACCTGCCTTATGATGAAAAAAGTACTACTAGGCCTCACCCCACCCTCCCTACACCAAATTGTCATCCCAACACCTCCAGGAAAAACAACCCGTAGCTCAAGCAAATGGCTACTATGGGTTCCCCACGGACGGACCTCCCAATTCCAACGTACTTTTAGTTTCAGGGCCCTCCTCCTGGACAAACTCCCTCCCTAGTCTTATAACAGATGAAACAAGGCTGGGTCCCTATAAATCCAAGCTAAGAGAATACCTTCAGGCCACAAACCAATGTGACTGCCGTTGACACCTGACCTGAAGGTGCCTCCCTCAAAAACGCTATTTAGCAGGGCACCGTAACCAAATGTATCTGTGAAACTACCTGGATACCAATCCCCTGCTGAATCTTTCTGTATTTTCTTTTTTTTTCTTATTTATTTTTCTCCCCGGACTGTGACTTTGTACCCTAGCCACTGTTTTAAATCATCTACCAATACTGCTATGTAATGTAATGTTATCTGTAATTGTGCTGCAACCTGTATTCTCAAGTCTCATCCCGGTACCATTTTATGTATAACGTGGAATCTTGTAAATGAGTCCCTGTACCTTTTTTTTATGTATGACATGGAACCTTTGTAAATGAGTCCCTGACTCAAAGGTCTTTCCGAATATCACAAACAAATAAAAAACAACAACAAAAAAAATAACCATTGAATTTCTCTTTCTCTCTGTGTCTCAATCTCTTTTTGTTGTATAGCCCACCATTTCAAAAAGCCCATCAGGATTTCAGGTTCTATCACTGCCTGTTCTTTTTCCATGACTTGTGCTAGCTGTAAAATATCAGACTGGACTTCAGCTGCAGAAACCTTACCTACCTCTGTGCTTCCCTGGTACTAGGTCCAGTACCCACACTCAAATCTCCTGTTTTAGGGTATGCACAACTTAAATCTCACTTTTGCTGACACCATATGTTGTCAAGGTATATGTCAGGAAGCATAGAGAAAACCCAGGACCAGTTGTAAAATTCCACAAAACTGTTTATTTGTAGTTGCAGTAACATAAAATAAAACAAACCTGTTCAGAATAACTATATACAGAAGCAAAATAAAATCTCTTGTAAACAGGTCCTCTCCTAGCCCGCCGGGGCTTAGGAACCCACCATCGAGACCCCCAGTGCTGCCGAGGACCCTCCGCCTGCCTGCTCAGGTACCTCCGAAGAGGCACCCAGCCCTGCCGCAACTGCCAAAGTCCTGCGCCCAGCCCTTCCAGGAAGCCTGTTGACAGGGGCCGACCGCTGATTCGCTCGCCCAGAAGGAGAACCATGAGCTTGACCGCACTCTGGTCCTTTGACCTGCTAAAGGCATAAAAGCCGCCAGGTCCTCTCCTAGCCCACCGGGGCTTAGGAACCTGCCATCGAGACCCCCAGTGCCACCGAGGACCCTCTGCCTGCCTGCCCAGGTACCTCCGAAGAGTCGTCAGCTCTGCCGCAACCGCCAAAGTCTTGCGCCCAGCCCTTCCAGGAAGCCTGTTGACAGGGGCCGACCATGTGTCGCTCCGCCCAGAGGAGAACCACAGGCTTGACGCACCCTGGTCCTTTGACCCACTAAAAGGCGTAAAAGCAGCCAGATGCGTTTCACCACTTTCCAGCTGCCGGTTGCCTCCAGCTCAGTCTGCAGTGCTCCCTGGCTGTACTCCCTCAGGAAAAGCGGCTGTTTTCACCTGAACTGCTGGCCTTGGGGAACTTTCTTGGACTGGGACTACTGAGCGCTGCTCGCAAGCGCCTCCCTACCCGCTTCAGGTTAACTCCGAGCGGATTCAAGACTCAAGTGCTACAGCCCCTTCGGTGGCAGTTTGTCCCGCCCTCCCCCCACCTCACCCACCCTGGTCGACCCTTTAGATTTATAGCTCTCCGAGCGTCATATGACTAAGTGCCCACTTTCCCATTGGTCCCTTATACTCTCTCACCACTGGGGGTGATCTACCCCTTACGTCTGTCTAAACTTTTCAAATTCCTCCTCGCGCCAAAAGTTCATAACCTCCCTTGAACCAAATCATCCTCCTCCTCCTATCCAACGTACATTGAACGGTTTCATTTATATATACTCACTCCTAAACTTCCTCTCTCATTAGTGCCACTGTTTTCCTTTCTCTTTCCCCCTATCTGCTCTAACTTAATTCCTAGGAACCTTGCTCCAATTCTACCACTCCCCAGCTCACCCCTGTAAAAACCCTTCAGCTGCACATTCAAAAGTGTTGGGCCTAAGTGTGAATCATGTCCTCCTCCTCGCCTACACAAGCATCTTGTCCCCATGGCAGACTGAATAGGATTATCTTCCTGATCTTCCTCTCCTCCTCTGGGGCATAAACGAAGTCTCTCTGTCCAGTGCCTTTCCGACACTCTCAGAACTTCCCCCTCAGCCACTGACTTCTGTTTCTCCAACCTCATGACTGCAGACCTTAGACCGAAACCCTCTTGGGAACACCTTCTCCTCCACAAAGGCTGCACTTATCGAGCTCTGTCCTCCCTCAGAAATAAATGGAAGTGTTACAAGAATGTTCCAGACCTCCTTAGCACACTGCTTTTGTACCTAGCATCACTCCTGATAATACTTTCTGGGGACATTGAGCTGAACCCTGGCCGGCCCAGCAGTGGGCTCCCCCGAATGGATCTTACAACAAATCCAAGGGATTTTTTATATCACATATGAACATCAGAAGTCTCTTAAATCACCTGCCTGAAGTAGAAGCATGGCTCAAAGTACACCTGACTGTGGGGCCATGAACCTGGCATCCCTCCAGCTGCTGCCGGAATGTTCTTGTCTTCCCCCTTACTTCCCCTTACTCCCCCATGGCACTCTGCTTGGCTGGCTGTCGAAGGCCGCCAGGTCATGTTTTCCCATTACCCCTCCCCCTGTCTTTTCCTGCCCGTTTGGGAACCCCAAACCTGGCAGTCTCCCTATGCTTTCCCCGGTAAAGCAGCTAGCAGTCCCTCGAGTCCTATACCCCTTCCTTACCTGCCACCTGTACCGTTACTCCCCTGAAGCTGCTCTTGGCCTGCTGGTCATGCTTAGTATAGACTAAACCATGTTAGACTAGCTGGAACCGTCTCTATATGACGAGGAATGTACTATGTATGGTTGTTTGCCTAAGTTGTATTGTTTGCTTCCATGTGGTATGCTGTATTGTACTCTCCCGGGTCGTGCCTGAAAATAGTCACCTGTTGGCTAGCGCACTTACCCGGTAAACAAAAACTAAATAAAATAAAATAAATAATCTCTCTTGCAGCTCAACTTAGCTGTTTTTATCAGTCTTTTTCAACCCCCATCCTTTGCAAGCATCCTGTTCTTTGTAAATTTCAGGAGCTGCTAGAACATTGAGCGCTTCCTGAGGTCCTCACAGCAACTGCAAAAGGCTCAAACATTTGCACCCAAGTAACCTCTAGCTTTTTACAGTTATCTCAAATTATAAATATATATATATATATATATATATATACATTTCAACAGTAACACCATATTTTCCAAACAAAAGTGATCCCAATATTAGCTACATTTCTATACATTGATTCTCATATTTTTATATTATTGTAGATATGCAAGTGAGGAAAACACACAGCAAACGAAAACAGAGACAGAGAGAGGCAAAGGACTGCGAGACTGTTCGGGTCGATCAAGTCCGAAGTCTCACAGGAAAATTTGGCTGCGCAACCAGACAGAGAAGAGAGAAAAGGAAAGAATACAGATCCTTGCATTTAAATACTTCCTCCAACAAATGGGACAGAGTTCTATTCTACCCTGTCACATATACCTCCCTCTTTAAGAGAGAACCTGTTTTATTAAACAGGTTTCCAAAACTTTCTATTCTCTACTAACATTTTCTACTTTCAGAAATTAAGCACATTTGCATTCATTTTTTAACAGTACAGCAAAAAGTACAGTTCAAACTCATACATTAGTTTTTTTTTTTTTCAACTATCAGAACCCTCAATTCCTGATCCATGTCTTGACAAAAAATCAGCATTGCAATTCTCTTTACCAGATTTGTGAATAACAGAAAATTGTAAATGGCTGTAGTGCTAGGTACCACCTTGTGATTCTGAAATTTTTATCTTTCATCCGGTTAAGCCAACAGAGAGGATTGTGATCAGTTACAAGAACAAATTCAGTTCTTAGTAAATACAATTTGAGGGTTTCCATGGACCACTTTGCTGCTAAACACTCCTTCTTGTCAGTGGAGTACCTTTTCCCTCTGTCATGCAACTTCCTACTTATATACAGAATAGGATGTTCTTTCCCACTGATATTTTGACTTAGGACAGCACCTAGACCTACCTCAGATACATCTGTTTGTAGCAGAAATGGTTTCTCAAAGCCTGGGCTTCTTAAAATAGGTGCTGAGCATAATGCGGTCTTTATGGATTGAAAAACTTCATCACACTCTGGAGTCCATTTCACATTATTTGGGTACCGTTTCTTTGTGAGTTCAGTGAGGTGGGTAGCTAATTCAGCAAAGTTGGGAACAAATCTCTGATAATAACCAGCCAGCCCTAAAAATGATCTGACATGTTTTTTTTTTTTGTTTTAGGTACAGGGCTATTAGCTACAACTTCAATTTTAGAAATCTCTGGTTTGACGTCTCCGTTTCCCAACACATAGCCCAAATATCTAGTTTCCTGCATTCCCAATTCACATTTAGTAGGATTAATTGTCAGACTGGCATTTTTGATAGCTTGGATAACTGCTCATAGTTGTTCCACATGACTTTTCCAGTCTGGACTGTATACCACAGCATTATCCAGGTACGCAGCACAATAACCAGTGTGAGGGGATAAAATTACATCCATGTACCACTGGAATGTAGCTGACGCATCATGTAAACCAAAGGGCATGATGGTGAACTGATAGAATCCTATAGGGGTGACAAATGCAGTTTTATCTCTGGATTCTTTAGCTAAAGGTATTTGCCAGTAACCCTTGGTGAGATTGAGGGTACTGATATACTTTGCACTCCCCAGTCTGTCTACCAAATCATCTATTCTGGGCATAGGATAACTGTTAAATTCTGACACTTGATTAAGTTTCCTGAAATCAAGGCAGATTCTAGCACCCCTTCTTTTTTGTTTACAATTACCATAGGAGATGACCAAGCACTCCTCGACTCTTCAATGATACCCAGTTCTTTCATGTTTTGTATTTCCTTAACCACATCAGCTTTTAACCTCTCTGGCAACCTGTATGACTTTTGCCTAATAGGACGAGAATTCTTTGTCACTATTGTGTGCTCAACCCTTTTTGCTTGGCCTATTACTATGGTAAAAGTACTGTTAAATGTCTTTAGCACATTACAAATGTCTGCAGTTTGCTCTGAGGTTAAGGAAACATTCACCTTTACAGCATCAACATTTACAGTTTGTTCTAGTCTATCATCAGCTACATCAATATCTTCCTTATCAGTTTCTGGTAAAACTAGCAAGGCAACTTGTGGCATTTTTTCATTCCATTTCTTGAGGAGATTAGCATGGTATATCTTAGAAGATTTTTTTCTGTCCAGGGTCTCAGTCTCGTAGTTAACAGTGCCTGTATGCCTAAGAACCTTATATGGCCCTGGCCACTTCATTAACAACTTATTTTCTGTTGTGGATAACAGTAGCAAATCCTTTTCTCATGGTTCGAAAACTTTTTTCTTTTACCCCATGGTCATAATATACCTTCTGCTGATTTTGAGCCTCTTCCTGATTACTATGGGCAATTTCAACATATTTTTCCAGTTTCTTTCTTAGGGCACACATATAAGAAGATATAGATTATTTTTGAGTGGGGTTATCGTCCCATGTTTCTTTTATCACATCCAGTGGCCCTCTTGGCTGCCTACCACACAGCATTTCAAATGGCGAAAACCCTGTTGATGCCTGTGGCACTTCTCTGTAAGCAAAAAGTAGGTAAGGCAAGTAACGGTCCCAATCTTTCCCTTCCCCTTTAACAAACCATTTTAACATGCATTTTAAGGTTTGGTTAAAATGCTCAACAAGACCGTCTGTCTAAGGGTGATAGGGGGAGATCCTTATGGCAGTGATACCTAGTAGTCTGTACAGCTCCTTAAGCAGTGCAGCACCAAAATTACTACCCTGATAAGTAATAATTTCTTTAGGTATGCCCACTCTGCTGAAAATTTTGGCTAGCTTTGCTGCAACTTTTGGGGCTGTAACAGTATGCATTGGAACTGCTTCTGGGTATCGAGTAGCATAGTTATATACTACCAGGATACATCTATTACCCTTTTTACTTTTGTCTAAGGACCAACCACATCCATTGGAATTCTCTCAAAAGGCACATCTAGTAAGGGTAGGGGTACCAGGAGCACCATGTCTTTTTTAATGACTGGGGCTACTTTCTGACACTCAGCACAGGAATTACAAATAGGTTGCAACATCTTCATGAATTCCCAGCCAGTAAAATCTATATAGCAATCTGGCAAAGGTGTGATCCCTCCCTGAGCGACCAGCCATAGGGCTATCATGTGCTATCTGTAACAATTCTGTTCTATACTTCTGTGGTATAACCAGTTGTTCTGGGTGTCTGAGGGTTAACCCAAACTCTGTTCAGTAATCCACTACATTTTAAAAACATTGGTCCACCTGTTTGGGTTTTACCACTAGCTGCTTGAAATAACACTGGAGAGAAACACTGTTAGCTTGCACTGAAAGCAAATCACAATCAGTTATCAATTTAGTTTCAGCAGTTTCATATTTTAACCCTTCATGTCGATTAGACATTTGTTGCCACAGTTTCTTCAGGCTTTATCTTTCTTGCCTGGATTTCCAGATCTTGGAGCTGTGCTCAAACAAGTCCAAATCAAAATCATTGAAAGTAAAAATGTCCCCACTGTCTAAAATTTTCTTTGCCTGAGCTTTTGTCACCACAGCTGTTGAAACATCAGGATTTATTCCCTCTTTGATCAATTAAGTAAATCCTGGAAATTAATTTCCAAATAATCACAGGTACAGGTAACTTTGATACCACCCCCACTTTCATTTGGTGTGACACACCCTTAACAGTCATAGTCACTTGGGTGGTGGGATAGTATCGAGTGTCCCCATGGATGCAGATGACACCAGTACCTGGTCCCTTTGCACAGAGTTTTCCCAGCACTTTAACATGCACTAGGGTCTGTCTGCTTCCCAGATCAATGAGTCCCATTACAGCCTTATTCCCCACCTTCACATCTGTTAGGTAGTTGCCCCAGTTTGCCAAGGACAAATTTGCTCCAGTACCACTCTTTTTATTATGGCAGTTTCTTGCAAAATGGCCAGGCTTATTACATTTATAGCAGATAACGTCTTTTGGCACAGATTTGTTACCCCCACTGGATCCTCTGCCATTGATAGCTTGCAAGGCATCCTGACATTGCTGCTCCTGTTGCTGCATCTCTTCTCTCATCTGTTGCTTCTGTTGCTGCATCTCTTCTCTCCTCAATGCTTCTAACCACTGAATTTCTTTTTCGCTCTGTGTCTCAGTCTCTTTTTGTTGTATAGCCCACCATTTCAAAAAGTCCATCAGGTTTTCAAGTTCTATCACTGCCTATTCTTTTTCCATGACTTGTGCTAGCTGTACAATCTCAGACTGGACTTCAGCTATAGAATCCATACCTACCTCTGTGCTTCCCTGGTACTAGGTCCAGTACCCACACACAAATCTCCTGTCTTAGGGTATGCACAGCTTAAATCCCACTTCTGCTGACACCATCTGTCATTGAGGCACAGGTCAGGAAGCATAGTGAAAATCCAGGAGCAGTTTGTAAAATTCCACAAAACTGTTTATTTGTAGTTGCAGTAATATAAAATAAAAGAAACCTGTTCAGAATAACTATATACAGAAGCAAAATAAAATCTCTTGTAAACAATAATCTCTATTGCAGCTCAATTTAGCTGTTTTTATAAGTCTTTTTCAACCTCCATCATTTGCAAGCATCCTGTTCTTTGTAAATTTCAGGAGCTGCTAGAACATTGAGGCCTTCCTGAGGTCCCCACAGCAACTGCAAAAGGCTCAGGCATTTGCACCCAAGTAACCTCTAGGTTTTTACAGTTATCTCAAATTATAAATATATATAAATGTACATTTTAACAGTAATCTTATTTTCTAAACAAGTGATTCCAAAATCAGCTACATTTCCATATACTGATTCTCATATTCTTATATTACCAGATATAGATATGCAAGGGAGGAAAACAGACAGCAAGAGAAAACAGAGACAGAGAGAGGCAAAGGACTGCGAAACTGTTAGGGTTGATCAAGTCCGAAGTCTCACAGGAAAATTTGGCTGCACAACCAGACAGAGAAGACAGAAAATGAAAGAATACAGATCCTTGCATTTAAATATTTTCTCCAACAAATGAGACAGGGTTCTATTCTACCCTGTCACACTCTCTTCATGCCCCAAGCATCGCCCTCTCCCCCCAAAGCACCCTTTCTCCTCTCTAGTCATCAAAAAGAGAGGCACAGAAAAAAGGCACAACAAATTTATTCAAAGCACTTACACCATGCTTTATGTGCAGGTTAACAGTAAGTAAAAGCATGCAAATGGCTGTAGCTAACCAGGCGGTAGTTATCATAAAACAAGCGCTGCTTGTATGAAGAAAGCAAATAAATGGCAGCAAACAATAATGCTTTGTCCAATGTGTTGCATACATTGCTTCTAACAGCCTCCTCTAACAGCTGGATTACATGTCACCAGGACTAATTGGAGGTGATTTCCAGCCATGCATGCTCCAACAGTAAACCAAAGGTCAAGCTGGAGTGTTAGCGTGGTGCTGCGATTTGAGGTACTAAGGCAGGCCCCCTTTTTTTTTAATGAGGAGTGTTGCTTGCAATGGGGTGAGGGGGATGGCAGAGATAGCAGACTGGAGAGGGTACTGACTGTCTAGGAGTACTGACTGGTGGGTGCTGAAGGTTCTGCAGGTCTGACTGGTAGTGAAGCAGGCCAGTTGACACTTGCATGAGCAATAGGCTGTGGAGGGAGTGGTGTGTAATGGTAATGGGGAACAGAGGGCTGATCCTAGCTGGGGGAGCAGGAGGCTGAGGGCTGAGTGCTGTGTGATTCTGGGTGGTGGAAGGTTCTTACTGGAGGGAGTGGGGGCATTTTTGCAAGGGACTAAGGGGCTGATCTTCACTGTGGGGGAAACCAGGGACTGATGCTGGCTGAGGGTGCAGCTGATACAGGCTGTGTGGGGGAGCAGGTAACTGTCTGTGGTTGAGTTTGTAGCTAATTGACAGTAAGGGGGTGGAGAATCGATACTGGCTATGTGGAGAGTAAGTTGCTAATACTAGCTATGAGGAGAGGATTTTGGCAGTGTGAAGGTATACACTACTTGTCGATGAGCAAGGTGCTGAAACTGGCTATGAGGGAGCAGAAGATCATACAGGTGGTGTGGGGAAGGGGGATGATACTGTATGTGGAGGAGCATGAAAAATATGGGGAGGGGTGAGCCTGCAAAATTATGGCTTACAAAATATTTTGGGGGAGAGAGGCAATATTATGGTGATAGTGCCTGTAAAGAGAGGGAAAATGAAGGTTCATTTTGTAACTCTTTCTGTGGGGGAGGGTGGCCGGGTATAGATGTTTATGACTATTATTTATTTTATTTGCATGTTTTTCTTTGGTAACTGGGTAAGGTCCTCTGAGCACAAGGCCCAGTTTAGAGGGTCATTCACTACAGAGGTTGATTGATTTGCTGAGGATGACAGTATGCATGTGGAAGTTATGGGAATCAAACACAGGATTGCTGGATACATCAAGCTCTATTACAGCTTGCTGCTCTAACCTGTAGTTTACAATGCTACCTTGGGAAGGAAACCCCGGATTGCTGGATGCATCAAGCTCTATTACAGTGTGTTGCTGTATCCTCTAGGTAATACTGCCACCTCAGGAAGGTAGGCATGGGAGTGGGACCAATCCACGTGCACATGCATTCCGTGCACAGCATGGGTCCCTGCCCATCATCTTCACCCTCCCGTTCAGCGTCCATACCTGCATTGCAACCTGAGGTCACATAAGTGTCAGCATCGCAGTGAGAATGGCAGCCCTCTCTGGAGAAGGAGTGTGTCCTCTGGGATGCTCAGTCCTCCCCCTCGTGGCCCTCGGATGATCCAGGCTCAGTTGCCAAGTTCAGAAGATAAAAAATGAATGAGATGGTGATCAAACCAAAAGTGAGATTTGAAACAAGCCCATTGAAAGGTGGTGTTAGTCTTCTGATTTTAGGAATGAGATGAAGAAAAAGTAAAGTCAGATGCCAGTTAAAACTGATAACATTTTTAGAGTGAGTCTTTGGACCCAATTTACAAAGGTTTGTGCAACTGTAGAGGGCTCTCTTAACCACAGAGTTCCCACTCTAAATAGGTGGAGTATTCTACATTACGCACACCCCCAATAGGTGCCTGTGCTGGATCCTTTACCACCCAATCCCATTGGAACTCTTGAGGGGACAGATCTGCCTTATGCTGGAATCCCAAAGCCTGGTGTGCTGTAACAGATCTGTGCCACCCTACTGTCAGTGTTCTTTTCCTCAGGTCACTGAACAGCCCCTGATCTGTGCCCACCTGCCCTCCAGAATGGCACAAATGACTGGGGGGATGCAGTGTCAGATAAAATGTAGTAATCTAAGATCCGAGACACTGTTGTTCCATCAAGTCCATGCTCTTGCTTCATAAGGGAAAGAGAAATGGGAAATTGTTTAACCAGGAAACACACACTAAGCCGAAGCTGGTTTCTAAAGATCCTGCAAAAAGTTAAAATGACTTGCTCAGGGTCACACAGTATGCAAATGGAGGCTGTGGGATTCAAACCCAGGTCTCTAAATTTGCAGCCCATTGCCCTTAACCACTACACTATATTGCCTCTTTCAAAAGCACGAATTAACAAAATATGCTGTAAACATATTAATTTATAGTGATCCCTCACCTGCCTATTACACAGGGAACCCTGTGAGTTGCCTTGAAATTGGAAATTAGGTCAGGCTTACCTTGAAGATCTGCATGGTCTATTTATTCCCTTGTGTCTGCTGGTAGGCTATTCCATGGGTTCACCACCCTGATGGAGAAAATGTTCCTCCAAATGTTACCCCTGAGTTTACCACCTCTGAGCTTCAAGACATGTTCCCACATCCTGTGGGGGTGCACTAGATTAAATATCTTGTCAGTCCTCTTGCATTCTTGCCAAAGGCTGCTGTATACTGCTTACCTTACTTCAATCCACTGTTTTGTAATGATCATCAGGTCCAGTTTATCCTTCTCTGCTCTTGTACAGTTTGTTTTTTAGATAGCTATCCAAAAAGCACCACAGTAGGAGGAACCTTTCTATTTCCACCTTCACATGATCAGCTGGTTTTAGTAAGCAATGAAGGGCAGGAGCATGTTCATCCAGTAGAAGGCAGCAGATCATGGAGGAGCGCAGGTTGTGATGGGCACCTTCATCTGCCCTGACTGCACTTCTTAGAGATAAATTGGGTGCTGGGGAGGGTGGGAAGAGGGTGCTACCATGATGGGGGTGGGAGAAATATTGATTTTAAAAAAAATGGCATCCGGCTGTGGAGGCAAGGCAGGTGAGTTTGTGCCAGTTGCCTGTCATGAGAGTTGTTGTTATAAAGCATATGAAATTTTAGGTGATGAGAAGGAGAAGGGAGATTGGAATTGTAGCAGAGGGAGGGGAGAGGGGGGATATATTTTCTGATGGATTGGGCAGGGGAAGACATTTGAGGGGCTGCTTGTTTTATTTTTTTTTTTAGTAGTATTTCCCAAATAGGAATAAGCATGAATACTTCCAAGATTCATTATTTATGTCTGAATAATGAATAGTACATTATTTATGGTATTTTTTTTATCATGTCACTATTTATGTCTGCTGCGGCGACTAACCGGCAGGGGCATCCAGCCACCGGCCCTGCCCACCGGGAGAGCAGCAGGCTCACTCGCATGATGGGGGGGTACCAGTATGGCCATCGCCAACCTGCTGGAGGGCTCCCCTTACCCTACCACATCAGGCTGGTCCCAGGCCCTCCCCAGCGCAATTCCACAACAGTCCTCCCGGCACCACAGGGCATGGCCATCAGGCTGCTCGGTCACACCCAGCCATATTTCCTCCAGGTTTTCTCTCCATTGGGAGCATGGACATGCAATGACGTCTATGCACATATGTGCAGACATCCCCCGCATTTCCCGCCTCAGTAACACCAGTGCATGTAGTGCCTCTGGACATCCCCAGGAGCCACCACAGCACGGTGTAGTTCCCCCAGCCTACCCCAGGACTAGGAGAGCTGTCTCTCGATGCTCAATACCAGCCCTCCCCTGCTGACCCCTGCTGATCCAAGCTCATTTCCGAACCTGGGTCGCTGGCATTGCGTGAGGTGTGGCGTCTAGCGCCTCAACCCTCAGTGCCACTGGGCTGCATTATTCATGGTATTCAGGAAATATTGTTCATTACTCACACACCCCTACTATATACTGTACTGCAGTATTCTATCAGTAAATTGTTTTTTTTTTTTGCTTCTTCCCCCTGCTCCTGGTTGGCCACTCCTTTGGGCTGCCTAGGTCTCTTGCTGGCACTCCTGCCCGATGCCAGCTACCTCCACTCCACATTACAGCCCCCTGGGGTAATCTGGCTTATCCCTTTGCCAGAAGGGCCCCTGTCCTCTGAGGGAGATAGTCACTGGTGGGGGACAGCCAGCACACTCTACATTTTGTCCCGGGTGTTGCTGACGTGGAACTTTGGCCACATAGGGAACTCGGCAGCAGCAGAGGCCCACGACCATCATCCAAGTTGCCATGCAGCATTTTTTCTGTTTGCTCCCCGGGGGCGTAGTGTGCCATGAACATCAAGGCATATGCTGATGTTCACCATGCCTCTTCTTGGCCTTTGGGATCCAGCACACTACCATACTCCTGGCCTCTGCCAGGAGTCAGCAAGCACCAGGTCCATACTCCACCCTCTCCCCACGAGAAGGTGAGCAGTCTACAGATGCTCAAGTCTTCTCTCCCAAGCCAGCACTCCAGCTCCCTGGTCCATTCACAAACCCGGGTCACTGGTGCTGCAAGCAGAAATCCAACTGCTGCACCAACGGGTCGGTGCCAGTAAATTTTAATGAACATAAGCTGATGGGGATTGAGACTGACAGTAGCACAATGGGGGTAGGGGGTAGGGGGTGGAGGCCAGATTCTAAATTTTAATCATAATGGCTTTGCCACTGTCAGGCTGGGGCTGTGATACTAACGTTGAGGTATGGGGGGGTTAATGGTTAATACTATAGTTGAGTCACCACCTTTCTACAGTACAGAAGGGCAGAGCAATTTTGAGTGATGTAAAAAGAGGGATATCCCTCTTAATGTTGGACACTTGAGAGGTAGGGGGACAGGGTTCAAAGCCATGATGCTGGATTTGGGTGAATCTGGGCTGTGATACTGTGGTTTGGGAAGGTTCACCCATGCCCGTGCAAAATTCATGCTGTTGACGCTGATTACGGTGCAAGCCACATGCTGCCCAGCATTACAGTGACAGGCATTACATCTCCTAAGAGTTACAGCACCAGAATGCCCTCCCGGGAAACAGTCAGCTTTAAGGGGGGGCTTCTACCCATGAACCCCCAAAACGAATCCTCCTCTGGGGTAGGCATGCCCTGGAGGGGGCAGAAATTGTGTGGGCACAAAGGATGGCATCAGTGAGTGGTGATCTAAAATCAAGATCACACTGTCACTGTCGCTCTTGTTGTGGCACCCTAATTGAGGCGTCAAAGTTCAGTTGTAGCACTAACGGTATACAGTTCGGGAAGGAGGATTTAAGGTCTGTAATATCAGAGTCTGATGAGCTGGAGTCAGCAGGGCTTTGATGACTGGGAAGACTGTGGTCTGTGAGTTGGGGTGTTGGGGATGTGATACTGGGGACAAGAAGTGGGGGTCAGTGACAAGTGTTTAATACTGGGTTTGGGAGGGAGGATCGGGACTGTGATACTGGAGTTGAAAAGAGGCCAGGGCTAGTAATTATTTTTCAAATGATTCATTTTCTTTTACTTTACAGGTCCAACCTCATCTTCACCCACAATTACAGTATCAGATACGTATATGATTTTTTCTCTATTTCTTCACTGTTTTGATATGTTCTTCTGAGCCTCAGATTCTTTGTGACCCCCTTCTCCCTTTTTTTTTTTTTTTACTTTCAATTACCTTCATTCCAATTAACCTTCCAGCTGATGTCAGATCAGGGCAGGTTATCCATGCTATTGAGTGTTTATATTTTTAAAAAAATCTAGATCGTAGCAGTGTGGCATCTGTTTTTAAAAAAGCAAATGATATCCTCAGGGCAGGAATCTCATGATAAGGAATTGCCTGCCCAAGGGCTTAAATCAGCCTGTCATCTGAGTTTTTCACCAAAGGATTTTTAAAGATTTAACTTACAAAGGCTTTGGTAACACTTCATAGTTTCTCTGAAGCACCACCGCACACTGCAACTCCACCACTACAAACTGTGTTATGATGATGCAAAGTAGGGAAGGGACTGCTGTTATACTCATAGGAATGCAGAGCTATAGGGATAGTGGTGGTCTTGTTTAAACATAGTTATTTTAATTTGCAGGCATGTTAAGAGGGTACTGTACTAAAGTGTACTACCCCTTAATGTGTACAGTTGAATGTATAAAGACCAGCACTGCCCCTGATGGCTCTGTATGCCTATTAGTATCATTGCAGGGTCTTCCCCTACTTCTCCTCATCATAATGTGGTTTTTAGGTCATGGTTTCAGCGGACGATTGGCGACTTGGGGAAACTAGGAAATGTCACTCATGAGCTGCCCACCCCGAAGAAATATTGGCTTCAGTTGTTCTTTAACCAGTGTCAGCTTTTTTATCAGCTGAGACCAGTCATGGCTGATCCACATCATGTGAGCCTACTCATGGCTTGTAACTGTAATTGCCACAACTCATTATTCTGTTCTGAAATAATTATGACAGGGAAATTATTTTTGCTTCATTTTTAGCTCAGTTCACTTTAGCCAAGTTAAAGTTTTGCAATAGACTTCTAAAGAATTCTGCTTACAGAGCACCAGGCAGCCATAGATCTGTTTGATGTACTTCTCTTGAAATGATGTTTGAGGCACTGTGAATGTTTTTCTGGGCTGTTTGCATCACAGAAAGTTTAGGGTTTCCGAATCGGTACTAGAGGGGAATGTTGGTAGCTGAAAGGGGAGGTAGGGGTTTGGAGGGATGCTTGCCAGCTGGGTAGGGGTCTGGGTTTACTAGTTATGAGAGATTGTGGTTAACATCCAGAACCATGCAAACATCTCAGTTTCTGTTTTTTTCACATCAAATCCAGAAAAGTCTGCAAAGACCTGTACACTTGTAATCGGATGGGGGTGGGAGCCATAACCAGGGAGCGATAGGGCCTCGGTTAGAAAAGAATCAGTTGAGGTAAAGCTGAGGGTGACCTGCACCTACTCTAGACTACAGGTACAATATTCAGTATGAAAAGAACACAAAAACAATTTATTTATTTATTTATTGTAAAGTTTTATCAGAAAAGTACACTGAGCAACTGAAATTGCTCGTCTCAGGAAGAGGGGGATACATGTGGGGAAACGATACATACACAATTGCCATAACAAGTATACAATACATATACGAATGCTGGATAGATAATATTGATAAAATAGGTTACAGAGCCAATACGACAGTTTACCTGTAGATGTTCATGCCTTCATTATGCAAGTCATGTGCAGTTTGTGCAGTTCATGCACATCTGATTAATCACAGCTGGCTGTCATTCTCTAGTAGAATTATATCCGTCTTTCGGATGAGACGTTAAACCGAGGTCCCATCTGCCTGAATTGGTGGTAGTTCAGGTGGATGTTAAAGATCCCATGGCACTTATTGAAAAAGAGTAGGAGAATTTCCCCGGTGTCCTGGCCAAATTTCCCTCATTCATTAAAAATACCACCAACAGCTTAATCTGTTTCAAGGTCAGTTGCCATTTATCTGTATCCCCTTCCCCCGGGTCGTGCCTGAAAATAGACGGGATTTGTCTAGTGCACTTACCCGGTCAACAAAAAATAAATAAATAAAATATTCCTCGGTAGGGTTGACAGCCCAGATCTGATTACTTTTCTGCCAACCTTTTTACAGTACATGTATGTGGACCTAAAATATTCACA
Source organism: Neoceratodus forsteri (assembly GCA_016271365.2). NCBI lineage: Eukaryota > Metazoa > Chordata > Ceratodontiformes > Ceratodontidae > Neoceratodus > Neoceratodus forsteri. The sequence continues at coordinate 566,196,664 of CM057455.1, forward strand.
AATATTGTTAAGTGTTTTCCATGTGTTTTCTTAAGATTGTTTAAGGCAGCTACTTATTAAGCCATCATTTACAATCACATAGTGAAGAAATGGTGATTGTTATGGGATTACAACTAGGGTTCTAGCATTTTGCTGTCAGAATCCTTCGGTTCTTGTGATATGGTGCAGATTAGCCTGCCGTTTTTTTGTTTGTATTTCTGCAAGGTTAGCCCCCCCCTCCCGGTGTCTTATATACATAGACACAGATATGTTATTAGCTGAAAAAGGCTCTGCTGCCCATTGAGTCTGCACAGCTCTATCTATTGAATGTTGATTTTGTGAGGGCCCTAGTGGCCATCACTCCCCCATTCTTTCTTCCATTGCCACTGTCTTCACCAGCCCCAATGTCTATCCCACCCATGTGTGAATCGTTTCACCAATTTCATACTGACATCCTCTCTAGCCAGCCTATTCAACCCTTTTACCACCCTTTCTGGGAAAGAAATGTTTTATAACATCTCTCTTAAATCCTATTTCCCACCAGCTTTGATAAGTTCCTTCTGGTGCTGGTGTTCCCCTCAGCGTAAACAACTGTCTACTGATAATCCCATGGAGGAAGTTGTACATCTCTGTCAAATCCCCGCTCTCTCTTCTTACCTTCAACATGTACATGTTGAGATTTGATAACCTCTCCATATTGTGTAAATCTTATCCTGTTGGAGGATCATTCTGGTTACCCAGAGTTCAGGGGCCCCTGAGGGATGAGCTTGGGTGCAAGCAATGCAAAGAGATGGACAAGGGTGTAGGAGGTCCCATTGGGTCTGGATATAGGGGGTTACTACTGGGCTGTGCTTGGCTGTAGAGGAAAGCAGCTGGGCTTGGGAGAATGGGGCCCAGTGGGCTGGGCTTGGGTACTGGGAGGCCTGTTGGGCAAGGATTGAGTGCAAGAGGGGGCTCAGTAGGCTTTGGTGCAGGAGTGGGACCCAGCAGGTTTTTGTCTTTTGCGTCTCTCTCCAACAAGAATTCTATATAAGATGGTGATGATGTCCTTACTGTCATGTTATCATTTTAATAAAAGTACAGTTTGAATGTCACTACTGTCACATTATTGAGAATAAAATGGCAGTTGAGAATTTGCTGCAGGGTAAGCAACTGTTTTGGTATGTAAGGTCATTCATTTCTACAGGTGTAACAAATTAGAAGATTTAGTTGCACATACTTGTTGTTTAATGACCATTAATGTATTAGGCACCAGTGTGACATTTGTTAATGAGACGAAATGCTCATTAAAAGAATTTAATGGATATAAATTGAGCCATTAAATAGATTTTGATGAGATTTAAACAAATATCACTAAATATTAAATTGGTTTTATTAATGATTCATTAATGGTGTATTTGGGGCATTTAATGATGTAAGCAAAAAATGCTTTCCAAACTAATGGCAACTTTTTCTTTTGTCAGCATTCTTTATCTGACAATTTCTGGTCCCATTGACCTATCTCCAATGGGGTATTTGGACGGACTGTATCCCGCCCAACCTGAGGTCCTCCTGACTGGTTCTCTGCAGCCAGCGCTCTCCTCCCAACTCTGCCGACCGCCCCATTCCCCGGCTCTGAGACCCCAAGGTGGGACTGCCTTTAACTCCTGTGGTGCTCTATCTAGAATCTAGAAGGGCTGCCATGGAGTGGTGGAGAGCTGGAGATCAGTCAGGTCGGACCTGACAGAGGGCCTGGGTGCCATCCACTGCCCCCACCTTCACCTATCCGGATGCCAGGGTATTTCCTTTGTTCAGTCCCAGGGGCATGGACATGCAATGATGTCCAGCATGCAGCAAATGCACTCCTGCACCTGCCTGCAGGACATCCATCATCGCCTCCATACCCCTGCGCAGGGCTCCCACAAGTAGCGATACTCCCAGTCTCCACTGGGAGCCGTGGAACATTGGGAGTCATGGAACAGCAGGAAGAGCATTTCACCCATCCCTAGGAGAGGACAGCAGTCCTCCAGAAGCTCATAGAGACATAGAGACATAGAATTTGATGGCAGATAAGGACCACTTGGCCCACCTAGTCTTCCCATTTCCCTACCTAATGCATAGGCTGCAGTTCCTAGTTAACCAACAGCCTACTTCCTCCTACCCCCAACTAGAATTGCCTTATGTCTGTCCCATGCATTCTTGAATTCCCCTAATGATTTTGAGTCCACTACCTCCTCAGGAAGGCTGTTTCATGTATCCACAACCCTCTCCGTGAAACAATACTTCCTCACATTGCCTTTGAGCCATCCCCCCCTTTATCTTCAAACTGTGCCCCCTTGTTCTTGCACATCTTTTTCTGAAAGATACTAGCCTCTTGGACTTTGTTGATTCTCTTCAGGTACTTGAAAGTTTCTATCATGTTCCCCTCTCCCTTCTTTCCTCAAGGGTATACATATTAAACTCCTTTAGTCTTTCTTCGTATGTCTTCTGGTGCAGACCCTGCACCATTTTGGTTGCCCTCTTCTGGACAGCCTCCATCCTGTCTATGTCCTTGCGGAGATGGGGTCTCCAGAACTGGATGCAGAACTCCAGATGGGGCCTCACCAACTGTCTGTACAGAGGGATAACAACTTCCTGTTTTCTACTGGTGATGCCTCTCCCTGTGCATCACAGTATCCCACCAGCCCTCCTTACTGTCTTCTCACATTGTTTGCCCACCTTAAGGTCATCTGATATGACTACCCCAGGTCCTTTTCCATTTTGTTGTTATTATCTCACCCCCCACTGTGTACTCTTCCCTTGGATTTTTGTTTCCCAGGTGCATTACTTTGCACTTCTTTGCATTGAATCTGAGTTACTATGTATTTGACCATTCCTTCAAGCTTGCCAAGTCCCTTCTCATCCTTTCCACCCCACTTTTGTATCAACCCTGTTGCAGATCTTTGTGTCGTCTGCAAAGAGACATACTTTTTCTTCCAGTCTCAATCCTCTCCTGCTCCTGCTGATGTCCCAAGCTTGCTCCCGAACCCAGGTCATCAGCATGGCGTGAGGTGTGGCATCCAGCACCTCAACCCTCAGCACCACTGGGCCGGCAAGCTAATGGCAACTTAATGACAAAAAACAAAATCCATTTATAAATTTGCAACAAGGTTTAATGGTGAAAATTAATGGATTTAAACAGTTTTCATGGGAAATTAATATGAACATATGAAGAAGCCAGCAGGTACAGGCCTTACAGTTTATCATGTCTAGTCAAGTGTGTAGCTCTCAGTGTTGAGTAATGATGCTGTCCCCCCTACCCCCCTCCCCCTACCTTGCTGATTACACTGTCCGAGTTACCTACAATTTCCACTCTCTTCTCTATTTTGATTATGGCCTTGACCCTGTCTCATCCCCTCTTAAATCCCCCCACTGTTGTTTGCAAAATCAGTTCCTCAGGCAATGGATTCCATGCAGTCACCACCCTCTCTGAGAAAACGTGCCTCCTTGTCTCTCTTCTGAACCTCCCCTCCTCCAATTTCAGTCTCTGCCCTTTTGTGATTCCTTCCATCCTAAACTTAAACAGGCCCTCAGAACAAACCCTATTTATGCCCTTCAAGCACTTAAATGTCTCTATCATGTCACCCCTGTCTCTTCTGTCATCCAGGGAGTACATAGTGAATACCATTAACCTATCCTCATAGGGCCATTCCCTCATCCCGCTTAACATCTTGGTCGCCCTCCTCTGCACTCCTTCCAACAGTTTGATGTCCTTCCTTAAGAAGGGGTGCCAGTACTGCACACAGTACTGCAAATGAAGCACCAGTAACCTATACAGCAGCAAGATCACCGCCTCACTCTTGGAGGTGATTCCCCTTGCTAAGCACCCCTGCATAGTATTTTAATGTATCTTGCGTTTCGTACTGTGTGGCTATACATAAAATAAATTTAAGTTGTGTATGGCAGAATGGGACTTGAGAAGGACTAAAATCCTGTTTTGATTTTCTGTAAATATAATTCTATTGGAATGCAACAGAAACATTGTACCGCACACTGAAACAGTATAAACAAGCCTTCTACACAATTCGCGTTACCCAGCCATTTGTTTCAGTTTCTCATAAGGGAAAACTGGCAGAGGCAGCTGATCGCAGTCTTTATTTGTGATTCAGTAGTATTAAAAAAAACTGCTTTGAAGAGCATTGTAGATTTATTTCTAGTCTTCATTTAGTAACAGTTTACTCTTAAACATGCAGCCTGTGGAACATTTCTTAAGAATTTAGTATCCTTAGAGGTTGTATTCTTTTGATGATATATTAAAGATGATTAAAAATTATTAAAATTAGTCCTTGGAGACAAATTAATGACTGCTTTAATACTAAATGTAGTATTTGGCTTCAGTGAGGGTTCCCACATATGTCAGATAAGTATATTACATAGTTCACAATTTTTTTACTTAGATACAGTAATTTCTCCAGAACTACAGATTCTTTGTGATCCCTTTTGTTACCTGTTTTACGTTCAGATATCTTATGGATAAACACCTTCAAGCAGACCAGAGGTCAGGTACGTCCATGCTGTGAGGCTTTGATTATTGGTCTTTTAAAAAATGCTGGGCCATAATGGTGTGACAGTCTCTGTTACAGCTTGTGGCAGCTCCCTGACTAGTGGCAGTATAACCCAGAGCATAGAATAATGACCTGTGAACGAGCTTGGTACATCTAGCAAACCTGGGTTTGAGTCCCATAACTTCCACTTGCATACTGTATGACTCTGAACAAGTCACTTAACCACCCCAGTGCTTGCGGGTTACCCCTAAAAATAGCCATGTGTGCTAGTGGGCCTTCACCCAGTTTCCAAAGAATAAAAAAAAAAAAAGAGAGAGAGAGAAAGCTCATTCTGGGCTCAGTCCATGTATCAGTAGCCTTCTCATAGCTTTTCATGCAGGCCAAAGCAAGTGCCTCAGCAATTACTAGGCTGTCACAAATGAAAAGTTATGGTGGTCCTATTGTTGTTTAATTTTTTCTAGCAGTTCCAGTGGAGGAGGGTCCATGAGCAGCAGCACAGTGGGGTGCCTGACCTGGAGTGTGTGTGGGGGCTGACAGTCTGTGTTGGGTGGGGATCTTACAGGCAGTGTGGGTCTCCTGAGCACTAGTGGTGTAGCAGTTTAACAAACAGCGCTAGCCAGCGTCAACAGCAGGAACTTAGAAAAGGAGGTTGGAAATCAAAAAGGCTACACAGTTTAAAATTATTTTGGTTTGCTTTGTTTTTTGTTTGGGGCTAAGAGACATAGGTTGTGGTTGCAGTAACATCTGGAAGTGGCAGCATCTTCACATGAGGTAGGGCAAATCAGGAGGCAGAAGATAGACTTAAGGGACTATTTAAGAACTCCCTCCAAGCATGTCCCATCATGCTTATGTCCCAGAGCATAAGTGGAACAGAGAAGGAGCAGATCAGGTAACTGGCATGTTAGGTGATGGCAGGCAAGCAAGGGGCTCTGGCAGACTATTAAGGGAAGACAAGGTACTTTTAATGTCTAATTACAGTACTGTGACACTGAAGAGCTAGCAACAGGTGGTGGGGCAGTGGGTAATTGCTAAGGAAAAAAAGCAGGCAGGTAGCAGCTACAGTATAGGTAGGAATATAGGAGACACCCTATCTGGGGTAAAGTGATGTAGAAGCTCAGGAAGGATATTGGGGAGAGTTCACAAAAGGAAAAAGAAGAGGCAAGGGGGATACAGGGAGAGCTTTACCTAGAAATAACAACATTTAAAAGGGAAAGCAGGTAACACCTTATCTAGGATAAGATATTATACTGAGTCCTGATAGAGGGTGAAGATGGGAAAAGAGCAAGTAATGAGAAGGGACAGCAAAGGCAAGTCACATTAGGAAGCAGAAGGGAATGATTCATATTAGCTAATATGGGAGTGGTGCAGTGCAGTGGTTGTGGAACTGTAGTATTCCAGGAGACATTCTGGAGACTGAGGTGCTGCCCCATCTGCAGGCACCTCTCTGGGTTCAGAGGGGAGGTCTCTGGTTTCTGTGCCATGCTGGCTAAGTTTATGTAGACACAAGGGTGAAGGTCTAGTGCCTTCAGTCAAATGGGAAGTACATTCATACCTAACAAACCCATGACCTGGAGTGGCTTAATGGATTTATAAAATTGATGTTTAATCTTATGTATAAAATAATGAAAACAAAGCCAGCCCACTGGCAAAGAGGGCTGAGATGCTGGCGTCTTACCTCTCCCATGCTGGTGACCCATGTTCAGGAACAAGCATGGGTCACTGGGGGGAATCAAGGAGTTGGATTGAGCTGCCACTAGGCAGCTCTTCTGTGCTGAGGAGGGATTTGGGGTTTCCCCAGCTCTTGGCTACCACTAGCTGGAGGCTCAGTGTCAGTACCAAGCCTAGAGGGGACCTTGCATTAGGCCTGGTGGGAGGAAGAAGTCATCACCGGAGCCTTGGAGCACATACATATCTCCATGAGTGTGTGCATCTATAAACTGGGGTCCTGGGATAAGGGGAGAAAATGGAAAAGGGAGCACTGGGGTAGGTAGGATGATGCTCCGGAGTTGGCGGGGGGAGGTAGAACTAGTCCTCACAAGGAGACGACTGGAGCAGAACCTGCCTGGTGCACCGAAGGGAGAAAACCTCCATGGAAAAAAAATAATGAAAACAATGCTTCTAATTGCTGAAAAAATAAATATACAATATTGTGCATTGTAAATTATTTTTTAACTCTTGTTTATCTCTCTCTCTCTCTGTCTTGTGGTGGGGAAATATCCCATATCGTGCACATTCTGGTCCACTTCCACCCACTGGACATCCCTTCAGTTCACCTGCACAAGGTGGCCTGTGACTTACCCCTCAATGGTGGGGCTCCCCAGTTGGGTGGAGGGGCAGGAGAGAGAGACCAAGATCCACCTGAGAACACTGACAAGCTGGCTGGGTGTTGTTCAGGAGAAGGTCATGGCTTCATCCTCAGCTTTATGCTGCACATGAGAAGGAGGGCTTTCTTATTTGTTGTCAGTCCCTAGTAGAAGTGGACATGCAATGATGTCAGCATGCATTGGGGATGCTCCAACCCCTGACATGCAGCTGTCTTCTGCCCCACCAATCCAGTGTCTCAGCACTGGACCCACGTGCACTCACCTCTATCCATTACCAGGGGCAATGTCTACTGGGTGCCAATACCTGCCCCACCCCAGAGAAGGAGAGCAGTCCTTGGGATGCTCATCCTCTCCCCCCACCCAGCCCTCTAATGGCCTGAGTTCATTATCAAACCCAGCTCATCAGTGTCACAAGAGATCACTACCACTGAGCCTGCAGGCCAGCCCCTATTGTTAAACTTTCTAGCGTAGTTCAGTATTGTTGTAATGTTTGCATTTAATCATTTAAAGATAACAAAATATGCTGTTAAACTGTTCTGAATTATTTTAAGCCTAGCAAAAAAGTCATTTGAAAAATTGCTTAAACAAGCATTTCAGCACCTTTTACTGATGTTTCAGTTGTGTTCTGCACAGCTGCTCCTAGAGTATGCTATATATTCTCTATATTTTCCAGCTCTGAGAAACTATTTCAACATGGCATTCAATAAATTGTTTGTTTAATGAAAACAAGGTTGTTGCAAAAATGTTTCTTTACAGTCCAGCTGATGATTTTATGCCAGTCAATCATTTCATGATCTTCAGTAACGATTTGTATTTATTTTAGATAACTGTCCATTGCACTGCTACTATTGTTCAGTGCAATCTTTATACTGCTTCTGATTGCTAATGACTGTTAATAACAGGAAACATGGTTAGCAGTATTTAACATTATCATCTGCTCAGAATGACTGCTAAACTGACTGCTTTCATACTGCTAAAGAATTCTATTTTTGCAGTCAAAATGCATCTACATTCTAATATATTGTTTACATAGCAGTCTGCTTGGGTAAGGGTATATATACATGAAAATGACTAGACACATTTATCATAACCTTTCATTAACCATTTGTGAAGCATCAGCCCCAAACTGTGTAAATGTGTGACAGGACATACAGTATATGTTGATGATTCTTTTTTTTTTTCAATTCTGTTTATTCTCTAGACTCTGGCAAGGATATACACCATATCAGATCCCAATAGTTCCCCACCTAGCATCCCCCTCCAGCTGCCCTGATGAGAGGCCAATTAGCTTACCCCCTATGGTGAAGTTCCCAGAGGGGAGTGACCAAGATCCAACTTGGGTCCAGCAAGGTACTAGGCTGGGCATCATTTGGAAGAGAAAAAGAAGAGGAGGCTTCATACGGCACTGATTCTGGGAGATTTCTTCTTATGTTTCCCCATGAAACTGTGGACATGCAGTGGTGTCAGTGCAAGGGCATGCATGCTCCCCTATATGCTCTGTAGATCTCCACCATCATCTCCTCCCTTACAACATGATCCAAGCTGGTGTACTTCCAGCCTCTGATGGGTGTCACTTACATGCCAGTCACCTATAACCTCCCTCCCTGGAAGGGAGAGAGCAGTTCATGTGACACTTATCTTGCCTCCCCCAGCCAGCCCTCTGATGCTCCCAGCTCATTCCTGAAACCAGGTTATCAGCCTTGCAGGTGGCAGCACTACCCCAGCAATCCCATGCCAGCCAATATTATTGATTGTTGATGTCAATAACTCATGTGCTTGATATTCAGAGGTTTTGCTGCCCAAGTTTCACTGACAATGAAATACTATACATTTATTTCACTTTACACATTAAAACCTTAGAGCGCAGAATTGGATAGATATTTAGATGAACAGTAATTAAAATCCTGAAAGCTGTTCTACTGAAAATGAAATGAGGTTGTTGGTAAATGAATGTGAATTAAATTCAAAGAACAAAAACTATAATGAGAGTCCTACAGGTCAGCTACAATGATGAGCACTGAAACAAAGCTGTGTGCTAACAATTAAACTTATTTTTCATTTAGAGTTTTCCTTGCTTAGTGATGAGAAAACCCAGGGTGGATTTTTGTTTAAGGCTGGCAAACAGCACTGGATTTGGATTTTTGTTTTACAGTATACGATAAATGCAAATACTCCTTTTGTGATACCACTGTTGCAGACAAAGGATTTATTTCCCTGCTTTTTTTCAGTCTATCAATACATATTGTAGGAATAGTATGGGCTGGAAGACTAGTGGTCCTCCAGGTCCAGTCCCCTGTTGTCCTATCACTTATTTGCTATGATGTTATTCCCCTGCGTTTTTTTAGCCTAAAATTTAATGTTATTTATTGCTACCAGGGTAATATAGAGTTCAGTTCCTCCACTCCCTAAGTGACTTAAAGGTGTCTAAAATCTGTTCATCAAAGAAGGAAGAATGACTCACATAGGTTCTATAAAAGGATGCAACTCACTGAAAAGTAAAACTGAAGAGTTTACGAAAAGCTTTAATGTGGTACTAATCAGAAAAGCTTTAATATGGTACTACAAATCTGTCATAAGAGTACCCCCAAATGTCCAAGTGTTTTGTGTTCCTCGAACATTTGACAAGGGAAGGATTTCAGTAAAAAAATAAAGAACAGAATTAAAATATTGTCGGAGTAAAGCAAAGGCATACAAAAATTCCTTCTGATAAAAAATAATCAATTATGTAACTGGCAACAGGAGGTCATGCAAAATGATGATGATGAATCAGGCTGATAAGAGTAAAAGCACTGTGAGAGGGATACAAAAGCAAAAAGTTAAATAAAATTAAAAAGTACATGCACTGTACTATAGGCTGTCACGTGCTGCCAGTGTGAATACTGTGAATAAAATGCCCTAAGATAAGAACAATACTATGGTGAACCATGTAGAAAATTGAAGTAGAGACAAATAGAAGGTTTAAGCTAAGGTGTCAAAGCTGGAGAGGAAAAAAGTGTATACAAGGGAGCAAGATGCTAAATTTCTGGCTTTGGTTGTTCTGTAAGTTCACCAGCATCACCATGCAATTTAATTACTCTGACCTTCCCAGAGAGTACTGTAGCTAGAAAGAGAAAAATAAATTCACTTCAGGACATTTCCAAACAGGCACTTTTAAACAGGAAAAATTATATGCAAATTCAGATTTTACTACAAAGCCGACATCTATTCTAAGTATGAACTGATGCTCAATTTTCAGTCAGTGAACGTGGCAGAATCAAACATTCTGAACATCAGAGGAGCATGTCTGAAGGAACTCTGTTAGCTTTCAGCACTTTAGCACTTTAACATCATGAGGTACAACTTTTTACTGGAAGCACCAACTGAGCATGTACATGTTGTTGGCAAGACACATGACCTGCAGCAGCCAATCAGCGGCAGTGAAGATTGAAAGCTTCTCCCACTGCAAACATCTCAGAGCCATTTCAAGAACTTTAACAAGGGAAGGACATGGCTCCTGAAAGTACTTCCTTCTATGTAAAAATGAGTGACTTTTGATCAGAAACGTTACAAATCATCAGTCAGAAATGTCATGCATTGTCATTCCAGTTGGCTAATTCACTACATTAAACTGCTGTTTGAGGCAGGCAAGCTAGTAAAATCATGGGTCCCTCAGGGGTCTATACTTGGCCCTCTTCTATTCTCATTATTCGTCAATAAACTTCCTGAGCTGATCACCACAGGTCACTCACTTCTTTATGTGGATGACCTGGTAATTTATTATCACTCTGATAAGGTCCTGGATCTAAATGCTGCCCTCACTGCAGATTTTCGTGCTGTACAACACTGGTTGAACTCTCAACGCCTGGTTTTAAATACAAATAAAACAAAAGTTATGATGTTTGGCTCCAATCACAAGCTTAGATCCTGTCCTCTGACCATCTCTGTCTCTGATATCGATGGGGACCCTATAGAAACTGTAACTTCCTTTCGTTACCTTGGCATCCACCTGGATCAAACCTTGGACCTGAAAGCACATATACAGGAAACCTGCAAGTCAATTAATTGCAAATTGGGGGCTGCTTACAGAACCAAATACCTGCTCACCCCTGCTGCTAAATTGGCGATAGCCAGAGGCATTCTATTGCCAACCCTTACATATGGGTGTCCCATCCTGTCCTTGGCCACCAAATCTTCACTGCAACTATGGGATACTACCTTCAATAATGTGTGCAGGTATGCAACCAAAGCACCTCGGCTGCAGCATCATTGTCTCTTATATCAGGACCTTGGTTGGCTCTCTCCTTCCTCTACCAGGCAGTACTACTTGTACAATTTAGTTGAGTCCATCCTAAGGACGTCCAAGCCTGCTATCCTGTCTGATCTCCTCAGGCGGCCATTCCCACAAGGAATCTTAGATCGGCTGATCAGACCTTACTATCCATCCTTTTGTCGGACTAAAAGGGCATGAGCTCCTTCCATCATGCTGCCCCCCACCTATGGAACCTACTACCTCAGGATCTAAGAGATGTCTCCACTCATGTGACTTTTAAGAGCAAACTCAGGACTTTCCTCACTACTATGGACAAATGTGTTTGCTTTGACTCTACCTGATCCTCTGCATTTGTACTGTTTCCTCATTGCTAGCACTTTTGCCTGTCCAAATGGGTGTTCTATACTGTGCCTTGTAATTAATGTTTTATTTTGTGCCTTGTAATTAATGTTGCCTTAACCTGTTTCTTTATAAGCCTAATGTTAGCTGTTGACAATTGTAAGTTGCTATTCTACTCATGACATTCTTATCTTCACTTCACAGCCTCTCCTCATTAACCCACTGCTCTCTCCCCCCTTCTTCTGTTATATCCTCTTCCCCCCTTTTTGCCACTCCCCACCAAACTCACCTTTACCTGTTCCTACCTCATCCATGCCCCTCCTTAGTCCCCACCCTCCTGGCTGTGCTTAGTCACCTCTCTCCACCTACTACCGCCTACTCCCACCATCTACCGACCCCCCCTTCCCTGCCCTGCTGTCTCTTGGTTCCACTGGCTCGGCTTGACTTTGACACTTTTGCCGCTATTGCCGTAACTCCTCCGCCTCTATCCCCCTCTCACCGGCATCCTCACTCTCGCCCTGCTGTCTATCGGTTCCACCAGCCCGGCTGTATTTTCCTACCTCCTACCGCTGTTGCCATCTACTGCCGCTCCCCTACCACCCTCTCTTCGCCTGCCGTCTTTCGGCTCCATAGGCCCGGCCGCAGGTTGGTACCTCACCCCGCTGTTGCCGTATCTGACGGCACCTCCTTTCCACTTAATCTCTCCCTCCCATCCTTTTGCCAGTTTTCCCTTCCTTGTGTCTTTTCTACTGATGCCTATCCTCTCTTATTTTCTGCCTTCTACTATTCACATTTTTGAGTATGTTCCATGATCAAGTGCTAAAGTATATTTTTGTTTACTAATGTATGTTACATTGCCATATGTATTTCTCTCTGCATTTTTTGTACTCGTTGTCTTAATAATCTGGCTGTACTCTTTGTGTGTTGTAATTGTACCTCCCGGGTCGTGCCTGAAAACAGTCACTTGCTGACTAGCGCACTTACCCGGTTAACAAAAACTAAATAAATAAAAATAAATGTTGCAGAAGGCAGAAGGGAGTGAACATTGTGAGCCTGAACTGGCAGCTGCAGGCCCCACAGCAGGAGCAGGCAGAGTGCATTTTGTAGTAATCGGACAGAATCCAGTGCCCCCCCCCATTGGATTCTATTCAAGTGTATTTTCTTGCATTTTCTTTGATTTTATGATTTTCAAAGGATATTGCTTTGTTATCAGATTTCAGATGAGATGTAAAAAGCCCAAAAACCAGACAACAAAGTGAACCCCAGTGGGACCCCCCCCTTTATAAATCATGAAGGGAAAGAAAAAGAGAGTAACAGCAGACGTTTGAATAGGCTGCCTTTGGGGGCAGTGCACTGAATTCTGTTTGATTACTGTTATATGTCATGCATCAGTAGCAACCTGAGAAAATAAGGGCCCTTACTGAATTTTTTATTATTTTTTATTTGTAATATGTTAACCAGCTAGAACCAAAAAGCATTCAGTGTCCATTTCAACGGGGATCTGGGGTTGTAGGCAAGAACAGCATTACAGAATAAATATGCAATACAGAATAGCTATACACTGTATTCATGTACACAGTAATCAGGTGACATTACCCATGCACATAGACAAATCCAAACAGTATATTTAACACCATTTTAAATGTGGTCTACAAATCAATAGACTGTAATGAAGCAGGGAAATTATTCCAGAAAGTAATGGCTCTAGAAATAAAACACCCTTAGTCCAGGGATGAACAAAAGAGTAGGGGATTTATGAAATGAGTATGAGCAGATCTAGTAATAACCAAAATCTAACTGGCTCTTTTAGGAAGCATCTAAATCTGATGAGGGTAAAATTGGTACAGCATGAATCAAAAGAAGACCAGCCAAGGTATTGTGAAGAGTGCAGTGATAAGAAGATCTGGGGCAGAATGGTGCAAATTTGCATATAGCAGTGTATAGAATTTAAATTCTTTGCAAGTCAGTGATATTAGCAGTGACGTGGACTGGAAACCCGTAGTCCAGTAATGACAGAAGGAGAAACTGAGCCAAGACTATCTTGGAGTAAATGGACAAACATTTTTTTAGCCTAAAAAAGCTGTCTAAAGTGAGCATGTACTAATTTAACCTTCATGTAGATATGGAGTCCCATTCTCAAAAATTGGCGGGAGCTGTGCCAAAGGCAGCTTGCGCTGATCGTCAGCGCACAAGGGACTCTGCCCCCAATTCTGTATCGGGCAGGGCCCCAGTGGCTTGCAGCAACTGTAGCAGTGTGCCAAACAGAGGGCACACCTAGATGGATTGCCATAAACCGTGGGTGGTCATGCGTCAATGTCACAAGCAGGCCATGGTAGTCTAGCACCCCCCCAAGTCCCAATCTCCCATTATAATAACTGTATCATACAATATTTATATTCCCTGGTGGTCTAGTGGATTGCCACAGCCCCTGTCCACTGTTAACAGGTATATCCAAAGTCCTGGTGGTCTAGTGAGCCCTCAACCCATAGTGCCCTACCACCCTACTCCCCCAACCCATAACCGAGCAGGCGACTGACACAGCCCACCACTCACCACCACGGCCAGCTGCCGACTGAGCTCTGAATGAGCATGTACTGTATTTAGTACATGCTCAGTGACTGACAGCAGCTGTCATTCACTGAGATCATACTATGTACAGTACACGCTCATTCTGAGCTCAGCCGGTAGCTGTCTGTGGTGGTGAGTGGTGGGCTGTGCCAGTCACTTACTCAGTTATGGGTTGGGGAAGTGGGGTGGTAGAGCACTGTGGGGTGAGAGGTCCTCAAGACCACCAAGACTTTGGACATATCTGTTAACAGCAGATCGGGGCTGTGTTGGTCTGCTAGACCATCAGGAAATATATAAATATTATTTGATACAATTATTATAACAGACAATCTGGGTGGGGGGTGCTAGACTGCCAGGGAATATAAACTGTACATTATATATAATACTTTTGGTATAACGGGAGATACTATATGGGATTGGGGGGGGGTTCTAGACTACCAGGGAATAAGAAATGTATATTTTATGTATTACTTATTGGTATAACTGGAGATCGGGCCTTGGGGGGGCTGTTAGACTACCAGGGAATATAAACTGTACATTGTTTATATTACTTATTGTAATAATGGGTGATCAGGGCTGGGTGGGTGCCACTAGACCACTCGGGAGATAAATATGACGGCGATGGGTACTTGGGGGGGTATACTACAAGGTATACCGGGGGTTATTAGCAATACTGATGGGAGATTGGGAAGTGGGGGGCACATTGGCGCACCCTCCCAGAGGATTTCTAAGTACCATTAGACCAGCCCTTGACTGGTCTAGCAGTACTTAGACCATTGCCCTCTGGGAGGGTTTTGAGAATATTACCTTGGGGAATATGGCAGCCTGCATCTGCTGCAAGACCCCTAGCACCATGCCACAGCCCTTTCTCTGGCGCAAGGCAGACACAAGCCCCCTTTGGCACATGTAGTCTGCATTTGATGCAGGCTGATTTTTAGAATAGCTCAGGACACAGTTTTTGATGCAAGGTGTCACTTGCATCATTTAAGTTTGACACAGGCACCTTATGTCATTCTAAGGGCTTTGAGAATCGAGCCCACATGTTTTAAAAGAGAGAGTCTGCTCTGTAATAAAACCAAGATACTTGAAAGTGTACACTCTCTCAAATAAAGGTGCCACTCAAATCTTTAATTTAGTCAGGATGGTAAAGCCTTTAATTTCTGTTTTGTTCTAAAGTGCATATATTTTGCTGTACCAACATGCAGAAGGAAATCATTTTTAATAACCATTTTTGTACTAATTTAAAGGCATGTTGCAAATGTCTGGTTATATTACTGACCTTAGATATCCAGGTGTACAATGCAATATCATCCTTGTGCATGATAATAAGGTGTTCAGAGCTATGTAAAATATCAGCTAGGTTGCTCAAGAAAACACTAAACAAAATAGGCCCAGGACTGATCCCTGGAATACACTAGTACTGACTTTTATGGGTGGAGAAGAAAAGAAATTTAAAGAAACTGATTAAGATCTATCGGTCAAGTAATTCTGGAACCAGGATAGTACAGATACAAATAGACCAAGGACCTGAAGTTTAGCAAACAGGTAACCATGGTGCCTCAGATCCAATGCTTTGGAAAGATCCAGAAAATACACACTGACTGTATCACCCTTACCCAAGGTCCCATGAAGATTATTAGTGACTTTAAGAACAGCTGTGAGCATGCTGGGATTATCTCGAAAACCATGCTGGCAAGATGTTAGCAAATTGCCAGTGTTCTGGAACTCCTTAAATTGATCAACAGCCATCTTCTCAAGCACTCTGGACAACAGTACAAGTAAAGATACTGGTCAATAGTTTTTGGTAAGGATTTGTTCTCCAGATTAAAAACAGGGACCACAGTTGCCTGCTTCCACACTCTCAGGACCTTGCCAGTAGCTAATGAATGGTTGAACAAAGTGCACAGTGGATTAATCAGTACATCAGTAACCAGAAAAAAAGAGATTTAGATCAATATTGCACAGCCCCATTCTAGTTTTTACAGTCATATGAATAAGGCACTTTAAAGTTTAAAGTGATCTAAACTTAAAACCAGCATATGAACCACAACAGCTAGTCTCAATCTGCTCAGGATCTGACAGATCAATGTTTGTGGTTCCACAAAAAAGTGATATTCAGCTCTGTGTTACCCTATTCAGTAGTCAGAAGAGGTATTGCTGTGGAACTTGTCTTTCCCAAGAGCTTGATTAGTATTTGCCAATTTGCCTGTTGGTCATTAGAGAATTGAAAATGGGAGTTTAAATAATATTCAAATTTTTTGTTTTTCTACCCAATTGTTTACATGCGTTCCTTAATTATTTATATCCAAGCAATATGTGGATTTGTACATTGTTTCCCAAAAGCTTTCCAGACCAGTCTGTCTCCTGCATCAGTTGTACCAGACAATGGGTGATCCATTCCTAACTTCTATTTTTAGTATTTAAGTGATGGATAGGGACAAGGGGGCCAATTCCAGGATCGCCAACATAACTTGCATGCAGTTGTGAGTTATGCCAGTTGCCCCTATGCCAGGGGCCCTACGCTGCATCCCAGAAGTGGCAGGATCCCCGGGAATTGCAACATGTGAGATGAGCCACGTGTGTGGTGGTAGCCCATGCATGGCATATCACAGCTGCATGTCACGATTTATGGCAAGTGACAGGCGGTACCCCCAAAGCCCCCCCAGCCCCAGACCACCTCGGCAGGCACCAGGGGGCACGGGAGGGGCAGGATGCATGACACAGGTATCTGAGGTATAGTGCACCAGAAATGGACCCTCAGAGATCCAGGCAGATTGGTGGGTTGGGGGTAGGAGTGTATTAGTGGGGGCTTGGGGGTAAATCTAGCATCATTGCCAGGGCATTGCCTGGTGGCATCTGACAGTGCCAGTAATTAGATGCCACTTAAGACAGGTGAGACCTGTCTTACCTTAGGTATGCCACTGCTTCTCTTGTACTTGCAGCTGCGGGTTATGACAGCTGCCCTACTGGAACTGGGCTATGTTGCTGTCATAACCCACAGTTGCACCAGGCGTTGCAGGCTGCGGCATAAGTGTTGGTATATCCTGTGATTGTCGCAGCCTGCATATGCCATGGTGCATCTTGCCTCTTGTAATAGGGACTGGCATATTGTCTGGCGTAAGTAGCGAGATACTCCATGGGGTTTGGCATATCTCACCTTATGCCAGTGTATCCCCTTCTGGAATCGGGCCCAAAGTGATTACAAACCATGTGAAATTCATGTATGATATAATCCAACATCAAATCTACTGAGGAGATGTGATGCATAGAAGAACAGTCGATATGTGAAATCACATTCCTGAATTCACTAATGTTTAGGTTAAGGGTATCTGGGGGCTACATGAAGAGAAGGGGAACGAGGTCTGTGAGCACTCAAATAGCAAGTAACCCGATAATTATTATCACTTAAGCTATTGGGAAAAGAATGGGCTTGATGGATCTCAACTGGTCTAGAAGGAACTAGCCAGTCTTTTTGGGAGGCAGTATAGCTTAGTGGTTAATTTTATTATTTAGAATTGTTGACCGGGAAAGGCACACTGAGCCAAGGCTCATTTTCAGGAGCAACCCGGGTTAAGGACACTGAGCCACAAACTTGGAGACCTGAGTTCAAATCCTAACAGCCCCCTCTTTCATACTGTGTGACCCTGATCAAGTCACTTAATATCCTTGTGCTCTCAGGTCGCACCTGGAAACAAGCTCTGACTTAATGTGCCTTTCCTGGTTAAACAATTTTCTGTTCCCTTACCCTTCCTATTAGGAACTCAATGCCAGATTTGTAATTTAGTCTGGTAGCTGACGAACTCAGTTGCTTAATGTTCAGGCTCTCAAGGTGGTTTCTACATCTCCAATTTGCTTTATCATTCCAGTTAATATTAACATCTCCCAGGAGAAGACATTTTTTCATGTCACGTTTGGACTGCCTGAACTCAGACAATAAAGCAAATCCATCCTCAGAATAACCTGGAAGTAGCTAACAATAGGTGCTTGGCACCTCTCAATCATAACATGACAGAAAGAAAATCACAGAATTAGTAAATGTTAGTGAAATCATCAGCCACCACAGAAAAACAAGACTTGCAATACTGTAGATTAAAACCTCACGCCCACATTTTCTTAACCTGTTCCATCTTAATAAGCAATTGTCTGGAATCACTATTTCTGACTCAAATATTCTGTTTGATAACCAAGTATCAGACTCTGTGACCAGATCAAGATCACCCCCTAACACCCATGTACTGAGTTTGTCTAATTTTTGGAAAAAAAATCTAATGTTAACATGAACAATGAATAAAGCCTGATTTTTTTTTTGGGGGGGGGGGGGCACAGTGTCTGCATCATTCTCACCTGATAAACAGCCAGGATTGGGCTGAATGTTTGTTATATGAAAAGCAGTAAATGTCCACTCAAGTCTCGCAAAGGGGTGCACAGTTCCAAGTGAAGCAAGCAAAGAACAAAAAAGAACCAGCACTCATCCAACTGCAAAAATATTTAATTACAGCACCAAGGCATGCCAAAAGAAGGAGCGCACACAAGCTTCCTGACCAGTTTCGAACTTCTGTTCATCTTCGGGGGATGGTCTCCACCAAACCCGTCAGTCTTTTATACAGAAGACAATTTAAAGCCACAGTAACACATTACAGAACATAGGTGAGATGTCTATACCAAAACTATTATTTCATAAAAAACATTTTAGTATCCATAAGAAATCACCAATAAAGTGCTGTAGATTAAAGTGCATAATAATATTTAAAGTGCTAATATCTTACACAAGACCTGGATCTAAATATCCTCCGCAATGTATTAATTCATAAAGTTCCAGAATCATGAGTAAATTAGTACTCATTTTTCAAGGGGGGAAGGGGGTAAGGAGGAAGGGGAAGGGAAAAGGCAAAAAGGAAGACAAAGTGGGGGTCTTCCTTTCTTCTTCCATCCCCCCATTTCTTCCCCTCTTGCTTCCTCCAGGAACCCTGTGTTAAATATAAACCAAAAAGTTGCATTATGGAAGATTCTTTATACTTAGTATTTTATCATTAACTGATACACAATCACTCCCTTGAAACGTTAGTACCATTTTACTCATGATTGCTGTATTTGCCTTTTAGGTATCTGAAGAAACATTACATTTTGAGCTCCTACAGACCATAAGAGATATGGGACTTGTATGCAGCTATGTGGTAAAATTGTTCAGTTAACATGTTTTTAAAGAATTGCTTAGTTTCATTCTGGAAATTTATGAATTAATACATTGCTGAGGATATTTAGATCCAGGTCTTGTGTAGGATATTAGCACTTTAAATATTATTATGCACTTTAATCTATAGTACTTTATTGGTGATTTCTTATGGATACTAAAATTTTTTTTATGAAATAATAGTTTTGGTATATACATCTCACCTATTTTCTGTAATGTGTTACTGTGACTTTAAATTGTATTCTGTATGAAAGATCAACAGGATTGGTGGAGACCATCCCTCTCAGGATGAATGGAAGTTCGAAATAGCTCAGGGAGTGTGTCTGGCCTTGTGTGCTCTCCTCCTTCTTTTGATATGTAATTAAACATTTTTGCAGTTGGATGAGTGCTGGCTCTTTTTTGTTCTTTGAATTTTTGGTACCAGCTAAAAGTAACAGTAGCAAAACAAAGGCCCATTTTCTAATACCTAAATTGGAGCAAAATAGTCACTTTTTAGATATATTGGTACTGTGGCAACATGTAAAACCTGTAACTTAGTGTCTATACCTGGTTTCAAGAAATAACATACCCAACTGTAAGTCAGCAGAGATATATAGTCATAGATAGACATCAGTACAAACAGAGCAATATGAATTTGCACTGATAGGCAACACACTATTGCTATAGTTGAAAATGTACTACGTGATAAAGCAAGAACAAAAAGTAAATTAAAATATTCCATTTTAACTGGCACTTGTGTGCACCAGATACAGTACTAAACAGAGAACAATGCAGACCATAGATAGAGTAGGCCAGGCCCCTAATAATTGTAGGGCATAGGATTACTGACCACTTAAATTTGGCAAGAAGTCAGACCCCAGATAGGTAGTTTAGCCTGGTCCCCCCTAGTATGAGCTAGACAACTTGTCACTTTAGGGTAAAAGATCATGCATATACACAATGATACACTATGGCAGGCATTCGAATATGCAGGTATTCAATATGTAGCAACCATACCTCAGCTGGCATTGCTTACATTTACATAAGCCAACAGTGAACAGTGGCAAAGTCCAGAGTCCCAAAGCTTGTGGAATATATGTGCTGCAGAGCATTAGATACACACACTTTGTAGTCACACACTAGTTGAGCAGTGTGGCCAGCAGATGTCTGACTCTACAGCTGGCACCCACAGTGGGTCACCCTTGATGCAATGGCCCTTAGTGCTCCAAGCCACAGTGTAGAGGGCCATTAGAGGAATAGTGAGCTTTGAACAAGATGGAGAAGCCCAGCCCATGGAACAGAAGGAGCCACCAAATTGGCAGATTCCTAGTAGTACGAAGGTCCAGTCATCAAGGAGGATCCCCAGGTGTGGCCGCCAAAGTATACAGGTGCTCAGTGCAGAGGGAGGGCTGTAGAAAACACAGGCTGCCCTCAAGACCCCGTGATCTGCTCCCAAAGTTGGCATGCACAGTAAGGATCAAGACCACACTTGCTCTGTTTAAATTATTTTATTATTTTTTTTTATTTAGTTTTTGTTGATTGGGTAAGTGAACTACACAAATTTTGCCTATTTTCAGGCACAATCCAGGGGAGGAGGATACAGATGAATACCAATTGACTTTGAACCAGATTAAGCTGTTAACAGCAAATCACACAGGTTTGTGTAGCCCTGCATATGGAACAAAAGATGCCACCCGAGTAGTAGATTCATAGTTGGAGGAAGGTCTGATCATTGAGAAGGTCCCTAGGTGTGGCCACTGAAGTGCAGAGGTGTTCTGTGCAGGGGGGGAAGGGGCTGTAGAAAACACAGGACACTCTTGCAGTCCCACTGATCTGCTCTTAATGTTGGCATGCAGATTGAGGATTGAGATCGTGCCTGGTCTGTTTAAATTCTGCAAGCTTTGTGTAGCCCATGTACCAGAAGGAGCCACCTGAATGGTGGATTCACAGCTAGAGGAAGGTCTGGTCATTGAGAATGGTCTCCAGCTCTGGCAACCAAAGTGTAGAGGTGCTCAGTGCAGGGGGAGGGCTGTAGAAAACGTAAGAGATAAGACATGTGATTAAAACTTTGCACATGAGGAAGGGTTGGGCTTGCTGTTTTGGGGATTCTTAGACGGAATTTATAAGACTTGGAAAGGTACAAGGGATTTGTGAAAGATTTATCTGTCAAATATTTTTTTACTGAGTGCTGATGATGTAGATGGCACAGAAATCCATATTTATTAGTTTATTTTGTTTTCTTTTTTGCCCACAGCAGCCAAAGCAGTGCACAGTGAATTTATCATACAGGGATATGTGCAGAAACAGTTTGAAGGATTTAGATGGCAAATATTGAACTGCTAGTAGTGCAGGGCACAGAAATTCATTTTTATGTTTTAATGTCTTGCCTGTGAGTGAAACCTAATTGAATTAGACTGCTGCAGCTCTCTAACTGAGGTTGTGGATGAGTAGGAGAGTGTCAGTGGGTGACGAGATGGACATATGTGTGTGTGTGTGTGTGTGTGTGTGTGTATGTGTGCGCATCTGCCGCTGTGTGGTATAGAACTCTGAAGAAAAGAACTGAAAGAAAAATATATGTAGAGGGGAAGAAAGGAGCAGTGGAAGGGTCCCACATGCCAGTTCCACTAAATACCTGTTATGTAATAAGTGGTGATTGAGAAGGTGTTGAAATTGAGACTGGAAGTCATAGTGGTGGGGCAGAGGCTATGCCTTAGATAAGGATGAGAGCTGGGCAGGTGATAGTTCATCCAAAGAAACCATGGTTCATTATCCCACAAAGGTCAAGACACACTCATTACAAATGGCAGCTTTCCCAGCCAGTCCCAGTTGTCCAGTGAATCTAGTGATAAAAGCACCCTGTGAAAACCAGAAGCACATATGCATCCTCACAATTCCACCTTCGAGTACTTTGAGGTGCCCTTCTCATGGAGATACAAGAAATGTATCCCAGTCTGTAAAGGCAAGCCCTTCCCACTGTTCCCCTTGTATAAACAACACAACGCCAGCTGCCAGTGGCACCAGCACCACCACAGTCACCTCTGCACTGTGGGCATAGACGACTGCTTGTCTGCCATGAGGCACTATATCATGCCACCCTCCACTCCAGCCCCTCAAATTAGGCATCAGCAGCAGTTGCCACAGCAAATCCAGTGCTGCTGCTCAGTCATTATGTAAAGAAGATGATCTGGCACTGATGCAACTGTTATCTTGCCACCTTAAAACAAGTGGAATTGCTTGGAGTAGGGTGAGGTATACTCACCCTACAATTTTATAAAAGTAAGTCAGTAGCACCATCACTACCAATGCAGCTCATAGGGGATGAAAATACTAGGGATGAGGCTATGGAAGGGGAGTTGTCAGAGCAGAGGGGGCATGAGAGTGAGGTGGCAAAAGAGGGGTTAGAAAAATCACATGATGAGGAGGTGGCACCAGGGCATAGGTAAGCTGAAGAATCACATGAGATTAAGCCAGAGGGGCATGGGGAAGGGGAAGATGACACTGGGAAGGAGGAGAAGCAGGGTGAAGAAACAGGACTGGAGAAAGCAGGCGAGGAGGACACACATGCAGGAGAGGAGGAGGTAGTAGAAGAGGTTGAAAGTGTACTTTTAGTAACACTAACAAGTTCTGATGATGATTGTAAGACAGCAGAGTGAAGGCCATCATGGGATGATCTGGTCAAATTTAAAGGAAAAATAATGCAAAAGAGAAACAGCAACAAAGCAGTATGGTCAGACAGGGAAATCTAAAGACCATGCCCTCCTCCAGATGACCAGTCTGATTATAAGCCTATAGCTGCTGCTGGCAGTGTTGCTTTGTCAGGGCATCCAGCCCACCCACGTTATTCCACAATTGCAGTAAAAATATGTATCTTGCAGTCAGCATCCTATTGTTCCCAAAGAATCCAAGCAGTCCAGTCACAAATGTTATTCTTATTATTCATAAATGAATTGCCTTTAATCTGTACAGCGTCTAAAACTGTACTATATGCAGATGATGCAGTGCTACATGCAGCTAGTAAAGATATTGGGACATTAAATTCTGTAATAGGACATGCGTTTTACAAGATGGTAGACTGGTTTGATGAAAATAGGCTTGTATTAAACAAAAGGAAAACAAAGGCAATGTTGCTTAGTACAACCCATAAAAAATGTACTATAGAACCCGTCATGGCTTTGGTAGGAGAAGGAAACAACTTAGAAATAGTATCTGAATTTCAGTACCTGGGAATATTTTTAGATTCACACGTAGATTTAAAAAAACATGCTGAAAACACTTTTAAGCAACTGCACATGAAAACTGGGGTGAGATACTGACAACAACAAAAATGGAAAGGGACCTGTGGGTAGTCATATCAGATGAGCTAAAGGTGGGCCAGCAATGTGAGAAGGCAGTAAGGAGGGCTGAGGGGATACTGGGATGAATAGGCAGAGGCATCACCAGCAGAAAACAAGAAGTTGTTGTCCCTCTGTACAGAGTTTGTAAGACCACATCTGGAGTACTGTATACAGTTCTGGAGACCACATCTCTGCAAAGACATAGACATGTTGGAGGCTGTCCAGAGGAGGGCAACAAGAATGGTGCAGGATCTGCACCAGAAGACATTTGAATAAAGATGTATAGCCTCGAGGAAAGGAGGGAGAGGGGGGACATGATAGAAACTTTCAACTACCTCAAGGGAATCAACAATCAAATAAGGGTAGCATCGTTCAGAAAAAGAGATTTGAAGATAGAGGGGGTCGGCTCAGAGGTAATGCGAGGAAGTATTTTTTCACGGACAGGGTTGTAGATGTATGGACCAGCCTTCCTTTTTTTTTTGCAATTCAAATTTTATTGCAAGTTTTACAATACAAGGAACAGATCCATATGTGAAACAGCAAACTAGACAGTCATTTAAAAATGCAATGGACCCGTCCTCCCTCCATCCCATTACCACCTCCCTCCCCATCACCCCTCTCTCCCAATCCCCATCCCTAGCCTGCCCCCAGTACAGCAGGATGAAGCATAGAGCACCTAGATAAAAGCAAAGGCATCAATATGTGTCACTTATAAGGAATATAGAGTATGTAAGGGGTCCCATATCCTTCTGTAACTTTTAAGTCTATTACTGAGGTTTTCTATCACCTTTTCAGTTCTCAGATTAGCCAGCAACTCATTAAACCATGCAGTATAGGAGATGTCCTTGCTGTCCTTCCAGTGTTTCAATACTAATTTTTTGACAGACATAGAGATAAGGGCCATATGATATTGGAGATTAAGTACTGAAATTTGAGATTAATCACTAAGTATGCAAGTTTCTGCTGTAAATAAGTCAGACAGCCCTAAAAGAAGGTCTACATTATGTTGAATGCTAGCGGATAGTGGAATCACCTTAGGACAGGTCCAGAAAGTATGAAGTAAGGTGTCTTC
Organism: Neoceratodus forsteri; assembly: GCA_016271365.2. NCBI lineage: Eukaryota > Metazoa > Chordata > Ceratodontiformes > Ceratodontidae > Neoceratodus > Neoceratodus forsteri. The sequence continues at coordinate 566,221,222 of CM057455.1, forward strand.
TCTTTGGTGACAGTGGGAACATAAGGATGAGGACACTAAATCAAATTTGGCTAATTTCTGTGGGGAGTAATACAGATTATGCAAAATAATAAATTGCATGAGGCGTAGCCTGTTCTGGGTTACAAATCTATGGCAGTTTTCTCCAGAGGGAAGGCCAATCAATATTCAAATCAGGGAAAAGAGAAGCCCAGTAAGCTGTGAGACCAAAGCAGTCCGGGTAAGGCCAATTGTATAGTATCCCATATGTCTTGGAAATATCTTTTGGGAAACTCGCCAGATGGCTTAGTTCCAATTGGAAGGATCATTTGGCCAGCTGGGTGGGGGCTTCCTTCCTAGTACTTTAATGAGAAGGTGTCTCAGTTAGAAAACTTTAAAAATATACTGGTTTGGAATTTTGAATTTACTCATGACTTCTGCAGCAGAAAGCCAGAAGCCATCTTCCATTATGATGCTGGTGAGCAGGCCATCCCCCAAGTATGGTAACCATCTTGATACCAGAACCTGGTTGTCAGTCTTAAAGTTGGGGTTGCCCCATGTGGATTGAGATGGGTCAGGGGTCTGTCTATTTCTAAGGAAGGCACAAAGTTGGGAATTAACTTTTATAGACACAGCAACAGGAGATGATCTGAGACTTGAAGGCAGAGTGTAACTTTGAATGTAAAAGTGCCGTCGGTGATAGGTGACAGGATCGAATATGGGCAAGTTCAATTTTAAGCCAAAGCAGGGAAGGTGATGAGTTACCCATTGACAACCATCTGAGGTATTTGGTGGTATGACTGGCCCAGTAGTAGAGGCCTAGGTGGGGGAGGCATAGGCCCCCTTTAAGTTTTGGAGTAAATAGTTTATAAAAGGCTATTCTAGGCTGTTTTCTTGACCAGATGAATTTGGTGAGGAGCCCATGCACTTTTTTGAACCCAGGACCCCGGCAGCCAAATATTAAGTAAGTTAAGGGGATAAAACAGTTGGGGAAAGACATTTATCTTAATTCGATTCATTCTCCCCCATAAGGAAATCGGGAGGGCAGACTGTCAATCTAAATCCTGACTAATAACTTGTACCTGAGAGTGGAACAGCCTTCCTGAGGAGGTTGTAGAGTCAAAAACAGTGGGGGAATTCAAGAATGCATGGGACAGACATAAGGCAATTCTAGTGGGGGGTAGGAGGAAGTAGGCTGTTGGTTAACTAGGATCTGCAGCTTATCCGTTAGGTAGGGAAATGGACAGACTAGGTGGAGCAAGCGGTCCTTATCTGCCATCAGATTCCATGTTTCTATGTTGCATGCGATAACTGATTGTTTAGTAGATGACACTAGAAGACTGATATGATAGCACAGAGTTATCTACTACCTATGATTGATTATGGGAGCTTAATTAGGGGGCGGGGGGGGCTTCAGAGAAAATAGGAGCTTCTGAGAAAATAATCAACGTAAATACATGTACAATACCATCTGCAGATTTGCTGTAAGAGCTAAGTTAAGAGAACACCATTGCATATTATATAATAAATTAAATTGGCTACCACTGAAACAAAGGGATAGACTTCATATGTCATGCTTTGCTCACAAACTATTGAGTACTGCAATAAACAGTCCCCTTTCTGCTTTCTTTGAACAAAAGCATAACTTTTAAAGATCACATGATACTGTAATAGTTGCAGTTCCACTATGGAAATCTACAAAACAACAAAAAGCTTTTAAACATGTTGCAGTCAAAACCTGGAATAATCTATCTGATCATTTATGGAACATACCAAGCACACATACAGTAGTTTCAAAACATTGCTGAAAAAATTACGTGGGTCGGATGCACAGTGTAATTGTGGATGAAATGTACATCTGTGTTAGCGTAATTTGAAACTGTCAACTGACAAAGGCAACTGTATTTTAAATAGAGAATAAAGTATGGGTCTGGATGTGTAACGAGAATTTACACACACCTGAGGTGTTTGATGCTACATAAACCCGAGGCGGCTCTGTGTCGGCGCGTGAGCATCAAACCCCTCAAGGGTGTGTGTGTAACCAAGCACACCCAGACCCATATTTATTTTTATATAATTGTTGGGTTTCTCTTTTCCCCTCAGCAATTATATAAAATAAAAAAGGCTGCTGTGCCGCTGCAGTCTGATCACGTCATGGCGCGCAGTCAGCTTTCACTTTTATTTTAAACTATTGTACAAGATTCAGTTTCACTTTAATATAAATCATATATTCTAGTTAATAAGGTTGATGACAAAATTGGTCTTTCAGTGAAAGGTACACCAATCTGCATAGAATGTGTGGACCCAATTTTTTTTAACTTAAGTACAGCAAAACACCCCTGTATCTCTTCCTCACCCGTAGAGTTCAATTTAATACTGTTCATAGTAAAGCGTTGTGTTTTCAGACGTTCAATACAATGTTTTCACAGGATGAATCTAAAACATAAACTACTGGGAATTGATTTACCTTAAATGTTAAACTGCCTTAATCCACACACACATACGGTTGGGAAGGCGATCAGGCATTGAGGAGCATCGAGGCGGAGCATGCGCAGAGTGGGGGAAACTGTGCTCATGTTTGCCATTATAAACACTCCTTTATAATGGCAAATTACACCACAGTTTCCCTATGGGAAAAAGAGGAAGCCATTAATTATAATGGTGTTAAAACTTTATTACATGTTTTAGCTAAATTTTGTTATATTTTATAGTGTGTTCTTTTTTTTTTATTTAGTGTACATTTTGCCATAGACTGCCTTGCAGTTCAACCCCCACCACCCCCCTCCTCACCCCTGGACTTACCTCCCTTATAGATGATACCCCCTGGATTGCTCCCCCAGATGGAGCCACTTCTCCAATGTGAGCCTGCAGCGATGGGAGAAGGATGCCAGCATGGGTGCCAACTGGCATTGCCTCCCTGAAGCCCCCCAGGGTGGGGTGCAAAGTCAGCCAGATGTAGCAGATGATGGAATAGATAATCTGTTCGGAAGTGCCAGGGCAATAGAGTGGGGCCAGGGGGAAGCTGGGCATCATAGATGGCAGCAGCTATTTTTTGTTGTTTTTTCCCTGAAAGAGGCATGATGTACAATGACACCAATGTTCGTACACCTCCTAATGAATGTAGGCCTGACTGTGATACCCCCAGCCTCTGCTAGGGGTCCAATGTGCACCAGACACATAGCCCCCCTCCCCCTGGAGAAGGAGAGCCATCACTAGGATGCTCAATCTTTCTCCTCCCAGCTGGCCCTCTGACTTACCAGACCCCTTCCTGAACCCAGAATGTCATTGTCCAGATGGACACCATGCCGCTGCAAAAAGAAGAAAACAAGGTGAGGGATAGTGAGAATCAGGAGGGCAGGGAGGGACAGCACAGAGAAGATCTAGAGAGAGCAGAAATGCTAAATGATTATTTCTGCTTGGTCTTCATGGTAGAGGATGGGGCAGACAGACCAGCATGCTGCAGTAAACAGCAAAGAGAAGGGGGAGTCGACACAAGTCCAGTCTTGGTGGAGAAGGTCTGGAAGCAATTAGAAGCCTTATAGGGGAATAAGATGATGGGATCAGATGGGGTTGATACTAAGTATGATGCCAGCTGCCGCTCTGGCTGTGCTTGGTTTAGCACCTCTGTGGAGATGAGGAAAGTTCCAGACTACTGCAGGAGGGACAATGTGGTCCCTCTGCACAAAAGCAGCAGTAGGAAGGTGCTAGCAACTACAGGACAATTAGTCTTGCATCAGTGATGGGGAAGTTAATGGAGATACTACTGAAGGACAGGTTTGTGGAGCATCTAGAGACAAAGGGGCTGCAGGACCACTGACAGCATTGTTTCACAGGGTGGAGGTCATGTCAAACTAATCTCACATATTTCTTTGACTGGATTGCCAGGGAGGCAGGGGCAGGGGCATGGGGGGTATTCAAACACCCCCCAAAATTACCTACAAAAATGTCAGATTCCCGTATTTTATTTTCATGTTGGCTCAGACTCAGCTGCAAAAAAACTCAGTGCCCCAGCAGTCTCCCTAGTGGCTGGAGCTAGCCGCAACACAGTGTGCATGCATGGGACCATCAGTGACGGCTAGGGGAGATGGGGATGTCATTGACAGAGAGAGTGGTAGACAGACTAGCGAGCATCTTGCCATGCTGCATCATCATCCATACAGCACAGAGTGAGTTGTGGTGTCCTGTTGCTGTTAACTGTCATGGTGGTAGAATCGGACTGTGTGCTGCTCTTCTCTAGCCTCAATTGTAATGTGGGAGAACTTGAAGTGTGGTCTATGACAACCCACCTCTCTCTCTCTGGGCTGGAACAGCTTTTAGAGAAGTGTCTGTCCTCAGGTATTTGCTGCCACCAGCTGGGTTTGCCCAGCACCAACCTCCCAAGTTTACAAAACTGGGTAGTCAAACGTGCAATTGCACAGATCAAAGTCTGGTAGTGTGTCTCTCTCAGATGATGGATGCTAAACAGAGTTTACCTCAGCCAGTGGAAACCATGAATTACCATAGAAAAATGACATCACAGCCACAACTGTTGAGTAAATAAATAGGTTTTTACTTAACAGAAAGTCAAAAGAGGCATTACAGGATATCTATATTCAACACAATAGAATAACACTGTTACAGGAAAAGTAAACAAATGTTTTTAAACAACAGATGACAAAAGAAAAAGGCTATTACTGAGATATGCTAGAATCAATCTTACCCTTCCTTTTTCTTCCAGAGACTCTAGCCATTGGTATTTGGACTGCTGGCCCTGTGATTCTCTGGATCCTGGAGTATTTCCCTAGCAACATCTGCTCTGTCCGGATGAGATCCTGTCTCACCAAGGAGATGTAAGTGCCTGTGTCCCTCAGTCCCTTTTGTTACTGCTCCATTAACTGAAATGGGATGCAGATTCTCATGAGAGGAGAGTGGTTTTTCAGGCTGGACACACCTCACAAACACACCAATGCTATTTTGATCAACCTCTCCCCCATGCCTCTGCCCCTTAACCATTTTCTGAGGGCAATTATATCTCAAGTGCCCCCACTTTATTGCAAATATGGCATTTCTTGGATCCTGTCTCTTGGGTCCCTTTAGAACCAGAGGGTTCTGCTTTGGGCTCAGGTGCAGGCTGGTTTCCTTTGGGTTGCCCCCATGGGACCCCTTTTAACCCTGTGCTGCCCCTCCACCATGAGACGTATGCTGTGCGTATGGCCTGCTAGACGTGTACATGTCAACGCTTGTTGCCACCTCCTTTGAGGAGGTACATGCCCTATCTAAGAGCAATACACACATGCCTCAGGTTCAATTTTAAGAATTTGTTCCCTCACAAACAAATCTTTGATTAGTTCCACAGTGTCTGCTTTAGCCCCCTCCAGCCACCTATCAAGGTAAGTACACAGTTGAACCTGCAGTTCCACATAACTGTCTTCTGGGCTTTTCTTTAACTCCCTAAATTTCCTTCTGTAAGCCTCAGGAGATAATTCAGAACATTTCAACAGCACTGTTTTAACCTTATCATAATCAGCATAGTCTTAATCACTCATGTGCAAGAAACATAGTGCCATCATCCGAGTTTTCAGAGGCGTGTCACCCCCTCTTCCAATTCAGTCAGTGTGTTGGCAGGTGCGGCCCCTGTCCTCCAATGCATGCTGGAGCTGTCTATGACAGCTCCAAAATGCAGTGGCATACAGTTGAAAGGGGGAGCTATGCTTCAGTGAGCAGCGATAAGATATCGCCTGCTCCTGCGCAGCTCCCCCTACACACACACATGCACGCAAACTGCATGCTGCCCCCCCACGCACACACTGTATAGCCGACGGGGGTGCCCAATCCCCCATCATCTGTGCTGCTTCCCCCAAAAGCCTTTCACATGCCATGCTGGGTGCCCACCCCAGTGTGGCAAATCATCGTAGCCGGACGGGGTGCCCAATCCCCTTGGACCCACTGTCCTCCCCCCCAGTACTGGGTGCCACGCTGGGAGCCCACCCCAGTGTGGCAACTGATGCTATGGCCGACGGGGTACCCAATCCCCATCAGCTCCACGCCCAGCCATCCTTTTGCCATGCTGGGAGCCCACCCCAGTGTGCAAACATCCCAGCGTCGTCGTAATAAAAAAACAAACCTGTAAATAAAAAACTGTCCCTCTGCTTCTTCCTGCCCCCCACAACCCGCACCCACCCACTGCACACCCTGCTTCCCCACCCCCTCACCTCATGCTTACCTATGGACCTTGGCGTGAGCGATCTTGGTGGACTGGGAACACGTCTGCACTCTTCAAAGCTGACCGCAAACTGAGGAAATGCCGGTAAGCTGTATAATGGGATAGATAGGGTTTTTTCAACTTTATTGCATATCTCAGGCATTTTTGGGAAATTTTTGCACCAAATTTTCAACATGCTGTTTTTGGGACCCCTTCTTATGAATGCTGTCACTGTCATGGCATTACTCGGGCCCGAAGGGTGATTTCGCAGCCACTGCGTGAAATCACCTTTCCGGAATGATTAATGAAACGACACTGCCAGTGTTCATAAGGTGGGCTCTCAAAAAGCCTATTTTGAAAATTTGATGGAAAAATTCCAAAAAATGACTGTTTTACGAGCGTGCATTGCACAGTTTCTTTGCAGGCTCGTAAGTTCACGAATTTTCAATATTTTCACTCCAGATTTTCAACATTGCCATTTTACCACACCTCCTTATGAGCAGTTCAGCTGCCATTTTTCACATCTTGCCCAAAATCTGTTTCCGCCGATGTAGCTCACAATGGCGCAGTCGGTGTTCGAAATCAATGTATGGGACACATTAAGAAAATCACAGTGACACTGTTCATGAGCAGAGGTCTTAAAATGGCTATGTTGAAAATTTGGTGAAACAATCCTTAAAAATGACTGTTTTACGAGCGCGCGTTGCGCAGTTCCTACGCATGCTCGTAAGTTTGTGAATTTTCAATATTTTCAATCCAGATTTTCAACATTGCCATTTTATTACACTTCCTTATCAGCAGTACAGCTGTCATTTGTCACATCTTGCCCAAAATGTGTTTCTGCCCATGTAGCTCACAATGGCGCAGTCGGTGTGCGAAATCAATGTATGGGACACATTAAGAAAATCACAGTGACACTGTTCATGAGCAGAGGTCTTAAAATAGCTATGTTGAAAATTTGGTGAAAAATTCCTAAAAATGACTGTTTTACGAGTGTGCGTTATGCAGTTCCTACGCACGCTGGTAAGTTTGCGAATTTTCAATATTTTCACTCCAGATTTTCAACATTGCCATTTTATTACACTTCCTTATGAACAGTACAGCTGTCATTTTTCACACATTGCCCCAAATGTGTTTTCGCACATGTAGCGCACAATGGTGCAGTCGGTGTGCGAAAGCAATGTGTGGGACAGATTCAGAATATCACAGTTACACTGTTCATGAGCAGAGGTCTTAAAATGGCTCTGTTGAAAATTTGGTGACAAAAGTCCATAAAATGACTGTGTTACAGTGAGCATTGCGCAGTTTCCACGCACCCTCGTAAGTTCATGACTTTGTAATATTTTCAGTCTAGATTTTCACCAGTGCCACTTTTCCACACTTCCTTATGAACAGTACAGCTGTCATTTTCACAACATGGCGAAATGTGTTTCACACTTTCAGCGCAGAGATGTGTGTACGCTGTGGGAAATCATTGTTGGAACAGATAAAGAAAATCACAGTGACACTGTTCATGATCAGAGGTCCCAAATGCCTGTGTTGACAATCTGCTGTAAAAATCCCCAAACTAATTACATTACGGTATGCGTTGCACAGTTTCTATGCACGTAGTGACTTCACCAGTTTTTAATATTTTTGCTGCAGATTTGCAACATTGCCATTTTACCTCCCCATGAACAGTACAGCTGTCATTTTTACATTCTGTTTTGCACCTGTGGTGCTAAATGCCGTAGTCACTGTGCATAAGCAGCTTTCGGCTAACAAACTGATATTGCCACTGTTCATGAGGTGGGGTCACAAAAAAACCATGTTGAAAATTTGGAGTGAAAATACCAACGAATGCCTGAGGTATTAGGGTTTCCAACCATAACGCCCAACCCTGTAGAGAATGACAGGCATCAGGGATGTGACTTGGGATTCTTGCCTGTAATGCTCATACCATTCCACACCCTGCAGCCAGTGAGAGGCATTGAGGTATGCCTTGGACTCTTCGGCCCCAAAGTTCACCCCATTCTCCTATACCGCACCCATCTCACCATACTTCCTGATGGAATGGGGTGCACATAAGGGCCAAAGACCCCAAGGCACACCGTGACACTTGTCAGTGTCTGCAGGGTAGGGTGTGGTGAAATGGCGTGGCCGTTATGCCTGATGACCCAAACGCACACCCCAATGCCTGTCACTCTCTGCAGGGTGGTGGTGGGGTTGGCTTCAGTTCAGTACTTCACTGCCATTCCTTTTACGCAGCTCTGTGACTTCTACACTACCACTGCCAATGCCAGCAAGCAAACATTCGGCATTGACAAATGCTTGTTTTAGAAACTGCATGCAAAGCCTTCCCCGTAAGTAAGGGTGTGAGATAAGTTGACCATGAAGCTTTAGTCAATTGGAATTGCTCACATACTCTCTCAAATGACCTTAAAAATAGATCAAGATCATCTCCCTCTCTTAACTGAGGGAACAATTTAGAATTAATTTTGGCTTCATGAAGAGAACTCACTCCACCATTACTCACGGTTTGCTGGCTTCACAGGGTCATCATCTGCTGTTGTCTCTGGAGTTCATGCTGTTTTCTCTGGAGTTCATGCAGTCATTTCTTCTCTCTTTCCTGACATCCTTTTTCTCTGTCTGCCAGTCTCTTTTCTTCCACTTCTTTCTCTGCTTCTTATCTTCTTGTTTCTGCTCCAGCCTTCTTGTTTCTGCTTCCCACCTCCTGGTTTCTGCTTTAGCATCCAGTCTTTTCACCTCCAGTGCCTTGTCTTGCAGCAGCAGCTGCAGTGGCAGTGCATCAGGCTGGTTTGGGGGGTCTGATACATCAGTTCCTGACTCACCCCCAGGGACTGTCTGCATCTCGTCATGTGCCACCAGGGCAGCTATGAGGTCTGCCTTTTTCTTGTGTTTTAGACCTTCAAGCTGAACCCCTTTTCCTGGCACTTTTCACAAAGCTGTCGCACAGTAAGCGAGTCATACTCCGCAGAGCTCATTCTGTAACCCTACACTACACTAGCGCTAACGCTAACTGGAAACAAAAAAAATGGTTGTACAAGTGTATTCTCTTATATATCCTGTTTTTCAACTGCTAAGGTAAATGTTCCACTGGCAAACTTTGTACCTCAGTGTGGTAAACAGTCCTCTATCATCACCCCACCACTGCCAACCAATTGTGACAACCCACCTCTCTCTCTGGGCTGGAACAGCTTATAGAGAGGTGTCTGTCCTTGGGAATTCACCGCCACCAGCTGAGTTCACCCAGCACCAACCTCCCAAGTTTACAAAACTGGGTAGTCAAATATGCAATTGCACAGTTCAAAGTCTGGTAGCGTGACTCTCTCAGACGGTGGATGCTAAACAAAGTTTACCTCAGCCAGTGAAAACCATGAATTACCTTAGACAAATGACACCACGGCCACAACTGTTGAGTAAATAAATGGCTTTTTACTTAACAGAAAGTCAAAAGAAGCATTACAGGATATCTATATTCAGCACAAGAATAACACTGTTACTGGAAAAGTAAACACATGTTTTTAAATAACAGATGACAAAAGAAAAAGGCTATTACTGAGATATGAAAGAATCAATCTTACCCTTCTCTATTCTCCCAGAGACATTGACCCTATGTTATCTTCCAGCTCCCATGGACATAGCTAGAAGGGTAGGCCCAAGCTTAGTCTCTTGGACAGTTTCTTCCTTCAGCTCCCAGAGTAACTCCCCACTCACTGTCTTTCAGCATCTTATATTCTTTCTTGAGATAAGATAATTCCTAGTCCCCCTTTGAATGCACCATCCATCTACTATGTATGTGTTTAATTTCCACAATTAGATTGAACACCTATTAGTGACCAATTATATTCCCTCTTTACCTTAAGTTTATATTTGAGTGAACCGATGCCTTTAAACTGTGAGTCTGTGTGTCTGAGATTTATGGCTTACCTAGCCAGATGCTAGTGGACAGTGGAATTCTGGCCTGTGTGTGTGTTTTTTTTTTTTCAGACTGCTAAAAAATGCCAACTAGAGAATCCAAACCATTAAGTCCTTCCTTCCCATTTCTGTTACATGGTCCACCAGAGAAAGAACTGACTCAGCCAGGGCCAAGCCTGGAGTACCACGGGGGGTATCTTCTTGACAGTGCTGGTGGTGTGGTCTGAAGAAGAGACAGGAGAGGTCAAGAAAAAAGCTGCCATGGCCTGCAGTCCAGTCTTGGGAGGGAAGTGACTGGCAAGGCAAGCAAACAGGAGGATCATCATCACAAAAGTAGTTAGTGAAGAAAAGAATGAAGATTGATTCAGCAGGACGAGTGGGAGGGAGAGGACAGAGGACTTCTCTCATTCAGAGTGGTGGTGAGGGGTATTGGTATCATCTCCCAGGGCAAACCACTCATTGTATCTCAACCTCACCAATGTTCTAGCCAACTTGGAGCTTATCATGTGGAGTGGGAATAGGTGTGGAGGGGCAGATGCCTGACTGACATCTTTGTCTCTGGCTGTTGCAGAGTGCTCCCATGTGCAAAGGTGGAATGGTGTAAGGAGTACTCTGTATATGCAGAGGTGTGATGGTGGTAGAGCAGGAGTGATGCAAATGTATGGAGGTGTCCCTATGTGTCAGAGTGGGATGGAGGGGGAGCAATACTCCCCATGCAGGGGCAGTGGGATGAAGGGATGGAGTGTTCACTATGTACAGAGCTGACATGAAGTGGGAGGAAAGCTCCCCATGTGTGGAGGTTGAATGGAGGGAGAGGAATGCTCCCTATGTGCAAGAGGTGGGATGCAGTGGGAGAAGTGCTTTCCATATGAGGGAGGTAATATGTAGGGGGAGAAGTAGCTGTGTAGTGGAGGGAGAGAAGTGCTCCCCATGTGTGGAGGTGGGATGCAGGGGGAGGGGAAACAGTCACTTAGGTGCCACCAGTCTAGACTCCACTCCAGCATGTGTGCGAAATATTTTGGAATAGGGACAGTTATGATGGGGCAGATGTGCAACCCACATATCTTCTCTGGCTGATGTAAAGTATTGGGTTGATAGGTGGGGGTGCAAGAGGGGGAAAAAGTCACACAGAAGCACTCATTGTATCCTGACCACCCTACCCACTCATCAGAGTGGGAACAGTTGTGGAGGGCTAGATACAAGATCCACATTTTTATATCCCACTACCTCGGAGTGCTCTCCATGGGCAGAGGAGGTTAGGTGGGATAGCCTCTGGCTGAAGCAGAGTGTTTTGCAAATGTAGAGGTGTGGCATAGGGTGAGGAGGTGCCAGTCTCCCAAAGCCCACTACAACCTTCATGTTAGCTCTGGTGAAGCAGGGACAGGTATGACGGGGCAGAAGTGCAACTTGCATCTCTATCCCTGGCTGCTGCAGGGTGCTCCCCTTGTGTGAAGGTGGGATGGGGGGATGAGGCATCATTCTCCCAGAACCACCTGCCTGGATCCCACCCAATGCCAGTGCTAGCTTTCATGGAACTCAGATGGGTGAAGATGGACAGATGTGTGAACCACATATATCATTGGCTCCTGCAGAGTGCTTCTCATGTGCAGGAGGTGGAATAGTAGGGGAAAATGCTCCACATGTGCAGAGGTGAGGAATGGTGTGTTGAGCACCAATGACCTTGGGCCACCCACTGGATCTGGACCACAACCCCATTTCTACCCACCTGCAGCCCACCAGTCTGGATAGAAATAGGTGCGGTGTGGCAAATGTGCAACTTACATTTCTGTCTCTGACTGTGGCAGCCAGTGTGCAGTGGTGGGATGGTTATGGAGAGGGCACCAGTCTTGAACTTTTGCCAGGCCAGAGTCCACTAATTGCTTTGGGTTGCCCACCTGGAGGTCACCCTGTCACGGCGCCAACCTGTGTGGAGTGGGACGGGTGTGGAGGGGAAGATGAGTAACCCACATCAATCTCTGGCTACTGCAGATTGCTCCATATGTGCTGATGTGAGATGGAGGTGAAGGGGGCAGCAATTGCCCAGGGATGCCCATTCAGTGTCCACCCTACACTGTGCTAGTCAATGTGAAAGGGCAGATATGTGACCCACATATTTGTCTCTGGCTCTGTCTGGGTGCTCTTCTTGTGCAGTGGTGGAATAGAAGTAGTAAGGGTTCCAATCAGCTGGCTCAGCCCACTGCTCCAGTGTTGGGCCATGTATAGTGGGGGCTGGTGCTAAGGGAAGTTGGGTAACATGCATTTAAGTTTCTGGCTAACTGGAGTGCTTCCAGTGTGAGGAGATGAGGTAGATGAGGATGGGTGTCAGTTGCCCACAGCCACCCACCTAAAGCCATTGCCTCCCTAATTGGTTTATTTGATCCAGTCTCAGAAGTGACTGGTGAAGTCTTTTATTTCTACTAGAGATCTGCCCCCCCCCCCCACCTTGAACAGTGATGTGTAAACTGCTACCCATGTCCACAGCCACTCAGGTTTATGGTTTTTGCTGGTAAATCAGACTGAACAGTGAGGACCCTATTGAACAGAATTATTGGAACCATTGAAACTTAAATGGTTTATGATCACAGAAATGCAGAAAACACTTTTTGCTTTATCACTAATCATTATCTGGTGGCCTTTCACAAAATGTTTCACATTACTGAACTTGCGTCTGAAGTACTGAAGACTGTTTCTTGTGTGTTCACTTCAGGTTGATGAAATGTCCAGTAGGATACGTACTTTGCATTATGCCACTACTTACTTCCTTGGGCTTTGAAGTCTCTGTTACGACAATGTGTTGCCTCATAAGCCTAGCAGTGCAATACAGAGCTCTGGAAAACCCCACTTTCCTACCTGAAGCTGTACACAAGATCTATCTCATACTGCACTGATGTTACTGCACTACAAAGGCTAGGTGCAATTTGCATCCTGCTCCACCCATAAAAAAATATTAGCACAGCATCCAAAGGGGAAGGGGAACAGCCCCAGCCCTTCAGGCACATATGAACTCACTCCATAAATGTGGCAGTGTCTCTGCCTCCCAGCCTGAAGTGTGCTCTTCCCCCCCCCATGGAAGGCAGTTCTGACTAGTTCCACATTTCACTTGGGCAGTCTGGTCAGAGGTGGGGCGGCAATTCCCGTGATACACAGATGGCATTCCTTGGGGATTAAGTCATACAGTGGGTGCCAGTGTTGTGCCAGAGGGAACCCTGCCATAGCACTTAAATGCCCTCCCAGAACAGTCACCAACCCTGGACATTTGCGAGTACTGACAAGGCTCCCACTTGTTACCCTCAACCCTCTGAGATGGCATAGAAGACTGGGGGGGGTGGCACATAATGTGTCAACTTTGTTTTTGCTTTAGAGTTTCTCAACTGTAGGAGGATATGGCAGTCTTTGTAGGACTGTTGTATCCTACTGCCCCTGCTCTGGGCAGAACAAGGGATCCATTGTGCCACTGACCTGTGTCCAGCCTAGCTTTACCATGGAATGCCCTTGGCCACTGCACAAATCTCTGCAGCCACATACTGGAAAAGCCAGAGGTCTGTGAATTCACCCATGTGCGACTGAATCCAGGGGCAGGGGGTTGCACGCCTATTTTGGTCATCAGGCTTCAGGCAACCATAAAAAAGATATGGTAGCTAAATAGATTTAAAAATGAAATAACTTGTAAAGAAAGAAAAGGAAAAGTTTGACACTCTTTTGTTAAGGATCACCAGACAGACTGCACATCACATAATCAGCTCAGTCAGCAGCATATAAAGATAGGTAAAAAAAGTGATACAAAAAGCATTTCCCAATGAGCAAGCTAAACCAGTTTTCTTTTGTGATTGTTTCTACCCCCAGACCCCCAGCCTTTATATAGAAATCTTTCACAGTATAGTACAAAAATGTATATGGGGTGGTTGATGGCACTGTTGGACAGCCAGTTCTCCACAACAACTGCAGCTGCAGACTCTAATGCCAGCCAGAGTCTCCCACACCCCTGATTCCTTGGGGGGAAAAAATTCCCTGAAATCAGAGGTAGGGAGAGAACATGTAATACAAGTGTGTTTTTGGTTCAAAAAAAGCCCCAGAACTCACCACAGATCCTGTAAACCCCCCAGAGTTTCCAAGGGCCTAGATGTCCCCAGACCCCCCCCAGATTTAATATAGAAATCTTTCACAGTATATTACAAAAATGCATATAGGGTGATTCTTGATGGCACTGTTGGTCAGCCAGTTGTCCACAACAATTGCAGCTGCAGACTCTGATGCCAGCCAGAATCTCCCACACCCCTCATTTCATAGGAAAAAAAAAACAATTTCCCCTGAAATCAGGGGTAGGGAACAAGTAACAAAAGTGTGTTTTTTGTTCAAGAAAAGCCCCAAAACTCACCACAGAGCATGTAAACCCCAGACCCCTGACTTTTATGTGTCTCACTTCACAAATAAACACCCCCCCAGAAAACAAATCCTACCTACGCCAATGAATGGAGGTGGATCAAGGGAGAGCAGTGGATGTGGCCTATCTGGACTTCAGAAAGCCTTTCTATACTATGCCGCACAGGAGGCTAGTTAAGAAACTAATGTAATGTCCCAAAGTTGGGGCATCCCAGAAAAACTATAATCAGTAAATAAATTAGGGGTTTACAGGTGCTCAGGGTGCCTACTGTAGGTGTAGGCAGCAGAGTACTATGATAAGGGGCCCCTGAAAGTAAAGACTCACCTCCTTATAATGGGAAACTGTAAAATAATGCAGAAAAGTGCCCTGTGCACTTTACAGTATGGTCAAAAAGCAGATTTAATAGTAGCACATGTCATAATGGCTTGGATGGAACGCTGTGCTGAGCTGCTCATGCACAGCATTCCAGTCCAAACACTCCAGAACCTGAGGGTTTGTTTTCTAAAGTTTAACAGTTTTTATCTTGGTAGTTTCTGCTGGCTGTGGAGCAGAGAGGATGCAGATGGTTAAGGGGAACCTGTAGAGCTTACCTGGTGGTTGAAGCTGTTCCCCGAGGGCCAGTCTGTGTGCCTGTTCTGGCTCCAGCCAGTGAAGAGTCATCAATAGCCCCATTGTGGTCCGCAGTGCCATCGGGGCACCAAAAGAAAGCGACTGGCCGTTTGTCGCGGTTTGGGCTGTGTAGCCCCGTCTTTTTATTGTTTTGACCCCCCCCTTTTTGGTTTAAAATAGTTAATTTTCGGTCCCCCGTCGGCAGCCTTGCCAGCCGCATTGCCGCTCACCCATCGGCTGTCTGAGGCCCCCTGTTTGTCCCCCCCATCTGCCTGCACATTTTCCTCCCACTGCCAGCATCTCTCCCACCTCCCTACAGCACAGCAACCCATCCAGAGGATGGCGGAGTGGTGAGTCGGCGGCAGCACTAGAAGCGTGCTGTCCACCTGTTCAAAAGGGAGACTTTGTTTTGTGGAGCGCACCCAAGGCACTGAAAAGACCGGCCAAGTGCCATAACGGGAAGCGGGTCATTAGGACCCAAAATTTAGTGGGCGGAGGGGAGGCGGGGCAATGCGACGCCCGTAGGAGGGGCCTTCCATTTAGGCCTGTACAGTGGCCTGCTAAATATTTATTTTGGGGGCGGGACTCGGGAGGGGTCTCAAGTACTGAGTGGTAGCAGCTCTTAGAGAGCTGGAGATTTAAAGGGGGCCTGCCACTCGGAGCACTTAAAAGGGCAATCCAGGCCCAATTCAAGGTGGACACCAGGCCCAATAGGAAGTGGGGCACCAGGCCCAATTTAAGGGAGGGCACCAGGCCCAATTTAAGGTGGGGCACCAGGCCCAATAGGAAGTGGGGCACCAGGCACAATTCAAGGTGGGGCACCAGGCCCAATTCAAGTCTTGGTAGGGCGTCAGGCCCTAAGTAAACGTAGGGCATTAGGCCCGAGGTAAAGCTTGGTAATAAAGGGAGGCCCCGGCCTAGCATAATAGGGCAAGCCAGCCTAGTGGTACTGAAGGGAGGCCCTGGCCTAGCGTAATAGGGCAAGCCAGCCTAGTGGTACGAAAGGGAGGCCCCGGCCTAGTGTAATAGGGCAAGCCAGTCTAGTGGTACTAAAGGGAGGTCCCAGCCTAGCGTAATAGGGCAAGCCAGCCTAGTGGTACTAAAGGGAGGCCCCGGCCTAGCGTAATAGGGCAAGGCAGCCTAGTGGTACTAAAGGGAGGTCTTAGCCATGACGCCCAGGAAGAGATCCTATTCAGGAAGACCCTACATTTAGGAACAGGGTTCATCTAATAGTGCTCAATTTGCCTATACTGTGAAGCTACTGTAACTACTGTACTGCTTATGCCATGGCTATTGCCCTAAGTACCTGAACTATTGCCCTAAGTACCTGAAGTATTGCCCCAAGTACCTGAACTATTGCTCTAAGTACCTGAATTATTGCCCTAAGTACCTGAATTATTGCTCTAAAGTACCTGAACGATTGCCCTAAGTACCTGATCTATTGCTCTAAGCACCTAAACTATTGCCCTAAGTACCGGAACTATTGCTCTAAGTACCTGAACTATTGCCCTAAGTACCTGAACTATTGTTCTAAGTATCTGAACTATCATTCTAAGCACCTGAACATTGGCCCTATCAGTAATAATTACCCCTAAATTTATATTTTGTCCTTTCCCAGACAAATTATTGTATCATTCCACAGTTCTCTGGGCATTTTTTTCAGTTATATGGTTACTACTGTATGAAGACAGTCTCAATCTTCTAACACAGCAGTCCCCTAGTGTGGTCTGTAATACCACGTACTCTGAATCAGTCTCTACTCAGAAGAAGACGTTCTCTCAGCATTCTTCACTCCTGTGGGATCATCCATCAGCTCATCCTGTCTGTCTGTGTCGTCCGCTGAAGTCGAGTCTGTCGCCATCCGTACAAATCGTACCCGCTGTTTCTTGTTTTTCACAGCTCGAAGGTACGTCACCGAAACGCATCACGACAGCCGTGCCAGTGTTGTTCCATAGAAACATAGAAGTTGACGGCAGATAAGGACCGCAAGGCCCATCCAGTCTGCCCATTTCTTTTTCTACCTTA
Organism: Neoceratodus forsteri; assembly: GCA_016271365.2. Classification (NCBI taxonomy): domain Eukaryota; kingdom Metazoa; phylum Chordata; order Ceratodontiformes; family Ceratodontidae; genus Neoceratodus; species Neoceratodus forsteri. Next base: position 566,238,312 of record CM057455.1, read on the forward strand.
TAAATGTGCCATCGGCCTTTGCTCTGTCAGTGACCTATCTATTCATAGTCATTTGTATTGCTCCCTTATGCCTATCCCATGCCTGTTTGAAGCCCTGCACTGTATTCATAGCCACCTACTCTTGTGGTAAGACATTCCATGCATCTACCACCCTTTCTGTGAAAAAGAATTTCCTCACATTCCCCTTAATCGGCCTCCCTCTAATCTCATGCTGTGTCCTCTTGTCCTGCTTTTTTCTTATATTTAAACATGTTAGACTCTTTCACCTTGTTTATGCCCTTAAGGTGTTTAAATGTCTCGATCATATCACCTCTCTCCTCCTTTGCTCAAGGGCATACATATTGAGCTCCGTTAATCTGTCCTCATATGTCTTCTGATGCAGTCCCTGCACCATTTTGTTGCCCTCTCTGGACTGCCCAATTTGGTTAATGTCCTTGTGAAGGTGTGGCCTCCAATACTGCACGCAGTACTCCAGATGGGGCCTAACCAATGTCTTGTACAGAGGGATTATTACCTCCTCTTACGACTTGTGATACCCCTACTAATACACCCTAACACCCCCTAGCCTTACCTACTGCTTTAGAGGTCTGCTTGGATGATTTTAGGTCATCAGTGATGATGATGCCCAAGTCTCTTTCTTCCTTTGTGACTGCTAGCAACTCCTCCCAGCCTATAAGTGGCTTCAGGGTTTCTCTTCCCTATGTGCATGATTTTGCACTTTGCATTAAATCCCAGTTGCCACTCTTCTGACCATTCTGCTAGTTTATCCAGATCTCTTCTCATTCTGCCCACCCCATCTGGATCATCTACTCTGTTGCAGATCTTGGTGTCATCTGCAAACAGACAAGCCTTACCCTCTAGTCCATCTGCGAGGTCACTAATGAAGATGTTGAATAGGACTGGCCCCAGGACTGATCCCTGAGGTACCCCACTTGTGACTTGCATCTCTATATGGTTCCATATGGTTCCTGTTCCAGATGTCCTGAAGTTGGTCGCCATCTACAGAAGATTGTGCTCATCCTGGAGAACCTGGTCTGTGCCCCTTCCTGGTCATTCACCGAAAGTCGAGTCCGTTGAAGCCCAGTACGGGACACATCCGCCGTTTCTTTGTTTTTGTGTTATTTCCTGATCCTAGGATTGCAGAGTCAGCCATCATCTCTTCAGATTCTTATGGTTTCTGGTCCTGTCAGAGTTCCTTCTGAGCTTAGCTGGCCCTTGGAGTGCCGCAGCATCAGTCAGGTCATGGTAGTCCTCCATTGGATTCATCGTCACGCAGGTCTTGATCTATCTTCATCCTTGGCAACCCTGGAAGTGGGTTTTGGCCAAGAAACCCTTTGTTTTCAGTGTGTTATCTCAGAAACCAGTTGCTCTGGTTCTTCATTCCGGCAGCCTTGGAGAGAGTGGGCTTTTGCCAAAGAAACATATGGTCTGTTTACCAAACCTCTCACCACCCCAGTGGCCTTAACTAGGTCTTTGCTTGGAATTGTGATTAGGGTTCTACAGTTCTGTTTTATTTCCCTTGTAGCTACCAATGAAGTACGATAGTGTACATGAAGATGCCGGATCCCTGGACTCTTGTAATATCTAGACTTTGATGGAAATGTGTGGTGATAATTACCCTAGTACAGTTCTGAGTGGCTTATGTCATCTGATCCTCATCTAAGAGTATTGAAATGTAGAATAATTTCAGAATAAGAATGGCAGTAGGCCTATAGTCTATTCTTGTTGTAATAATCTTAGTAGTTGTAGATAAAAGTATTTCTCTGTTTATTGCCCTATTGTTCTCGGGCAACCCCTCCTTCCTCTTGTGACTGTGTCTCTCTACCCCTTGGTACAAAATAAATGCCCTGTGGGCATTGAAGCACTAGGTTGACTCCTGCCTCTCCTCGTCTGGGTAATGGTTATCCTATCCACATAATTCTGACCTTGGTGCCTCACTCATCTCTTTTCACCACCTTTAGAGTACAGTTTCTCACAGAGTACCTCTAGCCCATCCCTAGGGCAGCACATGATAAAAATGTTCCTGACGTAGTCGGCAGGATAGAGATAATTATTTATCCGAGGAGTCCAAAGTTGGAGTGGCTTAGTAAGAAGCACAGATGGAGCCAGGGTGTAGTAGTGGATTGTCTGGGGGAGATAGAGAGTCAGCTGGAGGAGACCGAGATGGACCTCGAGGGAATATACCACCATCTCCACTAACCATACTGTATTACTTCGGAGCGCCATGGCTTCCACAGTTTTCCAGAGAAAAAGATAGGAATGGAACCAGCAACCTAGGAGAGTTCTGCTCGAAGATGCAGGCAATGTTTTGGCTGTATCAGATCCCCAAGCAACAGAAGGTCGAAATTTTAATTGGGCAACTAAAGGGAGCTGCCCACCTAGAGGTCCAATCCTGGCCGAGTGGAGCAAAAGCCACAGCGGACCAGATACTCCAGAGGCTACAGCAAATCTTTGATGCTAGGACCATGTCTGACCTCAAAATGAAGTTCTTTTCTCACACCCAGAAGCCCCAAGAGACCCTGAGGGAGTTCGCACTGAGTCTGCAAGAGCTGTTAAGAGTGATAGAGAGAGTAGACGCGGCAGAGGTCCGAGATGCAGATCGAGTACTAGTAGAAAAATTTGTTGAAGGAGTGCAAAGTGAGGCCCTGAGGAGAGAGCTACGCATGCTGCACTTGCAAAACCCTGAAGTCAACTTCCTGGATTTTAAGGAGAAAGCCATTTGAATATTTGGTTCGGGACATTCCAGAGAGAAGGCTCTGGTATATCCCCAAATGGCAACCTCTATGGGAACTCAATGGCCGACCTACACTACAAAAGGATGGAAAGAAGACAATTCTTGGCAATCAAGACTCCAGCCAGAGGAAATGTCATTACAAAGACTGGAACCTGGAAGAGAAGCTGTTGCTTACCCGAGCCGGCATTCAGAACATGAACAGATGCATGAACCAAGGATACAGACACCGATCTGTTCTGTGCAGACTAGCACTAGACAACACTCGGAGCTGACTGAGCAGGTTGCAATCCTGACCAACCAGATGGTGGAGATGTGTAAGGAAATGCAAAGCTGGAAAGCTGGTTGGAAAAAAGAGAGAAGCTTCAATCCATCAGGGAAAGAAAGGAAGAGTGACCAAATGAACCACTCGAGAAGGAGTGAAGGGAGGCACTCCACAGATCAGTTTGATGGCCAAGGAAGGCCCATATGTCACCGGTGTGGTGTTAGTGGCCATATAGAAAGAAGATGTGGTCAGCCAGTAAATAACACCCTGAATTTAAACAGAAATTCTTCGAGGATGAGGACTGACCCTCGAAGAGCAGACGCTCAGGTCCAGCAGTCCCATTAGAGCAGTCATGTTTCATTGGTAGAAGTCCGATGATACCAGTCAAGGTCGATGGCATCGAGCTTATGGCATTGTTAGGCACCAGATCGCAGGTTGCTACATTGCAAGGACGAGAGTTCCGAAGATACTGGACACCTAATGATCTGAAGCCACCTCCTAGATCATGGGTAAAGTTAATAACGAGCAACAGCGATGAAGTACCGTATTTAAGATATCTAGAAGCTGATGTACAGCTAGGAAAGAACATTCAATGCAACACAGGCATCATTGTGAGCGACCCTGAGAGTGATCAACTGCCACCACCAATTCTGGGGATGAATGTTCTACAAAATTGCTTTGACGAATTATTGAGCATTCTCCAACAGCAAGCCAAAAACGTACCCCAAGTAGAGAAACATGCCCTGCAACAAACTATCTACAACTTGCAATGCCATCAACAGTTCATCAATGCTGAGGGTGAAATCGATAAAGTAAGAGTGACAGATGCTAGACCAGTGACATTGAAGCCAGGCACCGAAACCACCCTTTGGTGCAAAGCAAAGGTGGGCCCGAGGGGTTAAGATTATGATGCTCTAGTGGAACCTTACCCAGTGAACAAGGAAGAGCCAATAATAGTGGCTCGGAGTGTAGCTACTGTAATCAGAGGTCGGATACCAGTCCGAGTGCTGAATTACGGGACTCACGATGTACAACTGTACCAAAACCAGCCGGTTGCTCAAATACACACAGTGTGTTTACAGGACATTATTGAAGCTGGGGAAGAGGTAGAGAAAGTGCCTGAAGATGGGACAGAAAGCGACCAGATACCAGAATGGACTAAAGAGATTAAAGTAGGCAATCCGAAGACCAGCGTTAAGCAAAGAGCTGATGTTTTGAAAGTGGTTTTACACCGGAAGGAAGCTTTTAGCCAACTTCCCATAGATTTTGGGTTAGCTTGTGGGGTACAACATCACATCAGTACCCATGGACATCTGCCTATCAGAGAATGATTTAGGCCTATTCCACCAGCCATGAACCAGCAAGTAAAAGAAATGATTAAAGAAATGAAAGAGGCTGATGTGATCAAGGAAAGTCACAGCCCATGGGCAGTGTCAATTGTCCTGGTAAAGAAGAAGGATGGTAAGATCTGATTTTGTGTGGATTACCACAAATTAAATGCCATCACCCATAAGGATGCGTATCCTTTGCCTCGGATAGAAGATTCTCTCACGGCTCTTCAATCAGCAGCCGTATTCTCCACTCTGGATTTAACCAGCGGATACTGGCAAGTTCCTATGGCGCCAAAGGATCAAGAGAAAACAGCCTTTATTACCCCCATGGGTCTCTTTGAATTCACCAGGATGCCTTTTGGATTGTGTAATGCCCCGGGAACTTTTCAAAGACTGGTTGAACATTGTCCTGGAAGCCGGAATTTTGATACCCTGTTGTTATATCTAGATGATATCATTGTATATTCTAAGACTCACGAAGATCATTTGCATCACCTGGACGAAGTGTTCCAAAAATTGATCCAATATGGTCTTAAAATAAAACCCTCTAAATGTCATCTGTTGCAGACTAAAGTGAGTTATCTGGGACATATAGTCTCCATGGATGGAGTGACGCCAGACCCAGAGAAGATCGAAGCAGTAAAGAAATGGCCTGTTCCTACTACCATTAGAGAGGTCCGAAAATTTTTGGGATTATTGTGGGATATTATCGGAGATTTATCAAGAACTTCTCCAAAATTGTTGTGCCTTTACACAAACTTTTAAGAGGATCAGCAGAAGGTCGGGTCCCAAAGAATCGCCTGGTTACATGGGGTACTGAACAACAAGAGGCATTCAATCAATTAAAAAACACACTAACTGTGGCTCCTGTATTGGCATACCCAGATTATGTGAAACCTTTTCTGTTGTATACCAATGCCAGTAACAAAGGGTTGGGCGCGGTACTCGCACAAGAACAGAATGGTGTGGAAAGAGTAATAGCCTACGCAAGCAGAGGATTAAGAGGCTCCGAGCAGAATGACGCCCGCTATAGCTCTTTCAAACTTGAATTTTTAGTGCTAGTCTGGGCTATCACCGAGAAATTCTGGCAATATTTAGCTGCCACCCCTTTCACAGTTTTCACAGATAATAATCCTTTAGCACACTTAAATACTGCAAAGCTGGAGGCCCTTGAGCAAAGGTGGGCCTCTCGACTCGCTAATTACCAATTCTTCTTAAGATATCGCTCTGGTAAAGCTAATGCGAACGCTGATGCCTTGTCCCGGATGCCTGGACAAGGAGAATCAGAAATAGATGATACCCTGCTGGAAAACATAGAAATGCCACCTTTTCTGCAGGTACCAGCTGAGATTGTACAGGCATGTTGTCAAATTGCTCCTGAGTCTAAAGTGGAAAGTCAACCAGAAGTGGATGACATGATTGTGAACCAAAAGAATTTATGGATGAAATTACAAAGCCAAGACCCTATAGTTCACCAAGTAAAAGCTCTAGTTGCTCAACAGAAACGCATGACCCAAAAAGAAAGAAAGAAGCTGAACACAGAAGCGATGAAACTTTGGAGACACAGAACTCATCTGACCATAGAAGATTGTCGTTTGGTTAAGAAAAGTAGAGATCCTACCACACACATAGAAGTGACTCAGATCGTAGTTCCAAAGACCAGTGCTTCCATAGTGTTAGAAGCGTACCATGATAATTCAGGACATTTTGGTCACAAGAAAAATGAAGCTATTATCAGAAGAAGATTTTACTGGATAGGAATGCGAAGCGATATAATAAAATGGTGTGAGGAATGTCCAGCATGTAACTTAAAACGCAAGGAAAAGGTGAATCAGAGAGCTCCTCTCCATCCAATTGTTAGTAACGCACCATTGGAACTAGTTGCTCTTGATCATTTGAAGTTAGACCCTAGCACAAATGGGCACATCTATATCCTCACTATGGTTAATCACTTTTCCAAGTTCGTGGTTGCAAGTGCAGTAAAAGACCTATCTGCTTGAACTACTGCTGAAACCTTTATGAGATGTTTTGTACGACCTTACAGATATCCTACGAAAATCCTCACAGATCAAGGAAGTCTTTCGAATCCCAACTATTTCATGAACTTTGCGCCCTGTATGGAAGCCATAAGTTAAAACCACTGCTTACCACCCCCAAGGTAATGGACTTTGCGAAAAAACAAATCAGATTCTTCTGGAAATGTTGTGATCTCTACCAGAATATAAACGTCCTTTCTGGCCAGATCTACTTCCCGAGCTCACATATCTTTATAATAATACTATTCATTGCTCCACAGGTTATACACCTCATTATTTAATGTTTGGATGACACGGAAGACTTCCGATGGACTTAGTGCTGGAAGTACCACAAGAAGAAACTAAAGTAAAGAAGCCAGTTACAAATTGGGTCCAAGAACATAATCAACTTTTGCAGGAAGCTGGAAAAATTGTTGGTAGACACATGGAGCAAGTACAGCAAAAGCAAAAAGCAAACTATGATATCAAGGCCAAAGTTACACCTTTATTTGTTGGAGAAAGAGTAATGTTGAAGAAGACCCAAAAATGCAGCAAACCGTCTTCAAAGTGGGAACCAGAACCGTATTATATTATTGAGATACCTTATCCCGAACTACCAGTATACAAGATCCAACAGGAATTAGGACATGGTACCAAGATTGTTCATCGAAATCTCCTAAAAGCTTGCACTTTCAGAGACGCTGTGCTCGTTAAAGATCAGGACAGTCCTACGCCAAAAGAGAGGCAGGAGTCCACAAAAGACAAAATGTGGGAACTAGAATCACCAACCAGTTGGTGTACAGAACCTTGGACCCGTACTTCGTATATGCATTCCCATGACCATTCAAATTGTGTACCAGTGATAGCTCCAGAAACACCGGATTTCCTGGAAAGAGAACGTATTGTTCAAGAACCTGTTGATTTCCAACCCCGTAGATCCCAAAGATCGAACGCAGGTATCCCTCCTAGAAGGTATATCACAGATGCTTCTCAACTCGTACCCTGGTACAACAGGTAGATCTAATCCAAGTAATTTCCCAGACACAGTCACTTTAGGGTAAAACTTCAAATGTTTACAGTATAGTAGATGTTTTAAGAATATTTTAGAGAAATTAAGAGTGTTCTATTAACGTAAGACTTCATAGAGTGTTAAGTAAGATTTTAGAGGTCGTTAAGACGATAAATTTTGCAAAGTGTTAAGGGATTACATGGGGACATGTATTTTTAGGCAGGCCTGAGTCTGTAATGCCCCAAAGTTGGGGCATCCCAGAAAAACTAGAATCAGTAAATAAATTAGGGGTTTATAAGTGCTCAGGGTGCCTGCTGTAGGTGTAGGCAGCAGGGTACTATGATAAGGGGCCCCTGAAATTAAGACTCACCTCCTTATAATGGGAAACTGTAAAATAATGCAGAAAAGTGCCCTGTGCACTTTACAGTATGGTCAAAAAGCAGATTTAATAGCAGCACATGTCATAATGGCTTGGATGGAACGCTGTGCTAAGCTGCTCATGCACAGCATTCCAGTCCAAACACTCCAGAACCTGAGGGTTTGTTTTCAAAAGTTTAACAGTTTTTATCTTGGTAGTTCCTGCTGGCTGTGGAGCAGAGAGGACGCAGATGGTTAAGGGGAACCTGTAGAGCTTACCTGGTGGTTGAAGCTGTTCCCTGAGGGCAAGTCTGTGTGCCTGCTCTGGCTCCAGCCAGTGAAGAGTCATCAATAGCCCCGTTGTGGTCCGCGGTGCCATTGGGGCACCAAAAGAAAGCGACCGGCCATTTATCGCAGTTTGGGCTGTGTAGCCCCATTGTTTTATTGTTTTGACCCCCCCCTTTTGGTTTAAAATAGTTAATTTTTGGTCCCCCGTCGGCAGCTGCATCGCCGCTCGCCTGTCGGCCGTCTGAGGCCTCCTGTTTGTCCCCCCATCTGCCTGCACGTTTTCCTCCCACTGCCAGCATCCCTCCCGCCTCCCTACAGCACAGCAACCCATCCAGAGGACGGCGGAGTGGTGGGTCGGCGGCAGCACTAGAAGCGTCCTGTCCACCTGTTCAAAAGGGAGACTTTGTTTTGTGGAGTACACCCAAGGTGCTGAAAAGACTGGCTGAGTGCTGTAAGGGGAAGCGGGTCATGAGGACCCAAAATTTAGTGGGCGGAGGGGAGGCGGGGCAATGCGACACCCGTAGGAGGGGCCATCCATTTAGGCCTGTACAGCGGCTGCTAAATATTTATTTTGGGGGCGGGACTCAGGCGGGGCCTCAAGTACTCAGTGGCAGCAGCTGTTAGAGAGCTGGAGATTTAAAGGGGGTCTACCACTCGGAACACTTAAAGGGGCAATCCAGGCCCAATTCAAGGTGAGCACCAGGCCAAATAGGAAGTGGGGCACCAGGCCCAATTTAAGGTGGGGTACCAGGCCCAATTTAAGGTGGGGCACCAGGCCCAATTTAAGGTGGGGCACCAGGCCCAATATGAAGTGGGGCACCAGGCACAATTCAAGGTGGGGCACCAGGCCCAATAGAAAGTGGGGCACCAGGCCCAATAGGAAGTGGGGCACCAGGCCCAATTCAAGTCTTGGTAGGGTGTCAGGCCCTAGGTAAACATAGGGAATTAGGCCCGAGGTAAAGCTTGGTACTAAAGGGAGGTCATGGCCTAGCGTAATAGGGCGAGCCAGCCTAGTGGTACTAAAGGCTGGCCCCGGCCCTGTGTAATAGGGCAAGCCAGCCTAGTGGTACGAAAGGGAGGCCCCAGCCTAGTGTAATAGGGCAAGCCAGTCTAGTGGTACTAAAGGGAGGCCCCGGCCTAGCGTAATAGGGTAAGCCAGCCTAGTGGTACTAAAGGGAGGCCCTGGCCTAGTGTAATAGGGCAAGCCAGCCTAGTGGTGCTAAAGGGAGGCCTTAGCCATGACGCCCAGGAAGAGATCCTATTCAGGAAGACCCAACATTTAGGAACAGGGGTTCATCTAATAGTGCTCGATTTGCCTATACTGTGAAGCTACTGTAACTACTGTACTGCTTATGCCATGGCTATTGCCCTAAGTACCTGAACTATTGCTCTAAGTACCTGAACTATTGCTCTAAGTACCTGAAGTATTGCCCTAAGTACCAGAACTATTGCTCTAAGTACCTAAATTATTGCCCTAAGTACCTGAACTATTGCCCTAAGTACCTGAACTATTGCTCTAAGTACCTGAACTATCATTCTAAGTATCTGAACTATTGCTCTAAGCACCTGAACATTGGCCCTATCAGTAATAATTACCCCTAAATTTATAATTTGCCCTTTCCCCCGACAAATTATTGAACCATTCCACAGTTCTCTGGGCATTTTTTTCAGTTATATGGTTACTACTGTATGAAGACAGTCTCAATCTTCTACCACACTGCTGTCCCCTAGTGTGGTCTGTAATATCACGTACTCCGAATCAGTCTCTACTCAGAAGAAGATGTTATCTCAGCATTCTTCACTCCTATGGGATCATCCATCAGCTCATCCTGTCTGTCTGTGTCATCCGCCGAAGTCGAGTCCGTTGCCATTCGTACAAGTCGTACCCACCGTTTCTTGTTTTTCACAGCTCGAAGGTACGTCCACCGAAACGCATCACGACAGCCGTGCCAGTGTTGTTCTGTATGGTTCCTGTTCCAGATGTCCCAAAGTTGGTCGCCGTCTACAGAAGAGTGTGCTCATCCTGGAGAACCTGGTCTGCACCCCTCCCTGGTCGTTCGCCGAAAGTCGAATCCATCGAAGCCCAGTACGGGACGCATCCGCCGTTTCTTTGTTTTTGTGTTAGTTCCTGATCCTAGGGATTGCAGAGTCAACCATCATCTCTTCAGATTCTTATGGTTCCTGGTCCTGTCAGAGTTCCTTCTGAGTTTAGCTGGCCCTTGGAGTGCTGCAGCATCAGTCCGGTCATGGTAGTCCTCCATTGGATTCATCGTCACGCAGGTCTTGATCTATCTTCATCCTTGGCAACCCTGGAAGTGGGTTTTGGCCAAGAAACCCTTTGTTTTCAGTGTGTTATCTCAGAAACCAGTTGCTCTGGTTCTTCATTCCGGCAGCCTTGGAGAGAGTGGGCTTTTGCCGAAGAAACATATGGTCTGTTTACCAAACCTCTCACCACCCCAGTGGCCTTAACTAGGTCTTTGCTTGGAATTGTGATTAGGGTTCTACAGTTCTGTTTTATTTCCCTTGTAGCTACCAATGAAGTACGATAGTGTACACGAAGATGCCGGATCCCTGGACTCTTGTAGTATCTAGACTCCGATGGAAATGTGTGGTGATAATTACCCTAGTACAGTTCTGAGTGGCTTATGTCATCTGATCCTCATCTAAGAGTATTGAAGTGTAGAATAATTTCAGAATAAGAATGGCAGTAGGCCTATAGTCTATCCTTGTGGTAATAATCTTAGTAGTTGTAGATAAAAGTATTTCTCTGTTTATTGCCCTATTGTTCTCGGGCAACCCCTCCTTCCTCTTGTGACTGTGTCTCTCTCTACCCCTTGGTACAAAATAAATGCCCTGTGGGTATTGAAGCACTAGGTTGACTCCTGCCTCTCGTTGTCTGGGTAACAGTTATCCTATCCACATAATTCTGACCTTGGTGCCTCACACATCTCTTTTCACCACCTTTAGAGTACAGTACCTCACAGAGCACCTCTAGCCCATCCCTAGGGCAGCACACTAAGCAGCCTGGGGGGGCAAATGGGGCACACTGGGTATCAAACTGGTCAAGTGATAGGAGGCAATGGGTGGTGGTAAATGGTAGCCACTCAGGTAATAGGAGAGTGGCTAGTGGAGTGCCACAGGGTTCAGTGCTTGAACTGGTCCTCTTCAATGTCTTCATAAGTGACATTGCAGAGGAGCTTGAGTGTAAGGTGTATGTCTGCACAGGATACAAAAATCTGCAACAGGGTTGATAGTCAGGAAGGGATGGAGGGAATGCAAAGGGATCTGAGGAAACAAGAGGAATAGTCTTGGGGCTGGCAGATGGTTTCAGTGCTAAGAAGTGGAAGGTTATGCACTTAGGTCTGTGGAACCCAGGGACTGTGTATAAGAAGGGGAAGTGGAGTTTACAGTCACCAAGCAAGAAGGAGTTCTAGGGGTTATATTTGGTGACTGCAGGATAGCTTAGCAATGTGACAATGCAGTGGGAGAGTCTAGCAGAATGATGGAGTGCATTGGAAGAGGGATTTCTAGCAGGAAGAAGGAGGTGGTGCTGCCATTGTATTGCTTAGTGGTGAGGCCCTACCTGGAGTACTGTGTCCAGTTCTGGAGGTTGCACCTCTGCAAGGACATTGAAAGTGTGGAGGCAGTACAGAGGAGGGCAACCAAAATGGCAAGGGAGTTGCACAAGAAGCCATATGAGGAAAGACTGCAGGAACTCAACAAGTACTCACTGGAAGAGTGGAAAGCAAGAGGGGACATGCTTGAAACCTGCAAGTACCTCAAAGGAGTGAACTAGGTGCAAGTGGAGGGTCTATTTCAGAGAAAGGAAGGTACTAGGACAATAGGAAGTGCAATGAAACCAAGAAGGGGGAAGTTTAGAAGAGATGTCTGGAAATACTTCTTCATGGAAAGGGAGGTGGATGACTAGAATAGCTTGCCAAAGGAGACAGTGGAGGGAAAGACTGTGGGGAGCTTCAAGTACACGTGGGATAGGCACAGGAGCACATTAGGTAAAGAAACGTGGGGATGGAGTGACACCTATAACCAACTTGGGTCAGTGGCGATGGAATAGACCGGGACTAGGGCAGACTAGATGGGCATAAAAGTCCTTTTCTGCTGATAAATTCTATGTTTCTGTATGATCATTTAGTAAGCCTGAAAAGTACATCTGGGCAAATCTTCATTATAAATCAACAGTGATCCAAGGAAGGAGAGGGAGGGAATGTAACCAATCATCTTATTTAAATGATAAGCTACTGATGGAGGTTTCCTCACATCCTAGCGAGCTTCAATCAAGGCCAAGCTCCTGGACCAACCTTTGGAGAAGTGGTCATTATGACTGGGGAATCATGCTAGCCTCTGAGGGGGATCCATTATCGCAACAGTGGTGTGATTGCTGTTCTGTGTTATTATGCTTGTTATGCCCGTCTTTTTGGGTAGTTAATACTTATTAAAGTTTTTCAGAACATCCTATTACAAAGGTAAAGAAGCACTAGAATGAATTATTAGCATAAAGAAGTGGGATACATTTGTAACTTGTTACATCTTTTTACTGTTACAAGTAGTGCAGTTGGCTATTGGTGTGGTTGTATTATGGGAAATACTGGTGCTTTGCTGGGAGAGGAGGGAAGGGAGGGAGTTTAACCATGGAATCTTTGTATATGCTTACCTTACAGTCCCAAGAGTATGATTGGCTAGTCAGATGTACAATTTCACTAGCCCTTATAATAAACAGAGGTCAGTAGTATTAAATACATTTTATGTAATGTTAAAGGAGCTAGAGACAGAATAAAACACCAAATGCTTAAACATACATCGAAAGGCATTCTGCTCACATAGTCATGCTCCAATAGACCAACCACAGGGAAGAAGAGGCTATCCATTTTAGATGTGACAGTGTGAGCCAGGCATACAGGGAAGGGGACAGTATCAGGCAGAAGGGTGTAGTGACGCTAACTGGCAGGAATATCAGATTCTGACTGAACTACTCTATTACTGACCCACAGGGAAGATACCTATTTCAAAACAGCCATCTAGATAACACTGAAGTGATTCTTGGAAATATATATGACCGAACATATATCATTTGGATTTCTTTATGGACCCACTAAATATTCTCTTCCCCATTTGAACATCCCTCTAATTCTAAATGGAGACTGGAATATGGTATGTAATAATGAATTAGATCTGGGGACAGAAAGAGAGGCCTATCACCAACACAATTGGCAATACGAGATTTTATGGACTCACAAGGACTTTTCAACATCTGTAGCATGTTATATCCCTCAATCAGGGACTATAATTTCTCTCTGCACCCCACTCATCCCTATCCCACATTGATTATTTCTTTCTCAGCCATCCATCCATGGCCTTCACTCCTGCAAAATCTTGACCTGAGAGATATCAGGCAACTCCCTCATACATATGCAACATGCCATCACACAGGGCTATGGCACATACTCCTCTTAGAAACTCAGTGGGCAACTCCATCAAGATAAATTCATTATCACATTAAGGAGAGAAAATTGTCCAATTTCTGGGCAATAACCTTGGTCCTGGTTTCAAACTAGACATAGAATGGGCAGCATTTAAATGCACCATCTGGGGAGACTTTCTCCACCTCACCTCCAAAAGGATAAAGGAGCAGGGCAAAACTGCTACAGACCAGCTAGCTAAAATTAGACAGTTAAAATCTAAATTGGGCCCAAACACAACCGCGGCCATCCTGACAACTGTATAAATTGAGAGACAGATATGCACTTCTCTTAAGAGAGCAAGCAGAGCATGCACTTTTTGAAATACATACTACATGTGTAGGCCAAGGCGAAAAAGCCAGCAGGATGATGGCACTGAGGCGTGAGGAGAAGGAGGCAGCAAGGCTTGGCAAGGCTGTACGATCTGAAACAGACAACAGCCTCAAGACACTGTCTAGAGAAGTGGGGAAGGAATTTGCCAACTTCTGTCAGACCCTCTACACTAAACCCCCAACTCCCTTCACAAGGGGAGTATTGCAGTCTATCTAGAGCTGGTGTGACTCTCTAGTATGCTGCAAGAACACCAGGAGAAACTAGCAGCACCTATCTCCCAGGTAGAAATGATAGAAGCCATCAAGTTTTTTTTATTATAGACCAGGCCCCAGGGCCTGATGACTTCACTGCCAAATTTTATAATGCATTTGCCCCTGAAATAGCCCAATTTTTAATGAAATCCTTCAACTATGTGCATGCCAAGGGACTTCCTGATCCCACACTTATAGAGACTATCTTCCTCACTCCTGCAGCCTGGTAGAGATTAAGAGAAAGTGGCCAACTAATGGCTAATTTCTCTTATCAACCACGATATGAGAATAATGGTTAAAGTTCTGCAACAGATATTAATTCCCTTTGGGGATGTCTCATTAACCCAGAGCATATTGGCTTCATGCCACATCAGACCTCATTGGACTGCCTTATGAAACTGACCCACATCTTCTCTGCGAACAAGGAGCCTGGAGCTCCAGTGGCCCTTATCTCCTTGGACACAGAGAAAGTCTTCAAACAGGTCTCTTGAGATTTCCTGTGTGTGGTACTCACAAAGTTTGTATGCTTTCCTGGACAGTTTCCTTGACTTACCAGGGCACTATAAACAAAATAAAAAGCCAGTATCCATTGCAACAGCATTTTCTCTTACCCCATAGAGCTCTAATGAGGCACCAGACAGGGGCCTCTTCCGTCCCCTCTGTAATATTTAGAACCCTGATCCTAAAACTGAAGCATCACCAGGCAATCCAGGGAATTCAACTGGGACAAGTAGCATTTTCCATATTGGTTTACACAGAGGACATACTCCTGCATGTCTCTAACCCAAATCAGTCGATTCCAGCAGCCTGAACAGTCATACAGGAGTATGGGGCATTATCAAAATACATACTAAATATCTTGAAAATGCAGGTCATGCCCCTACAAATGATGATCAAGTGTGACTACCTCGTCTATTGATTGTCTTGAATGCATCACCTAATGCTCACTCCATTGAATGTATATGTATGTTTCAACTATTGTTTATACCTATGCATTCACCTATTGTACAGACTGTATATACAGTATCTAGTTATTGTACCGTTGTACCAACTATCAAATTGTATGGCACTCACAACTGTTTTATAACTGTAATACATATTGTCTCTCTATAAACTACTACTCTGCCTTATATGTACTTTATGCAATCTCCCGAGTCTTGCCTGAAAATAGGCAAATACTTGTATATGCCTAGTGCACCCCACCCAATAAACAAAAACTAACTAAATAAATGCAGAAGTAACTAAACAACATATAAAAAATTTGAGTTTATTGTGGTCTCCCACACAGCTCCCTTGCCTAGGCATAGAATTGTCTACTAGTGATGCTTCAATTGAAAAACTGAATCTGGATGCTCTCATTATAACCATCCATTAAGACCTATAGACATGAGCCTCACTCACACTGACATTGTGGGGGCATACTAACATTATTTAAATGAATATTCTACCCCGAGTTTTTATACCCCCTTAACATTATTGTATTTCTCCCTATGTCATGGTTCAAAAAGATTCATGCTACCACTGCCAAATTATTTTGGAAAGGGAAAGTGGTTGAAGGCCATACCATAATTTGGTTGCACCCATGGATCAAGGGGGATTATGCCTACCCCACTTTGGAATTTACTGTCAGGAAGCCTATGCCAGAAAATTTCTTAAATGGAATGCATTGAAAGTCCTTGATGAGACCCAGGAATACATCCCATAATGGCTAACTATTCAGAAACAGATGTATGAGACACAAGCCTTTTCCCCTGTCTCTCCTCTATACCTTCCCCAGAACACTGCCAAATTCCCTTAATACCAGAATCCTAGCCACCTCACTTAGGGTAAGGTACAAATGACTCAAACATTAAGGCATAATCCTGACAAAGACCTATCTCAGCCTGTCTTTAACAGCCTTAACTTCAAGATTGGTAACGACCCCACTGGAGATACTTTTCTGCCTGGTGTCGCTCTCTCTACCCTGTGCCACCTGGCCCTAGGGAGATGGCTTGTCCCTTTTTAAGCATTCTAAACCATCCATGGCCTTTATGTACCATCATGCCTTCAATTTTTTTACAATTAACCAAAGCAGTGGCAAATCACCTTGGCCCCACCCCATGGGGAAAAAGACCACAGTGGAATACTTCAGTCCTTTATCAAAGTTTCTTCACAGAGCCATACAATTGCATTACTATGTTGTAGTAATTTTGAAAATTCCCATCGCTGGTCAGATGGCAGCTTCCACTACTGAAACACTGTCCTGTTGACCAGACAATTTCAGTGGAAACAAATTTGGACTGATGTCTATACGTATTGAACGAATGACAAACTGAGACTGACACAGTTCAATATTTTAAATAACCTTTATTTTACATCAGCTAAACTGGTAAAAAGGGGTACCTACTCACTGAAACCTGTACCAGACATGAAGAGGCAAAAGAGTCATTCTTACACAGTCAGTAGAAATGTAATGAAGTGTGTGGCCTGTGGGACACTATCATAGTTGGCGCAGATCCTCTGATGGGTCTGGAAGACTTATTCTCTCCAGTGATCTGCATTACAGGCAACTTTAGCACAACCTCTGTAGCAGAAAGAAAATATCACATGACACTGACTACAGCTTCGGCTAAGAAGATTGTTCTTAGGCACTGGTTAGATCAAGACCTTATTACCTACAATGAATGGCTACAGTAGCTGTTGCTCAATCTCCACAATGAACAGAATTGTCCCCTTTGACAAAGATGGGGGCAAGCTCCACATACCATATACCCTTCCACAGGACTAGGTTGAAGCAAATACCTAAAACCAGGTTATATCTGCTCCTCAATACTGCTACAAAAGAGACTAGGCATGTCTTTATATTTTATGTACTACTCACTGTGAATGTGTACCCCTGTACTCTGTATTTGATGCTACTTACCTGTATAACTACTCTTAACATACCTTCTCCATGGTTGGACACAGCGGGTATGTTCTGACCTTCTAATGTCTGTTTAATGTCTATGCATATGATGAAATCAATAAAATATTTTAAATTAAAAAAGGTGGGTGGCTTCAACCATGCATGGGATAGACATACAGTAGGTGCATGAAAGAAAACAGATAGGGAGGAGGAAAGGTCACCTAGGCAGGGAACATTTGAACAGATTGAGTGGGCTAAGTTGTCCTTTTTTGCCAACAAACTCTGTTTCTTACAATATTTATTGCATTGTGTTTTACATATGTTTTTTAAGAGCCTTTGCACTCATGATCATGATTATGGCTGTGAGAACAGATGAAATAAAATGTGTTTTTATGAAGTCTACAGTATGCATACTGTTTATTTATTGTGGCACTTCCTAAACAGCATAAATGATATTCTTGTGGTGTGGTTGCACAGCCTTTAATTAGGTGTAATATGCTTTTCATGGAAACTACATCAAGTATTTGGGACTATATTAATTCATTTGTCTAATTTCATTTATACTTAGTATGTTTTAGATACATAACAAAGGCACTTACTGGAAGTAAGAATATGCTACGATATTTGAACAGCATAACTGTCATATTTGCTAATTCAAAAGATTTTGCTGGATTGGTAGCCAGTTTACCCTTATAACTGTTTATGATTAGAATATATGACTAAATATTGACTTGATTTTTGTCAGGTAGCTACCTTCCCCTGAAGAAACCTGACTGAGGTAAATTGTAGGGCATGGAATGGGTGGGCCATGTGGCACTGGTTCAATAAATAATTTTGAAGACCTGCAAACTGTTTGTATGGTTGCTTTTCTAACTGGAATGTTGAGTCTCATCAGCTCTGAGCCTATGGACTAATTAAGGGCTTGATATAGGAGGAGTCTGGCTGTGATTGCTAAATTTTTATTTTATAGCAGCGATTGGGGCTGTTGGGGGTGCCACTAGACTGCTAGAGATTCATACATTAGTGTACAGGGACCAGGTAACAGTGAAAGCAATGTCTGAAGCCCTGCACTATGCCTCCATGCATACATATGCATGGAAGTATTGTTTAGAGCTGACAATTTTATTTATTTATTTAGTTACAGTAGTTAATTTTTCACTATCTGGTAAGTACACTAGACAAAGATTTACCTATTTTCAAGCACAATTCAAGAGGTTACAGTCATACAATTATTACTGTACATTTATGTAAAAATCATTTTCAATCAGTTTCACAACAGAGCAAAGTAAAAGCAAGTATTACCAGCATGATACAAGGTACAAGTACAAATTTACAAGAAGTACAAATAATGTAATAGAGCGTGGAATTACAGTAAGTGACTGTATTGCACAACAATGGTGATTTACAAGGTACAGTGCTAAGTGGAGAATTAGGTGGAGATAATGAATGATATAAGGAAGGTACACACAACATACAGCAACTAGTTTAATGAAAGTTAACAAGTGCAAATGGCTCACTGCAACAAGAAACTAATATCAGAAACAATACAAGGAAGACAGAAAACAAGTGTATTCCAGCTAGGAGCAGAAACATATTGCAGATGAAAACAGGTAGGAGCGGTAGCCACCACGAAAGGTCTGGACAGAATGACTGATGAATCAAAGCAGGAATTTACTATATAATGTCATGCAAATGGCCCTTTTAACAGTTTGCATTCCATATGTGGTGATTAGTATGGAGGCCTCTGAATATGGCACCCACAGGCAAAGGCACAGTTCCATTTCCAATTGGCTATCACCATTTGCTCCTAGTTGTCTGTTGCCAGCATTGGGCTATGGTGTGCCACACCTATGCATTCACAGTGCAACATTCATACTTGCTGCCTTATATGTATTTTAACCTCTCTCCCCCTTCGACTCATGTGTTCTTACAGCCCTCCTCCAACCCATGCCCCACTCGTAGTACTATCAAGCAACATTATTTTGTCCACCACTGCCGCACCTCCTTGGCCCAGTGCTCATTCAGTTTTATAGCCCCTAGCTGGCTTAATTCCCTCCCCTTGGAAGTAACCACTGAGTTACAACTTGGCCCTTTCAAATTCAAGTTGCGTCAATACCTTATCACCATTAATCAATGTGATTGACTCTGCTAGCTCTTCTCTTCCATGCACCCTCATTCTATACCTGCTCCATTCTACTCTGTCACTTCTCCTTCTTCAGCCTCTGGTTCTCTCACTACTCTGCTGTCTTCCCCCTCTGTGTGATCTCCACTTCTCCTGTCTCTCCTTCCTCCCTTTTTTCTTGCCTCTTTCTGCTCTCCCTCCCATTATTCCAGCCTCAACCCCCCCCATCTTCTCTCCTGTTTCCCTTTTTACTCTTTTCCTCCTGACAAGTCCAGACTCTGGCTGCTTTCATTCCCTACCACAGTTTAAATTGTTTGGCCACTTAATTTCTCCTGTTTATTCAAATTTACCCTCATGTTATTGTTCACTGCTTTACTTCTTTAAGTAGGTCTTTGCTTGTTTTTTTATTCTCAGTCAAATGGGATTGCTCATGTTATTTTGTTTCCTTGTAATTTGTACCTTGACGTGGAACCTTGGTAAAAGAGCCCTGTGCTCACAGGTATTGTAATTCCAATAAATAAATATTATACACTATTTCACCTGGCTCAGACAGCTGTGTCACAATATGAGGGCCTCAATTTCTTGAACTTGTTCTACTGCAAGTTTGAGCATTCAGCTTGCGTGGTTGGAAAGGTAAAATGGTGTGTTTTTCAAAAGCAGAAGATAACATATTTAATAAAAATGGTTAAAATAGTGACATAATGAAACCCAGGCATTGAAGTGATCAGTGCACAAGACTATGCTCTTCAGCCATAGCAGTTATGCATTCTTTTTTCACTCTTCTTCAAAGTAATTGCAATTCCCTTTGGAATCAAATTTGAGTTAGAAATAAAATAAATAATTAACAGTAAATGGTGCTCTTGAGATGTCCATTGGCTAATTAAGAGCATCCCACTGTAACTTCTTAGGTTTTCAGGATAATTCAGCTTTGTGTCTTTGTTCTTGAACCTTATGAAGTCATGAGGAATTACTCTTGTCTTGGTTAGATGAAAGACATCTCCTGAGCCCCATTTGCTGATATTATAAAGCAAGTCAGAAATACTTTATTTATATATTGCTCATTTAGGCTACAGTACCAGACTACAAAAAACAGGATTACATACACTTAAGAGAAGAAGAATTAGAGGTGAACTTTTGCAGCTGTTTAAAATCCTCGAATCTCCTGCTCAAATGAAAACATGTGGTATTGCATATTCCACAAGAAAAATTGTGGCTAGACTTCATAGCAGACAGCTAGAATCTAAGAAAGCTAATAGTAATAAAAAAGTGAACTTCTTTACCATTAGAACACCCAGAATATGGAATACATTACCACAGGATATTGTAGATTCACCAAATATCACAATATTTAAAAACGTAAGTGACAAGTGGATGGAGGATCAGAACTTGGGATAATGTTCCATGTATATGGAGGACAATCATGATGGGCAAATTGCCTCCTTTTGTCCTATAAACCAAAGCAACCAAAGAGAAAGATGACTTTTCTTTTTTACACAAGCTTCTAACATTATCAAGTACCATGCATGCAACTACATCAGGCATGATCACTTTCTGTTGTAATGTGAATGCACAGAGAGCCTGCCAAAGGTGGTATTTACACATGGCAAAAACACACCTGTACGATACGTTTGGTAAATCCAGACCAAGCAGGGGGACAGAGGTCAAGCGCAACTATTTCATATTAGACCGTAGTAAAAACAGGGCTGTGCTACAAGACGCTAAAGTGCTTCCAGAAAGCTAGGCCATATGGGCAGTCAAAGAAAAAATGAGGCTACTTCTAGGATACATTCGTTCTGACACAGACTTGTGAATCAGGGAGTCTCAGACCACCAATTTACCATGTGGGCTATGCCAAAGAACATCCCACATAAAGAATGTGATGGAGTTATTTGTAAGCTGGGAGAGTGATGTTGATAGTTCGGTAGGCAGGCAAAATTTCAATTCCAGTTTAGGGGTATAATTACCATTAAGACTATGATGATACAAATCCTTTCTGGAAAGGTAAGAACAATCTTCAAATGTCAGATGCGAAATAAGTTTTTTAGTGGTGAATATCAAATAGGCTGGTACTAAATGGGCATAGTTCCCACCTGGGGGCCTAGCCCCATTTGTATTCCAAATAGTCAAAAAAGGCACCAACCAATCTTCTACTAGGGGAACCCAGGGAGCTTAGGTTCCACCAAGTACTGGTGCAAAGTTACTTAAAAAAAAATTATCCAGAAGTAAAATACAAGTGGATTTACCACACGTGGACCACATCGGTTTCTAGGCAAATAAGTGATATTCATCTGAATTGAGTTTAAAAAAGAACCCCCACAACCCTTGTAAAAAACACTGTACAATCTAGTTTCCAAAGAGAGAGGGAGTGGGGAAAACATAGCTAAAGTACGGCAGTGATCAATGTTTTGATTAAAAATATTTATTTGGATTTGGCTATATTCCTATATTTCCAAAGAGCTAAGATTCCTTCTGCCTTCCACAACCATTCAACTGAAAAATGCTGCATCTTGGTGTTTAAACTAGATACCTAGGAGTTTCACTGGGTCAGAGTGCACAGAGACTCCTGCAAAATCCAAGGCGTGCAACCAGGCAAAGTCAACAAACAGTATTGCTATGCTTTTGTCATAGTTAATTTTAGATCCTGATCTCAATAAAAATTCCCTCACCAGTGACTTTACATTGTTACCTGATTCCAAATCCCTTAAAAAGATACACAGGTCATCAGCGTATGCCAGCACTCCAAGTTCAAGAGTATCTGGTGTGAGCTGTATACCTCAAATGGTTGTGCAATCGTGTACAAGCCTAAGTAGAGGGTTATGGAAAAAACAGAAAGTAAGGGGCTCAATGGGCAGTGTTGGGTAAATTTATTTTTCTATTACTTTCTATTACTTTTGTAAACTTGTTCCAGAAAGCTCTGTGCAGTCACTAGCAAGGATGGAGAAGTACTGAGAAATGTAATACACCTTACAGTTATAATTACTTATGTCTCTTTATACAAAAGAAATACGTAACTGTAGCTGAGTACATTTATTTGAAAGTAACTAGTAACTAACATATTACTTTCAAAAAATTTCATTTTTTTGTAGTTATTTGTTATTTTTATATTTTTTTTATAAAAAGAAATAAGTAACTATAGTTGTAAGGTGTATTTCTTTTTCTAGTATTTATCCATTCTTGTTAGTGACTGCACAGAGCTTCCTGGAACAAGTTTTCAAAAGAAATAGAAAGTAATAGAAAAAGTAACTTACCCAACACTGTCAACAGGCAGACCTTCCACATCCCTCTGCTATGTAATATGGAGTGTCGTGCAAAAGAGTTAACATATGGAATCAATCTTGCGGCTGAATACATTATGCAAATCCAGGACGAAAAAAGGGGGGATACTATATTGTGACAAAGTGTCAAATAGGTAATACAGGTAGACATGATTGAATGCCTGCTCCTGATCTAGAGAAAGAGCATAACTGTGGCAAAAACCCTCCTTGCCCCTTTCAAATACTTCTCAAAGCAGTATTAAATTATCAGAAATTTGGCAAGAGGGAATAATGCAACACTGAGTCCTAAAAACCAGGACTTCCATTGCCATAGCCAACAATTTAACAAGATCTTTATAGACATATTTAGTAGACACAATGGTCTCCAATTTTCTAACAATATCCTGTCATCTTTTTTATATAAAAAAATAAGGAAGGCTTCACCGATGGAGGGAGGGAACCTGCCACTAGCAACTGTGTCTATAACACCTGCAGTGTTAGAGCCAAGTAATCAACAAAGGTTTTATAAAATTCCTGGGTTAGGCCATCTGTCCCATGTGCAATATTTGGGGATGAACCCTTAATAGCCTCCACAACCTCTGACAATGAAACAGGGAGAGTCAGAGACTCTCGTATATGTGTAGGCAAGGGAGGGATATCTATAGGTGGAGTGAAAAGCTTGGAGCAACTGGAAATGTCTGGGGATCCAAAATCTGGTCTGAACATGCACCTGCACAATGCTCATGATACTGGTGGACTCAGCTGAGGGAAATGCATGTGCAGATGAGTGCAGAGCCCACATATGCCTGCACTAAAGTCTAGTATTACAGGCTCTAAATTCATCCAATGATGTTTGTGTCCCTGAGTGCCAAATTTCGACTCCCTCTCCAGGGATTTAACCCTGTCATATTGGTAGGACAGCATTTGAGACCTGAGGGAGACAATATCCGATGTGTAGTCCCTGCCCGAGGAATGTATAATAGAAATGAGTTTTTACAACAGATATCATAAATTTAAGTTTTTCAAATATCTAGAAGTGTGTAAGTAATGTGCTTCTCAGTGAAGAAAAGAATGGAAAGTATGTTTAGTGTCTTCCCACCAAACGATGAAGTCATTGTAAGCACTCAGGATAGACCTTCTGGCAAAGAATGCATTCAACCAGTGGGAGCGGATTGTGAGGTCAGACAACAACTGGCTAGTAAGGCACTAGGGCCGTGCATTATTGGGAGGGGGGACTCTGCCATACAAGAACAAAAAATGGCCAAATGATCAGAAATTTCCACATGGATGACAGAGGATCTAGCCACCTAAAATTCCTGGGATAAGAAGAAATAATCAATATGAGTTGTTAAAGAACCCATTACAAATGTGGATTTAGGGGTACCTGTCAAAATTGCTTCACTTTCCCGCAAGCGTGCAGTTGAGACTGTAGTCTTCAGCAAGGTAGAATCACAGTACACCTTAATAGTTTTCCCACCTGATTCATCAAACCTAAACCAAAATTAAATTCATCACCCAAAAGTATGAACCAGGAGGTGAATAAAAAAGGTTGAATAGTTTGGAAAAGTTGAACCTTGGCTGCTTTTGACTGGGGTACATAAACATTAATCACTCTTAGGGACAGGGGACCTAAAGCAAGATCTAATAATTGAGCTCTGCCCAGGGAAAGGTCAAGTAATCTGGTCATCCTGAAATTAAAAGCTCTAATGAGAATCCCAAGCCCATAATATGAAACCACCCGTTTAGACCAGAATGATCGACTCCATGCCTTTTGAACAGTAACCAGTTCATAGGAGGTTTTAAGGCATGTGTCTTGTAGTAAAATAATGTCACCTGGAAGGGAGTGTAAAACTGAAAATGTTATCCTCTTCCTGTATGACTTTATGCTATTAGTATTCCAGGACAAAAGAGAAAGATGCATGAGGGAAGAAAAGGATCAAGTAGGCAAATCCCCCTCCCAGTTCCACCTGACAGCAAGTTCGGATCCACAATCATTTAACAATTTGTAAACCCTGCCCGTCTCCCATGTCAGACATAATATTATTCTGGGAGGAAGATGGAAGCATCATACCACCCCCCTTCATTTTCTATCACCCCATTGGGAGGAAGAAGCCAAAGCAGTGAAAGAGTTAGGTAAAGGTAAAGCAGGTGAAGGGGAACATTTATCCTTCCCCTTGGTTTGTCAGCCTGTTTTCTTAGCAGGGACTGAAGAGAACTCCATATCCTATGGAGGGGGTGGGAGGGCATAGGAGCAGGAGTTTCATTAGGAAGAGTAAGGGCCTCCACATGGGGTGCCTCCAAAGGTACAGTGTCCATATGAGGAATCAGTGTAGCAGAACCCCCAGTCACTGAAGGAGGTGGTGAAGAAACCATGTCTGTACCCAAGGGGACATCATTCCAAGCAGGGGCAGGGTCATCGTCAACCACCTGTGACTGTTCTTGTGCTATGATGGCATCCTGATTGAGACCATCTGATCAGTTATGTGGAGGGATGGAGGTTTGTTCAAGCCTGACGGCCTGCATCCATCCTGGAGGGGAATCCAAGCACTCAATGATACGTTTAAATGCTACATTGACAAGCATTTAAACTAGCAAAGGAGGGTGGCAGGCCAGCAAGGAGGGTACCTACTTGCTCACCCCCCACAGCTAGCAGTGGAACCATTGAACCAGAGGAGTGGCTATCTCTGCAAAGCAGTGTGCAAAAGATGGAGATTAGTGCCCAAGAGGTGGATAGGCAGAAAAGGGGCAAAATTCAGCAGAAGGGCAGACAGCAAGGAGAACCAGGGATAAAGGACAACCAAGGAAGGGGCTGGAGTAGAACAGCAAAACAGTCTAGGGAGGTCAAATCATGGAAAGCCATGTGTGCAAATGCCAGAAGCCTTAGCAACAAGATGGAAGATCTGGAGACTGTCATGGTGCAGTCAGACCTGGACATTGTGGCCATCACTGAAACCTGGTGTAATGATAACCATGACTGGGAGATGGCCATACCTGGCTACAACATATTCAGAAGAGACAGAGCAGGCAGGAAGGGAGGAGGAGTGGCACTGTGTGAAAAATGA
Source organism: Neoceratodus forsteri (assembly GCA_016271365.2). NCBI lineage: Eukaryota > Metazoa > Chordata > Ceratodontiformes > Ceratodontidae > Neoceratodus > Neoceratodus forsteri. Next base: position 566,263,688 of record CM057455.1, read on the forward strand.
CATAAGGGCCACAGAGATCCAGGAGGAACAAAATGGGGGAGAGATACTGTGGGTTAAGCTGGAAAGGAAAATGGGGACAGCCATCCGCACAGGTGTGGTCTATAGACCACCAGCCCAGGAGGAAGAAACAGATAGGGAGCTGATGCTAGCCATCCAAAGGATGGGAGACAAGGGTGAGGTAGTACTGGTTGGAGACTTCACTGTTCCAGACGTGGACTGGAGCATCCCAGCAGCAGCATCAACTAGGAACAGATTTATCCTGGACTCTCTTCAGGGTGCCTTCCTCAAGCAACTGGTCATGGAACCAACTCGGCAGAAGGCAATACTGGACCTTGTGCTCACAAGCAGGGACAGTGTGATGGGGGTAACAGTGGGGGAGCATCTGGGGAACAGTGACCACCAGTCATTGTGGTTTGAAATCACAGAAAGAGCAGAACCAAACCACACAAAAACACGTATCCTGGATTTTAGGGAGGCAGACTTTGAGAAATGGGGAGATACTTGAAAGAGGCATTATGGGAATGCGACAGGAATCAGGGTTGAGGAACAGGGCAGTATTTAAAATGGGGATTACAAGAACAACAGAATTATGCATTAAGCAGGTTAGCAAGAGGAAAAGGAAGAGGAGACCATTATGGTTTTCCAAAGAGGCAGCAAAGAAAGTGAAAGCCAAAAGATTGCATTCAGGCAATACAAAAGACACAGGCAGAAGAGGATAGGGAGAAGTACCAGGAGAAGCAAAGGGAGGCAGGAGGTCAGTAAGGGAAGCCAAAGCTCAGACAGAAGAACACATTGCAAAATCAGTGGGTAGCGGGACAAAACCTTTACAGGTACATAAGTGAAAAAGAAAGACAAAGGGAGGGATAGTGAGACTGAAGGGGAGGATGGGGGTCGTGGAGGATGACAACAGTAAAGCTGACATATTGAACAGGTATTTCTGCTCAGTCTTTACTGAGGAAGAGGAGGTAATGGGTCTGAAGGAGTACAAGGGGTGAGAATGGTGCAGAAATGGACACAAGTCCCTTCACACGAGAAAGGGTCCTGAAGGAACTGGAAGTATAAGAGTTGATAAAGCAATGGGCCAGATGGGGTGCACCCCAGGGTCCTTAAAGAACTAAGAGGTGGTGGCTGAACCTCTTGCTATCCTGTTTAGCCAATCACTGGAAACAGGGGAGGTACCCAAAGACTGGAGGACAGCAGATGTAGTCCCTTTATATGAAACTGGGAACAAAGGGGAAGAAGGGAACTACAGACCAGTCAGCCTCACCTCGGTAGTGGGGAAGATCATGGAAGCACTACTGAAGGAGAGATTGGTGGAACATCTGGTTGTCAATGGACTACAGGACCCAAGACAGCATGGTTTCACCAGGGGGAGGTCATGTCAGACCAACCTCATTGAAGTTTTTGACTGGGTGACTAGGGAGGTGGATCAGGGGAGGGCAGTGGACATGGCCTATCTGGACTTCAGCAAGGCCTTTAACACTGTGCCACATCAAGACTATTACACAAACTGGGGAATATGGGTGGGGCAGGACAGTAGTGTGGTGGGTAGGTAACTGGCTGGGTGGCAGGACACAGAGGGTGGTGGTAAATGGCTGTCACTCCACAGAGGGAAGAGTGACCAGTGGGGTACCACAGGGATCACTGCTGGGACCGGTCCTATTCAACATCTTCATCAGTGACATTATGCAGGACCTAGAAGGCAGAATTTCACTGTTCGCTGATGACACAAAGCTCTGTAACAGAGTAGACACACCAGAGGGTGTAGACAGAATGAAAAGGGACCTGCAGAAACTTGAAGAATGGTCAGGGGTTTGGCAGTTGAAATTCAATGCAAGGAAGTGCAAGATAATGCATATGGGGCACAAAACCCTGGCACAATATATCAGTTGGGGGTGAGGATATAGCATACCAAGCAGGAAAGGGATCTTGGGGTTGTCATCTCTGATGACCTCAAGTGAGGAAACAGTGTGACAAGGCAGCAGGTAAAGCAAATAGGATGCTAGGATGTATAGGCAGGGGCATCACCAGCAGGAAAGGAGGTCATAATTCCGCTATACAAGACACTAGTGAGGCCCCACCTGGAGTACAGTGTACAGTTCTGGAGACCATACCTACGTAAGAACATAGACAGGGTAGAGAAAGTTCAGAGGAGGGCAACAAAGATGGTGCATGGATTGCATCACAAGTCCTATGAAGACAGGTTGAAGGAACTGAACATGTTCTCCTGGAGGAGAGGAGGGAGAGGGATATGATAGAGACATACAAGTATCTTACAGGGAGGAACAGGGTGTAGGAATACACTATTTTAAGCGAAAAGATGTTCCAGAACTAGAGGGCATGGGATGAGGTTGGAGGGAGGACTATCTAGAGGAAACATGAGGAAGAATTTCTTCACAGAACGGGTGGTGGACAAGTGGAACACCCTGCCAGAGAAAGTGGTGGGGGCTGAAACAATCACGGGATTTAAGAATGCATGGGATAGACATAAAGGAATTCTGGAGGTCAGGGGAAAGGGGCAACAGACTTCTAGGAAAACATAAACTGAACTTACAAGCTCAAATGGGCAGACTGGGTAGGCCATAGGCCCTTATCTGCCGACACTGTCTATGTATCTATGTATCTATGTGAGGTCCAAGGGCAGTTTTGAAAGGAGTGGCCCTGCGCCTCATAGAGATTACATTGAAATGGGTTAGGACAGTCACATGAAAGATTTATTTATTTTATTGTAATATTCAGAAAGACCTTTGAGTCAGGGACTCATTTACAAAGGTTCCACGTCATACATACAGGCACAAGGAGCGAACTTGATGATACAGGTTACAGAAACATTACAACATATTAAACAGTTACGGGTAGTTAAACAGATTGGCTAAAAGTAGTTTCACTTTGCATTGCTATAGCACAGCCAGAAAGATACAGAGGGCTCTGTAGAGGCTGATAGTCATATAGATTCAAGAGGGCTAGTTGGTAAGGGGGGAAAATAGGAGAGTTATTTTTTTAGTGAAGGAGGGATAGGACATTCTGGTGTCAAGGGCAGTCACAGTGGTTAGTGGCCTGAAGGTGTGTCCTCAGCTTGGATTTATAGGGGCCAAGCCGTAATTCATTTGTTATATGACTAGGGAGGGCATTAGACCAGGTGGGGGCTCTGTAGCTGAAAGTACACTGGAATTGGGAGGTCCGGCCATGGGGGACCCATAGCAGCCATTTGTTCGAGCTACGAGTTGTTTTGCCTGGAGGTATTGGGTGGATAATTTGGTCAAGGGTAGGAGGGGTGAGACCAAGTAAGGCCTTTTTGGTCATAAGGCAGGTGTGGTATCTAATTCAGTTATCAAGGTTTAGCCAGTTTGTGCTGCTGTATAGGGATCAGGAGTGAGTAAAATGATCATATCCAAGGAAGAGGCGACAGGCTTTGTTAAGCACGAGACAAAGTCTGTTTAGGGTTGTGGATGGTGCAGCACTATAGATTAGGATGCCATAGTCTAGTAGGGAAAGGACTGAGGAGTTTATGGTAAGTTTTAAGGCTTCAGGGGTGAGACAGTGTTTGAAACGGTGTAGTACACCCAGCCTTGAGCTAAGGGCTGTAGAGAGGTGTAGGATATGTTGATGAAAGCTTAGGGCAGGGTCTAATGTGATCCCTAGGTATTTAAACTGGCTAACTAGTTCTAGTGGGGTCTGGTTGGCAGTGAGAAATTGGGGGCAGATGTTCTTGAGCGGGTTCTGGGGGTGGTCAAATATCATGACTTTTGTCTTACCGTAGTTAATAATAAGACACTGGGCGGTGAGCCAGTCTTCAATCTCATGGAAAGAGTGTTGGAGGGTTTGGTGAAGTTTGAGGGGGTCGGATCCGAGGCGAACAGGACCACATCATCCGCATATAGGAGCATATTTCTGGTGCATGACGATAGGAGGAAGTTGAGGTACAGGCTGAAGAGGAGGGGGCCGAGTATGGAGCCCTGAGGGACACCAGAACGGATAGGGAGGAGGGGAACAGTACAGGTCCTACCTTGACTAACTGTGTTCTATTGGAGTGATAGCTGGTGAACCAGTTTAGGGAGTCATTGGAGAGCCCCGTGTAGGCTAGGGTGTTCAGTAGGAGGGCATGGTTAACAGTATCGATGGCCTTAGATAGGTCCACGAAGATGGCACCAGTGAGGTGGCCATGGTCCAGGGCTGTGTGGACATGGGAGGAAAATTCGAGGAGGGTGGTGGTGGTGCTGTGGCCCTTACAGAAACCGTGTTGCTGTCTGGATAGAAGGTGGTATTTGTTAAGGTGGTCAGTGAGTTGGTCGGCGACGATGCGTTCTAGGGCCTTAGATGGGGGGATAATATAGAGATGGGGTGGTAGTTGTTAGTGGAAGAGCGGTCACCACTTTTATGTATGGGAGTGATATAAGCTGATTTCCAGAGGGAGGGGAACTTCCCTTGGCAGAGGGAGCGGTTTAGAATGTGGGTGAGTGGTGCTAGCACTTCCTGGAGGGTGAGGCGGAGAAGTCTGAGGTCCAGGGAGTCGTGACTATAGTGATTTTGGCCAATAGCTTTGGTGAGGTAGGGTTTGGCAGACTCAGGGGTAAGGACTAGCAGGCGGAAAGGTGGGGCAAGGGGAGGGAGTGGGGTGGTACGGGCAGGTGGGGGATCAAAGAAATTAGGGGGCAGCACATGGGAGAGATCAGTGAAAGCAGTATTTAGGGCCGTGGCTATACTGACAAGGTCGGAGGAGAGTTTACCATTTATTAGAATTTGGTCTGGTGGTATATTTGGGGCCTTGCCACAGAGTTCCTTAATGTTCTCCCAGAACTTGCGTCCAGTGCCCCAGGTGGAGGTTAAGGAGGCTTTATAATAGTTTGCTTTGGCAGTGCGTATGGCCCAGGTGCATTTGTTACGGGACTCCTGACACCGTTGCCTGTACAGAGGCTTTTGGGTCTCATTAGCAAGGTGCCACAGGGCATCACGATGACATAATAGGCCTTGGAGGTGGTCTGAGAACCAAGGAGCTTGTTTCCCTTTGGTCATGGTTTTGGTGAGGGGGGCGAATTTGTTGCAGGAAGCGTTAAAGGTGCTGATAAATAGTTTGAGGGCATGGTCTGGGTCGAGGGTGTTAGTTAGGGGTGTCCAGTCCAATCCCTAAGGTGGGCCTTAAGAATGGCTAGTTTACCAGGCCCTAGTCTACACTGAGCAGTAATTTTGGGAGCGGATTTGAGGGGGGGGGTACCAGACCAGTTGCAGAGTACTGGAGAGTGGTCACTTAGGGTGTCGGGAAGGACTAGGGTGCTGGTTATTTTGTGTGGGCAGTTTGTGAAGACTAGGTCTAGGAGGGAGGATGACCCCGTGCGGGCGTGTAGATGGGTGGGGGTTCTGATGACCTGTGTGAGAATGAGGGCTGTAGCCTCATTGATGTAAGTGGCAGCTGTTTTGGCCAGCCAGTTTATGTTGAAATCCCCCAGTAGCAATTTTTTGTGCTTTGGGGGTAGGGCTGTGAGGTAGGACATGATGGATTGAAAGGCTATCTTCTGGTCCCTGGGGGGGACATGAGCTGTAGTGAGGAGGAGAGGGGGTGCAGACCTACCTAGAGTAATTTTGAGGGTGAGGGCTTGAGCCCTGGATGCTAGTGTGGGCAGAGGGAGGAGGTGGCCGGAGAGTGAGTCCTTGAGGTAGACAGCACAGCCACCCCCTCGCTTTCCCAGTCGGTCGGAGCGGTACAGGTGGTATCCAGAGAGGTGTACTGCTGAGTTGGGGACAGAGGGGGACAGCCAGGTTTCAGTCAGGGAAATGATGTCAGGGTGATTCTGGAATACCCAACATTGAAAGGAGTCCAATTTTTTTTGAATGCTGCAAATGTTTAGAGAGGCGATGCGCAGGCCATTACCTGGAGATGGGTGGGATGGTGTGTTTTTTTGTGGGCCTTGGTTGGGGTGGACATTGCCAGTCAGAAGAAGGAGAAGGATGAGTAGTCTGAGGCAGTTGCTGTTGGTTCGGGAAGTAAGTCTTTGGCATTTATGTTTCTTGTGACCGATGGTGGGTATTGGGAGTTTCAGAGTAATGGGGGCAGACAGGGGGAGTAAGTTGTGAGAACAGGGGATTTGCTGGGTGGTGGTTGTGGAGTGAGTAGGTTGGCCAGAGAGGGTGGGGCACCAGTGTGTTCCTTGCCTTGGAAGATGGTATCCCGGGGTGGGGGTGTCAATGTATATTGTGGGGGGGAAAGGCTGGGGGTGCCCGGCTGCTTGTTGACAGAGGGCTTCGTTCTTGCACCTCAAAATGTCATAGTGAGTGGTAGGTGAGAGTGCCTGATGGAGTTGCAGAAGGAGAGTGATGAGGGTAAGTGGGAGCATGGTAGGGGAGAGTTTGGACTAAGTGATAGTATTGGAGAGAAAGAAGGCGAGAAAAGTATTGGAGAGAAAGAAAGAGAGAAAGAGTAAGGGGACCTCTAGTGGAGGGAAAAGATTATGGAGGTAAGTGACAGCACTGAAGATAAAACAGAGAAAAAGTAAGGGGACCTCTAGTGGTGGGAAAAGATAAGCTGCAGATGGAAAAGTGGACTGATAGGTTATTTTGTGATCATGTGATCAGAAATCAACCTATATATTCGAGTGCCGACCAAGGGTGGTGGTGGGGGCAGTGGGGAGCTGAATGCATAGCATTCAGCGGAGCAAAGCCAGCGGTCCGCTCCAGCAACGGTCGCGATTCAGTTTCAGTAGTACCTGGGCAGTTTCTATCAGGGCTCCTGGTGTTCGGGGGGGGGAGAGCTTTTCTGTGTAACCCTCATGACTGCCGGACTGCTGGGCAGTTTCTATCAGGTCTCCTGGTGTTTGGAGGGGTGGGAGAGCTTCTCCGTGTAGCCCTCATGACCGACGGACCACTGGGCAGTTTCTATCAGGGCTCCTGGTGTTCAGGGGGGAGCTTCTCCATGTAGCCCTCACGACTGCCGGACTGCTGTGGGGTGACCATATTCTAGACAGCAAGTGCAATGGACTGCGTCACAAGTGGAGCTGAGGTGGGTATGGGAACCGCTTTTGAGATTTGTTTTAGGCAGGCCCTGGTAAAAGCATATGCCTTGGTCTGTCCCTACATAAAAGCTACCAGGAAGATGTCCAATACCATCAGCAGCTTTTGATAATCTTACCTTTATCTTCCAGCCCCCCACCCCCCAATCCAGACTTGTTCTGAGTCAATGATGGGGTGGGCATGTTTAGGACCTCACAGCACTTTTTTAACATAGTATAGAACATCAGAAATATTAACACATTCATTCCTAAATAAAAAGGTGACCATCTTCACTGTGGGCTTAGTAAGAAGGATGGCAATAAAGGGAATCCACAAGGGGGACTCCTTTGTTTTCTTGTATTTAAGCCAGAAGTGATCTGAAGAGAGACAGGTACAAAAACTGATATTAAACATTTCTTCACCTGCAATGTGAATGGCCACATACAAATCAGAGGCAACATAACCAAGTGATTCCTTAAGCAGTTTTCCAATGACAAATGCCCTATCAGGAGAATAATCTAATCCCATCCTATAACGAAGTCTAACCACATTTCATCTCTGGATAGGTTCCCTGGCAGTGTTAAACAAGTCAGAGATTTTCAGAGGGGGTGAGTAACAGGAGCATTATTAGTTCAGGGGGAAGGGGAAGAGATTAGACCAGGAAATGAAGAACCTGCAGCTGAGGTTGAGGGAGTAGCAGGGGATATATCCATGGAAGAACCATTGTGGGTTGTATTAATAGGAGTATTCCCCAGCATAGCAGAGTGTGGATCTGCCTGCTATTCAACCTGTCCTTGAGATGATACTGTGGGGATCAAGAAAGTAGAAAATCTGTCAGTGGTAACAGGGACCTATGAAACCCTGTTTGCCGCCTGCATCCATCCCACTGCAAGCAAGGATGCCTCAGCAGGCCATTTTGCTAAAGTCTTGCAAGTTGGAGTGTTCTTCTCTCCACTCGCAGAAAAAGAAGTTTGTGCTGAGTCCAGGATAGTGGGAGGAACTGCATCACCCTCTAAGAGTGGGGAGCCAGAGGATTTTTCTGAGGTAGGAAACAAAGCAGGCTCAGGAACAGTGTCTGTTGCAGGTAAGGAAGCACATTCATTCCGCAAGGCAGCATCAGGCAAAGACCAAACTTCAGGGGTATGGCAGCGGATGGTGAAGCCACCAAAACCATCTCCTGATCGAAGGTAATCCTATGTGGTTGCAGGGACAAAATGGCAGAGTCATAATAAGAGTTGTCTGGGAGCAAATAAGAAGGGGGTGCACAGTATCAGAAGGATCCTATGAGGACTCAGCAGCACTCTGGCATGATAAACAGAAAGAAGTAGTCGCCATCCACTTCTTTTTTATTTCAAAAGTTCATTCCTGCTCCTCTAAAAGATCCAACAAGTGGTGCTTCTTTAAATCCAGGTATTGGCGCAAACGTACTTGAGCCAGCTGCATCATGTCCACTTGTGATGCCGGTGTCACAGAAAACAGACTACAAGAAGCAGACTTGGGAAATGCAGAGATATCAGTAATTATTCCAGACTGAATCAAATCAATCAAAAGCAGCCTCGTGTAGTACAGAAACAAAGGGAGGAGGCCCACTTCCCTTTCACCAGTTCCTACCCTCACTCAGGCTCCGATGGAGTAGTGATCTTGGCAGAATACTAGATGGCCTATGGACCCCTTCAGGAGAGTTCCCCAGTGTCCAGGCCAAATCCCCCCCTTTCACTACAAAAAAATACCACCACCAGCTTAATCTGGTTCTGTAAGTCAGTTGTATCTGTATCTTCCCCCTCCTCACGGGACAAGGTTGAAAATAGGCAGAATTGCCTAGTCCTCCTTTCCCTGTGAACAAAAACTAACTAATTCAATGGCAATTTAGCCCTTTTATAACTGACCAGGTAAGGGGGCAGACCTAAAAGTGGACAAGTAGAGGGAGCAGTACCATTTAGGCACTACACCTTATCTAAGGTTGGCCTACATAGGGATAAGCAGAACAGGAGGGTAAAATCCCTAGGAGTCACTACACCCTATCAAGGGTAGACCTACATAGTGGTACACAGAACAGGAGGGTAAAACCACTAATAGGCATTACACTGAGGAGGAGGTACAGCTGGTAGAAGGGATGCAGAATAGGCAGGGAGGAGGGCTGGTTAGCTGTAGGGATTGGGAATCAATCATTCCCTGAGCTTAACTTTGGAAGTTTGATCACTGTCCAATCTGCAGGAGGTTCAAGGAGCTCCATGCACAGTTGTGGGCAGCATGAGAGAAAATGCTTGGGCTGCACAGACAACTCAGTTGAGGTCCTGAACCACTATTCACTACCCCCCCCCCCCACAGAGGTCCATTGGCCCACTGTGATGGAGAGTAGTGGGATTGGGGATGAAGGGAAGGAGAGAAGGAAAGCAGATTTGAGGTACCATTTGGGGCTCTCCATGAGTGACCATAAACTGTTTTGCATCCTTGAATGATGTATACCTACCTAATTCAGACAGGGGAGCATGAAAGCCAGTCACTGCTGGGGACCAGGCTGCAACTAGTATCCCAGACAGGGATCAGAGAGCTGGGAAGGCACCAAGCAGGGTCAAGGAAGTAAGGGAAGGGACAAGCAGGGTGTTCATAGTCTGCAATTCACTGGTAAGGGCTTTGGAAAGGGGGTGTGGAGGGATGGGTCTACAAAGGGGAAGGACAGATGCCTCCCTGTCACATCAATCCTGAAGGATGAGGTCAGGACAGGCAGGACTCTTGATGGGATGAGGGAGATTCCACATATCTTAATGCACTTGGGCATGACAACTTGTCAAATCATGGTCTGAAAACTGGGGAAGGTACTAAGGGGAAAGGCAGACACATTCATTGGCCTTATCGGTGGTGCTGCCTATGTGGACTAGAGAAGGGGGTAGGATGAGGTAGGAGGAACTTGAGGCATTTAATGCCTGGTTAAGGAACTTGGGTAGGGAGAAGGAATATGGATTTTTGGGGGACTGGGAACAACTCTGGGACAGAAGGTTTTTAAGGGTGGTGCTGTTCATCTCATGAGGGAGGGAGCTAGTGCACTGGAGCAAAATTAGACATCTACACAGACAGTCTTTGAAAATGAAGAGAGGAATAGCTGATGCTGGGAACTCCCTTGTAGTTGGTAGATGCAGGGTGAACCCAGCAAAGGCTGTTTCAGATATAGAAATGGGGCCAGAGGAATCCACCAGTGGAGGGGAGGAAAGGAGAGGAGTGGCGAGGGGTAGCCCTATTCATTTAGAAAGGATGCTAGTCCAAAACAGTTTCAATCACTCACCATCTCATGAAAGGGATGTCAAGCCAAAAGTCTTAATTTACATTTTATCTTTATTCAGACATATAGGACAGACCTTAGTACTGCCTGACACCTTTCTGACTTCCAAGTCTTTTGTTAAAAGGCTTTGATAAAAGTCTTGGAAGTCTGAAATGCATCAGGCAGGACTACATAAGGAAAAAGTCACCTCTTCACCAGCTGTCAGACCAGACCAGGAGCACGTGGCTGTGCTATCTTTGTGGTTGTGAGCCAAGTCCAAAGGCTCCCCAGCTTATCTTCCCAACCCACCAGATGCCAGACTGGAGCAGCACTGAAGCTGTTTTGAATGGACTCTTTCATTCAGTCAGTACACAGAGTGCTGAACCAGGGACTAGCCTAGCCCCATAAACACTGACATTCCTTTCCTGATGCTTCAAGTCACGTCCTCATCAGTTGTCAACCCAGACCTCGTGGCCATGCTACCTAGGGATGGGCAAAAACCTTATTTCAAATATTCATCTGAATATTCATATTCAGGACCCCAAATATTCAGAAAGTTGGTATTCAGCTTCATTTTTCATGTACCTATGCTGGGGTAAAAAAAAAGGCCCACCCTCCTCCACAATCCAATCACGGTAAAGCAAACCTCATCCCTTCACCCCCTGCAATGATCTCACCCTCCCATCCCCTGCAGCACTGACTATTTCAATAGTAAAAAAAACTGTCACAGTGGGAAATGGGACAACCCACCTTCCTCCATGGCTTGCTGCAGCCTCCACTTACCATCATTTAATTAAATAAAATACACCCATTCATCCCTCCCAGCAGCTCACCCAAGTCCCAGCCTCCTCCCTGCCAACACTAACATTTCTTAAATTTGGTGAGTCTACAGGCACGAGAACATGACCAATAATGCTTGCCTTCCTCCATAGCTAGACACCTTTTTGTGAATGGCATTCCCATACTTGTCCATGTAGAAAAACAGCTAATCATGTTATCAGCTGTTTTACTAAGTGAGCAAGTGCAGTAACACCATTCACAAGAAGGTGGCTAGCTGTGGAGGATGGCAGGTTGTGTCAGTTACCTTCTTGTGCCTGCAGATTTGCTTACTGAATTTAAGAAATATGGGTGTTCAGGGGATTAGTGGGATTTGGGGATTGCTACTATAGTCGGGGTTGGGGGGATAATTTGTTTAACTAAGTAATGGCAAGAGAAGATGGTGGCTGGCCGTGGAGGTGGGCTGTTTTGCCAGTCACCCATTGTGGGATATTTTTCTGTTACTATTGAAATTGTGGGTGCTGGGGGAGAGGAGGGTAGGAGTGGGTTTGTTGCAAAGGGTGGGGGGATGGGGTTGTTTTTAACGCAGCTAGGCTGAAGAGGGTGGTGGGGGGCTGTTTTTTTTTTCCTTTTTTAACATTTGTAATTTTCCGATCTAAATAACAAATAGTGCATTATTGGAGGTATTCAGCAAATACTGTTTGTTACTTGCACACCCTTAGTGTTTCCAACTTTGCTGCCTGCAGGGTCATAAGCCAAGCCCAAAGGCTGCCCAACTTACCTTCTAGACCTGCCAGATGCCAGCCTGGAGCAGCACTGAAGCTGCTTTAATTTTACACTTTGATCAAGAAGATCAGAAGGCAGTGGGTTCTATCCCCACAACCAGGCACTTGGGTTAAATCCCAGTACTGACACTGTGGTGCAGCATGAGAGGGGTGCTGCACTCCTGAGGTGCCATTTTTCAGATGAGACCTTAAACCGAGGTCCCATCTGCCTATTCTGGTGGTTGGTAGTTCAGGTGGTTGTTAAAGATCCCTTGGCACTTCTCGAAAAGAGCATGGGAATTATTTTATTACATTTTCAAAAGAACAGCATAATCCAGAAACATAATACATAACATATTAAACTTCATTTCATAAAAAATATATTTAACATATATAAAAGACATAGTAAAGTCACAATAAATCAAATAAGTATTAAACTCATACCTCTTTCTCTAAGTATCCTTTCTAAAGATCACAGTGCTATATTTGCTTAATATCAAAAGGATCAAAAAGGGAAATAATAAAGTATTTGTGCATACTAGCCCTCCCCTCTCCCTCTCCAATTATTGAAAAGCAAGGAAATATTGCATCACATCTTGAAATCAAATATTTACCAAATTGTCCTGAATATTTTAAATGCCACCTCATCATGCTCAGTTGCTAGAACCAGGGAATCTTTCCCCATAGCTTATTTCACTTCCTATTGCCTACTGTAAGTTTCTCTGTAATTTTAAGTTGTTTTAAATCTTGTACCAAGATATTATGAAGTTCTAAACATATTAAATGTTGTTGTTGTAGGATATATCGGCAATGGATTGCCAGATCCAATATACAAAATTGACAAGTATTATCCTGAGGCTGCTTGTATTATATCGATTCCAAGATGTAGGAAATATTCCACAGTACTGTATTGCTGGAGTTAGGTTAGAAAACATATGTGTTTTCTACCTTTCTTTCAAAAGGTCTCATAATTCTAAAATACAGTAAAGGGATACTTTAAATATAGGTGATCCATTGTTTCTATTTGTGAAACACATGTTTTTCTTAGACAATATCTATCCAATAATTATTTGTGTTTTTGTTTGCCCTTAGTATTAATCCTCCCATGGACCCTTAACCATGTTGTATCTCACATTCTGGGAAGGATTCTAGGATCTGTCAGTAAAAGTTTCATCTGTTCTTGTTCTGTTTGTCAAAATTGGCCAAAAGGATGTTCTAAAAAACTATTTTGCAAGATATAAGTATGTATTTGCTTCCTATGTGTCTGCTGGCATAATCATATGTAATCCCCCGTTGTTGTATACAGTCAAAAATATATGCCCACACTGCAGCCAGTTTTGGGTTTCTTTAATTTTTATGCAGAAAGGTTTTGTTTAACCACTCCCTCAATATACCTGATAATGTGGGTATCATCCATGGTGTCCATATTTTATTTTATTTTTTTAATTTAAAGTTTATTAATACATTTTCCACAATAAAAGGCAGTTTAAGTAACAGTGACAATGACATTCCGATACAATGTAAAGGAATAACTGCCTGACCCACCCTTTCCTCCCCTTACTGCAGTAACCCAACCTAATACCTGTCAAATGCCAAGCACCTTACTTAAGGTCTTACATGACAATATAGTCTGAGATACACTTAGAATTGAACCAGAGAAATTAGAGAATGAAGGGGATCCCAGATTTTAGTATATGCTGCCATTCTATTGTGGAGACTGGCGATCGCTTTTTCTATGCGCAAATTGGACAGAATTTCTTTTACCCATTCCTGGACAGATGGAGAGGACTTATCTTTCCAGTGACGTAGAATAAGCTTCTTAGCCGATAAGGCAATCATGGAAATGTAAAACTTTTGTACCTTAACTCTAATAGATAAGTCCCCTAACAGGCAGATCTCGGGAGTGAAGTATTCCTGAAGGCCCAGCAGAGGGTCCAGGAAAGTTTTAATTGAATCCCATAAGGGGGAGATTTTAGGGCAGGACCAAAACATGTGGAGAAGTGTTCCCTCTTCCTGCAAACATTTATTGCATATATTGGAATTCAGGTAGCCCCAATTCTGTAATTTAACCGGGGTGTAGTACAAGTTATGTAAAATATGATATTGCATGAGACGCAGTCTGTCTTGAGAAATGTATTCATGACATGATCTCCACAGAGAATGCCAATCCAAATAATGTTGAGGGAAGAAATTATTCCAGAATCCTGAAGGCCCAAAGGGACCCCCATATTTTTTGTGAAACAAAACCTGATATAGCTTAGAGATTACACCTGAAGATCCAGAAAGTGAGGAAACATCAGGTATCAGAGAAGTGATGGTCTGGGAGGGAGAAGTATTAGCGAAATTGATTACAAGTAAATGCTTTAATTCTATAACCTTGAAATGAGAAGAAACCAGAATGAGACATTTCTTAATAATATCTTCCACTGATAACCAATGCCCCTCTTCATCCATAAAAGGAAAAAGCCTCCTATCTCCCAATTGGGACAACCATTGATGGGAACTCTGGTTCTTATTAATAGTGAAAGATGGGGAGTTCCAAATAGACTGGGCCGGGTCCTGATGAGGGGGATATTGTAAAAATGAACACATTTGAGAATAAATCTTTAAAGAGGTCATTATTATGGGGCACTCTTCGGTCATACGTACCTGGGGAAACTTAAGGAAAAAGAGTGTAAGAGGGTTCAAGTTCTTGGACTTAATTGCATCTAGTTCTATTCTAAGCCAAACCAGTTGCTCTTTTTCTGGGCCGGGAGATACCCATCTCAAACATTTTGCTAAGTGACTAGCCCAGTGATATATGGCCAGATGGGGAATTTGTAAACCCCCCTCCATTTTCGGGGCTGCCAGTTTATGATAAGCCAACCGAGGATATCTGTCAGCCCAGAAAAACCTGGTGAATACACCATCTGTCTTTTTAAACCAGAGTAAAGGAATAAAGGTGTTAAGGAGAGATAATGGATAGAAAATTCTAGGAAATATGTTCATCTTAATTATATTGATCCGGCCCCATAATGAAATAGGAAGTTTGGACCACCTCTCAACGTCGTGAGCTATCAACTGCGAGAGAGAATCCAGATTTTCCTTAAACCATGTTAGAGGGTTATGAGAAAGTTTAATACCCAAATACGTTAATGACCTGGAAGTCCAACACAAACCAAAAGGGCTAATGTCATTTTTGAAAACTTTATGGTTTAGTGGGAAAAATAGGGATTTATTAGCATTCTGTAATTGGACAGGTTGCTAAATCTTGCTATTTCTCTTAGCAAAGCCGTAACAGAGGATACAGGGTAAAATAAGTGTATCAGCAGGTCATCCGCATATGCAGTGACTTTAATTTTATGTCGCCCAACTCTAACACCTTGTATAGAAGCATTATTGAGAATATTTTGAATGAGAGGTTCCAAATATAAATTGAATAACAAAGGAGATAAGGGGCATCCTTGCCTAGTTCCTGAATGAAGCGAAAAGGACTTAGAGAATGCCCCATTAACAGAAATTCTTACAGTGGGGTTTTTATAAAGTGTGGCAATCCAGGAAATAAACAGAGAGGGAAAATGAAATGCTTCCAGAACTCGGAACAGAAAGTTCCAGTTCACTCGATTGAATGCCTTCTCTGCGTCCAGGGAGACCAGTCCTGCAGGGAACTCAGCATCCCTGGTAGCCAAGAAGACATGCAATAAGGTACGTAGGTGGTCAGAAGATGAACGCCCTTTCATAAATCCTACCTGGTTTATACCTATCAACTCAGGAAGAACTACCGTTAACCTATTGGCTAATATTTTGGAGAGAATTTTAATATCCTGATTTAAAAGTGAGATAGGTCTGTAACTCTGAACCAGCTCAAGATCTTTATCTGGTTTGGGGAACAAATCAATCAAAGCCTCAAAAAGGTGGGAATCGGTCTCCACCCCTGCTAAAATATGCTGAAATAAATGGCAAAGTACTGGTAATAGAAGGTCCCCAAAAACTTTATAAAATAAGGAGGAGAAACCATCCTAGGACCTTGTCTGCTGGCAATTCACTAATAACATTGGCAATTTCCTCCTGAGAAATAGGAGCAACCAGGAAATCCTTGTGTCAATCAGAGAGAGAGGTGGCAAATGAGAATCTTTCAGGTAATGCTCCGTACTCCCAGGGCAAAGGGGATGCTCCATGTCACTGTACAAGTTTGTGTAGTAACGGGCAAATTCTTGAAATATTTCAGTGGGAGATACTTTTAAGGATCCATCAGCCATTGCCCTGATAGGAGGGATAAATCTCATTGATTCTTGTTGCTTAATACGCAGTGCCAGTAGGTGCCCCGCTTTTTCTCCCTGGTCGGTGTAATTAGCTCTTGTACGAATAATAACTAATTCTGCTTTATCTGGGAGTAACTCCAGATATCTATCTTTCAACACTAAGAGTTTCCTCATATCCTCATACAGAGGATTAATCGAGAAATTATTTTCAAGTGATCTAATTTAGGATAGTAAAGATATTATTTCCTTATCCTGTGCCCTTTTCCTACCAACCACTGTGCTGATAAGGATCCCTCTCATGAAGGCCTTAAAGGCCCCCCACAAAATGTCCAGCTTTGCACTATCTAACGGGTTAGATAAAAAAAGGATTAAATTCATTCCCTTATAAGTTTGCAGTATTTAACATCCTTGAGAAGTTGTTCATTAAGTTTCCATCTGGTTTCCCTGTTAGGTAAATTAAGCAGTACCAATTTACATACTACTAGTGAATGGTCAGAGATTGGGCCAGGTTGAATCAAGGAAGTCTTAACCCCAGGTAATAGGCACTGAGAAATAAGTATGTAATCAGTACGGGACTGCGAGCCGTGCATCATTGACCTGAAGGTAAACTCCCTAGAATCAGGATGTAAAACATGCCAGACATCACAGAGCCCACATTGGTCCAATAGGTCTTTAAAAGCCTTCTGCCCTGGAGTGACCCCTCCCAGACCTCTGCCTGATCTGTCTAAATTAGGCTCAAGTACTTGGTTAAAATCCCCCCTAAAATAATCCTGATGGGAAGCATTGGGAGAATAGCAGATATAAGTCTCATAAAAAATCCTGGGTCCTCTATGTTAGGGCCATAAATACTGCCAAGTAATATTGGAACAGACCAGAGAGTACCTTTAACAAGGATAAACCTTCCCTCAGGATCGTTAATGACCTGTGTAGAAACAAAGGGAATATCCCTGTTAATCATGAGCATAACCCCACAGCTATTTGTAGATCCCTGAGCATTGTAAACCAATCCCACCTGTTGTCTCCTTAACTGTAAAGCTTCCACTTCTAATAAATGGGTTTCCTGTAAAAAAGTTATCTGAGAGCTAAGTAAACTTAAATGTTTGAGAGCCTGATATTGTTTGTGCTTCTTTCTGATCCCCTTAACATTCCAAGATGCAAAAGGTATCTCATTAGCCATCCAATAATGGTAGTTAGACTTAGTGTGTTCAGCTCAGCACACGGGATACATAGCCCCGTCAAACGTACACCCATGGTTACTGCAGTAAAGCCCACCCTCCTTCCTAACCCCCCACAATTAAGTCCATTCCCTCCCCTACCCACCCCTACCTCCAACAATACCCTGAAATCCGCCTCCCCAACCTCTAAACTGTCACAAGCAACGTTCAGCGCAGTACTGGTGCTTTTCCTTCATCTCCCGCCCCCCAATAATGCATCCCTGTTAATAGAAATTCATACATTCCGCTATCCTCGTATAGAAAACAAAACAGCGCGGATTATCCCCAAAAAAGAGAGAATGGTCCTGGGCTTTCACTACCACCACACCAAAATGTAAACCTATTGGGAACCTATTAGAAAAGAGCCACAGTGAGAGCCATGTACAACTCAGGTAGCCATGGAAACCTGAAAAAAACTGAGAGAGAAAGTTGAAAACACTCTTGCCTTGTGAAGCAATTATGGAGGAACTAAAACCAGATCAGGAACCCAGTGAGGGGAAGTGACCTGTACCACAGACTGACAGCAGGAATCGAGAAAAAGATGGTAATCACATAGCAGGAAGGGAAGGCAGAAAAATTGCGTCTTCCCAGAGATAACCCACCTCCAAGTGCACTGGCTCTCCGTGTGAGAGTTAACTGTCCTGCACTCGAGTCTAGTGAGAAAATTCAGAGAGATCCCCCTCGAATTGAGGGCTGCACCCTTGTAAATTACTAATGCTTGATAGACCCTCTAGTGGCCAGTTCCAGGTCGTGATAGAGTCAGAACGAGCTACAGAGAAAGCCCAGGACCGCTGTAATTCCAATCCAGATGAAATAACTCCAAATCTAAATCTCAACAAAACCATCTCCCCTCTCTATTATGTTTACCACACAGAAAATACTAAAAACTTGAAATATTGTTCCCCTCGTAAACAAGCCCGAGACCCTAACTGTCCTTTGCCCTTAACCAGCATTGGCCCTCTGTAAATGGAGCCAAGGAAACTAGTAGCAAGTGCGGCCTGCACTGATCCCCCAGTCCAAACAAAACAGGGGTACTTTCCTCTTGCATTCACACTGAATGGTTTCTCATGAAGGGAAAAAACGAGGGTTCCAATTCTCAGCTTCACACAGCTCTCCATCCTGCGAGGATAACATCTCAGGGATCCTTAAATAGGTCTGGTAGTGTAGACTTAAGGCTCATCAGTGCAACTGCAGGATCGTCATAGTTGAACCAGGATCCATTTATTTGAACCTGTAACCTGGCCGGGTATCCCATCCTGAACTTCAAGCCTGCCGCTATTATCTTGGAAACAATAGGATGGAACGCTTTCCGCTTCATGCAAACCGAGCCAGGCAAATCTTGTGAAATTCTCAGTTTCATGTTCTCCCAGCGAACCTCTTGCAAAGCTCTCACTTTCTGCAGAAAATGCTACCTCTCCAAGTAATTCAAAAACCGACAGATAATGGGACGGGGGGGGTCCTCTGGAGAAGGTTTAGGCTGTAGGGACCTGTGAGCTTGCTCTATAATATAGCCAGGGCCAAAGGGAGAGGGCCCGGCAACCCACTCCACCAACTTCTGGACAAATGCCACAACATGTTGGCCTTCTTCTCCCTCCGGTAACCTGGGTATCACAATGTCGTTTCTGCGGCTTCGGCCCTCTAGATCTTCGAGTTTGGTTTCGAGATGAGATAATTTCTGATGCATAGACACCAGATCAGGACAGAGATTTTCTAACTTTTTCTCTATTGAAACTATTCGAGCCGTATTATCGGAGACAAATAGCGAGACTTCATCTAATTTTCTAGAGAGAGACTTCAGATCCATCGCCATTTCTTTCATTTCCTCACGAAAGGGCTTAAACTCTTCCAGGAACCTAGTGAGCGTTAAAGGTTCCTGCTCTTCAAATTGACTCGGAGGATCAGGCCTCTCAGGCCCACCCAAAGCCCTGGATTTTTTAGAGGCCTTTTCGGGAGTAGCTGAGGGTGTGTGCTTCTGCGGGGCTTTCTTCATGTAAGCATCCATCCTCCAAATTTTCACTCAAGCCAGACTTCCAAAGTATTTAGACAACACTGAATCTCGAAAACAGGAAATTAAGGAAATCGGATGTCCAAAAAAGATGATTTAGTGATCGGGAGGCAGAAGCTTCTTGCAGGAGCTTCTGCTCAGCACTCTGCATCACGTGATCTCCTTCGTGTCCATATTTTATGTTTTGTTTTTAAAATCAGGATTATATTAACAGAGAGAAATGTTGTAAAAAAAGAAAACTATGGGGTTTGGCATGCCTACTTCCCCTCCCTTAACATTTTTATATACAATAATTTGTTTAACTGGATTCAAATGACTTACCCAGAAACATGAAAAAAAACCTCAAAAGTGCAGTTTCTAAAGATTTTGATATTGGGTATGCATAACTTAAAAATAAAAAGATGGGAAGTAGAAAATTCATTATTAAAAAAATCTGTTTTAATTTCTCCATTCGCCAAGCATTCCATTTACTTACTTAGTTTCTCCCTTGCATCAAGCATAATTTCCAATTGTATTTGGCCATGTCCCCTTGGCCAAAGTTAAGCCTCAGAAATTTACAAAGTGACGTTGCTACCTGTTTATCACCTATATCCTCTTCTATAGCTTCCCCCTTTAACATTTAAACATATGCTTTTTGCTGTGCTGATTTGTGTCCTTATGATATTAGATATATTTTGAAGAAAATTCTATGCTGTTCTCCCTGAGTATACTTAACTAGTACACACAAATCATCCGCATATGCAACACTTTTGATTTCTAAATTGTTTTTTTAGAGATATTCCTTGTATTCTAGAGAAGCATGAAGGATTCCTATAATCAGATCCAAAGTGAAAGGATAAAGTAGGGGACTGAGGGGGCACCCCTATCTGACATCAAGATCCACTCAACATCTAAACCCTATCCAATTATTATTATGTGGCCAAACGTGTACCAAAGCATAACACATTCTGATCCAATGTATAAATAATGATGGAATGCCACATGCTGCTAAACAGATCCATAAAAAGTCATGAGAGACTTTGTTGAAAGCCTTGGATTGATCTAGGCTCATTATATAACCTTTAACAGATTTTAGTTCCCCCTGGTACATTGCCTCTCTAAGTAGAATAGGGGTATATGTTATCTGTCTGCCTGGAATCAAACAAAATTGAGTTGGATGTATAAAAGCTTTCAAAACCATTGATAGTCTTTTTTATACTAATTTCACAAAAATGTTAAAATCTGTATTTAACAGTGTTATTGGCCTCTAATAATTAATATTTTATTTTTAATCTTTTTTAAGTAAAAAGATCAATAGCCCTTCATACATCTTTTCCATCAATCTATCTTCTTATAAAAAAGCATTGTATATTTTCACTATATCTTGTGGCCTAATATCCCATAATACTTTATACAGTTCTCCGGGTAAATCATCTGAACCTGGAGAAGTCCCATTTTTTAAAGATTTTATAACCATATCTAATTCCTGCTTAATGAACTCTTCTAATAAGAGAGCTGCTTGTTTGTCATCTAAAGATGGGACTTGTGTTGCCTGTAAAAGGTCCTTCATATAACTATTCTCTGGTAATGGGGTCCCAAACTGTTCCTGTATATGCTGTTCCAGTATTGTCATAATACGTTTATTATCAGACTCCTTGTCACCCTTGGAAGACTGTAGTTTAACTGTGTCTTTTAGATAGCTTTTTAATGCAATCTGCAAAGGGGTTTATCTGTTTTTGCTTCTGCTGGGTTCCAAAGTGTTGCTGTTGTTCAAGAGACTGTTGCCTATTAGATTGGAAGGTAAACATATTTTGCTTGACTTCAGAAATTTCATTAGTAAGGTATACTTGAATAGTTTCTTGCTGAGAGAGTAAAGTCTAATATTTTCCTCTGCCACATATTTCTGATAATCTGATGCTGCCCTCTGTTTTGTTGTCTGTTGGAAATAATCTGTCAAACAGTGTTTCATATCATCCCACCATAGTTAAGAGTCCTACAGAAACTGTACTGATTGTCTATCTTATAAGTTGTATACTGACAGTACTTGTGTAACTGATAAAATGCTAGCATTCAGACGCCATTTTCCTGGCTCTGGTACTCTAGGCGGTGTTGAAGAGACCTTAATGCCAATTAAAGCATGATCTGCTGTTTCTATATAAATTGCTTCTGTGTATAAAATTGGACATGTTTTTGTAATAAACCAGAAGTCTATTCTTGATGTTAACTTTCCTTTAACAAAAGTACTTTTTGGAGCTTGACCTGTAGCTATTATGGCATCTTTTCAAATTTTTTTTTATCACGTTTTGTAAATAATGTCTGTTGCAATATATTTTTGCAGATCGTCAACCTCCTTTCATTTTAATGTTAAAATCCACACCTAAAAAACTTGTCTATTTGTATGTAAATATGGTTGTATGTTCTGTAATAAAGTGATTCTCTGGGCCTTTATGGTGCATAGACATTTAGCAAATGACATGCCAAACCTTGGAACACAATATCTCAAATAAGGGCCCTCCCTGGATCTACTTCTATCACTTTTTGTATAGTGACATTAGATGAGTTGAAACATATACCTAGCCCACAACACAAATCTGGCCCTATGGACCAAAAAGAGCTGCCTTTAAACCATTCATAAGTTTCAGTGAAATACCCAAATCGGTATGAAGCCGGGTATCTTGAAGAAAATAAATGTCCTAATGTAACTGCTGCAAAATGGCCAATGAAGTTTTCCTTTTAATTTCGGACTTTATGCTATTCGTGTTGAGGCTAGCAAGCCTTATGTCTGGAATTGTATGATGTTTCTAGTGTCAATTTTTCTTTTTACTTGATCGAGTCACTGTCTTTAGGATTGCTGGTTTCATTCCAATTGTTTTGGGTGGCCCTGTATCTGTGGAATTTTCCACTTCCATGGCTTCCCCCTCCAACTCTGTAGGGGCTCATATCTGTTCCCTGTAGTAAGCACCCCAGACTCTTTGGGTTGAATTGCCTTTGATAAAGGGGATGCTTGTTTTTGTTTTCCCACCATTTGAAATGGGGGCATGTCTTCCTTATGCACATTAGTGCTTGTCTGTTTGGGTACCAGATCATCCATTACCTGTATAGGCCCTTGCCCCGGGGATGCTTCATAGGTGTTTGTTCTGGGGTGGTAGTTTGGACCAGAATAGGTGTCTCTGGGCTGGAAACAGCTGCTTGATCTTGGGGCACTGGGGCTGAAACCACCTCATTTGCAATGTGTGCCTGTTGTGGCCCACTAGGCCCTGGGGGGTGATGTATCTGTTTTTCAGTCATGGCTGCTGCTTGTCTTGCCTCCTGGGGAGGTATGGGTCTGACTTACTCTGGTTTCTGAAAAGATGTGTTTGCCAAATGCAAGTAATAGTCCTGCTCTGCCTAGTGCACTTACCCGGTTACAAAAGCTAATAAATAATAAATAAATAAATAAATTCTGCAGAGTTATGAGCAGCCCATGGGCAGGATCTAAAGAAGTGTTCATTGTCCACATAAATTGCAAATGGGGGGACTGTGCACATATTAGCCATGTGTCCCAGTTCTCCACATTGAAAACATTTCATTTGACAACAGTCAGTATTCAAATGGGATAGAGAGACACAATTTTACTGTCACTCTTCGACACCTTTCCTGACAACATCCCTGACAGTGACAGACACAATGCTGAGTGTCGGCATTGTTCTGTCAGGGATGTCTCTGTGTTTTCTTCAGGGGGCTCCACCCCCACACCTCCCAGTTTCTATATATAAAACTCCAAGCTGGAGTTGTCTCAAGGAGGGGGCACAACACCAGGAAATGCACCATCAGTGTCTGCAAGGACTAGCACAGTGACCCAATGAATTTGGGCAAAATCTGTTACTATGCTGGTCTTTGCAGTCACGGTGTCACCCTACAGTTGGCATACCAAGTTCCACATCTGTAGCAACCCTTTGGCTGGCCGGGATAGAATAAAATCCCTCAGTCTCTTGCTAAAAAAGAACAGTTCCAATGATTTATCCATTGATCAGTATGTTTCAATTGTATTCTGAATGTCCATCCCCCAGTCCAGAACCCATTATCATCCATTATTAGGTTGGGGTGTCCATGAATATTGCACCTCTTTTCCAACTAGAATATAATATAATTTATGCTCACCCCTTCATTCCTAAACAAGAAAATTACTGTTTTCACTGTGGGTGTTGAGAGGGGTATAGCCACAAAAGGTTGCCAAATGGTTTCTTCTTTGACTTGGTTATAAAGCCTTCAAAATTTGTCAAGCAATGCTGCTGTGCAAAAACTCTCATCAAAATTTTGGTCACCTGGTGCATGTATGTAGGCGTAGCGATTCCGCGAACCAGAAATAGCTAGCTCTCCTGTTGTACTAATACTCAGAGACACTTAGTTTCAACTAAAATACAGTGCATGATTTGGCAACTATCTTGAATTAGGTTCAGCTAGAGACAGCTAGCTATCCTGTTATACTAATAGTTTAGTAATAGTTTTAGTTGAGACAGTAAAATTCAGTGCATGATTGGCAATTTTCTTGAATTAGGTTAAGCTTGTTATCTTGTGGTACCATTTACTTAGAAGCAAGTAACTTGCATGGTCAGGAGTAGCAATCCCTGAAGCCTGAAGCAACAACTAGCCTACCTCTGCATCACTGGGTACTAGGTCAACACTGCTAGTGGTATCTGCCTTTGTATACTGAAACCCAACTGCTATATTTCCTCAGGGGGGATCCTGTGTCTGCACTGTGTCCCAGAATGATCTGCCCAAAGGGAGCTCACTGCAACACCCCTGAGCCTTGTGGATCCCACAGGACTAATCCCGTCTCGGCTGCCACCCCCCCACTGTGGCCTGAAAGGATGCCTCCAATGAGAGGCTGTCCTGTGCTCCACTGCCTGGCTGGGGCCCCTGTTCATAGTATAGGCCCACTGAGCACTAGTCCCTGCCTAAAACCACCCTCCACCTGGTTATCGGCCAAAGGCTTGAGGCTTGTGCACTTAAACATACGCAGCCCTTCTACCAAACCTTACTGAGCTAACAGCTTGGGTGGCTCATTATAACCCAGACATTATGGGGATCACAGAGACCTGGCTTAAGCCACACATACCTGACTCAGTATGCGCCCTTCCAGGCTACAACCTCATTAGGTTGGACAGGGCTCAGAACAAGGGGGGGGGTGGAGTTGGGATCACGTGATAAGCTGAGTCGAGAAAGACGTCTTCTGAGCTGCTCCGAGGCTCAAAGCTATTTATAAAGCTTTAATTTCTTTGGGACCAGCTTGAACTGCATAAAGAAACCCCTCTCTGACTGCTGAGTTGGCGGGGGACTGATCGGTGGTGAAGTGAATGAAGAAGTGGAGATTCAACAGGTTGGAGCCGTTGTATGTGATGAACACTTGCGAGTAGCGCTAGGCCATGCCAAAATGCAGAAATGGAATCCGAAGTGGTGGAGCCCTTGGCGGGGAGATCTCCTGCTTCCAAAAGGCTAAAGCCCCAATCCCCCACCCCTAGTGAACAGGAGGAGGTGGCAGGAAAAGAAGGAGGGGCTAAATCGAGCAATGAGGATAATCAGGAAATAAAACAACTACTACAGGGGCTAGTAGTGGATTTTGCAGCTGTTAAGCCAGCGCTGCAATCACTGGCCCAGAGAATGGGCGATGCAGAGGTTCAGATTGTATCCCAGGAAAGAAGAGTGTCTGTAGTAGAGCAGGAGTTTGTGATGGTCAGAAAACAAGTTAAAAAACTTGAAGAGGGGGGGCCGGTCCGTCTGTGCAGCGGTTGGATTTCCGCTTGCGACGCCAGTGACCCGGGTTCAAGAACGAGCTCAGGTAGCTGGAGGGCTGGCCGGGGGAGAGGCAGCTTGAGCGTCCCACGACTGCTCGCTGTCTCCAGGGAGGGAAGGGATCATGACCTGGTGCCAAAGCGACCACTGGTGGAGGCCAGTGGTAGTGCAGCAAGTCAGGGCCATTGGGGGTGGTGCGTGACAGACGTCGGCTCTTGCCTTGACATCCGGACGTCACGCACCTTAAGAAAGCCAGGAAAATAGCTCGCTGGCCTTCAGATGATGGCTCTCTGCTCCTCAGGGGCCTCCAGTGCCTTCCCAGTGCCTCCTGTTCCCCAGCAGCATTCCTGGGCCCTAGAAAGTGTGCGCTGGGGCTGTTCTCTCTCCCGGTGCCTTCCCCCTCAGAGGAGAGGGACCCGCCCTGTAAAAAGGGCTATACTGGGATATCCCAGGGGTCGGCTGTGATCTGGGGATCCGAGGAGGGCAGAGAAAGGTCAGAAGGGGTCAGAGGGAGCTTGACAGGGCCTGAAGGAGTGAAGGACCAGCGAGCACGGAGGCAGAAAAACAGATTACTCAAAAAAAAAAAAACTTGAAGAGAGACTGGAAGATCAAGAATCAAGAAGCCGAAGGAATAACTTGATCCTGGCAGGGCTACCTGAGAGGGCTGAAGGGTTGGACTGTGTTCTTTATATTCAAGATATGTTGCTTAAATTGTTCGGTCCCACACCATATGGGGATGCTTACAACTCAGAGAGAGCACACAGGGCTCTGAGAGAGGTACCACCTCCGGGAGCAAGACCTCGAGTAATCATCATGCGCTTTCTCAATTATAAAGAAAAAGTTTATGCGTTGTCTGCAGCAAGGCAAAAGAAATCAATGCAGTGGAATGGTGCCACCCTGTGGTTATTTCAGGATCAAACACCTTCAGTGCGAGGAAAGCAGAAAGAGTATGTGGAAATTAAAAAGAAATTATATTTGGCTGGAATTAAGTTTCGGCTCCAATATCCTGCCACGCTGGTGGTTCAGCTTCAAGCAGGGGAGAAGCGATACCTCACGGCACAGGATGCATTTGAAGGGTTACAAGTAGAGCTTCCAGATCTATTTAGAGCACCGAGTTGAACTGCTTCAGATACCATGGAGAGATACGGGGAGTGACTGGACTGGGACTACTGAGTTACAAAAGCTTGTTAAATTTAAATTTAATTTGTTGAACTTGAACTTTTATTTAGATGGTTTGATTAAGGGGTATCGAAGTGGGGGAGGAAGAAATGTCATTAATGTATATTGGCTCAGAAAGAGTTAATTATGGGGGAAGAGGATTTGAAAGAGTTTTTTACAGGACTGGGGTACGGAGAGAGGCTGTGAAGAGGAGCAAGAGTAGAGGGGGGAAGGTATTGGAGCATAAGGGGAGACTGTGGAATTTGTCAAATATTTAGAATGGGATATGGGAGACGTGTATAGTGGATAGGGAGAGAAGGATGAAAGGGCAGTGAATGCGGGTTCTGAATTGGAATATATAGAAGGGGGCTAGTTTTGAGGGATACTAGGCAAGTTAAGGGCTTGAGGGGATAATCCAAGGGGCCTAGTAATCCCTGACCAATGGTAGAGAGTGGGTACGGACATCATATATGAAAGGAACATGGAGTGGTGAGGACCGCTTTCCACCCTCAGGTTATTAGGAGGATCTATCCAAAGGGAACCTTTGTCCATCCGTTTCTCTTGATTGGTGTTCTCAGAGACCACCATTACTCCCTGTTACTGCGACTGCACAGGGGAAAGAAAGGGGAGGTGGTTAGCGAGTTGGTTACAATATGAGTAATAGACCTTAGCTAATAGTATCTCTGAAGGAAGCTTGCCCTCGGGTGGGGGGCCATTAACAAACTAAGAGATGGCCTAATGCTATCGTTAATGTAATGAATGGTGGTATAGGAGTCCTCAGAGCGGTCTGGGTGGGGGGCAGGGTCTGGGGTACTTGGACAGAAACAGAGAAAGACTATAAATTAGGGTGACTATGGTTGGGAAGAAGGGTTAGTCTATGTTGTCTCCCAATAATTAGAACTGGAGATAACAATGGCTAATAATCCTCTGATACGTTGAGGAGGCTACTCCTGAATGGCACATTAGAGGCTATAGGTAGAGATGGAGTGGAAGGCTGGATAAGTCGAGGGGCCAGGGAAGAGGGGGATGCAGGATAAATAAGGTAACGGTATGGCAAGATTCTCTTGTTGATTAAAAATAGATCCTGGAGAGGTGGAGGTCATGGAGTGGTGGGGGAGTAGCATAGGAAGGAGTTCATCGATGATCTGAGAAACGGAAGGCGAGCGATCTAGGGAGCGGGGACAGGGGGAAGGGGGAGGGGTTGGGGATCTGGAAAGAGAGAGAGTCTTTCACGATAGAAACAAAGGAGGCAGGCTCGGACAAGGCTTTACGGGTCAACAGTCCCAGTATAAGTTTTTGGCACGGTTTACGACGAATGTTAGATTAATCTCATGGAATGTTAAAGGACTCAGGGGTAGACATAAAAGAATGGTAATTATGAGACATTTGGACCAGATGGGGGCCCATATTGTTGCTCTACAAGAGACACACCTACTGACAGAGGAACTGAATAGTCTCAAGCGACTCTGGGTGGGGCAGGTTTTCGGGAAAGGCAAGGAAAGGGCTTCAGGAGGAGTAGTGATTTTAATTAGGACAACCTGTTTGTATAGCGTGGAACAGGTGGTTACAAGAGAAGATGGTAGAGGGATCTATATTTCGGGCTTAATATATGGTAGGACTACTTCAGTGGCTTCCATATATGGTCCGACGTCCCCTAACCTGGAATTCTGTGCCTCAATAGAGAGGGATATAGCTGTTTTTTGGGGGCATTCTCTTATTCTAGCAGGAGATTGGAATGTGTATGCTGATAACTGTGAAGATAGGATCCCGCCTGCTAGAGGACCACTAATGAAGGCTCAAACTGCTTTAAATAAATTGTTAGAGGTTGCGGCTCTGGTGGACCCGATATGGACTCACGCCGTTGGGGGCAATAATATGACATTCTATTCGGTGGCATGTAAGACTCAATCTCGTACTGAATTTTTTTTAGTTAATAGGGAGGTACTTATGGGAATTAGGGGACTGACAATGGAGGGTAGAATATTTTCAGATCATTCCCCGATTAAATTAGTCTGGGAACCGGAAATAGGCCCACCTAGACCATTTCGATGGAGGCTGAGAGATTCCCTAATGATGGAACCAGCAACTAAAGAGAAGCTCGAGGGAGCCCTGTAGAAATTATGCAGCAACAACTACCCACGCTGCTAAATAAAAAGCTGGCTTGGCCAACTTGCAAAGTGCTTTATGCAGGAGTGGCCCAGGAGCTTGCAGCACAGCAAAACAGGCAGAGGAGGGCAAAAGAGGAGTTTATTCTAAGGGACATTAGCTCTTTGACACCACTGGAGGGGTCCACAGAGGAAATTGATGGGGAACTTAAAAGTCTAAGACGCAAATTGGAGGATATTGTCTATGGCAAGGTAGACGTCTGGTTAGAAATATTAAAACTAAATATCTTCTGATGGGAGATGTCCCTGGACGCTTGCTGGTGGCCAGAGTTAGGGAGTGGGAGGCGAGCAGAACGGTGAAATCTATCTGGTATGGTGGGAAGCTTATAACAGATCCCCAGGTGCTAGCAGACACTTATGCGCTGTATTTTAAAGACTTATACCAGATTGGGAATACGGTGGGGGAGAAAGAGATTAGTGCATTCTTGGAGGAAGTGCCCCTACCTGTGATAGACCCCATGCAAGCCAGGGAACTAGCAGCTACCATAGGCGCAGCAGAGATTGTGGAGGTAGTTAGGTCTCTACTTGCGGGCAAAACACTAGGGCTGGATGGCCTTACAGAGAAGTTTCATCAGACTTACATTCATACTATATTGCCTATACTTCAGGAATTTTACAATACTATAATGCAGGATGGAGTATTTCACCCCCTCCGTATCAGGCATACATTACATTAATCCCCAAACCAGACAAGCCTAGAGAGGTACCAGGTAATTATAGGCCCATAGCACTAATGAACCAGGATATTAAGATCCTTACAAAAATCTTGGCCAATAGAATTTGGCGGATAGCGCCTGCCATAATTAGCCTGGAGCAAGTGGGATTTATGCCAGGAAGGGGGGCCCACGATGCTTTGAGGGAGCTTCATCATATCCTGAACTATGCAGCGGACTCTCAATTATCTTTAGCTTTGATATCTTTAGATGTGGAGAAGGCCTTCGATAGGGTCTCCCATCCTTTTCTTTTTGCTACAATGGAGAGGATGGGCTTCCCTGAAGGCCTTCTTAGAGGCATTAAAAATCTGTATGCAGCCCTGACGGCTACAGTCCTTTCTAATGGTTATATCTCACAGGAAATACAGTTAGAAAATGGGACTCGTCAAGGATGTCCTCTTTCCCCGATATTATTTAATATTTATTTAGAGCCCCTGTTGAGAGCCATTAATAATGACAGGGGGGTTGAGATAATGGGACGGGAGTTAAAATTCTCAGTTTTTGCAGATGATGTACTTTTGCACTTAAGAGATCCGGTGGGTAGGTTTGAGAGGACTAGAGAACTAATTGAGCGATTTGCTAAAGTCTCTAATTATAAACTAAACTTGACTAAAACTCAAATCCTCCCCCTGACGCCATATGTATATAAGGCAGACTTCGCTCAGCTGCAAATTCAATGGGTGACAGACAAGATCAAGTACTTGGGCATTTGGATTACAAGGAATAATGAGATAGAGGCCGAAATGAATATGGAAGGGACTTTGTCAGCTATTAAGGGAGACTTAGTAAGATGGAACAAGTTGCCCTTGAACTTTATGGCCAGACTTGGGCTTATCAAGATGAATTTGTTGCCAAGGTTGTTATACCTGGTGTATTTAGCTCCATATAGTGTTCCCAAAAAGTGGTTCAGAATGATTAAGAGATTACTTTCAGATTTCTTATGGGACCTTAAACCCCCAAGGAAAAAATATAACGATTTGCGCCTACCTCCTTTTCTGGGAGGGATTAAGCTACCAGATCTTACATAGAATGTTGCAGGGCAGTTGGGTTTAATGACTCAATGGGGCAGAAGTATTGAGGGAGAAGCCTATGTCTCAGACTGGTTATATTTAGAGACTCAAATGATGAGAGAGGCTGGCCTCTCTCCGGAGGCTCCATTATATGCTAACATAACTACTTGTTTTAAACAAAGGTTGGGAAGCCCAATTTTGAAGGCAGCAGAGGCATGGTGGTCGTTTTTGACTCCGGCCCAGAAAAAGGACCAGATGAAGGCTCAAGAACAACCACTGATGGGTAACTCCAATCTAGTCATATGGAACCAGGTAATCAAAGGGAAGTGGGCTAGGTGGGTTTC
Source organism: Neoceratodus forsteri (assembly GCA_016271365.2). Classification (NCBI taxonomy): domain Eukaryota; kingdom Metazoa; phylum Chordata; order Ceratodontiformes; family Ceratodontidae; genus Neoceratodus; species Neoceratodus forsteri. The sequence continues at coordinate 566,294,067 of CM057455.1, forward strand.
GGGCTTGAACCTAAAGGATGTTATTCAGGATAATAGAGTGGCCCTTCCGGTGCAGTGCGATAGAATGCCCTTTTTTCATAGGTTGCAACTCACATGTATGCTGGAGGGGGTATCAAAGAGATTAGGGGGCCTTTCAGATTGTTCATTTAAGTGGGATGAGCTGAGGGATATTGACCCAAAAGCCAGATCCCTATCACAAGTTTATAAAATACTATTAGATTTCTTTGGTCCACGTTCTCCTATATCATTGCCATATTGGGACAAAATGTTGGTGCCTCGAAGTATTGACTGGGCTAATGTATGGAAGAATAGCAAATATATAGTGATACCTAAATATAGGAGTTTACATTTTTTTATTGTTTCTAATCTATATTTTACCCCTGTGAAATTATGTGACAGAGGCCTTAGAAAAACAGACCTGTGTTTCAGATGTGAATTAGAGAGAGGAGATCTACTACATGTGCTGTGGAACTGCAGTAAAATATCGCCCCTGTGGGACGAAATAAAGAGGCGGATGGACCCAATGCTGGATTATTCGGAATTTATAACACCAGAGATATGTGCCTTAAGTGATCTCTCGCAAATTGCTGGTGTTACACCCAAAATATCATTTATCTTTGATAGCGGCTGTAATCAAATCATATGTGGTCCAGCACTGGAAGGATGAACAATTCTATGTGTATAAGCATTGGGTGGGAGATCTTTTTGGGGCTCTGGATAGAATAAAGAGACACTTATATTCAGAGGGGAGGAAAGGGTTATTTACTAAAAGATGGGCGGTATTGGAGGCGATCTACTCCCAGCAAGGGGCATATGGCTAGACACAGGTCTGTCTGCCGTGCTGTGATCAGCTGGAAAACTTAGGTTGGAATGAGTATAGGACAATAGGGATATTAGTGAGATTAGAGGGTTAGGTTCGTGCTTGTATGTGAAGTGGTAGGGTTTTGGGACATGCGTAGCAGTAAGAGGTTGGGGTCTGCTAGGAAGGTAGGGGGGATGGGGACTATCTCGCTTTCTGGGGGGCACAGAGAGGTATCATCCCCTAAATAAGCGTTAACTCACTAAGAAACTGGGCTAAAGAGTATCTATCAGGCTGCAGGTGATCTTTACTGGGAGTAAGGGGAGAGGGTTTGTTTTGTAAGCAGCCTGATGTCTTTATTTTGGGGTGTTGTTGGAGTGGGTCTAGAGTTGGTGTGAGGGGGGATGTTATCTCTGTGTATGTAAATAGTTAGACTGTATATAGTTTACACAATCAGTTTTGGATTGTGTGCCCTGGGATTTCCAGGTCTATGTTTGTCTTGTCTCTAGTTTGAAAAATCAATAAAGATGTGTTTAAAAAAAAAAGGGGGGTAGAGTACTCATGTACTACAAGACACACTTAAACGTCTCAGTCATAGGGCACATGCCATCTACATCGCATCTCTGTGAGTTCCTGCACGTCCTCCTCCTGTTAGAAAGCACCAAAAAGGTGCACTTGATCTGTGCCTACAACCCTCCTAAGGGTGGAGTGTCTGGGCTCTCTTCCCTCCTAGACAGTCTTAGCTCAAAGGTTGGCTTGAACGAGTTACTAGTCCTAGGTAACTTTAACCTTAACTGGGCAGGTCATAACGTTCAGCAATATGAACCACTGTTGGCTGGACTAGCCCTCAGCCAGCTCATCTCTGAACCCACAAGGCCCTCTCCTAGAGGACACAAGGGTTCCATCATTGACTGGGTGCTAAGCAACAGAACGGAGAAAATTATTTCCTGCGGCGTTCTACCTGATGCTATATTGGATCACTCTCCCACCTACTGCATATGGGGCAACTCCCCTCCCAAAATTCCCCACAAGGTGATACAAATGAGGGACTACTCCAAACTCAGCGTTGAAGACTTCCTTGCTGACCTGCGTCATGCTGACTGGTCTCAGGTCATGGCCACAAATGACCCCTCAAAGGCCCTTGACAACTTCCTAAAAGCTTACACCCCACTTCAAAACAAGCATGCCCCCCTCACAAGAAGGAGAGTGAGTGGCACTGCAACTAAATGGCTCCATGGAGGCCTGTATTCTCTCATGAAACAAAGGGATAAATGCTGGGTGAGATATAAGTGCTCAATGTCCAGCACAGACCTCCAGGATTACAAGCAGCTGAGGAACTCATGCAAGAGAGCCATTCGCTCCGCAAAAAGTGAGTTTTGTCAGTCCATCCTGCTCTCCACAGCCAAAAATCTGAGGACATTCTGGCAGAGCATTAAGACTGTGGTTGGTGGGTCTACTAGAGCTCAGGTCACGGACATGCTCATTGACAGGGTAAACTGCATCAACCCCCTCACAATTGCCAATGCCTTCAACTCTCAGTTCACTGACCTTCCAGCTCTCCCCAAACTGCCTCACTACCCCGTAGACTGGGCCTCTCCACCCAGTGGGACAACCCCCCTCCTGCCCTTTTACCTCAAGGTCATATCAGACTTGGAGGCCCAGAAGCTCCTTGCTGGCCTCTCCCCTCACACTGGTGCTGGGCATGACTGCCTGGAGACCAAGCTGCTTAGGCTAGGGGCAACAGTACTAGCCCAACCCATAGCCCACATCTTCAGTGCATCGCTTACCTCAGGTATAGTCCTGGATATCTGGAAGATGGCTAAGGTCATCCCTGTGTCCAAGCAAGGGGACCCAAAAGACCTTAAGAACTACCGCCCCATAGCAATCCTATCAGCGATCAGCAAACTTCTGGAAAAGGTAGTCGCCCAATACCTATGGACCCACAACCTACTCTCCCCTGCACAGCATTGGTTCAGAAAGAGGCATAGCACTTCCACAGCCCTAGCAGTTGTTACCTCTGAGATCAGGTCCGCTGCTGACTGAGGCAAAATGACCGGGGCCATCTTTGTTGATCTCTCGAAAGCCTTTGATTGGGTAGACCACGCACTACTGTGCTCCTCTCTCCTACCACTTAGCTTCTCCTCCCCCACCCTTGCCTGGATCAGTAAATTATCTCACGGGCAGGCAGCAGTACATCAAGTTCAACAAGGCCCTGTCTGAACCTGCCCAGATAAACTGCAGAGTCCCCCAGGGCTCTGTCCTGGGGCCTCTCCTGGTCTCTCTCTTCATAAATGAGCTACCCTCAGCTCCAGCTCTTGGATCCTCAGTGCTATATGCAGATGACCTAGTCATCATGTTCAGTTCCCAGGACATCTCTACCATCAACACCAAACTAAACTCAGACTTCGCCAAATCAAAACTTGGTTGCAGGACCATAAACTTATGATTAACCTGCAGAAGATGCAGGCCATGCTCTTTGGCTCAGCAGCCAAGTTAAAAGCTGCCCCAGATTCACTACAGATTTCTGGGGCCAATGGGTCCCCACTGCTAGTTGAGGACTCGGTCAAGTACCTGGGGGTGACTCTTGACCCGAAACTGGATATGAACATGCACATACACAATTCATGTAAGGCCTCAAACTGCAAGTTGGGTCATGCTTACAGAGCAAAAAGTTGTCTCACTCCAGCTGCCCATCTCGCCTTAGCCAGGGGAGTCCTCCTACCTACACTCTGCTATGGACTAGTCACCTTTGCTCACGCTGTAAAAACTAGTCTAGTAAAGTGGGACTCAGCGTATAACAACATATGCCATTTTACGCTCTCAGCCCCCCCGCCTCACTCACCGCTGTGAGCTCTACACCCGACTTGAATGGCTCCCACCGGAAACTTACCGCTCCTATGTCGTGGGCAACTTCATAAACAGTATTGTCAGAACTGCCGCCCCCCCCTTAACCTTGCAGAGTCCCTCGTTCTAGCTACTTCCTCCTACCTGTGATCCAGTGACTCTCATGCCCTCCTGGTACCTAAAACCTGCACACAAATGGGTGACCGAGCCTTCGCTGCATATGCGCCCAGAGTTTGGAACTCTCTTCCATCAAGCACTCACTCCTCTCCCTCCCACCAGAGCTTTTAAAGCCTCCCTCTGGGGCTTTCTCAAAATGGCCTCCACCTGTCTCTGCACTAGACAAACCCTCTCAGCCTGTGACGCCCCCAAAAACTGAGATGCTACCTAAACAATATGACTTGGGTAGAGTACATCTGCACTTATACACCTCTTGTACTCACAGCTTACTAGAACAATAGACCACTTAGGCCCACCTGCCCAACAGGGTGAGCATTATTACTGTGCACTCCCTTATCTTGCTCTTGCCCCACTCTATCCCAATGTGACTCCTCTTTGCCTACCTGCAAGTCTTACAACATTGCTGCCTGGAATGATGAAACCATACTGTACTTCTTCCTACTGCCTGCAATGTAAATCCCTGCTGGTACTGTTGCTTGTTTTGTCCCTGTGTACTAATTCTCTTTAATGTAATCCTTCACTTGTTTTTTATCTAATGTTCATGTATGTACCTTGTAATCTCCCGGGTCACACCTGAAAATAGGCACTTGGCTGTCTAGTGTGCTTACCCGGTTAACAAAAGCAAATAAATAAATAAAATAAAAAACTTTGTGTGGAGTAAAATGCATTGACTCTATTAGTAGAGATTTTCCTACAAGATTCCTGTCAGGCACTCATCCCGGACCCCCTTTGAAGTGAAGCCTTACCACAGATCATCTTTTTGCTGCTTCAGCCAGTTGGCGAGACAGGCTTGCATAACTTTTCTTATTTTGGTGCTGTACTTTGGTCTATATGGGGGAAGCCCCCTCCTCATTCCCAGTGACCTCCATCAAAACATTTTCTGTGTCAGTACCTGAATTGTTTGGTTCTTCATCTGTATTGTCTCTCTCCTGTTGACCTTCAGATGAAAACTCTGTTTGTGCAATACTTGTAGATGCTTCACCATTTCTCCTTTGATTCCTGTGGCCATGGCATGTGGCATAGCAACAAAAGGTTTCAGCCTTTGATATATGTGCACAGCTACAGCAGCTGCTGCAGTTGGCATCATAGCTTTCCTCGTACTGTGTGCATCGATAAAGTCTGCAGGATTTTCTGGCAACGTAGCCCTCCATTCTCGTGTACCTGGAATAGGTATTCATGGATCTGGGATCCATGTACCATTCTGAATAGTCCATCCAGCTTGTGCTAAAGCTGATTTGGGTGACCATTCTCCTGAAGATTGAAACTCAGACACTGATGAACCCTTGCTGACATCCAGCAGTCCCAGTGTAGCCACCTGATGCCCTTGGTCATGAGGGTGGATATTTGTAGATGCAGTGCTGAGTAATTTCCCAGTCAAGCTTATCAGGCTGACTGCGGACCTTTTCCTTTTTCATTCCTCCTCCAGTTGAAGCTTATGTTCCAAAAATTCTCTTTCAGCCTCCGACATCATACCTAATAACTGCTGTTTTTTTGTTTCCAGCTCTCTCTGTAGTCTCTTTTCCTCCTCTAGCAGGTCTTCTGTTATCTCCATTTTGTCTGATTTATTTTTCTCTGTTAAAGGTTCTATCTCACTTTGTTCCTCCTCTGCTGCAGATACCATTTCTTCTGCTTCATCCTCTGAATCAGTGTCTTTGTTCTCTTCTTCAGGTCCATACATAATTTCATCTACTGTCCCCTGTGTCCTGTGTCTCCACTGAGACACAACCTTCCTCCTCTTCAGTCCGTCCTGGAATCGGTTCCTCCATCCTCCTGCAGAGAAACAGTGCCCCCTGCAGAAAGAGCAGGGGAATTTGTTTTATTAGTAATAGTCACACATAAATATATACATAAATAAAGAGAAATCAAATCACAGAGCTACATTAAAAATTTTGAACCATACTAACAATTGTCTTATGAAAGCTGAGTGTGAAAAGAAACTGAAACCAAAAAAAAAGCCTAAATTCTTAGACCCTGTGTTTAAACATTTCAATGTAAATTAATATGCTCATATTTTGTTGTAAAATCAAACAGCATTTAGATTTTTTAAACAAATTTTAATAATAATAACATACATGAAGGCTATAGTCAAACAAAACCCCCTTCATGTAACAGGAAAGTCAGAATCGGTTATCCATGGTTTTTTTTTTTAATTTTGTAAGACAACCACCTGTATACCCTGTTTGAGTTCTGTAAAAAAATAGACACTTCAATTCTGCTTCAATTATTTTGTATAAGTTCTAGATGGGAGAAATCTTTTTTGTCATAATATAAATAGACCCCTTGCATTCCATAAATACCATTTTATGACTGTAGGAATGACATTCAATGTACTTTTTCCCCATTTACTCCAGCAAATATCACATTGACTGTAAATTAAGTTTATGTAGTTTGTCTGTTTGAAGCAGTGTTCCTGCTATCTACTTGCTAAATCTTTCCAAAACCCTGTTATATATGAGCATGTAATAAAATAAGCTCGGCCTTTGCCTGACGCTGGCTTGATGAATGACTATGCTTCCTTACCTGTAACAGATGTTGCTCCTGAGCCTGCTTTGTTTCCAACCTCGAGAAATCCTCTGGCTCCCCACTCTTAGAGGATGATGCAGTTCCTCCCATTATCCTGGACTCAGCACAGACTTCTTTTTCTGCGAGTGGAGAGAAGACCACGCCAACTCTCAAGACTTTAGCAAAATGGTCTGCTGGGGCATCCTTGCTTGCAATGGGATGGATGAAGGCAGCAGACAGAGTTTCATAGGTCCCTGTTCTCACTGACAGATTTTCTACTTTCTTGATCCCCACAATATCCTCTAAAGGAAAGATTGCACAGCAAGCAGATCCACACTCTGCTGTGCTGGGTAATACTACCATTAAATAACCCACAATGGTTCTGCTACTCCCTCGACCTCAGCTGCAGGTTCTTCACTTCTTTGTCTAATCTCTTCACCTCTCCCCTGAACTATTAACACTCCTGTTACTCCCCCACCCCCCACCCCCAAAAATCTCTGACTTGTTTAACACTGCCAGGGAACCTATCCAGAAGCGAAATGTGGTTAGACTTCATTATGGGGTTACATTATTCTCCTGATAGAGCATTTGTCATAGGAATCATTAGGTTATGTTGCCTTTGATTTATATGTGGTCATTCACATTGCAGATGAAGAAATGTTTAATATCAGTTTTTGTACCTCTGTCTCTTTAGATCGCTTCTGGCTTAAATACAAGAAAGTAAAGGAGTCCCCATTGTGAATTCCCTTTATTGCCATCCCTCTGACTAAGCCCACAGTGAAGATGATCACCTTTATATTTAGGAATGAATGTGTTAATATTTTTAGTGTTTGATACTGGGTTAAAAAGCACTGTGAGGTCCTAGACATTTCTACCCATCATTGACTCAGAACAAGTCTAGACGGGGAGCTGTAAGATAAAGGTAAGATTATCAAAAGCTACTGCTGGTATCGCATATCTTCCAGGTAGTGAGACAAAGGCATATGCTTTCACCAGGGTCTGCCTAACACATGTCACAAATGTGGTTCCCATATCCGCCTCAGCTCTACTTGTGACGCAGTCTGTTGCACTAGCTATCTGGAATATGGCCATCTTTCATGTGATTGTCCTAACCCATTTTTATGTAATCTCTGCAAGGAGCAGGGTCACTCCTTTCAAAACTGCCCTTGGACCTCACATAACCGATCAGATTGTCGCAGTCAGGATGCTATCATAGCACAAGAACAGTCACAGGTGGTTGATGATGACCCTGCTCAGATGGATGCCTCCTTGGATACAGACATGGTTTCTTCACCACTGCCTTTAGTGACTGGGGGTTCTGCTACCCTGATTCCTCCTGTGGACACTGTACCTTTGGAGGCACCCCCTACAGGGACCTTTAATCTTTCTAATGAACCTCCTGCTCCTATGCCTTCCCACTCCATCACAGGATATGGAGTTCTCTCCAGTTCCTACTAAGAAAAGAGATTGACAAACCAAGTGTAAGGGTAAACATTCTCCTTCACCTGCTTTACCTTTACATAATGCTTTCATTGCTTTGGCTTCTTCATCCCAATGGCAGGGTACAATTCAGGATTCAAACTCGCTCTCAGATGCAGCTGGGAGGGTGGGGTTTGCCTACTTGATCCTTTTCTCTTCCCTCATGCATCTTTCTTTCTTGTCCTTGAATGCTAATAGCCTAAAGTCATACAGGAAGAGGTTAACATTTTCAGTTTTACACTCCCTTCCAGGTGACATTATTTTCCTACAAGACATGTGCCTTAAGACTTCCTACATACTGGCTGCTGTTCAAAAGGCATGGAGTCAAGGTCCATCATTCTGGTCTCAAGGGGTGAATTCATGTGATGGGCTTGGGATTCTCATTAGAGCTTTTGATTTCAGGATGACCAGATTACTGTACTTGACCTTTACCTGGGGAGACCTCAATTATTAGATCTTGATTTAGGTCCACTGTCCCTAAGCGTGATTAATGTTTATGCACCCCAGTCTAAAGCAGCCATGGTTCAACTTTTCCAAACAAGTCAACCTTTTTATTCACCTCCTGGTTGATACTTTTGGGTGATGATTTTAATTGTGGATTAGGTTTAATGAATTGGGGTGGGAAAACATCATTATATTCAGTAGGGACATTAGCATTTTTAAACTGGAGGGGGGACAGGAACTTAGGGAAGCCCTGGCTAGGTTAGAAAAGTGGTCTGGCATATGGCAACTGGGGTTCAGTGCAAAAAAGTGCAACATTAAGGACTTGGGGGAGCAAAAATCCCAAAGACCAAATTTCATTGAGGGGTGTGCAGGTTATTAAGTCAGAGGAAGAATAGGACCTGGGGGTAATCATCACAAGGTGTTGGTGTTGGTGCTGGGTAGTCAGCGATGTGGAGGGGTGCTTGGGAATGACCTGGGTCTTAGACTGGGGGGTTTACCCCTGGCCCCCTCCACTTGGGGCTAGGGATCTGGATGTGGTAATTGATGATGGCCTGACACTTGATGCTCAGGTGTTAGCCATCATCAAAAGTGTCTTTGCCATCTAAGAAACATTGCCCAGATCCATTCCATGATACTGCCTGATGATCTTGCCACACTAATACATGACTTTGTCACATCGAGGTTGGACTACTACAATGCCTTGTACCTGGGGCTTTCGAGAGACAATCTCTGCTGTCCACAGCTGGTGCAGAACACGGTGGTCAGGCTATTGATGGGTGTACCTAGATTCAGTTATATTATGCCTGTACTCTGCAGGCTGCACTGGCTGCTGATAAGGTGGAGGATTGCCTTCAAGGTCAGGTTGCTAACCTATAAAGCCCTACATGGTTGGGGACCTGACTATCTGTAAGACCTCCTGTTTGCCCACTGCCTGGCTCACCCTCTTCGTTTCTCTAAGGGTGGCATCTTAGTGGTTCCCAGGGAAGGCTGTGGCTTTTGGGAGACCATGCTTTTTCTGTGGCTGCACCTGCCCTGTGGAACTCTCTCCTGGGGTATTTTAAAGAGGCCTCATTGGTGGAAACCTTTAAGAGGGGGCACAATACATTTCTTTTTGAAAAACATTTTTAATCTGCTACAATGTGACATTTTCCTGACTGTCATTTATTATTTATTCAGTTATTTAAGATTATTGTGATTAGGATTGTCTTTCCATTTAAGCTCTGTAATGTGGTTTATATATGTTAAGATGTATGTTTTTATATGTTTTAGATTTAATGTATCATACAACACTCTAAGCCCTTCAGGAAGGGGCACTTTATAAATAAAGTTTAACTAACTAACTTGCTAAGTGATCTGAAACACTCAACACACTGCAGGAGAGCAGCAACAAAAGCAAATTAGATGCTGACTTGTATGGCCAGGCGGATACCCAGCAGGAATTCAGAGGTCATACTTCTTCTGCACAGGACACTGGTAAGGCCACACCTTGAGCACGGTGTGCAGTATTGCTGTCCTTATCTTAAGAAGAATGTTAACTTGCTGGAGATGGTCCAGAGAAGGGGTGACCAAGATTATCCAGGACCAGCAGGGCAACACCTACAAAAAGAGTCTCAAGGGGCTCAGTGTGTGCTCATTTGAGGACAAAAGGGGGGGAATGATTGAGACCTTCAAATACCTTAAAGGTATTAACAGGGTGAATACGGAGGGCCTCTTCAGTCTTAATGGGAACAATTCCACTAGGAGCACAGCTCAAAACTGGTAAGATTCAAGAAAGAGATGAGGATGCACTTTTTCATACAGAGAGTGGTGGCCAAGTAGAATACAGTAGGTTGCCAGAGGAGGTCGTCTCCCTGAAAACAGTGGATAGCTTCAAGAGAAGATGGGACAGAATGAAGAGTAAAGTTGATAATGGAAGGGGGGGAAGAGGGGGAGGGAGAATTTGAGTGGGGTAGGGGGGGAGGCAGCCGCAGGTCACTCCATAGACACAGTGGGCACTGGTGCATTCAAGCAGACTAGGTGGACCATATGGCCTTTATGTGCTGCTGAATTCATATGTTCATATGCACAGTGTGCTTAGTGTGAATTGTTGTTTAGCATATGTGGTCATAGCTGTGTTTTGCACTCAAATGAGGGTTGGGGCTTTGATTTTCACAGTACTAACAGAAGGTACAGCATATTTGAAACCTTTTTGTGCAACATAGAGCATTAGTGCAAAGTTTCCATTACACCTCCCAATCCATCATACCTCCTAGTGCGACTTGTGCAAATTTGTGCACGTGCACTACCGTTTGTGTAACACTAACCATTATGTTTTAATATACTGTCTTATGTATGGAATTATTCATATTTGTATTGCTGGGTCTGTGTGTGTATGTATTTATTGTTTTGTTATTATAATCTTTAAGGCTATTGATGTTTTCATTTTATGAACATTTTGCCTAACATTTTCTTTTTATGTTTGCTTTGGAAACACCTCTGACATATTCAAATATTTCTTAATACATATTTTTTTAACATTTGGTGTGGTGGGGAGTTCAGGTTTCTTTAAAGAATGATTGTGTTTATTATTCCAATTGTATTTCTTGATGTTGGGGTTGGCAATGTGTGATTTGGGAGAAATGTAGTGCATGTGTGACTTTTGAACCCTGCTAGGTTGTGTAGTTGCTTGATGTGCTTATAGACCTTTTGCCCCTGACAAGTTGGGATCTGATTAATATACCATAATTGGTGATGATTACACTGTATTAATGAAATCCCATGTAATGAGATTCTGACCAATGAGGAGCCAGAGTTGACCAGACCCTAATTCCTATGTTAAAATAATCAGTGCTCATGAAAGGATCCTGGGATGGATTAGTCTTCACTAATCAATAAAGAAGAGATGAGCATTTAGCACACTCAGATGACATACAGAAGAGGCTGTTTGCAGGTTGAATAGTATCCATAAAAAGATAATAAGAGAGTAGAAATATGCAAATTGTCAATAAACAAGGGCTGATGAGCAGAGCCAACATGCTTGCACGTGATTGTAAGCAGTATTTCAGCTTGTTCGTTTTGATGTTGTTGTTAATGTGCTGATGCTCCTCAAGCACAGCCCCCCCCACTACTTGCTTCCGTGCCTCTCCCCTCTAACTTCATCCCCCCTCTTTTCCACCTCCCTTCCCCCTGCTGCCCTCTCCCACTCCAAATGTTCTCTCACTATCCCCTCACCCTCCCTCCCCTGAGTGCCTTGCCCTACTCGAATTGAAATGATGCTGACCCCCTTTCCCTTCATACTTCATACTGTAGACAGTATATCACAGTGGTTAAGGGCACTGAGATGCAAACCTGGAGACCTGGGTTTGAATACCATCAGCCCCCATTTGCATACTGTGTGACCCTGAGCAAGTCACTTAACTTCCTTGTGCTCCCAGGTCACAGCTGGAAACAAACTCTGGCTTATTGTGCCTTTTCTGGTTAATAATTTCCCCTTCCCTTCATACAGCACATTTGTGTAACCCCCCGAACCCCCTCTAATTCATTGGACACTATATACAAACAGAAGTCAACTTCAAATTGTTCCAAAATAGAATAATTTTATTTCTCCTGGGTCCCAAATGATCTAAAGGGCCCAGGGGTTCATCACTTCCTTTATCCTTTAACATCTGCTCCATGGGGCACAAACTACAGTACATTAGGCTGGCACTCAAACAGGAAGGAGAACAGATTTTTCTAGGCAGTACACACAAGGCTCACTGTTACTTTTAAACCCTCAGATGGTATGCCCAGGACAAAGTTCACATTCCCCAAGAGTGCAGGGCTCAAGAAAATCTGAAGCTGTGTTACATTTCCTACCTTTCTCTCCTTGGTCAGTCACCATCTTCCTAGCTGAGGAGCGAGCAGTCCCTCTCAACCTGGCCCCCGAAATCAATAAAACACTTACAGGGAACTCAGGAATTTTCTTCCCCTGACCAGACCACTGGGAACTTTGAGCCTGAAACTTTCCCCTAGACCTTCACCTACTTGTGCAGCCTTAGGATTTCTCACCCAGAACAAAGAACCATGACCTAATGGGCCTAAAGACCTGCTCATAAATGGAGGCCCCGGGGCCTGCCCCAGACATGGGCATGGCAGATCCACAGTGTACCCAAGATGCATCCCACTTCCAAGCTTCCAACCACCTCAAGCTGTCATGACACCAGGAGAACCCAGGCTCTGCCATCACCTGGGAACCCCAAACAGTTCGAAGAATAGCCTACTGTTTACCTAAGGCCCTCTGACTCACCCTGGGTGCCCCACAATGGAGCAAAAAAAAAGGGGCTGACTGAGCACTTTACTGCATCCTCTCTCCTTACTCTGGAGCTTGATGTAAGCATCAGGTCAGGAGGAGCCATCCAGAGCCTGTCAAATGACCTCTGGCCCACCTGAACTATATGAATGGTGCCCTAGGACCTGCCTATCCAAGCAAGCCCCTAAATGGCTGGATAACCTCCTGTCCCCCCCAACAGCCTGGATCGCCATGCCACACCGGGAATGGGAGGGGACACTTCCACTGCCCCCATCCCCTGTGAGAGCCCTGACACGACTCCCACAACTCTGGTGACCCAGGAATCCTCAAACATGGGAAAATGGTTGGGATTCTCCCTAAGACCGTACGTCTTCCTCCTATTGGGCACTCTCACAACCCTACCACTGGGGACCTATGTTCCCAACAATGCCACAAGGCTGTCTGGCCACCTCCCTCAGAGTGCCCATAACTCATGGATGCTGCAGTACTGCACCCACTGATCCTGTCTACTCACTTTCGGGTGGCCCAACCTTTCCAGGCCCAACTCGTACCACCTAGCTCCTGCCTTGCCTGTCTCTCCTCCCAATCGCTCTGCTGCTTCAACCAGCCTCTTACTTCCTGTCTCTTGCCTGTTTATACCCTAAAAGAACTACTGTCTGGCATCACCACATGGCGGTTAGCCAAAATGGTGCTCCATCACTACAACATATCCTAACTCTCTGGGGGGCAATTAGCAAAGGAAGAGGTTCCTTAAAGGAGCATAGGCCCCTCTCAAAAGAGTGAATCAGTAACTGAGACTAATGCACTGTACTGCTGTCTTATAACCCTCACTGTATTCATATCACTACTGTTGCCCACTGCATTGCACTTTATACTGTTGTTCTTGCCCTTCAGTTGTTTGTAACTGTTGCTTGCTTTGTTTTCCAGTCTCCCCTCCCTTGGGTCACACCTGTAAATGATCATTGGCTCAGTGTAACTTTCCCACTTACCAACATTTAAATCAATCAGTAAATAAATAATCCTGATCTGACCCCCCCTCCCAGCCTGTCACTTGGCATCCCAGCCACTTAGCAAAACCTCCATTCTTCCCTCATGGCTGTCACCCCCCATGTTGGGGTCAGCAGCCCCCCTCTTACCTGCTCGAGAAATGATCCAATTCATGAAGTGAGAGCCCTGTCACCAGTGTTGGACCTGCAAGGGGTTTGAACCTCTCACTGTTCCCTTTTCTGGGATATTGCCTCTTGGTTTTCTCTCCTGGGATGCCAGCTTCAGGCTGGTGCACCAGCTTGCACTCAAGGATTGAAGACATCCCCACTGATGTCACTTTCCCAGTTAGTCTTGGAGTCCACTGCTACTTGTGGTCACCAAGATGTCAGTATTGTACTGGAGAATGACTGTCCTCCCTACCTGAAGGAGGACAGCGAGCTCTGTGATGCTTATTCCTCCTTCCCCAGTTGGCCCCCAATGACCCAGATTCAAGCTTGAACCCAGGTTGCCAGTATGGTGGCAGGTGTGGCATCCACCACCTCAACCCTCAGCACCACTGTGCCGGCATATTGCGGCATGTTCTAACAAGCTGGTATTGAGTCAAGGTAGACTGTATAAGGCCAGTTTCAGTTTCATAGAAGCACGTACTAATATAATGCAATGTGTGCTTTCAGAGGGGAAAGATTTACTTGTCAAACAAAAATGTTAAATGAGATACACAAAAACAGTTTTAATAAAAGCAATGTTTGTGTTGTACTAATACATGATATTTACTAAACCATGAGGAGCCTTTTTTAGTTCAGCATGAGTCATATATTAGGTATAAGCAGAGCAAAAAATTCTCAGAAATGCTCACAGTTATAGCAAAGAAGGTCAAAAAAAGAACCTGCACTTACCTTCTACTAACAAAAAAGTATTTACATTAGTACCCCATTAGGGTCAGCTGGTGGTACTTATACCAGTGTGTGTAACACAGAAGCAGTGCATTAATGTATCTGGGGGAGGTTATCTTTGCATGGGAAATGGCTAAAAATGTTATGTTTCTGAAATTCAACTTTAGAGTCTGTAGAATGTAAAGAAAATCATCAGAATCAAATTCATTGAATCATCACTGATGGTTCTTGTCCATGCATTTCTGTGCTTGTCATATAGGTTCAGCCTCTGAACAATACATAACTTCATATAACCTGTGAGGGAGGGAGAGTGAAAGATGCCTTTATAATAAAATAAAAAGTTAATAAAATGTGATCAAATGTGGTCATTCAAGATATGTATTTTGCTGGCTGTAACACCAATTAAAGGCCTCTGATGAGAAAAGTACAGTTACATAAGAACTTACTGTAACAGTAGATCTTCAAGAAGAGCTCTTGTAGCAGGCAATAACCACAAAGACTAAGCCACCATGCACCAGGACTCCATGGAAACCTTCTAGCCAGCAGTCTTTGCAGGGGACCACCCCTGACATCAGCTCCGCCCCAACGTCAGCAAGTGATATAAAAGGGGGCAGTCCCCAGCCCTACCTCAGTTCTCCCAATGGAGTTCCAGAGTGTAGGATGGAAGGAGAACCAGGCAGGTTCTTGCCTAAAAATTTAAATGGCAGAGAGAAAACCAGGGGGGGAAGGAGGGAGGGAGGGAAAGCAGTGCCTGCTGCAAGATCTCTTCTTGAAGATCTACTGTTACAGTAAGTTCTTACATAACTGTACCATCTTACTTTGTGTGTGAGCTCTTGCAGCAAGCAATAACCACAAGGACTGAGTCCCAAGCAATCAAGGGATAAGGAACAGGAAAGTCCAAGAGGAGACTGAAAGGAACCAGCTAGAGACTCAAGAAAGGAAGCCCTGCAAAACTGCAAGGTCAAATCCATCCCTACAATGAAACAAGAATTTATCAATGCCGAATGTTGTCGTGCTGGCATTGGCATTGGCAGTGCCATAGAAACATAGAATTTGATGGCAGATAAGGACCGCTTGGCCCACCTAGTCTGCCCATTTTCCTACCTAACAGATAAGCTGCAGATCCTAATTAACCAACAGCTTACTTCCTCCTACCCCCCACTAGGACTGCCTTATGTCTGTCCCATGCATGCCTTGTGTCTGTCCCATGCCAGAGCTAGAGACACATAATAAGAATGGAAGTGAAGTATTGAAGTGACACGAACCCCACCCCCACCCTGTAGAGAGCGTGAGGCATTGGGGTGTGCCTTTGGGTCATCAGCTATAACGCTCATGCCATTTTACCTCACCCTACCCTGTAGACACTGACAAGAGTCGTGGTGTGCTTTGGGGTTTTTGGGCATTATACTTACTCCATTCCATAAGGAAATACATGGACATGGGTGCAGTATAGGATCATGGGGTGAACTTTGTGGCTGAACAGTGCAAGGCACACCACGATGCCTTTCAGTGGCTGCAGGGTGGGGCAGGTGGTAGAATGGCATTAGCATTACATCCGATGATCCCAAGTCACATCCCTGATGCCTGTCAGTCTGTACCGGGTGGGGTGCTACAGTTGGAAACCCTAACACCATAGGCATGTGGTAGTAGTTTCACTCCACATTTTCAACATGGGCTTCTTGTCAGGCCACCTCATGAAAACTGGCACAATCACTTTGTTAGCTGAAAGGTGGTTTTGCACAGCAGCTGTGGCATTTGGCAACAGAGGGACGAAAGCACATTTTTGGTCAGGATGTGGAGAATGACAACTGTATTGTTCATGAGGAGTTATAAAAAAATGGCAACGTTGAAAATCTGGAGTGACAATATGAAATATTGGTGAAGCAATGAGCATGCATACAAACTGCACAACACACGTCTGTAACCCAATTATTTTTTACAGTTTGGTAGCCACATTTCTAACATAGGCATTTTGGGACCTTCCCTTATGAACAGTGGTGTTGCGATTTTGTTAATCTGTCCCAAAAGTTGATTTCCCACAGCGACCACACCATTGTGCACCACAGGTGAGGAAACACATTTTGGGCAGGATGTGGAAAGTGACAGCTGTACTGTTCATAAGGAGGTGAGCAAACATGCCTTTGTTGAAAATCTGGCATGGAAATATTGCAAATTTGCGAAGTGACAAGGGTGTGTGGAAACTGCGCAATGCACGCTTGCAACACAGTCATTTTATGGACTGTCAGCACTAAATTTTCAACATAGGCATTTTAGGACCTCTGCCCATGAACAGTGTCACCGTCATTTCCTCAAATTGTTCCAAAATGTGATTTCGCACAGTGACTGCGCTATTCTGCGCCGGACATGTGAAAACACATTTCAGGCAGGATATGAAAAATGGCAGCTATACTGTTCATCAGGAAGTATGGAAAAATGGCAATTTTGAAAATTTGGAGTGAAAATATTACAAATTCATGACGTTACACGCATGCGTAGAAACAGCGCAATGCATGCTCGTAAAACAGCCATTTTTGTGAGTTTTGTCACCAAATTTGCAACATAGGTTTTTTGAGAGCCCCCCTCATGAACAGTGGCACTGTCATGTTGTTACTCTGTCCCAAAAGGTGATTCTGCGCAGTGACCGCGAAATCACCTTTCAGGACCGAATAATGCCATGCCAGTGCCAGAAATCATGAGGAGGGGTGCCCAAAACCCCATGTTGAAAATTTGGTGTCAAAATCCAAAAAAATGCCTGAGATATGCATCAAAGATGGAAAAACACTATTTATTCCATTATACAGCTTACCGGCATTTCTTCAGTTCGCGGTCGGCTTTGAAGAGTGCAGACGTGTTCCCAGTCCACCGAAGATCGTCGCGCCAGACTCCAGAGGTAAGTATGGGGTGGGGGTGTGTGGGGAGGCAGGGTGCACAGTGGGTGGGTGTGGGTTGTGAGAGGGGGTCAAGAAGACCACCAAGGGACTGTTTCCTTTTATTACAGGGAACAAAATAAAAAAAAAAAAACATCGCAGGACTGTTTTTGTTTTCACAAGGGAATGCTGGTGTGGGCTTCCAGCATGCCAACGGAGTCTTTTTTGGGGGAGGCAGCTGTAGCTGACAGGGGATTGGGCACCCCTGTTGGCACACAACAAAAGGGGGGTTACTTTATTCTGATGGGGATTGGGCCCCCCTGTCAGCATACAAGGAAAGCTGGGGGTGGGCTAGAGCTGAGGGGGATTGGGCACCCCCCTCGGCATATGACAAGTGGGGGAGATTCTTTATGCCAACAGGGAGTGGGTTCCCCCGTCATCACATACATTGGTGGCAGGGTAAGCCAATGGGGGGTTGGGCACCCCCAAAGTCGGCAGTTTGGTGGGCAGTGTGCCACCATGTTTCTGTTGCTGGGGAAGCACGTCAGGAGGTCCGCTGCGTGTGATGAGCTTTGCTCGCATTGCAGTGGACCTTTCCTTAGATGTGCTTGCCACATTATGTATGCATGGTGTGGCGCCAGCATGCAGGCTGATTGCGGAATGAGGGACACACCTTCTGATGCGTGCCCTGCATTCGCCCAACAGTGACCACAGCTCCAAATCTCCATTACCACAAGATGTTAGCTGCGCAAGTGTGCCAACATAAAAATATATATCCAGCACTCCAGACTCATTAAAAATTCAGTGAAGGTTCTTTTTATTAAAAAAATAAGAAAATACAATAACAAGTATGAGACATAAATCACGTAAATGTGCAAAAATAGAAATCTTCAACCTCCACTATATTTCCAACCTCGACACGTCAGGGCACTAACTCCCCTTTGTCAGGAGGCATGCCCAAGCTACTAATCATGTAATATAAATACACAGTGAAACAGGTGCCATTATTCATTTTCAAATAAAGATTTAAAGTGACATTTAGTGCATGCAGTGTAACCAGACCTACAAGTATGAGTGCAAGTCCACCCAGGTCAGCTCTCTTTAGTGATGAAACATAAATTTAAATGGAGCGTTCCTATCTGTATGCTATCACTGCCGAGTCGGGTGGGCTGCAGTCATCTAAGTTATGTAAACTGATTGTAAAAACACAATTACATTTTAACATTGTATTTTGAAAGAACTATGGTGCCATAGTTATTAAACACCTACTTATTGCTTTACTTTATAGATGTGCAAACACATACACTATGTTTATTTATTTAATTTTGTCTCAGATTACAACCTTTGAGCTACAAGCTCATTTACAAAGTTCCACGTCAGGAAGGAGAATGGCAGCACAAAAACAGCAGCGGAAACAAGGAACTAACAGTACGGATAAACTAAATACATTGGTATAATCATAAAACATAGACATAAATCAGAATTAACTAGGTTATTTGAAGAAAGAAAATAAGAGAGAAACAAATGGTAGCCAAGGATATGGAAAAAGGAAGGATTAGGGGGAGAAGTTATAGATAGAGATTCCAGTAACCATAGGATCAGGATTACCTTGCCAAGGTTGAAGGGAGAGGAGGTTGAGGAAGTTAAGAAGATAGGAAGGGAATATGGAGAGGGGTGGGTCATTGACACAGTGACTATTGCGGGGAGGGAGCAGGTGAGGGGCCTAAGGGAATAGGAGGATGGGAAGAAGGTATTAAGTTGCTAGTTGGGGGGTAGATAAATGCTTAATTAGGAGGGTTGACAATGTCAGTTACAAGGAGAACAGATCGTGAGAAGCAGGTGCATTTCATTTGGCTAGACAAGTGAGATCTATTCTATGTAATTATATGCTCAAAATATGTTCAATGGAGCACCAGACAGGAATTAACATAGATCTCAATTTATTTATTTATGTATTAAATTTTGTTAACTGGGTTCACTACTGTCCTATCAAAACAAGGGCTTGACTTCAAGTGGTAAACTCAGAATGCGATATCTACTAATGGCTCAGGTACCTCAATTTTTAAAGGGTTATCATCCCAAAAAAAACTTAAACATGAAAAATAAAAAATAAAAAAATGATATCGTATCATCTTGTCATATTTATTTTGTAATAATTCAGAAAATAAGGAACAAAAATTCCCTTAAATTCTAATATTCTAATTTCTCTTTTTGTTGTAATGTCAGCCATTTTTTTCTTTCCGTTTTAATGTATATGGGGTTGTCAGTTAATCTGATCATTAAAACCATGTGGTCTCAGTGTTTTGAGCCTGAAAATCCACATGGATTCCATCCTTTCTTGCTCAAATTTCTATCTCCTCACCTTGGTTTAAAGGGGACATGATCTATACCACAAGATAAAATCCTGTGTTGGTCTAGATGTTCTTGCCCTACATCTAGAAGCTACATCCAAGCTGTAATGCTTTACAAAGATGTGAACAGAGCTCCAGGTAGCCGCTGCACAGATGTCTGCTGTGTAAAGGTTCCTCAAAGAGGTGAAAGAAGTCGCCACACCCCTAGTTGAATGGCCTCTTTCTGAACCCAGTAAGGGCTTATTGTACTTGTCATAGCAAAAAAACGATACAGTTAACAAGCCACTTAGACAAGGGTTGTCTGGTAACTGGCATACCCTGAGTCTTGGGAGAGAGTGGACTAAACAAACAACTGATCCATTTTCCAGAAGAGAGCATTGTGGTTTAGGTAAAAATGAAGCATCCGATGGACATCTAAAGTATGCAGCAGTGCTTCCCCCCATTATAATATTCAGGGTAATAAACAGGCAGGTGGATGTCTTGATTTAGGGTGAATTCCGACATTAGCTTAGGCATAAACTTGGGATTTATACATAAGGCTATCCTGCCCTTATGGAAAACAAGGTTCTTTAAACATCAGAGCCTGAAGCTCTTAAATTCTTTGAGCAGAAGTAACTGCAACCAAAAATAACACTATCACAAGAGAAAGCATAGCTTGCAATCTGTGGCTGGTTCAAATGGGGTGAGCGTGAGCTTCTCCAACATAAAGAGGAGATCTCATGGAGGAACATGATCTCAGATGGGAGACTTTAGGTGCAAAATGCCCCGCAAAAAGGTACGGAACACATCCAGTTGAGTGAAAGTCTTACCCTCCACCAATGCATGGTACACCAAGATGGCAGAAAGGTGCACCTTGATGGGGGAGTAGCTCAGGCCCTGCTCAAAATGAGAGAGGAGATGCTCAGGCATGGAGTTGGGAGGGCAGGAAAAGGGATTAAGCTGGCATGCAGAAGCCCACAGGCAAAACCTTTTCCACTTCAAGATATAAGTGGATCTAGAAGAGGATTTTCTGGCTGCCACTAGGACATCTGCTACCTTGGGGGAAACCACATATCTAGCCATTGCTAAGTCTGCAGGAGCTGTGCTTGAAGATGCAGCGACTGAGGTCTGCATGGACTAAGGTGCCCTGATCCTGGGAGAGCAAGTGCGAGCTCAGAGGCAGGGGAATTGGAGGTTCCACTGCCGGCTGCTGAAGTCTGTCAAGGCCAAAAGGCAGCTATGGGAATCATCTCTACTCCCTCCACCTGTAACTTTAGAAGCACTTTCTGAAGAATGGAGAAGGGAGAGAAGCCATAGCGGAACCTCCCTGTCTAACAGAGGGACAGTGCATCTCGCCAGAAAACTCCAGGTCCTGGATCTAGCGAGCAAAAACTGGGCAGTTTGGCATTGAGAGGGGACACAAAATGGTCCAACTCTGGCCAGCACCATCTGACGAACAGCTGGTCTGCTACCAAATGAAGGTGTTCCCACTCGTGAGCCTTGGAACAAGACATGCTCAGGTTGTCGGCCAAGATGTTTTGAACATCTGGAGCATGAACAATGGTCAATCAATCAATCAATCAAGTTTATTTGTATGACACCTTTCAGTTACAAGGCACTGCACATAACAATTAAAACAGCTACAGCGCATAATCAAAAGCATTATAAATGGCATAAAATACAGAAAAGCAATAAAATAGTATTCCAGTTATTCCTGAAATGCTTGGGTCCATACGAAGGTTTTAGGGCCTGTTTAAATCCCTCCACAGTCATGCACTCATGTAACTGACAGGGTAGAGAATTTCAAAGGGTAGAGGCTACGTGCATGAATACACGGGCCCCAGAAGATTTTAAACAGACCCTTGGGATCTCTAGCAATCCCTCGTCAGTCGAGCAGAGTGATTGCCCAGGGCAGTAAGGGACCAGGAGCTTTTCAGGTAGTCTGGACCCAGTCTGAGTATGGCTTTATATGTCAGAAATCCATCTTTGAAGATGATTCACCACTGTACCTGCAGCCAGTGCAGGTCACACAGCACTGGAGAAATGTGACAGGACTGGGAGGTTCCTGTCAATAACCGGGCTGCTGTGTTCTGCATCAGCTGCAAGTTGCGAATATCCACCCCCAGGAGCCCTAGGTATAGGGCATTGCAATAATCCAAGTGCGAGGACACAAAGGCATGAACCAACGTAGGCAGATCACCGGACGGAACAAGATGCTTGACTCTAGGCATATTCCTCAGATGGCAAAAGGAGGATTTGATGATGGCTGACACCTGCAAATGCAGTGTCAGTCCCTCAACAAAAATTACCCTGAGGTTTCGCACCTGTTTAGAGGTAGGGAGTGGCAAACCCCCAAGAAAAAGTCCAGAGGGTGACCCCACCCCAACTCCCCTATACAGTGACCTGGGTCAACCACCAGCACCTCAGTCTTTTCTGAGTTCAGGCTCAACCAGCTCAAACTCATCCACTCCTGGATTTCTATGAGGCAGTTGTTAAATACTGAGAGAGCTCTATCCTGGTCAGGTGCAAAAGACAGGTAGAGCTGAGTATCATCAGCATAGCAGTGAAACCTCAGCCATTACCTTCTTACAATGTCTCCAAGGGGTAGCATGTACACTGCGAACAACATGGGGGACAACACCGATCCCTGAGGAACCCCACATGATAGCGGAACTGGGTCATAGGAATAAATCTCCGACACCACCCTCTGAGTTTTTCTGGTGAGGAAAGATGAAAACCACCTGAGGACCATACCTGACAGGCCACAGATGAACCTCAAATGATCAAGTAGAATGCCATGGTCCACAGTGTCAAACACTGAAGAAAGATCAAGAAGAACCAAGATGGAATGGATCTTCTCGTCTCTAGCCATCAGGAGATCATTCAGCATTTGAACCAGTGCCATCTCAGTACTATGTCTCTTTCGAAAACTGGACTGTAGAGGCTCATAGACATCATGGTTGATCAAATAGTCCTCCAGTTGTACGGCCACTACTTTCTCGATCAACTTCCTTATGAAGGGGAGGTTCGAGATTGGTCTGTATTTCACATAGCAGTCTGGATCCAAAGACGCTTTCTTCAAGAGGGGTTTCACCACCGCCTCCTTCAGAGAGCTAGGAAATTCACCTGTTTCCAAGGAACACCAGACTATCCATACTAGGATTGGACCAAGAATGTCACCACAACCCAAAATCAGGGTAGTTGGCCCTGGATCCAAACTACAGCACATAGGGTGCATACCCTGGACATTCCACTTGATGTCCAAAAGCTCAGGCTGGCTGAAGGTACTCCAGGAAAACCGAAATGCAGTGCCCAAACACAGGTTCAGAGCAATGCCCATAGAGTGTGCCGGTTGGTGTATCTCCCTGATGTCGACCACCTTAGCCACAAAGAATTGAGCAAGCTTCTCACACTCAATTTGCGAAAACGCTTTTCATACCTGTAGGCAGGCTGGATTGCACAGTCTGTCCATAGTTCAAAAAAGCTGAGCTGGTCAGTTCTGAGTGGCTGCAATCTCCCAGGACAGGAACTCTGCCTTTTTATGGGTGATTGTGGATTGATAGGCTTGATATTGGTCCATTAATCTAAGGTGATCAGCATCAAGGTGGGACCTCCACCAGCAATGCTCTAACCTTTGTCCTAGTCACCGTATCTCCCTCAAGGACCCAGCAAACAAAGGGGATTGAGGGTAAAGGTAGAGAGATGAAGACGGACCGGAGCAATGACATCCAGGGCCGTAGATATGGCCATATTATAGGCCACCACTAGGACTTCTGGGTCATTGTTTGCCAATGGAAGGACCGATAGGTCAAGCACTGCCGCCAGGCCTTCATCTCATAAAGGGCGATACCTGACCATCTCTACAGGGGTAGGCCTATGAAGGGGATGAGTGTGTAAAAACTGAACCACACGGTGTAGTGATCTGACCATCCGATTGGTTCCATCCCCAAATCTGAGTCTTCGACCCTTGGGAGGAAAACCAAGTCAAGAGAGTGACCAAATTTATGGGTAGCAGTGGAAACAATCTGTGTAAGGCCCAGAGATGTCATCAACTGGAGGAAGTGCTGACCAAATTGCGAGAGTTCATCATCGACCCAGGCGTTAATGTCACCCAGGACCATCAACCTAGGTGACTCAAATGCCATGTCGATCACAAAGTCTGCCACTTCCTGCAGGAACCACTTCTCATCCCTGGGTGGACGGTAGATGAGAGTGATCCTACAACCTACACCTGCTGCCACATTACATTCAAATTACTGGGTCTCCTCAACTGGTACACTCGTGAGGCCCAGTTTGGTCTTAAAACAGACCACCACCCCCTATGATCCAATCTCGGGCAGTGAATCACTGAGTACCCAGCTGGAGTTGCGACCTCCAATATGGGGCCAGAGTTCTCGTCCAGGCAGGTCTCGGTGGTACATGCCAGGTCAACTGTTCCGACAAGATCTGCAATAATTGCAGTCTTGTTTTTAATGGACCTGGCATTGCATACCATCACTCAAGTTGGATGAACTTCCAGGGCCGTCTGAGCCACCTGCCCACCAAACTTGGTGGTGCCCTTGGGTATGGGAACCAGATATGAGTAACCATGGTCTGGATTCCATATTGCCCCAGGGCATCTCCTGGATCTCACTACCCTAATACGATGGTCCCGCTCATTCACCCTCCACTGTTCACACCCCCCGATGAGCAATACCCAACGCTCTACAACGTTGGTAGGTGGTAAACTGCAATGGGGGAGGTAAAGGATCGGAGGACGAATAGCGCACGACTGTGGGAGCAGGCCTCCTACACATTTCAGTAACCCAAATAAACTACACAATCTACTAAATAGAACAAGTTCAGTATACAATAAAACCAAAATCCTTCAACACTCACTCCAGAGGGGAAAAGAAAAAGAATTAAAAAAGACCATAATCAAATAAATAACAAAATTAAAACAAATTAATGCCACTAACAGCACAAGCTTTAAACCTAGAATGTCTCAGTCACCCAGTCCAAGCCTGTAGTTTTAAATTAGTCACAGTGAGAGCTTAAATAATCAGGAAAACATTGAACTGTGATAAATGGCAGGAGAATTCAAAGGATAAAACCCCCAATGGTCCTCACATCATCAAAGGGGATCAGTTTAAAAGGAGAATCTCGGAGCACTCCCCAGCCCCCTAAATATTCTCACTACAAAAGGGTGGGGTAAAGTATGTTCAGACTCTTTAGTACCAGGCACACTCTCACTGTGCCATGGACCAGGAGAGAAAAGGCACTCTCACTGCCTTAAACAGACTTAAATGCAAACAAAAAATGCATCCGAATGTAATTGCAGGAAGAAAGTCTGGAAAGGTTCATCTCAATGGCCAGTTGCTCTGGGGCCAGAGAAAGCCTCGATGAATCCTACTGGGCAGCTGAACTACAAGTCCACGGCCATTGCTATCAGTTCCCCACCTAGGCTCGTGTTTCAGCAAGCCCTAGGGAGAGACCCTAGGGAACACCGGGCTAAATCGCCGACTACCCGGCAGGATAGGAACAGGACCCCCGCACAGCTGCACACCACAGCCAGCCCACCCCCAGGATTAAGACCTTAACTCCAGGCACTAAATTTAAAGCCAACCTTCAAGTGTCCACTACTCCTGGGCATGAACTACCATTCAAGGAATTCCTCAGCTGTTAATTCACAAAGCCAGTAGTCCAAAATCCGGTCGAGTGTAATAATCCAAAGATCTTCACCTTGAAAGAGTCAGTATCTCCTCTCCATTTTCCCCTTCTAAGTTAGTGCCTGTTCCCAATGTCCTCACAGATACTCTCAAAAACTAACCACACAACTCCATATAGTCTCCAACAGTCAAAGCCAGCCTCCACAGGATTTATCAAAGAAAGGGAGGCAGCGGCCCGACTGACCGAAAATACGAGGTGGTAACGGGCCAGAACAGGATGGCCCCAATACACATTATGAAGCGATCTTCTGTGGTCACCCTGATACCGCTCAAGCATACGGTACACCCATCTGCCGCTCTTCACTTCGGGTCTCCCAACCAAGTGTGAATAGTGGTGCAGGCAAGCAAAATCTGTTCCCCCAAAACAAGAGAAACCACTAAACTTGGAGCTTTAAACACTATAATGCTATAAAGCTATGAGGCATTATAAAATTAAAATGTTAAGTTGAAACACTGAAAAGCTTCAACTGTAATAGCAGCTGATGACTCGCTCAGCCCGGTGGCCATCTTCCAATACCAATGGTAATCTTGAGGCAGTGTTCCCAGTGCCCAATATCAGACCCTCATTGCTTCCCTGCAGAGGGGGTAGGAGTGAGTTCCCCCACTTGCTGATATAAAAGACGATGGACATGTTGTCTATCAGAATAAAAAGAGGGCCCAGAGATAAGCCTGCTTGAAATGCCTGCAAGGCATTCAGGACTGGTCACATCTCCAGATCGTTGATGTGGCGGGATTGCTCGTCTGGTGACCAGGTTCTCTGGGTCTGCCTGGTCTCCATGTGAGCGCCCCAACCAAGACCCAAGGTGTCTATGGTCAGAACTCATCTCAAGGGCTCCTGTCAGAAGAGGTCCCTTGTCAATAAATTGAGTGGGTACAACCATCAGGTTAGTGTCCTGCAAACTGGGATAGAGAGCAAGACCAGCTGATCCATGTCATCGGACCTCTGGTCCCATTGCTTCCTGATCATCCATTGAGGGACCCTCATATGGAGGTGAGCCATAGGAACTGTAGGGATGGCTGCCACCATGTGACCTAGGAGTCTCATATAGACTCAGGCTGAGACATGACGAGCCAAGGATACCATGCGGGCCCGATCCTGAAGGTGATCCGCCCTGTCTGGGGAGAGGAAGGCCATTCCCTGTACTGTGTGCAGGACTGCCCCTATAAACTGGAGTTTCTGGATGGGCCATGGGGATGACTTTGGGATATTCAGGGTGATCCCCAGCAATCAGAACAGTGTAAAGGTGTTTCAGAGAGTATGAACCAGCTGTTCCCTCATAGGAGCTGCAAGGAACCAGTCATCTAGATAGGTAAAGACGTAATGGGCCCTAAGTAGAGCTGCAGTCACCACTGCTAGGCACTTGGTGAAGACTCTGGGAGTGGAAGATAGGCCAAATAGCAAGGCTTGAAACTGATAACGTCAGCCCTGGAAGAGGAAGCGCAGGAACCTCCTGTGAGGTTGGGACACTAGGATGTACATGTACGTGTCCTTCATATCTAGAGAGCAGAGCCAGTCCCCTTGTTGCAGGAGGGGGATCAGACCTGGCAGCATGATCAACTTGAACCTCATGTACTGTACTCAATGAATTTGTTCAGGGAACTGAGATCCAGGATGGGCCGAAGGTCCACGGTCTTTCTGGGAATGAGGAAAAAGTGGGCAAAAAATCACTTTTCCTTTTGAGCCGGAGAAACTGGCTGTATAGCCCACTTTTGCAGAAGGGCCTGAATTTCTCCTTCGTTCAGAGGGACATGAGAAGAAGGATAGTGAGAGGACACTGGTGGAGTTTCCATAGGCATTTGATTGAACTCCAGAGTACAACCTCTCTCTATGAGCTGTAAAATTCAGAGGTCTGTCATTATTTTGCTCCAACCCTCAACATAGGGGGAGAAGCGACCCCCTACAACTTTCCTCTTGACTCCGTTGGAGGAGGGAGGTCTGACAAGGAGTCATTGTGTTGCTCTGGAAGTAGGCAGAGGGGTCTGGGAAGACTTTGGGGCCTGAGAGGCAGAGCTTCTAGGAGTCTGGGAGGAGGTCTTTCTGTTGTAGCCTCTCCTCTGCTGAGGCTGGTTTTGGAGCTGTTGACCTGAGGGCTTCTGAAATGGTCACTTCTTAAAGATCTTTGGTCCCCCATATACATTTTTTTGGATGGACCAAATGGACTTCTCAGAGTCTTGTAGATGGGTGATCAGTTTCTCTGTCTCATCAACCAAAGAAGGCCGAGCCCTTGAAGGGGAAGTCCAAGATGCCTGACTGGAGATCCTGGGCGAATCCTGAGATTCTAAGCCAGGCATGGCACATGAGGCAGATGCCTGAAGCTGCTGCTCTGGCTGTGGCACCCACAGTGTCATATGAGACATGCAGAATATGGGTGCTTACATCCAACCCCGATTTGAGGAGGTCCAGGAGCTCAGTTTTCTCTGCTGAGTCTGGAAGGGCCAGGACTATCTCCATACC
This sequence comes from Neoceratodus forsteri, assembly GCA_016271365.2. Lineage (NCBI taxonomy): Eukaryota > Metazoa > Chordata > Ceratodontiformes > Ceratodontidae > Neoceratodus > Neoceratodus forsteri. The sequence continues at coordinate 566,321,819 of CM057455.1, forward strand.
TTTCTCCCATGGGACATTTTGGTATTGTACCATGTGTGTGAGAAAGCTAAGGGATCTGATGGAGCAAGTGAAGGATGAGTAAACCTTTTTGCCCATCTGGTCGATATATCTGGACTCTTGGTCAGAAGGCTGAGTACTCAGGTGTTTGGGCTTCATCAATCTATCGTGAGCAGCCATAATCACAATAGAGTCTGTGTAGGGTGTTCTGCCAGGAAAGGTTCTTCCCTAGGGGCTCTATACAGTCTAACTTCTTGGTGGTGGTGTGGTGGTTGGGCGATTCCAGGTTAACCTTGTGAGGTCCTGAAACGTGTCTAGTGAAGGAGGCACCACTAGAGACTTGGGGGCTCCTTCTGCCTCAGGTACTTTGCCAACCTCTGCCTCTCCGGATCCAGGTTCTCGATTTCCTTTCCATTTGAGGCCTGGATGTGCCTTATGAAGGTCCATAAACAATTCATCAGGTGGTGACCTGGGGTGTCCTTATTATCAGGGGAGGAAGGGCGACTCCTAGGTTCACAATGGTCTGAGCCCAAGGGCGAAGAACTGCGATTGGATACCACCGAGGAGGAGAATGAAGAGCTAGAGCAATGTCAGCTATGGGACAGAAGTCTGCTGTGAGACCAACATTGGCTGTGAGACTGGTGATGGCTGGATGAGAGGAAGTACTTGCCGTGATGCCACCCTCTGCATGGGGGTCTACTGCAGTGGTTGTCTGGGCTTGGAGTATGGTCCTTAGAAGCAGGAGATGGTTGTTTAGGCTCCTGGTCCTTGTCTTGATCCATCTGTGGCTCAGGCTCCACAGTCATGGGCTCCTTGTGGGAGAGCAAGTCTCCTTTTACCTGGTTCCACCAGAAACAGGGAAGAGTCCCTGGATCTGGTCCTTGGAGAACTGCGGACTAGATGGGCTGGCTGGTGACTAAGGAGTTGGTGTCAACTTGCCAAGCATTGGTGCACCTGTCATTCAGGGGTCTGGTGTCGAGGTGGCGGCAGAGCTGGAGGTGGGACAGGGCGGTTATAAGCCTGTCTGGCCTAAGATTAATTGGCTGGGAGACTCCATTGGAAGGTGAGATGTCTATCTCGACCAGTGACAAAGAACAGGCTGGTGAGGAGGCAGGTGGAGCCCAATTTGATGCCCGGGAAGGTAACAGGTGGCTGCTTAGCGGAGTCCAGGGGAATGCAGCCGTCGTCTTGGTCGGGGCCTTAGGTAAATGCACTGGAGTGCGGTACAGGGGCATCAGGTGCTCATGAGAGCCTGACACCTGCCCCTGATGATGGGGTGTCTTGTCCAAGGTCTTGGACAAGGCTGTCATTGGAACTGAGCAGGCAGGAGCCAAAGTGTCACCCCTCTGCTTCTGAAAAGTTCCAGCCACTAAGGTGGAGAGTGATCCTGCTGGTGTGGTCTTCACCTTGAGTGGCATCAGGGTAGAGACTAAAGTCTCTGACCCCAACTTGCCCCTGCCCCACACCAGGAAGATGGCAGGAGGCTTTGCTGTCGACTACCCTGAGGAGGCAGACTGGGAGGAATGGTTCGATCCCCATAGGACGAGGAGCTGGATGAAGAATTCTTGTGGAGCAGGGACCTGGAATGAGAGCATCCCTGGGACTTTTCCCTGTCCTTAAACTTGTGTTTCCCTGAATCCTTCTATTTTTCCTTGTGTGGCTTCAAGGTTGAGGCAGAAACCAAAGAAGACGAAAAAAAGGACTCTTCCCCACTGGCTGAGTCTGCATGGCAGCAAACTGCTACTCAATGAGGTGAGCCTTAAGGATCTTGTGTCGGTGGATCCGAATTCAGGAGTTAAACTGCTTGCAATGCTCGCAGGCCACAGTGTCATAGTTCAGACCTAGACAAAGAAGGCAGGCCTTGTGGCCATCCTTCAACGGCAGCTGCTTGCTGCAGGCACACTTGGATTTTCTTCATTCCATGGATGAAACAGATGATGCCAGAGACGAAGACATGCAGAAAGGAATGAAATTCGAAAACTTTTTTTGTCAAAAAGCAAGAAAAAATGCCGAAGGCGTAAAAGTGGTTGAACTGTTGCAAGAAGGCATCCGAGGAGCCGATGCGAATGGGTCGATGGTGGGAATAGAACTGAGGTGGTGCTGGGGACTGCGTCTTTATACCAGTGGTTGACGTTGGGGCAGAGCCAACATTGGGGTGGCCCCCCACTAAAGACTGCTGGCTGGAAGGTTTCCATGGAGTCCTGGCACCTGGCGGCTTAGTCCTTGTGGTTATTGTCTGCAGCAAGAGCTCTTACTCGAAGTAAGATCTATATTCTTCCACTTTCTGTGTATGGAGCTCAGAGACTGCTCCTCTACCCCCTCTGTGCTACATCACAATTACTAACTTTGCCAAACAGGACGTGGAAGCTTTTCTCTATGATGTATCCTGTATCAACTGGTCTGACATCTATCACTCCTATGATGTTGAAATCACCCTTGATATCTTCACTGATAATTTCACAGCACTCCAGAATAAATATACCCCGAAGGTCACCAGAAGGGTCAGGGGTAAACAAACCAGATGGTTACACAAGGACCTGCTGGCTAACCTGCGCACATGCGACAAACACTGGAAGAAGTATAAAGTGTCCAGGCTACCAGAGGACTACAATACCTACAGGGCCTCTCGGATCGCCTGTAAAAAACAAATCAGAACAGCAAAGAGCATCTACTGCAAGGAACTGCTCACAAACTCTGCTGGTGACCCTAGAAAATTCTGGACACACATCAAGACCTTTCTTGGGGCTGCCCAGTCGTTGACCCCAGGGGATATGATCCTAAATGGTGTGCATTCCAATGACTCAAACACTATAGCGAATGCCTTTAACAGATTATTCACGGACCTGTCTCAGTACACCTCATCCTTCCCGTGACCTCCCACGGCATCTCAGCCTTACTGCACACACACCAGAGATCTGCATCTGGTGCTGACCACTGCCAACTAACTACTACCCCCCTTTCTACTTTAAAGCTATATCTAGGTCCGAGGTCCAAAGGCTATTGCAAAACATATCCGACAACACTAACCCTGGCTCAGATTCACTCGAGCCACAACTCCTGAAGCTAGCGGCACCATTGATTGCCTCACCATTTGCCAAGATTTTCACTCTGTCTCTCTCTCTCTCTCTCTCTCGGTGTTGTCTCAGATCTCTTGGAGATAGTCCAAGAGGGTAGCATCTTTCAAAAAAAGATGTGTGCAAGAACAAGGGGGCACAATTTGAAGATAGAAGGGGGGTGGCTCAGAGGTAATTTAAGCAAGTATTTTTTCACAGAGAGGGTTGTGGATGCATGGAATGGCCGTCCGGAGGAGGTTGTGGAGTCAAAAACAGTGGTGGAATTCAAGCATGCATGGGACAGTCATAAGGCAATTCTAGGGGTTGGGGGTAGGAAGAAGTAGGCTGCTGGTTAACTAGGATCTGCAGCTTATCCATTAGGTAGGGAAGTGGGCAGACTGGGTGGGCCAAGCGGTCCTTATCTGCCGTCAAAATCTATGTTTCTATGTTTCTATGTTTCTATTGCCAAAGTTACACCTATCCTTAAAAAAGGAGAAAAGGAGACCTAAAGGATATCAACAACTACAGGCCCATAGCCATCCTCTGTGTGTTAAGCAAGCTACTGGAGAAGTTTGTTGCAACCCAAACCATTAACTATCTCTCAAAGAACAACCTTCTCTCAGACACTCAGCATGGTTTCAGAAAAGGACACTGTACCTCAACTGCTCTTCTTAAATTCTTCACTGATGTACTCTGCAATATGGATAAAGGTCTACTCACAGGAGCAGCATTTATCAATCTTACCAAGGCTTTCGATCTTGTTGATCATACCCTGCTTCTCTCAACCCTGCAAAGACTTAACTTCTCATCCTCAGTTGCTGACTGGTTTAACAACTACCTATCCAACAGATTACAACTTGTTAAATTCAACTCTGTCCTCTTGGATGTGACCATCACACTGACATCAGAGTACCCCAGGGCTCCATCCTGGGACACCTTCTTTTCTCACTATACATCAACAACATAGATTCTGCCATACTCTCCTGCTCAGATATCCTATATGCTGATGATCTCGTCCTCTACTCCAGTGCTGACAAAGTCAACATCATTAACAAAAACCTCTCCTCAGATTTCAAGAATGTGCAAACATGGCTAAATGCTAATAAGCAGGGTCACTGGAAAATTGTGGGTGCAATTATTCTGCAATTTCCTCAATTTTCACCCTTCTCCACACAAAATCTGCAATTTCTTATATTTATGGAATTTTTGACTGAAATTGTATAAAATATTTAAATTCTCAAGGAACTCTATTCAGACATGCTAACATTTTAGTACACAGACTTGGATTTGACCAAAACAGTACAGTGTGAGGTGAGAAGGGGTCAAATGTGACTCTACTTTCATGTGATTCACTTCCCTGCTATGGTTTCAAAATCCTCTGGTCATGCATATATGTAGACTTGAATACTTAAAATCTGTTTTAAAGCAGACTATCACAGAACTTTTTGCTGACACAGAGACTGAAACAATAGGTGTGAGAAGAGATGTAAAGTGCCCCATTCACCTAAATGAAGCATTGACCACAATGCTTACTTTTGAATGGTAGGGTGGATTTTCCTTGTACAAATACTTTCAATCTGAAAGGATTTTGATTCAAATGTTTCAGGAGTTTGGGTGGCCCTACTGATTATAAACTGGACTGTGCTTCTGAGGTGGTTGGTGACAGTGATTCCTTACATGTCAATCTGCCACAACTGCATACTCACATACAAAGCTTACAAAAAGCACACATTTCTGAAAACATGCTGAACAGGTTAAGTGTAGTTAAACAGTTACCTTCAAATAGACAAAATAATTGCAACCCAAGTAAAATCACTGCAAACCGAGTAGAACAAAAGTACAATGTATTGAAAACTACTGTATAATGTAATGAAAAGCTACTGGCATGATTTGGTACTTTCATCATGTGATTTTAAAATGTACTTTCAGTGCTGATTATGAACAGTAATTATTTTAACAAAATAAAAAAATTTCTTACTAGACCTTTATTAGGCACCCCCTTTATCTGTTTCTTTTTTTCTTGCACCAAAGCAAATAGTTTAAACAGGCTTCATCATTTAACATCTAGAAACTGGCAAAATATGTTGTTTCAGGATGTATTCAGTACAGACTAACTGTAAATTACTGAATAAAATCTAGTTAGCACTACATGATTTAGATGTCTTGATTTTTAGAAGAGATGCTACATAATGATTAATTTGCAGTGCATTTCAAAAACACACATTTCTTCATATTAAAAGCATTTACAAGTGGCAATACATTAATCTAACAATTCATGTGATCAATACAAGCTGCAGCAAATAATAAAAGATTTATTAGGGGCAGTGGGGATGAATAGTGAACCCCCACAATTTTCCTGCAATTTCTGCAAAAAAGTCCCCACATTTTTGGGTAACATTTTCCACAGTTTTCCAGTGGCCCTGCTAATACGCTCATCCTCAACATTAAAAAGACCCAAGCCATGAAATTTGCACTGCCCCCAAACTCAGGGCCCGTAAGGAACCCCTCCTAGTCCATGACTCTGGGGGGTCTCTCATCGACTGTGTCATATCCTTCAAATACCTTGCAGTCCACCTGTATCTCAACAGCCTTAGCACTGTTTTAGTGACTATTGTTTTACCTGCCTGTTCTCTGACTGTACTTACTCTACGGTGGCGGTCCACCCTTGTAGTAACAATTGTGAAACAAATTTATGCCTGCTCTGGCACTATTGCTGGACATGTTGTATTACCCTGCACTGTACATTTCCTGCTGTATTTTCTATGTAACCCCCAGGTCGCATCTGGAAATGAGTGGCCTCCGCTCAGCATGCCTGCCTGGTTAATCTCTTAAATAAATAAAAATAAATAAATAAATCCCTTGATTTCAGTCTGCACATCCAGTCAACCTGTAAAGCAACAAATGCAAAACTTGGAATCACCTACAAGACTAGTCACCCGTTTATACCATCCGCTAAATTGGCAATTGCCAAGGGTATTCTGCTTCCTGTGCTGACATATGGTGTCTCCACTTTTACTAATGCCCATAAGACTGCTCTTCTCCATAAATGGGATGTCACATATAACAACATATGTAGGTATGCCTCCTCTTCCCATTGCCTCAAGCACCACTGCACACTGTATAGCAACTTAAGTTGGCTCTCCCCAACTGCCTACCGACTATACTCCCTAGGTACCCTTACAGACTCTGTAATCCGTAACCAAACCCCCTTCTCCCTTGCAGCTCTATTTGTACCACAGGCACCTGCCCACGGACTGCGCTCGGCAAACAAATTCCTACTTACCGTACCAAGGTGTCTTACTTCAAAAAACTCTGGAGCATTTCACTGCACCACCCTGGCCACCTGGAACTCCCTCTCTCCTACCCTGAGGCAGGCTAACTCCCACCCAATCTTCAAAAAAGAACTATATCGCCACCTATCCCGGGACCCTTGCACAAGCTTTGATCCCACTTAATACCTCTCAGCTAACCATCCTATTTCTCCCATGACACCGCTGCACTTGTAAACAAGCTTTGCTATAAAATGTCTTTCTGGCTGCCACTTGCCCAGTTTCAGTTGTTATTTACATGTACTAATGTCACCTTTTGTCATCTCTGCTTAGCTATATGTATTATCTCAAGTACTATCTGACTTGATCTGTTTCTAACCTACCTGTACTATACACGATGTATTGTATAATCTCATCTCATTTTATGTATATGTTCTCCCGGGTCGTGCCTGAAAATAATCAACTTTGGCTAGCGCACTTTACTCAGTAAACAAAAAATAAATAAATAAATAAATACATTCTCCAGTTTAGAACAGTCATAAAAGAGGCAAACAATTCTCTGTGGCCACAAATCTTTTTACAACTTCAAGCACAAAAGTAATTAAGTAGATAGTTTCTTAACTTTAAAAAACTTTGGAGTTACATTTCAAGTAAAATACTTCAAGGACTTGATTTATTGTGTACTCTGTGAAAATAAATGTATTATAGCAGGGGATTTGGGGTATAACAGAGGGTTTTATGTGAGCAAAATAAGGAGTAAATCCATCAGTAAGTTCTGGTGGATGTCCTTTGAGACCCACTGAGGCCACCAGGATTTGGGCCTCAAGAACCACTGGTGTAGAACACACCAAAACAAATGACGAATCCACAAACACCCTTTTCGCACAAATACATAATGGGAACATTGCATAGGCGAACTGAAAATAAGCCACTTATTTACAGTAGCTGGTTTCCTTCAGTGCTGCCTACAGTACAAATGCTACTATGGTGGCATTGGCAGACACGCTAATAAAAATACTATATAGCTTATTTTCAATTAGCCTATGAAATGGACGTTGGCCTACCTTGATTTCAGAAATGCATTTGACTCGGTGTCACACATGAGGCTATTGCACAAAATGGCTTGCTTAGGGCTGGAGGAGGTGCTAATAAGGTGGACTGAGAACTGGTTAGAGGGCAGAACGCAGTGGGTATTGGTCAACGGGGCACCCACAGAGGAGTCCGAGATCATCAGTGGGGTTCCCCAAGGATTGGTGCTAGGGCTTCTTCTGCTTAATGTCTTTATAGGGGATATAGCAGAGGGTCTGGAAGGGAGGATGAGTCTATTTTCAGATGATGTGAAGGTCTGTAATAGGGTGGACATGCAGGAAGGGGTGGAGATGATGCATAGGGATCTAGAGAGGCTGGAGGGATGGTCAAAATAGTCGCAATTGTCAGTCAATATGGCTAAGTGTAAGATCATGCATTTAGGCAGAAAAAATGGGAGAGCGGAGTATTGGTTGGGAGGAAGATCCCTGCAGGTAACTGAAGAAGAAAGGGACTTCTGCATCATCATTTCACAAGACTTGAAGGTGGGAAAGCAGTGTGGAAGGGCAGTGGCAAGAGCCAGCAGAATACTAAGTTGCATAGGGAGAGAGATCTCCAGCAGGAGAAGAGAGGTCATAGTACCCCCTGTATATCCAGCTGGTCAGGCCGCACCTGGAGTATGGGGTCCAGTTCTGGAGGCCATACCTCAGGAAAGACATGGAGAGGGTGCAGCGAGTTCAGAGGTGGGTGACAAGGATGTTGAGGGGGCTACAGCACTTACCATATGTTGGAGACTGAATGACCTGGGCATGCACTCTCTGGAGCAGAGGAGGGAGATGAGAGACATGATCGAGACATTTAAATACTTCAAGGGTATCAATAAGCTGCTTGTGGAGAGCCTTTTCCAACTGAAGGAGCAACCTAGGGCGAGGGGACATGAATCTCAAATGGGGGGGGGCAATTTGGGGTAATGTAAGGAAGTACTTCTTCACTGAGAGGGTGGTGAGCAACTGGAATGGGCTGCCAGAGGAGGTGGTGGGGGAGAAGACAGTAGAGGGGTTCAAAAGGGCCTGGGATAAACACAAGGGGTTGTTGGGGCAAGGGGGAGAAATACAGCAAAGACCTAGTGAATACTTAGGCACGCTGGGCAGACTGGGTGGGCCTGACGGCCCTTTTCTGCCATCACATTCTTATGTTCCTTTGTAAATGCCCTGTTTATACCATATATGCCACTGTGTTGTAGTATGTTGTCACAACATACATGAATAACAAGTCAGTGGGAAAAATGACATGTTAATCATCTGCTGTAACATTATGTGCTCAAATGATATGCTTATTTTTAGCAGAGTTCATTTCTCTTGCATGGTATGAATACAGATATCAGCACAAAACAAGGCAGAGGTTTTCTATTAAATCTTGAATAACCATGAAAATGCAATGTAAAAACTAAGGACACACGAGTAATGATAGCTACAAACATAGTGGAATATTGGACCCACTCTCCAAAATAAAGTTTCTTTACATATATTTTATTTTCTAGTCACTCCCAGACAACACAATTCCCCAAATCCTCCATTTAGGGGAAAATAATCTTCATCAGGGAGACTGGTGGTGCTCTATAAACAAATACTACAACTACATTTTCCCAAGTTGCAGGCTTGCAGAAGTCACCTCTTCCTCCTCCTGAGTCCTGAAGCAGCCTGTGTGTGTTGTCTTGAGCTGTGTTGTTGCACTGTGATCTGGGCAGTGGGTAGCCAGGCTGCTGCAAAACTCAGGAGGAGGAAGAAAACACAACAACTTGGGAAATATGAACACTGTCACAATAAGTGGCCAGGCACTGGTATGCTTCCAGCTGGCACGTACTTGCTGCCCATTGCCCAGATCACACTGCAACAGCACAGCTCCAGATAAGACACACAGGCTGCTTAGGACTCAGGAGGAGGAAGGAACTGAAGCAACTTAGGGAAAAGTGAAGAATGCCACAATAAAAAAACGACTTTCTTTTAAATATTTTTGGGATGCCATTAAGGTGCCATCTACCACGGGAACATAGGCAACAGCATGCTGCCAGCTGGCACACATTTTCTTCCCACTGCCCAGACCACATTGCAATAACACAGCTCAGGATGACACACAGACACACACACAGACACAGTTACGCTGCTTCAGGTCTCAGGAGGAGGAGGAAGAAACTTCAGCAAGTTGAGTAATGCAGAGATTTATTATATATTATTTTTTTATGGGATGCTGCCAAGGTGCCAGCTACCAGTGGCTGGACAGTGGCACACTGCCAGCTGGCACACACTTGCTGCCCACTGCCCAGATCACTCTGCAACAGCACTGCTCAGGACGATACACACACAGGCTGCTTCAGGACTCAGCAGGAGGAAGAAGGAACTGCTGCAAGCCTGCAATTTGACTGGACAACTCACACACAGGCTGCTTCAGGATGCAGGATGTGGAAGGAACCATGGCAACTTGGGGGAATGTGAAGACTGCCAGAGCAAAAAATTACTTTATTTTAAATATTTTGGGGGGATACCTGGGATGCCACCAAGGTGCCAACTATCAGTGGCTGGGCACTAGTACGCTGCTAGCTGACATCTCAACAGGTTAAAGCAGAAGGGGACTTTTCCCCTCTGAAATCTCTGCAGAGAGGATTCCCGCAGGGTTCTATCTTGGGTCCCCTGCTTTTCACCCTCTATAGCAACAACATTGATTATGGAGTCAAATCTGCCAACATTCATGTCTTCGCAGATAGCACCATTATCTACATCGAAAGACCTACTCCTGAATGCGCCTGTGCAGACGTCCAAATGGACTTTAACCAATTGCAATTAAACCTGTTGTCCCAAAATCTTCTTTTGAATGTCAAGAAAACTAAGGCATGATATTCTCACCATTCGCCAAAATCTCAAATCCTTCTATTCCTGTTACCGTACCTCAACTCTCCACACTCCTAGGTGAATATTTGGACTATGTGACTAAATTTAAATACCTGGGAGTCTGGATTGACTACTAAATCTTCTTCTCCAATCATATCAAGGAACTGTCAAAAACACTTAAACAGAGACTTGGTGTCTTCTACAGGATTAATCATCTGCTCACCCAATATGCCAAAAAAAGGCTAGTCCAAACCATATTCTTATCCTTATTAAACTACGTTGACTTCCTGTATGATCAAGGTCCTTCCACTGTGCTTGCCAAGCTAGACTCTCTATCACCGTGCCTTAATATTTATTCTTGGAGTACTGTATTCTACTCACCATTGTTCCCTTTACTCTCTAGTGGGTTGACCATCCCTTACTTTTAGGAGGCAAAGAAATGCTGCCTGCTGGACTTTTAGAGCAATTACCAATAAAATTCCACAATACATTACAGAGTGTCTGCCTCGCTGTGCAGTGGGTGGCTACTCACTACTAAGCCACGCCTACATTTCCTTACTCATCCCTAAAGTCAAAACTCACTTTGGCAGATCCTCTATAAGCCATGTACATCCCCAGCTTTACAAGTTGCAAAAAAACTTAAAGTTGTCAATCCCTACTATCCTGTCTGTGTTTAAAATGCTACAGTATATGCATGATCATTCAATGAGTCTTGTAACTGCTTTCCTTGAAGACTGACTTCCTAGGCCCTTGCTTCCTTACCTGTCTGGTTGTCCTCCAGTACTCCTTTCCCTGTATGCCCCCCTTCCCCTTTTGTCTCCTTCCTCAAGTGTTTCCATATATATAATTTTTTGTTTATATTATAATATTCAATTATTTCTGTAGTAGTACATCAGTTTATTGCTGTATAGCCTTTTATTTCTGTATTTTAATACTGTTGTACAGATCATGTGAACCTGTCCAGGTCCATCTTGTAAATGAGCTCGCTCAGAGGTGTTCTGCCTGGTAAAATAAAGATCGATTAATTGATTGATTATACATTTGCTACCCACTGTCTAGATCACACTACAACAGCACAGCTCAGAACAAGACACACAAGTTTCTTCAGGACTCAGGAGGAGGAAGGAACTGCTGCCAGCTTGCAACACGGCTGGAAGTAAAGAGTTTTAATTTGAAAACTGACTCAAAAAGAGAAAAATGAGTATTTTGTTTTTATTTTTTAATGGGATGCTACCAAGGTGCCAACTACCAGTGGCTGGGCACAGACATGCAGCCAGCTGGCATTAACTTGCTGCCCACTGCCAGATCACAGTGCAACAACACAGCTCAAAACAACACACACAGGCTGCTTCAGGACTCAGGAGGAGGAAGAGAGGACTTCTGCAAGCCTGCAACTTGGGAAAATGTAGTTGTAGTATTTGTTTATAGAGCACTACCAGTCTCCCTGATGAAGATTTTTTCCCCTAAACAGATGATTTTGGGAATTGTGTTGTCTGGGAGTGACTAGAAAATAAAACATATGTAAAGAAACTTTATTTTGGTGAGTGGGCCTATTATTCCACTCTGTAGCTATCATTACTCGTATGACCTTAGTTTTTACATTTCATTTTCATGGTTATTCAAGATTTAATAGAAAACCTCAGTCTTGTTTTGTGCTGATATCTGTATTCATACCATGCAAGAGAAAAGAAATCTGCCAAAAAAAAAAAAATCATTTGAGCACATAATGTTACAGCAGATGATTAACATGTCATTTTTCCCACTGACATGTTATTCATGTATGTTGTGACAAGATACTACAACACAGTGGCATATATGGTATAAACAGGGCATTTACATAGGAACATAGGAATGTGATGGCAGAAAAGGGCCACCAGGCTCACTTAGTCTGCCCAGTGTGCCTAAGTATTCACTAGGTCTTTGCTGTAGTTCTCCCCCTTGCCCCAACAACCCCTTGTGTTTATCCCAGGCCCTTTTGAACCCCTCTACTGTCTTCTCCCCCACCACCTCCTCTGGCAGCCTATTCCAGTTGCTCACCACCCTCTCAGTGAAGAAGTACTTCCTTACATTACCCCAAATTGCCCCCCCCATTTGAGATTCATGTCCCCTCGCCCTAGGTTGCTCCTTCAGTTGGAAAAGGCTCTCCACAAGCAGCTTATTGATACCCTTGAAGTATTTAAATGTCTCGATCATGTCTCTCATCTCCCTCCTCTGCTCCAGAGAGTGCATGCCCAGGTCATTCAGTCTCCAACATATGGTAAGTGCTGTAGCCCCCTCAACATCCTTGTCACCCACCTCTGAACTCGCTGCACCCTCTCCATGTCTTTCCTGAGGTATGGCCTCCAGAACTGGACCCCATACTCCAGGTGCGGCCTGACCAGCTGGATATACAGGGGTACTATGACCTCTCTTCTCCTGCTGGAGATCTCTCTCCCTATGCAACTTAGTATTCTGCTGGCTCTTGCCACTGCCCTTCCACACTGCTTTCCCACATTCAAGTCTTGTGAAATGATGATGCCGAAGTCCCTTTCTTCTTCAGTTACCTGCTGGGATCTTCTTCCCAACCAATACTCCACTCTCCCATTTTTTCTGCCTAAATGCATGATCTTACACTTAGCTGCATTGATTGACAACTGTGACTATTTGGACCATTTCTCCAGCTTCTCTAGATCCCTATGTGTCATCTCCACCCCCTCCTGTGTGTCCACTCTATTACAGACCTTCACATCATCAGCAAATAGACTCATCCTCCCTTCCAGACCCTCTGCTATATCCCTTATAAAGACATTAAGCAGAAGAAGCCCTAGCACCAAGCCTTGGGGAACCCCACTGATGACTTTAGACTCCTTTGTGGGTGCCCCATTGACCAATATCCTCTGTGTTCTGCCCTCCAACCAGTTCTCAACCCACCTTATTAGCACCTCCTCCAGCCTCAAGCAAGGCATTTTGTGCATTAGCCTCCTGTGCAGCACCGAGTCAAATGCATATGTCATCCTGAGCTGTACTGTTGCAGTGTGATCTGATCAGTTGGCAGCAAGTGAATGCCATTGGGCCACAAGTTGGTGCTTGGCTTCTGGTAGTACTTGGTGGCATCCCATAAAATAATATAAACTGAAATAAAATCAAGTCTTCACCACCAAATTGGCTGAGTCCTGTAGCAGTGTTAGGAAATGAAACAACAGAGAGGCCAAGGAGATGGCGGCATGGGATAATCCAGTCACATCAAAGGAAAGACAAAGCCAAGTGGGCTTGGTCATAGACCCTCTGCCTAAGCAGAAACTATAAGTGTAGTGGAAGATGACAGTAGATGAATGGTCCATAAAGTATCACACATTGTAGGAGCTAATCTCAGAGGTACTGCAAGGGTTGCAACACAAGTTATCATTGTAGAAAAAAGTAATAAGAAATTATTGCATCAGATAGTGATACAAGCAGAGGAGGAGGAGAAAAGTGATGTGGTAGAGCCTGGGGACAGAGATACAGATTGTGATTATATACTCAATGAAAGTGATTGCAGCAATAGCAGTTCTGGGGAGGAGGAGGAGACGGAACAGGTGGGAGTTTGACTTGGGGCAGGTGCACATAAGAGATCAAAACAGACGAAAAGTGGTTGTAAAAAGAAAAGGTCACAAAACAACAAAGGTAACACAATAACAAGCATCTGAAATTTCAGCAGATAATGACACAGGTGAGACTGGTGGTCCAGGATACATAGCAGAGGAAGAACTGTTCCCTGACATTGAAATACTGATGTAGGAAGAGGAAGATGGTGGTGGTGTGGAAAAAGGTCACAATAGCCCACCCATTAGGCAACAGAAGAGAGTACCAGAAGAAAAGACCAAACCGGTGATGTTGGTGGTGTGGGATTTCTTTCATGTGGACAAAGAATCACAGACACATGTAGTGTGTCTTTTATGTAAAGACAGGCTTTATCAGGTTAAGGAGGGGACAAGGCTGGGAACATCTACCATGAAAAGCCATTTGCTGAAGTCTTACAGATCTCAGTATGAGAAGGCATGCCGACATATGGTGCCAGCAGCAGCATCACCAGTCAGTGATGCTGCTGATGATAATGATGATGGGCAGGCAGAGGAGAACTTAAGGGAATCAGGCAGTGAGGAAGAGGAAGAAAGTCTTTCAAGTGGTAGCCGATGCATAACTCCAACATCTTCCATTCATCAGTTCTTTGGCCCATTGACTCTCACAAATCCCCAGCCACTTTCACTTCAAGGGGCAGCAAAAATAAAAGCCAACCAACAGTCGCATCCAGGGGAAAAAAGCAATCAACTCTCACTGGTCCAGTTCCTGGAACTGGGCCAGAAATATAAAGCCAGCAGGCCAGAGGCAGAATAGTTAAGAAGAGCAATTGCAGAAATGATAGCCACAAATTTGCTTGCCATTCTCCTTTGTGAGCAATGTAGGTTTTCTATCATTAATGCAAATTGCATTGCCAAGGTATTAAGTGCCCAGCCATATCTATTTTTCCACAGTAGATTCTCCTGATTTGTATCAGAGTGTATACAAGGCTGTGTCACAAGCCCTGATAGCATCATTTGTCCCAGCAGCTCACAAGTCTACTGATATGGAGCAGTAGACAGACTACTGATTACATGGCAGTGACTGCCCATTGGGTCAGTTTCCCCTATTCATTCTCCTCCTCTTCCTCCTTCTCTTGGTTAAGTACCAGCAGCAATAGTAGCAGGGGTTGACAATCACCAGCCCCCCTACCCCAACCTCCACAAGTAGCAGCTTTATGTATTGCTAGCTCTGAAAATAACCATTGTACAGAAAACTTGTTACACTTCCTTCAGAAGACGTTTGATGAGTGACTGACACCACACTCATTAACACCAGCTTTTATAGTATCAGATAATGGAAAGAACATTGTAAGAGCAGTTGGCGTGGGTATTATACACATATTTTGCTCACTATGAAAATATGGTAGTTCAGGGATTCCTAGATGAGGAAGGCACCACTGTGTAGGCATATGTAGGTCTGGCCAAAAAAGTGTGCAGTCATTTTAGCCATTCTGTAAAGCCACAGAACTGGTTATGAAACATGCAGCAGTGGATCCACCTTCCACTACAGCACCTGAAACTAGATGTGGCAACTGCATGAAATTCTACATATTACATGATGCAACAGCTGCTAGAACAACAGAAGGCTATCCACCAATATGCCACTGAGCATGATATTGACAAGGGAGTGGTAAACTTCAGCCCAAATCAGTAGTGCCTGATGGAGACCCTCTGCACTGTGTTGAAGCTCTTGGAGAAGGCCACACAGGTGGTAGGTGCTGGTGCAGCTGGTCTAAGGCAGGTATTCCCCCTCACTGCCCTCATTAACCTGCCACGTCTGTGTAGGAAAACTCAATATGAGTACAAGAAGGATATACTGCTGTCAATCTAGTAGAAAGGATAAAATCATATTTCTGGAATGACATGCATTTCGAAAATGCTTACAGCTGACCACTGCATTGTGGCCACTCTCTTGGACCATCAGTTGAAAGACACAATTGAAGCATTCTTTGATGCACAGGAATGTGGTAAGGATCAGCAGTCCTAAAAAAATCTGGCTTATCCATCTGGTCTCTGTACATATGGCACAAAACAAGAACAGGAATACAACTAGAGCACAATAGAACAATACACATCATCATGGAGTGTACTAGTAGGGTTATCACAAGTCATAAGAGGGAGGTAATAATTCCTCTTTACAAGACACTGGTTAGGCCCCATATGGAGTACTGGGTGCAGTACTGGAGGCCACACTTGCACAAGGACATTAACAAAATGGAGGCAGTCCAGAGAAGGGCAACCAAAATGGTGCAGGGACTGCATCAGGAAACATATGAGGACAGATTAACAGAGCTCAATATGTATACCCTATAGCAAAGGAGGGAGAGACATGATATGATTGAAATATTCAAACATCTTAAGGGCATTAACAAGGTTAAAGTGTCTAACATATTTCAATATAAGAAAAATAGCAAGACAAGAGGATACAGCATGAGATTAGAGGGAGGCTGATTAAGGGGTAATGTGAAGAAGTTCTTTTTCACAGAAAGGGTGATGGATGCATGGAACGACCTACCTCAGGAAGTGGTGGATATGAATACAGTGCAGGGCTTCAAACAGGCATGGTATAGGCATAAGAGAGCAATACAGATGAGTATGAATAGATAGGCCATTGACAGAGCAAAGGCCTATGGCACATTTATAAGGTAGAAAAAAATGGGCAGACTGGATGGGCCTTGTGTTTCTATCCCTTGCAATTGCGTTAACAGGCCAGGTGGAGTAGAGGGAAGAAAGAAGATCCCAATGTGATTTCACTGCTACTACTGAACATCACAGTAGTCACTCATTTTTTGTTTCCAAGTTAACCTTTTACTACTGCTGCTGCATCAGCACCCCCAGAAAGACAGTCACTGAAGACAAACCACTGTGGGAACAATTGTCTGACTAGGATTTAATAAAATGTATATTGATTTATTGAAATTTGGTAACCGGGTAAACCCAACGAGACAAAAATGTCCCTTTTTCAGGGGTGACTCGGAGTAAATTCCATTCATATGAACAACGTCCTGATACATTTAATAACAGATACAATGGTTTAGCATGCAGAGGCATCCTTGCATAGGAGACGACAGACTGACCATTGGAGTAAGGTAATCTATGCTGGAGTTAAAGCCCTGTGGATAAGTGACCACGGAGTGGGGCTAATTCTTAGAGGACGGGCAACAGTGCGAGAAGCATATCCAAGGCCTCAATTACACCTGCATATATTGGGTACATAGATATGGGATTTCAGGGCAGTTTTGAATGTGGTCAAGGTGGAGCAGTTCATCACATGTGACGGCAGGCTATTCCAGAGTACCGGGGCCAAGAGGGTGAATGACCTGTTGCCTGCACAGGATCTAGACCTAGGAACTTCCAGGGTGGGGCAGGTCGATGACCGAAACCAGCGCTTATGGGTCTTATTCTTGACTAGTCCATTTAGGATAGGTGATATAGATAATTTGGATATTTTGAAGGCAAGGCAGAGGGTGGGGTAGGCAAGTCGGGCCTCACATGCTGGCCAGCTGAGAGAGGTGAGTACGCCACAATGGTGGTCACGGGGGTGAGCAGCCATAGGAAATCAGGCAACTTTATGATAAAGAACTCTAAGTTTGGAGCGTTTGGTACCACAGAGAGATTGAAGGATGGGAGCACCATAAAGGAGAGCTGGGAGATGAGTTCCTTTAGTGATAGCCAGCCGTACTTCATTGGGCACTAGGTTTGAAGATCACTGTCAACAACAGTGCCGTACAGAACAGTGCTGTATTGACAGCGCTCTCTACTACAGTGGCAGGACACAATGCTGCCAGCCAACACAGTGCTTGTAAATCACATACATTGTAAACTGTATTTTTATGTGGGGGATCTGCCCCCCACACCCCCTGATGTGGGGGAATCTGCCCCCTCCACCCCCCGTACGTTAGGATTCCAACTCCGAGAGGTAGCGGACCTTGGGGAAAAATGAAATATGTGGGGCCATGGAATATTGCTTCCACGGCCCTTAGTAAAAGTTCAAAGATCCCCAACATGAAAAAAAAATTCCTTGAGGTGAGGCCAGGATTAGAACCCTGGACTCCCAATCTGTGCTAGCTGAGCTGCTCTCTTAACCCATTCCACCACAGGGCAGCTTGGCCAGCAAGAGCAGTTTTCTTCCTCTTCTGTAGCATTACACTAGTGACTCCAGTGGTGGAATAGTGACAGGGGCAGCGGTAGCTAGTAGACACCATTCTACCCCATTGCTATTCCTGCTCACACAGTTTATTCTGCATGGTTCAGGAAGCACTAATGTAACCAATTATGTTTCACTGCTGATATAGCCAGCAAGTCTGTAGAGTAGACCTTACTTTTTGGTGGAGGGACTTGGTTCAGTCATCCACATGAGATTTCATGGTAAGCTCTTGGTTGTGATGCACTCTTAGATATTTGATGGAGGGGCAGACCTCCATCCTGGTGCCTCTGATCGAGGATAGGTGCTGCAGATTTTGTCTATCCATACCCAGGCATTTGGGACCTAAGAGCATGGCCTTCAATTTCTTTAAGTTTAGTACAAGTGTATTATCCACCAGCCATTGTTCCAAGAAGTGGAAGTTCATGTTAAGGTCCAGATTTATTTGGTTCACATCCTTGGCACTCCTGTAGATGATAACATCATCTGCATACAGTTGGATGTTGGCTCCTGCACAGTGGTGGGGCATGCCAAGTCATTTTCTTTGTTTTTTTCTCTTACATAGATACATAGACCAGTGTCGGCAGATAAGGGCCTATGGCCCACCCAGTCTGCCCATTTCAGCTTGTAAGTTCAGTTTGTTTTCCTAGAAGTCTGTTGCCCCATACCCCTGACCTCCAGAATTCCTTTATGTCTATCCCATGCATTCTTAAATCCCGTGATTGTTTCAGCCCCCACCATTTCCTCTGGCAGGGTGTTCCACTTGTCCACCACCTGTTCTGTGAAGAAATTCTTTCTCATGTTTCCTCTGAATCGTCCTCCTCCAACTTCATCCCATGCCCTCTAGTCCTGGAACATCTTTTCGCTTAAAAATAGTGTTTTCCTGCACCCTGTTCCTCCCTGTAAGATACTTGTATGTCTCTATCATATCCCTCTCTCCCTCCTCCTCCAGGAGTACATGTTCAGTTCCTTCAACCTGTCTTCATAGGACTTGTGATGCAATCCATGCACCATCTTTGTTGCCCTCCTCTGAACCTTCTCTACCCTGTCTATGTCGTTACGTAGGTATGGTCTCCAGAACTGTACACTGTACTCCAGGTGGGGTCTCACTAGTGTCTTGTATAGTGGAATTATGACCTCCCTTTTCCTGCTGATGATGCCCCTGCCTATACATCCCAGCATCCTATTTGCTTTACCTGCTGCCTTGTCACACTGTTTCCCTACCTTGAGGTCATCAGAGATGATAACCCCAAGATCCCTTTCCTGCTTGGTGCATGCTATATCCTCACCCCCCCAACTGATATATTGTGCCAGGGTTTTTGTGCCCCATATGCATTATCTTGCACTTCTTTGCATTGAATTTCAACTGCCAAACTCCTGACCATTCTTCAAGTTTCTGCAGGTCGCTTCTCATGCTGTCTACACCCTCTGGTGTGTCTACTCTGTTACAGAGCTTCGTGTCATCAGCGAACAATGAAATTCTGCCTTCTAGGTCCTGCGCAATGTCACTGATGAAGATGTTGAATAGGACCAGTCCCAGCACTGATCCCTGTGGTACCCCACTGGTCACTCTTCCCTCTGTGGAGTGACAGCCATTTACCACCACCCTCTGTGTCCTGCCACCCAGCCAGTTACCTACCCACCACACTACTGTCCTGCCCACACCCATATTCCCCAGTTTGTGTAATAGTCTTCTATGTGGCACAGTGTCAAAGGCCTTGCTGAAGTCCAGATAGGCCATGTCCACTGCCCTCCCCGATCCACCTCCCTAGTCACCCAGTCAAAAAATTCAACAAGGTTGGTCTGACATGACCTCCCCCCTGGTGAAACCATGCTGCCTTGGGTCCTGTAGTCCATTGACAACCAGATGTTCCACCAATCTCTCTCCTTCAGTAGTGCTTCCATGATCTTCCCCACTACCGAGGTGAGGCTGACTGGTCTGTAGTTCCCTGCTTCCTCTTTGTTCCCACTTTTGTATAAGGTGACTACATCTGCTGTCCTCCAGTCTTTGGGTACCTCCCCTGTTTCCAGTGATCGGCTAAACAGGATAGCCAGAGGTTCAGCCACCACCTATCTTAGTTCTTTAAGGACCCTGGGGTGCACCCCATCTGGCCCCATTGCTTTATCAACTCTTATTACTTCCAGTTCCTTCAGGACCCTTTCTCGTGTAAAGGGACTTGTGTCCATTTCTGCACCATTCTCACCCCTTGTACTCCCTTCAGACCCATTACCCTCCTTTTCCTCAGTAAAGACTGAGCAGATATCTTCAGGTATTTATTTATGTTCCCCAGGTGCACTGGGAGCAGGAACACCATCCTGCACCACCCGTCCGCCAGCCCGACTGCTCTGATCATCCCAGAGACCCCCCCACAGATTACTCCGATGGTGGGGCCAGGAAGGAAGCTATCTCCCATCCCCGGAGCAGAATATAAATCCAAGTAGGCCACAATGGTGGACCAGCGGAATGGGGCGGGACCTCATGGAGCCCCCAGCCGCCATTTTTGCTTTTCTGTGCCCCTCCCATTACAAGACGTAGCACACGAGTGTGGGGGCACACACACATAATGTCTGGTGGCTGCTGGTCTCCCTGCCTGCATTGCCCCCCAGCCCCAACTAGAGGATGATCGGTGGGCGGGATGACGATCCCTCCCTACCCAAGAGAGGAAAGCAGTCCTCTGGACGCTCAATCCTCTCTCACCGCTGCTAACCCCTGATGGCCTGGGTTCATTCACGAACCTGGGTTGCCCATGTAGTGAGAGGTAAGGTGTCCAGCGCCTCAACCCTCAGTGCCACGGAGCCGCCCGCCAAGTCACATTCTGACACAGTGGCGGCTGAGATGCCTGCAAACAAAATGGTGCAGGATTATCTGAATGAGAACATCCCCTTAGCAGAAGGAGACAAGCCTCTATTGTACTGGTACCAAAAAAGACTATTTGGCCTTCCTTGATGCAAGTATTGTAGCTGTTGAACACCTCAGTTGCCTAACTTCAAAATGCTAGCACATACTCAGACACTCAGACAATTTTCACTGCTCCAGGCAATATTGTCACCAACAGAACACGCCTTTCTACTCAAAATGTAGGGATGCTCACTTTGTTAAGAATTAACCTGCTCCTTTTTCCAAAGACCTTTTTGCCATGGTTTATAGATGATGACTCTCCTACACTTAAAGTTGGGCTAATGATAGAGGAGGTTGAGGTGGATGAGGAGGGCCAAGAATGATTTTGGGAATCAGTAGCCTACGCGCACACTGTGGGATGCTGCCCTATTGTCTTCAGTCAGTCTTCTTCAGATTAAACTTTTGTGAATTTTTGTCAAGTCTAAACAGGCCAAATACATAATTTGATGGGCAATGCTACTCATGAAACCAGTGTGTACAACACATATCCATGGCATAATGAGAAGCCTTGTCCATGTGTAGCACTGTTCCAATAGGTACACAAGTTTTGGAAACCAGTAACCTGCACTGTGGGATGCTACACTGTTGTATTCGCTCAGCCTTCTTCAGAATAATGTTTGCTTAATTTTTGCCAGGTCTACACAGGCCAAATACATTATTTTTGGAGCAAAACTGCCCATGAAGCCAGTGGCCGGGATATTCAAAAGGGTTGCACATGATGCAACAGGGGTGCACCATGTGCAACCCACTGATGTGCTCTGGAGCGATATTGAAACAGGGAAAGTGCACGGCACACATCCCGATGCACCGGGGCACATCAGTAATGTATGCAGCGCAGGTGGGGGGGGTGTGCCCATGCATAACCCGCACATCCCAATATTCAGCCCGGGATGTGCCGAGCATAGGCAGGTGCAACCCCTAAGTGCGCTGCACACAGTTGTGCGAAAAACAAAAGGAGCAACAGCTGGCCACCCACAGGTGAGCTGCCATATTGCAGGGTGCAACACGACAGCTGCCAGCTGTGGGTGGCCACCCAAGCTCCGGCAGCACTGTCCGTCTCGGTCGTCCTCCCATGCCCGATCACGGGCTTCCAGTATGTAAATATCCCTGGTGGTCCAGTGGACACTATCCCACAGCCCAATTGCGTGTTTTCGGTCATTGAAATATCCCTGGTGGTCCAGTGGTACCCCCCTCCCAACCGCTCCTCAGTCCGTCCGCCCCCAGTCAGTGGTGGGTGGCAGTACCCACCCCAAGCCACCCATCCACCCACCTACTGACAGCATAGGACAGCTTTGCCCATTGGTCAGCGTGGACCAGTGGTCATCTGAACTGTACTGTACTACACAATCGATATGTGAATGAACCATTCATTCACATATTAGGACTGTGTAGTACAGTATGGTCTGCATGCCCATTGGCCCATGCTGCGAACCAATGGGCGTACTGCCATACCGTACACTGTCAGTCAGCGGGCGGCCGGGCGGCTTGCGGGCATGGTGCTGACGCCCACCACTGACTGGGGGGGAGTGGGGTGGTGGGACTGAGTGGGCGAGTTGGGAGGGGGGTACCGCTAGACCACCAGAGTACTGCTTACATCAGATTGCCTGTGATCGAGCTGGATGCGGCCACTGGGCCACCAGGGATGTTACTTTATAATAATGCCTGTGATTGGGCTGGGGAGAGGGTCCACTGGACCACCAGGGTTAATATTATGATTGAAAGCCCATGATCGGGCATTGGGGCGCGTTGCCGCCAAGGGGCAGGGGGCGTCGGTCCCCGACAGCTGCTGCCTGGCAGGGCGCCAGGCGCAAGTCACCAGGGATCGGCATACCTGCGTGCAAATGGAGCCATAATGACATGCAAATGGCCCCATTTGCGCCTTGCATGCATTATGGCCCCATTTGCATATCCACTGCTGAATATCGCGATTGCTGTGCCTAGCGCAATGGCACTTGCGCTGGTGCATCCCCCTGCTCCTCTCTGGCCACTTGCACTGATGCAGTGCCACTGTGCCATGTGCAATGCGGGTGGCCACACTGTCATATTCAACGGTGCTGAGCCATGGCGCAGCACCATTGACTATCACCCTGTCAACGCCCTGGCGCATCCCAGTTGCGCTGCTCCCAGGCTTGTGCCACAGCCTGATGCAGTCTGAATATCCCACCCAGTGTGTACAACAGTTATCCATGGCATAACAGGAAACCTTGTCTAAGTGTGCTGTCAAAATGGGCACACACTTTTTGGAACCAGTAACCCACACTGTGGGATGCTGCACTGTTGTCTTCACTCCGTCTTCCTCAGATTATTCATTTGTGAATTTTTGGCAGTGAAGCTAATGATGATGATGATGATGATGATGACGGGTAGGGGAGGAGAATGTTAGGGGACCAGATAGACAGGAAGAGGAAGAAAGTCATTCAAGTGATAGCTGATGCACACCACCACCATCTTCCATTTCATTAGTTCTTTGGCCCATTGACTCTCTAAACTGTGAGATGCTGCCCTGTTGTCTTTACTCAGTATCCTTCAGATTGTCCTATGAATTTTTAGCAGACCTACAAAGGCTGAATACATAATTTTTGGGACAACACTGCCCATGAAACCAGTGCGTACAATACGTATCCATTGCATTACGGGAAGCCATGTCCCATTGGTTACACAGTTTTTGGAGCATTAGCCCACACTGTGGAATGCTGAATTTTTAGTTTTCACTCAGTCTTCTTTAAATTAATGTTTTGTGAATTTCTGCAAGATCTCACAGGCCAAATAAATATTTTTTGGTGCAACATTGCCCATGAAACCAGTGTGTACGACACATCCAAATATCCATTGACATAACAGGAAGCCTTGCTCATATGTGGTACTGCCTAATGGATGCACAATTTATTTTTGGAACCAGTAGCCTACGCTGTGGGATTCTGTACTGATATTTTGTGGGCATAATTAGGTCTTACAAACCAGTTTACTTTTTAGCATTGTTAGTCCTGTACTCTTGTTTGCTAGCATTGCCCATGTTCTGCACTGACTGAACAGACAAACATTGTAGAACCAGTAGCACTTAATACCCCCGGTGAGTGGTCCTGTGACACCTCATGCCTTCAAACACCCAGGAAATGTGATTACTATACACTACTCACAAAATCCTGGAGAATGTGATTACTCTCATAAAATGGTTTTAAGTGCATTTTTCATTTAAAATTAATAAAAAATATACAGATATTTGAAAAGGTAGAAGTTAACACATTTAATTGAAATACAGTATGCTTTCATTTTAACTTGGAAGACAAAAACAGTTGCCATGTTGATAACCATTGGGTGGGATCTCAAGATGTCAGGAGCAGAGACCACTGCAGTAGTAACTTCTAGCAGTGGTTTGTTGGTGCATTATTGAAGGTGTAGGACACCCCTACCCCCCTCCTCTGGATACCCCCAGGACACTGCTGCATGCACATGCCCATTGCAAGGTGGGATGCCCAGAGATCAAGAAATAAAAGGCTGTCTGCAATATAGAAGATGGCTCCAAGAATCCTTCCCATGACACCCTGCTGTCTAACATGTCACTCACAACACAAATGCAGCAAACTCAGTGGTATATATTGCTGCTGAGAACTACTGTCCGAACATAAGTTAAAACAAGCATTTGTCAATGCCAAAGGTTCGCCATTGGAATTGCAGTTCTAGATGCCTCCCATATGTTTATGTGAAAGTTGATACCCCCCCACTCACTCTCACCTGGCCCTGCAGAGCTTACAATGGATGAAGGAACAATTAATTACCTTGTTCAGTCCATCACCCTTCCTCAGCTGCAGGCAGGTCAGCTGCTAACCTTGTGCTCTTGCTGCCCCACTGCTGCCACTTGTCCAAAGGCTGGATCACCGCAACTGCTGAGCATGTGGGGTTCTCACTGAGCTAGAGCCACTCATGCCAGACCAAGAGGCGGTCTCATTGAGCTCGATCCACTGGTACCAGAGTTTGAGGGGGTCTTGATTCCTCTGCTCATGTGGGCTGCCTCTGTATGCGCTTCAGAACGCTGACCCCGATAGGACCATGGGGAAGGAAGGCAGCGTTATCGGTCGGGACTAATCCGTCACTCCCTTCTTAGCTCGCTTCAGTCACAAGCTCCTGTCACAAGGTAATCGGCAGTGTCCAGGAATCAGGACCGATGGACCCAACACCGTCTACAGATCACAAACCCTGCTGCGGGGAGCCATACTGCTTATGCCCTCATGCTGCCTTCTATCCATCTTCCTCCTTACTGTGTGCAATTTGCTGTGATTTCAGGGTGGTGGCAGTGGGAGCCACATGGAACGGGCTGAGCTCTGCCACAGAGTACAGTAGAAGTCATTGAAGGAATATGCTCATGCCCACTGTCTGCAACACAAACTAGGCTTGTGATGGAGCGGGCGAGCCCTGCACAAGATCAAGTAAGTCCAGGTAGTGGGCCAGCGTCTCTGTGATGCAGTGAGGTGTGCAGATGGCTTGCCAGAGTCATCGTCTCAGGGCGCTGGCACAGGTCAGCATGAGTGAGCCCAGCACTAACCCCATAGACTTGCTACACAAGGGGCTGGGATTCTGTCCACAGAGCCACCCTGCAACCAAACCCATAGGTCCTAAGTTTAACCAACTGGAGTGCTGGTCCAGCTGTGGCTGGGTAGGGGTCAAGTGGGGGACTGTTATGGGGGACCGAGGGGGGGGCTGAGGTGGGGAGTACCTGACAACTGCATTTGTTATGCAGAGCCTAGATGCAAACTTGACAATTGCATATAAACTATATGCAGCAACCTTGGATGCTTAGAGGGAGCTACCTGACAACTGCATTTAAAAAACATATGCAGATCCTCCAGAGTGTGTTAGAGGAAGAACCAATCTACCCATACTGCTGAAGAGTTCAGATCCCCAGTAAGGGTAAATGAAGACCACCCCCCCACCCCCAATATCCCATGCTTAAAGCAAGCTGCAGCTCAGCTAGAAAATAATTAAAACCAAAACAGTACTGAGCAAACGTATCACTCAGCCTGTCTCTGAAGCCTGAAATGTTTCCCTTTGTTTTCTCACCCCAGCCTTCGGCCAGTTACTGAACGCCTCCTCCTCGTGGGCTGCAGGCAACATCTGTCCCAGTTGGTGTTTTTTTATCTTTCCCCAACAAAAGGCTGAGAATATTTTATACCACCGAAATCCTCCTCAAAATGCTGCACTGCTCACTGAAGCACCCACTCAAAACTCAAGAGGACTGTATGCAGATTCGACTGTAAGGCAGCAACTGAGCACTGTGTGAATCCAGAAACAAGCACATCCTCATAGCTGCTACAGTCAGCCATAACTGATCAAATGTGAATCCCTACTCATATGTCATAAGTACAGTTGCATGAGACAGAACGAGATCTTAGTGCTGAGCACTACTCGCAATGGACGTCCTGGATTTTGACACAGTAAAATTCAATTTTTTACAGTTCAGCTAAGAACTGGAAAAAAAAAAGGAATTTTTTTTTAAACTGTAAACAACATAGCATCAGCAGATCACACAATGGGTCTGGAAATCTTGGAAATTTACTTTAAAGGACCCACTAGGCAGATGCAGAAGTCTTGCCTAGCAGCTGCTGCATTTTGTGGGTTGTGGCAAGGCTGTGTGGGTCTGTGGGTTGTAGAGTGAAATACGGGTCAGACCCGCAAAATGCAGGTCATTTGGGGGGCATGAAACTGCTCAGCAGCTAAAGTGGGGTGGCGAGGGGGGAGGGTTTACATCAGCCAGGCTAATTGGGACACTGAACAGTTGTTTGCTGGGTGGTGTCCTGCAGATGAAAAGAAAAAGCTGCCAAATGATTGGTGAAGCATTTTATTTTCAAGTAGAGACCATTTCAGGCAAAACACCATCACAATCAGCCTGGCTGATGATTGGTGTGGCACCGGTCAAGCCCCTTGCAGACCACTCTGCTTTGGACAGACAGTGTCACACCCTTCAAAAGCAACGCATATCAAGAAGTTTGCTGCACATGCACAGACGGTGAACTTAAAAATAATACCTCCAAGGACCGAAACTTCAGACACTAACTGGTAAAACCTTTGTGTTTTCTTACCTTAAGAAAAAGTAGTAGTAGTAGTTGTTCTTAATGACACTGTAGGAATAGCAGGGGAAGTAGCCGAGGCCAGAGACATTAAACCTGGAGCTGGTGGGCACCTCAAGCATGCTGCCCCATGCTTGGTCACACAGCAGTTCAATCTCAGCTGAGTAGAAGAGGTCAGCCGCAGGCAGTGTTGCCAGGGCAGGTAGTTGTAGCTGATGTAGGTGTCTTTGTATAGGGCTAAAAAAATGTTGTAGGTGCCGTATTGGTCCTTTTAAAAACAGATCCAGAAACATGTTGGTCCAATAAAAGGTATCAAATCATTTGTTTCTGGATCTGTTTGTATAGGGCTAGCACTTTGGCAAAGACAATGATCTCGGCAAGCTCAGCAATGCAGCTCTTGCTCTGGGGTCTCCAGTCATGGGGCAGCTGGCAGCACTGCAACTGCCCTAGGCAAGAAGGAAGGAAAGGATTCACATTGTGAGACCTGTCCCAGCTACTGAAAGCAGTCAGAGATAGATGCTCCTTCCCACTCTTGGAAAAAAAAATGAACACTAATTAGTAGCCTCCCAACCCAAATTTCTCATCTGCTGGTGGTAATGAAAATTGAGGGATGAATGCTTCTGCTCCAAGTTTTAGGTACCCAGCTCTCGCTTTGACCCACCCTGCTCTGTAATCAAGGGGTTGGGGGTGTAAAGAGGATGGTGGTGATGATGCTGCAGGTTTTTGGTACCCACACTACTTTGCCCAGTCTGCTTTTTGATTAGCTGGAATTATGTGGGTGGTGGTGCTCCCTTTGTCCCACCATACTCTTTGGTCGGTTGGGGGTAATGAGGGACATAGTGATGGTGATGATGATGCAGGTTTTTGGTTCCCATCTCACTTTGTCCCTCTGTGCTCTTTAATCAGCTAAGGATGAAGATGACAGTTGTAAGATCGCTAACAGCCCGCTCAGCGCTGCTGATGACAAGAGCCCTCAATGCTCACCTACATTACCTGGGCTGCTATCCATAGCAAACAGCGGTGGTTATCTGATACCCAGTTCAGGGGCTGATTGGCATCCGACATCAGCCAGTTGCCTTTGAAAAGTCCAGGGCACCAGTGCTAGCAGTGTTCAGTACTGGGGGTGACTAAGCTCGGTACCTGGTACCAGCAACAACAGGCTGAAAGGGATCCCTGATAGGTTGGGTACCTGGTGCTGGTGGAGTCAGTGTGATCAGCATAGGGCACTGGAGGCTAGTGACCTCTAGTACTGGCAGGCTGGCATTGCTCAGTCTGCTTCCAGTCCTGTGGAATTAATAACGGAACAGATAATGCCGCTGCCATAGCACAGACCCTCGGTGGAAGGCGCTTGGAGTCTCAGGGCAGATCCATAGGAGTTCCGATGGTAACACTGCCCCAACCACCCCTCACACCCTCAGTTACCCCCGCAAACCTGTTCACCGCTGCCAGTGGGGAGGCACCCCTTCTCCACCGTGATGCTCTGACAGTTACTGGGTTTGCCCCGCTCACTCGGTCACTGCTCCATCTGTCCACCTATCTTCCCCCACTGGACTGTCTGTCCTTCCCTTCTCTGCCTGCCTCTGTTGCTTGGTATTCTCAGACTTCAAAATGAGTTTCTGACTTTTTCCACTCCCTATAGTTTCCTTTGTCTGCTTCTTCAGTTTCTCTGGCTACCATACCTCTCAACCTTTTGTCCCCCCAAATGTGGAACATTGCCTCTCAAAATGTGGAAAGAATGGGCAAAATGTGGAACACTTAATCAAATCGTTACATTAGAAGCTCACAACACTATGAAAATGTTTGCATTTATGTTCAGAAAGTCTGCTATTAATTAAATTTATATATTTAGCATCATTTACTATGGAGTTTTGCTTAAAAATGTTAACACTGAATGTGGGACAAGTCCTCACAATGTGGAACAGGGAGCTTTTGTGAAGTAAAATGAGGAACGTTCCTCGTAATGTGGTACAGTTGAGAGGTATGCTGGCTACCCCTACATTCCCCTAGCTGATCCACAGTCTCTACCTGCCCCTGCTACTCTGCCCCACAGCCTCCCCCCACCCCAACAGAGCAGCAAAGTGTCAGTTTACAAATGCAGCTGAGCTTTCCAACACCTGTCTCCCCACCCCACCCACCCTGCTCAGCCTGAGCCTGCCAGTGCCCCAAACGTGCAATAACAATGTCTCAGACACATGAACAGCAGCAGCCCCCAGACTACTACTGCTTGCAAAAAGATGGGCATTTCAGCAAATTAAATCAAGCTGTAACATTACCTCTGTGCGTCTAACCAAATGTTCCATATTCCACGCACATCTTTGTTTAAAGAGAGCTTGGAGGACCGGATGATTGTCAGGATGAGAAAAGTTAGAAAACAATTACACTTTTGCCAGTTGGTGAATTGCATTTTATTCCTTTAGCAAATCAGCTCTCAATGAATGCCATGTTTAACAATGTTATTTTGCAATTTATTTACACAGTAAAATTCTTTTTTTTTTTACAATCCAGCTAAGAACCGGAAAGAAAGGTATTTTTTTAAACTATAAACAAAGTGTCAGCAGATCACACAATGGGGCTAGAAATCTCAGAAATGTACTTTAAAGGACCCACTAGGTAGATGCAGAGGACTCGCTTAGCAGCTGCTGCATTTTGCGGGTTGTAGCAAGGCTGTGCTGGTCTGTGGGTTGTAGAGTGAAAATCCGGGTTGGACCCGTGAAATGCAGGTCACTTGGGGGGCATGAAACTGCTCAGCAGGCTCCGATGAGGTGGCCGGGGGGGTGGTTTTGTCAGCCAGGCTGGTCGGGACACCGAACAGCTGTTTGCTGGTAGTGTCCTGCAGATGAAAAGAAAAAGCCGCCACATGATTGGTGCATTGTTTTCTTTTCAATTAGAGACTATTTCAGGCAAAACACCATCATGATCAGCCTGGCTGATGATTGGTGTGGCACGGTCAAGCCCCTTGCAGATCACTCTGCATTGGACAGACAGTATCACATCCTTCAAAAGCAACTCATATCAAGAAGTTTGCTGCACAGGCACGCATGGCAAACTTAATAATATCAAGAAGTTTGCTGCATGTGCGCACATGACGAACTTAAAAAAGTCAGTGCACACAAGCTGAAACATATATGATTTATTAAATCACATCCACAGACTGGTGTGACTGCTTTGACCTTGAGGGGTCAAGGCAGTCACACCAGTGTATGGATGTGATTTAATAAATCGTATATTTTGCAGCTTTGTGTACATTGACTTTTTGGTTTTTTAATCTCTAGCATGTCATCTCTGCCCTCCCCTTCAGTTGTCATTAAGGTCTGAACAGAACTTGGGAAAGTCGGTGGGAGCTCCACTGAATAACAAGGAAAACCCTGTGGGGAACAGAACAGTGAAACATCCCATGGCCCACAAGCAGTCTTAAATGACTGGGTCGTGCAGGTTGGTGGACGACTGCTGTGGTAGCACCACCAAACATATAGTCTGGGCATAGCAGAGAGCTATGTGACTGTGGCATGCCCAGAGTTTGTGGGTGGTACATGACAGCAAGACAGGGTGCAAAATTGCAATTGTACTCATGTACATCTGGTGGCCAGATCCGCATTGTGACTTAACAATCAGAGACACCTTTCCTGGCAGCTAAGCCAGGGCTCTGTGTATGGCAGTGTTCAGTGGTGGCACAATGAAGTGCCACTTTGCAACCTGAATTTGCAACAACACTGACTGTGACTCAGTATTAAGCCCCCAAATTCTGAAAAAAGTCCTCAGAATAATCATCCTCTGCACCTACAACAAAGGACCGGATATAGAGCCAGGGCCTCAGTAGCAGAGTAAGTAACTCAGACTCCTATGGTAAGTAGGCAAGGATAGGATGAGAAATTTGCATGAACAGCAAGACAGCACTAGAAATTAAAACTAACAGTAGTATTACATTTTTAATTTGTTTATGTGTATGTGTCCAGGGCTGCCGTTTCGGGATGTATGTGTTGGCTGTGTCCAGGTCTTTGCTGGCTGAGGGAGTAGTGGGAAGGAGTGATATGTTACATTTCAGGGCATGTGTTAGGGGAACAGCAGGTTAGGGTGGCAGTCTGGAATATAGAGGTACAGTATGGAGT
Organism: Neoceratodus forsteri; assembly: GCA_016271365.2. Taxonomy (NCBI): domain Eukaryota; kingdom Metazoa; phylum Chordata; order Ceratodontiformes; family Ceratodontidae; genus Neoceratodus; species Neoceratodus forsteri. The sequence continues at coordinate 566,352,838 of CM057455.1, forward strand.
GTTGAGTAGAAGAATGCCATGCAGTTGATGCTGTACCATACGCAATCATCCATAGATATCATACATCAACATGGTGCACACTAACATCTGGTAACCCTAATTTGCATTGCAACTTCTTGACATGGATCTTAACAGCTCCTAAGTGTGGGCCACAGTCAGGACACTGTTTGGCCTCTATCATACATTGTCGCTGAGAATCAAGTCCACTGTATCTATTTAAATCATAATATTTGGTATAAGCTGCTTTCAAAATAAAAAAAATCCTCTGTACTGTACAGTATATGAACAGAAGAAATGTAGTTTTAAAAAATAAATGTAATTCAGAATGTTATTGAGGTTGTGCACTTTGTTTCACGCTCCTATCCGATAATACGCAACATTTATTTTTAATGTAGAATTAAAATGGAAGTTGTTCATATTATGGGTTTAGAAATGTGATTTAAATTAAGAATACAACATTTTATAGGCCCTATATTCAAAAATCTGAGTTTGCATCATGCAAAGTCCCTATCCTGGGTGCAGATGAGTGCAATGCTCTAAATTTATCATAGTCAAACAAGTCTGAAACACAATATGAGTGCCCAAACCTGCTTGAAAATAGCTCCTTGAAGGAAAACCTCAATGAAGACCCTAAAAAAATGTGCTATGCACAAACAGCCCCTGCTGACCACACAGAATAATGAAAGCTTACGGCATACACATGGTCTGTATGTGTACTTAAAGTACCTGCAGGTGCCACACATGGCACACCAGTGGCATGCACGAAGCACGTGTGAAGGCATGTGTAGGAAGCCCATGTACAGTGGTGTGCCCGCTGCACAATGTGCATTCATAGGGGTGTGCATGCATGAAGCCTGGTAAGACAACCAGATGCACTGCCTGAGGTGCATACAGTTACAACAGGTGGAGTGCTGCTGTAAGCAGCAGCGCACTGTAACAGGCAATAGCCCCAGACAGAACTGGATGCTGTGGAAGGTGATGGATGGGGGAACATTGTACCAGTGACCACCAAACCTCTAACATGTCCCTGGGTGACATGGATGTACCCGACACCACCACAAATGTCCACCCCGACTCTCCAAAACTGGGTGTAGCAGGACGTATTGATGGGGAATGAAGCACATAAAAGTTCCAAACAGGACAGCCACAGACTTGGACAGCTGTACATAAAGCAGTATATGGTTAGCCTCATGGCCAACCAGCCACCTGTGTGGAAAACAGCAATGTCTTAACCATGTCCCTGATTACGGTCCCCCTACCCTGAGAGGTGCACCCCATGTCCCTGAGGAATGAGGTAGGCAGTGGACAGGGATGGTCACCGCCATTGGGAACACACATAGGACACACATGCAGCCACAATACCCAGAACCCCACCAGGCAGACTGGTACATGGGTGTGTGACCGATATGTATGGCACAGCCACGGCACAAATGAGCTGCACCCGAGTAAGCCCACACAACGGGTGACACAGTCATTGCCAGGGTACTATACCCATTCCACACAGGCCACACAGGAGGCCTAAACACATGACCATGCCAGTGTACAAAGTACATGCTGCCCAACCCACGTGGAGCCCCACACATATGCCCCCAGTGCTCAACCCACAGCAGTGGGCATACCGCCATGATGAAGAAAATGAGTGACACGGGTCTATGAAAATAAATGATGTATTTAAAACAAAACACAATACCAACACTGTACATGTATGAGGCATGGCCAACAGAGGACCACAATCAGGGATAAACAACACATGTACCTGTAAAGTACATTGATACACAGTCCAAAAAAAACTGATGCATGAAGACTGTACCACAGTCATGGCCCCAGGCAACAGGATCTCCAGACGGGCTGTGCAGGGCAGTGGCCCTGCCCTAATCCTCATCCTTCTCCTAGGCGTGTCCACTGGATTCTGGTGGCATTGAGGCTGTCCTGGGGCATGGCACCTGCACCATACATCTCAGTGGGCCTCTGTAGCGCTGCAATGACAGAAACACACAGGAAGGAAAGGCAGGAGTGGGAATCACATGATGGGCACAACAAGCAGAATACAATGGCACAGGTATGACACAGGAACACCTACATTGGACGGCTCCACCACCTGCCACATCTCCCCATTATGGGCATTGTAAAATATGTCAGCAGACCCTACCCTGAGGGACAGAATGTAGGGGTCCCCACATTGCCATCTCCTATGCCTTGGGGGTGGTTGCACCACACAGGTGTCTCCATCTGGCTGCTCCACCCTGGTCAGTATCATTCTGTCAGGTAGTCCCAGTCAATCCTGTGTGAAAGAGAAGCAGACACAGCAGTCAGCACCATAGATACCACTGTCGCAGAAGTGCGCCACACCCCACTCAGCAGGCATGGTACATACCCAGATTAGTACCTCCAGGAGCCACATGTTGCCCCCATTGTGGTCGTCCAGGTAGCAGGCATCCAACTCCCACCAGAGCATGTGGGGGTACATTTCCAGCTGTCCAACCTGTGGCATAGAATGGTACATTTGCATAGGTAGTGGATAATTTCATATTTTTATTTTTCCATTTCAACAGTTACCCGCACCATAAGAGGATAGAAACATAGAATTTGATGGGAGATAAGGACCGCTTGGCCCACCCAGTCTGCCCATTTCCTTACCTAATGGATAAGCTGCAGATCCTAGTTAACCAACAGCCTACTTCTTCCTACACCCACCCCCTAGAATTGCCTTATGACTGTCCCATGCATGCTTGAATTCCACCACTGTTTTTGACTCCACAACCTCCTCCAGAAGGCCGTTCCATGCATCCACAACCCTCTCTGTGAAAAAATACTTCCTCACATTACCTCTGAGCCACCCCTCCTCTATCTTCAAATTGTGCCTCCTTATTCTTGCACACCTCTTTTTCTGAAAGATGCTACCCTCTTGGACTTTGTTGATTCCCTTGAGGTACTTGAAAGTTTCTATCATGTCCTCTCTCTCCCTCCTCTCCTCGAGGCTATATATATTAAGCTCCTTAAGTCTCTCTTCATATGTCTTCTGGTGCAGACCCTGCACCATTTTAGTTGCCCTCTTCTGGACTGCCTCCATCCTGTTTATGTCTTTGCAGAGACTGGGTCTCGAGAACTGCATGCAGTATTCCAGATGGGGTCTCACCAGCTGTCTGTACAGAGAGATAACAATTTCCTGTTTTCTACTGGTGATGCCTCTCCCTATGCATCCCAGTCTCTCCCCAGCCCTCCTTACTGCCCTCTCACATTGCTTGCCCACCTTTAGGCCATCTGATATGACTGCCCCCAGGTCCCTTTCCATTTTTGTTGTTGTTAGTATCTCATCCCCCACTGTGTACTCTTCTCCTGGGTTTTTGTTCCCCAGGTGCATTACCTCGCTCTTCTTAGCATTGAATCTAAGCTGCCATGCATTTGACCATTCCTCCAACCTTGCCAAGTCCCTTCTCATCCTTTCCACCCCACCTTGTGTATCATCTCTGTTGCAGATCTGTGTGTCATCTGCAAAGAGACATACTTTTCCTTCCAGTCCCTCTGCAATGTTCCTTATAAAGACATTGAAGAGGACCGGTCCTAGTACTGAACCCTGTGCAGGGCCAGATCAAGCCTTAGGGGGGCCTGGGACACTCACAACTTGGGTGGCCATGTAAAACGCCCAACTTTTCATACCAAAATGTTTTATTTTTCGCAACATTTACTGAGCACATTGTTTATTAACCATAATAACCACCTTTTATGGGGAGACTACCCCATTATTCACAGGAGAAAAAGTAACTTGAAGTACAACACCCTGTCATGTTGTCATAGTCTGTAATGTTATATTTATTGTACTGTACAAGACATGAAGGTCAGTCAGGCTCCAATGCTCTGGGGGTCTAGATGCTCTGTGGTGAGTTTTGGGGCTTTTATTGAAGTCGTTCTCCTCTAGACCCTGTTCAGAAAAGCAAAGTATCTTTATAACCTCTTTAATCACAAGTTTATTTTAAGGAAATAAATTAAACAAAAATAAACAGTGCTTTACTAAGAGGTATGCATCAGACCAAACAACAGTAAGTTACTGTATGTACCATTGTATAGAAGTGTGCAGTTCCAATGTACAAATGCTATGACTCCAAATAAACAGACTGATGTCATACCTTTATCTGCTCATGGGATATCAAAGGAATGATTAATTCCATTTATTTCAGAGTTAGAGGATCCATGCATGTATACACACACACCACATCCCTTTATCTCTTCTTTGAACAAGCTAGATCAATGATCTCAGCATAAAATAAAATACAGATATCAACTTTCTAAGCCACTTACTGAACTCAAGCTGTCTGCTGTTGCTTAGCGCTCCCTTTGAAACTCCTTAGTTTAGCAGCAGCAGGCAGTTTAGAACAGTGCATCGATTAATCATGCTGCTAGCGATAGAGTGGCCGTGGCATGACAGTTAGCGAGTGCAGGTGCTGCCGCTGGCAAAGTGCATGCTGAGCCTCAAAACCACCAAGAAAGAGTGGTTTAAAAATGCTGCCCAGATGGATTGTGTGCAAAGCTCCTGGTCCTGGCGCCGCCTCGTGATTATGCAGCGGCAGCCCAGGTCTGGTCGCACTTGCACCGTCCAGGTCCAGTCCCAGACTCAACAAAATGGAAAACCTGTCAGTATCCTAAGGAGGTAGATCATGGTGCTTGCATAGTTAGCCTTCTTCACTTATTGTGCCACACAGTGCCAGTTTGTTTTCTAGCAAGTCACCCGTCCCTAGCTGCAGGCTGCAAATAACGGAGGAGGAAGGTGGGGGGGAGAGAAATCTTCTGCAATGTTGGCTTGCGAGGGGCCTATCTGTAGCAGGAGGGTCCGGGGGCTTGTGTTTTTGTTTTCTTTTAATTAAAGAAAGCCTCCCAAAGTCATTTTTTTGTTTGTTTGTTTTATGGAGCAAGCTCCGGGAGGTGGGTTGATTCATGCTTGATCATGGGGAGGCATGATTTATTACAAATCCTTACCAGTACTGTACCACCTGAGGGAAGGGGAACGAGAGAAATCTGCAATGTAGGCTTCGCGGGGCCTATCTGTGCAGGGGTGTGTGTTTTTTTTTTATTTTATTTAACAAATGTGCTTTCTTCGAAGTCACGCTGCTTTCCCAGCGTTTAAGGGAGCAAGCTGCCGGGGGCCTATGGGGGGAGGTTGACTCACACTTAACTCGCGCAGTGGCGAGGGGGAGGTGGCATGATTTACAAACCACCAGTCCACCTACTAAAAGTGTCTCTCGCTTCCGACTACTGGGGGGGCCAGTCTATGGTGGGGGGCCTGGGGCATTTGCCCCATTTGTCCCCCCCTTAATCCGGCCCTGACCCTGTGGTACCCCACTAGTAACCCCCCTTTCTTCAGAGTGGACTCCATTTACTATTACCCTCTGTGTCCCGTTTTCCAGCCAATTCTTTACCCAGGCTACCATCTTGGGACCCACTCCCAGGCTGGCTAACTTGTATATTAATCTTTTGTGTGGGACTGTATCAAATGCCTTGCTAAAGTCTTGGTAGGCCATGTCCACAGCCCCTCCCTGATCTACTACTTTGGTCACCCAGTCAAAGAAATCGATTAGATTTGTTTGACATGACCTTCCTGCTGTGAATCCATGCTGCCTTGGGTCCTGTGCCCCTCTGGCCTCTAGGTACTCAACAGTTCTTTCCTTTAGAAGTGATTCCATCATTTTCCCTATCACTGAGGTTAAACTAACAGGTCTGTAGTTTCCTGCCTGTCTTACTCCCACTTTTGTGATGGGGAATCACATCTGCCCTCCTCCAGTCCTCAGGTACTACCCCATCCTCCCATGATTTGTTAAAGAGGGTAGTCAGTGGTGTTACTAGTTCTACCCTTAGTCCTTTTAGAATTCTGGGATGAATCCCAAACAGGCCCCATTGCTTTGTCCACCTTCAGTTTGAGTTCTTTCAGAACCCTTTCTTCTATAAATGGGCTGGTATCAACTTCTGTATCCAGAGTGTTTCTATTGTTTGGTTTAGGTACCTCCTCCTCTTCATTTGTGAATACTGAGCAAAAATAGTTGTTTAGTATCTCTGCCTTTATAAAGTCACCCTTTGCCCACCCCCCTCCCCTTTATTGAGCCTCACTATCCCTCCCTTGGTCTTCCTTCACTTCCTTATGTACCTATAAAAGGTTTTATCCCCTTATTAACTGTGTTGGCTATCTTTTCCTTGGTTTGGGCCTTTGCTGTTCTGATCGCCTTTCCAGCTTCCTTTTGCTTTAACTGATGCAATTCTCTGTCCTGCTTCTTCTGTGGTTTCTTGTACTTTCTGAATGCTTTCTTTTTCCCCCTAACCTTTCCTGCTACCTCCTTTGAGAACCATAGTGGTTTCCTACAGACTTGTTGCCTCTGTGATGGCAGTTTTGATTATTCCCCATTGTTCTTCCACCCCTCCTTCCTGTCCATTTGCTAGTGCATTCCTTAGGCACTCACCCATTTTGGCAAAGTCAGCCCTCCTGAAGTCCAGTACCTTTGCCTTTGTATGGCTTGACTCTACTGCTGTGTTTACTGTGAACCATACTGTTCGATGGTCACTAGCTCCCAGATGGCTACCCACTTCTAAATCTGTGATCCTCTCGCCATCCCCATTTGAGAGTACCAGGTCTAAGATTACTCCCTCTCCAGTGGGTTCCAATACCAGTTGTCTGATGCATGCCCCCTGTAGGGCATCTAGAATGACCCCACTCTTAGAAGTGGCTGCTGCAAATGTACTCCAATTAACATCTGGCATATTCAGATCTCCCATCAGCAATATCTCCCCTTTTTCTGCCATTCTAGGGATACTTCCTATCATTTCCTTGTCCATGTCCTCCCCCTGAGATGGGGGTCTGTATACATCCCCTGTGCGTATTGTGGTGCCATTGCCTGTCTCCGAATTGACCCACAGTGCTTCCTCTCCTCCCTGTTTCCCCTTTTGTTCTGTAGCTTTGATTCCTTCCCTTATATGGAGAGCTACTCCTCCTCCTCCTCTTTTACCCTCCCTGTCCCTCCTGTAGATAATGTATCCTGGTATGTTTATGTCCCAGTCATGGTTCTGTGTGTACCAAGTTTCTGTGACTGCCGTGATATCCAGATGTTCCTCCTCCATCAAGGCCACTAATTCAGGAAGCTTGCTACACAGACTATGAGCATTAGTATTCATTGTTCTCCATTTTTTGATGGTTTTACTGCTCGTAGCACTATCCCTGTCCTCACTGACTTTGCTTTCTCCATTCACCCCTGTCTTGCTTCCTACTGACCTTTGTACCTTGGTCTTTCCCTCATTTAGTACCCTGTTTTGTAGGGGGAGGCTGGGAATTCCCTGCAGTGCCTCCCCCCTTGACTAGTTTAGAAGCTTGCCAATGAAGCATTTAAACCTATTGCCCAGAAGACTTGTTCTCTTCCTGGACAGATGCAGACCATCCTGCCAGTATAGGCTGGTATCCCTCCAGGTGGAACCTTAGTCCTCAGTGAAGCCAAACTCCTGTGCTCTGCACCATTTCTTTAACCATCCATTGAACTGAATGGTGTGAAGTTCCCTTGCCTCACCCTTGCCATAGACAGGCAGCACCTCTGAAAAGGATACTGTGTGTGCTACTTGCCTTAGGCCCCTTCCCAACTCCACAAACTACTCCTGCACTGCTCTAATCTCACGTTGATTCAAGTCATTTGTCCCTAGGTGGACAACGACGTCCAGATCAGGATAAATGACAAACACTTACTAAAAGCCCTGACCAGTTTCGCACATGCATGCTTCCTCAGGGAGGCCTGTTATGTGTGTCCACCTTAAATTCTAACCATTACCAAACACCTATGTACAAGTGTAAACAATAAAACATTTAGTGAAACATACACACCACAATTACCCATTAACAATAGCAGCAATGAAGTACAATTTGATTGTGTGCATCAATATTATTTACAGGTAGCCACACTAAGGTTATAAAAATCATAATTTTGTAGCATTGAATTGCATCCAGTATGTGTCCCATCATATTCATGCTTTTAGATTACCCCATATTTTATAACCAAAAATCCTACAATTATGGGAGGTCACAGAGGTCACAAGCATATACATACTCCTACAGGTAGTAATTTAACACCACCCATACATCTGTTATATATCCCATCTTAATTGGTTAAGGCTACCCTTATATTTTATAACCAAACATCCTTCTAATATGGGAAGTCATAAAGGTCACTTAACGTGTACATATTTTTATATTCATATGTACACAGATGACACAGTTCTTTTTGCTTCTGGATCCTCTTCCCATGACCTTTCCTCCCTACTTCAGTTGGATTTTGACAACATTTAGTGTTGGTTCTAAGTAAACCAACTGTTTCTTAATGCCAAAAAAAAACAGTCTCTATGACTTTTGGTACCCGTCAGAGGTTTGCCAAACTTACTTCTCCTCCCCTATTTAATACCCTTGATGGTGCTGTGCTTGAAGATGTCTCCTCCTTTAAGTACCTCGGGGTCTGGCTTGACCGGCATCTTGATTTTTCTGTGTACATTGATGCAATTCACTATAAGCTTCATCCTAAGCTTGGTGCTTTGTAAAGGTATAAAGAGTGTATTCCACTCCCTACCCACTGAGAAATTGTACTAAAAATGATACTTCCAATCTTTGTCTATGGTGACTTAGTCTACTGTAGTGCCCCTAAAACCTCCCTTGCCAGACTGGAACCCCTTTTTCATTCTTTCTGCCACTTTGCTCTAGACTGCCCCTCTTGAACTCACAAGTGCTCGCTTTACTCGGCTCTTTCTTTCCTGTCTCTTGATGCTATGCACCTTTCCCATTGTGTCTCCTTTTTGTCCAAATTCTGGTCAGTCACCCTTCCCTTATATCTCAAAACCCTTCTTTCCCCTCCTCCTTCTTCCTCTTACCCTCTTCACAATAACACTTTCCATTCTCTTAATATCCCTCCTAGAAAATCTGTTGTTGGTCAATCTGCTTTTTCTTACTGCTTTCCTAAACTTTGGTTCTCCCGTCCCCCATTCATTCTACCTCTTCTACTGCCTCTCTAAAGTCTCTTCTTTCTGACTTTTGTCATCCTACTTGCAACTGCCTGTGAGCCTTCCTCTTTTTCTCTATTCTCTAGTCCTGCCCTCTTTCTGCTGTTCCATTTTTGTTTTCTTTCTGTATATATTTGAGTGTTTTTTTTCTAGTTTTGCCTTCATTTACTATTTTGACTTTACATTTTTGATTCTGCTTGTATTACTCATTTACATTTACCTTGCTATCATATTGTTAGCTATCTCCCCTCCTTTCTCCCCTACGACTCATCTGGAAATGAGCTGTTGTCAGCTCAGTATGTACTATATTTCCTGGTTAAACTTTTAAATAAATAAATAAGACCTGAATAACCAGTTCCCCTAGCACATTATTTAATTATAACAAAGTACCACTACGACAGCATTTCTTTGCAAGATCTTATTAAAGTTATTATTTAGATCCTGTAATTCACGTTTACTATCACTACTGGTGCCTTCTATATCAAAACCTAATTTTAAAAGATTTATCACAACCAGATGGCCTCCGTAAATGAGGGCTTTCAAAATCTATATAGCAAAAAATAATGATGCTGCAGCTTTCTTAAGGTATGTTGACACATTAGCATCCTGGGGTTATGCTGCAGAGTATTCCTCTTCTCACAGGCAAGATAGTTTTATCTTGTCTCCCATTTATCCATCTCATGTTATTAGTTAGAGACATAATCATGATTCTCCATTCATAACAGGAAGTCACCGAGGTCACAGATACCAATATGCTCACACATAGTGAATACAGAATAATATAGGGGTGGTGTGTACTGAGATTTTACACACACCGGTTGTGATGCTACATAAACCTGGCTGAGCCTGAGGAGTTTATGAAATGCATCCTATCATGATGGTGTGTGTAAAATCGAGTTTTACACAGCCACCCCAAATTTTATTTATATAATTGCTGGCCAGTGCTTTTTCACTGCAGCTATTATGCTAAATAAAATAAGTAAACAGGTTGGTGTTCAGGCAGCTGCAGACCAGTCAGGATTCTGCATGATCCATGGTCTGCCAGGTTACTGTGCTCCAAGAAGGGGAGATGCTGTAAAAGAAGTTGTTTAAAAATGTTCTAATTTCCTTGGGGGGGGGGGTTATAGTTCAACTTACCACCCAGCAGCAGTTGCGGAGCTGCTGCGTCCTTCCACTGTGAAGAGGTAGGGAGACCTGCTAGTTCATGCCTGCTGATAGAGAAAAAAACACGGTGCACGTTTAAAAAGTTACCCTTTTGTTTTCCTTTTTTTTTTGGTTGGGTCAGTGGAGAAAGCCTTTTTTTTTTTTTAATTAATAAAAAATCACCTTACCGCTGACTGTGAGGGGCAATGGAGTCTGTGGCCATATGGAGTTGCTCCAGAGAACATTGCAAGTAAAGGAAGACCAGTGACTGACGTTGCACATGTGTGGTCCGAGGGAAACCTGAAGCGTGTTTGCCATTATAACCAGCTGGTTATAATGGCAAATTATAACCGGGTTTCCCTATGGGAAAAAGCACTGGTCAGTAATGGGAGTATTTATTTTGTCTCTCACTCATCTCATGTTACTAAGTAGGAAAAATACCCATGACACTCCATTCATAATAGGAGGTCACCAGGGTTACAATTACCAATGTGGCTAATTCTTTTTGTCTTTTGATGGAAAGAATTTTGCAATTATAGCCACTATATGTATTTTATATATAAAATATAATGGTCAAATCAATTATGTAACAAAATAAAAAAAATACCACTGCAAAAACCCATAAAGAACCTATTGATGTGCTGTAGTAATTTCATGTACCCCTATTCAAGTGTGAAACCCAATTAATAATCAAATTGCAAACCTAGCAGCAGGAGAGGAAATGTAGCTTTTCTTCAGGAACGGGGCAAGGTTAAAAGTATTATTTAGTCCTGTTTTTATGGTACCCGTAACTTGATATATCCAAAACACTTCTCTCCTAAGCAGTAACTTTTCTATAACCCTTCCCTATACCCTGCATGAAACTTTCTCCACCCCACAAAATTGAAATCCGTATTCTGATTGATTCTGACTTTGCATAATGTGTTTTGCCAAAGCATTCTTTAAGTGGCAACAGGGTCCATGGCGCATGATATTCCAGCCATGGCTAGACACATGGACACTGTAGGGGACACACTGCCTAGGACGCTTCATGGTTGACTGGGGCACAGTCGAACAACTGTGCGACATGCACCCAGCATTCCATGCTGATGACAGTGGAGACCAAAGTGCTATTTGCACTGTCATACTGTGCCACAGGGTCATTCCAGAAGGTGTCTGGTGATGTCATTGGTGTCAGTCAGTCTTCTGTGTCCCCGACACTAGCATAGGTAATGGATGCCCTGCTGGCCCATGTGCAGGTTCACATTAGATTCCTCACATCCAAGGCCCGTATATGTACCACTAAACAGGCATTCTATGCTGCATGACATGCCAAACATACTCAGTGCTACAGACTGTACCCATATAGGGATGGTGTCACCATCTGAGAATGAGGAGGCATACAGAAACAGAAAGGGGTTCCACAGTATTAACTGTCAGGTCATGTGTGACATAGATGGCATATTCACCAACATGTGTGCCAAGTATCCTGGCTCTTGTCACAACACATACAGTACATACAGTATGAGTCACAACTTGGTGCCCTGCTTGGTTCCAGTCAGATTGAAGGATGGCTGTTAGGTGAGTATATGATGGCATCATGTGTGGCACTGCATGAACCCCTACCATCAGCACTTAATTGTTTGTTTTTTGTGTCTCCTGCATAGGTGACAGTGGTTACCCACTACAACCTTACCTGATGACACCATTCCTGAAGCCACACAACGCTGCTGAGGAGGCGTACAGCCATGCCCACAAGAATACTCGGTCTGTCATTGAGAGGATAATCAGCCTCCTGAAGATGAGGTTCCGGTGTTTGGACCATGCAGGTGGAATGATGATAGTGTCACCTGGAAAGGTGTGCAAGGTATTCACTGCATGTGCCATGCTCCATAACATTGCCATGTGGTGCCATGTACCCATGCCAATGGATCTAAAGCCATGTGTAATGCCACAGGTGGAGGAGGGGCAGCCTAGCACAGGACCAGAGACACTGAGTGGTCATGTAGCATGTGATGCCTATAGTACAGGACACATTCCACCGGTAGGGATGGCCATCTGCACAGTGTCAGTCCAGACATGTGGGATGAGTACGCCAGCATCCACTGTGTGCAGAATGGCATCATGGGGGCTTCTGTGTGCACAGCAGGTGTGGACAGCATGGTGGAAGGGGCATGTGTGGGCAGTGAATGGTGTGGGTGGTGGGTGCATGATAATGACATCACACACTGAGTGCACCCATCTGGGGTGGGTGTGGTGCTATGGTTGTGGGGGAGCTATGGTTGGGGGACTGCTTTTGGTGTGGGGATGTGTTACTGCGCCCATGGGGGGCTCCTGCACTGGTGTAGATTGGGTTAATGATATGCTTGGGGGGATCTGCATGCTATGTGAGTGGGTGGGATGAGTGGGTACTACTATGTGTGGGGATAGTGTTGCATGGCATCATGGTCTCGTGTGTGTGTGTTTGTGTGTGTGTGTGTGTGTGTGTGTGTGTGTGTGGGCATCTTGTGTTTCTGGTGGGGTGCTGTGTGGTAGTGATGTGTGTTGGGGAGTGGCTGAACTGCGGTGTTGTGTGCATGGCATATGGCATGTGTTATGTGCCAAGGGGTGTCACAGTGCTTGTGCTATACAGTGCTTTGGTACATGTGTGTTTTGTTTGTTTTCACTGCCCAGTCCTATAATAGGTCTTTTTCATCAGGCATGTGCATGACCATGTGCCCAGTTGCCAAATGGGTGCCTGCACATGGCCTTCCCTGCGGTGGTGCACAGCTGTGGGTGTGAATGCCATCTGCTGTTCCTCCATCCATCCTTCAGGTGCAGTGCTGCAGCTGTCTGGATGGTTGTGTGCAGAATGCAGACATGGCCATGTCTTCTGGCATGTCACCATTGCTGTCCTGGGAGGCTGTGTCATGCTCCTGTGTGTCAGTACCCTGTGTGCCAGGTGTGTGCCTGTGTGCTGTGCATGCTCCCTCAGACCCTTCCTCCAGGGTGCTGTCCATGTCATACAGCAGGCTATCTTGGTCCTGCTTGATGGACACCGAGCTGCCAGCTTCCTGAGGGTGGATGTCGGCCACACAGCATGTGGAGGTGGCTGTCTGGACACATGGTGCCAACTCTGCCATCAGGTGGACCTTGAGTTGCTCCAGGAGGTCATCCAGCCTATCTGTCTCACACCGCATGGCCCACACCTCCTCTGTCAGACCTAGCAGTGCCTCTATGTTCTTGATCTGTGCTTCCAGTTTGTACCTCTCCAGCTGCCACATCTCTGTGTAGTATGTGTCCATTATTCCTTGGGTGCATGATGTCCGTGGCTGACCTGCTGCCTGTGTTGGGGGGCCCCTCATCACCACTGTCCCCAGGGCTTGCTGTTGTCATTCTGCATGTGGCTGTTACATAGATACATAGACAGTGTCGGCAGATAAGGGCCTATGGCCCACCCAGTCTGCCCATTTAAGTTTGTAAGTTCAGTTTATGTTTTCCAGGAAGTCTGTTGCCCCTTACCCCGACCTCCAGAATTCCTTTATGTCTATCCCATGCATTCTTAAATCCCGTGATTGTTTCAGCCCCCACCACTTCCTCTGGCAGGGTGTTCCACTTGTCCACCACCTGTTCTGTGAAGAAATTCTTCCTCACGCTTCCTCTGAATCGTCCTCCTCCAACTTCATCCCATGCCCTAGTCCTGGAACATCTTTTCGCTTAAAAATAGTGCATTCCTGCACCCTGTTCCTCCCTGTAAGATACTTGTATGTCTCTATCATATCCCCTCCTCCTCTCCTCCAGGGAGTACATGTTCAGTGCCTTCAACCTGTCCTCATAGGACTTGTGATGCAATCCATGCACCATCTTTGTTGCCCTCCTCTGAACCTTTCTACCCTGTCTGTGTCCTTACGTAGGTAAGGTCTCCAGAACTGCACAGTGTACTCAGGTGTGGCCTCACTAGTGTCTTGTATAGTGGAATTATGACCTCCTTTCCTGCTGGTAATGCCCTGCCTATGCATCCCAGCATCCTATTTGCTTTACCTGCTGCCTTGTCACACTGTTTCCTGCCTTGAGGTCATCAGAGATGATAACCCAAGATCCCTTCCTGCTTGGTGCATGCTATATCCTCACCCCCAACTGATATATTGTACCAGGGTTTTTGTGCCTCATATGCATTATCTTGCACTCTCTTGCATTGAATTTCAACTGCCAAACACCTGACCATTCTTCAAGTTTCTGCAGGTCCTTCTCATTCTGTCTCACCCTCTGGTGTGTCTACTCTGTTACAGAGCTTTGTGTCATCAGCGAACAGTGAAATTCTGCCTTCTAGGTCCTGCGCAATGTCACTGATGAAGATATTGAATAGTACCAGTCCCAGCACTGATCCCTGTGGTACCCCACTGGTCACTCTTCCCTCTGTGGAGTGACAGCCATTTACCACCACCCTCTGTGTCCTGCTGCCCAGCCAGTTACCTACCCACTGCACTACTGTCCTGCCCACACCCATATTCCCCAGTTTGTGCAATAGTCTTCTATGTGGCACAGTGTCAAAGGCCTTGCTGAAGTCCAGATAGGCCATGTCCACTGCCCTCCCCTGATCCACCTCCCAGTCACCCAGTCAAAAATTCAATGAGGTTGGTCTGACATGACCTTCCCTGGTGAAACCATGCTGCCTTGGGTCCTGTAGTCCATTGACAACCAGATGTTCCACCAATCTCTCCTTCAGTAGTGCTTCCATGATCTTCCCACTACCGAGGTGAGGCTGACTGGTCTGTAGTTCCCCGCTTCTCTTTGTTCCCACTTTTGTATAAGGGGACTACATCTGCTATCCTCAGTCTTTGGGCACCTCCCTGTTTCTAGTGATCGGCTAAACAGGATAGCAAGAGGTTCAGCCACCACCTCTTAGTTCTTTAAGGACCCTGGGGTGCACCCCATCTGGCCCCATTGCTTTATCAACTCTTATTACTTCCAGTTCCTTCAGGACCCTTTCTCGTAAAGGGACTTGTGTCCATTTCTGCACCATTCTCACCCCTTGTACTCCATTCAGACCCATTACCCTCCTCTTCCTCAGTAAAGACTGAGCAGAAATACCTGTCCAATATGTCAGCTTTACTGTTGTCATCCTCCCACACAGCCCCATCCTCCTCCCCTTTAGTCTCACTATCCCTCCCTTTGCCTTTCTTTTTCACTTATGTACCTGTAAAAGGTTTTGTCCCTCTACCCACTGATTTTGCAATGTGTTCTTCTGTCTGAGCTTTGGCTTCCCTTACTGACCTCCCTGGCTCCTTTGCTCTCCTGGTACTTCTCCTATCCCCTTCTGCCTGTGTCTTTTGTATTGCCTGAATGCAATCTTTTTGGCTTTCACTTTCTTTGCTACCTCTTTGGAAAACCATAATGGTCTCCTCTTCCTTTTCTCTTCTAACCTGCTTAATACATAATTCTGTTGCTCTTGTAATCCCCATTTTAAATATTTTCCACTGTTCCTCAACCCCTGATTCCTGCCCCATTCCCTTAATGCCTCTTTCGAGTATCTCCCATTTTCTCAACGTTTGCCCCTAAAATCCAGGATACGTGTTTTTGTGTGGTTTGGTTCTGCTCTTTCTGTGATTTCAAACCACAGTGACTGGTGGTCACTGTTCCCCAGGTGCTCCACCACTCTTACCCCCATCACACTGTCCCTGTTTGTGAGCACAAGGTCCAGTATTGCCTTCTGCTGAGTTGTTCCATGACCAGTTGCTTGAGGAAGGCACCCTGAAGGGAGTCCAGGATAAATCTGCTCCTAGTTGATGCTGCTGCTGGGATGCTCCAGTCCACGTCTGGAATATTGAAGTCTCCAACCAGTACTACCTCACCCTTGTCTGCCATCCTTTGGATGGCTAGCATCAGCTCCCTATCTGTTTCTTCCTCCTGGGCTGGTGGTCTATAGACCACACCTGTGTGGATGGCTGGCCCCATTTTCCTTTCCAGCTTAACCCACAGTATCTCTCCCCATTTTGTTCCTCCTGGATCTCTGTGGCCCTTATGTCATTTTTCACATACAGTGCCACTCCTCCTCCCTTCCTGCCTGCCCTGTCTCTTCTGAATATGTTGTAGCCAGGTATGGCCAACTCCCAGTCATGGTTATCATTACACCAGGTTTCAGTGATGGCCACAATGTCCAGGTCTGACTGCACCATGACAGCCTCCACTTTTTTGCACTTGGACTTGAATGTTGCACTTGGACGTGCATGTTCTGGGCCACCTCTGTTGTGCATGCCCACCAGCCAGTCCTCTGTGGGACGCTCCTGTCAGTGTAGGATGTGTTGCCTCACATGGCTACTGCTCCCTTCATCCACCTTCTCGTCCCACTCCTCAGACCCCTCATATGGCCATGCCTGGGTGCTCTTGAGGTCCATCTCTGTTTCCATCTGCACCTCTGTTGACTGCTCGGTACCTGTGGGTGACATGGGGTTGTTATGATAGCTGTGCCAGAGTCACTGTGAGTGCTCTTTGCTGGGGTGTGTTCACACTGGGTGTCTCACCTGTGCAGTCCTCATTCTCATGGTCATTGCTGCATCTGGCATGCTGTGCCATGTGGTCCTGGCCGGGCATTGGTGCACCTGTTGTTGTGCACCTCTCTGTGCCAGGGTCTGTGGGATGCAACACATTGCTGTTAGCACATGCTTGGGGTACTTGCCCTCAGGGATCCTGTCCTGCCTGTCCATACATGCCAGCCAGAGTGTCTATGCCTTCCACCTCCCCATGGAGGTACACCTCTGTGAGTGTGTCGGTGACCATCTGCTCTATCGAGGTCAGTGTTAGTGCACCTCTGGGTGGACCAACACCAATGCCCTGGCATGCCCGTGCACCCACGGAAAGCTTTGTTTTCACCACTGCATGCAGATCCCAGCACTTCTACTTAATGGCTGCCAGTGTCTGTGCCTCTGGCCTGGCAGCATTCACACTGGCCTGTATATACAGCCACTGGCAGGCCTTGACCTCCGGGACTGCTGTCAGGGATTGTGCCCTGTACAGTGTGGCATAATGGGCCCTGATATCACTTACCATTGCCACCACCTAGCCACTGGTGAAGTTTGATGCACAGGGACATGCACCACCTTGGGTGTAGACACATCCACGGTGCTACTTGCTTTTCTGGGCTGCTCACTGGGCATCGCAGGTTGTGCTGTTGGGTCCTGTGCATCTTTGGAACTCTCCACATTGCCTCCGTGTTGGTTGCTATATGGTATTCACTTCCATGTATCCACGTGGGGCAGTTCGCATGCCCTTATATGGTGGGGTTATATGGCGGGGTCAAGGGGAGGATCCGTGTATTCTTGGCATGCTCAGTGTGGTCTGCGTGGGGCAATGTGCATCCCCCGCCTCCAGGGTCCATGGAAACTATGTGCCCGATGATGCATACCTTGTTCCATGGTTGCCTTGCGTGTCATGTAGCTGTGCACTGCTTTTCCAACACATTTCTGCGTATGTTACACACTTAAATGCATGGAGCCCATAATTGTGCCCATACGCATGAGATTACCAGGGATGTTTCTGTAATAATTATCACTGTCAATGGGGATCAGATGAGGAAGGGGGCCACTATACTAGGGAGGGTTCTGTAATACTTATCCTTATCAATGGGGATCAAGTGTGGGAGGGATCACTAGACTACCAGGGATGTCTCTGTAATAATTATTATTATCAATGGGGCTGGGTGAGTGAGTTGGAGACAGTATATTTCCAACCGGGATCAGGGTGAGAGGGGACACTAGCAGTGTTTTGGTTTGTTTTACACAAGGCACTACACTTGCTGGAGGGTATTCATGCAGCATTGTGCAAATTTGTAAAGGTAGTTTTAGAAGTTTAAGCAGCACTGAGCAAGCAACTTGTTTGCCCTTCCAAAACCCATTGAATAGACCATTGCACACTCTGTGCATTTATTTGTACTGTCTCTATTGCAGATAGTATCATGCCAAGTGTGTTTTTCAATGGAGTATTGGCAATGCTAACAGGCTTATTCATGCTTAGTGGAGCACTAATCCTGTTTACACAGTATTAACCTAGAACATCATTATTTTATATCGTACAGAGATGTTTGTGGGACACTACTGGAAATGAGCCCAATAAACAAAAACTTTAACTTAACTAAAACTTAACCATTTGAAAATTTGAATCCACTGCTGTTATACAGAAACATAGAAATAAAGAATTTGTTGGCAGAAAAGGACCGGTTGACCCATCCAGTCTTCCCTACTTTTTCCCTGTTTATTCTGACACCTTAGACTCTATTTTGTCACCGCTGTCCCTCCTACCTCCCTTTCCTCTAGTCATTATGCTTGTGTGCCTATCCTTCACATGCTTGAAGCTCCCCACTGTTTTTGCTCCCACCACCTCTTCTGGCAGGCTGCCCCAGGCATCCACCACCCTTTCTGTGAAGAAGTATTTCCTCAGATCCCTCTTAAATGTACCCCTATCTAGTTTCACTGCATGCCCCCATGTCCTGGTACTTTTCTTTCTCTGAAAGAGACTCCCCACCTGCACCCTGTTTACCCCAGTGAGATATTTATAGGTCTCAGTCATTTACCACTTGCTCACCCCTCCTCCAAGGAGTACATGTTGAGATCCCGCAGCCTCTCCTTGCATGGCTTCTCGTGCAACCCCCGCACCATTCTGGTAGCCTTCCTCTGGACCACTTCCACCCTGTCAATGTCCTTGTGGGGGTGTAGCACCCAGAACTGGATACAGTACTATAGGTGGGGTCTCTCTAGTGAGCAGTACAGTGGCACCACCACCACCTCCCTCCTCCTGCTAGAAATCCCACTCACTATGCACCCCCGCATCCCACTAGCCTTGCCCACTGCCTCGCACACTGCCCTGTCACCTTGAGATAATCAGATATGATTAGCATAAGGCCCATTTCTTGCTTTGTGACTGTCACTACCCCCTCCCCCATGTTATATACAGCTCCTGGATTTCCCTGCCCCAGCTGCATCACTTTGTACTTTCTGGCATTGAAACCCAGCTGCCACTACCTGACCACACATCTAGCTTTCCCCGATCACTTTGCATTCTCTCGATCCCTTCCTGAGTGTTCACCCTGTTACAAATTTTTGTGTCATCTGCAAAGAGACACACCTTCCCCTCCAGTTCCTCAGTAATGTTACCTATGATGACATTGAACAAGACCAGTCCCAGTACTGATCCCTGAGGTACCCACTAGTCACTATCCTGTCCCCTCGGGTGTCTGCCATTTACCACCACCTTGTGCCTCCTATCCTTCAATCAGTTTGGTATCCAGCTTAACACTTTCTGCTCAACCACCAGACTGCTTAGTTTCCTTACTGTCCTCCTTTGTGGCCCAGTGATGAAGGTCTCGCTGAATTCCAGACAAGTGACATCCACTGCTCTCCCCTGAGAGACCTCCCTAGTCATTCAGTCAAAGAAATCTATGAGATTTGTTTGGAATGACCTCTGCCCCTGTGAATCTGCTGCTGGTGGTCCTTAGCCCATTTGCCTCCAAGTACTCCTTCAGCAGGTCTCCATTAATTTCCCCACCATTGATGTGAGACTGATTAGCTTGTAATTGCTAGTCTCCTCCCTGCTTGTGGAAGCAATATAGTGTAGTGATTAAAGGCACCGAGCTGCAAATCTGGAGACCTGGATTTGAATCCCACCAACTCCCACTTGCATATTGTGTGACCCTAAGCAAGTCACTTAACTTCCTTGTGCTCCTTGGTCACACCTGGAAACAAGATCTGGCTTACTGTGCCTTTCCTGGTTAAACAATTTCTCCTTTCTCCCTGATGCCACTCTTATGCAGAGGGACCACATCAGCCCTCTTCCAGTCCTCTGGAATTACCCCCATCTCCAATGAGGTGCTGAATATTTTTGCCAGAGGGGTGGCTAGCACCCTGCTAAGTTCTTTTAGAACCCTTGGGCGAATCATTTCCTTGTTCTCTTTTAGGCCTTCCAATCCTTTCTGGACCCTGTCGTCTGAAACTGGACTTGTATCCACTCCCCCCTCCCCCGGTGGTACATGTTGGTCTGCTCCCCTCCCCCTACTGTGAATACTGAAAAGTACTCATTTAAAATGTTAGCTTTTTCCTAATCATCTTCTGCACAATCCCCCTGCACTGCCCTCCTGATTCTCACTATCACACTCCTTGCCATCCTCTTTTCACTGATGTACCTTTTTGACCTCCTCAGCGATCCTCTCTTCTGTTTGTGCTGTAGCTGTCCTCATCCTCTATCCTGCCTCACTTTGCTTTTTCAGATATACTTCCCTGTCCAGCTCCATCTGGATCTCCTTGTCCTTCCTAAATGCTTTTTTTTTTTTTGCCTCCTTCTCCACCTTAGGCACCTCCATTGAAAACCATAGCATCCTTCTCCTCCTCATTCCCTTGCTTACTTCCTTCAAGCAGCATGCTGGTACGACCTTCCCAGTTCACTCCTTTATCTTTTTCCACTTGGTCTCCACTCCTCCCCTGAAAGCTAATCATCCCTTCAAGCTATTTACCGATACAAATACTCATTTTAAGTAACAGGAAAAACTGCTGCATTTAAAAACACATCTGCAGTAAAGCTGCTTAACCTAATTAAGGGGAAACCTGAATTAACCTAAAATGGGCAGATTAGGTGGGCCAATCGGTCCTAACCTGCTGTCAAGTTCTATGTTTCTATGTAACCTATTTCAATCTCGCTGTTGTACTGTTGAGATTGAAAGGGGAAACAAAACTCAGGGAGACACAGGAATTCGCATTGGGTTCCTTACTTATAAAATATTATGTAGATATAAAGGGAAAGTTAAAGTAACATTCACCTGCCTTCTCTCACTGACTTCAGCGTGTAATGTCCTGCTAGGTGAAACAAGGGAAACTAGAAGTACAGTATGTCTGTTTTTCCTGACCTATGGCTGAGGCTTGTGTTCTCTGAGCTGTGTGCTGCTGTTCTCTAAGCTGTGTCCAGCTCCAGCCACTCCCCTCTGTATTCTCTATATAGGAGCTGGCAGGCTGATCTGTCCTGTAATGCCCCAGAGTTGGGGCATCCCAGTAGTGAAATAAAGTTTAGGGGGTTTTCAACTTCCCCAGGGGGTCCCTTTTGTTGTGCCATGGTATAGCATTAGGCAGGGCTTTTTTAGTAAAAATAAATAAGTGTTCTATCCTCCCTGCTGCCTGCCTGCTACATTCCACCCTCCTCCCAGAGCAGGCAGCAGGAGAATGGGCACCCATGCGCCAGGTTCGCTACCTCTGGCCAGAGCGTGGTGCCTTTCCAAGTCACTGGCGTTTGTGTGGCGCGAGCTCGGTGTTCGAGAATCTGAATCCCGAGCGCTTTTTGAAATGGGGTTTTGTCGTTTTCTCAGTTGTTGTCATGCTGGGCTGTGGAGTGGTAGGACCTATGGAGAGCAATGGAGACTGGGCTTACCTTAGAGTGGTTGAAGCCGTCCTGTTGGCTCTGCCTGGTGCCTTCTCCAGCTAGCAAAAATCCCTGCTGTTCCTTGGTGCTCCTCAGTGTGTGTGGTCAAGTCCGGTGGGCCGCCCTGAAAGAAAAAAAAAAAGAAATTGTCTGTTTGCCACGCGTTGGGCTGTGTAGCCCCGTTGTTTTCTTATTTTAGCTTCCTCGAGTATTTTAAAAGTTAAATTCCAGTCCGCCGTAGGCAGCTCTGCCAGCCGCTCCGCACCCTTATCTCTGTCAGCCATCTTAGGCCCTCTTGCCATCCTCCCAGCCACCTGCACATTCCCTCCCACTGCTAGCATACCTCCCACCTCCCCACATCGCAGCAACCCTCCAGTGGACGACGGAGCGGTGAGTCAGTGGCAGCACTTGAAGCGTGCTGACTGCCTGTAAAGGGAGACTGTGTACTGTAATTTGAAATCGCAGGGAGGCGCAAAGAAAGGATGTAGAGCTGCAGGGGCATTGGGTCAGGACCCTGAATTAATTATTCAGAGTGGAGGCAGAGCGTAGCAACGCCCAAAGGAGGGGCCAGCAATGCAAGGCCAGTTCAGGGCCTATTAAATATTTGTGTGGAGGCGGGATTTGGGGCAGTGATTTGCCAGTGAGTGACAGTAGCTCTCCGAGAGCTGCAGATTTAAAGGGGCCATTCAATTAAAAGGGCAATCCAGGCCCACTGTGTGAAGCAGGGCTACCAGGCCCAATATAAAGCAGGGCTACCAGGCCCAATATAAAGTAGGGCACCAGGCCCACTGTATTTTGAAGAACACCAGGCCCAGTTTTGAAAGGGCTAGTAGGCCCACTGTTGTAGGGCATCAGGCCCGAGTTTGAGGTAGGGCGTCAGGCCTGAGGTAATTGTAGGGCATCAGGCCCGAGGTAAATGTAGGGCATTAGGCCTGAGGTAAAGCAGGGTTCCAGGGCAGTCCCTGGCCTAGTGGATTAGGGCAAGCCAGCCTAGTGGTAGTGAGGGCAGCCCCGGCCTAGTGGTTTACAGCAAGCCAGACTAGTGGTAGTGAGGGCAGCCCCGGCCTAGTGGATTAGGGCAAGCCAGCCTAGTGGAACTAAGGGCAGCCCCGGACTAGTGGATTAGGGCAAGCCAGCCTAGTGGTAGTGAGGGCAGCTCCAGCCTAGTGGATTAGGGCAAGCCAGCCTACTGGTACTAAGGGCAGCCCCAGCCTAGTGGATTAGGGCAAGCCAGCCTAGTGGTACTAAGGGTAGCCCCGGCCTAGTGGATTAGGGCAATCCAGGCTAGTGGCACTAAGGGTAACCCCGGCCTAGTGGGTTAGGGCATCCTTAGCAAAACGTTTCAGGGGTAGCTAGATCCTATTCAGGAAGACCCTACATTTAGGAAAAGGGATCCATCCAAGGGTGCTCAGTTCACAAATACTGTAAAGCTCTGTAACAACTGTACTGTTTATACAACTGTGATTACTGAAGTATTTGAAATGTTGTGAACTTGCTAAGAAGCACCAAGACTATATTGTATATGGATTGTGGTTATTTACCCCTGATTATCTGAACTATTGCCCCTGGTTATCTGAGCTATTGTTCTAAGCATCCAAACTATTGCTCTAAGTATCCGAACTATTGTTCAAAGCATTTGAACTATTGCTCCAAGCACCTGAACAATTGTCCCACCTGTAGCAATTACCCAGAAATTTATAATTTGCCTTTCCTCGGCAAATCATCGGAACATTCCGCAGTCCCCTTGGCATTGCAGGAAGGTGCATCTTTCAGCTATATTGTTACTAGTGTATGGGGACAGTCTCAATCTTCTACCACACTGCAGTCCCATAGTGTGGTCTGTACTCCTCTGTACTCAAAATCAGTCTCTACCCAGAAGAGGACGTCTTCTCAGCATTCTTCACTCAAGTGGGATCATCCATCAGCTCATCTCATCTGACCGTGTCATCCGCGGAAGTCGAGTCCATCGCAAGTTGTACAAGTCGTACCCACCGTTTCTTGTTTTCACAGCTCAAAGGTACATCCACTGAAGCGCATCACGACAGCCGTGCCAGTGTCGTTTCGTATGGTTTCTGTTCCAGATGTCCCGAACTTGGTCACCCTCCTCAGAAGAGTGTGCTCATCCTGGAGAACCTGGTCTGTGACCCTGGTCTTCACCGAAAGTCGAGTCCATCGAAGCCCAGTATGGGACGCGTCCGCCATTTCTTTGTTTTTTGTTCTAGTTTCTGATGACAAGATTGTAGAATCAACCATCACCTTTACAGATTCTTCTGGTTCCTGGTCCTGTCGGAGATCCTTCAGAGTTTAGCTGGCCATTGGAGTGATGCAGCATCCTTCAGGTCGTGGTAGTCCTCCATTGGATTCGTTGCCACGCAGGTCCTGATTTCTCTTCATCCTTGGCGACCCTGGAAGTGGGTTTTGGCTGAGGAACCCTTTGTTTTCAGTTGAGAATCTGACAGTCCATCAGTGGTTATTTCAGTAACCAGTTGCTCCGGTTCTTTATTCCGGCAGCCTTGGAGAGAGTGGGTTTGGCCGAAGAAACACATGGTCTATTTAACAAACATCTCACCACCCAGTGGCCTTGACAAGGTCCCTGCTGGGAATTGCGTTAGCATCTATTGTTCCATTTGCTTCCCCTTCATAGCTACCATCGCAGACTGACGGTGTACACGAAGACACCAGACCTCTGGACTCATGTAACATCTGGACTTTGGTAGAAGTGTGTAGAGATAGTTGACCCAAATACTGTTCTGAGTCATGTATGTCGTCTGATTTTCACTTAAGCTTATTGAATTGTAGAATAATAATAGAGTTAGAGTGGCAGTAGGCCTCAGCATCTATTCTACTCTTGTTGTAATAATTTTAGCAGTCATAGATAAAGTATCTGACTTGTTTATCACCCTATTGTTTTGGCGACATCTCCTTTCTCTTGTAACTGTGTCTCCCTACCCTCTGGTACAAAATAAACGCCCTGCGGGCACTGAATCTCTAGGATGACTTCTGCCTCTCCTTGTCTGGGTAACGGTTATCTTATCCACAATAATTCAGACCTTGGTGCCTCACTCATCTCTTTTCACCACCTTTAGAGCAGAGTACCACAGAGCACCGCTGTAGACCGGAGCATCACAGTCTCCCTTATATAGGTGAACCTGTAAGTACAGTACTTGGAAAACCTCATTCAAGTGAGACCCATGTTAAGGGAGGTGGGACTGACATATAAGTAGACAATTAGCCAGTTTATGAGGTTTATTGTGTCTAAACGCTTTTTTTGCGTCTGAATGTAACTGTGTACCTAGGTAATATGTTTCAGTGAACTGACTGTTGCTGTTCATTTATTGTTTCTGTAGTTCTACGTGTGTTCATCTTGTTAATTATGAATAAAGGTGAGATTGAGAGCCACCTATGGGAACAGTCTTCTGAGCTGGCTCCCATAAAAAGCTGCTTCTCCCCTCATTCGAGCGATCACTCTAGTAGAGTGAACAGCTGCATCCTGTTATGTGTGTGAATGAACAACACCATTCTGAAATCTCTGAAGGGTGTCTTGATGGAGAAGAAGTCTCCATCCTGACAGTTGCCCTGAAAGGTTCCTGTCTGTTGCAGCTTCCTGTCTAAAATTACCCTTCTGAGGAGACCACAAGGTCTTGTAAACAGTGTACATATTTAAAGTCTGGACTGTTTGTTGGAACATTTCATTTTATGTTCACGCACTTGTGTGCTGTTCATTCAATAAATGGGACTGTGCTGTACCTCTCCCAACTAAAAATCCTGGGGCTTGATTCTCATAGGTTGAACAGGGCTCGCACAAGATCTGAGTCAAACCATGCACTGCACCGACTGCATTGGTGCACCTTGTGCCCGATTCTACAAGGACACATGCTTTTGCAACACTTTACCTTTTTAACAGCAGCTTGCATCAAATTTGTGGTGCAAACCCTGTAAAAAGGTCTGCAAAGTTAGACCAGAAAAAGCTGGTCTATCTCGCAGAATGTGGCGCACAGGGGGCTAGGGGATTTAGAATCTCGAGTGCTGGCCGGGAAATACCACACGCTCCATGTGCCATGCGTTTGGTGCACCTAGGGCTTGTAGCATTCAAAGTCCTTTGAGAATCGAGCCCCATGTCTGGTCTGAAGTGCACTGCCATGATATCTTATAGGGAGTAAGGAGTTTTTATGGATCCTAGTGTCCTGTCCAGACGGAAGGGTGCCAGGTCTCACAAAGCTGCCAAGTGCACCAGACTGTTTGCAGTCCCTGAGTGGAAGAACAGGAGAACTACTGCTAGGTGTGTCACTGGATTACAAATGTGAAGGTGTATATAAACTCTATCCAGAGCTTCTAAAGAACTGTGAATGAGTTTGAGAACAGGTCAGCACCTGGGGACAGTGCCCAATGTATCTGGTAGTGAGCCTCTGTTCCAACTGCTTTGGTACCTCATATAGATACATACATACATAGAAACATAGATAGTGACAGCAGAAACGGGCCTTCGGACCACCTAGTCTGTCCATTTGCACACTTATCTTTGCTTCATCAAGCTTTTCTATTACTGGGTTGTCCCCTATTCCCGACTACCAGGATCTCCTGACACCTATCCCATGCATTCTTAAATCCTGTAATCATTCCAACCCATACTGCCTCCTCTAGCAGGGCATTCCATTGGTCTACCACCCTCTCTGTGAAGAAATACTTCCTCATGTTCCCTATGAATATCCCTCCCTCCAGTTTCATCCCATGTCCCCTAGTCCTGGAACCTCTTTTTCAGTAAAGCATTGTAATTTCCTCCACCTTGTTCCTCCCTGTGAGGTACATATATGTCTTAGTCATATCCCCCCCTCCCTCTTCTCCTACAGGGAGTACATATTGAAGTCCTTCAGCCAGTTCTCGTAGGTTTTGTGATGTAAACCTTGCACTATCTTGGTTGCCCTCCTTTGAACTGCCTTCACCCTGCCTATGTCCTTGAGTAGGTAAGGCCTCTAGAACTGGACACTGTATTCAATGTGAGGCCTCATTAATGTCTTGTATAGTGGAATTTTGACCTCTCTTTTCCTGTTGGTGATACTCCTACCTATGCATCCTAGCATCCTGTTTGCTTTACCTGCTGCCTTGTCACACTGACTCCCTTGAGGTCATTGGAGATGATAACCGCTAGGTCCCTTTCCTGATTAGAGCATTCTATATCCTCTCCCCCAGCTGATATGTTGTTTCAGCGTTTTTGTTCCCTATATGCATTATTTTTTATTTCTTTGCATTAAATCTCAACTACCGCTCCATAGACCAGTCTTCAAGCTTCTGCAGATCTCTCCTCATTTTATTCACATCCTCTAGTGTGTCCACTCTGTTGCAGAGCTTTGTGTCATCAGCAAACAGACAAATTATCCCTTCTAGGTCTTCCATAATGTCACTGATAAAGATGTTGAAGAGGACTGGACCCAGCACTGATCCCTGTGGCACCCCACTGGTCGCCCTTCCCTCTGTGGAGTGAGAGCCATTTACCACCACCCTCTGTGTCCTGCAATCCAGCCAGTTCCCCACCCACAGCACCACTGTCTAACCCACTTCCATGTTCCCTAGCTTGTTTAATAGCCTTCTATGCTGCACAGTGTCAAAGGCCTTGCTGAAGTCCAGGTAGGCCATGTCCACTGCCCCACTACCCTGATCCACCTCACTTGTCACTCAGTCAAAAAATTCAATGAGGTTAGTCGGGCATGGCCTCCCCCTGGAAAACTATGCTGCCTTGGGTCCAGTAGACCATTGGCCACCAGGTGTTCCACTATTCTTTCCTTCAGCAATGTTTCCATGATGTTCCCCACTACTGAGGCCAAGCTGATTGGTCTATAGTTTCCTGCTTCCTCTCTGTTCCCTCTTTTGTATAAAGGGACTACATCAGCTGTCCTCCAGTCTTTGAGTACCTCTCCTGTTTCCAGTGACTGGCTAAACAGGGTTGCCAAAGGTTCTGCCACCACCTATCTTTGTTCTCACAGCACCCTGGCCCCATAGCTTTATTGACTCTTATCCTTCCAACTCCTTTAGGACCCTTTCCAGTGGAAAGGGACTTGTATCCATTTCTGTGCTCTTCCTACCCTCTCTACTACCTTCTGGTCCATTACCTACCCCCTCATCTGTAAAGACTGAGCAGAAATATATGTTCAGTACGTCTGTCTTACTGTTGTCATCCTTCACTGTACTTCTGCCCTTACCCTTCAGCCTCACTATCCCTTCGTCTTCCTTTTTTCACTTATGTACCTATAAAAGGTTTATTTTTTATTTATGTTTTTATTTAATGATATTTCAGAAATCAGCCTTTGAGCATGAGCTCTTTTATAAAGGTTTCACGTCAATAAAACACAACACAATTGGAACATACATAGAGTAACACAAGATACAGTTAACTTATTTACAAGAAACAGCTTTGCATGGCAGCAAACAAAAAAATGTAAACAGGCTGAGTATAGTTGAAGTTGTTCTTTTTAGTGAGCTCATGACAAGAATGGCCCAGTTGGCAGTCAAGGAGCAGCCTCGCAACACAGGCCTTGTCTTTAGAATAAGGAAGAAGGGGTGAGAACCGGGGGGGTCCCCTAACTGATAGAGGGAGGTGGGGACACAGCACAAGTAACAGGGAAGTGCATGGGTGCCATTGAAGGGTGGTGAGGAGTAGGGAGGGACAAGAGTAATGAGTGGAGTCCTAGGAGGGCGAGCCTACCCAGGGTGGCTTGGAACAGTGAGGTCAGGGGTCTAGGGAGGAATGACACTACGGAAACAAAGATGTGTGTCAGTTGTCCATCAGAACGTCACATGCACTACTACTGATGAGGTGCTGTTTGAGTTCAGATTTAAAGGCCCGGAGACTAGCCGTATTGTGCAATATCGCTGGGACCTCGTTAAGCCAAAGGGGGGCCCTGTAGGAGTATGACCATTGGCCAAGTGCTGTACTTTGAAATGAAACAGAGAGCGGGCTCTACGCTCTCCCTCTGATATCATGCTTTGTACTGGCTGCAGAGAAAATGTCAGTGATGCAGTGGGGAGTCTTGCCGTGCAGAGCCTTTTTACCAAGGAGACAGGTTTGGTACTTGATTCTATTCCCCAGGAATAGCTAGTTTGTTAGCTCGTATAGTGTGCCTGTGTGCGTGAAATGGTCAGCAGCAAGAGTAAGCCTACACTTCTTGTTAAGGGCAATGGCTACCCGCTTAAGTGCCATGTCAGTAGCTGCACCATAGACCAGAGCTTGTTATCTACAGTGGACAGTATTGAGCTAGATATGGAGAGACAGAGAGCAGATAGTGTAAGGTTTTTCCTGTGTTGATAAAGCACTCCGAGTTTGATGTTGACGGCCTTCACCACCACATCAATATGTTGCACGAAGGAGAGGATGTCATCGATGGTGACCCTATTACTTGAATGAATGAATCTGCTCTAGAGAGGACTTCCTTTTGTTGTAGATCTGTATGGTGGGATATCGCCTCTCGAGTTGCAGGCTGGAGAGAAGCATTGTTTTGTTTTTGGTTTTTTATAATTAAGCAATAGCTAATGTGCACTGAACCAGTCCTCAACCTGATGGAAGGTAGACTGAAGCTCATTTTGAAGTGGGTCAATGTGAGGGTTGCTGCTGAGGAAGACAGCATTGTCAGCATGCAAAATGATTGTGTTGTTACAGGCCTGAGGTAGAGCATTCAGGAAAAGGCTAAATAACAGTGGTCCAAGAACTGATCCTTGAGGAACCCCCAAGGGCATTTCCATAGACCCCAAAACAGCTTGGTCGATATTAACTCTTTGTGACCTGTGTGATAGGTAATCCTGAAACCAGCATCATGCATTGCTGGACACCCCCAGGGTCTGGAGCTGAGCCAGGAGGAGGGGGTGGTTGACTATGTCAAAGGCCTTTGTTAAGTCGATGAAGACGGACCAGACCAACTTACCATCATCCAGGTCCTTTTGAACAAAATCGGTGTATGCCACTAGGGCTGTTAAAGTGCTATAGTCTTTTCTGAAGCCATCTTGTTGGGGACATTGCATTTGTTACTTCTGGAGGTAGTCGGTGATTTGGTCCACCACTATTCTTTCCCGCACTTTGGATAGAGGGGAGAGGAAATGGGCCTATAATTGGCAATGCAGGATTTGTCCCCACTTTTGTGAACAGGGGTCACAAGGGCTTGTTTCCAAACTGAGGAGAATTTGGCCAGGGTGAGACATTAGTTAAAGATTTTGGAAATGGGGACAATAAGCTTATCTAGGACAAGGCCGGCCAGCTTCATATCTACACCATTGCTACCCATCCTGGTGGTGCCCAGTACTTTTTTTACTTAAGAGTTGGCCTCTTCAATTGTAACACAATTAAAATAGAAGTTCAGATGCATATTCTCGACTGGGTTGCTGTTGCGGGACACTTCCATGGATTTCAGGTAGTTGGGTGGGAGAACAGAACTTAGATCAATGAAGAAGGCATTGAATGCCTCAGCTATCATGTAAGGGTCCATGGTAGTAGACCTGTTGATGAAGAGCATAGATGGGTGCTTCTTGTCTTCCTTCCCGATGAGATTTTTTATATTCTCCTAGAACCTCCACCCATCACCCCAGCTCCTGCTCATCGGGTCCTTACGGTAGCTTGCTTTGGCCTGCCTTATTATCTGTGTACACCTATTTCTGGATGCCCTGTAGGTCTGATAGTCATTTGCATCTCCTGTGGACCTGGCCCTACTCCAGAGTTACACCTTTCCCTCATAAGTGCAAGGAGCTCACCAGTAATCCATCCATTGTTGTCGCCACGAGATTTCCTTTTCTTAACAGGGGCAAATTTATCACAGACTGTGTTGAAGCTATCAACAAGGAACTTTGCAGCAAGATCAAGATCGGGCTGCACATCTATTGGTGACCAATCAATTTGTGATTGTTTTGTCCCCTCTAGCAACTGATTGTGCAATGCGCTCCTCTTTTTATGCTTTGGCTTCCTTTACAGCCCTCCCTGCCTCCCTTTGCCTCTCCTGGTACCTCTCCCTGTTCTCTTCCACCTGTGTCCATTTGTATTGTATGAATGCTATTTTTTGGGCTTTCACTTTCTCCGCTACCTCTTAGATATACCATAATGTTCTCCTCTTCCTTTTTCCCTTGCTTACCTGTTTTACGCATAATTGTGTTGCCCTTGCTATCCCTGTTCTGAATACTGCCCATTGCTCCTCCACCCATAATTTCCTCCCCATTTCGGTTAGTGCCTCTTCCAAGCATTTCCCCATTTTCTTAAAATCTGCCCTCCTAAAGTCAAGGATACGCGTTTTTGTGTGGCTGGGTTCTGCCCCTTCCACAATGTCAAACCACAATAATGGGTGGTCACTGTTCCCCAGGTGCTCCCCCACTGTCACTCCCGTCACACTGTCCTCGTTTGTGAGTACCAGGTCCAGTAGTGCCACCTGCAATGTGGGTTCCATGACCAGTTGTTTAAGGAAGCCTCCCTGAAGAAAGTCCAGGATAAATCTGCTCCTGGCTGATGCTGCTGATGGGAGACTCCAGTCCCTGTCTGGAATATTGAAGTCTCCAACTACCGTAGCAGTACCTCACCCTTGTTCACTGCAGTGCATCAGGGTGCCGGCGTTAAGGTGCAGAGGCACTACGATGCCAGCCCCTGAGTTCGCCACCCCCTCCCTGAGGTCCAGCTCACCCCCCGAGTTTGTATATATAGTTGGGGGGGTGCAGGGGGCACAGACCCCCACAAAAAGAGTGGTCAGCGACATTGGTGATTGGCACCATAGTGACTCGCTGACTTAATGCAGGCGCATTCCAAGGGTGGAACCTCCCTTGTTTACCATCCTTTGGATAGCTAGCATTATCTCCCTATCTGTCTCCTCCCGCTGTGCTGGTGGTTTGTAGATTACCCCTATGCAGATGGCTGACCCTGTTTTTCTTTCAAGCTTAACCCACATTATCACCCCTGCCCCTTGAATCTCTGTGGCTTTTATGTTAGCCTTCACATATAGTGTCACTCCTCCCCCCTTCCTAATCCCAGTGTTGTGAAAGGAAAAACAATCAGCTCCTGTATGCCACAAATAACAAATATAGGATTAAAGGGGTTGCCTGGAACTTTACCTCCCTGCTGCCTGCAGACACTTCCCTCTTGGGGTGGTAAGTATAGAATGATTGTGCGCACATTCTCTGATACTGTGCATGCTGTGGATGCATGAAATCAAGACTATGCCTGGGTGAGTCAGTCATGTGATGCCAACTAAGGGAGAGGATGTATCACACTTAGGGTCTTTTCTGCCACTCTACCCTTTGTTTTTTTTGTTTTGGTGGCCTTCTTTTAAACTGTGCTGGAGGTGTAGCTCTTTTTCAAACCTGCTCTTTCAGGCTATGTCTCATGGAAGAAAAACACACTAGGGGCTTTCTTCAGTTGTGTTCTAGTTCATTGAAGATTTACATCAAATAACAGCAACAGCTTCAAATTGCAGGTACATCTCTCAGACCCAGAGACAGTGACAGCATACTCCCGGGAGATCCTGAAGCCAAATTGAAAAATGTTTACAGAGGTCTCATAACTTGAAAGATCAGATGGTGGGGTATCCATGGACACAAGAATACATGTGTACTGGCTATGCTGATGTTTTGGCAGAAGTAAACACCTTTTTAAAAGCTGGCATGTGGGAGCCCACTGCTACAGTAGACTAAAATACAAGAAAGCACTGCTGATGTAGCAAAAGTGGGAAGGCCAAGACTAGGCATACTATACTGACCACGTTTAAAAACAAGAGCCCTGAGCCCTATAAGCTATGCTGATACTGATGATCTCTGTAAACATTGGGAATATATAAGTCTTATAAAAAGTGCAAAGACATACTCACCAATATAAAGCACAACACCACAAAGCTAACAAGTAAAACCGAAAAAATAAAAATAATACCCAATACCTGCATGAACAAAGTTAGAATACAAATAGGAAAAAAACAGCTCAGAATATAGACCTGTAATAACATGGAAAAAAAAGAATGGAGAGAGGAAAGAATTAGAAAGTGGGGGTGAGGTCGGCAGGAAAAGGAAGGGGAAGGGGAAAACAAGCAAGATGAATCAATGTATCACCTCTCCTCCACTCCAGGAGGCTTGTTACCTTGCACAAATATGGCTTGAAATTCTCCTTGGTATTTCCAATAAAACAACAGATGTTACAAAAGAAAACTAATTTATCACAGCCTCCAACAAGCTGAGGAGGGGTTACGAAAATATCTGCTTGATATTATCTGTAAAAGGCCAAGCAAAAGGTCATTTTCATCTTTCTAGATACAGTATGTCTGTATGATGATTTGAAGACTGTGGCCTCTTTTTGATGAAACTCGACTGAGTTTAAAACAAAGTGTAAATGTACTGTTTGCCTTTTCATTTTCTGCTGAACACCTAAATATGTATTTCATACTGTTCTGTAGCATTTGTCTTGCTTATGAAATGTAACCTCATTAATCCCTTGCATACCTGTTTTCACCTCTGTCTTTGGAAAGGATACTGGTATTTACTTATTTATTTTAATTCATTTACACAGAAACATAGAATTGGGCTGCAGAAGGAGACCAATGGCCCATCAAGTCTGCCCATAGTAGTTTAATTTATTTAATTTATTTATTTAGTGCTCTTTTCATATGTCTCGTCTAATCTCTAAACAGGTTGTACAAGCATCTAGCTGTAGCTGCACAGATAATTACATTTATACAATCATATAGGTGTGGTGTGCATATATTGTGGAACACATACAAACAATGGAGAGAAAGAAGTAAGTGCCTCAGTCTGGGACTTGAACCCAGGCCACCTGGAATTTACCTGTATTGGAACGTCCTCCCTGTATTGTTGTACTGTACCCTCCCAGGTCATGCCTGAAAATAGTCATTGCTATGGCTAGTGCTCTTACCTGGTAAACAAAAACTAAATAAATAAATAAATTCTGTTCCAATTGCGCTACCAGCTGAGCCACAGAGGGAACTAGAAACTGGACTGTGTCTAAGCACATTACTCTTTCTCCAAATGTACAACCCGGCTGCACAGATAATTACATTTATGCAATCACATGCGTACGGTGTCCCAGCTGAGGTGCTTACTTCTTTCTCTCCTTGTTTGTATGTGTTCCACAATATATGCACATCGCACTCATGTGATTGTATAAATGTAATTAGCTGTGCAGTCACCAGGTTGTACATTTGGAGAAAGAGTAATGTGTTGAGGGACAGCACAGTTTCCAGTTGCCTTGGTAGCACTATCAGAATGGTATACCGGGCGGCATGGGTTCATGTCCCAGCTGAGGCACTTACTTCTAACATAAATACTCCAGACAAGAATGACAATGGTAACAAAAAACAATTTGGTTTGGGACAGGTACTAAAACAAAACCGTACATCAATTTACAGAGTGAGAAGGCCTACCTACACCCTTGGTCAAGACTTCCGAAATGCGAGTTGATTGATTACATCCTGATGGGAGCTGTTGTTTCCATTTTTTGTTTTCTATTGTGTGTTAGTAAGTACTGACACCTTAGTACTGGACATTTGAATCAAATCTCTGAAGTGACTATTTTGTTCAGATGTCATTAACTTGGTTTCTATATACCTAATAGCACTTTACAGTGACTCCCACTTTCAATGTCAGAAAGAATGCTCCTTAAATATAGATTCCATCTTGAGCCTGTTCATTGAGTGATGAACATTGTAAACCTGGCAACTGAACTACTGTACGTACAGGCCTTATCTGTAAATTTTTTTTTTCTCTTTTTCTCTAACTTCCTACTGCCTCACATTACATAATTTATCTTCATATCTTGTTTTTTTATTTGAATTACTGACCCTATTTTTTTTTTTTTTTGGTAACACTCGTTTAGATCATAGCAGAGAATATCAACATGTTACCCTCAGCCAGTGGTTCACAAACCCCAAATCCTGGTGGTCTCAAGGGATATCAGAGTGTTAACTTGAGAATTTACTGGCAACCTTACTCCTTACTTGTTCACCCCAAACCCAATTATATATAACAAATCTTTTTTCACACACTATACAATAAATCGAGTCCCTCATGTACTTTCCCTTGAAATGTTTCTGCATGTTTTCAAGGTAAGGAATTATTCATTCAACTACTTTTGTAACTGGGGCTACAAACAGCCTTGTGACTGCAGAAAATTGTGCTGGAGGCCTCATTTGAGTAACACAGCACAAGGCCATGACAGTCATGGGAGGGGGAGGGAATGGATCATTTTCCATAAACTGCTTGCTTTAATAAACTGCATACAGTTTAATTGATTTTGTTTTGAAATGAAGTGTTCTTTAAAAGCTAAATGTTTTTAGATTGTTATTATTGATTTTTTACTTTGTTTCTCTTTCTATTGTACTATCTGCTTATGAAAGCAATGTTTTAATTTGCTTTTCACAGCTACAGCATGTTCCTGCTCTAGGAAAGCTTAGGACTCTGCCTAGGTTTTGATTGTTTGAATATTTATTGGAATGTATGTATATTGTATCCCCTTGAATGCCTGAGTCTGTATTTATACAATGAAGGTGAGATAAAATGTACAGATAAATGCAACAAGGACCTAGGGTGATAGTAAATTATCATCACTAGAGGTGGGTCATCACCATTGATCATCACTTGAGGTTGGTCACAAAGGAGCACTTAATCAATGGGAGAGCAGCTTGAACAATGTCTGATGATGTAGCAATGACATCTGCCGCACTACAAACAGAGCAGTGAAATCAAACGGAAACAGTTTATTCTTCATTAAAAGAACTACTCTGAAAGCTTTACTGTGTAAATGCATTGTATAAATTGGACACACAATGGCCTGCTCAGAATATGACATTTATCATCACCTGTGAGGGTGCAGGACTTTCATAACTCACTCAAGGCTCTGCCGCTCATGAGTTATGGTCCTGCCTCCTCATTCATGATGATAAATGGCATATTTTGAGTATGGCCTTTGTGTATCCAATATCTATGTCAAGATGGGGTCAAGCAGTAGTATTTCTTAAACAACTTCTGTTTTGGAGCTGAGCAATTCCATTTTTACTGCGGTGCTGTATTCTTCATTTATTTCCTTTTTTGCATTAGTCAATTCTTTTTACACTATCTTGTATTACAGTATATAGTTTAAATATATCTGAGTCTCACAATAAAATTAGTATTATTAATACTACGAACATACAAAATTGCTGACAGAAAAAGGCCCTCAGGTCTATCAAGTCTGCCCGATTGTGCAGCTCTTAGTTTCATATTACTACAGCTGCCCCAGCCCTACCCAAACCCTTCCCTTCCTCCTCCCCCTTTCCTGGTCTTCCCCCCCTTAGTGTTCCTGTCTGTACTAATCCTGCCCTTGACTCTATCCCAACCCTGCTTAAAGCTATCCACTGTCCTCAGTTCGAGTAACTCCTCTGGCATTGTGACCCATCTCACCACCACTCTCTCTGTAAAGTAGTGCCTCCTCATCTCCCTCCTGAACTTTTACCCTTCCAACTTCAGACTGTACCCCTAGTGACCCTTTCCCCCTTTAAGCGGAACAATCCTCCCTCTCTTTCTTTATGCCTTTCAAGGACTTAAAGATCTCTATCATGTTCACTCTCTCCCTTCTCTCTTCCAACGAATACATGTTGAGCTCCCTCAATCTTTCCTCATACGGCAACTCCCCCAGTCCCATGATCATTTTTGTAGTCCTGCGCTGCACCTCCTCCAGTAATCTCACATCCTTTTTGAGGTATGAGCACCAGTACTGCACACAGTACTCAAGTGTGGCCTCACCAGTGATTTATACAAGGGCAGGATGACCTCCTCCTTTCTAGAGGTGATCCTTCTGGCAATGCACCTCAGCATCCTATTTGCCCTTGCTGCTGCCCTCCTACACCATGCTGATAACTTCATATCCCCTGTGACTATTACCCTGAGGTCCTTTTCCTCCTCTGAAGCTGTTACCTGCATTCCCCCCAGCCAGTAGCTAGCTGGTCCTGGGATTTCTTGCTTCAAGGTGCATGACCTTGCCTTCTTAGCATTAAACCACAACTGCCACTCCTTAGACCAGTGTTTGAGATTAGCTAGATCCTCCCTGAGTGCCTTCCTTCCTCCCTTCCTCATTGTCCACTTTTGCACAAATCCTGGTGTCATCTGCGAACAAGCTGATCTTACTCTTGACCCCCTCTGCAATGTCTCCAGTGAAGACATTGAACAAAACAGGTCCCAGCACTGAACCCTGTGGTACCCCACTTGTTACTGGCCTTGGCTTGGATGTCTCCCCACTTACAACTACCCTCTGTTATCTGCCCTTCAACCAGCTCTCAACCCATCCCACCAGTTTCTCCCCAACCCCCATGTCCTTCAACTTGCTCATTAACCTCCTGTGGGGCACCAAGTCAAAAACCTTGCTGAAGTCCAGGTATAGGACATCCACAGCGTGGCCTTCGTCAACCGTCCTAGTGACCCAGTCAAAGAAGTCGATCAGGTTATTTTGGCACGATCTTTCCGAGACACACCCATGCTGTCTCTCATCCTGAAGACCATTACTATCAATAAAGCTTATCAACCTCTCCTTTAGAATGGTCTCCATCAACTTCTCCACTACGGAAGTCAAACGTACCGGTCTGTAGTTCCCTGTTGGTCCTTCAGTCCACTCTTGTGAAGGGGCACCACTTGAACCATCCTTCATTCCCCGGGTACCTTCCCCGTCTCCAAGGAGGTGTTGAAGAGGACCATCAGTGGGCCTGCCAACACCTCCACCAGTTCTTTCAGGACCCTTGGGTGTACACCATCTGATCATGGTGCCTTGTCCACCCACAAGGCTTTAAGGCCCTTCAGAACTCTGTGCTCTTGGATGACCCCATCTGTTATACTGCCCCCCCTTCACCCTTGCCCCTTTCCCCTGTGGTATTGGGCTATCCCTTTCTTTTGTGAACACTGAGCAGAAGTACTCACTGAGTGCCTCTGCCTGTTCTTCCCCTTGTTCCGCCCATCCCCATCCCTCTTGATTCTAACAATGTCATCTCTAAAACTCCTCTTCTCACTTACGTATTTAAAGAACCTCTTTTTCCCAACTCTGATCCCCTGAACCAACTTCAGCTCCTTTCCCACCTTGGCTGCCCTGTCTGACCTGGTCACCTCCCTAGATGCCTCTGTGAACACCTCTCTATCCTCCTCATGCCCCGATGTTTTGAACTTAATGAAGGCCATTTTTTTCCCTCACCTTCCTCTCCACTTTCTTGATGAGCCAGCTAGTTTTTTTTTTTTTTTACCTGGACTGCTTACTCTGAGATTTGACACATGTGTTATATAGAAGCATAGAATTTGACAGCAGATAAGGACTGCCTGGCCCACCTAGTCTGCCCATTTCCCTACCTAATGGATAAGCTGCAGATCCTTGTTAACCAGCAGCCTATTTCCTCCTACCCTCCCACTAGAATTTCCTTATGTCTGCCCCATGCATTCTTGAAATCCCCCACTGTTTTTGACTCCATTACCTCCTCAGGAAGGTTGTTCCATGTATTCACAGCCCTCTCCATGAAAAAATACTTCCTCACATTACCTCTGAGCCGTCACCCTTCTATCTTCAAATTGTGCCCCCTTGTTCATGCACATCTCTTTTTCTGAAAGATGCTACTCTCTTGGATTTTGTAGATTCCCTTAAGGTACTAGAAAGTTTCTATCATGTCCCCCCCTCTCTGTCCTCTCCTCGAGGGTATATATTTTAAGGTCCTTTAATCTCTCTTCATATGTCTTCTGGTGCAGACCCTGCAACATTTTAGTTGCCCTCCTCCGGACAGCCTCCATCTTGTCTATGTTCTTGCGGAGATGGGGTCTCCAGAACTGCACGAAGTACTCCAGATGGGGTCTCACCAACTGTCTGTACAGAGTGATAACAACTTCCTGTTTTCTACTGATGATGCCTCTCCCTATGCATCCCAGTATTCCGTCAGCACTACTTACTGCCTTCTCACATTGTTTGCCCACCTTAAGGTCATCTGATATGATTACACCCAACAGGTCCCTTTCCATTTTTGTAGTTGTTAGTATCTCACCCCCCATTGTGTACTCTTCCCCTTGGTTTTTGCTTCCCAGATGCATTACTTTGCACTTCTTTGCATTGAAACTAAGCTGCCATACCTTTGACCATTCCTCCAACCTTGTCAAGTACCTTTGCATCCTTTCCACCCCACCTGATGTATTGATCCTGTTGCAGATCTTTGTGTCATCTGCAAAGAGACATACTTTTCCTTCCAGTCCATCTGCAATGTCACTTATAAAGACATTAAAGAGGACCAATACCAGTACTGAACTCTGCAGTACCTCACTAGTTACCCCCCTTTCTTCAGAGTGCACTCTGTTTATTATTACCCTCTGCCTCCTGTTGTCCAGCCAATTTTTTACCCAGGCTGTCACCTTGGGGCCCACTGCAAGGCTGACTAACTTGTATATTAATCTTTTGTGTGGGACTGTGTCAAATGCCTTGCTAAAGTCTAGATAGACCATGTCCACAGCTCCTCCCTGATCTATTACTTTGGTTACCCAGTCAAAGAAATCTATTAGAGTCATCTGACATGACCTTCCTGTTGTGAATTAATGCTGCCATGGGTCCTGTGCCCCACTGGGCTCTAGGAACTCAACAATTATTTCCTTCAGAAGTGATTCCATCATTTTCTCTACCACTGAGGTCAAACTAACAGGTCTGTAGTTTCCTGCCTCTGTCTTGCTCCCTCTTTTGTAAAGGGGAATCACATCTGCCCTCCTCCAGTCCTCAGGTACCACCCCATCCTCCCATGACTTGTTAAAGAGGGTAGTCAGTGATGTCACTAGTTCTCCCCTTAGTTCTTTTAGAATTCTTGGGTGAATCCCATCAGGCCCCATTGCTTTGTCCACCTTCAGTTTTAAAAGTTCTTTCAGAACACTTTCTTCTGTGAATGGACTGGTATCAACCTCCCTATCCAGAGTGCTTCTATTCTTTGATTTAGTTACCTTCCTCTCCTCTTCTTTTGTGAATACTGAGCAGAAGTATTCATTCAGTATCCATGCTTTTTGACTGTCACTCTCTGCCCACCCTCACTTCCCTTTATTAAGCCTCACTATCCCTCCCTTGGTCTTTCTTCGCTCCCTAATATACCTACAAAAGGTTTTATCCCCCTTCTTAACTGAGTTGGCTATCTTTTCCTCAGTTTGGGCCTTTGTTATTCTGACTCCATTCCCTACTTCCTTCTGCTTTAACTGGTTCAGTTATCTGTCCTGCGCCTTCTGTGTTTCCTTATACTTTCTGAATCCTACATTTTTCTCCTTAACCTTTCCTGTCACCTCTTTTGAGAACCATAGTGGTTTTTCCTTCATTTTGTTTTGCTGATTTGCTTCACTCAAAGACTTGTTGCCTCTGTGATGGCTGTTTTGATTTTCCCCACTGTCCAGCACAGACAAGGAACCATGGTATAGGTGCATCACAACAGTGCACAGAGCTGGACAGATGCAGCAGGATACTAGCTGCAGGGTCATTGCATGACATTGTGCCTTCTCCAGAACTGGAGTGATAGGACAACACGGTGTTGCCCAGACATGGGTATGGGTCAGTGACACCATGGAGCTATCCATGAGTGGTGTGTGTGTGTGTGTGTGTGTGTTGCAACAGGAGGGGGCACTGTCCCACATTTCAGTAGCCAGTGTCAGGTCACCCATCAAGGCACAACCTGGCACACAGGTAGGGGTCTGACATGTGCACAACTGCCAGTCAGTTGTCCACATTGCCCTAGACTGTTCTGACAGTGCCACTGGACAGGCACCAATAGACATATGGTTGGACAGATGTCTGTGTCAGGTTCTGCTGCATGACCCACATGGCTACAATGGTGGGTACAGTCCCACCATATGTTCTCTCCCCATAGACACAGTGTGGCCAGGACATCTTACTGCTGGGGGCTTCTGACCAGCACAGGATACCCACTACTGCAGGTTGGTGCTGCACGGGCCACTTGTTCAATGGCACCGTTCGACTGGGACCTTGGCCAAGGGTGATGCATGAGCACCTGTTTCTAATAAATTCATGTTTTTATATTTTATTTATTTAAAATTGTTGACCGGGAAAGGCACGCTGAGCCAAGGCTCGTTTCCAGGTGTGACCCGGGTGCATCGTACATCAGGGAGACATAGATATAGACAGAAATAATAACAATTTGCAATAAAAATGGTACAGTATTATAAATACATGGAGGTTTGTAGTATGGTTACACTTTTGAGGAGCATAAAAGTGGAAATAACAAATTATATATTTCATCACTAGACCATAAAATTCCCTAGACTATCAGATATTACAGTGTACATGAGCATCTCTGTCCTTGCTTCACCCATTTCTAATAAAGTGATTAACAGTATGCCATCACCAAATATGTGTGAGAGAGAGGAAGCGAGAGATAGATAGAGAGAGATTGCTCCTCTTCCATAGTGCACGGATTTGTGTGAGACAGAGAGATACCACTCCTCTTCCATAGTGCACCCAAGCAGCTCTGTCCTCACTTCACCCGTTTCTAATAAATTAGATTGCTCCTCTTCCATAGTGTATGGATTTGTGTGAGAGAGAAAGAGATTGCTCCTTTTCCATAGAACACCTGAGCACCTCTCTCCTCTCTTCAGTTAGTAATGTCATCATGCTCCTTTAATTATATGTTGGAGAGTCTGACAGTACAGAAATAAGTGTTTCAGGTTATGGAACTTGCAGTAGATGTTTGTCATGGGGAAGGGGGTTGCAAAAGTGTATTCTGCTTCTGTGACAGAAATGGGGAAACTCTTCATGAAAGCAAGTGCTATTTTAAAGCTATGAGTTTTATGGGGCTAGCTTCTCTCCACAAAAGGAGCTCTGCCAAGTACAACCATTCTTGTTTCTATATTTTTTCAGACACAGTATGAGAGCACCGGGTGTGTGTGAGCTGTGTGGTGAAAGGGAACTTGTCATCATTACTACTAGTCACGATTATTGTATGCACTTTGTCTGGCACAGTCACCATTCTGTGTTGCTCGCTAAAATTACAATCGCTATTAAGCAGTCACAATTTTGTAGTCACTATTATGCGGTCGCGATTATAATGAGTAACCATTATCTCACTAGCCCAATTCTCACCATATATTTGGACAAGATATGAATTTAGTCATTAATCATTTTTTCATTTTTGAGTTTTTATACTTGTAAATCCAAATGAGCAAACTGCCCATTTTCATTGGAGACAAGTTTAAAACTAAAAAAAACACAAAAAAATTAACAAACAAACATAATACAAACAAAACACTCAATCAATAAAATAAAATAAAATCAGAATTTAGAAAGGTTCTCTCCTATTTTTGCCAATCCCAAAAGGGCTGTTTCTGCTTTTGATGAAATGCCAAACAAAATTAGTCTTAAATGATACATGGAGAGTGCAAAACTATGGCATAAATGGATTCACTTTTTATTCAAACACACACAAATGTTTTCCAGATTGGATAATCTTTTAATATCCATAATATCTTCACTGATACAGTTTTTAACAGAATACATTCTGTTGTGATTTCAGATCACATGGCACTACAAGTTACAGTGTCCTATGTAGTGCTACATGTTTACACCATTTACCTTTTTATCCCTGCTTGTGAAAATGAGAAGGGGACAGACATGATGGACCTGGAGTCCCTTCTGACCTTAAATTACTAAATGATTATATTATGTGGCTCTTTTCTTAACCTACTCCAGTGATTATGTCTCCCAGGAAGGGATTAAGTACACAGATGTTAATTGAGAAAGTCAACTGGAATAGCTTTGAAGACAGAAGAGTTTTTTTAACAAAATCTAAATTAAACTCCACATTTGGCATCCATATAGGAAGAAGATCAGTGCTACATACAGTATGAAACACATTGATAGCATAACCATCAAACAGAGAATGGGCAAGATAATTCATAGAAAAAAAAAAACATTAATAGGAAGCAATTTATTGAGCTGAATGCAGTTTAGCTTCAGATACAAATAAAAATAATAAGTGGAATGAGCCACAATCTGTAAATATAAATATTAATTATTTTATTTATTTTAAAAACTATAAACAGCTCATTTACAGTTGTTTCCTGGGAAGAGGGGGCGTACGTGGGAGATAATTACAACAATAAATATTACTAAGTGCAAATAAATAAATAACTAGAAAACGATGCTCTTTATTAGAATCTCACCTGTAAACAAGCTTTCATCGTAGTGTGTCTCATCTGGTTAAACAATTGGAAAGAAAAAGAACAACCAATAGTATCTTCTGATGACAAATGTTATATATTTATAATCTTATACAATATTAGTATATCAATTTTATATCTTCTCAACTATCAATAAATACTTATTATCAATATTGTCTATGCCAGCAATACTCAGTCATCTGTATATATTTCATTGTCAATATATCATGTAGTTATATCATAGTCGCCAGCTACACTAAGGGTCAGAGAAATGAGCAAGTGCCAACATCAGTTTGGCCTCAAGATGAAGCCTGAAAATTTGATTCAGCTGCCCCAATTCTGGTGAACAACATTTGCTTACAATGCAGTAAGTGGCTGGGGGAAACATGGACTACAAATGGGGAGAGGGAGCCTAGAGGTCAACAATAAGCATGGATTACTATAGCTCACTTGTGGCAGATACTGTCGGCATGCATCTGCTGTTGCCTACTGTTTGTGGTGTTGAGAGATAGACTGTAAAATCTATTAAGACTAGCATGACCCAGTGTGTTGTATATTAATTGTTACTATTCATTGAAGACTTCAAGGCATATATCCTCTGCCTTATGCCTGTATCACAGCAAAGATCGTCTTTAATCCCTAGTCTGCAATGAGCTGATCACAAAGACTGTGCTCCTGGTGTTTGAGTACATGGATATGGTTTATGGCACCACTCCATCCTCCTCCTCCTTTGCTAGACTGGACACCCTCTGCAATGCCTTCTGTTGTTCTGCTGCTATTGTTCCTCCTCAGACTCACCACTGCACCATTTACAGCTCCCTTTCTGTCCCGCCCCTTCACTCCCATTACCTCATGCACTGTGCACTGCAAGTTTTTAAGTACTGGTTTGACTCTCTGCTCTCCTAGCTCTGTTCTCCCCTCTCCTGTATTCCCTGTACCTCTTATTCTGTGCACTCTTGTAACTCCTTTACTTTCTCTGTTTCTCACTCCAACTCTACTGCTAGTAAATCTTCTTTCCCCTTACATCTTCCCTTCATCTGGAACAATCTCCCTCCTATCCTCTGTTTCAATCCTTTCCTATTCTCTCTCAATTGCTAGCCCAAACCATGTGCTGTACCTTCCTGTTCCTGCCCTGGCCATAGTTAAAATTTGCCATGGTACTCTCCCATACTTGACTTTAGTGTTCCTGTACCACTGCTTAACTTTTGAAATACTAACCAACACGCTTTGTTTACTGTATTGCATTTTTGTTTAGTTACTGTGTTTTTGCTGCATCTTGCATTTTTCTACCATGCATAATTTGTATATTTTGACTGTATGTTGTAAATGTTGTGTCCCTATTTCCCTTCCCCTGAGTCACACCTGGAAATGAGCTCTTGTTCAGCATGCCTTTAATGGTTACCAATTTACAATAAATAAATAAATAACCCCCTGAAGTCTCCAACTCTATGCTTTTCCTCATGTTAATTATTATATTATCCCTTGCAGCACCATACCTTTTACAATATTTTTATATTATGAATCTTATTTATTTTTTCTATTCTTATATGTATTCAGAGCCTATGCTGTTCATCATGTACATGTTGCCATCGGGTGAGATCATTAGACAGCATGGAGTCGAGTTTCACTGCTATGCAGATGATACTCAACTCTATCTGTCTTGCACCCTAACAAGTTGAATCTGGTCTCAATGTTTGGTCAGTACCTATGAGAAATCAATGACTGGATGGCTTTGAATTGGCTATATTTCAGCCCTGGCAAAACAGAAGTTATGACTGTCAGTTCAAGTCGGCATGGATTGGTAAGTATTGGTGGCCTATCTTTACCATCTCTGAGGAGGGAAGATTATAAGAAGATAGGAAACTGCCCCAGAGAATGCTTTAAAGGGGATGAAGGCAGGGGGGAGTGGAGGCTCAATGGAGAAAAATTAAGGAGGGTATAGCGAGGCAACAGCATGCTGTTTGAAGAAGGTGAACAAGAGAAAGAGGAGGAAGAGGCCACTAAGTTTCTCTAAGGAGGTGGCAAAGGCAGTGAAGGAGAAGAAAACAGTATTTTGAAAGTACGAGGAGATTCAGAAGGATGAAGACAGGAAGGCATATCTGGCAAAACAAAGGGAAGCAGGAAGGAGGATGAGGGCAGCTAAAGCACTAACACAGGAGAGGATAGCTGGGGAGGTTAAAAAAATGGGACAAGTCCTTTTTTCAGGTATGTATGGGAAAAGAAGAAGGTGGGGGAAGGACAGCAAGAGTCAGGAAGATGGAGGGACTGTGAAGAGGAAGATCAAGAGAAAGCAGAAATACTAA
This sequence comes from Neoceratodus forsteri, assembly GCA_016271365.2. Classification (NCBI taxonomy): domain Eukaryota; kingdom Metazoa; phylum Chordata; order Ceratodontiformes; family Ceratodontidae; genus Neoceratodus; species Neoceratodus forsteri. The sequence goes on from CM057455.1 coordinate 566,397,792, forward strand.
ATGACTCCCTCTGCTCAGTTACCACAGTGTGTGTGTGGGGGGGGGGTGGCAGGGATGGGCCAGCATACTGAAGCAAGCACCAAGGAGAGGGGGACTAGACACAAGTCCATTCTCGGTGGAGATGATCTTGAAGGGACTGGAAGCTTCAAGGAGAAAACGGCAATGGGGCCAGATTGGATTCATCCTAGGGTTATAGAGGAACTGAACACACTGCTGGCTGCCCTTCTATAAACCTTTTTTAGCACCTCAGTAGAGATGAGGGAAGTTCCAGAGGACAGAAGGAGGGCCAATGTGGTCCTTCTGTCCAAAAACAGCAGTATAGAGGATGGCATCAAGTACCAATCAATCATTCTCATATCAGTAGTGGGCAAGTTAATGGAGACACTACTGAAGGAGAGGCTTGTGGACCAAATGGAGGCAAAATGGCGGGCAGGACCACTGCAGCATGGTTTCACAGGGGTAGGTCATGTCAAACTAATCTTATTGATTTCTTTCACTGGGTCACCAGGGAAGTGGATCAAGGGAGAGCAGTGGACATGGCCTATCTGGACCTCTGTAAGGATTCTGACACTGTGCTGCACATGAGGCTAGTTTAAAAAAGACTAAGCAGCCTGGGGATAAGAGAGAAAGTGGCAAGCTTAGTATCTAACTAGTTAAGGGATAGGAGGCAAAGGATGATGGTAAATGGTGGCCACTCAGGCAACAGGAGAGTGACAAGTGAGGTGCCACAGGGTTTGGTGCTGGGACCAGTCTTCTTCAATGTCTTCATAAGCAGCATTGCAGAAGAGCTTGAGGAGAAGGTATGTAATAGGGTTAACACTCAGGAAGGGATGGAAAGAATGCAAAGGGATCTGAGGAAACTAGAGGAATGGTCTGGGGTTCGGCAGCTGGGTTTCAATGCCAAAAGGTACAAGATTATGCACTTAGGTGTGCAGAACCAAGGGGCTATGTATAAGATGGGAGGAATGGAGCTTACAATCAACAAAGAAAGAAAGAGACCTAGGGGTCAGCATATCTGATGTCTTCAAGGTAACTGGGCAGTGTGACAAAGCAGTGGGAAAGGCTAATAGGATGCTGAGGTGCATTGGGGGAGGGATTTCTAGCAGGAGGAGGGAAGTGGTGCTGCCACCATATTGCTCACTGGTGAAACCCTATCTGGAGTACTGTGTCCAGTTCTACAGGTCACACTGAAATAAAAGGGCGGAGGTGGCCAGAGATGGTCAACCAAAATAGTGTGTGTGTGTGTGGGGGGGGGTTATTTGAGAAGGCTGCAGGAACTCAACATGTACTCCCTGGAAGAGAGGAGAGCAAAAGGAGACATTAATGAAACCTGCAAGTAACTCACAGGAGTGAACAAGGTGCAAGTGGAGGGTCTGTTTCAGAGAAAGGAATGCACTAGAACAAGGTGGCATGCATTGAAGCTGAGGGAAAGAGGAAATTGCTTAAAGTAAATGTTGAAGGGTCCCATAGCAAATGGGAGTAGTAACCTATAGGTGTTGTGAATCAGTCTCCTACCAAATAGTGCTGTTTTCCATGAAAAAAATCATTTTGTTTTGGTACTCTGCTTCATTTGCATAACCTGCCCCTTTTGTTCTCAGTGCTGTGACATCATACCAGGGAAACAAAGTTACTGTACCCACAATGCCTCACTATGTAAATTAGTATACAGGGTATTACATTTCTATGCTCACTGAAGAAATGGTAGCCAACATCTCTCAGTATTGAAGTCTTGTAGCTAGATATGGTATGTACAATGCATTCTTGTGAAAATAAACAAACAAAAGCTTATATTGTTGACACCACAGCACAAATATGGGACAAAATCTCAGAGTAAGGAAATTGTAAAACAGGTTTGTATTTTACCCACAATGCCTTGTCACAGTTATTTACATATTACTGCTCACCTCCAGCAACATAAGGGACTGTATGTCTGAGTAAGGCACATTTAAGGCAACATTATAAATTACCCAGAATTCCTTGTTGCTCTACGTAAAACAATGACAGCTACCTGATATGACATCATTTTGGGAGTATGGCCACACATAGGAAACTGGAGGACAAAACTCTGATAAAACAGTACAAATAAATGACAATGACAGATTTTTCACAAAACAAATTGCAACTTCAACATTTGAAGCATGTCTGGCAATGGCATGCCATGTGTAACAGACATTTGGGGAACCTTCAACATTTACTGTAACCAGGAAATGCACATTAAGTCAGAGCTTGCTTCCATGTGCAACCAGGGAGAACAAGGAAGTTACATGACTTGCTCAGAGTCACACAGTATGCAAGTAGGGGCTGATGGGATTCAAACCCAGGTCTCCAGGTTTGCAGTTCAGTGCCCTTAATCACTACATTATACTACTCCTTAAGAAGGGGGAAAGTTGAGGAGAAATGTACAAAAATGTTTCTTCAAAGAAAGGGTGGTGGATGACTGGAACATCCTGCCAGAGGAGGTAGTGGGGGCAAACACTGTGGGGAGCTTCAAGCATGCATAGGATAGGCACAGGGACATATTAAATATAGTAGAACAGGGGGAGGGAGTGACACCTTTGACCAACTATGGTCAGTGTTGACAGTATAGGCAGGGACAATGGGCAGACTGGATGAGCCGGAAGGTTATTTTCTGCCTACAAACTCTATGTTCATGTTTCTGTGAATAGTCAGTCACTCCGAGCTGTGGTTGTAGTGAAGAATCTGGCCATCATTCTGGACTGCAAGCTGACATTAGCACAATAGGTGTCAGTGTTAGGAACAGTTTTACCATTTTCATATTATTGCCCAGATCAAGCCATATCTCCTGCCAGCCAATTAGGAGACAATTGTCTAAGCCTTTGACACTTCCAAACTGGATTACATATACATAGATACATACATACATAGATAATGATGGCAGAAAAGGGTCTACAGCCCACCTAGTCTGCCCATATGCACACATAACTTTGGTTCTTCAAGCTCCTCTAGAACTAGATTGTTCCCTCCCCCCTACTACCAGGATCCCCTGATGCCTATCCCATGCATTCTTAAATTCTGTAATCATTTCAGCCCCCACTGCTTCCTCCATCAGGGCATTCCATTTGTCCACCACCCTCTCCATAAAGAAATACTTCCTCATGTTCCCTCTGAACCTCCTCCCTCCAGTTTCATCCCCTGTCCCCAAGTTCTAGGACATCTTTTTCTATGAAAGATTGTGTTTTCCTGCACCGTGTTCCTGCCCATGAGGTACTTATATGTCTTTATCATATCCCCACTCTCCCTCCTCTCCTTCAGGGAGTACATACAGTATTTAAGTCTTTCAGCCTGTCCTCACAGGTTTTGTGATGTAATCCTTACATCATCTTGGTTGCCATCCTCTGAACTGCATCCACCCTGTCTATGTCCTTACATAGGTGGGGCCTCCAGAATTGGACACTGTACTTAAGGTGCAGCCTCACTAATGTCTTGTATTGTGGCATTATGACCTCCCTTTCCCTGCTGATGATACCCCTGCCTATGCATCCCAACATCCTGTTTGCTTTTCCTGCAGCCTTATTGCATTGACACCCTACATTGAGGTCATTAGAGATTATCACCCCTGGGTCCCTTTCCTGCTTGAAGCATTCTATATCCTCCCCCCCCAAATGGTATATTGTTCCTGGGTTTTTGTGCCCCATGTGCATTGTTTTGCATTTCTTTGCATTAAATCTTAAATGCCAAATCCTTGACCAGTCCTCAGACTTCTGCAGATCCCGCCTCATTCGATCCACACCCTCTGACATGTCCACCCTGTTGCAAAGTTTGTGTCATCAGCGAACAGGCAAATTCTACCTTCTAGATCTTCTGTAATGTCACTGATGAAGATTGTTGAATAAAGATTACTGCAACATTCTTTACTTAGGGTTATCTGGAGGTTTGATGTGACACCTGCAGCTGGCCCAGAATGCTGCAGCCTAACTGGTGATGGGAACTTTTCAAAGGGACATCACGCCGGTGCTGTGCAGACTGCACTGACTGCCTGTGCGGTGGCACATCGTCTTCAAGATAGGCTTGTTAACATTCATGGACCTACAGAATTTGGGCCCACACTATCTAAAAGATCTCTTGATGCCCTGCATGTCATTCCGCCCTCTCTGATCCACTGGTGCAGGATTGCGCTATGTTCCCCATTATCACTTAAAATGATCAGGGAACAGGGCCTTTTGGGTTGCTGCCCTACTGCTTTAGATCTACTCACACGGCAGGGGCCCTTCAAATACCAACTGAATATATACCTATTTGCATTAGCCTTCCCTGCTTAATTTATTAAAATTGCTACTGTCAACTTATTTCTATAGGGGCATGGCCATGCCCCTATAGTTAGGGTTGAGTAGCCTGTTTAATATTAAACCTCATATTTTGCACTTTAATAACTTTGCAAGCATTCGATGGATTTGCACAAAATTTGGAATCCACTATTCTGAGGGCTATATCTCTTGATGTGACAAGTTTTGTTCTGGTTGGATGTATGGATTTGGAGATCCAGATAGTGTAAAAAAGTTAAAAGTCACCACTTTTTTCAGTTTTTTCCTCATCGCCTTGCGCTCAGATGGTGTGGAATTTCGGTGTGATTTTTTTAATGGTATAAATGGTAGAAATAACATGGGTAACATAACTGCTAGTGTTTGTTTGGTGCAAAAATATTAACCTATTGCAAAGTTTATTCAGTTTTTAAGTTCCCATTATTTCCTATAGGAAGTTCATTTTTCACGATAGAGGTAAAAATTTCAATGAATGATTTGATCTTGCAAAAAAGGTTTCATTCTTACAGTTCTCACGAGATCAGATTTTTGTGAGGGGAAAATTATTTTTTGTGAGCTGCTATCTTGTTTTTTTTTCAGCAACTAAAAAGTGGAAAACACATTAAAATGTTGTAATTTTAAAAATCACACACCAGAACCCAGCTAAATGGACCCCGTTTAGCTATGTTCTGATGTACGTTTTTCAAAATTAGGGCCATAAACACTTTGTCTGAGCAACCAAAATCCCAGGTGCCCAGCTTAGTGAGAGGAGCCTTCCCCCACATCCTCTGTACGAGAACAGTTGATTTTCTTAACTTCTGCAGCCACAGCTAAACTCCTGCTGCCAGTTGCAGTAGGAGCTGTAAGCTGCCCTGCCATTTCCCTGGTGTTTGATGAGGCAACACCCACCCTCTACACACACACACACACACTGTCCCCATAAAAAAATATCTTCCCTGGTGTCTAGTGGCACCCCCCACCCTGCAATCACCATCCCCATTTTTTTAAGTGAGCCCTGGTGTCTAATGGCACCCCCCTCCTCGATAGCTGTCCCCATGATTTTTATAATAATCCCTGGTGTCAAGTGGCACCCCCACCCTCAGATCACCATCCCCATTGCTTTTATAATGGTCCCTGGCGAGCACCTCACACCCTCCGATTGCCGTCCCCATAATTCTCATTTCTTAACCCCCCCCACGCAGCCTGTTATTTTATTAAACTGTAGCTGACATTGGGGGGCCCAATCCCTGTGTTGGCATTTAGAGACCCCCCTACCCCAGCAGTGTGGCCCACCCCCAGTGTCACGAAATATTTCTTGGTACCTGCAATAGAAAAACTGTCCCCTGATGTTTTTTTTTGTTTTCACCTGAAACAAAGAAAATGGTCCCTTGTCATTGCTGCTGACTCCTTCCCCCCATCCCGGCCCTCCCACTAAGCACCCACATCATCACACACACCCTTACCCTATACTTACTGTCCAATTCTGTCATTTCTGTGGACCGAGATATGTCTGCACTCTTCAAAGCTGAACAGTGAACTGAGGAATTAAGGTAAGTGCCATATAATGTATTTCAAAGGTGTTTTGAACTTATGTTTACAACTTTGCCATTTTTTGGAATTTTTTCACCAAATTTTCAATATGGCCTCTTTGGGGCCCCACCTCATGAACACTGCAACTGTCATTTTATCTAATCAGGCCCTGAAGGTGATTCTGAATAAAGAAATTTGACTATAAAACAGTGCACCACTGTTCATGGTGGGGTCACAAAGACTCATTTTGAAAATTTGCAGAACAAATTCTAAAATGGCCTAGTTACACGCATTCATGGACATGTTTCTATGCATGTGTATAACTTTGGTAATTTTCAATCTTTTGACTGCAAATTTTCAACATAGTAATTTTTTCACACCACCTCATGAACAGTATAGCTGTCATTTTTCACATCCTGTCCAAAATGGGGTTTTGCACCTGTGGCGCAGAATGGTGTCTTGGCATGGTTTTTGAAAACTTTCATCAATGGGGTTTATGAGGTAGAGTCTCAAGAAGACTATGTTGAAAATTTTGGGTCAAAATATAAAAAAATGACAAAGTTATGAATATTCATTGCAGTTTCTCTATGCATGCTCGTAACTCTGGATATTTTAAATAATTTGACCCCAGGTTTTCCACAAAGCCTTCTTATTATCCCACCTCATGTATGTCACAGCTGTCATTTTTCAAATCCTGCCCAAAATGTGTTTTCACACCTGTGGTGTGGAATGATGTTGTAGCTGTGCAGAATGACATTTTGAATTTTGGTGGGGACACAAAAGTTTTCTGTAGTGGTACATAAGGCGGGGTAATAAGGTGGCCAGGATGACAGTTTGGTCACTGTTGTCCTATAAATGGAAGTGCAAGGCCTGGATGGCCCTGTGCTTCCACAGTTACAGATATATACTCATCTATGAAGGGATGGGCCCTACGCTCCCATAGTAAAATAGGAACACTATTATACTATCTCAAAATGTAAACAAATAAGTTGCAAAAAACTTAATTAATGCTCCAGTTAGGGTCAAAGTGACAAAAGTTGAGAAATGAGGCATTAGGGTTTCCACCCCTAACACTCAGCCATCCCAAACCAGGCAGGATAGCAGGTGTGGGGTGTGCCTTGAGCTTCTCAAGCCTAACACTCCCCATTATCATAAGCTCTACACATCTGACCTTATTTACATAGATTCATAGACACTGTCAGCAGATAAGGGCCTATGGCCCACCCAGTCTGCCCATTTGTGCTTGTAAGTTCACTTTATGTTTTTCTAGAAGTCTGTTGCCCCCTACCCCTGACCTTCAGAATTCCCTTATGTCTATCCCATGCATTCCTAAATCCCGTGATTGTTTTAGCCGTCACTGCTTCCTCTGGCAGGGTGTTCCACTGATCCACCATCCTTTCTGTGAAGAAATTCTTCCTCACATTTCCTCTGAATTGTCCTCCCTCCAATTTCATTCCATGCCTTCTAGTCCTGGAACATCTTTTTCACTGGAAAATAGTGTATTCCTGCACCCTGTTCTTCCCTGTAAGGTACTTGTACTGTATGTCTCTATCATATCCCCTCTCTCCCTCCTCTCCTCCAGGGAGTACATATTCAGGTCCTTCAGCCTGTCCTCATGGGACTTGTGATGCAATCCCTATACCATCTTTTTTGTCCTCCTCTGAACCCTCTGTACCCTGTCTATGTCCTTACATAGGTAAGGTCTCCAGAACTGTACACTGTACTCCAGGTGGGGCCTCACTAGTGTCTTGTATGGAGGAGTGAGCATTAGGCTTGAGAAGCCCAGAACTTGTACTTGATGGAACTGGCATGGTAAAACATTTATCTGTTTGTTTCGTCTCCCCTGCATTCCTTTCTCTTCCTGTGCTTCTTTATGTTTTCTACATGCATGAACAACACACACACACAGATAATGACAAGATGCAGTCCCCACCAGATGCTAACAATTATGTCTCACACTAGCCATCGAGAAGTCTTAGATGCCCACGTGACACATGCACCCAGCATACAGGCAAGTCACAGTTACGTACAACTCATAAGATAATAGGAAAGAGTGACAACAACAGGCCTACCCCCACTGGCAGACCCCATCCCACCCCACTGGAAAACCTTGTAACTCAAACAGCAGTCTACTTTGCCTTTTACTTTCTGAATGGCAGGCAGGCTCACACAAACAGGCAACAAATAAAACTATGGATTATTGTGCCCAGCTGCACCACTAGTACTCAATAAAACAATATTTGTCAAATAAATCCTGCAAATTCCCCCCTGCACCTTTACCAGTCTACCAAATTCAATCATCCCTGCTCCTGCTATGGAGGGAAAAGTAGAATTCTGTGTCCTGTACACAACAACCAACAGCCAGTAACAAAAGAATTCAAATAACTCTTTCAACAATCTCCCTAAAACGTTTCTCACTCTGCTAAATACACTGCTCTGTCCTGTTCCTGATGAACTAAGGGCCTACAGCTACCAGTGCAGACCCCCGCTGTGTACTTTCTCTTCTCATCTTCAATACAATTTTATCAGCCTGCTTGCCTGCAACTACAGTTAAATAAAGTTAATATTAGCTAATTGAAATAATAATACATGATGATTCTCTAATGATTTATTTTCAACGGTCTCTCTGTTTACATAAAAAGGAGCTCCTTCAACACATCCTTCCCCTCCGAAAAAGTTGGAAATGGCACTGAGATGTTTGCAATGCGCAAAACTCTTTGTCTTCAGCATCACTGATTGGCTGCTGCTGGTCAAGTGGCTTGCCAGCTACTTGGACATGCTTAATGTGAGCTCCTTTTAAAAAGTGTTGCATCATAATGGCAAAGTGCCAAAATAATGAAAAAAAAATGAATTCCTTTGGGTCTGCTTTCCACGTGTAAAACTGCCAGATTTTGTCATGTTCAATGATTGAAAGCTTGCCATTGACTTGTTCTTAATCTGCACTTCCACTCTTCCAATCCTTGTGTGGATAATGCAGTCAGAAGGAGGTTATAGAATTCAGTGGCAGTGTGGTGATGAGGCAGGGGATGACATGTTCAAGCATCTTCACAGCATCAGTCAAAACTAATACCTGCAGTAATTCTACACCAATGAGAAGATTTTGTCTCTGCTAAAGACCAAGCACCTTCTTGTATTTCATGTGCCTTGGGGGAACTTCATTGCATGCACTCATGCAGGCCACCAATGTCACCTCAAGCATGCCTCCCATAAGTGTGACTGTGTTGGTAACTGAGCCACCCATGCCATGGGAGGAGAGTATCCACAAGGTTGCTCTTCACCACCCATACTGGCCTCCCCTCTTGATGGCCCATGCACAGGGCACGAACCCAGTTTTCCAGAATACAAGATTCTCCTCCCTTAACTGCATGGGACCATGGAACAAGCTCATCAATGCACATTTATGTTTACAATATATTTTTAAATGGTAGTTTTGCAAAACTTTTTCCATATACTGTTTTAATATGTGGTAGTTATAGCAACATGATAGATCAATATATTCACTTAACAAACTACAAGCCTTCATCTAAAAAATGAAGTTGCTAGCCCTAACAGTTCCAAAGTTAGCCTATTTTAAATAAATGAGATTTTAAAAGGTCTAACTTTTGAAACATTAGGGAAAAAAAACTTAGTTTACTTTTTTTTTTGCATTTATCCAGCTTCTCAGCTTCAGAGGGGGCCATGTACCCCTCCTACTCCATCCGCTAGGTCCTGCCACCAGGATTCCCCTGGTTTCATAGTGCTCGTTATGGCCAGGGGTGTATACATTTTCCCCCATTTTCTCCTGATCCCATGAGGATGCTGATGCAGAGGACTTCGTCCAGATGAACGACATGCTGACGTATGCTGTCGTATTAAGGATTGGGTGGGAGAGCATCAGCCACAGATCATTGTTATTACTGAGACTTGACTGAGCCATAGAGTGAAAGATGCCACGATGGAATTAGAACAGTATCAGATGTTCAGAAAGGATAGAAAAAAGAAAGGAGGAGGTATTATACTGTATGTGAAATCTGGGCTGGAGATAGGGAGCTTGATGAAATAAGTATGGAGGGTCGGTTGGAAACCTTACCTATCGTAATAATACTCCCTTATGTTAAACCTCTCTTGCTCATTGGCATCTATAAACCAAAGTAACAAATTAGGTATTTAATGTTTTGTAGGACTGTTGTGAAGTTTATATGATACACATGAAATATTACTTATAGGTGATTTTAATGTAAATTGGGCTCAAATAAACCCCACTTATCCCCTAATTGAACTCCAAGAGGTTTTGAGCTTGGTCTAGTTGATTAAGGATCAGACTAGATTAAATATGCAGCATTTGCAAAATTGTACGACTCTTGATCTTGTTTTTACAAATTGCCCTGAGGTCTAAGTTAAGGGGGGGGGGTTAGCATAAGCATTTTCTGACCATTAGGTTGTTTTTGCCACCCGTACAGATATCAAAGTTATACAAGGTTCCTTACTCATTTTCTGGAGAAATTTTAAATGTTTTGACTATGTAAAGTTCATGCTAGATGTTGAAAGGAGGAGCTGGGATAGAATGGAATTGATACCAGATGTCATTGGGGTGTGGTCCTATTTTCATCAAGAGTTCCTGAGCATTTGTAATAATCATGCCCCTGTAAGATATAGGAAAGTTAGATCTCAAATGCGGTGTGGTATGATCCCTCCGTGCATAAATTAAAGAAGGCCAGAAATAAAACCTGGTCTAAAGCAAAACGGATTGGCTTGAATAGTGATTGGTTACTATACAGACAACTAAGAAACAGATATACTAGGGAACTTAGAAGGGTCAAACAGAATTATTTTAAAGATAAGGTACATACAAATCAGAACCATAATCCAAGACAATTTTGGAGCATGGTGGCAAATTTGATAGGGAAAAGAAGTAGTCGGCAAATTAAAAGATTAGAGATTGATTGCCACTCTGTACCTATTAGTAATCATGTTGCAAACCTGTTTAATAAATACTTTAATAGCACTGATATACAGACCCCTGGCCCAAATTATTTGCCTGTAACTCACATAAGGACAATGGATAAAATTAGTCAGATAGGGCATGATGAGCAAAAGGCATTTGCCTTTAGCCAAGTCCAAGTGGATGAAGTTAAAGATGAATTGTTGACTCTGGATGTGTTTAAAGCTAGGGGCCTGGATGATATTCCTACTAAGTTATTGATGTACACAGCTCCCTGTGTAGCATATCCTCTTGCTTATTTATTTAATTATTCCCTCATAATTGGAGAATACCCAGAGGGTTGGAAATTGGCTAAAATAGTGCCCATCTATAAAGGAGGTTCTAGATTGGAGATAGGAAATTTTAGACCAATTTTACTGTTGCCCCAAATCTCTAAAATTATGGAGAGATTGGTTGCCAGAAGGTCGAAAAACTATCTGGAGGGAGTCACGTGGGGTGGTGCTCTTAATGGCAGCCTAGTTCCTTAGCTCTCCTCTCTCAGCCAGTGGATCTCGCTATTTATCGATTCCTGCCAATTATTTTAGGCGAGCTATCTGTTACCCTAACCCCACACAACCCACCGTCACTTTATTTTGGTGTTTGTCTTCCTTTTCAATGAGTTTTCTGCCAAGGTGCGGTGCAATGATGGAAGCTCGAATGAAAGCTGGGCCAGCAATACCGAATACCCCGAAAGTGGCTAAAAAGTCGAGAACCCAATCCGTCGGGTCAGGCGCTAAATCCGGATCCCCCTGCCCGCTCACCAAAGATCGGTTTCTGCAGGAGCTGATTCCTTTTTGTGAAACTCTGCAGGAGATCTCAGCAGAGCTTAAATCAATGCGTAGTGATCTCGCCTCCCTCACGACTCGTGTGGGCGACTCGGAGGCTCAGACCAGCTCTTTGGAATCCTGGAAGGCTAAATGTGAACCTGATATAATCCTGCTCAAACAACAAATTGTGAAGCTGAAGCTGAAAACTGAGGACCTCGAAGGTCGTAGCAGGAGGAACAACATTTTGGTGTTGGGGTTACCGGAGGGTGAGGAGGGACCAGACATCCTGTCTTTTGTGCAAAAACTCTTAACTAAGATTGTGGGCCCTTCTCCCATATAATCCTCCTACCACATCGAGCGTGCCCACAGATCCCTAAAGCCTAAACCTCCACCAGGCTCCTCTCCTAGACCCATTTTGATTAAGCTGCTCAGTTACCTGGAAAGGCAGCACATCCTGTCGAAAGTCAAGAGTCTACAAGCAGTTTTGTGGGAGAATTGCACACTGAGAATAACCCAGGTTTTACCCCTTGAAACCCGACTGAGGAGAAGATAATTTCACCCGTTGGTGACAAAATTGATTGCAGCTGGCCTCAAATTCCATATGAATTATCCGGCTAGGCTCCAAGTCTACCTCGACAACGCCTGGGCTTCCTTTGAGACTCTTGAACATGCCAAAAGCGAACTTACTAAGAGGTTGCCTGACCTCTTCAAATCAGGCTGACTGTTACGCTGAATTGCAGTGTTAAGTTTTTCTTGTGCTTACCTTGGCTGTCTGGCCTTGTTTGGTTGATGTGCCAGCTTCTGGTCTCTCCTGGGGGGGGGCTAGCCAGCCTTTCGCATGGGTTGGGGGGTCTCTGGCGGGGTTGTGGCTTGGGCCTTCCTTAGCTGGGGCCTCCGCCTGGTGGAGTGTGGGGGGGGTGGGAACCTCTGTTTTGTGTGCGGTTCCACACGGTTTGTTTTACCGATGCACCGGATGGGTCCAACCTGTTTTTCCTTCCCCTTCCCCCTATCCGGGTATTGCATGGCTGAATTGTAGACCTCGATCCCAAGCTCCCCGTTTCTATATTCGCTCCCGTTACTGCTTCACCTGTAACGGAGCGAAGGGACTAGCGTTTGTTGGTTTGTCCTCTCCACGTGGTGAGTTTTTCCCTTCTCTATCAAGTCATGTTGGCTCCGATTTACGTATTGTTGCTGTGTGCCTTGGTTCCTTTCCAAGCTGTATTTTGGGGGTTGGGGTGTTTTGTTGGGGTAGACATTTTATTACTCCTTTCTTTTCCTTTCTCGTTTCTGGCTGGGGGAGGCGGTGGGGAGGGTGTGCTTTGAGATGCAGTCTCACAACCAATTTTGGGGCTGTGTACCGCTTCCTTCTGCTATTTTGTTCCAGTTGCTGTTTGTCAATGGGGACACCACTAGGGTTTTATTACAGCTAGCCATTGGTCTGCCAGTCCTGGGACCGATCCCTTCAAAGGCCATTCTTTGTGGTGTACTTCCTTTCTGATACAGAGGGACGGATTGTATATAGTTCTTGGGGTATTGTGGTGGTAGTTGTTGGGCTTTTCATTTGGGGTGGGGTTGGTTACTTTTTCCAGATCAGCATGTCCTGGGTTTTGTTTCCTGGTATCAGTGATCCCAATGTTCTGATTTATCTATGTGTGTTGGTGACTAAGTTATATGTTGTGGATTGTCTTTCCAATGGTTATGGGGAGGGTGCCTCGAGAGTTTCACCACCTGTGGGTGTATTACTATTGCTGGGCCTACCTGCAGGTAATTTCACGGCTATTATCTGTAATATGGGTGATGCTCCTGTGCTTGGCCTACTACTAGGTAAGCTATCATGGCATTGAGTTTTGTTAAAATTGCAAGCTGGAATGTTAGAGGCATCAACGACCCTCTCAAGAGATGCCAGGTCTTTCTAAATTGCTCCCTACTTAATGTAGATATAGTTTTTTTTATACAGGAAACCCATTTGGCTGCCTCTGAGGAAAAGCAAGTGCGAAGGCTGGGGTTTACTCAGGTTTTCACTGCCCCTGGCTCGCAAGCTAGTAGGGGGGTTGCAATCCTAATTAAACATCACATTAGATTAGTTGCTGATGATTGTGTTATTGATCGGGAGGGCAGATACGTTTTGGTCAAGGGTCAGCTTGATAATAGTAATGTGGTTTTAGGGGCGATTTACGCTCCGGTAGGTGGCGACCTGTCCTTCCTTATGTCCCTGGCAGATATCCTGAGCAGATTTCTACCTTCCCTTTTCATCTTAGGGGGCGATTGGAATGTAGCCCCGTCCAGCGATCTCGACAAAACCTATAGACCAATTAAACCAGCGTCCCCTGCACAACATGACCTTTTTGACTTTATTAGCCTGTTGGGTCTCTGTGACCCCTGGCATCTTCTTAACCCCGATAATCGGCTTTACTCCTTCTATTCCCAGGTTCACCAAACTTGGTCAAGAATCGATTACATCCTAGTTAGTTCCTCACTAATGAGTTGTACTTCCCAAGTGGGTATCGAGCCGATAGTTATCTCAGATCACTCCCTGGTTTGGATCAAGATTTCCCCGGGTATCCAGGGTCAATGTGACACGTTGTGGAAACTCAATACGCAAATTCTGAAGGAAGAACATTCTGTCTCCCAAATCAGGGACATGATCCTCATGTATTTCGACCTGAATCAAGGTTCTGTGAGTCGCGGATTTACTGTGGTGCTCCTTTAAATGCTTTCTGAGGGGAGCTTATCAAGATCGCGCTACTAGGACAAGGGTAAGGGAGTCTAAAATCAGGTCTCTGTCTAGTAGGTTGAGACTGGCCGAAGACAAACTTCTCTTCTCCAACTCCCCAACTAACTTATTGGCTCTCATCAAACTTAGGAATGAATACAATGACTTAACCCGCGACAAAGCTGAATATGCTCTTTTTAAGTCCAGGACTAGGTATATTGATCAAGGGACAAAATCGGGCTGGATGTTAGCGATGAGATTGAAGGAAATAGAGAGCTCCCATTTAATTCCGGCTCTCAAAGCTCAGGACGGTACCTCTAAGTCGCTACCTAGGGAGATTGCCCACATTTTTGAAGTCTTTTATAAAGGTATTTACAGTTCCAGCTCCACAGCGTCGCATGTCCAGTCGGTAGAGCGTTTCTTGGACAATATTAAGCTCCCGTCCCTTCAGTCTCATCTTTGTGATTTGCTGTCTGCCCCTATCACTCTGGGTGAGGTAGAAGAGGCAATCAAAGACCTACCTTTAGGGAAAGCCCCTGGCCCGGATGGCTACCCCTCAACCTTTTACAAGGTTTTCTGCAAAGAGCTATCCCCTCTGTTGCTTAAGCTATACGAATACTTGTTTTCTGCGGTGGTGACTGATCCGTCTCTTTTAGAAGCAATAATAATCCTAATCCCTAAACCCGATAAGCCCCTAACTGAGCCTGCCAGCTATCGCCCAATATCGCTCTTAAATTATGATATCAAAATCCTATCTAAAATTTTATCGTCCAGAATCAAAAGAGTCTGGCAGCATTTGCTGAGCCCGGAACAGGTTGGCTTCGTTCAGGGGCGTTCATCTGCTGACCATCTGAGAACCCTTGCCCATGTCCTTCAGGTAACCCGTACCTTGCCAGATCCTATGGTCCTAGTTGCGCTTGACGCAGAAAAAGCTTTCGACCGAGTGAACTGGGACTTTCTATGGGCTACTCTGAAGAGAATGGGCTTCCCTGACTCCTTTATCCAAATGATTATGGCTATTTACAAATCCCCCTCGGCTAAAGTTTATTGTAACGGGGTCTTTTCCTCCAGTTTTCCTTATGCGCTGGTACTCGTCAAGGTTGCCCCCATCCCCCTACCTATTCAACCTGTACTTGGAACCATTGCTGGTGAGTATTAAAGGTTCTTCAAATCATCAGGTTGTACCCTTGCGCAACTTCCCTAACCTTATCGGTCTTTGCTGATGACATACTGTTATACCTACTCAATTCTGCATAATCTTAACTCATGTCCTCCAAACCATTGACTGCTTTTGGTCAGGTATCCAACTACAGGTTGAATGTTTCCAAATTGGTCATATTCCCGGTTAACTCTCTCACCTTTAAATTGGATTTTGAGCGGTTCGGTATGAAGTGGTCCCCAGTTTCCTTTAAATACCTAGGTGTTCATGTAACCAGGGGGGAAGGCTTGGCTAAGGAACTCAATTTAGACAATGCCGTCAGGAGAATTCGGTGTGACCTCGATCGTTGTCAACGGTTGCCTCTCTCCACCTGGGGGCGAATTAATATTATTAAAATGAATATCCTGCCCCGGCTATTATACCCCCTGACTCATCTTAACATTTGGTTACCCAGGCAGTTCTTTACTCAGGTTAATTCGACACTATCGAACTTTGTTTGGAAGGGAAAACAACCTTATAGAGCCTTTCTCAAGCTTACCGCGCCCAGGGATAAGGGGGGCCTTCGCCTACCCAATCTCTTGCTTTATTATTGGGCTAGTCACTTGGCTAGATTAGGGAAGCTGTCCAACACTCAGCCTTCCACATTTCCACCCATATGGCAACAGCTTGAGTTAATTTATTAGCTCAAGCAAATCTAAACCTTCTCGCATTTTCTGGCACCCATTCTCCACGCTCCCCCCGGCCATCCGTGACTCCCCTATAGGCCTGTCCATTAGAATTATTTCTCAGTGCTGGAACTTCTTTAACTTCCTCCCATCCAAAGATTCAGCCCAACCTCTGGTTTTAAATCCTAACTCAAAATTGAGGTAGCTGGTTAGTCACTGACTGGCTTCCGCAGCTACAAAATCTGTCTGTGGAGTCTTTGTATGAGCAAGGTACTCTCTCAATTAGGATGGAATCTTAAAGTCCCTTCACATTCCTCAGAGATGTATTTTAAAGTTTTCAACTGAGACATCTGATCCTCCAAACTTGGGATCGACCTGTTCTCCCTCCAAAATAAGGCCTTTTCTTGAGAAAATACAGGAGGCAGGTGGCTCGCATAGAAGTATCTCTATCATTTATAACAAATTGTTGGCTGACCTTTTCCGCCTCCCTTAGAGGGTTCCAAAATCTGGTCACTCTCTGGCTTGATCCCTCTCCGCTTGGGACTCAATTTGAAGGATGTGTATCGTTACTTATCCCAAGATAATCACAGACTGACCCAATACTATATCTTAAACAATCTCTACTATACTCCAGTTAAGTTGGCCAAGTTTGGTAAACTGGAGTCTAGTCTCTGTTTGAGATGTGGTGCCAAGGGAACTTGTTGCATATTTTTGGGAATGTGCTAATGTGGACCTTTATGGGACGCCTCAGAAACTGTCTTGACCTCTGTTAGGTCTGAAAGAGCTATTTATCCCTGGTATTTGTATTTTGGGTGACTACTCCGGCATCTCGGTGAAGGAACGTAGATACCACATGGCATTTATCTCAATGGCAGCTAAAAAATTGGTCCTCAGGCATTGGTTAGACCAAGATATTATTACCTATCAAGAGTGGCTTAGGGAGATGTCTCTCAGTCTCAATACCGAGAAACTTATTGCTAGTTTCAGGCATAACCCGGCAACTTTCGATCGGATATGGGGCAAGTTGAGTGCACTTTATTTAGGGTAGGCATGTTTCTGGCTTTTCTTATCCTTAGTTTTTATGCTACTTTAGATCATCCAGTGCTATTAGTTTCCATATTACAGATGTCCCCTTTTTCAACCTGGCCTCCTTCTACTTGTGCAACTCTCAGGAGCAAAGGGAGGGGTTTGGGGGTTGGGGGTAGGTGGGGGTATTTTTCTTTTTTTTTTTTTTTCCTTCTTCCTTTGTATTGTCCCGCTTATATTACAGTGATTGTATATATTTATTTACGGTGTTTATTAACCTGGTTGTATGTAACCTTTTCCCTTTCCTTGACAATCCCTTAAGGTGTATTCCCTTATGTATTGTATTTTTCTTTCTATTCTAAAATTCAATAAATTTAAATGTCAAAAAAAAAGAAAAACTATCTGGAGGAGGGGGACTTTTTGAATGAGTACCAGTCTGATTTTCGTTCAAAACATAGTACCCAGACAGCATTATTGAAGATTGTGGGGGATACCCAAATAGGCCTGGACAGGGGGACATATTTATAGATCCTTCAAAGGCTGTTGACATCTTAAACCATGAGTTCCTCCTGTCCAGGCTCTGGGATTTGGGGGTAAAAGGTTTAGAACAAAAATGGTTCAGCTCCTATTTTATGGGGCGAAAACAAATTGTGGAACTTGGTGTCTATAGATCATCCTCCCTACCTATAAAAATGGGGGTGCCCCAGGGATCCATCCTGGGCACCCTACTTTTTAACATATATGTAAATGGTATAAAATTTACAGATCCTGATGTAAGGTACCACATATATGCAGATGACACTGATTTATGTGGAGGGCAGTGCACAGGAAAGCATTGATACCAAATTACAGTCAGCTTTTCTCGAGCTCCAATTATTTTTTTTTCTTCTCTTAATTTGATTTTAAATGTACCTAAGACACAAGTGGTACACTTCCATGGTCCTACAAAGGAACATCAGTCATTGGATATCAGGACAAAGGGAGGAGACAAAATTAAACAGGTGTAATTCATTATAAATATTTAGGAGTTTGGTTAGATCCAAGATTGAGATGGGATAAACATCTGGAATATCTGATGGGTAATCTTAGTGGAAAGCTGGGTATGCTCTATAGACTAAAGCCCTATACAACCTTGGAGGTGTGACGGAGGATTGTGGAAACCATGATCCTACCCATTTTAGACTATGGGGATTTGGTGTATGGGGAGGTGGAGCTGGCAAGACTAGATGTATACAATAGGCTTGCCTACTTCATCCTTGATGCCCCCAGAAGTACCCACCATTGTGATCTATATAGAGCCATAGACTGGTGGTGTTTGGATGATAGGAGGAGTTGGCACCTTGTAGCATTCACTTAGTAGACAACAATTGCCTAGATATACTCTGAGAGACTTTGAGGTTAGAGAACATAGGAAGGGGTTAAGATCTACTGGGGGCATAGAATATGTTGTACCCAGATGTAATTTGAAGCTGGAAAGGGCATCTCCCCTTTATAGGGGTCCCACAGTTTGGAATTCCCTGCCTCTGGATTTGAGGTGGCTTGATACCCCCACAAATTTGCTGTCAATAAAAAATGGTTTGTGAATTTGATGTATGAACCAAGAATATGCTGCTTACATTAATATTTTTTGTAAAGAAATTTGGAGTCAAGATATGACTTAAGAATAAGAATATGTTGCATTTTAAACATAATAAAATATGCACTTTAATGAACTGTATTTTGAAGTAAAATGGGAAAGGAATTTCTAGTCTGTGTGTTCATCGACGTGTTTACGCATTTTTTAAATAATTTAAGTGGTGAAATGTAATAGGAAGTGTCTTTTTGATAAGTGCCCTGGCCAAATTTCCCCCCCATTCACTAAAATATCACCAACAGCTTAATCTGGTTCAAAGTCAGTTGGTATTCATCTGTATTCCCCTCCCTTAGGTCGTGCCTAAAAATAGGCAGAATTTGTTTAGTGCACTTACCTGGTCAACAGAATCTAAATAAAATAAATAAATTAAGTTAATATTGATTTATAATAAATGTTTGTATAAAGTGTTAGTATGTTTATTGTATATGTGACTACTGTTTCTGCTCTATGGACCGCCTTGTAAATGAGTAGTGTTACTCAACGGAGTACTATTCTGTTCATATTGTAATATGAATAAAAAAATGTTACCAAACCAAACCATGAATAGATCATAACAATGCAGTTTTCATGTACCAATGTACTGTATGTCTGTAAATGTCAAAATAATACACTGGTAAAAAGTCATGATTTAAACATATTTTAACCATCTTAAGTATATGTATCCATATATGGAATTTGTAGCTATAGTATATGATATATCTATATATTAATTTAGCTGAGTCAGAGCAACTTGAGTAGAGCATAATGATAACAGTTTCAGTTTTCATGTGTCAATACGTCTATATATGTTATCAAAATAAGTTAGTAAAAAATGTCTTTCACTTTCCAAAGATAGTAGCAATATATGGCTTAACACAGAAACATAGGAACATAGAATTTGTCTGCAGAAAAGAACCACTTGGCCCATTCAGTCAGCCCAGATGGTCCGTCCCTACTCTGTTTCCACAGACCCTATCTGGTCTCCTGTAACCCTCCCTCCTCACTTCCTACTTAGAAATATTCCCTTGTCTATCTCACACATGCTTGAAGCCTGCTACTGTTTTCACCTCCACCACTTCCATTGGCAGTCTGTTACAGGTGTCCACCACTCTCTCAGTGAAGTAATCCTTCCTCACACCCCTCTTAAACTCCCCCGCCAGCTTCATCACATGCCCCTGGTCCTGGTGCTGTTTCTCATTTGAAAGAAACCACCATTCTGCACCCTGTTTACCACTGTAAGGTACATGTAAGTCTCTATAATGTTACCTCACATTCTTCACTCTTCCAGGATCTACATGTTGAAATCCTGTAGTCTCTCCTCATAGGGCTTTTGATGCAACCCCTGCACTATTTTAATTGCCCTCCTCTGGACTGCCTCCACCCTGTCTATATCCTTTCTGAGGCATGGCCTACAGAACTGGACACAGTATTCCAGGTTGGGTCTCACAAGTGAGCGATACAGTGTAAACACCATCACCTCTCTCCTACTGTTGGAGACACCTCTCCTTATCCATCCCATCATCCCACTGGCCTTACCTACTGCTTTGTCACACTGCGCTGTCACTTTGAGGTCATGAGATATGATAACCCCAAGGTCCCCTTCCTTCTTAGTGATTGTCATTATACAATGGCAAGAAATAATCTTGAAACCTGATTGGCTAATCAGCTCCAGACACAGTGATGTTATTTCACAATAACATCATTGTATATAGGGCAGACAGCAAAATGACTGCATGATCATACAAAAAAGTGTCGCCCCACACTTCATGTCCACACAAAAATGTGATACTGTGAACCCTCACGGCTTAACCCCCCCCCGGCCCAGGATCTCAACCTCCGAAAACACAAATTCATCAAACAACAAAGGCGTTCACAGCAAACACAACAGTGGATCATCCAAAAGTAATGACATTTTCAAGCCTGTTTATTTTTTTCAAATAAGGGAGCAGCTTCACTTAACCATGCAGACTAATTGCCGGTCTTGCACGTCACAGAAGCTGCTCCCTTCAAATGCCCGCATCTTGTCAAATGGTTAAAAATGAGTGCCAAAACAACAAAAAATCAGATCAAAAACAGTGCACATTCTGTCCTATTCAGAGAAATGGGACACTCGGCGATATGGCCTTCACATTTTTTACTGGCATTCAATGTCGTGGCTTGAGTAAGTGTGAGCTCACTCGGTCCTCACCTTTTGCTGGTTCCCTCACAGATCCTCATTCAAAATCAACTAAAGGCATGCAGCAAAACTGGCTCAACTAAAACACTGGCTGAACTAAAGCACATGGCCACAAAGAATCCTATATGTCTGTGTGTATGGTGGGGGCGATGGAACACAAACTGATCACACAGAAAGACTGTGGGGAGAAGGGAAGCATGAAGCAGCAGCACCACAGACTGGGCTACTTTTTCCTCCATACTTGCAATATATGCCTTACACACACAAAACAAATTAAAAATCTTTTTTAAAACATTTTATTATTGTTTTAAAATTAGCCATTGTATAATAGCAATAAGGCACACCAGGATGTGTGTTATTTAAGCAATAATGCACGACAGGGTGTGTGTTGTGCTGGTATAACATCATGCCTGGGGTGATTAGGCATGAGGCCACAGGCCAAGTGTGACTAATCACCCCAGAAGTAACATTATCCCAGCACAACACACATCCTGGAGTGCATTATTGCTATTATACAAAGGCTCCTGTGTAGAACAAAGAAAAAAAGTTTAAAAACTACATTTAAAATACATTTTTCCAGTTTTTGGAATGGGTAGGGTTACTTTACAAAAAAATAGTGCTGATTTCTTTCAGTCAGCAGGTGGAGCTATCTTTTTCCTGTGGCTCTGCAGTCTGCATGGTAACCTTAATCAGTGCCGTGCTGTCACTCATTGTTAGTATGCCCTTACCTCTTGCGTTTATGTTCTGTTTTGACATGTTTTTCAGTTGGTGTTTCCTTCTGTGTTTTTTGTTAGTAAGTGTTTATGTTGTTTCTGAATCGGACACTGCAGGAATATCACCCCTCCCACCCCCGTTCAGCTCCGTTACCTGGTGCCGCTGCCAAGAGGATGTGTAAAAATGAAGCGAAAAATAAGTAGGAAGAATGTTTTGCCAGTGATTTTACATGCTGCAGTTAAAAAGGAAAACAGATGAGGAAAGTGGTTTGAAGTCGAAGACAGAGTGTTACAGAGCACGCAGTAACGGATGTGCTTGTTCGCTTGTTCATTCATTTTCTGGGCGGGCTCGATGGCTCGGTCTCTGAACTAACGATGGGTTTTAGTTTTATGGTTTTTTTTAAGGGCCTAGAATCTTTGGGGATTTCAGGAAATGTCTGCAGGTTGTTGGCTTGATTTTTTTTTTTTTTTTTTGAATTGGAGACACTGAATGCATGTACCTAGTGGCAACTACGAAGCATGCTATCCAGCAGGGATAACTGTAGCAGGTTGTGTGGAGTGATTCTAGGAATGGTTGATTTTTTTCATCTGTGGAATGGGACTAGAGTCATAATGTTGTAGTGGGATAACTTCACGGCTCCAGTCCCAGACAGACCAATCAGAGTCCAAGATTATTTTATGCCATTGTATAATGTGAAATAACGTCACTCCTGGGGTGGTGGAAGCACTCAGCTTCACCTCGTGCTTCAATCCACCATAGGAGTGACGTTTTTACACAATAACACGCACCCTGTCATGCCTTATTGCTTAAGTAACGCCCTTCCCCCACACTCAGCTTCTGGGTTCCTATGCCCTAGGTGCATGGTTTTGCACTTTTTGACACTGAACCCTAACTGCCATGCACTTGGCCATTCCTCAAGTTTCCTAAGGTACTTACACATTCTCTCCACACCTCACCTCTCCCATTTATGGATTTTGGCATCATCTGCAAAAAGGCATATCTTCCCCTCCAGTTCTTATGAAATGTCACTTATGAGGACACTGAAGAACACCAGTCCCAGTATTGAGCTCTGCAGCACCTCGCTAGTCACTCTCCCCTCATTAGAGTGAATGTCGTTAACCACCTCTCTCTGTTGCCTATCTATTAGCCAGTTCCTTACCCAGTTCACCACTTTGTATCCTACCCCTAGGTTCCTCAGCTTCTTTATCAGTTTGCTGTGTGGCATAGTGTCAAAGACCTAGCTAAAGTCCAGATAGGCAATGTCACTGCCCTTCTCAGATCTATTTTCCTGGTTACCCAATCAAAGAAATCAATCAGATTCATCTGGCATGCCCCCCTCCCCATATCTCCATGCTGCCTTTGGTCTTATAGCTCATTCATAGAAACATAGAATTTGATGGCAGATAAGGACCACTTGGCCCACCTAGTCTGCCCATTTCCCTACCTAATGGATAAGTGCAGATCCTAGTTAACCAACAGCTTACTTCCTTCTGCCCCCCCCACTAGAATTGCCTTATGTCAGTCCCATGCATTCTTGAATTCCCCATTTTTTTTCTACGACCTCCTCAGGAAGGTTGTTCCATACATCTACAACCCTCTCTGTGAAGAAATACTTCCTCACATTACTTCTAAGCCATCCCCCCTCTATTTTCAAAGTGTACCCCCTTGTTCTAGCACATCTCTTTTTCTGAAAGATGCTACTCTCTTGGACTTTGTTGATTCCCTTGAGGTATTTGAAAGTTTCTATCATGTCCCCCCTCTCCCTCCTTTCCTCGAGGCTATACATCTTAAGCTCCTTTAGACTTTCTTCATATGTCTTCTGGTGCAGACCCTGCACCATTTTGGTTGCCCTTCTTTGGACAGCTTCCATCCTGTCTATGTCTTTGCGGAGATGGGGTCTCCAGAACTGTACATAGTACTCCAGATGTGGTCTTACCAACTGTCTGTATAGAGGGCCAACAACTTCCTGTTTTCTACTGGTGATGCCTCTCCCTATGCATCCCACCTTTAGGTCATCTGATATGACTACCCCCAGGTCCCTTTACATTTTTGTTGTTATCAGTATCTCACCCCCCATTGTGTACTCTTCCCCTGGGTTTTTGTTTTCCAGGTGCATTACTTTGCACTTCTTTGCACTGAATCTAAGCTGCCATACATTTGACCATTCCTCCAACCTTGCCAAGTCCCTTTTCGTCCTTTCCACCCCACCTCGCGTATCAACCCTGATGCAGATCTTTGTGTCATCTGCAAAGAAACATACTTTCCCTTCCAGTCCCTCTGCAATGTCACCTGTAAAGATATTAAAAAGGACTGGCCCCAGTACTGAACCCTGCAGTACCCTACTAGTAACCCTCCTTTCTTCACTGTGGACTCCATTTACTATTACCTGCTGTGTCCTGTTGTCCAGCCAGTGTTTTACCCAAGCTACCACCCTGGGACCCACTCCCAGGCTAGCTAATTTGTTTATTAATCTTTTGTGTGGGACTGTTTCAAACACCTTGCTAAAGTCTAGGTAGGCCATGTCCATAGCCCTTCCCTGGTCTACTACTTTGGTCACCCAGTCAGAGAAATCACTTAGATTTGTCTGACATGACCTTCTTGCTGTGAATCCATGCTGCATTGGGTCCTGTGCCCCACTGACCTCTAGGTACTCAAAAATTATTTCCTTTAGAAGTGATTCCATCATTTTCCCTACCACTGAGGTCAAACTGACAGGTCTTTAGTTTCCTGCCTCTGTCTTACTCCCACTTTTGTGATGGGGAATCATATCTGCCCTCCTCCAGTCCTCAGGTACCACACCATCCTCCCATGATTTATTAAAAAGTGTAGTCAGTGGTGTTACTAGTTCTTCCCTTAGTTCTTTTAGAATTCTGGGGTGAATCCCATCAGGCCCCATTGCTTTATTCACCTTCAGTTTTAAGAGTTCTTTCAGAACCCTTTCTTCTGTGAAAGGACTAATATCAACCCCCCTATCCAGAGTGCTTCTATTGACTGGATTAGGGATCTCCCCCTGCTTTTCCATTGTGAATACTGAGCAGAAGTATTCATTCAGTATCCCTGCTTTTTCACTGTCGCTCTCACCCCAACTCACCTTCCTCTTTATTCAGCCTTGGTATCCCTGCCTTAGTCTTTTTTTGCTCCCTAATGTACCTATAAAAGGTTTCATTCCCCTTCTTAGCTGAGTTGGCTATCTTTTCCTCGGTTTGGCCCTTTGCTATTCTGACTGCCTTCCCCGCTTCCTTCTGCTTTAACTGTTACAGTTCTCTGTCCTGCTCTTTCTGTGTTTCCTTATACTTCCTGAATGCTGTATTTTTCTTCCTTACCTTTCCCGCCACTTCTTTTGAGAACCATAGTTTTTTTTTCATTTGTTTGGATTTGTTTATTTGCTTCACACAAATGCTTGTTACCTCTGTGATGGTGGTTTTGATGTTTCCCTATTGTTGCTCCACCCCACCTTCTTGCCTGTTTGCTAGTGCTTTTCTGAGGCACTCTCCCATTTTGACAAAATCAGTCCTCCTGAAGTCTAGCACCTTCACTTTTGTGTGGCTTGACCCTACAGCTAAGTTTATCATGACCCACACTGTTTGCTAGTCACTTGTTCCCAGATGGCTACCCACTTCAAGATCAGAGATCCTCCTCTCTCCATCCCCATTTGAGAGTACCAGGTCTAAGATTGCTCCCTCCTGAGTGGGTTCCAAAACTAGCTGTCTGAGGTATGCCCCCTGTAGGGCATTGAGAATGGCCCTGCTCTTGGATGTGGCTGCAGCAAAGGTGCTCCAGTTAACATCTGGCACATTCAGGTCCCCCATCAGCAATATCTTCCCTTTCTCTGCCATCCCAAGGATGCCTTCTATCATTTCCTTGTCTATTTCCTCCCCCTGAGACAGGGGTCTGTATACAACCCCTGTGCGAATTGTGGAGCTATTTCCAGTCTCCAGGGTGACCCACAGAGCCTTCTCTCCTCCCTGTTTACCCTTTAGTTTTGTTGCTTTGATCCCTTCCCTTACATAGAGAGCTACTCATCCTCCTCTTCTTCCCTCCCTGTCCTCCTGTAGATTGTGTACCCTGGTATGTTGACATCACAGTCATGGTTCTCTGTGTACTATGTTTCTGTGGCTGTCACGGTATCCAGGCATCCCTCTTCCATCAAGGCCACCATTTTGGGGAGCTTTTTACCTAGACTATGGGCATTGGTGCTCATTACCCTCCATTTTTTTATGGCTTTATTTCTTTTTGCCCCACCCCTGTCCTTACTGCCTTTGTCCTTTTCTCCTTTACCCCTGCCCTTCTCCCTATCGACTGCCCTATCTTGGTGTTTACCTCACTAGCTACCCTGATTTTGTTTTTTGGGGGGCTAGGATTTCCCTTCTCCTTTTCAGTGCCCCCCCTTGGCTAGTTTAAATGCTTGCCAATGAAGCATTTAAACCTATCACTTAGGATCCTGGTTCCCCTCCTGGATAGATGCAGACCATCGTGGCTGTATAGGCCTGCATCCCTCCAGGTGAAGCCAAAGGTCCCTAATGAAGCCAAATCCCTGAGCTCTAAACCAGTTTTTCAACCAGTCATTGAATCTCATGGTGTGGAGTACCCTAGCCTCATCCATGCCATAGACAGGTAGCATTTCTGAGAAAGTTACCGTGCGTGCTACTTGTCTAAGGCCCCTCCCCAACTCTCCAAACTCCTGTTTCACTGCTCTGATCCCATTCTCAGCCAGGTCCTTCATCCCTAGGTTGACAATGATATCCAGCTTCCTCCCCCTTGCAGCTGCTGCCATGATCTTGAGGATTCTTTTCCTGTCCCTCCAAGCCATGGCAACGGGCAGGCATCTTACCTCTCTTTCCCCCTCCCTCCCCCAGTTCTATGCCCTAGCAATTGAGTCCCCCACCTGGAGTTGTTTCCTTCCCCTGTCTGGTCCTGTGCCATGCTCCTGTGAGTCTCCATTGTTGAGGTTCCCTGCATCCTCCTTGGTCTCCACTGCAGGTGCCTCCATAGAGGAACCATGCTCCACCAGAGTGGCAAATGAACTGTGGAGAGGCACAACTGGAGGTATGTACCTCTGTTCCACCACCCTCACCCTCTTTGAGCCCACCGTGGTCCAACCACTCCTCTTTCTTGATACCTACTCCTATGTCGCTGATGAGCACATGAAACAGGACTGGTCCTAAGACTGATCCCTGAGGGACTCCACTCATAACCTCTCCCTCCTATGATTTCTCCCCCCACCCACTTAACAATGCAGCTTTGTATGCCCAAATCATCAAGCTTCTTCAGCACATATGTGGCACAGAATCAAAAGCCTTACTTCTTAATCAGGTTTTGGATACTACTAATATGTCTGGCCCCGTGTGAGAAATCCAGGCTTGGACAGAGTCCAGTTTGTATAAAAAACTGCAGGTGTTTATGTGCAGGAAAGTCCTACCTTTTAGGTGCTCTTGATCAGAGGGTGCCAAGATGGGTGAAGGGGGACCCAGGTTTAGTTCCACATTTCCAGAACATAGTGACAGTATAAGGAGTAATTTCCTGAGTACACCTAGTAGAAATTTTAGAAGTTTACATTTTCCTCTTTTTGTGTGAGGGGAGGAGATAGATGAAATGCAGCAGTCGGTGAATTTGTATGAGGCCATGGTGGAGTGTATAGCCACCCATACTGAGATGATTAATGGGGCAGGAGCAGGAATGGAGGGTGTGTGGCTTATGGGGGCAGGGTTTTCTTACCTGCATATGGGTACCTGTATAGCCGTTAGTATCTGCAGATACCTCAAAGCAGGTAGGGTGCACCAGAATACTTAGTACGTGATGGCGTTCAGAGGTGTAAGGGAGATTCCCTAACATGAATACACAGCAAAATAAGAATAGCTGCATAATGAAGACTTTCCTGCAGAGGGAAATGAGCATACCATCCTTATAAGTTAGGGGGAAGAGAAGACTATACTGTTATGACACAGTCGTGCTGCAAATGAAAGAACTAAGGTCCCTCTAGTGGCAGATCTTTATAATCTGCTAATGGGAAACTGGACACAAAAAAAAAAAGGAAACTGACAAAAAGCTATCATATGACTCAAAAGTGGAGGAGACACAAGAGTAGCATGGGGTGTAAACAGGACAGGGAGAAATTTAGGAAAAGTTAGCAACTGAAAGGAAAAGCGCAGACACAGTGTCTGACTAGGCAGGTCTTTTCACACTACACAGTGAGGCAGTATTAAAAATGTAAAATAGCTCTACACAGTAACTAGCCAGGAAGAAAAAGAATAAAATATTTCTTTTTAACCTAGAGAAAATGGAAAGCAAAATGTAGCATAGAACTACCAGTAGCTGCAGTTTCTAGTGAGGCCTACAGGACAGAGGTAGTAGGAGAAGCAACCAATCAGGAGCAGGCAGTATAGGGTGTTGAAATTCAACCAGCTGCTTAGTATGGGCTTACCTTGACTGGATCTGAGGGAATCTTTGCTGGCTGGAGAGCAAGTGTGACAGCTTTAGCACAGCTGACTGCACCATGGAGGAGAAAAGAGTGAGGCAGATCAGGCTGTGGAGGGAGCGCCTGGTCAGGGACCTCCTCTTGCCCGGATCCAAGGGAGTCTTTGCTGGTTGGAGAGCGGACAATGGATTTAGCAGAGTCGGCTGCACCATGGCAGAGAAGAGGGAAAGGTGGATGAGGCTGTGGAGAGAGTGCCTGGTCAGGGGCCTCCGTATTCATGAGGGAGAAGGGCGGTCAACTACCGAAGGGGGTGAGGGAAGAGGGTGACAGATGGAGTAATAACTGAGAGCAGGGTGTTGGAGGGTCTAAGGCCTCTGAGGGTGGATAAGGCACCAGGACCTAATGGCATACACCCCAGAGTGCTGAAGGAGTTAGCAGAGGTCCTGGCTGTACCACTGGCAGACCTGTTCAATACCTCTCTGGACACAGGGTGCATACCACAGTACTGGAGGATGGCCCATGTGATGCCCCTCCATAAAAGTGGCCCAAAGTATAAATCGGGCAATTACAGACCACTAAGCCTAACATCCAATGTGGGGACTCTAATGGAGACAATCCTGAAGGAGAAGCTGGTGACCTTTCTGGAAGACAATGGGCTCCAGGACAGTCATCAGTTTGTTTTAGGAATGTACTGACAGACCAACCTAGTTGAGTATTATGACTGAGTAATGTGGGAATTGGACAAGGGCCATGCTGTGGATGTAATTTACTTGGACTTCAGCAAGGTCTTTGATTCAGTGTTACATGGCAGGTTGGGGGTAAAGTTGAGATACATGGCGGTGGGGAATAAGATGGCCAACTGTATTGAGAACTGGCTGCAGGGGAGACAACAGAGGGTGGTGGTGGTGGGGGGATATCTCATCTCCTAGGACTGTGACGAGCGTGATACCACAAGAATCAGTACCGGGGCTTGTGCTGTTTGGGATATTCATAGTGAACATCTCACATGACATCAGGAATAAGCTAAGTCTGTTCGCTGATGTAACCAAGTTGGGGGCATTGGTGGACGACATAGCAGGGTGGCAGGGACTGCAGGACAACCTGATCAGACTGGAGGAGTGGTCAGAAAACTGGCAGTTGCAGTTCAATGCTAAAAAGTGCAAGGTACTGCACTTCAGAGCAAAGAACCCAGGGAGGGGTTACCAGATGGGAGGAGTGCAGCTAGGTACCACCGAGGAGGAAAAAGATCTGGGGATGGTTATAACAGGGAAAATAAACAGCACAGAGCAATGCAGGAAGGTGGCTGCAAAGGCAAACAGGATGCTGGGATGTATTGCAAGAGGGATCTCCTCAAGGAGCAAGGAGGTGATCCTACCTCTCTATAGGTCACTGGTCAGACCACACCTGTAGTACTGCATGTAGTACTGGTGCCCATATCTGAAGAAGGATGTCATATTATTGGAAGGGATGAAGCATGGAGCAACAAAGTGGATCCAGGGATTGGAGGACAAACCATATGAGGAGCAGCTGAGTGAGCTGAATTTGTATTCTTTGGAGGAGGGGAGGGACAGGGGGGATATGATTGAGACCTTTAAATACTTAAAGGGGATAAACAAGACAAGTACTAAAGGGATGTTTAAGCTAAGGGTGGAGAGAATCACGAGAGACTGCAGTCTTAGATTGGAGGGGGGAAGATATAAGAGGGAAATGAGGAGGCACTTTTTCACTGAAAGGGTTGTGGCGCAATGGAACACTCTGCCAGAGGAGGTAGTATCCTCTAAGACAGTGGATAGTTTCAGGGTGAGGGGGGTAAACATGAGGGGAAGGGGGTGGGGCAGCTGCAAAGTAGGGGTGCTAGTTGCACATTCCAGCAGACTTGATAGACCATGTGGCCTGTTTCTGCTGGCATTTTAGTATGTTCGTATGTAAAAACAATGGCATGATAACATAAAAAGACTGTTTTATGCTTTGTAAGTAGAGAAGCAGTGAGGTATTATTCTGCCTGTGAAGTGGACGTGAAGTCCACCACTTTGCATCAAGGAACGCAACGTGAAGTGCATTCAGAAAGGCAGTATTTCACCTTTTTGAATGCATTTCACGTTATGCCACTTCGCCTTATTCCGTGTTGCGGTAAAATAAGGCGAAGTGAGTGATAAATGGGCCACAGATCACATGGCTCACACAGTCTCACAGTCTTCAGGTCACATACTTCCCTTCAGGCTGCAGCAGGAAGTTAGGAAGTGAAACAGTTTTACTTTCACCTTGCTTTAGCAGGAGCTAACTGAGCTGGTGAAACCTGCTGGAAAGCAAATCAAATACAAAAGTAATTTTTTTTTGTCCGAATTTGCTGGTTTTTTTTTTTGTGGAGCGTGAAAGGGTATTGTAGCTTGTGTGTGTTTTTTGTTAGTTGTGCGTGAATTTTTTTCTGTTAGTTTCTGTCTGTGTGAAAGAAACAAAGAGAGAAAGAAACACACACACTAATGGAGGGTGATCGAGGAAGAGGTGGTTTTAGGTGCGATGCAGTGGGGGATCATGTCGGAGTCTGCACACGAGATGGTAGGCTCTGATTAAACTGCAACACCATATGTGGAGGTCCCCCACCTAAAGCAGTAAGTTCAGAGCTGGCAGCACCAGCTCTGGATGTGGCACATAACAGCATCCCCCATGCCATCACCTCCTGCTATGGCCCCTGTGCCAGTGCAGCATGTTTTGGCCCTTCTGGCCCCAATCGGGCAGCAGCAGCAGGTGGCAGTAACACCTGGGGCCCCCCCATGTCTGTGTCTGGTCCTCCCCGCAGCTCTGTGGTCTGGAAGTTTTTTACTGCGCTGGCTGGGGACAGCAGTGTAGCGAAATGCATCATCTGTGATGCTCTGGTGAGCCGTGGCCCTAGGGGCCCCTCACCTTGGAACTGGGGGACAGTGCATCCACATGCTGAACCATCATAAAGCTATGTGGGATGCCAAGGTGGCAGAAGTTGCACAAAATGTGCCTGCTGGCCCTTCTGGCCAAGATATTGCGGCACGTCGTGCACCTGCACCTGCATGACGTGGTGTTAAGCACAGGAATGCAAGCAGTGATGCGGCTGCTCCACCACAACCACCACCACCACAACCTGCAGCAGTTGTAGGCAATGGTGGTAACCCACTCCAACTCATTGCCACACAGACCATTGTGGCCCTGTTGTGGAGTGAAATGGATGCTGTTAACCACAATCTCAATTGTAAGGAGCAGCAGTTGGATCGAGTTGAAGGTCACCAGCTCCAGATAATGGGGATGCTCCAACTGCTGCTCTTCAACCAGAACATAGAAACCGAGTTTTGTTTAAAATGTTTGTCTTTCCTCCTGACTCCTTGCACCCACCACCCTCTCTGTGAAATATTGCTTCCTGCTGTTGTCCCTCAATCCTCCCGATCCACCACCAATCTGTTTTCAAATTTTGGCCCCCCTCTTTGTGCACATCTTTTTTTCTGTATAATGCTACCCTCTTGTATGTTGATTATTCCTTTTTGGTACATCATTGTTTCTATCATCCCCGCCCCCTTTCCTTTTAGGTTATATGTAATGTCCTTTAATGTCTCTTTCATTTTTGGACTTCATTTTAATCTGATGGCTCCCAATGCATCCCAGTACATGCTGTCCCCCAGCTCTCCATACTTCCTTCTCGCATTTCTTGCATACTTTTATGTAATCTGACACAGGTCACTGTCCATTTTTGTGTTGTTATCCCCACCCTTTTGTGCACTGTTTTGTGTATAATGTTAAGTGTGTGTTCCATCTTTCTTTCACATAACTTTGTTTACCTCCCCAAAATGGTAATAACCATGCCCAAAAACAGCTGAAATAAAATAAAGTACAAAAGTGGTATCCTTGCCCTCATTATATTCCTACTTAACAAAACCAGAAAGCCAGCACTCCAGATAAATAAATGCCAAGAAAAAAATGTTCCTTACTAGTGCAAATGTATTTATGGCAAAGCAAGGCACACAAATGACCCTTTCGCTTTGGTGGTTAGGTCTTTATTAGAGGGCCCCCTAATGAAGGCCTAAGCACCAAATCACAGGGGTCATATGTGTGTGGCTTGTTTTGCTATCAATACATTTGCACTAGCAAGGAACATTTTTTCTTTGTGTTTATTCATCTGGAGTGCTGGCTTTCTGGTTTTCTCTTGGACTTTTGGAGCTACCTGCTTTCTACCAGCAGCCGTCACCAGTGTTAGCACAGCATGCTTCTGGACCTGGTGTATTCCTACCTAATGTCTGTTTACCATGAAATATTTGTTGTGCTTCACCAATGTTCCCTTTCTGTTGTGGATTGTTGGTTGAAAATCAGCAGTGCAATAATGTGCTAAGCAGCATGTGTACACTGTTAGGTGCACACTGCCTAGCCCCCTGAAAACATATATGCTAGCTGACTTGTTCCAGTATTGATGGTATAAAGAATAAAGAATATATAACATATATTTTATTTGAACAATCATTAACAGCGGTCCAACTCATACAATATGTTTTCAGGGGCCTGGGTAGTGTGTAGCTGACAGTGCACACATGCTGTTTAGCAGATTATTGCACTGCCCTCTCCTGCTTTTCAACAAACAAACCACGACAGAAAGGAAACATTACTGAGGCACCAAAAGAATATATTTCATGTTAAAGAGACATTATTAAGTAGGAATATACAAGGTCCAGAAGCACGCTGCGCTAACACTGGGGACGGCTGCTGTTACCGAGCATCTAGCTGCAAAAGTGCAAGATAAAACCAGAAAGAAGCATTGCAGAGGAATAAATGGAAAGAAAAAATGTTCACTGCTACTACAAATGTATTGATGGCAAAACAAGCCACACAAATGATCCCTGTGCTTCGGTGCTTAGGCCTTCATTAGGGGCCCCCTAATGAAGGCCTAACTGCCGAAGCTCAAGGGTAATTTGTATATCTTGTTATGTCCAGAAAATTCCCAACTCCAGATGAAGAGAAATGAGAGCATAAAATGCAATTTCATGTAATGCTTCTTGGCCTAACTGGGCTGATGAAGAGTGTCTTGCCAAATGATGTACTAGAAGGATAACTCTACCATTGAGGTAATCGTCCATGATGATGTGATAATGTTGTTGGTTGCCCAAAGTCTGTTGCACTGACCCCAACAGGAAGGATGCCCCCTGTGTGTACACCAATACTACCCTTGGTAAGTTAATGTACCTTTCACCATTACGGTTTTCCACACAACCTGACCTTAAATGTTTCTTATATAAATATGTATATGTGTGTGTGTATTACATGTGTAAATATATATATATATATATATATTTACACATGTAATCATTGTTTTTTTTTGGCTTGAAGTGGAATTTTGGCATTGGAATACTGTCAAGCTAGTGAAGGTAAGTATTATTTTTTTTTGGGGGGGTGGGGGGATCATTTGGCAGCAAATTTCATTAATGGTTTCTCTTTTGTTAGCTCTTCACAGGTTTTCCATGCATCCTCCAGTCCAGTACTGATGGTCAGGATTCATACTAGTTCTTGGGTGTGATGTTGAACTTGTTATTTGAAAGCACCAATGGCAGTACACAGCATCAAAATATTTCCTGCAAAAACAGATAAACAAGAAATTATTAGTCCTAGATTGCAGTAACACATTCTGCTTAAAGTGTGGTTGTTCCTGTAACCCATACACTGTTCCAATGTCCTAACTGAAGTTATTTTTTAAAAGAAGTCTTGTCAAGTCATGACTTGTATAAAACTTTGTTCAACACCGCAGCAATACAGTGTCTGATGTGCATGACAAATCTAGTATGTGACTTACATGTCACCTACTTAATATGATTTGCACTCTTTTGAAAAAATAAACTACAAAAAAGAACTGATGAAATAAAATTGATATACTTACTGGAAATGGATATCCTATAGGTGGTTGTAGACAGTACTGCAGTACTATAGTCCCCCAGTTCAGGAGAGTGCTTGAAACTTTTAACCTGTAAAAAAATAAAATTAGTTGACTGTATGTGTTTCTCAACTGCATCTCAGAAATGCAACAGAAAGCATAACACAGCTCAAGGAAGTTCCAGAAAAGTAGTATACATACTCACCGTAAAGTATTGATAGTATGGAGCCTTTCGGCTGTGGCAGTTGGTTGCTGTTTTCTCTCCATCTGCCATGGCAAAGGCACGGCACAGGATGGAAAACAATCACATTCCCTCTGAATGAGATAGTATCTGGTGTATTTGTTTGGCAGCGGTTCACTGGTGGTGCTCACGGGGGGGGGCACATGATGACATTCCCTCTCACTATCTGGTGGCTTTGGCTAAGAGCAGTTTTCTGGTGGTGGTGGTCATGGGGGGCACATGATGACATTCCCTCTCACTATCTGGTGGCTTTGGCTAACAGCAGTTTTCTGGTGGTGGTGGTCATGGGGGGCACATGATGACATTCCCTCTCACTATCTGGTGGCTTTGGCTAAGAGCAGTTTTCTGGTGGTGGTGGTCATGGGAACAGCTGCAGCCTGCAACACATTCCCTATCACTGTCAGACACACATGGGTAGGTGGCGGGTGGGATATAGTGTGTATTGTGTTACAGTATTTCACTCTCAGTCAGGAGGCAGATATCTTGAATCTGCAGGTTTTAAGCAGCTAACACCTAGTACTACAAATGGACAGTTGTGTCTAACAGGCTAACTGTGTTTGCTAATTACAGCAGGGCACATTCTGTTAAGTCTAATCAGAAGAAACACAGAGGCGGGGAAGGTAAAATAGAAGGACTGTGAATTTACTTGTGCCAGATTGGCAATATGATATATGGAATTTGAGTCATTCTGAGTGGGACACTGATTTGACGTTATGAAAAACAAAACATGTACCATAGAAAAAATGTGAATGCCTTTTAACCACTTAATTTAAAACCTACCAACATCAACCTCATCATCATCATCATAGAGGAAGCTGCCCTCGCAGTCATCAATGTCTGAATTGTGCCAACTAGGGAAATCTTTCTCCATGATGTTATCATCTACCTCAATGGTGGGCTGTTTCATGCTGCCAGTGACACCTGGATGGTCCGTTTCTCCCACATCACAACAACCATGACCATGCCAGGGTACAAATACAGAGGTTGCAGTTCAAGCTGTTATGTGCTCCAAATTCATTTTTATGAATGTCAGCAAGCTGACATTTGAAGGAGAGAGGTTTGTATGATGATCCCAAACTATTGCACCCACAGAACTGAATCCCCTCTTGACACTTACATTGGAGGGTGGGCATGTCAGGTACTTCAGTGCCACTGAGGTCAGCTCTGGCCATTCACTTGACCTTTTCACTCCAGTATAAAAGAGGATCATCAATTACTGACAGATGCCTGTTTTCAGCCAAATATGAGTCAACCATCCACTGTGCTGCACGAAGTCCTGTGGTTGATTCATCATCCTGTTCTCCGGATTCATTGATGTTACAAATCCTGACTTGGGACAAAGCACCCCAAAGTGGGTCAATGCCAACCGGTTTAGATGACAGACCACCTGGAACTGCAGCCGTCTTACAGGATGTGCTTGATATTACTTCAAAGTAACCTTCAGCCTGGTTATGCTGCTGAGGTTTGCTGACCTTGGCATGTGACTTCTGTGCCCCATGAACCAAGCGCACCAGTTGCCCACTGACATTTTTATCCTGTTCAGGCTCTCCCTCCTGTAGTGACACAGTTCCATGTTTGTATAGGGATCCAGCATTGTTGCTATTGCAAAGTTGTTACTGTGCTGAATGCTCAAGATGTGCAAATTGTGGTTGAATAGTGTCAGCATGTGTTTCAGCAACACACTGCTAGCACAGTCTCCAGAACCATCAAGGCTATGCTGTAGATTCAACAATGTCTACCTCAATACCAACAGCAGTGGAATTGATTGGCTGATGGAGGCAGACTCGCCACTCACTCCCAGTGTTGCATGTTCAAAAGGCCTCAAAATTGTTAGAACAGAGTCCATGAGGTGCCACTGTTCAGTCATGAGAGACATGGAGGCCTTGGAAGTGTCACGGTTACTGTGCATGACAAGATATTCAGAGATTGCTTTGTATTGTTCATACAACCTCTCTGCCATGTATAAAGTGGAGTTCCACCAGTTGACAACTTCCAGCTTGAGGTGGTGCAGCGGGACACTGTTTTGAATCTGCAGCTGTCGAAGCTGGTCACAGGCCTTTGCAGAGTGTGAGAAGTGCGAACAGATATGGCGGGCAACTGTCAACATTTCCTTTATATCAGGTGCTGCAGAAACTCCTGGATCACCAGATTTAAACAGTGGGCCATGCATGGAACCCAAACAAAGCCACCATTCATGATGCATTTAACCACATTTGACCCATTGTCACTTGCTATAAATCCAGTTCTCATGGACAGAGGATTCAGCCACTCATCAGTTTCAGTCAGTAGCAAGTCCAGCATGTTTTCACCAATGTGGGAACAGGCCACACTGAGCATTGCAAGCTTTGCATGCTGTTGAATTCCATGAAGATTGCTACCATGACAGTCTGCCTTACTACACTGATTATTCACACTACCATCAACACAAACAACCCACAGCACCTGTGCCCAATGTGCAGTTATACACAAATATAAACTTCCCGCTGTTTTGCCACTTGTCCACATAGCCATACTTAAATGGATGAATGGAGAGGAGGAGTGTTGAAGGGCATGTCTTACAGAGTCAGCCACAGTGCGGTATAACTCAAGGACAGCATGGGTGGAAAAGTATGTCCTGGATGGGACTTTCCATTTTGGACAGATGCATGCGGTAAACTGCCAGAATCCAGAATTCTGCATGAAGAATAACGGCAAAAGATCAATTGCCAGCATTTCAGCTACAGCAGCATCAAGTTCACGTGACACTGCATGACTGGATGGGTACTTCAGTTTATGGGCAAAAACACTCTCCAACATGGGCTGACTGACATGTTTTGGATGGGGTGTGACAAATGGCTCTGTGAATGGCTGGGGGTGGGGTGTGGACGTGTGATGAAGAGGGCTACATGGGTAACAAATCCACAAATTAAGTTGTTTTCCCTGTTTTACATACTGGGATTGATGTGCCACTTGCACTAGACATACTGTATTGACCACCACCACTGCTACTCTGACACCACTTGATAAGATTTCTGAATCATAATCCTCCCCCTCATCATGCCTGTACTAATCCTCTGGTGTTATTTGATTGCTACTGCAGACATTCCTACTTGGTCTTACACTCATGAAAGGGGATAACATGATCAGTAAGGGTTGATGATGAGGGTGAATGCCCCACTATGGCATTAGCTGCCATCTGATGCTGGGTCCACAGTGCCATGTGCCTGTTCTTAAGATGTGTATGCTGGCCCCCCCATGCCCAGATGACTCCCCCTTTTATCTTTTCTGACATGTGCATGGCAAACCTGGCAGATTGTAACTGACTCATCATTTGCATCTTGCACACAAAAAAATCCCAAACAAAGGATTGTGATCCCCTACTTTTAGCACGTCCCTGTTGCTGCTTATTGGACTCTGTTTTTTAAGCCCTGAAATGGGGGATGTGCTACATGATTTTTCAGGCTGGACACACTTGGACTCCAACTAACCACCATGACTACAAATGATTATTACTGGGTCATCATCATCATCAACTGGAACCACTAAATCAGAACTTTTTTGAGGAGGGGGGGATTTCACACCAAGAGACTCAGACACAGCCACCTTGACTTTCTTTTTCTCCAGTTCTCAACAGGGGTCACTGACATCATCATCATATTAATCAAGATCATCCACATTTTCAGCTTGAATGCTGTCATGTGGAGAACATATTGCGACCACAGAAACATCATCATCATCATCACCCAATATTTTTGCACCACACTCTGAATCATTGGATGGCAAAGGCATTACCTCAACAGCACTGGAAAACATGTGACATTGTGAGTTATCGTCACCATGATCAGAGTCATGTTCAACTACCATGGTGATGGTAATGGGGAGTATAACATCATCGACACTGTCAGTCACAGCTTTAGACTTAACTATATTTTCTTAAACAGTTAACTGATCAGAAGTGGAACTTGAGGCAGCAATATTCATGCTAACAGAAACTGCACTAACACCACCAACTGAGACAACATCATCTCATCCAACTATGAGTGAAGCTACAGATTGTGCTGTAAAAAACATTGATGGAGAAATCCCTTTACTGACATCAGCAGCTATGCACTTTTGCATACTATCACGCCCACAGACAGTCTTGCCCTTTGCTTGCACGTCTCTTTGCAAGTGTTTTGGGGGATCACCAAGAAAATTCTAAACAAATTTAGATTTCTGAACTTTCAGTCTGGGCCAGTGGATGTGAAGCCAAAAAAAACAACTGTGGCTTGCAGATCGAGATTGGACACTAAACAGATGCAAAAGCCCAGACAGATTAAGATTGCACTGTGCAATCAAGAAGAAATGCAGATGCAAAGTCACAACAACACCAAAACCAGTGCTCACATGTCACAATCCAATCTGGAAAAGAATACCTTTTGCTGGTTGGAAGGTGGGGGGCAGCTCACTGCAGTAACAGTCCAAAACCAAGATACCACAAAGCAGTACAAAATCATGCAGGTGCAGTGGATAGCAGGTTCACACTGCTGAAATTACTCTATGGCACAATAAAAGGTGTCTGATTTGATGGCATGCTGCACATGTTGCACACACACTCACACACACACTACGAGTAATGCATAGCAAACTGAAAACTTCAGTAATATAACCAAATTTTTTAAACAAACTGAAATTATGCACTGCTGCACCACAACAATCAGCAAAAAAATGTCAAGAATTACTGAAAATATTACTATGTGTACATTAATGCAGTTCTACAACAAAAATATAACCAAAACACAAGGACTGCCTTTTTCTCCCACTTAATCTACTACACCACAGATACGCCCCTCCCCCAAAGCACACTTCAAGTGTCTGTAGTACACAGGCTGAATGTTTTAACTTAACATTCAAAATCCACACACAAACGATAAACACTCAATGATGTGAGCACTGGAGGGTTTTCTGCACTCAATCTACCAAATTCTGAGCAATACAAATGGCTTAAAAAGGCTTTTTTAACAGCTTTTAGAGGGTTTGAATCACAGAGCTCTGAGAGCAAACTGTCTCCAGGTACCACTGCACACACACTACACAGAGCTGAGGCTGTGCAGAACAATCTAGAGCCCATGTGACCTTAAATCCCATGAATCACTGCAAAATTCACCTTGGAGCTCAATAACAAGGCAAAGTAATATGAAGTGCATTGATTTCTATGTACTTTGCATTACATTTGGCGCAGAAGTGGTCGGGGGAAGGCGGAGTAATGTGAAGTCCACTGATAACAATGACTTTGTGATCCTCATAATGATGTGAAGTACTCCGCTTCATGTTGTAGAATACTTCGTGGATTCCTCATTACGCCACAAATTGCTTTGTGGAGCGAATTTTACCCACTTCGCCCACCACTATTTGTAAGACAAATGCATGTTACATGGAGAAAAAAACATAGCAGGCTGCTGTCTTTCAGGCTAAAGAAAACTGGATTGATTTTATAAAGAAACATTATGGCAATACTAATAAAAACAATAATGAGAATAACAAAACCTTTAAAGATTAATAAAAGGTTTTATACTCTTAGGATAAGAACATATCAGAAAGGAACAAATTAACGTATTTAATTCAATAAATGCGGTTTCCTGTTCTCAGAGATACCCTAAAACAAACCAGTCAAAGAGCCCCAAATATAGAAATATATATTTAATATGCCCCTGGATAAGGCCCTAGCAATTTCTTCACAAAATGTATTGACCCTTTGTCTCCAATTTTCCATCAGATAATTTATTCTATTATAGCTTCTAATTCTCCTTCATGACTTTCTCTGAAGGACTCATTTGAATCCTTCTTAAAGAAGAGAATGATCCAACATTATGTTCCAGTTAAAGACCAATTATTACTTTGAACAAACACTTAAAAATCTTAACTAAGATTCTCGCTGATTAAAGCTAGTCAAGTAGGGTTTTAATAAAGAGGAATGGCTTTAATAATATAGGAAAATTGCTTCACTTAATGTTTATAAGAGAAAAGAATACCACCTCTTCCCTATTACTGTACTTTCAAATGATGCAGAAAAGGAATTTGACCAAGTATCACAGAAGATTTTAGTCCAACAAAGAGAAAGCATAATACTTCAACTCATTATGAGCATGTGATGGTTTAGGACATGGGATCAGAGAAAAGCTAAGAGGGTGTTACTGATAACAAAGAGAAAGCATAACACATTAACTCATTATGACCATTTTGAAAAATCTAAGCTAGAGTAGGACATAGCAAATGTGGTGACTGCTGAGTGTTACCATGTTTGTGCACATTACAGTCCAAGTCTGTTAACTAAATACTTCTATTTTAATGGAAGTAAAACTAACAAAAAAAAGAATAAATAATTAAAAAATGTAGACCCTTTCTGTGCAGCACTTTGGGGAAGGAGTATGCTGTATTTTGACTTGTGTATGTATGGCCACCAATCAACAGCCTCCTGTAAAGTATGATTATTATCAAAT
This sequence comes from Neoceratodus forsteri, assembly GCA_016271365.2. Taxonomy (NCBI): domain Eukaryota; kingdom Metazoa; phylum Chordata; order Ceratodontiformes; family Ceratodontidae; genus Neoceratodus; species Neoceratodus forsteri. The sequence goes on from CM057455.1 coordinate 566,438,362, forward strand.
GCATTCAGAAATTATGAGTGAGTCTGGGTAGACCTTATTACCTTGAAACTAATTCATAGGAATTAAAGGAGAAAAATGGTCCTATTAAAAAAATTGCTTTTCTAATTGGCAGAACAAGTGATTCCTTTTTGCTGAGGTATATAATAAATTCAAAGGAAAAGATCAGATGGTCATATTGGTAACAAAGAGAAGGCACAGAATTTCAACTCATTATGAGCATTTGAGAATTTAGAGTATAGGATAAGAGTCAAGCTCAGTATGGTACTGATAACAGCAAGAGAGCAATACTTCAATACATTAGGAGCATTTTGAGAAAATGTAGGATAAAGCTGGACATGATAAATGGGGTACCTGTGGAGTGGTACCATGCTTACACTTATTTTAGCTGACAAACTACTGCTATTGTAACCAAGCTAAGAGCTACAAAACTAGTAAGAGAAGAAATACTTTAAATATCAGTGGTGCTGGATTCTGTCTATAGTGTAGGTACTGTATGGCCATCACCTCCCCCTGTAAGGTATTATTTCCAGCAACCCTAATTAGAAATTATGAGTGAGCCTGGGTAGGACTTGCTACTATGTGATTGATTCCAATGATAACAAGCATTTGTCAATGCCGAATGTTGTCTCACTGGCATTGGCATTGAACTGACGCCAACCTCACCCCCACCCTGAAGAGACACATTTTCAACATAGGCATTTTGGGACCTCCCCTCATGAACAGTGGCACTGTGATTGTGTTAATCTGTCCCAAAAGTTGATTTCCCACAGTGACCACGCCATTCCGTGCCACAGGTGCGAAAACACATTTTGGGCAGGATGTGAAAAAATGACAGCTGTACTCTTCATAAGGAGATGTGAAAAAATGCCAGTGTTGAAAATCTGGCATGAAAATATTGGCAATATGCAAAGTTACAAGGGTGCTTGGAAACTGCACAATGCACACTTGTAACAGTCATTTTATGGACTTTCATCACCAAATATTCAACATAGGCATTCTAGGACCTCTGCTCATGAACAGTGTCACCGTCATTGTCTCAAACTGTCCTGAAAACTGATTTCGCACAGCGACCGTGCTATTCTGCGCCGGACGTGAGAAAACACATTTTGGCTAGGGTATGTAAAATGACAGCTGTACTGTTCATAAGGAGGTGTGGAAAAATGCCAGTGTTGAAAATCTGGAGTGCAAATACTACAGATTCACAAAGTTATGAGCGTGCATGGAAACTGTGCAATGCATGCTCATAAAACAGCCATTTTTGGAATTTTGTTCACCAAATTTGCAACATAGGCTTTTTGACAGTCCATCTCATAAACCGTGGCACTGTCATTTCATTAATCAGTCCTGAAAGGTGATTCCACACAGTGACCATGAAATCACCTTTTGGGACTAAATAATGCCATGACAGTGACTGAATTCATGAGGAGGGGTCCTAATAACCCCGGTCCACCGAAGATCGTTGTGCCATGCTCCAGAGGTAAGTATGGGGTGAGGGTGTGTGTGGGGAGGCAGGGTGTGCAGATGGTGGGCGCGGGCTGCAGGAGGGCCACCGGAGTCTATGAGGGACCGTTTTCAGTTTTGCAGGTTTAAAAAAACCAAAAAAACAACATCACAGGATGGTTTTTCTTTTACAGGGGCATTTGGCATGCTGGGGTGGGCTCCCAGAGTGCCACTTGAGTGTTTGTTTTTTTGGGAAGCTCTGTAGCTGATGGGGGATTGGGCATCCCTGTCAGCCCACAACAAATGGGGGAACATTATGCCGACGGGGAGTGGGCTCCCCCATTGGCAAATTAAACTGGGAAGGGGGGACATGATGCCAAGGGGGATTGGGCACCCCCTCAGCACACAGGTTAAATGGAAAGGGGTTGCATTATGCCAACAGGGAGCGGGCTCCCCCGTCAGCAAATGAAGTGGGATGGGGCACTCCGCAGTGGCATGCCACCAGGTTTTATAAGCTGGTCACCAGAAAAGGCACGCCACTGTGTGAGAAGCTTAGCACTCATTGCAGCGGATCTTTCCTTAGATCTGGTGACCAGTTTATGTGTTGAGGATTTCAGCACCTGCAGATGCCTTATTGGGGAATGAGGAATGCACCTACTGATGCATGCCCTGCATTCTCCCACAGTGACCGCACCTCCAAATCTGCTACTAATGCAGTATGTTGGCTGTGCAAGCACAAGCCAACATAAAAAGGAGAGAAGTGGTCTTCTCCAAGTAAATGGTTTCCCATTTGGCAGCACACATGATATTTTTTGTTGGGGTAAATACTGAGTGACTGAGCTTATTGGTCCAATCTGTAGAGCGTATATAGTATACTGTACATTTAAGAGTAAAACTGAGAGGGCTTTATAGTTAAAGTGAAAGCACAGTACTTTAACTGATTGTGAGCATCTCAGACTTTATAATAGTTCTTTATTTGAAACATATTTAGCTTAGCAAACAGAGTCCGAAGTCAGATCAATTCTTGTTGTGACCTGGGGGATACAGTGAAGGAAAGGCAGAGTAGCATAAGAACAGAGGATGCAATTAATTAATTAACACTGTATAAAACAGCAAAACCCATTACCATTGCAAAAGAGAATTGGGCATAGTGCAAAATAAGCACAACAGTAGTGTAGATAAATACATTTATACTACAGATTTTTTGAGTCCACACCTATGGCATAAGTATATTATAGGGGCATGGTCACACCCCTAGATTTAGGGATATAAAGCCACTTCTATGTTAAACTCGAAATTTTGCACGTTAATAACTTTGGACCCATTCAACAGATTTGCATGACATTACATATGTGAGGTGGGGCATGGTAGATCTCTTAATTTGCCAAATTTAGTTTCAGTTGGACTTATGGTTGCGCACCAAACGCTGAATAATGCACTTTTCACCAGTTATGTGAGCAGTTTTTCGGATTTTGTCCATGGCACTGCATGGCCGTTGTGTGGTGTGCTGCTTTGCAACTTGGCTCATCTGAAAGGCTTGTGTCAAGGAACATGCCACTTTTCATTTGGTGAAAAAATATTAATACATTCAAACGTTATTAAAATTTTAAGTTCCCATTCTAAGTCTATGGGAAAATGTATATGATTATGGTTATTTTGTGAAAGAAGAATGGGGTTTTGGCCATCTGGTCCCTCCTCAAGATCAAAGAATTTGCAGACTCGTGATCAGAGAATCTTTGATCACGAGGAATTCTTTGATCATGACGGCCACCATTTTGTTTTCAGTTTTCAGTTGGAAAAATTAAAATATCTCGGCTCAGGGGGGACTTCTAAAGTAAAAATATGTTGGATTTTGCTCAGGGGTCTTCCCTGTATCAAGCTATGCCTGTTATTTCTTTTAAGTAGGTCAAAAAATAGAGTTTTACAGTGTTTAATTCTTTGATCGTGGCTCGCTAATGATCTTTGATCACGAGCATGATATTTCTTTGACTGCGAGATTCTTTGACTGTGATCTTTGATTGCGAGGGTGCGACTAGATGGCAGATTAGAAAATCAATGCTCTCAGCTCAGTGGTGATGTATTAAGCCAAATGAGGGTGGGTTTTGCTCAAGGGGCATTATTCTATCGAGTCATGGCTGTCGTTTCATGTATTTTTCTGCAAAACTTTACTTTTAACATTTATTATTCTTTGATCACAAGTCTGCAAATTCTTTGATCTCAAAATTCTTTGACCACAATCTTTGATCGTGAGTGTGTGACTAGATGGCCAGATTAAAAAATACATTTCTCAGCACAGAGGTGGCTTATAAAGCCAAACTAGGATAGGTTTTGCTCAGGGGGCTTCGTTCTATTGAGTCATGGCTGTGGTTTCATGTATTTATGTCTAAAACTTGACTTGTACCATTTTTTATTCTTTGATCACGAGCCTGCAAATTCTTTGATAGCGAGATTCTTTGATCGTGATCTTTGATCACGAGGGAGGGACTAGATGGCCAGATTTGAAGGGACCAGATAGCCCAGATTTAACAATATTTAAAATTATATATCTTGGAAACAGTTTGGTCTTTTAACTTGAAATTTGGAGAGTGTTGATGGGATGTCCTGTAGATGTGAATTATGGTGTTTAGGTGTTGGACAATATATTTTTTGCGGAGATATTGTATGACACAGTTTATGTTTTGCAGACAGCATTTTGCATTGTGGTACTGACTTGAAATTCATAGGGTAGCTAGCTCTACTCCCATGGATGTACTTTTCAGTCATTAGGTATGTAAACAGGTGCGGAATTCTGCCACTCCGGTGAATGAAAATCTCAAACTTTAAAATGTTATATCTCGGAAATGGTTTGGTCTTCTAACTTGGAATTTAGAGGGTGTTCAGGGGATGTCATGTACATGTGAATTATGGTATTTAGGTGTTGGTAAATTAGTTTGCTGCAGAGATATTGCATGACACACTTTACATTTTGCGTATAGCATTTTGCATTGTGGTAGTGGCTTCACATTTATAGGGTAGCAAGCCTTACTGCCATGGAGGTAATTTTCACTGGTTAGGTGTCTCACATATAAACGGGTGCATAATTATGCCACTCTGATGAATGAAACTTTGTTTTGTTTCAAGGTGGTGGGAGCACGACGCACCAACTTGTGTGACTTTCTACTTTTCTATTCTTTCTCAAAAAGTAAGGAAATTCTATGTAAAAAACTTTGTTGATGCATTGTTTAGGGTTAAAACACAAAAAGTAAGGAAATGAGACCTTTAGGGTTGCCCCCCCTTGTACCCCGTCTCTCCAGAGATTGACAGATGCCAGGGTGTGTCAGTGGGGTTGTGAGGCCTAAATGTCACCCCATTCATCTTTACTGTGGCTTGTGAATATGATTACAGATGGAATGGGGTCACATTTAGGCTTCACAGCCCCAATGACACACCCAGTCATCTGTCAACCTTGGGAGGAGGGGGGTACATAAGGGGGAGGGGGGCAACCCTGAAGGTCCCATTTCCTTACTTTTGTGCTTTAACATGAAATGATGCATTAATGAAAGTTTTTACATAGAATATATATATATGTTATATATATATATATATATATATATATATATATATATATATATATATGTAATAGCGTGGGCACTAATCAGTCTAGCTAAATCATTTATGTCACTGAAAAACAGCGAACATTGAGATAAATGCATTTATGTGGACAATTGCATTTATTGAAATACTGCAATTCATCATCCACCCACCTGTTCGGCCGGCACTACATACACTACTGACTTTCACTTTTCAAGTCTGGTGTGCTACAAATATGCTACCTCATCTGTCCAATTCCATGTCACAAGAAAAATGTTTCTCTTGTTCCATGGATTACCTCACCATAGCTAAGGCAATTGCTACCTTAAAACACTGCCCCGTAGTTTTCTTTTTTTTAGATCCCGAACATTGACCCTGCACCCACACTCTCTTGCTGGTTCCACTCCTCAGTTTGGGCTGAGACACTGGTACACACTCTGAACAAACTACTACATATTTTTTAAACAAACAAAAAAAAATAGGCATAACATTTAGTGAACAGACTGCACCGTACAAACAAATGGCCACGAAACTGTTCATCACCATCACTCTTCTCCACCCATTGCTTGCTTACAAGTGCTACAATTTTTCTGTAAAAATTTTTCTCTCAGCCACAATGAACCAATTGCCATTCATGTCAAAGATGTCATGGCTGGCAGGACATCCTAGCAGCCATAACAACCTCCTAGCAACCTCAGCACTAATCGGAGCTACAGACATAAAATCAGAAAAAGTCCACTCAGATTTAAAAAAAAATATTAAATGCACTGTTTCTAACAAATCTGCCTCCACTATTCAAACTGGTCTCTATCGCATAAATGAAATATGCAATGTGGGACAGTTCAACACATGGTTTATCTGCTGTATATACAGTATGTGCAGTTTGCCCTCAGACACTTCACTCACAGCTTATACCACTCATGAGGATACCCAAGGACAAACAGCACTCATATTGATAAATTATGTATTAAACTGTTGCCCATATATTATAGGGGCACAATAGCACCCCTATAGTTAGGGTTGAGTAGGCTGTTTATGTTAAACACCAAATTACTCATCTTAATAACTTTGCCATTGTTTGAGAAAATAGCCCAATATTTAGCATGGACAGTCAGACTGCCAGAGTCTCAAGATGTGAAAAGTTTTGTGAAAACACCTTTTTGGGTTTTTGAGATACAGAGTGCCAAAAAACAGAAAAAAGTCAAATTATTCCCTACACTTCTCATGTTTTTTTTTTTTTTGCTCTCATGTACAGGCTACACAGTACTAAACTTCTTCGCAAAACGTTCTGGGTAGGTGTGTTCTTTGCTGAGTTAGTACCTTTTGAAGGTTAGGTGAAAATATAGTAAATGGTTCCTGAGTTATAAGGATTTAAAAAATAGCCACTGCATAGGAACCAGAAATTTCTGGTTCGCAAGATTGTTTTTTGGTTTGTACATTTGATGTATTATGAACCAAAAATGGGTCTCTCAAATCAGTTTTCTTTAGGGGGAGGGTGTCATGACAGCCATCATGTTCATTCTTTATTTTTCAGTAAAAGTTCATAATAATCATCTATTTTTGTTTAAAAAACACCTGAACCTAGCTAAAGTGTATTTGTTCTTTATTACAATTGCCAGAAATATCTTTTCTGGGCACCCAAAACCCAGGATTTCTAGCTTAATGAAAGGAGCTGTTCAAGCAGAACTGCTAATATATAATGACCCTTTAACATCACTAAACCTGGAAACATTACACATGGGATTCTCGTGTCCAGCTGCAAAGAACTAATGATCTAGGTTCAAAATCTGATATTTTTTTGTCCCTGAATTACAATATTATATTTAATGTACTGTGGGTCCATAATAAAATAAGCTGAACTGATAAAATCCTGGATGCAAATAAAATACACTTCATGACTCCAATATTTTCTGAGTTGTTTTAGGGCCCTTATGGGGCACTACATTAGAAGGAGCTTTTCAGAATTAATGACTTCTGACCCAGATCTGTAATTGGAATCTGTATGCTGTCCTTGACTGACCTTGATCCAAGGAACATTTTGAGTTCCTAGATGTGTTTCAAGTGTACGTTAGTTGCCAGTCATAATGCAAACTTTTTATGGTTGCTGAAGAATCATCATGTGGTTATGGATAGATACCTCGCCCTTCATCTCTCTCTCTCTCTCTCTCTCTCTCTCTATCACTTGCACTCATGCTGCGTTCGAAGGGGGAGGATACTTAATTATAGGTCAGGGATCTGATGTGCTCATTACCAATTTATGAAGGCACCTTGGGGATCTTTGGAGGGGGTTTGAACCCAGCAGCACCCCCACACTCAGCACCCCTGCTCTCAGTCTCCCCTAGTCTGTCCATCTCTTTGCCTTGTCTTCTGTTCTATGCCTGTCCCATCTACAGTATCTGTCTTGCTTTTTTGTGATGACCAATGCTGTGTCTGTTTTTCAGGATCAGGACATAACCCTACATGCTAGCAAGCAACTGTCCTTTCTGCAATGTGAGGAAATGGTGGACAGTTCCATCACAGCATTTCAGAGCCCCTGTATTAATCAATTAATCAATCAAAATCTTTATTTATCCAGGTGAACATCATTGAGCAGAGCTCTTTTACAAGATGGACCTGGTTAGAACAGGGTCAGGGTATCATTCATCATAAAAACATATAAATACATGTAAATAAGAATATAAACACAAACACAATGGTGCAGTAATAGGGGAGTCAAATGATAAAAAGGAAGACAAGGCAAGCCATAAAAGAGGAGGATTCAAATACAAGGGGGCAGGTCCACCATTGTACCATACAACTGTATATAAACCATGTTCTCTGTATAGAAGTACCAGTTAGTTCATTTACCAGGGGCAGTCACTAGAACTAGCCATGAAAATGGCTTGGAGAACCACCAGCTAATGGCAGATGGGGTACCAGGAGGGGTATGTAATATGTAAGCGAAGGATAAACATTGTGAGAAGTGAAGTCCCAAGGATAGGTCGGTAGAACTGATGTGGCAGTGGAGGGCTACAGCAAGGGGGAAAGGGGCATTAGGACTTTTATAGTATGATTGCGTGTAGATTGTGGATGAGTGTTGTATAGAGTTGTGAAAAGAAGGCTGGAGAAATTGGGAAGATAGACCAGTATCAAAGGGAGGACAGAGGCATCAAGGTGTTACATGAAAGCATGATGGCAGACCAGGGCCAAGGAGGAGACAAGCATTAGAAGTAATTAGTTCATAGTTAGATGGTACAGGTTATCATGATGACAATTCATGGTCATGGGAAACAATTGCACTGATCATTTCTGAGATGTGAATATAAGAGCTTGAAAGATGAGATGCTGATGGGTGACCTCAGTTTCAGTTTTTTTTTGCAAATTATTCCACAAGGAGGACAGTGTAAAGCTTATAGCAGCCCTGCCAAAGTGAGAGTTAACTTTGGGAACCATCAGTAGGAGAGAGTTGCAGCTTCTCAGGGCATAATTGTCTATTGGTTTTATAGGAAGACAGTCTGTAATGTATTGAGGCAGTTTTTTGGAGATGGCTCTCAGGGTCTATAAGGCTGCATTTTTATCACGCCTGAATTGAAGAGCTCTCCACCCCACTGATTGATATAGGGAGCAGTGGTGAGTGGAAAAAGGCAGGCCTGTGATGAACCTCAAGGCTGTATGATATAATGTGTCAAGTTTGGTGAGGCAGGAAATGGGACAGGGACTATAGAGGATGTCAACATAATCTATCAAGGATAGAAAGGTTGATTGTACCAGCTGTAGTTTTGCATCTCTAGTTAAGAAGCGGGCTATCTTAAATAACAGGCCAAGTCTCTGTCGTAATTTTTTGAGTAATTCTTCAACGTGCTCTATAAAGGAGAGGTTATGGTCCAGCCATACTCCCAGGTATTTGAATTTAGGGACAAATTCCAACTTTTCACCAAGAATTGTAGTAATCTGCGGCACAGGATCTGATAGGGCTGAATTTACCATTTGGGCAGAGGGAGAAAAGAGCATTGCTTTCGTTTTCGTGGCGTTAAGTAATAGTTTTTTGTTTAGGAGTTGGTGTTGCAGCAGGTTGAACTCAGATTGAAGAACATTACATGCAGATTGTAATGACGGACGACTTACATAAAGAACTGTGTCATCTGCAAACAGATGTATGTTGGCCTTAGTTATGCTTTCATCAATATTGTTGATGTATATTGCAAATAAGATCGGTCTTAAGATAGAACCCTGGGAAACACCTCTTAGGAGAGGTTTGAGAGTTGAGAGATCTCCTTCCACTTTCACCTGCTGGAAACGATCAGAGAGGTAGTTGTTGAACCACTGTAAAGATAATGGGTCAGCACCTAGTGAGGTCAGGGATGAGAGTAACAGAGAATGGTTGACAGTGTCGAAGGCCTTGCTCAGGTCCAAGAACACAGCGCAGGTGTAATTCCTGCTGTCTAGCTCTCTGCCAGTCATTAGTCACTTTGGCAAGTGCTGTGATGGTGCTATGTTTAGCTCTGAATACTGATTGGACTGGATTAAGCAGGTTATTAGCTTCTAGATATTGCCTCAGCTGGTTACTTATGACTTTTTCCAGTAATTTTGACAAGACCGGGAGAATCGAAATTGGTCTGCAATTATTTAGATCACAGGGATTTCAGGACTAGAAAAGGGGTATGATGTGCACTGTTTTCCATATTGAAGGAATGGATCCTTGAGTTAATGACAGGTTAAATAAATGGGTTATGGGCATGGCTAACACGTGGATGGCCACCTTCAAAAAATATGGGTCGAGGGTATCCGCACCAGCACTTTTTTTAACATCCAGTTTTAGCAACAGGTCTTCAACTTCTTTCAGAGTAGTAGGATGCAAGGAGAAGACTGAATCAGTGATGCTAGGATCTGCACCTTGATTATCCACCTGAGAGCATATCAAATTCAGAGGGAATTGTCGGGTTAAGCCTGCAGTCACAAAGTGATTATTGAAGGCATCCAGAACTTCCAATCTGTCACTAATGGTGTTATTGTTTAGAAGATTTTTATCAGGTAGTGAGCCACGGATGTGACCAGACAAGTCCTTGACGGTTTTCCAAAATTTTGTAGGATTTTTGGAGGCAGAGAGAAATTCAGAATGATAATATGCAGCTTTTGTATTTCTAACCATTCTAGTACATGAGTTTCTTGCCCTTTTAAACTTGCACCAGTCCGCAGCAGACTGGATTTTGCGTCCTTTTTTCCATAGGTTATCTCTTTCAGTCAATGCAGATTTTAATAATGGCGTGAACCATCTACATGCATTTTTTGCTATTCGCACCTTAACTATAGGGGCATATTTATTTAGGGCGTCTAAGATAATTTTGCTGAATATGTCGAATGCTGATTGCGTGATTTTTACCAAATAGAACTCTTGCCAATACAAGGAGTGTTTCAGTTCATTTATGTAGGCAGTGAGATCAAACTTTCATCTAGATCTCTTGGCAGCAAACTTTGGCAAAGTAGTAGGTTTGTTGCTTGATCTTATGCAAGCAATAACGTACTGATCACTGATATCACTGAAGAAGGTGCTTGCAAAGGAGAAGAGATGTGGTTTATTCACTAGGATAACATCTAGCAGGGAGCTGTAATCCATGTTCTTTTTATATATTATATATATATTATAGATTATTTTATATATGTATAGCCCATTGATTAATTTACACCAGCACAACCAAGCTGAATCACTGCAGGCTACATGCAAAATGTTGATATCTCTCTCTGCCTAGGCAATAGTACCAAACTTTCTTCAGTATTTTGCTGCATTCCTGCATTCTTCAAACCTTAATGGCATCTCTCCATGGAGAACCATAAAAAATACACCATTGATTCAGGAGGACTGCATACATGCAGCTACCACACATTTTTTGTCGAGCTCAAGGGTTTCTAGCTGTAACAACCCATTCTGTTCAGTTTTCTAATCAGTAATTTCCTTATGTAACCTCAATGGCAGAGTATTAACTACTGAAACAGAATATAAAGTAGGATAAGAAAGTGGTGTTTATACCATCAAATCATAAAAGGATTCCATTGATTCAGAATTTGAAGTAACGTTTGTATCTGTCAAAACAAAGGAGGCAGTATAGCACAGTGGTCTAAGGTTCTGAGCTGCAAATTTGGTGACATCCAGCAGACCAGACCTGGGTTTGAATCCCACAGCTTCCACTTGCATACTGTGTAAAGCAAATAAACGAAACGAGGTAAGAAACCACTATGGTTCTCAAAGGAAGTGGCAGTGAAGGTTCAAGAGAAAAAGAAAGCATTCAGGAAGTACAAGGAATCACAGAAGGAACAGGACAGAGAACTATATCAGTTAAAGCAAAAGGAAGCTGGGAAGGCAGTCAGATCAGCAAAGGCCCAAACTGAGGAAAAGATAGCCAACTCAGTTAAGAAGGGGATAAAACCTTTATAGGTACATCAGGGAGTGAAGGAAGACCAAGGAGGGATAGTGAGGCTTAATAAAGGGAGGGAGGGTGGGCAGAGGGTGACTGTGAAAAGGCAGAGATACTAAACAAATATTTTGCTCAGTATTTACAAAGGAGAGAGAGGTACCTAAAACAAACAGTAGAAACACTCTGGATACAGAAGTTGATACCAGCCCATTTATAGAAGAAAGGGTTCTGAAAGAACTCTTAAAACTGAAGGTGGACAAAGCAATGGGGCCTGATGGGATTCATCCCAGAATTCTAAAAGAACTAAGGGTAGAACTACTGACACCACTGACTACCCTCTTTAACAAATCATGGGAGGATGGGGTGGTACCTGAGGACTGGAGGCAGGCAGATGTGATTTCCCTTCACAAAAGTGGGAGCAAGGCAGAAGCAGGAAACTACAGACCTGTTAGTTTAACCTCAGTGGTAGGGAAAATGATGGAATCACTTCTGAAGGAAATAATTGTTAAATATCTAGAGGCCAGAGGGCACAGGACCCAAGGCAGCATGGATTCACATAGGGAAGGTCATGCCAGACAAATCTGATAGATTTCTTTGACTGGGTGACCAAAGTAGTTGATCAGGAGGGCTGTGGACATGGCCTACCTAGACTTTAAAAGGCATTTGACACAGTCCCACACAAAGATTAATATACAAGTTAGCTAGCCTGGGAGTGGGTCCCAAGATGACAGGCTGGGTAAAGAATTGGCTGGAGAATAGGACACAGAGAGTAATAGTAAATGGAGCCCACTCTGAAAAAAGGGGGGTTAGTAGTGGGGTACCACAGCGTTCCGTATTAGGACCAGTCCTCTTCAATGTCTTTATAAGTGACATTGCAGAGGGACTGGAAGGAAAAGTATGTCTCTGCAGATGACACAAAGATTTGCAACAGAGTTGATGCACAAGGTGGGGTGGAAAGGATGAGAAGGGACTTGGCAAGGTTAGAGGAATGGTCAAATGTATGGCAGCTTAGATTCAATGCTAAGAAGTGCAAGGTAATGCACCTGGGAAACAAAAACCCAGGGAAAGAGTACATAATGGGGGGTGAGATACTAACAACAACAAAAATGGAAAGGGACCTGGGGTAGTCATATCAGATGACCTAAAGGTGGGCAAGCAATGTGAGAGGGCAGCAAGGAGGGCTGGGGGGATACTGGGATGCATAGGGAGAGGCATCACCAGTAGAAAACAGGAAGTTATTATCCCTCTGTACAGACAGCTAGTGAGACCCCATCTGGAGTACTGTGTGCAGTTCTGGAGACCCAATCTCCGAAAAGACATAGACAGGATGGAAGCTGTCCAGAGGAGGCGACTAAAATGGTGCAGGGTCTGCACGGAAGACATATGAAGAGAGACTTATGGAGCTTAATATGTATAGCCTCAAGAGGAAAGGAAGGAGGGGACATGATAGAAACTTTCAAGTACCTCAAGGGAATCAACAAAGTCCAAGAGGGTAGCATCTTTCAAAAAAGAGGTGTGCAAGAACAAGGAGGCACAATTTGAAGATAGAAGGGGGGCGGCTCAGAGGTAATTTAAGGAAGTATTTTTTCACAGAGAGGGTGGTGGATGTATGGAACAGCCTTCCAGAGGAGGTTGTGGAGTCACAAACAGTGGTGGAATTCAAGCATGCATGGGACAGTAATAAGGCAATTCTAGGGGGTGGGGGTAGGAAGAAGTAGGCTGCTGGTTAACTAGGATCTGCAGCTTATCCATCAGGTAGGGAAATGGGCAGACTGGGTGGGCCAAGCGGTCCTTATCTGCCATCAAATTCTATGTTTCTATGTGACCCTGAGCAAGTCACTTAACCTCCTAGTGCTCCCAGTTCGCTCCTGTAAAAAAGCTTTCAGCTTAGTGTGCTATACCTGGTTAAATAACTAAATAAATAAAAATAGCATTACTTTTTGAAATGATCTCTTTCCATACTGAAAGTGCAATTTATTTATATTTTATTTGAAAGTTAGTGACTGGAAGAGGCACACTGAGCTGTGGCTCGTTTCCAGGCATGACCTGGGGGAAGGGAATGGAAGGAGAAGATGTGTACAGATGCAAACTGGCTTACAGAACCAGATTTAGCTGTTGGTGGCATTAGTAAATGGGGGGGAAATTTGGCCGGGACACTGGGGAAATTCCCCTACTCTTGCTTCCTGTGAGCAGAGGGGACCTTTTTGTCTGTGGGACCAAGATGGCGGACAACAGTCCTGGAGTGCATGAGGTTGCTATGGAGGTGGGAGGATCTGCTTCTACCTGTTCTGCTTTCTTACATGCTTTGGCTTTGGAAAATTCTACTGTGGATGTCTCTACTGAGCATGTTTCATCTCTACCTAGCCCTGCTCGATTGAAGTGGGGAGATTCTATTGCAAGCGATTTGGAACAGAACCCTACTGACCTTAACTGGCTTCTGAAATTTCTGAGTTGCCTATTCCTTTGGATTCCCCTCCTGCTGCTTTGGGAGAGGAGTTGGAACTGCTCCATTTGATTGAGACCGAGGAACGGTCTTTTTGCTCCAAGAAATCAGCCCTGCTGCAGAGGATTCGGCGGCTGAAGGTTGACAGTGTGTCTAGCTCTGTCAACTTATCTCAGCTGCAGCCTGGACCTGCTTCTGCTTCTACATTGCCGTCTGCTGGGGAACCTACTGTTTCAGTGAGTATACCTGCTATTTCTTTACCTCAGAATCCTCCTGCTTTGTTGCCTGAAGTTTCTATACCTAGACTTGAACCCTGGTTGGTTGACCGAGTGCTTCATGATGCTGGCTGGGACAAGAACCCTGCTACAGGTCAGTGGACCTCTGGTTCATCCCCCATTCATATGCCTGCATCTCCTGTCCAACCCACTCGTACGGCGGTTTGCACTGCAACTTCTCCAGTCCTTGTTTCAAAACTGGCTGTTGCACATTCTGACCCTCTGGCTCTCCCTGACAGCTTGCAGTTCACGCAGAACCCCGTTCTTGCTTTTCCTGATCTCCCTAACACTTCTCAGGCCATGCCTTCAGGCCCCAGCCTTGTGCAAGCTCCTCTGAACCCTTTGCCTGACAGGTAGAAGAAAACGTTTTCCTCCGCTTCGTCTGCTGGTTTTGCCAGCTAAGAGACACAATGCTGTTCATCTCTCCCATCTGGGGGCCATGCAGGAGCCTCCGGACCATTTCTTTGTGGCCAGAACTTTACTGAAGGACTCAATGAAGTTTTTTGCTCATGAGTTCTATGCCCTAATCCACATTTCAGGTGAGACCGCCTTTGATGCTAGTTTCCGGACTTCCAAAGGTTTGGACAGGTTCTGGTCTAAATACCATGCTTTGAAACAGTCTGCTTTGTGGTCTCCCTTTCTTGCCATTCCATTGACCAAACCTGCTTATAAGACTGTTTCTATTTTATTTTGAAATGAAGGGGTAGACCTGGGAGATGTACTTTATTGGCTGAAACTCCGATGTACTGTTCTTGGGGACCCTGAGACTATTTTGGATTCCGAAAATATCTGGACTGGTGGTTGGAAAGTGAAGGTTTTACTTAAAACTGCTGATTCTGGTGTTATTTATCTCCCAGATTCTTTTTTTTTTGGGTAGGGATAGGGTTTTTTTTGTTTTACCCGGGTCAGCCTAAGGCATGTTATAGGTGTGGGAATCCCTCACATTTAAACAGTGTTTGTGATACTGTCAAATGTAATCTTTGTGGAGATTTGGGTAATTTAAGCTCTTCCTGTCTCAATCAATGCTGCTGTAATCTCTATGACGAGCTTGGCCACACCTTCCAGAATTGCACCTGGGTGGCTCATAATCAGGACCATCATGATGGTGGATCTGATCAGCACTTTCTGATTACTCAGGCTGAGAAGACCAAAATCCACAGTAGGCCCAGTTGTTCTCATGACCTTGTCGGACCTCCCATGACCATTGCACCACCTTCTGTCCAGGAGGCTGCATTACCTATTGGTGACCCTGTGGTGTCGGCCCCCCCACCTGTGTTGCCAGTGCCAGTTGTTTTGGACCCCAAGGATCAGACTCCAGTCCCCACTGTCTCGGAGGTTATGCCTCCCCCTCCAGAACCCATGCAGGTTGTTTGCTGACGTTCTGCCCAGTCTAAAGTGCAGGCTGTGCCTCTTCCCTCTAAAACTGTCTGGACAGTCCCGGTTAACCTGTATAATCCTTATGATGTCCTGCAAGGGACTTCTGCTGACTCTGGTGAGGATTCTGATTCCTCCTCTGTTCTTTATTCCCATCCTGAGGGCACTACGGACACGGAAGTCCCTTCTGTGGGCAGGGGGCACAAAAGCGGAAAGCAAGGTCCAAATTGAAAGTGACCAGTGGGAAAGCTAAAAAGAAATGAAGTTGATTACTTGTCTTCTCTGTCTTTCCCATGTCTTCCCACACCTTTCTTAACTGCTTTACAGGGTGGTGTTATCTTCCTGCAGGATGTTAGGTTTCATGCAGTGAATGAGCTGAAACAAGCCCAAAGATACTGGCTTTTGGGTCCTTCCTACTGGTCAATGGGCCCAGATCATTGCTCTGGTGTGGGGATTTTGATACATTCTGTTGCTTTTGTGCTCTTGAAATTGTATGATGTGGTCCCTGGTCCTGTTTTGATACTCGATGTTTTACTTTTCAGGTCCCATATCGCCTTATTTGTTAATATGTTGCCCAAACTAAAACTGCTCATATTGATATTTTTCTCCTGATTCAACTATTTCTGCATACTTCCAAACATGCCATTTTTGTGGGTGATTTTAACTGTGGCCTTAGTTTACTGGACAAAAGTTCACATGCCACCACTAGGAAGTTGAATTGTGACTCCTGCTCCTTGAATTCTATTATTCGCACTGCTAACCTGCAGGATGCTGTTTTAGAATTTCTGAAAAGCTGGCCCCAACATTGCATAAGGGTGCTCTAGCTACCAGGATTGATTATGTTTTTTTGTCCTCTTTTCTCACTGTTTCCATGGCCCGGACTGATCCAGTAGAATTCTTGGATCATTGTCTGATTTCACTCTCTCTTTCGATGGTAACCCTTCCCTTTCTAAAGGTCCAGGTATTTAGAAATTTAATGTTTCCTTGCTTGCAGATGAGGTTTTCCTTGACTCCTTGAGTCAATTTTTGGCAGCCAGAAAGTCTGTTCTACTCTGCTATGAGAATCCTGTTCAGTGGTGAGAGGATTCGAGACGTGATCTTTCCAGGCTTCTTCGGAGGTATGGTAAAGCTCACAGCACATCTGCATATTTATCTTACTTACAAGATCGTCAGTGCCTACAGTCTCAGTTGTCCCTTGCTCATACCACAGGACAAGATTTAAGTGTCCAAATTTGATCTGTCCAGCAGACTATGTTGTGTTACTCTAAACAGAAGGCAGCACATTTATTCTGGCAGCATAAGTTTGGGACCCGGGGTACAGCCCATGTAACTTGTCCTTTTACTCATAATAAGACACAGGCCAATAAGAAGGGTATCACTGGGCTCCTGGATGACTCAGGTGTTCTGTGTACCTCCCCACATGATATTATGCGACTAGTGTCTGATTTTTCCTATAAGTTGTTTTCGGACCTCCCTTCTGATTTTGGGAAGATTAGGGCCTATTTGCATGACATTCCAGTACCTGAGATTGCTCCCCAGGTTCTTGCTAGTTTAAGCCGCCCTATTACTGTGGGTGAAGTGCTGGAGGTTATTCGGCATTTAGAGACACATGTCACCCCTGGTCCAGATGGTCTCCCGAATTAGCTTTATCAGCTTATGGGTGAGACCCTGGGATCTGAATTGTCCATGGTGTTTAATGCTCCATTAACGAGTGGGGATGTTCCTCTTAACTTTAACAAAGGGGCCTTGATTTTTTCTGCATGAAAAAGGGGAAAAATCTGACCTACATAATTGGAGACCTATCTGCATGCTCAATGCTAATTGTAAAATTTTGTCGAAAATTCTGACCAACAGACTGTTGCTAATGGCTGATCTTGTTATCTCCTCTGAGCAAGCTTGTGCGATTCCTCAGTGGAGGATTCAAGATCACTTCATTTGTGTGTGAGAAATTTTTACCTCTGGGTATTCTGGTCAGTGTTCTGGGTTTGTGGTTTCCTTAGATCAGAAGTCTGCCTTTGACTCTATTTGTCATGATTTTTTATAGTAAGCTCTGATACATTATCACATACCTCCCATATTTGTTTCTTGGATACGGTCTCATTATAGGACTGCTACTGTTGTGCC
The DNA here is from genome assembly GCA_016271365.2 of Neoceratodus forsteri. Lineage (NCBI taxonomy): Eukaryota > Metazoa > Chordata > Ceratodontiformes > Ceratodontidae > Neoceratodus > Neoceratodus forsteri. Next base: position 566,455,977 of record CM057455.1, read on the forward strand.
ACTGGTCAATGGTTGGCTAGGCCTCTTGGTCCCTATTAAATGGGGTGTGAGACAAGGGTGCCCCCTTTTATATGTTTTTTTATAGATCCATTGTTACGTAAATTGAATACCTCCCTGGCCATTCTTCCGATTTCCAGCCTCACGGTTCAAGACACACCTTCCTCATTGGCTTATGCCAATGATTTGTGTTTGTTGACTTCGACTGCTTCCTCAGTCAAGGAAGCCCTTTCTGAGTGCTTCTATTTTGGCTCTCTTTCAGGGACCGCTTTGAATTTGGATAAATGCCATGCTTTGGTGGTGGGTCCTTCCTCACAACCTACTGCCTTTATTGGCCCGGTTCATCTCTCTCCCCCTCTTTTATTACCATTTTGAGTATAAAATTTGGCCCCCCTAATGTTTATGTTTTGAATTGGGAAGAAAAACTTGCAGTTGGTAGGTCTAAAGTTTCCCAGTGGAATCATGGTAAACTTGGGAAAAAGAAACGTGTGTTTCTGATTAAGACTTTTTTACTTACCATTTTTTATATTTAAGTTATGTATTTCCTATTACGAAATCACTCGAAACTCCTATTTTGAGTTTGTTTTTTCAAGCAGTTTGGGGCAGTCGCCTTAACCCCATTAAACATGAGGTTTTGTACTTACCTGTTTCGGAGGGGGGGACTGGATATGGTAAACCCGATTCTCTTTTTTACAAGTGTGTTTTTGATGTCAAATTTTAGACCTCTTTTAGTTAATAGGCAGAGAAGATGGGAAGGCTGGCTTTATGAAAATTGTGGCTCTTGGTTTCCTTCCTGGGAAAGACATTCCATTACGGTTTTGAGGGGAACGGTACCCCTTCAGTATTTGAAGGATACTTTCCTCTGTTTAAAACAATTGAAGGTTACTCCTCATCAGCTTTAGACAGCCTCTTCTCATGAGGTCTTTTACAAGAATTTGATGGCTTCTGTTTGCCCTACTTTGGACCCCTTTTCTAAATGTGATACTTTGTATGCAGCTTCCCTGACTACGTTGTTGAGAAATCCTAGGATCCCAGTGCATATGTGGGACTTCCATTGGCTCTCATGCCGTGAGAAAATTAATGTCAAAAGTAACCATAAACATAAACTGCTGTCTGATAGATTCTGTAGTAGGCCCCAGTGTACTAATTCCCTGGAAACAATTGGTCATTTGCTCTTTCATTGCTCCTTTATTAAAGATTTTTGGGGATTCCTTGCTGACCTCTGTGGGAAGCCATTGTTTTCTACTGTTTCATATGTTAACCTGTTGTATGGTCATGTCTCCTCTGCCTGGATCAAAAGGAATATTGCTACTTTAGGTGTTTTATTTTCCATTATTAAGTGGAATATTTGGATGGCTCGCTGTTTGTTTACTTTACAACAACAGCACTGTACTTATGCTGAACTCAGTCACAAAATTGTAGCTGACACTCGTGCTGCTTATTTGTCTGACAAGTCACGTCTTTCTGCTCTGGGCATTCTTGAATTGTGGAAGCAATTGCCCTGGATTACAGATACAGATGTGGCTGTCACTTGAACCAGCTATGATTGTTATTTTTCTCCTCTATTTTGTGCTAGTACCATTTCTTTTTGGATTGTAATTTTTCCCTTTTCTTTCTTTTTGTGTCTCTGCCTGATTGTATTTTTTTTGTATTATAATTTTGGACATGTACCAATTATTTTTCTAATAAAACTTTCCCCTACTTTCCTGCAGGGGGAACCACTGACCATCTGTGAGATGGCCAGTTCAGGAGAGCAGCTGATGGAGCTGGATGTGTGGGAGGCTGGGAAGCAGGTCTCCTCTTCTGCCTCTGGAGTGCTGGAGGTCGATGCTTTCTATGATTCCAAGGGGCATCTTGATTCTGAGGTAATTGTGGCTGAAATGATTACTGTAGAGGTTCTGGAGGAGTTGGTTCCGGCACTGCTGGATGTCATGGGGCATGGAGATTGGATTGATGGGGCAGCAAGTCAGCCTGATGCTGACATCCTTCGTTGGTTGCTGAAGCAGAAATGGAGTATGAAAAGAAGAAGGCTGAACTGTATCTCCAGTTGCAAACCAGATCAACACATTTTATTGAGCTGCTTGCAGGGATGGAGGATCTATCTTCAGATATGAGGAGGAATGATAGAGGTCTGGCTGTGTGGCTAGGAGATGGCCCTACCTTACCCAAGGAGGGCATTCTGGCTACTCCTTCTGGGTCCGGCACAGGAGAAGGGGTGCCGTTTAATTTCACCATGGTAGCATGGAATCCTGCCTTGTTTGTTTTTGGAACTACACCAGATCAGGGGGCTCAGTCCGGAAAGGCGTTTTTGGCTTCTGAACAAGCTGGCCTATGTCGGGGTCCCCCGAAATAGCAGTTGCTCCAGAGGTTACTCTACCTGGTACATCTACAGAGGATTCTATAGAAAAGAGACTTTGGAGTGCAGGTTGGGCAGTGGATTCATCAACTGGAAAATGGATTTCAGGTATGACACCTATTAAAATACCTACTTCTGAACTAGCTTCTGCAAATAATACTGTTACTTGCATTAACTCTTAGGTGATCACAAACTCTGATTCAGATATGGAAGCTATCAGCTCTAGTGTCAGATCTCTTCTAGTTTTACCACCTGAATTGTGCTTTACACAACACCCTTGTTTTCCTCTTTTCTCCCGTCAGCAGGCCGCAACTCCCAGTACTTCTAGGGGCCACACTACTGTGTGGCCAGCGCAGACTGTTCTCTGATTGACAGTGCTGATTCTTTATCTATGGTTTCATCCAGCACTGCGCCCCAGGCCTTACAGTCAGCATCGACACGACCTTATGCTTCACTATTTCACACACTAGCATTCCCTGCTAAGAGGCATAATGCAGTTAGACTGCATTATAAAGGGGGTTTGGAATCACACCCAGACAGGATCTATGTGGCATGCACCCTGCTAAAGGGGTCTATGGGCTTTCATACCACAGAAATATACGCCTTGATACATGTCTCGAGTGAAACAACATTTGACATAAGCTTTAAATTGAGTTCATGTCTGGAAAGGTTTTGGAAAAGGTTTAATGAACTCAAAACATCGCCAGTTTGGGCTCCCTTTGATGCTTCACCATTGACTAAACCAGCTTTTCAAACAGTTACCATTTTGTTTCAAAATGAAGGGCTCAGTGTAACCAATCTGGTGTACTGGCTGAAGCAAAGATGTACTGTCCAGGGAACTCTGGAAGCAATTTTTGATGCATAGAACATATGGACAGGGGATTGGAGAGTCAGGGTAGTCTTGAACTCCTCTGATTCTGGCCTACAACACCTTCTAAATAGTTTCTATTTGGGTAGGGATAAAGGTGTTCTTTTCTATGCAGGCCAGCCCAAGGCTTGTTACCGGTATGGTTCATCCACACATCTTAGTAGCATGTGTGACAGGCTGAAATGTACTTTATGTAACATGATAGGTCACACTAGTGGACATTTTACTAACAAAAGGATATGCAGCTTGTGCTCTGAGGTAGGTCACTGCTATGCAGCATGCCTTCAGGCAGCCCACAACCAAGAGAATTAGGCTGATGATGTGGAGCAGAGGTTACTAATCTCGTTAGCCCAGAGGGACATTACTAATAAGTTACAGTGGGCAGATTGGCAAAGTATTCCTCCTGTGCATCCTCCCCCAAATAGAGTAGATCCTGTATCCCCCCCAGCCGAAAGAGGTGATTTTTGTTGATATTCCCACTGCAGGGACAAGTGTGTCTGTCTTGTCAGAACAGGCAGCGCCTTTTACCCCTTCAGCACCCAGTGAGACTCCACAGCCTATCTTCATGGAGGTGCAACCTGCAGCACAATCAATGCCCCCCCCACCAATGCCTGCTTCAGGGAGTGGGGAGCACATGGTTCTACGTAAAAGGGATGGCAGGAAGCCACCACCACAGAAACTACCAAAAACCTAAAAATTTGCCTCTTTCCAATCAATTTGAAGCTCTTCCCCACCAGACTGACTGGTCTGGTGAGGGCTCTGATGAATCCTCCCTGGGTTCCTTTACCTTAGATCAAGGGACTGATCTGGAGGAGGTTGCCTCAGATAGAGTGTGGTCCTCCCAACTGGAGGAAGATAAGACTCTTCACAAAAAGAAGAAGAACAAATCTAGAAATGTGGAAGGGAGGCAGAAAAATCCACCTTGATTAACTGGTTGTAGGCTTGGATAATTTTTTCTTTGATTTTTCACTCCCCCTCAAATGCAATGTCATCCCTTTCCTTCTTTTCTTGTAATGCGAATAGCATTAAGTCTCCAAGGAAGAGGGCAGCCACATTTTCAGAGCTGATATCAGAGGGTCCGGGTATTTGCTTTCCTACAAGATATCAAGTTGCATTCTTTGTTAGATATCTCTAAAGGGGTGAAGGAATGTTATGTGGGGCCATCCTACTGGTCAATTGGTGTGGTGGCTTGTTCTGGAGTGGGAATTTTATTTCATGATGTTCAGTTTAAGCTTATTAAATTGACTGATTTATTTCCAGGCAGGACTTTAATTTTGGATGTTAATATAGAGGGATGCTTGTATTGACTTATTAATATTTATGTTGCCCAAACTAAGGTGGAATATATTGAATTATTGCAGTTAATCAAGCGATTTTTATTTATACCACATAATTTAATCTTTGGGGGTGACTTTAATTGTGGATTTAGCTTAGCTGATAGATGTAGTTCTGCTAAAACTATGAAAGTTTATTGTGATATTTCATGTCTAAAAAATGTGATCCAGCAAGCTGATTTGAAGGATACACATGTTTCGGTGCATGCTACAGTTAGGCACACTTTTCATAAGTGTCTCTTGGTGACTCAAATTGATTTATTTTTTTTACCAAAATGTATGGTCATTGCCTCCATGACAACAGAGCCAGTGGAATTTTCAGATCATGAAATGTTAAAAATATCTATCGCTACCCACAGCTCTCCTTCTTTTGGCCCTGGTCTGTGGAGATTTTTTCCAGCACAGTTAGAACAGGTTGCTTTGAGAGCACATATTGCACAATTTGTTATAGCCAGGAAATCTGTTTTGGTTTTGTATGATTCTCAGATTTTATGGTGGATGGATACAAAACAAGATCTGACTGCCCTATTGAAAAAAGAAAGTAAGCATCTGAGGGATTAATGACATTGGGAATACTTGCTGAACAGGAAACAGCTACAAAAACTAATTTCATCAAGCGATAGTACAGGCTTTGACTACTCTACTACTCGCAGTCATACTACTCCTCAGAATCGTTGACAGATAGAAGGCTCTTAGCCCATAGAAACCTGCCTCCCCATCAGGGGTATAAGTCCCTACTCGTACCATGCAAATGCCTATCTAACTTATCCTTGAAGGTTTCAAAGGTTTATGATTCTACTATGTCCCTTGGTAATTGATTCCAAAGGGTGGTTATTCTTTGGGTGAAAAAGTACCTTCTTCGGTTGTACCTTAGGTAGGACAGTTTTAACTGCTTATCATGACTTCTGAGGTTAAAATTTTTTACTGCTGGTATTAGACCAAGACCTGACATTGCCACTGAAGATCCTAAACATGAATAGTAAGTCCCCCCCGTTCTTCATAGCTCCAAAGTGTATAGCCCCCAAATCACCAGCCTCAAATCGTAGGACCTATATTTCAACTCTTTAACCATCTTAGTAAGTTGCCTTTGAACTCTTTCCATGACCTTTATGTCCTTTGCCTGGTATGGACTCCATGATTGACTACAGTAGTCCAAATGGGGTCTAATTACATTTTTGTATAGAGGTTGAAAACAAGCTCTGTGTCCAGTTATAAATTATTTCCTAATTGCCCCCAAAATTCTTTTAGCTCTTTTCACAGTTGTTATATCGTGGTTTGAAAAGGAGAAATCTTGACTAATGATAACACCTAGATTTTTCTCATTTTTTACTGTATTCAGCCTTGTATAGTTTATGACCGAACACTCTAGGGTTGATGGCCGCCCGGGAGACATATGCAAGCTGTTATTACTGGGCCTTGCAGAGGAAATAGCTACAGTTTATACTTATATGTTAACATCTTCAGAGATCCCTTTGGATATGTCCAAAGGGAGTCTTATCATTTTATTTAAGAAAGGAGACAGTTAATGCATGGAGAACTGGAGACCAATTGGTTTATTAAATAGTGATTTTAAGATTCTGACAAAATTTATACAGACTCGATTGGCAAAAATAGCACTTTATCTTACTCTACCCAGATTTCTACCCTTACATAGGCTATGATGCAATATCACTCTTTCCAGGCAGAAAAAATTAGAAAGCAACAAGAGAATGGGATGCAGGGAAAGGCGGCAGTAGTATGTACATTTGACACATGTAAATGGAAGATAGCTCAAAAAACATTTTCCAGTTTAAAAGATAAGCTCCAGATTGTTCATACTTCAGCTTCAGACATAATGGAACTGTTGACAAAACATTCCTTAAAATTGTTTGCATCCCAGCTAGTCTCTTCCGTAGGCCAAGACCAACTTTTTGATCATTTTGCCATACCACAGTGTCCCCCCAATAGTTTACAAACTCTGGAGGGTGCTGTTTCCTCCTTAGAGGTAATGGCAGCTGTTCAGTCATTATTGGCTGGAAAGGCTCGAGAGCCTGATGGCCTCCCGGGAGATATATACAAGCTGTTATTAACGGGCCTTGCAGAGGAAATGGCTACAGTTTATACTGTACATATATGTTAACATCATCAGAGATCCCTTTAAATATGTCCAAATGGAGTCTTATCTTTTTATTTAAGAAAGGAGACAGGCAATGCATAGAGAACTGGAGACCAATTAGTTAATTAAATAGTGATTTTAAGATTCTGACAAATTATACAGACTTGCTTGGCAAAAATAGCACCTTATCTTATTTTCTCAGCTCAATTTTGTTCTATCAAAGGCAGGTCGGTGACTGATAATTTGATTTTGCTTCATGAAATGTTTGACATGGGGAGGAAAAATCAAGTTGAAGGGGTTGTTACAGCATAGGACCAAAGAAGGGCTTTTGACTCAGTAAATAGGGAATACCTATGGTTTGTATTGAAATCATATGGTATTCCTCAGAATTTTATTAATTAGATTAGTTCTCTATACCATACAGCTATGGTTACACTTCTGGCAAATGGTTGGGTGGGGCCAATGATACCAGTAAGAACAGGGGTTAGACAGCGCTGCCCATTAAGTCCGTTCCTTTATGTTTTTAGTATTGATCCTTTATTAAGGCAGTTTAATAGTATCCCGACTATCAAACACCTCCAGTGCTCAGAAGGGCTGGCACCCTTTACAGCAATGGCTTATGTGGATGATCTCTGTTTAATGGATGCAGATGATATTTCAGCAGAAATTGCTGTTCAGACATGTCAGAACTTTGGACACTTTTGGAGAGCTTCCTTGAACCTTGCGAAATGTCAGGGTAAATGCCTAGGGGCATGTAGTGATAAAGCGGATTTCATTGCTGGAGTTGCTCTGGTCTCCACATCTGTTAAGATTCTGGGTATTTGGTCTATGTAAGGAGATATGGAGGTCTTAAACTGGTCTCCTAAACTGGAACAAGGGAAAACCTTGGTATCTCAGTGGAATGGCCATAAACTGTCTAAGAAAAAAATGATTTGTTTTAATTAAAACTTTCTTGATTCCTCTCTTTTTATACATCAGTTATATTTCCCCCCACCTAAAATGCTGGAAGTCATATTGCACAGCATTTTTAAGGCTGCATGGCAAAGCCATGCTGCCTTTTTGCTATGAAGTAGATTAGAAGAGGGGCTTCAGGACAGCTATTGTGTGTAACTACACGGTGATACATTCATTTCCATAGCATTAGTTTTCCACTGCCTTCCCCTCTGCCAGACCTCACAACCCCCTCTCCCTCTCCCTCCCCCTCCAGCAGGGGCACTGAAAAAATAGTTCTGCAGAGTTTTTAAAAACACAGGATATGATCACCAGTTTCTAGGTTTATTCTGCTATCAGTTTGATGATGTGACTGGCACTAGGACCCTGGGGAATTCTAAGTCAGAGGCAGATGGTTAAGGAATTTCCGGTCATTTCAGAGAACTCCCAGAGTGAACTGCAGAGTGAGGAATAAACTGCTTGCATTTTTTAATAGCTCCAGGTAAATTGACATAGTTTTCTTTCATGATTCAAAACAAGTTTGTCTTTCAAATGTTTAGTAATGTAATTTACATATTGACAGTTTCTATTCATGATTCAAAACAAATTTGTCTTTCAAATGTTTAGTAATGTAATCCCCTGCTTTCTCAAAACTTTTCACAGTACAGAATTGCATAAAACAAATACCTCTCAATACAGTTTGCAGCAATAATTGTTTAAATAGTAGTAGGACAGTGCTGGGGGAAGCAATGGTGATTCAAGGATGATATACTTTTCAGGGAATGCAGAGAGAGGGGAGAGCATGTGTTGGTGGGATTAGAAAGAAAAAAGACTGAGTGTTTCAGCAGTGGTCTGTATCATGGGACAGACCTTGAGAGAACAGGTTGCAAAATGAGGTATAGGTACTAGAAAGCAAATATATAGGGGTGGTCAGTACCAGTGGCTCCAGCTATTTATCCAAGTAGCACCCACAACCTCATTAGTCCAGAAAACATTTGCTAAAACCTAATCTTAGCTTTAAATGGTAATATTTTACATTTTGGGGAAGAGTTGCTCCCTTGAAAAAATTCTAGATGTGCCCCTGGTGATCAGTAGTGTAGAAAAGTACCACAATTCTGTGTGCAAAATCTGCTGTATATGGCGCAGAACAATTCACAACTGCCCATACCTTAGGTAAGACATCTCACCTGGGGAAGAGTTGCCCCCTTTGAAAAATTCTACATGTGACCCTGGTGATCAGCAGTGCAGAAATGTACCACAACTCTGTGTGCAAAGTCTGCTTTATATGGTGCAGAACAATTCACAACTGCCCATAACTCAGGTAAGACACCTCACCTGTACAGGTTTCACAAGACTACTGCCTCATCACCTTCCTGATGATGCAGCCATCCTGTAAAACTGGTCAAGATGTCTTACCATAGCTTTGGATGGTTGTAAATTTTGCTTCTAATAAAGCTGATTTTGCACAGAGAACTGTGATGCCTAAAACTTAATATTTTACATTGTGCAGTTTGTGCGGTGAAGTCGAGATTGCTGTCCCTTTGAGTGCATAAAAGAAGCCTAGCAGGCTGTTGCCCCCTTGAAAAAATTCTAGATGCACCCTGGTGATCAGCAGTGCAGAAATGTACCACAACTCTGTGTGCAAAATCTGCTACATATGTTGCAGAACAATTCACAACTGCTCATAACTCAGGTAAGAAACCTCACTTCTACTGGTTTTGCAGGACTACTTCCCCATCACCTTCCTGATGATGCAGTCATCCTGTAAAACTGGTTGAAGTGTCTTACCATAGCTGCGGGTGGCTGTAAATTGTTTTGCTTCTAATAAAGTTGATTTTGCACACAGAATTGTGATGCCTAAGACTTAATATATTACATCGGGCAGATTGTGTGGCAAAGCCGAGATTGCTGTCCCTTTAAATGCATAAAAGTAGCCTAGCACCTAGATACTCAACTAGGTAAGCTACAGTAGCTGAGTTTTCAAATGCACATTTAGAGTGCCCCTCCCATGGAACCCACAAATGGATTTATACCAACCACTGTGGAGTGACAGATGGGGCTAATAGCAGACAGGGTCAAATCCACAATTGGGATTTAGCTCTAAAGCCAGAGAACTGGGTGTGCAACACGGGGGGGGAGCTGTTTTGAAAAAATAAAGTGTCTCGAGGTAACCCTGACTCTTCAGTACCCCAGTTATATTTCAGTGGTGCTCCCCTGATTCAGATTTAGGGAAATCACCTTCTGGTTAGCTTCATTGCTATGCCTCACAGATTGCTAACATCTTTAAGGTACTAGAAGTTATAGTGTGGTAGAAGCATGTGTAGAATCTGGAAGTTGGAGTGTAGTCTTCCTCACAGCATCATCAGTGTGCAGACTGCTCTGCCCTCCCTTGTCAGGTGCTCCATGTTACTATTACTACTATGCCTTACTGGAGTAGGTGACCACAAGAGAGATTGCTGTACATAAAGGAAAGGAAGAATTAATATGCAGAACAGCACAATGTAGTAACCTACAGAAAATGTCAGGTTGCAAAAGTCCAAATACTTTAATTCAAGGCAGGTTAGACCACAGTCACATACTGCCGTGCGCAGGGTCTTTGAACTTTAATGGAGCAGGTGCACTGTGGGAGGGTGAAGACTTAAGGTAGCCAGGATTTATATACTATTGCTCCCTCCCTAAAATTATTGATCAGAAGTCAGGAGGGAAGGGGACCCTCCATTGACATTCGATCACAAAACTGTGGGGGATTAAGTGAGTTTGGAGGTATCCTTGACTTCTGGCAAGCAGTTCCAGGGAACCAAACCTAATTAACAAAAAAAAAAAAAAAAAGACTGTGGTGGAGGGTGAGAAATGATTGCATTGGGAAGAGGGTGGATGACTTAAGAACTTATCTTAGGCTACCCAGAGGACTTTTTGGGCATTTACTTTTTTTTTTCATGCCCAAACATGGAGTCCTGAGTATCTACAGTGGTGTGCCAACAATCCCAGTTGCCTTGTAGTGTTGTGCTGCTAGGGATGTCTGATGTCTCTGCATTTTCGGCCTTCCCCACCCCTAGCAGCTATAGTCACCATTGGATATAGTGATATTTCATAATGCATTCAAGCACTGATGTACTGACTAGCTGATCAAGTGTCTGTATGTTTCTGGGTGGTGGTAGTGGTGATAGCTCAGGACAATAAAACATTGTAATGGGGCCTCTCCATCACTTCTATGAAGCAACATAGTGTCAGAGGTGTTGAGACCTAAGCTTTTGGTCAAACCACAGCCATGTGTTTGGAGGCAGGTGTGGTACCATAAACCAGCACTGAACTGTTGGCTGCTGGGAAGCGATGACCACCAAGACCTCAGTCTATCACATGGTCTCTGCTTAGAGCAGGGTTGGGTAGAGTGAAACGCTGCATGCCATAGTGCTGAGCAGTTGTCCCTCACATATGGATACCCACAATAGGGTGAAAACAAATTGGACGAAGGCGATCAGTGCACAGGAGAACAGGCAACAGCAAGATACATGCTTGGCAATTGCATTGTGCACCTTGCTGGTTGAACTGTAAGTTGGTACCAATGCAGGGTGGCTTTGTCCCCGCACCTCTCTTTAAATAAATATAAACATCCCCAGCCTGCACTTAATGGGATGGACCTCACTTGGGACTTCACTTTCCTGTCCACCCACAGTTGCTGCTGTATGGAAGTCCCAGCCACCCAGATCACAGTCTCCCATAGTGCCTCACCTATATTCCTTCACCCTAAGTCCTGTGTCCACCTGATGGTATAAGCCTTCCATGCAGGATCTGGCTCCTTTCATATCTACCCTTAAAGACTTTTGTTTAATCATTTCAGACTCCTTTCCTTTCCTTTCCCATTTCAAGTGCTGCACCAGTGAGTGGCAGACCCAAAGGCTAAACCTCCCTTTGACACAGTGTGAATATAAAAGGAATGACATTAGAACTATACTTACAGGTATGTAGATTGGTCTGTTGTGCCTCATTACTTTAATTCTTTTAAAGGTAAATTGAAAGTGTTTAAATGGATTAGTTACAGGCTGCCTTGATAGCCCAGAGGCACTGCACCATGAGGCCAACCTGAATTTGAGAGTAAGCCTGAGTCTCCAATTGTTGGCAGCCTGGGAAGGGAGGATTTGCCTTCCAACTCCCATAGCAACCCCAATAGTGGTCTAAAGAGGTCATCATACGCAAGGGGGATTCAAAGGTTTCAGGGAGGTAGGTGAAGGGGAGGTTGCAGTGAGTGCTGGATGTGCAGTTGGTGTAGCTGGGGCTGGGAGGAAGAGAATTTTGTGTTAGCACTGTTGAAAATGGGGGGGGGGGTGCTTGATCATCTGGTTGAGTTCTGGTCTACACTGAGACACATAGGCCAGTCCTCCTGCAAGGCAGCGTTCGTTTAGTCTCTCTGTCATTACTGGAGTATGTGCCAGTAAGGATATTAAGTTTTTGGGATGGGATGGTTTGATCAGCTGACTGGGTCAGAGAACATGACTGGGGGTTATGGGGGGCAAAGATTACTGCAGGAAGTTGCTGCTTTTTCTGTTTGTTGTGTTTTATCCTCTATCACCATATCTCTGTTGCTCTTACCTTGATGTTAAAGAGCAACTCTGCACTTCAGTACATGATTTATCATAAATAAGAGCCAGCTGTTTACAGTTTACTAGAAAATATTTTTTTTAATTGTCAATGGTCCTTTTCAAAATTTACAGTACATCTTGACAGTCCATCTAAAAAGTCTGCATAGAAAACATTTGCCTCTCCCCAGTTAACCTCACAGTGCCTTGAGTTTTTAGTGCCCACCATGACAGACTGTGCTATCACAAACAGCAATGATGTGGTTAGCAGGGGAGAGTAAGATATATTTTGAAAGACTTGGTGAAAAAAGTGCTGCATTACCTACAATATTTAGTAGACCAATGGCATGGGGGAAAAAATAACTAGAAAACAAAGTTAAAACACAATAGGTATAAATCTAGAGTTTTTAATTTTTTTTACTATAGTAGAGAGATGTTCTTTAACTATCTTTTCAACTTACTCTTATGCTGTATGTCCTATGTGTGCTCTATGTCTGTATGCTCTATGCCCTTTGTATCTCTCCACTCCCTAGTCCCTATCTCTACTCACGCAACTATAAATACCTCAAACTTACCTAGTTTTACCTTTATTTCCATAAGTCTGGCCAGATGTTGCTGTTCACCTTTCAGATAAGTATCTTGTTTAATTCTGACTACTATAATCTCTCCTCTAGGACCTCAGACCCTTTGCATCTCTACAACTTTCTCTGTGCTTTCCTTTTAGGTTCTACCAGATTATCCCAAATCCCCAAAAAACCCAACTCTGTGCACTGTGACTTGGATAGAGCAGGTAAATCATATTAAATTCAGGGGTCAAAACTGAGTTTTGCAGCCCCTAGCCAGCAGGGCTACTGACTGGGGAAAATCCCCACAGAATTTTCCACTGTCCCAGTTGATGTACTTACCAAAGTGTTACCCTCTCCAGCACATGCCTGTAGGGCTACCTAAAGGAAAATGTTAATAGCTGTATACAAAATCTACCACCACTTGCTAGTGGGATGGTGCCAGTTTTGACCCCAGCAAAGGAAGTGGGGTTAGTGTTGGGGGCTGGGGGCCTAGTGTCTGGGGATGGGAGGTGCTAGTATTTGGGGCTTTGGAAGGTGGGTAAGCTGCAGTCAGGGGCTTTGGAGGGAGGGAGGAAGGGGCTAGTGTTATGGCACATGGAGAGAGAGTGTAGAAGGAAGGGTGTATGCATGCCTCTGGTGTCTGAGTAGGTGGTGTCCAGGAGGACCTTGCAGAGAAACTGTGCAACAAGGGTATGGGTGATTATTGAATGGCTAAGCAGGAGGGGGTGTCATTTCTGGGAGTCAAGCGACAGGAGGGAGGTGATATCCATAGAAATTAGAAAGTGGGGTGCCCAGAGAGGGAGGGGTGTTCAGATGGACTGTGGTGAAAGGGGCGAGAATTGATGTGGCTGGGTTGTGTCAGGAAGTGGAAAGAGAGAGTTATTGTCTGGGGTGATGGGAGAGCCATAAAAGTTTTGGGGACTGTGCAGGGTGTACATTCAAGAGGCTACTATCATGAGGTCTCTAAGGGAAACATACTAGTGTCAGGTGCTGTGGAGGGAAGGGGCTAGTGTTAGAGGGGTCTGCGGATGGAGGGGGGCTAGTGTCTTAGTTAGAGGAAGGAGGTGTGTCTAGTGTCTGAGCTGAAGGCTACTTAACTATACAGATTGCGGCACACAAAGTCCCATTTATTTTCAAGAAAATGTGTTCTGTTGGTAAAGCACCTAAAGTGCATTTACAGTTTTTATTTATTTATTTATTTATTTATTTATTTATTTATTTATCGAAATGTATCTGTTTAGCAGGCTTTGCTACAACAAACTGACCAGTGATATATATATACTGTATATATATATATATATATATATATATATATATATATATACCTAGCTTGAAATGTGTCATTAAATGTGTCATTAAATGCTCACTGAAATGATTCACTTTAGCCAGTGTGTCCCTTTGTGAAAAAATGCCACTGGCCTGAGGGTCAACTTGGTCCATTCAGGTCAAACAATTTACAAATTTGTTAGTAGGTTTAATGCTACCATTCAGTGGTGTAGAGGTCAGATATACTTGGGATGACATGTATGTCGAGGTCTGACTAGACTACACTCTGTGTTAGAAGAAATGGATGGGCATGAAAATGAGGGGAAAATAGCAACTGATAGACCAGAATGGCACCCCAATTTCTGTAGGTCATGCGTCACCAAGAAGTACCATATTGCCACCGGCCACCTAGCAATATCATCCACATCCCAGGGACTAAATTTGGACCTTTATAACAGCCACTGATTCCCTCCATGGGGGAGGCAGGAGGGTAAGGGTCATCATCCCCATCCCCACTTCCATAGACTCTCATCAGCCATCTTAACCCCCCAAGACTCTCTACCAGTTTGGTCTGAAGTCCTGTTGATGGTGAAGGGGAGTATAACAGCTGGGGCCTGATATTGAAATGTTTGCCCAGATGCAGATCCTACTTTACCTGAGCAAACTAGGTTTTGCACCATTGTCCTATATTTAAAAGACCGGTTAGTGCGTGCAAACCAGGTTTGCACCCAGTAAACCGGGGAGGTGACACAAGGCAAAATTATGCAGATCAGGGGGTGGGGACCTGAATATTGGCGCAGCTCAATACTCATAGTATTTTCTCTGTGCTAGGGCACTTTGCATGGTCCCCTTGTGCAGAGAAGATACCACCAACCTAACACTCACCTTAATCCAGCACAGCCCTAGCAGTTGCTGAAGGTAGTGTGTTGGTGCCCTCCCATCTCAAGACAGTACTCCTTGGTGACAAGTGATGCACCCTCCCTCTGAACCCCCTTCCCATTAATGAAATATGAATCCCTGCCATCCAGTGATCCCTTCTTCCTGCCTGATCCCAGTCCCATTACAGGAAGATATATCCCTGTTGTCCAGTGGTTCCCCTGTAGCTCCAAATCTAGTCCCATTAATGTAGGATATATCCATGGCATTTAGTGGTCACTCCCCCCTCCCAATCCAAGTCCAGTTACAGAAAGATATATCCTTGGCATTCAGTAGTCGCTCCCCCAACCTGATCTCAGTCAGTGTAGGGACACAGTTACCCTGGTGTCCATTGATCTCTCCCCACAGCTGATCCCCATCCTGGAAATGAGTCTCAGTTTGCCAATGCCCTGTGACAGTGGCACTGCCCTTGGGATGGCAGTAGTAAAGAAGTCCTGCCTCCCTCAATAAAGTCCTATTCTGAACCATGAGCAGTACCCCCCAGCCCATGCCCAGTTAGTAGTTAGTGGCCACCCTCTTACCCAATACACCTACAGTCCCCTTACCAGTTTGTCACTGCTGCAGTCCAATGATGACAAGTGGCACAGCCCACCTCACATGACCATGGCCACCCAGCGTCTATCTGTAGCAGGGAGTGCAGCTTATTTACTGTATATGGCACAGTGATGAGCTTTGTTCTGTTCATAGGCTGCACTCCCTGGTACAGATAGATGGAAGGTGGCCATGGTTGTGCAAAGTGGGCTATGCCACTCTCTGTCATTGAACTGAGGCACCCACAAACAGGTAGGCTGACTGGGGGTCAGTGTCAGTGCTGACAGTGGTTGGGAGACCACTAGCCACCAACTGGGTATGGGTTTGGGGTGCTGCTTTCGGTTTGGGACAGGGCTTTGTTCAAGGGGGGAGGACTTCTTTGCTCCTGATGCAGTCCCAGAGGTAGGTGCTGCTATCAGCGTTAGCAGATCAGTGCAGTAGCTAGAAGGGCAGCCTGACCAACACACAAAGAATGAACTGCTACTGCACTCAGGACCATAACAAAAGTAAGCAGTCAGGCTGTTGCAATCAAAGTGAATTTATTCCAAATATGAAAGAAAGACCTGACCAAAATGGTCAATTGCTTTGATTGCTACAACAACTGCTTACTTTGTTATGATCTCAATCAATAACATTAATTTATTCAAATATGAAACAAAGACCTGACAAACAATTAATTGCATGATTGCTACAACCAACTCCTTACTTTTGTTATGGTCCTCAGTGCAGTAAAGGTTCATTCTTTGTGCTTTTTTGCCCCTGCCACGCAAGGATAGTGTGACTGTTAGGAGGGGGGAATTTGGAAACTGCATGGAATGGTGCTCCCATGATGGGTATTGAGTGTGGGCAGAGACCACTGAACACCAGGGAAATAGTTTTTTTACATGGACTGGGATTGGTTGTGGGGAGGGACCACTGTATGCCAGGATATGCCATTCTTGAATGGGACTGCAATCGGGTGGGGGGGAGAGACCACTGGATGCTAAAGATAAATCTTTCATTACAGGACTGGGTACGGGGGCACCACTGGATGCCAGGGATATATCTGTCTTTTACAAGACTGGGATTGGAGGGTGGAGGAATGTCACTAGCACCAGCGACAGCTCACTGGGTTGGGTAAGCTGGGGGTGTGCTAGGCAAAGCAGTCTCACTCCCATGCAAATGAGCCCATAATGGGCATGCAAATGACCCTTAGGACCTTGTATGCCCAATGGGCTAATTTACAGGAGGACTTTGGAATACTGCAAATTTTGTCCACACACAAGCCATTGCTGGGCCTAGTTTTTTGTGCACTATCAGGTGGTGCTAAGTAGCTTAATGCCTCAACACAATGTCCCTATATTCAGAGGGGTAGTGCCATGTGCTATCCATCTGAATATAGCAGTTTTGCACACATGCGATATCACAAAGCACAGCACTAATTATTGCACTCCACTTTAGGCATTTTTGAATATTGGGCCACTGGTGTCTTCATTCTGCCCTGTGTTGGTTGATGGGTGGAGCCGCATGGCCCACACACCCAACAGAGATCAGTCCTAGGGACGATGAATCCTCCCCACCATGATGGCCCCTGAGTGATCAGTCTATTCTAGCACCAAAGTCATTGGTGCGGTACAGGTGCAGTCCTCCCTCAACCCACTTTTTTTTTTTCAACCTCTACAGGTACTTTCCAACTGACCTACAGTAGCCGAACAATATTTTTGTTCTTTATACTGACCCATTTCCCTTTTATATCTACAGGTCTGACAGGACGTTGATCAGATGTAGGAGGAGGACCATACGTTTCAGATAAGTACTGATTTTTGTTTACCCTTCCTTGTTTGTAATAGTTCATAAAGAGCTGTAGATCCTTTGTGACCCCATTGCAGTTCTTGTTTTACAGGTACCACATTCTCTTGAGACTCCTTTATCCCAGACTCTGTACTAACCAGATAAGAGATCTCTTATCTGTGATAGGATGCTAACCTATAACAGCACTACCCCAAGTATTATGACACTAGGCTTTCACTTATTAAGTGGTTGGTGATGTAGCATTTGAAATAGCACTACTATGCTGTTAAGTTTCCACCATCACAAAAGGAAGGTGTTTTACTGCAGAAAAAATATGGTAATGCAGACATTAAAGTGGAAGAATGCAAAGAGTACAAAGTATACAAATAAAAGCATTAGGGGTTTGAGTCCTAGGAGTCTGATCTTGTTGGATGTGCCTTAATTATTTTTTTGGATCACTCTGCCAGCAGGTTTTCCTCAACAATATAGTCTGTGTGCTACCAGTGACCCACGAAGGCTACTGTGATACCATGCTGCATGACCATTGTGCTACCACCAGCATATGGCATGGAATGAGACCATTGTATTACCACTGCGGGTGCACTCATTGTGCTACCACTGACACATGGTACTGCAGTGGTTTCAATAATAGTGCAATGGAATTAAAGCAAATCCATTGTGATACCATGAGTGGTAGTATCACGCTGATATTCACCACTGTGCTACCATTGCACAAGAGTTTGCCACTGGGCTACCACTGGGTATTAATGGTATCAGTTGATACAATAGCATCCCACTGGAATTGGAACAAAACCACTGTGATACCAACAAACAGTGGTATCACAATGGTGCGCATTGCTACCACTGTGGTGCCAGCAGAGGTGGTGTTACCAGTGAACTACTACTATCTGCATGGTATCATAATGGTTACAATGGTATCACAATGGAAGTGGAACAAATTCACTGTGATATCATTTGTGAAACCAGCAATGGTAATACACTGGAAATCACAGTGGTAGTACAATAGTAAAGAACAGGTATTACAATCGTATTCCAAAGAAATATAAGGGACGGCATGTAGTGTAGCAAGGAGTAAACAGAACTGCAGGATCCACAAATATAGGTAAGCAAAGCCATTTACAGATAGCAGTTGCTATTAATTGTCCTGCTATTAGTATGATTGGAAAATGACTATGCCACTGTCTTACAAATGTGGCTGCAGGAAGTGCTAGGAGATATCCTGGCCTGGGACTGAGAAAGCCAGGCTTTTTCCTGTGATGCCAGCATCATGCTGTACACGTCTAAATCCCTTACTAAAGCAGCTGTGAATTTATACATCCCAGAAGCCTGTTTAACAAGCCAAGCAATGTAAAATTTAATATACAGAGCTTGTTGTCCATCTGCTGTAACACTTGGTGTCTGTTTAGAATCATTATATATTATGTGTATCTTATACAACAGAACTGTGAAGCACTTGTAGCTGTCTCTTTTTTCTTTTGTTGGTTATCTAATAGTTGTAGTACATTCAAGAGTCCCACATACTCCAGAACTGAAATAAGTATGACATACCACTTATACAGTATGGGCAGTCTGATTATTGGGATATTCACTGCCATACTTCAAACACTGGCACAACAATATAGTATATGGAGTAATGCTGTACTGTTATGGTGTGCTGTCCCTTGCATGAGGGATTAAACCAAGGTCCCTTCTACCAATCTTTGTTGCCGTCATTTTTGGTGTCCAGGTAGATGTATAAGAACCCAAGAAACCGATATTGAAAGAATGGTTCAGTTGTGGGGGACTGGGATGTGGGTTTTCTGACTCCTAGCAGGATACTCAGTGGGCAATAATGTCTAGAGGGCCATCTTGTGGATGGCATGATCCACTCAAGGGGTCTAAATTAAGTCTTGCAGCCACTAGCCAGTAGGACTAGTGACTGGGGAAATTCACTAACCCCACAGATTCTTCCACTGGCATAGCTGTTGTCCTTATCGGTTACACTCTCCAGTACAAATCTGCAAGGCTAGTTAAAGGAAAATCTTACTAGTCTAATACAATATGTACCAGAATTTCACAACAGGCCAGTGCAAGTTTTGACCCCAGAACTCTCTGCAATGGTTTATCGGTACTTAAACAATTTTTTAAAAGATTTTATGATTGAGGTGCGGTCAGTGCTGGGACTGCCAGCAGTTGGTGGTCAATGTTATGACTGTCAGGTGCATTGCTATAAGGGGGAGAGTAAGTCCTATGACTTTTGAAGGAGGTTCAGAGGCAGTGCTATGTTAATGGTGGGGGTCAGTGCAGTGATTTTTGTGGTTGGGGGTGTCAGTGCTGTAATGGTCAAGCATGGGGAGTTATTGTCAGGGGGTGGGTGACTGGTGCCATGACTGCCAGGTAGGGGGCAGGGCTGTTACTTTTGGGAGTCGAGGGGGCAATGTGGTGACTGTTGGAAGTGTGGGTCACTGCTGTGACTATCTGTGGAGGGTATCAGCCTTGTGACTGTTACAGATGTTTGGGAACCGTGCTTTAACAGTGGTGGTGGGAAGTGCTGTGACTGTTGTGGGTAGAGGTTAGTGCTGTCACTTTTGGAGGATGAGGATCAGCACTGTGACTGTCAGATAGGTGGCCACTGTGACTGACAGTGGTGGGTGTTAGTTCTGTAACTACTGAAGGGGTGGTTTAGGTCTGTGACTGCTGGGGTGGGGCTCAGTCCTGTGACTGTTGTGGGTGAAGAGGCAGTGCTGTGGCTGTTGTGGATGTGTGGTCAGTGCGTTGACCATTAGGAGTCATGGCTTGGTGCTGTTATTGTCAGGGAATGGGAATTACTGCTGTGACTAATGGTAGAGGGTGTCAGTCTTGTGACCTTTGGAGGTGAGGTGGCTATGCTATGATTGTTGGGGGTGGATAATCAGTGTTGTAAGATGGGGGTGGGGTGTAGTGCTTTTACCAGTGATGTTACTATAGGGGGATGAGGATCAGTACTTTGACTGTCAGGGGTGTATGGTCATTGCTGTGGCTACAAGGTTGGGGGGGCAGTTTTGTGACTGTTGGAAATAGTAAGAAAGTGTTGTGACTTTCAGGGGCATGGAACAGTGCAGCAACTGCCAGAGGTGGGTGGTCATTGTCATGACTGTCAGTGGAGGGTGTCAGTCCTGTGACTATCAGTGGGGTGGTACAGTCCTGTCAGTGTGGGAGGGGGAGTGGTACAGTCCTGGGACTGCGGGGGGTACAACCCCATGACTGTGAAGGAGCGGGTGTTACAGTCTTGTGACTGTGTGTGTAGGGAGGTGTTGGTACAGTCTTGTGACTGTGGGGGTGGGGGGTGGAACAGTCTAGTGAATGGGTTTGGCTGGCACAGTCCTATGACTGGTGAGGGGTGGTCATTGCTGTGACTGATGGTAGAAGATGTAAGCACTGTGACTGTCAAAGCGGTGGTACAGTCTTGTGATTATCGGGAAGAGGGTCAGATATGTAACTGTCAGGGATAGGGTGTCACTTATGTGACTGTCAGAGTGAGAGTCATTCCTGTGACTTTTCGGAGGTCTGCTTTTGCACAGTTCTACAGCTTTGAGGGACTGAAGTATTTTCAGGAAGTGTACATGCAGCAGGAAGGTTGTATAGGTGCCAAACTAAGTGATTGTTCAGGGGTGGGGGGAGTCAGTTCTGACTGTGTGGGGTAGTCTTTAGTGCTGTGACTGAGGTACAGTGTTGTGACTGTTAGGGATGGGATTACTACTGTAACTGCCTGTGGAGAGTGTCATCCATGTGACTTTAGGGTGTATGGGGGCAGTGCTGTAATGGTAGTGGGATGTAGTACTGTGACCATTGGGAATAGTGATCAGTACTGTGACTGTCAAGGGTGGGTGCCCAGTGCTGTGACTGACAGTGGATGGTTTCAGTCATGTGACTCTCGGGAAGGGGGGGTACAGTCCTGTAACTGTAGTGGGTGGAAGGGTCAGTCCTGTGATGGTTAGTGGTCAGTATTGTGGCTATAGTTTAAGTAGTGTAGTAGTGTGCACTGGAAAAGGTGATGCATGAGCAAAGCAGCCAGCTTGTAATAAGAAAAGAAAGCTCATCTCTCATTGTGTAGATTCAGTGCAAGATTTAGTTTCTGGCAATATGCTGGTGTGCACCCACTAGCCCAAGTGTTTCAACCCTTCAATGGGCCTTCATCAGGGGGCAGGTCTGAGGAATACAAATGTGCATCACATTTATACAGATCTGTTAAAATGATATACACCACACACTAAAAACAATGAGCAAGTCAAGCTGAAAACACGAGTAACCTGATTATGAACATTTCATTATTCTGTTTTTTGTGTTTTGTTTTTGATGCTCATGGTAAACATTTAATGGTATTAGTATACCACTTAAATTAAACATGCCTCTATATCTGTTACTTCATTTAATTCTGTAACTTTCTATCTAAAGCAATTTTTTTTTACCCTCGACACTATACTTCATCTCTTGTGTATCTCTAGCCTCTCTATTGTTCCTGCTACTGTATTTACTCTATATTAACCTTTTTATCTTTACTTTCACAGTCTCACAGGATGTGAACTCCTTTCCCATCAGATATGTATAACAGTATGTCTAACTTTTCTTATCCTTCCTAGTAACTATCTAAGAACTTTGGATCCTTATACAACAGGTCTAAGAAACCTCATCCCTTTAAGACTCCTCCCTCTGGCTCCATAGAACCCTGGTAGGAGATCCTGTACATATTACCTATACTTGGTAGATTTACTGTAACTCCCGTTGTGGGAGGGTTGTGTATATGTGTTAAGGTCATACATACTGCAGCATTTCCCCCCTCCATAAACATTTTTGCCTAGCTAGTTGACTCAGGAAGGCTCTCAGTCCTGCCGCCACAGCCCCTGTCTTCTACTTCCCTGTCCCAGACCACTGAGTCTAAAGTTCCCCATGGATTAGCCCCCCATGATAGGGCCAGGAAGGGGAGAGCCATCTTCCCCCAACCAGTCACTCACATCTAGAACTGAGTCAGTCATCCAGGTGGTAGTGTGTGACTGAGGTAGGCGGGTAGCCTGTGCTAGCCATTTCTATATTCACTCTCCCCCTGGATTACTGCCTACACCTGGGAGAAGCAAAGGTTGAGTTAGCATGCCTTCCCACCCTGGGACAGGAAAGGTATCTGATGAATGCTCAGTCTTCTCTCTGACCCTCGGCAACCTGAGCATATTCCTGAGCTCAGGTCACTGATGTAACGGGAGTCAAAGCACACAGTGCCTCATCCTTCCATACCGCTGGACCAGACTGACCTTATACTGCAGCAAGGGAATTATTTATTAACACAGCAGGTGATCAAACAATGATGGATCCACTGCACACCATGGAATGATTTTTTGTTAACGGGCCTGGCAGTCATAGGGTGGGATGTACCTGTGTTAACTTTAACAGTGCCAGCAATTGCGGGGGGAATATTGTTATTGGCAGGCAGTTTGAAAGAAATATTGAGCTGCTTGAGGTGTCATATAAAAGCAATTTCCCTGTAGATGGTGCCTCATTCCCGTAAAATATATTTATGCAGCCTTGTTGGCTCTGACCAGTTCCTTGTTTTTCATGCTGTCTGGGGCAGCCTTTTAAACCCATTAAGAAGAAACATTTTGTATTTGCCACTGAAAGAAGGTGGTCCCAGGATGGTGAACCCTGTGGTATTTTTTTTTCGGTCTTTATAACCAGTAAACTTAAGCCCCTTTTGTTTCACACAGGGCAGTGCTGGACTCAGCTTTTTTTATGCCTCAGTATGCCCATGGTTTAAAAAATGGGACTCTGGAACTCTCAGGGGTCTGGGGACAACCGGTTCAGTGTCACTTTATGCTTGGCATTTGTTTCTTAAGATTAAAGCTTGGCAGATTATTAGTTGGTCTATTGCTACCGGACAAAGGAAATCTATCTATCAGCAGGTCATTTTAACTTATTTTACAGATCAGAATACCTTTCCGCAGTGCTCCCAGACTTTAGTGCTGGATTTGCTGACTCTGTTGACTAATACTCATTTTCCCCCTCATGTTTGGGATGTCCACTGGCTCTGCTGTCATGAGAGATTGAATGTCAAGGCTAACCAAAAGCACAAACAGATAGCAGAAAGATTGTGCAGTAGGCCTCTATGCTCACAACAACTTGAGACCCTGCACCATCTTTTTTTTTTCCTGCTCTTATATTACAAATTTTTTTGGGGGGCTTGATAGATGAGTGACACATGCCTATGATTTGTACATTGGGCTATAATGTATTGATACTGTATATGGGGCTTATGGGCCTGCCTGGGGTAGGTGGGACTCAAGTACTTTACAAGGAATGTTTGCAGTTGTCAAGTGGTATATTTGGATTTCCATAAGTGTGTACACACTTCAACAGAAATATATGGATTTTTCAGGATTAGCTACAAAAATCAAGTTTGATTTGTGCAGGCTTTATTATGAGGAAATGAAATGTGGAATGTTACATTATTTGCAGGTGAAATGGCCGAATCTTCCTTGGATCACAGATACTGATGTTCCAATTACATGAATTTCCAGCAGTAGAGTTTCCTGGGGAGTTTTGCGGTTGATTATTCTTATTGGAACTGGTTTGGATTGCTTTATGTTTAATTATTTTCTGCTTATTTCATGAAATTTATTTCCCTTCCCAGTTTATTTTTTTCTTTTCACCCTTTTTTCTTACAGAGCTTGTTATTTTATGTATATAATGTGGAGTTGATATAGATTCTTCCAAATGTATTCAAACTTAGTGAATCAATATACTTGTTTATTTTCTTGTTTTTTTTCCATATATTTTGGTGGTGTCGGGATGAGATTGGGAGGGTGGTTTGCTGTGTGGGTTTTTCTTGTACTGTTCTTGGTGAATTGTTATTGTATGATTTTTATTTCCCTAATAAACACCCCTGCTCTTTGAGAGGGGGCGCTGTTTCCAGGTCTGGAATGGAGGAGCCCAGTGTGCCACTGGATGACAATGGAGGAGGTCTGCTGCTTCCAGCAGAGATCACACCTGATACCATGCAGTAGACACCACAGAGAATCCTATTTCTAAATTTGAAACTACACCCAGAATGGAGAGTGATGCTCCTGAGGAAATGGAAGTCAATGGAGCAGCTGAATTGATGCTGCAACAAGAATCGGACAAAAAAAACAACTTTTGCAGTCTCAAATAGAGCAAGCAGAAAAAGAGTACCTAGAAGCGAAAAACCATCTGGAGGAGGAGAACAAACCAAAGCGTTCTACTGAAGGATCCCCAGGAATGGAATCGGACAAGGTGACCAAAGTTTTCATCTTTACTGCTGCAAAAAAAGTTCCAAATGTAAGCCTAGGAACTACATGTTCCCCCATAGCAAAACCTGGAAGTAGAGCAGCTACAATGGATGCCTGTTCAGGCGTTAGAAGGAACCAGTTGGTGCCAGATGCCGGTAGGGGTCTGGATAACAGAGTAGCCTATTACTTTGAAAAAACAAGAGCTTGCTGTGCAACATAGACTCTTTCTGCAGGTTCAGGATGGGAGTGCAACTTCAGGGCATCCAGAAGTTGCGACAGGTGACAGGTGAGATTTTTAATTTTCCCCTTGAAAATGTTGCTGCTGATGTTTTTTTTTAATGCGCAACCCAAGGTGGATGTGCAACCCCTATTGTTGGAGATGGTTTCTATTCAGCCCATTGCCAATACTGAGCAGCTGCTAAACTCTCCAGTCCTGAATCCAGAGTCAGTTTCTGCACAGCCAGCCTCCATGCCTCTACCTAAGCAAGTCTGTTTCGGAAGCCAGTTGAGCTGGCAAAGCAGCGTAATGCAGTGCACCTTAGGTACATGGGGATACTAGAACTATTCCCTGACAGATTCTGCATGGGGAAAGTGTTACTAAAACAATTTCTGGGCTTCTCACCTGCAGAGGTTTATGTCTTAATCCATGCTCCAGTTGAGCAGTCCTTCATTGTTAGCTTTAGAACGCCTGACATCTTAGACAGATTCTGGACAAAGTATGCCACACTGAAAACTAACCCACTATGAACCCCCTTGCAGGCTATCCCACTCACAAAGCAAACTTTTAAGGTCTTAACAGCATTGTTTCATAATGAGGGGGTCAACATTACGGACATTTTATATTGGGTGGGCAAGAAATGCAATGTACAGTGCAAACCAGAACCAATCTTTGATGACAAAGGGTTTTGGAATGGGGGTGGAGAATCAAGGTTAAATTGAATCAAACTGAGACTGGTATACAGAATTTACCTAACTGTTTTTACCTGGGCCTGGATAAGGGATTTATTTTCTATCCTGGGCAGCCAAGAGTTAGAAGAGTGGATCCACAAGGCATCTCAGTAGTAACTGTGAAACTGAGAAGTGTTCACAGTGTGGAGACTGGACATTCTTGTTTTCATTGCAGAAATGTTTTGCATTGTAACCTATGTGAAGATGAGGGACATAACTTTAAGGAATGTCCATGGGCAGCCCTTAATACTGACAATACTGATTATGGTGTCCAAGATTGTTATATTAATGCTGCAGCAAAAGCTGCACACTGGTCACAGAGACCCCAGTCTGTAACGGTGCCCCCACTTTGACACAGTCCCCTGTACTTATGACTGCAGTGGCAGAGCTGGTAGTGTCTGTTCCAGTAGATGCCACACCTGCTTCACATCAACCTGTGCCTGTTCTGGTTACTCAGGAGGAACAGGTTATGCCACCACCACCACCCCCAATACTGGAGGAGGATCCCATTCAACCAGTTACTTACAAAAAGGGAAAAGGTAAACTTTATTTTTAATTAAGTCAACTTTATTTGGATAGGACAAAATACACATCTTCCAACACAAAAACATACAACAATAACAATTCTATTTATTACCCCTCCCCCCACCAATGTCAGAATGGTGTTCCTACAATCCAAGGCTTGATTAACCAACAACATTACTAGAGGTGGCTGGCAAAGAATAGATGGTATGCAAAAATTTACCCCAGATTTTGTCAAACCTGTCGATGCTATTATGCAAATTTGCTATCATCCCTTCCATGTGAGGACTGAAGAGAAGTTCCTGCATCCACTATTTGTAAGTAACTGGCTCAGAGTCGAGCCAATGCCACAGTACTAGTTTTTTAACCGACATTGCTATAATCGCTAAGTAGTATCTGCACTCGCATGCTAAGACCCTGGCGTAGTACCCCACCAGACAGATTTCCGGCCCAAAATGATGTTCTATACCTAATATCAGATCCACTCTCTGCCTAATGAGGGTCCACAGTAGAGCCACCTTGTTGCATTTACAAAAAATTTGAAAAAGGGTGCCTTCAGCCTGTTGACACCTCATACATTGAGGAGATTGGGTCTTGCCCATTTTAAAGAGTTTGACCAGGGTAAGATACATATTATTTAACAGCTTAAATTGCATTATCCACAACCTGTTCTGCCTAACATAAATGTAACAGTCTTTCCATATTTTCCCTCAGTCAAACTTATGCTGTGCAAATTGCGTGACCCAATATCTGGAGACCCTGTCCTCATCAGGGAAGGCCCTCTCATATATATCAACATATAATTTAGATATTGCAT
Organism: Neoceratodus forsteri; assembly: GCA_016271365.2. Lineage (NCBI taxonomy): Eukaryota > Metazoa > Chordata > Ceratodontiformes > Ceratodontidae > Neoceratodus > Neoceratodus forsteri. The sequence goes on from CM057455.1 coordinate 566,482,758, forward strand.
GTGGCAAATTAGCCATCTGCGAGAGTGAATGCAGGACCCTCCCCCCATCCACTCCTGCCAGATCTGCTCTCAACCTTTGATGAATCATGTGACGGAGCTGGTAGACTTTAAAGATGAGGGTTCTATCTAAATGGTATTTCTGTATTATTTCCCAAGGGGCTGAGAGATATCACAGCAGTGGTTATACTTAATGAAAGAACAAAGCTGTGAGTGAATTTTGACCGAGACCCCAATCACAGTGTTGCCTACAACTGGGGGGTAAATCCTTTAATTCAATATGCATAAGAGTGAGTGGAGATATACTGGCTGAAGAAATCAACTCCTGCTCGATAAGAAGCCAGGTAGGTGCATTTGGGAGTGAGTCGACCTCAAATATCGGTGTAGCCCACCTAAGATACTTACTTGCTTGACTCGCCCAATAATATATCCTGAAGTGTGGGAGTTGGGAGTCCCCCCTTTATTTTAGGAGCCGCCAGCTTGTGATATGCTCTCCTCGAGGGTTTCCCCAGCCAGATAAAGTCTGAGATGGACAAGGTAAATTTAAAGGATGTCTAAATAGCTTTTTTAAACATTGAAATAGTGGTTACTGTACCTTATGTGCAGTTAGATAATGTTATTTGGCTTCCATGGAAGGTGTTCCCGATCCACTGTGCCCTCTGTGCTTCTCGTCGCATCACTCATAACTTTTGTTGTTTACTCCATTTTCTACATTCAGACTGGCCAGTTTCTATGCTGCATGCATGCAAGTGTGACCTTTGTGTGTGCCAGTGCGTCTCTGTGCATCCAGGTCAAACCCAACATGATTAACTCATCAAAGTGACATTGTTCATTTGGCAGCAGAAGGTATTCTTCGTTCATCGGTGGCTGTCACTGTCAAAGTTTGTTTGCCTGTGTATTTTCATAAAAATAAATTGTGTATTGTAATGTAAAGTGGCTGGTATTCACACTGACCAGTTTTAACCTAGACTGATATACTTTTGTATGTGCGTGCCTCCCCCCATCATACACACACAGTCCCTGTACAATTAGCAATGTATGCCTGTCCCTGCCATGTGCTAAGTTATAAGTGGTTTGTACCTGAATTGACAATATATCTCATTGAGACATGATATGCAGTGCCTTCACAGGGAACATGTATTGCAGTTTTAATTTGTTATTTTCCATGTGGTCCAAGAATGTAGTCACACACAGCAGAGAAGGCAATTGCCATGCAGTCCAAATAGATGCCCCACACTCCCTAGCAGCACAACCTTTCAGTATTTTTTTTCACACACTGATCAACATTTATTGAGGACAACAACTGGTGTCCTTACTTCTTGCAGCCCAATATCTTTCCCCTCTCCTCGAAAGTGACATGCATGACCATACACAAGAACTTTATGCACACCCTGGTCTCCAAGCACTGTCCTTTATGAGTGACGTGTAGTTACTGCTATTCAAGGCTTACTGCAATTTTTATATTTTTATAACTGTTTTGGTCATCATCTGTGGTCCCTCTTATGAAAAACATCTTTTTCAAAACAAGCTGCATCACTGACTTTATCCTTTATATTGCACTATTCCAGTAATCAGCAATGAGAAATAACAATAAGGTACAGTTTTTTAGCACCATGTCAGACATGCATTTGCCTGCAAATAGCTACCATACTATTCACTATGTCCTTTTCTTATGCTTTCTGTAGAGGTTGCTGGTGTACATTTATGCACCTGTATGCATAAGTTCTACTGTTAGTTCATTTCCCTCTTTGTGTCTTCACTTGCCATCTCCCTGTTCTCTGTCAGTTGTTAGTCAGTCAGTGAGCTTCCTCCAACCCCACCCCACCCTACCCCTGTTTGTGATCTGCCCGGCCTCCAGTGACTGGCTGCTGGGGTCACTGGTATAGCAATGGGATAAGGATGGAGCTGCACCACTGTGCTGTCTCTGTGTGCAGCTACACTGTCTGGTTGGTGGGTGTTACCTGCCTTACTACATAATTAACTGCAGCTATTGGTTATGAATCTGTCTTGACAGAAGGAAAATTAGTCATATACACTCTGCAGTAGCAACATAATGAACACATATTTTATAGAACCAAACCACAGTAACACAAGTAAGTGTATATGTATTACACATAGTAGACATACAGTATACGTAGAAGGTATCGTCAGATAAGTACCTTATGGCACACCTGCTCTTCACAATTTCACGGTGGCATTACCTGAGTCCACAGTTAATGTTCTGAACACTCTCTTCTCCGTATTTATATTGTACTGTTATGTGTAACCCATGTCTTCTGTACTTCACCTACCATATTTTATCCACCAACACCTAGCTAGGTCGTGTGTTCAAAGCATAATCTAGTCTTTCTGTGTCCAAGTACGTCCTTCAACTGACTCTCATCAACCCCCCCATGCCTTCATATCATATTCCCTTGTTCTTGAACACCTTCTTTTCTGAACCATGTTCTTCTCCAGTGCATTATTTAGACACCTGATGTACCATAATGTCTCTGTCATGCCCCCTTCTAGGCCCTCTTATCCAGTGCATATAGCTTGAGGTTATTTATTATCTCCTCATCTGACATTTGCTTCCGTGTTTGCATAATGTTTTTAATTATTGACATGGCACACATAAACACCTCAATATGAGCTATCTGTGAGTGTTGTATCCAGAAGTGTACACATTCCTTTGCTTGTTTTGTTACTAGTGCTATGTACCGTGGTTTATGTTTTTTTGCTACCGTTTGCACCTCTTTGGCGAGTGTTTTTGTGTTGTACAATAACTGAAGTGATGTTATTTACATCCCTGTTTTTAAATAATGCATATAATTTGACATCTTTTTTTTATTCAGGAATACATTGATTGGACACATGGCATATTCCTTTGATGAACAGCATGATGTGGAGGACTTGTCCGATTTAAAATTAAACTTCCACATGACAATTCAGCCATACATGTTCAAGCCTGCTCGTCGTGCTGCCTCAACAGATAATGTTGATGCATCAGCTTTGAATAGTAGTAGCGACAGAGAGGGCAACAATGGAGGCTGCATGGAGAATGTTGAAATTAGGTAATGTCTTTTACTTCATGCAGACAAATCTGAGAATGCAGGGGATGAGGAATGGGGAACTTACAGAGAAAAACTGATGGTGGCATGGGCACAGGATTAGGATGGTAACTGCAGAAATGTATTTGAATCTTGCTTTGCAGGTAAAAAGGGGTGTTACGTCTTTGTTAGGCATGTATTGAAGAAGATAAATTCAAGGAAGGGGACACTAAGGGTAAATGAGGAGAGGAGATTAACAGTGTAATGGGACTCTGAGTAGGCCGATATGCTGAATAAATACTTTGGCTCTGCCTTTACATTACAGTGAGAAGAAATGGGTACAATGTTACAGGACAAGTGAAGGGTTAACGTAGTGGTGGATCATAACCCATTCTATTTGGAGAATTTTAGTGAGGAATTAAGGTACATGAAGGTAGACAGGCTATGTTTCTGGACGCCAGGCAACCTCAGGTGTTCTGTGAGTTTATGTATTAACTTGCGGCACCACTAGCATGGTACTTCAACTTGTCCATGGACAGGTTGTTGGTAACATACAATTGGAGGAAGGAACACGTGGTGCCACTTTAATAAAGTTGGAGTAGGTAGATGACGTAAAATTGCTGGCCATTCAGCCTGTCATAGGTGGGGGGGGTAAGTTGATTTACATGAGCTTTAATGCAATGGTACTTAGCTACAGTACCTGAAAGTTAGTGGGCTGCAGGACATCACACACCATGTCTTCACACGGGTGAGGTCATGTCAGATGAACATGAACAACCTCGTTGATTGGGTGATGATGGTGGTTGGCATCAAGTGGGTTGCACTTTACATGGTTTATTCTGAGTTATGCAATGGTTTGTGTGACAGAAAATAACAAAGTGGCTGTAGAAGTTGTTGACACTCAGAAGCCATAGGGTGTTGTGAAATGTGCTGCATCCCGAGGAATTATGTTTGACAAGTCTGATTACTCTACGGTAATTTTTTGTGACAATTCTTTGTAATATCTACATCTGCAACATAGCGTAAGGGCTGCATGGAAAGGTGTTCCCTTTTGGCTGATGATAGGAAGATCTGACATCAATGAAGTAGTATGGTTGTTATTCACAGGGAAGGTAGGTGCAAAAACTGGAGGGGGTGGATTGAGGTTAGACAGGGGCATGTGACTGAATGAAAATACTAGAGGACTTCTCCTCACATACAGGGTTGTGGAGCCCTGGAACAATCTGCTGGAGGAGTTGATAGGTGCAAGAACAGTGTGATCATCATGGGTTGTCTACAACCACTGGTCATGGTGGGCCAGTAAGATGAGGGACAGACACAATGTGCCAAGATGAGGCCAAACGGTCCTTTTCCGATGTCAAATATATCTTAATCTGTATGTCTGGCTCTCTGTCTATATATAGCAGCCCCTCCAGTATTCCAAAAGGTTTACCTATGCCGAATTGACGACATCATTGTCAAAGTTCAGCATAGCGAGATCCCCAATGTTGACAGGTGAAATTTCGCCTATCCAACATTGGAGTGTTTCTTTTGGGGGCTGCACCCCCAAAACCCCCCCACGAAGGGGGCTCTGTACCCCCTTCTAAGAATTATCAGCTCCGAGTTGGAGTTGATTTGAAGGGGCGGGTGACACTCGGCGAAAGGGCGAAATTTCACCCTCAGGTCCACCGCAGCGACAATTTCGAAACCTGTCAAAATTGTTGCTGTTGGGGGATTTCACTGTAAAGGTTTCGTTGTTTGGTGGGCACACCATTCCAAAAACAGTACGTTAATGAATCAGTTATATTGTAAGCCAGAAAAGTAAAATACTTTTTGAGTACGGTTTCAAATTGGAACACCCCATTCACAATCCTGCGCAGGCCAACTAGCATGTGGTGGTGAATGTCTGTCTTGGGAGCCTAAAATAGTTACACTAACCACATTATACTACAACATTAGGTGGCATGCCATATCATAGCAGAATGAGGCTACCATTACTGTTCACTGTGCACATAACATAAACTACCCAGCCTCGCCTGTGGCTCTATGCAGGGGTCAGAACTGTGTGTTCAGTTGTGAAACCAAAACTTCACATTTCCATATTTGTTTTTCTTTTACCAATACATGGCCTAATTTGCAAGGTGTTTAGCATAGTAGTATAGAGCCTTTACTGTCAGACCGCATTGTCCCAACCTTCCATTTATATAATATTAAAGAATCTTTACATTAAGGTCAGAATAAAAACATTACAAAATCTTAGTATTATACACTGAAGATGACTGCCAAGGATCACCTATGGTAAGTATAGGTGAATGGATGTGGTTGGAGGGGTTACATAGGATGGTGGCCTGAATGTTGTCAGACAGTACTGGGTAATGAGAGTTACTTCTTATTACCTCCTCTCCACTGGAAGAACACAGAAACTCCAGAACACCCTGATTGCATCTCTTTATTGAAGTTACTGCAGTAAATCACACAGTCCTGTCTATGAAAAAAAAGTATATCTGTGTTTACATGCCTGCTGTAGGATGCTGCGTGAGCTGGGGGGGAGAATACTTAAGTACACAAAACTGAAGATTCACACACTCTCCGTGGGTGGTAGCAACAGTCAAACTAAAGGCTCCTTATAAACAAAAGAAAAAAAACACACCAAAAAACAAGCACCACAGACTCTCTCTATTACTAAAGTTATTACTAACTCAGTTCCAGGGCAGGAAGTGGTTAGAGGTGATAAAAAAAAATGTGCATGCTCTTGGATGACATTATTCTACTCAGCAACAAGAAACTGTTTGATCTAATCTGAAAAAAAAAGTTTTCCTTATTATTTTCTTACATGAAAAAGGGATCCATTGTATAATCGCAATATGCCCTTCCAGGGGGTGATTGATGCTGGGATTTACTCACTTCTGGCATGGTTTACTCAGCCTGTGGCCTCGTGACCAAATGAACACCAGGCATGGTAAATCCTGGCATAACCCACACACTGTCATTGTATATTGCTTAATTACACCCCTTGAAAGTGAGTACCAGACCCTTGTCATAACCCCTGGGAGGGCTGTATTGCTGAATTATTTATGTTTTCATTGACTTACACTGTAATTTACTTCCTTTGTAGCATATACAACATTTTGTTTATAGATCATTCATCAACGTAAAATGTTCTTACTTTGTTTATTCCTCAGGTGTGAGTGCGGAGGGTGTGCTGTCATGTAGTCAGTGGCTAAATGTGTGTGTTGCACTGAAATTCCTAAAGTGAGATCATATTTTGAGGATAGAGATGTGTCATGCATCACAGAGCTTGAGATATTCAAGGACAACTGTCTGAACTGGAATGTAATCACAGTTGATTATTATGAGTACTATGAGACAGATGGTCCTTTTGATGATGATATTCCTTTAAATGAGTTTGTGCTGTTCATTGAACACTAACTTATGCAGTGCATGCTTTGTATTGATCCTAGTCTGTCTTTTTGATTTCCATGCCACTGTTAATGGCCATTTTAGAACTGCATGATGTACTTTATGTGACGGTTATATCTTCACATTGTTGGCCCAATGCACTTATGTTATATTTCTGACTCAGTGCCTCGTTGTGACATAACCTTCATTATACAGCTCTAAAATGGTATGTGCCAACTGAGTTCAATGCATTGACAAGCTGTGTTGTTGATGAAATGCCGGTGTAGATGGAAGCACAACAAAAGTTTTGAATAGTACATACAAACCAGCCTTTACTGGTAAATAAGGAATCACATGTTCAGAGGAGTCATGTTTCAGGACAAAACCAGGTTACAAGAAAAGCGTAAATACATGCCCAATGTGCAATTTGAAACTGTCATCACTGTATGATAGTACCCAGTGGATGAGTGGGGTGTGGGGAGGAGGGGGTTAGGTACGACGTCATTACCCACACTGAGAGTGTGGTACAGAGTGCAAGTAATAAAAAAGAAAATATGGGGACACTTTATGTTAGTTCGTGTGCTCATAAATACATGAAATATAAATGGTCGCTGACAATGGGCTACCCAGAGTCCAAAAGTAGTTTGTATGGGTTTGCTTTAAATTGCTGCATGAGGATTTTCACCACTTGCAGTTGGTACTGGAATAAAACAATGACTGCAGGAGTGGTACTCACCAGACAAGGGGGAGGGTATCTCTCTTTCTGTAATATACAACTTAAGAAAATATATTAATAGTAACTTCCACGTACTGCAACAACTGCTCATACACCACTCCTTCACGGCTGTATGGTGTGCAATTTACTCATAAAAATGTTCACTTATGATGTTAGAATTGAAGAAAGCAGACATTATTTTTGATGTGTGGGTGGTGGTACTGTGAATCAGTAACATAACAACTACATTGAGTCGCATGTAAACATTCTGTACTTGTACTATGTTAGCCATGACAATGTAATAAAAATGTTATCATGTACTTAACATCTGTGGTAACGAAAAGAATTGCATAAAGTTGACAAAAATGCATCATTGACAAACCTTATGATGTTTTTTTTATTTGTCTTAGGTCCTCTCGTCATGCAGCATACAGAAGATTTATGCATATGATCTGGCAGCACCTCGGCCATTGGAACCACAAGATCTTACTTGCCAGCGCAGTGACAGCAATAAGAAATGCGTTTCCATCTGAGCACTACACTGGTTTTAAAACTCCTCCTCCTGGCCAGCACCACATGCAAGTCCAGCAGCAGCAACACAATTAGTGGCACCATGGGTTACAGACAGTGCATTACAATATGTGACTTGAGACACTTCATTAATAACAAAGTATGCATGTAATGAACTTTTGTTAATGAGCTTACCTGACAAGTTTCTTTAATACTATGTTCGATGCTTACAGTTTTGACTACCTCAGACAACATGAATGTATTTCTTATCCATGTCTTTGTTAGTTATTTTTTTATTAACAGAAATCAATCTATGCTCAGGCTGTACAAGGGAAAGGATTCACAATGTTTTTCCGTGGTGCAAAACCATTTTACCATGGGATAACCGTGTTTAGTGAGTAGCTGCCTTTCCCAGGGCCCAGTTTATACCCACAAACTGTGTTTGTGCAAATGAGTGGTAGAGGACATGCATAGACCAGCAATTCAATTCACAAATGTTTGATTCACGCAATGGCCTTAGTCAAAGCAGAGCAAATTACCACCAACAAAAAACAGTGCTGTACTCCTTGCAATCCCCTCAATGCTTACGTAGTTACTGCAGCACCCTCACAAACACATCCCCGATTCCTGTAATAATACAAATTAATATCCCTTTGTAGTATATTGTCCATCCACCCTCCATGGTCATGATCAACAGCATAAAAAACAAATAAAATAATCCACGTTTATTTTTTTATTGACCTCGGTAAGCCCACTGGGCCTAGAAGTCCCTTTTTCAAGGGTGACGGGGGGAGGGGGGATACAGATGGTAAGCAACTGAAATTGAACTAGATTAAGCTGTTGGTGGTATTTTTAGTGAACAAGGGAAATTTGGCCAGGACACTGGGGAAATTCCCCTACTCTTTTCGATAAGTGCCATGGGATCTTTAACATCCACCTGAACTACCACCAATCCAGGCAGATGGGACCTTGGTTTAATATCTCATCCGAAAGACGGCACCTCAGAAGTGCAGTGCCCCTCTCATGCTGCACTACAGTGTCAGTACTGGGATATTAACCCAAGTGCCAGATGTGAGAACTGAACCCGCAGCCCTCTAGTGCACTGCCCACTTACCCCACCACAGTCCCAATCACAGGGTAAATAAATATAATCATTACCGTTTACATAGTGTACTGCTCCCATCATGAGCCTGTTTCCAGATCACCAGCCTAATAAATGAATGAAATCATCCCCTGTGTCATAGTGCAGTACTCAGTCCCACCATCCCTGTCCCATTCCCACATACAAGAAACGAATGTAATCCTCCATGGTTCCATAGTGTAGTGGCGCCTCCATCATCCACAGTCCCAATCCCATTGTTAAAAAAATCAACCCCTTTTTGGTCTGATAGTTGTACACCAATCCCACACCCATTACATCATGTTCATATCACACCGCATCTAACCACACTCCACACCCTGGTACTACCCCCCCTGTAGGTGACCAACACAACTATCCACACACCTTCACGGCTGACCGCCATATGAACTGTCATTGAATGACAGCTTACTTTACTCACTAGAAGCTCATTGGCTGATATTGTCAAACAATGGGCTTGCAGTGTGTACAGTAAGGTGTCTTTCTCAAAGTTGTGAACATTGTGAATATCAGCTTTCAGTACACACTGCGAGGCCATTTGTTGACAGTATCAGTAAATGGGCTTCTACTGAGTACTATAAGATGTATTTCAATGAAAGTTCACACTGTGGGGTGCCGTTGAGGTGTGTGGAGTGCTGTGCTGCTCGTTGACTGGGGGGACTACCTCGGTGATGGTTTTGGGGGGTGGATGGTATGTATGTACATTGATGTAGTGGCTGGGTGGTTTGGGCGAAAACTCTACTACAGAAACAGGGTCAATTTTTCTGTAATAACAGGATGTGGACTGTGGAGGACACACTAGGCTATGGAACAGAGGATGGTTTCATTTCTTATTCCATTGATAGGAACCAGGGAGTCGGAAAAGAGCACTACAATATTGAACGTTGATGAGTTTTTCTACTGATTTTGCCATGTATTGGGACAGGGACAGAGGAGGGAACTCTCTGCTATACATAATGTGGATGATTGTTTCTAGCTATTATGACGGTCATTGGTACAGAGGAGGGTGGAGGACACGTACAATATGGAGCATGTATGATCTTTTTTTTTTCCTTATGACAGGCATTGTGACCGGGGAGGGTGGAGTGACCACTATACTATAGAAAGGGGACCATTATGTAATAGTCATTGAATCGGTGACTGGCGTGGTGATTGCATTGAGGACACCACCACACTGTGGTGACTGCAACTGCCTGGTGCTTTGGCTGGTGGGAAGCGGTTGTGAAAATGCACAACACAGAATTCTGTCATCCCTTTGTGAATCCAGCCCCAGATATTGCTTAAGGAAGCATGACTGGCTATGAGTTTACAGGTTATGTAAACAGTGTACATAACTGTTATTACTTTGTGAGTAACATTTCATAACAAAGACATCTTCTTTACTGTCAGTGCCACTAGCTTGTTGCGTGGCCTAACTGCTGTTAAGTTATTATGTTTTGAAATGTAGATCGAAAATGTGTTAAATGGCAAGTACAACACTGCAGGCATAACTATTGTGACAATGGGCATTGCCTATCTGTGCAAATGGTAAATATGTATAATCAGTTACCTACTGCAAATCATTTTCAAACATATTACTTGCTTCATGTGATATCTTTTATGTACAAGTTTCTTGAAGTTGAAGCACACATTGCATCACCTCAGCTGAAGGTCTGTTTGCCCACATGATGTTTTCTTGTGTCTTATCCCTTGCTGCCTTGTATGGCGCATTGTTATGCACTGTGTAATGACCCGATGTTGATTTCCATGACTCAGCCGTGGGTATCATTGTCCAAAGTGCATTACTGGCACACAATAGGATACATTGCCATGTGACATTGGCTGTTATCTGCCCATGTGCAGATTCTGGCACATTGCCTGAAGCAAAGACCTGCGTCTGACCTTGGTCATGTTACAGCTGAGTCCTCACCACCACCGCATGTGCCTTCATTTGCACCAGGGCCACTGCCTGATGTTTTTACATTTAAAATGCAATGTTGTGACATAAGTGTTTGGCACATTACTGCTGCACCTCTGACAGGCAACTTAGTCAGGTGCATGAGTTTAGGCTTGAGTATGTCACAGTGTGTCATGCTAAGTTGTCCTATTGCAGTGTAATGTTATACATCTGCCACAGTAACCACTACTGTGCCAGATCCCTCATTGCCCAATACTCCCACCTACTGCTTTCAAAAACCATTACTCCCTACAACACAAAAAAAGTATGCCACTTCTTGTGATACTGTGAAATATAAACATGATGGTAGGTGTAAACATTATGATCTTTATGTGAAGAGCCATAGTATCCTAAAGAAAAATATACAAAGACACCGAGGCCCACAATACAGGCGATATTACTGAGTGTACTTGTAGTCCGTTTCTACCATGCAGTATATATCTTAAGGATGGCGAACAGGCAGTAACGTCACAGAAATTGGTTTGCATTATTTCCAAGACACCTTTAAACGCGAACTGGCATCAATATAATCAACACTTCGAAGCATGAGGCTGATTAGATTTAGCAATTTATAGAGATAATTTTTTTAGCTAATTACTGTTTACTGCAGTATAGTAAAATGAAAAATGCTAATTTTGATGATTTATAAGATGCAATTTTGGGTACAGACATCACAGAATCCACTGCAGCATACGTCTGCATAGAACAGCAGATCTGAGAAATTCAATGGCCTGCAGTATACATGTTAAACAATTTGTACAATCCAATCTGATGTTTTCTGGTCCTGCTGTGATCACGGGACTTAGTTCACTACCCAGTGACTGTACATAGCCCCAAGAGAACAGCAGTTCGGCAAACTTATCTTAGCTCACAGAAAAGTGTGACAGTCACTTAAGCAATAAGTCATGACAGAGGGTGTTTTATGGTGGGATAATGGCCCACCTCAGGTGGGTTGAAGCACGAGACATAGCCAAGTGTTTCCACCACCTGAGAAGGGCCATTAGCCCACCATAACACACCCCCTAGAGTGCCTTATTGCGATTATGAAATGGGTAATTTTTAGTACATTTTATGCATTTTTAGACATATTACTTTCAGTTGGGCTGTTGTGCTGGGATAACAGCCCAGCTGAAAGCAACTCTCAGCCAATCAGAATTCAGCATTCTTTCTACCCATTTCATAATATAGCTTATTGAAGGACATTGAATCTCCATGTTGTTCAGTTCTCCACTGATGACAGCACCAATTGATTCTGGAATGTCTGGTTGCTCTGAATTGCATATTAAAACTCAATGAAATTAGTCACATTTATTTATAGCAGTTCAGTACTCAGTAAGTAAACAAAATTGTTGCAACACACACATACCAAATTATGGTCATCCTCACAAGTGGGTATGAGGCTGTTTTAGGTGGCAGTTGCCACTTAAAGGAAAACACTGAAAAAGGCACAGCTTTCCCCAGGCACTACAGAAACTCTAGATTAATGCTATCAGAGAATAACAACTTTTTTTTAATGATTTAAAGTGGCTACCTACAACTTCCACTTTCTGTTGTTGACAGCCACCATCTCATGAGCTGCAGTGAGACTCCTGAGCTCACTGTATACTCACATGTGTGTTTGATCTCTGCTATTGGTTGGCAGGACATATTAGCAAAACGTGAGCTCTGTAAGCTTTCTGCTGCTCATGAAATAGTGGCTGCCAGCAATACAAAGTGAAAGTTGAGGGTCACTTTTTAAATCACTCGAAAAGCATTTAGAGATACTTTGAAAAAAATTAGTTACTATCTGAAAGCACTAGTCAGGCATTTTTGTAGTGACTGGGGAAAGCAGTGCCTTTTCCAGTGTTTCCCTTTAAACAGCTTATGCAACGCTTCCTCCATGTTTACATACTTGTCATGTAAACACATGGCAGCTATGGCAGCATGGTTATTGTCAAGTGTTCCTCCATTATCCGCTATCTATATGGCCCTTGCCATAACAGAGGATCATGTGTTTATGCCATGTTTCTTGATGCATGACACTATTTCCTTTTGTCATCTCAATGTATACACTTAAATGATGAAAATACATATTTTGTTGATTATACAGAGATTAATGTTGAATACTTTATATTGTGTGCATTATGCAACCATGTTTGTGTTGCAGCTCAACACATATTTACATGTACATGTATTACATCTAGCAGTGTCAGTGACTCAGTAGGTAGCACACTCGCCTGTGAGGCCGGGAGATCAGAGGGCTGTGGGTTCAGTTCCCACATCTGGCACTTGGGTTAATATCCCAGTACTGACACTGTAATGCAGCATGAGAGGGGTGCTGCATTTCTGAGGTGCCGTCTTTCGGATGAGACGTTAAACTGAGGTCCCATCTGCCTGGATTGGTGGTAGTTCAGGTGGATGTTAAAGATCCCATGGCACTTATCGAAAAGAGAAGGGGAATTTCCCCGGTGGCCTGGCCAAATTTCTCTCATTCACTAAAAATACCACCAACAGCTTAATCTGGTTCAAGGTCAGTTGGCATTCATCTGTATCCCCTTCCCCCGGGTCGTGCCTGAAAATAGGCAGGATTTGTCTAGTGCACTTACCCGGTCAACAAAAGCTAAAATAAAAAAAAATAAAAAAAAATGTACTTATGAAACCAATGACAGCATTGTGCTATTAAACACCATGATATAAATCAGGTATTAGAATATCTAATTAATACACTTACCTGCATCCTTGACTCATATGCCCTATTCAAATCAAGAAGATCCAAAGGTGTTCACTCCCCTTGGGTCACCCAAGAAATGAATTACCTCATGCGCTCCCAGGACAAAGCCTGGAAAGCCTACAAGTGCTCCGGACTTCAATCGGATTGGCAGTACTATTGACAGCTACGCAATACATGCAAATCAAAAATCTCCAAGTCCAAAAGGGAGCATCTTCGCTCCCTGCAGGTAACACACCTAGCCAACCCTAAATGCATCTGGAAGCAAATCAATGCCCTGCTTAAGGTAACAAATGGGTCATCCCTCAAAGTATGTCTGCAGAAGGCTCTGTACTATACTCACCCTTGGAGATAGCTACAAGAATAAATCTTTTCTTCACTGACCTTGATCCCTACAAAGTTGGCCTCCCAGACTCGTGCCCAGTATTACTCAAGCCATGCCCAGAAGCCCACCACCCTCAATTCCATTTAAAACTCACCTTGTGGCAAGAGGTCCTAAAACTACTTATGGTCTTGACCCTGACAGCTCACCAGGATCCGACTCCCTCCCACCAAAATTTCTTAAATTAGGTGCACCTGCACTTGCCCACCCAATTGCCATGCTAATAAACAGATCCTTCCTCATGCAGACCATCCCAGACATGTGGAAAGCAGCGGTCATTGTCCCAGTTCACAAAAGTGGCCCAACGAACCTTATCGAGAACTACAGATCCATATCTTTTTTAATGCCCAATCACTAAAATACAGGAAAGAATTTTATATAACCAGTTATACTCATACTTTGAGCAAACCAGTGCCCTCACTATTTATCAACATGGTTTCCAGGAATTGCATGGGACAGAGTCCACCCTCCTGTGGGTCACCGCTAATATATTTCAGGCTATGGACCAGGGTAAAGCCACCGTGGCTGTCTTCGTCAATCTCACAAAGGCTTTTGACCTTGTCAATCACCCCCTTCTTATCACAAAACTCTATTTGCTTGGCCTTGATGGTAACTCTATCTCTTGGGTCTCAAACTACTTATCTAATAGGTTCCAGTGCATCAAGTGGGCAGAGCCATATCATCACTATTTCCTATCACTGACGGGTTCCCCCAGGGTTCAGTTTCTGGGACTTCTGCTATTTTCAGTCTTTATAAATGATCTGCCATTGAACTGTGGGGGAGTGTCAGTTCAACTCTATGCCAACAATGCCATACTATATAAGTCCTCCAGTGATATCGCATGCATTAACTCTGAACTGGAAAAAGACTTCCAGATCCTAGAAACCTGGTTTTGGGTGAATCTGCTGGTGTTGATCACTAAGAAATTGAAATTCATGCTATTCCGACACAAAATCCTTCAGCATGAACTCTCAACCCCCCACAGTAATCAATACCTCCTCCGGTGTTCTACTAGAAGGAGTCAGTTCCTTTAAATATCTTGGCCTAACACTTGACAAGCACCTGTCCTTTGATACACATGTGACTAGTGTTATCAAGTTAACCAATCAAAAACTTGGCCTCCTATACCGCACTGCTCCCTACCTCTCACATCAAGAAAGGAAGACTATTGCCTCTGCTACCCTCCTTCCTGGCCTGTTTTACGGTGCCCCTATACTCCACTCTGCTAAGACATCACTTCAGGCCAAACTTAAGATGGCCTTTCATAGAATCCCTCACTTTGCTGCCAAGTCACCAGCTCACGCCCACCAGTGTAACATGTTTAACACCTTTGGATGGCTGTCTTTTGAGGCCAAGCTGGACTTACCAATGCTTTGTACCACCTTCAAACTCATCTTCCTTCTTCACCTACCCTGTCGAATCTACTCACCCTGAAACCCATCCCTAGGACCCTTAGATCCTTTCACCTCCAGCTCCTAAGTCTACTCAAGACTCGCCTAACCATAGGCCAAAGATCATTCTCGTTCACTGCACTCCAAATATGGAATAGCCTCCCCCAAACTTTATTTTCATGTAGATTCTTCCCCTCTTCAAAAACCACCTCAAGGAAATTTTCTTCCCTCCTCCAGTATGCAATGGCAACTATGACTAACTCCCTCCTGTGTACCTGCTCTCCTTACTCACTCCCCTTATCTCTCCATCCATCTCCTGTTCCTACCTCCCCTCTCATTGCCTACGCATTTCCTCTCCCCTGACTCCCACCCTACCCGTTCCACTCATCCCTGTTCTGTCCATTAAATTATATATATATTTTATGTTATCTTGCCTTGTAAATAAGCCTTGTAAAAAAAAAAACTTGTTGTTTAGTCTATCTATATTGTACTATGGATAAAATCGACACAGATTCGGGACTCATTATTGTACTGACTGACTGTTCGTGAACGTAATGTATTTGTATCCTTTGACTGCACTTGACATTCTTACCTCTGGACAATACTGTCATTATTTTCCTTTTTATGGAATGGATTTGTTCCTTGGGTGATCCCCTGAAAAAGGGACGTGTGTGTCTCAGTTGGGCCCACCCGGTCATCAAATTTTAAATACATAACACCATAACTAAATCTGTTTATGAATGTCCATTACAATTGCTACCATTTAGCACTGCTTGTAGTCCAGACATTACCAGTTACAATAAAGTTTACAACCAATTTACTTCTTTTTGGCTCTGTAATTACTTGAGTATTCCAGCAGCTATACATGCAGTACAACAGTTTTGTATGATTTGGATTCTTTCAACATTGTCCGAAGATGTTATTAAAGTTGACATGCAAATTGTGTCCTTACTTATCCAAGTAGAGTATGGTTGATTACTAACCTGATCCTGACTGATGCAGACCTAATGTCAGACATGCAGGTTGACGGTCAACAGTCTAATTAGTGTGTCCAATCCAGTGTAGTCTGTTTGTGGATGTGGACAGTTTTCTGTCACTATGAGCATTAAATGGTCCCAGCAGGTATGCAGTGAAAGGTCAGAATGTTTGAGGTCTGAAACAGGGGGTTAAAAGCAGTTCTGCAAGATGAAATCACCACATGCATATATACAGTACTGGATGCCATAGTACTGTGAGTAGTATTATATATATATATCAGTGGCATCACTTAATTTCTTTACTCCTGGGGGTCAGTGTTGACACCAGCTTTCAATCCAAAGTGAGATCGATGTTTTTCACACCAGTTCAGCCTTGCTAGGATGGTGGAATCAAGATGCCACTGGAGAAGGTATACTACCTTTATCATACAGACATGATACCTTGCTATAGGATGGAAAGTTTTGACATAGTGACATGACCTCCCCCATTACTGAATGAACATAACCTGTGCAAAGTCAGTTTAAATAAGTTAGTGAAGCACAATATTCATGTTGTGATGTCTACAGAAGGCTACTACTTTAACTGTTAGACAAATAAAAAGCATTATAAAAAGGTATCAGGAGTGCTGCAATCTGATTGGTTATTATGATTCTGACAGCCGTAAATTGCTCACTGTTACATTGTCATGTACAGCCTAATAACCATGGAACATGGATTCTTGCTGTCAGCATTCCATCATCTAGCAATGCTGTATGACTAGAATGATGCATTCTGATTCTGAACAAGCATTCTCAAACAATTGGTGGAAGAACTAGTTTAATAAAAATCACCCACTAAATTAGGAAAACATTAATAATGTATACTTGTAACAGGAAGATAGGGTACACATAATAACAAGTGTGGTCTGTAGTAATGCAATAAGTATGATACAGCTGCATACTTGACTGGCCATGCTGTCCTTACCTACCTTCACCTACTGTGCACATACCTATTTTAAAAATTAACAACAAAGTTATTTTCCAGATACTTACAATAGGTGATGGCAGTCTTAACAGGTTTCACTACTGCCTCTTCTCCTTTCTTTGCCTTTGGAAAAGCAATTTTATAATGCTGAACACCAGCTTGGCAATGAGTAACATTCTTGTTGAAGTGTAATGCCGCTGTCATGTGTCCGTCATAGAGAAGAAATATGAATATTGTACCACACAAATGGACATGACTGTCTTTTCAGTATTTGTTGCATGCACATACCACATACACAGATATGTATTACTTGTGTGAATGTGTTTCTTGGATGATTACTGCTTTTTTTAAAACCATGTCCTTAAATACAGCATTCATAAGTTTCAACAAACGACTGTGCGTGTGATGAATTATAAATCACCTACGCTGCATGCCACATTATACCGTGAGGGAGTGATTAACACACAGCCCCTGCTCATGACTTATTGCTTAAGTGTTATAGTATTTATCTTACCGTGCATTCATGGCAGGGAAAAAAAAATGAAAGAACTCCGGAGCAAAGTGGCAGACCATGCTGTGGAAGACCTCCAATGCGTACGTTTGGTAAATCGGAGACATCTGCTGTAGGTCACGAATGAGGTTTGAGCTTGAGACAACATTGGCTACCAGCTTGTGCTGCCTGGTACCTATAGACACTAATAAAGAGTTAAATTTGATTAAAAACTGTACTTCTATATGTACAGTTGTGGGCTGATAACTCCATGGCTTGATGGCTGCCACAAAAGTTGGGCATAATAGTACATGTTTTCAATCATGTTATATATCACAAACTGATTATGATGACCTGTTGCTATCACTACAGCGGGCTACTGTGGTAAAACCAAATCTATTTGTCATGTGAACATGAGTTACTGAGTAGACATGAAATGCTTCAGCAGTACCTTTTCGGATCCATTGCTTGTCCTCCTCTAGAGGTGCATGCAAACATTCAGGAAATAACGCTCCATGTCCGCTGTGCACATCACTGATGTGGTTCAGGACAATCTGCCATTTCTCTACCAATAATTCTGAATCATTTGCACTGGTTGTTGCTGACCAGAACATGCGGTTTGTCACTGATTTTATCCATAACCGAATATCACCACAGCGTGTCTTCTTCACGTGGTTCTCCAGCTTCTTACTAACACATGTGAACAGACATTGTTGTGTTCTGTTATATCTCATATTATATATAAATCTACACATGTGCTGAAACTACCAAGTCATTAGTAAGCTGCTAAAGCAATGTTCTGCCAACTGCATGCTTTGTGCTCTGCACAGCTGCGCCTGCACTCCACTCTGGGACCTGGTTTCTTCTACTGTTTTTTTAGCATCCCTGATCAAACCTGTTAGCTGCATGAGAATGTAGTGTGGGTGGCTGCTGTGTCTTTTTGGCGCTCCCCACAGTAGTTTTCTGCAAGCTTTCAATTTTTCAGATGACTACAGTCTTAAGAAGAAATGAAGTCGGGGGGCGTGCACACACACGACGACGTGTCTGATTCTTTTCTAAGGATGACAGTGTTAAAGTAATGAAGTTGAGAGAGAGCAGCACAATCTGCAAGTGGCTGTCAGCATTCAGTGAGCTGCTGTCTGTCTTTTGTTCAGTGAGTGAGAGAAATGTGAGTGGCGAGAGAGAGAGAGAGAGAGAGAATTATCTGTTTTTGAGCATCTCTGATCAAACCTGTCAGCCACATCTCTCTCTCTCTCTCTCTCTCAAACATTGTTCCCACCAGAAAACTCAAGAAAAAAAAAACTCAGCTTCCAAAGGAGATACAAAATTGCATCCCCTGCCATGGCTCACTCTCCCAACAATTGGACTGTCCCTCTCCCAGCTAGTACCCTCTCCTAGCCACTATAATCCCCAGCCACAGTTACCTATTCTAAATAGCAAAGGGGACTATTTGACATAATAAGGAATGATATTACAACAAAACTCATTAAAAAAAGTTTAAAAAAAATAAATATAACCTTGTAAGTAAATATTTTTTTCAAACTTAATTTGGTACCCATTGTGTAACTAAGCAATAAACCATGACAGGGTGCTGGGATTTACCCATGCCAGGTGTGGTTTGGTCAAGAGGCTGCAGGCCAAGTGATCAAATCAACACCAGAAGTAGGTAAATCCCAGCATAACCGACACCCTGGAGTGGTTTATTTAAGCAATAAGGCATGACAGGGTGTGTGTTATTGTGTAATAACATCAATCCTGGGGTGGGTTGAAGCACGAGGTGAAGCCAAGTCCTTCCGCCACCCCAGGAGTGACGTTATTACACAATAACACACACCCTGGATTGCCTTATTGCTATTATACAATGGCTTGTTGTGAAAAATTAAAAAATAGTTTTAAGAAGTGTGTTTTTATTACATTTATATTGTTTTTTTTCCCCTGTGGAAGGCATATATGATGAAACAAGGAAAAGTAGTCCCCACTAGGTGGTGCTGGCGCTGCATGCTTCCCAGCCCCATATGTTCCTCGTAGGTGCTGAGCGTTTATTTTGGTATAGGTGTCTCTGTCACCCCCCCCCCGATACTCAGACAATTAATGTGGCCATATAGTTTAGTTGTGCTGCTTTCGGTGACAGTTCCGTTAGCGAACAAAGAAGGAAAAGTACGCCATGAGGCAGTCATTTAACAGTGAACGCATTTTGAAAGTAAAGCCGTGTCACCAGTTGTCTCTTCCATTTAGAAGCAGCAGTTGTTTGTTTCTCCTTCTGGTTCTCCCGGTACTACTGGCATGTACTGGGAGAAGATCCATGACAGTTCTGATAGCGAGGGAAGAAGGGAGTGCACGCTGAGACAGTCACGAACAGTGAATGGCATTTTGAAAGTAAAGGCGTGTCACTGCTCGTACCAGTCATCTCTTCCATTTAGAAGCAGCAGTTGTTTGTTTGTCCTTCTGGTTTTCCTGGTACTACTGGCATGTACTGGGAAAAGAAAACAATAGGAAAATAAGCTTGATATGCGGGCATGTGAAGCCGTGCCGTCGCCAGGGTAGTGCAGCAGGGAGGAATATCTTTAACTGTGCTGTGGTCATATTTGTGTCTGCCCTAGATACAGTGATGTTATTGTCTAATATTATCACTGTCTCTACCGGTCAGTAGCCAATCAGAATCATAGGATTTTTCTTGCCATTGTATAATTCAGCAATAAACCATGACAGGGTGTGGGTTATGCTGGGATTTACCCACACCTGGTGCGGTTTGGTCATGAGGCCACAGGCTGAGTGATCAAATCAACACCAGAAGTGGGTATATCACAACATGACCCACAGTCCCTGACTCAAAGGTATTAATTCCAAAATGATAAATAAATAAAAAAAAAATACCCTATAGTGGTTTATTTAAGTAATACACCACAACAGGGTGTGGGTTATGCTGGGATTTACTCATGCCTGTTGTGGTTTAGTCTAGAGGCTGCAGGCTGAGTCATCAAATCCACACCAGAAGTGAGTAAATCCCAGCACGACCAGCACCCTGGAGTGGTTTATTACAGCAATAAACAATGACAGGGTGTGGGTTATGCTGGGATTTACCCATGCCTGGTGTGGTTTGGTTAAGAGGCTACAGGCCGAGTGATCAAATCAACACCAGAAGTGGGTAAATCACAGCATAACCAACACCCTGGAGCAGTTTCTTTCAGCAATAAACCATGACAGGGTGAGGATTATGCTGGGATTTACCCACACCTTGTGCTATATGGCCAAGAGGCTGCAGGCTGAGTGATCAAATCAACACCAGAAGTTGGTAAATCACAGCATGACCCACACCCTGGAGTGGTTTATTGCTGAAATAAACCACTCCAGGGTCTTTGTTTTTTTCAGAATAAACCACTCCAGGGTGTGTGTTATGCTGGGATTTACCAATGCCTGATGTGACTTGGTCACGAGGCCACAGGCCACATGCTCAAATCCACACAAGAAGTGGGTAAATCCCAGCATAACCCACACCCTGGAGTTAGGTTTATTGCATAAATGACCCAATCCAGAGTGTGGGTCATGCTGTGATTTACCCACTTCTGGTGTTGATTTGATCACTTGGCCTGCGGCCTCTTGACCAAACAGCACCAGGTGCAGGTAAATTCCAGCATAACCCACACCCTGTCATGGTTTATTACTTAAATAGACCACTTAAATGTCACACATTGATTGCAATATAGTTGTTTTCCATATGTTGACACACCACAGCACACAGACATCATGCCACTACAGGGGACATAGACTGTAAATGTGCAATTAATGTCAAAAGTTGGGACAGCAACATTTAAACATCTTTAAACTTAAAAACAATGACTGAAATGCTCTTACCCTTTGCCATTTTCCAGATATCAAAGTAGTGTCTGATGTCTGGGTGACTCTTTTCACTTGAACATGACGGTCTATCCCAAGCATTTATATTGAGCATCCATGGTCCTGTAAGAACTGCACAACTCTTTTCAAACCTTCCAGCTCCATAGCTGTCAAATTCTAGACTTGGAAACTCTGTTAAGTGAAATAAACAAGCAATAAGTAATATGGATTAAAGGGCTGAACCACACAATTAAGGATAAATCTAATCAAGTAACACTAACCTGCACTACATCAATTGAAACAACTTTCGTTGTTTCCAGACTCATCAACGTGTACAGCCCATATTTGGCGGAATGTCCAGGTGAGTCGCACCGTCATCACCACTCAGAATTAGGGGTTTGCCTTGCAGGTCATTCAGCAGGTCATGCTGCTCCTGCCTCCATACATTCGTGACAGCTAGTATTATATACAAACACTGTATTTTGTGGTATGTCACAAGTGACAATTCCTGCATATTCATAAATTTTAGTAGTCACAGGGCCTTTGATGGAATTATGCCACTTAAAAAGACAGCGGAGCAAGTTATAATGTTTCCCCATGTCATTGTACCACTGGTTTCCTGGCTTTGCCACTCCTACTTATGCCCCTTTGTGCATTCACATGTGATGACAACCATTGTGCCAATGATTTTCTTTATTTTTGGTGTAGCCTTACTGAAACACCTTCTGCACTGTTTGAATAGCGATGTCAAACTGTTCAGAAACCATAACATACCATTGATCTGCAGGAGACACAGAGAAAATCAAGTTCAGGTGTGCATGGCCTCTTGCTTGTCTTCAGCATGGCACCATTTCCTGGTAAATATTCAAAGTCATCATCAGACTCTTCAGCAGTTGTGTCGGCCAAGTTCTCCTCAAAACTGCAAACAGGCATATCAAAATCAGTGCTGACATCAATGGAATGACTCGGAAACTCGGTGTCAAAATTACACTGAACTGACACATCACACATTGTTGCTGGTGATACAGAACATCAGCACTTGGTCTTTGACTTGTCTGTTTGGTTTCCTCATGACCTTAACTTTGGTATTAAATTAGCCTGGCTCTTGATGCTGCACGTTTTTTTACATTTTATACAGTCAGATGCTGATAGTAATTGCAATTGTACGCCACTCACATTGAATGAATTGTTTGCAAGGTCGGAGAAAGTGACATCTTCATATTCCACTTTGGCATAATCAGGCATGGAAGTGACATCTGAAAACTATTCCTGCAGCAAATATGGATTAAAATCTATTGACTGGTCTAGGCATTTCCTGCTGGGGTAATTCCAAAGTCCATGCTGCATCACCAATGTCATCTTATAATTCCTCAAATTGTTTAAACATGTAGAATTCTTCATTAACATCATGACAATTCAGTGTGTCATCACACTGTTCCACTGACAGATATGGTGGTCTCATTTTGATACCTACAGATGTTTCAGGGTTGGTGGATGGTGGAACATCTCCTGGTGTTGTAGTAGAAGTTGAAGGATGAACACTGGACAACGTACCAGAACAGTTATAATGCTGAATGTCCACAGATGTTGCAGTACAGGTTGAACATTCAGTGTCTTGTGATGTTACACTACAGGTGTTAGGTGGAACATCATTGGATGTTCCACTGCAGCTTACAGTCATTTCTGTACTAGTTTTATTGAGTAACCACTGAATTTTTTTAAGAACTTTGTTTCTTGCCTATAAAGAAAATAACAATAGCCATCAGAAAACCAGGCAATGAATGCAGCAATGAAAGTATGCTTTGATCTTCATCCACATGCAACAAGTACTCCAGCTGTCATATCATCCACGTACAATGTCAGATATGTATAAAAAGTTTATTTGTCTCCATGGGCAGTGCTCTAAGCCATGTCCAAGAAAGAAATGTCCACACAGTGTGAAAGAAAAGTCAAGAACTGTGTCATGCAGTGTCATGTCTGCTACTTGAATGTATGTTGGAACATGTTAATACTTATAGACATGTAAGTATTGTAACTGACTGAGTCATAAAGACAGTTGGGCATGTTCCTTTAATGTAAGTGGGTAATGTCAGCCGCATATTCTGTCCTCTCATATGGCACCTTTTTACAAAGTGGATATGCGAGTCATGTACTTGACAGTATAACAGTGATTAATGTCAGACTCTCATAATACTCAACACCAATCAGATTATAGCATTTCAGAGATAATTTTTATAATACAAATTAAAATAAATAGCTTGCAATGAGTGACTCAACAAGTAAATCAGTGGTGTCCGATAGACATCACCTGCCTTTATTTGAGTTTGTCTTTTAATACCATCACACATAAAATGGTTAACATGATGGGTAGGCTGGGCGTGCGGCAGAGGCTGGTGGACTTGCTAATGAAGTGACTGACCGACAGAAAGCATAGGGTTGCTCCAAATTACTTGCAATAATGCTAGAGATAAGTGACCAGTGGGGTACATCATGGATCAATAATAGGAATTTCATGTTCAATATCTGCATCAATGACACTGCAGTATGACATGGGAAAATCATGGGATGTTTTCAGATGACAACAACATAAGTAACAGGGCTGATAGTCAAGTCAGTGTGGTTATAATGACGTGTGATGTGGTGGAGCTTGAAAAAATCTCTAACTAGTGGAAGCGGAGGTTACAATCAAAGTAGCGCGCAATACTAAAAGGGGATGAGGGAACCCTGTGCCAAGGTACGTGATGGTTGTGCAGTTCATGACAACCACAATGGATGGAATGGACATGCAGGTTATCATGTCAATGGATCTGAACATGTAGAAGCAGAGTACAAAGTATAGAGTACAAAGGACCCATGAAGAGAGACTGGCATGCTGTTTAATATAGGTCTCACAGAACTCATGGGGATGACCTGGAAAAAGAGTTAGCTGAGTAAATTACAAGGGTCTTTTGTAATGGCAACACAGAGGTGGTGGGGGATTTCAATAGGCCAGGGGTGTAGTGCAGCAAGAAGATGACAGTTGTGGTACATGACATAGAGGGTTGGAGGGAGCTGTAGGAAAGGTCTGACCAAAGTACAGATTTAGTTGGAAACATGGCAATTGGGGTTCAATGCCAATAATTGTCAGGAACTGCACTTCTGGCCTATGAACCAGTGGAGAAGCTATCAGCTGGAAGGAATACAGTCGGTAAGCACAGAGGAGGAAACATAGTGAGGTGATCCCCTGTACAGTCACTGTTCATGCCACATCTGGAGTACTGGCTCCCTTTACCAAAGCAGGACATCAGATTGCTGTAGGGGTTACTTTGTATGGTGACAAGGATGTTCGAGGGATTGGAGTGAAAGTCCTACAAGGATAAGCTGTGTGAGCTTAACATGTACTTCCTGGAGGAGAGGAGGGATAGGGCAGATATGATCAAAACCTTTAAATGCTGAAAGGGAATAAAGAAGGCTAATACAGAATTAATTCTCCAGATTAGAAGATGGAGGGATATGAGAGGGCACCAGCAGAGATTGGAGGGGAGAAGATTCAAGAGGGAAATCAGGAGACATTTTTTTCATAGAATGGGTGGTAGGCAAGTGTAATTCTCTGCAAGAGAGAGTGGTATCATGTAGAATGGTGGGTGGTTTAAAGAGAAGATGGGAAAGAGTGTGTGAGGGGGAGGATGATGGGGGGTGAGGAGGGTGGGCCAGCTGCAAGTTGAGGGGCTAGCTGCACAATAAAGCAGACTCCATAGACTGTGAGGCCTGTTTCTGTTAGCATTTTTGTATGGGCACTGTATTACCAATTCGGTCTGTGAACCAATTTGTGACATTCATCAACCAGACACAGTTCTGCAGACTGAATTATCCAACCCCCACCCTTGCCCCACCACACTACCAGTCCTCAAGCTGTCATGTGCTACATTAACAACAGATGGGGTGTATGTAACAGCTATAACTGACCATGTTGAGCTTTCTGTCATGTGCATCATTCCAGTCACTCAGCAGTGCTGCACGACGGAATGCTGACAGTAACAAACCATGTGCCAAGGTGATCAAACTGCATATACTTTTTGAATCCTTACAGCCAATCACATTACAGCATTTAACACAACCATTTTATAGTGTATGGTGGAATGCTGTTATGCTTGTAATTCCATGCTTGGAGTATGCTTGTTTTGGTGCAGTAGTGATGTCACTACTACAATAGAACAACTTGGAATGCTGCCACATATTGCTTTCCTCTATCCAGTTAGGCTGGAAGTTGTTTTTATTTTAAAACTTGAATTTGTAGAAACATCTGCAGCACACTGTGTCAGTAAAAACAAAAGAAAATGTTAAAATTTCTATTTTCCATTGCTTTCACTAGCTTGTTTTGTGTGATTTTCTATGCTGTGACTGCCCATACACTATAAAAGATTGTGTATGAGCAGTTATACACAAACAAGAATATTCTTGTATCTCGAGGTTCCCTTGGTAACAAAGCACCTCTGGAGCTGTGCTCTTGAGGTCATCTGTTACCAGTGAAACCTCTCGATACAAGAATATCCTTGTTGTGTATGACTGCTCATACACAATCCTATGTATA
This sequence comes from Neoceratodus forsteri, assembly GCA_016271365.2. Classification (NCBI taxonomy): domain Eukaryota; kingdom Metazoa; phylum Chordata; order Ceratodontiformes; family Ceratodontidae; genus Neoceratodus; species Neoceratodus forsteri. Next base: position 566,508,776 of record CM057455.1, read on the forward strand.
ATAGAATAAAGGATGTAATCCATCAGCTAGGGCCACATCAAGCCTACTGATTTCTCCATCCCAGTAACACAAGTCAAACAGCTTTCATGACCTACATAAGCAACAAGAGGGGTGGTGTATGAAAGAACTAGAACTAAGCTGCATGGCCCTTTGGGTTATGTGAAAGTAAATAAGGAAAAGAAAGAGAGTAATGCTTGAACAACAAGTTCATTACTGAGCAAGAAAGAAGATTAGCCCCACTCCATGAATGTATGTGGTTAGCAACGAATGCATAATCAGTCACAGTTGGGTCCGTGCAACAACATCAGACAGCAGTCGACCATTGTAATGCTAATTCCATTTATGTCAGTGTTCAGCAAGAACTGCATAATCGTAGTGACCAATGACAAGCGTAGGAAATGACGTACCTGTCAACATATGTTGGCCGTGAACTGGTCACAGTTCTGCATCCTGAGTTCTCCAAATATACCCCCCCCCAATTCCACCCAGCCTCGAACCCCAGTACAAGTCAGCCTACTCTCATGTTGTCATACGTTCCATCAGAAAGGACTGCGGTGTATGTAAGACCTATAACTGACCGTGCTTAGCTTTTGGTCATGTGCAGTACCAGACTGTCTAGAATCCTTGAATGCAATGTACTTGACTGATCCATCCAGAATGTTAGGCCCATCCCCTGAATGATGATGGGTATCAACAGCTGCATACCCAGTCCTCGTGCACTACCAGCTTTATATATTACCCATTGTGGCTATGAAACAAGAGCTTACAGCCATGCACCAGGAACACTTCAAGCATAGTGACTCCCCCCACCCCACATCCATTACATGTCAGCTGTCATTAATTCCATGTGCAACATGTGGTAAATGACAGCTGCATCTGACTGTGTTGTGCAATCTGTCATGTTCAATAAAAGAAATACTGAATTCCAGCCACCAGGACATCACAGTAATGCAAGGCAATAAGCTTTCATTAAATAAATAAGCAAATGGTAGATGAAATACTATAAATAACTGTCCTGTTCCTTATGTCATGCAAAATAAAAGAAAGGAAAGAAAGCAAGTAATGCTTGAATAACAGCTTCATTACTGAGCCTTTGTTTTTGGTGTTGGAGCCTGTGTGGCTAGCTGTTTGTGTTTGTCTCTGTCAGTAGTTTAATTTTTGTGGATTTTCATGTGTTTCTGCTTGGAGGAACTGGACCATTCTTGGACATAACATCTATGAACATTTCCTGGACTAAGAAACTGCAAAACATCACCACCAGGTATTGGTATGCTCATCATAAATCAACTTTTTCGGAAGCCATCAAAGCCAAAAGTAAGGTCAGTAAATCTGTTATACAAGCACTGAGTTGAGGAGTGCTGCATTGAATCCACATTTCTGTCTGACTTGTTCGTAAAGGATGTGTACTTGTCTTTGAGGTCTATTCACAACCATTTTGGAGAACAAAGAGAAGATACTAACAAAGGATTGTTACATCCTGCATATGCCCCAGGCCAATGTTCATCACCTTCAGGAATTTAACCCCTTCAGGAATTTATCACATTATGGGTCTTTGAGCTACAATAACACTTTTCTGGTCCCCGGTAGTTCACCATTTCCTGTGGATTTGATTACTTTTCATCAATCACGTGGCACCTCTGAGAACATGGCTTTATATATTGTGCTGTGCAATGTCACGGGGAAAACGCAGACCAGCAAGGCCAAGAGGACTAGATGCCCTACAACAAAACTAGTCTGCAAATGATTAAAGCGTACCTTCTTAGGATACTACTTATGCTACTTCTGATATCTGGAAATGTTCATCCTAACCCGGGGCCTACCGGCCTAGCACCCCATGCCACAAAAAGGTGGGAGGGGTCCCTCACATTAGCCTCAATCAATGTCTGCAGCCTCCTTAACAAACTTGACATCTTGCAAGCCTGGGTTCAGCAACATAGCCCTGATGTACTCTCTGTTGTTGAAACATGGTTTAACCCCAAGATACCAGAAGCTGCAGTCACCATCCCTGGATACTCTATATTCAGGCAGGACAGGGTTTCCAAATGAGGTGGGGGCTGTGCCATCTACCTGAGGAATTCCTATCTGGGTCAAGTCTTCCCATTCTCAAACCCTAAACCACCCTCGCAGGTTCTCGCTATTAAGGTTCTACTCAGGGCTCACAACAAGGAGCTCACCATTGCCTCTGTGTACCTACCCCCCCCCAAAGATCAGCCCAATGGATTTATGAGCATATTGGAAAGCCTACAGGGATTACACCATAACTCTGAACTCATAGTACTAGGTGACTTCAACATAAATGGGCTATTGCTGGAGGCCAGAAACTACAAGGATGCTGTCACGTCACAGAACCTCGCCCAGCTTGTTACCACCCTCACCAGATGCAACTATAGAAAAGGGTCGCACACTCTTCGGGACTGGATCCTTACTAATCACCCTGAACGAATCTCAAAAGTCTCAGTGCTCCCTGATGGGATCAGTGACCACTCACCGGTCACATGTACCTGGACAAACAAATTCATTAAGCCCCCTCCTAAAATAATCCACACCAGAGTGTTAAATGAGGGGTACCTTGAGCTACTAAAGACACACCTAAGCCACCTGGACTGGACACCAATCGACTCTGCCATTGAAGTTCACAACAACTAACCTTCTCGTCTCCAGATGCCGGACTACCATGGGCCAGAGGGCCTTTTCCCACAGAGCACCACAGTGGTACAATACTCTTAACAAAGAAACTCTTACTGCTGCTGCTCTTGGCCCTTTTAAGAGACAGCTCTGACTTCATCTCATTTCAACTAGTCATTGTGACTGCCTCACCTAATCAGGGGCCCACCGCTCACTGCCCTCCACTTCAGTCTTGACAGCTATCTCTCCCACCTTGCCCCTTCTACCTGCCTACCCCTTGCCCTCTCTTTCCTCCCCAGGCATTTCCTGACTTTTTATCTCTCCTCCCTCCCTCCCTTTAGAGCTCTTACCATCACCCTCTACCCTCCGACAATGGCCTTCCTGCCTGCATACCCCTTCCCTCTCACCTGCAGTGCTTATTTTAAGATTGCCCTTGGCTGGTATGTCATGCTACCTAACATTTGGCACATTTTGAATTACTGGAATTTCCTAAGCCTCAGTCTCTTACTTCTTTTTATTGTGCAACTATGTATTATTATGTTGGCCTTTGTATGTATGTATACCCCCCATTCCTTCGACGTGGAACCTTTGTAAACTAGCAGTTCCTGCTCAAAGGTGTTTGTAATCCTAGTTTTCAATAAAATAAAAATTAAAAATAAAATAAATGTCTGTGGGTATTGATGGCTGCATAATCAGTCACCCTGTCCTGGGGCCACTGCATTGTCTGTTGTGTCTTATTTACTACATGAGCAATGTGAGGTGAATGTCAGTGATGTAACTCACTGGGCTGTGGCTTCAATCATGTTCAATAAAATAATTTCTATAGTATTTGAATGAAAATTTCATGACTGAGTCATAATGAAGGTTAGTGTCATTCACTGAAGGTCCATGGGGTACAGAGAGCAGCATAATGATTATGGCATTTGGCAAGTATAGGAAATGCTGTGGCGGTAAACAATATTTTGACCATTAAAAGGAGTCACTTCAGCATTACTGCGTCAACCAAACCAAGTCAGTCATATATCACAAGCTCCATGTTATAGATATGGTCAATGGAAAAAATGCTGTGACTAGGTGAATGTGAATGTTATTTTACAATTGTGTTTTAAAATCCTGTAACCTCATTGGTCAAAACACATCACATGACTATGTGTATATCCTTCAATAGCCCATGAGTGAGATATGACATTTATAAAAAAACATAATTATATGCATTTTACATTTGTTTTACACATGGGTCCATTATATAATCGCAATAATGTACTCCAGGGTGTGGGTTATTGGGGGATTGACACACTTTTTGTGTGGTTAAGTCACTTGGCTGTGCCCCATGACACATCACACAAGGCATAGGTAAATTAAGCAATAAGGCACAATAGGGTGTGGGTTGTTTGGGAATTTTCCCATGCCTTGTGTGGTGTGTCACGAGGTGCAGCCGAGTGACCTAATCACACAAGAAGTGGGTAAATCACCCAATAACACACACCTTGGAGTGCCTATTGTGATTATACAACGGAATTATGTGTAAAATAAATTTAAAATGTGTTTAATTATGTTTTTTATAAATGCCATTCCTCAGCCATGTGCTATGCAGGATTTACCCATGGTCATATGACATGTTTTGACCAATAAGGTTACAGGATTTTCACACACCATTGTATAATCTCCCAATAACACACACCTTGTTGTGCCTTACTGCTTCATTCTGTCATGTTCACAAAACTAAGATGCCAATCTTCTGATGGTAATTTCAATGACTGTGTCTCATACATGGGCAGGGCAGGTACATGTACATGTTATACTGCACCAAACTGGGAATATCAGTCTTGGCAGAGTAAAGCACAACATGTAAGCAATAAGACATGATGGGGTGTGTATAACGCAGGAGATCTTGGTGGGTGTGGAAGAGTACATAGTAAATATGTTCCAGGAAAAACCCTTGCCACCTGACAGGATGTTATCTTGGTTAACATCTTGCAGATTATCAAACATAGCTCAGCATCTGTAACTTACTCTGAGTACCCAAATCAGCAAACAGGAACTCCTGGGGACCATAAAGGGATTAAAATCTGATCGTGCCCTAAGTCAGGATGATTTGACAAATGAAATTTACCAGTACATCAGTAGTAAACTATTGGATGAACTAGTTGACTTGTTTAACTCTCTTCTTCACTCAGATCATCTTCCTGACAGCATGACTAAAGGACTGCTGAGTTTATTATTTAAATCTGGGAATAGGGACTCACCAAATAACTGGAGATCAATAAGCTTGTTTAATTCAGACTTCAAAATGTTCTCAAAAATACTAAGTAACCAGTTAGCATTAGTGCTAGGAGACATCATATCCCCTACACAAGCCTGTGCAGTTCCAGGGAGGAAAATACTGGATGTATTAATACTACTACGAGAAATCCTTGATGAGGATGTGTGGAGGAAATATTTGGTTAGCCTTGATCAAGCTAAAGCTTTCAATTGGATTTCTCACTCCTATCTCTGGGAGTGTATGACAGCATAGCGGTTCCCTTTACCATTTATTAAGTGGGTTAAATTACCATACAGGCAATGCCACTGTTGCTCCCTACATAAATAATTGGGTTGGAAAAGAGTGTCTGATTAGTGCAGGGGTCAGGCAGGGATGTCCCCTGAGTCCCCTTTTATATATCCTTACATTAGACCCTTTATTATGCAAAATTGCTTTACATCTTGATATACTAGGTCTATCCTTTTCTAGTTCTGACCCTGAAATTAAGTCTATTGCTTATGCAAACAATGTCTATTGATGGCTGACACTGCATCCTTTGCTAAGGCAACAAAAGTCTTGCAACACTTCTCTGAGGCCACAGACTTGGTCATTAACAATGACAAAAGCAAATGCTGCACCATTGGCTCTGAGGGTCAGGAACACCTCAGTATTATGGGGATCCAGCTTACTAAGGAACCTGTTAAAATATTAGGGATTTTTTTTTTGGTGGGGGTGCAGGAGACATGGTGTATTATAATTAGGACCACATAATTACCAAAGCTTGGACCAAAGTAATGCATTGGAACACATGGAAAATGTTCAAATTAAAGAGAGTTTACTTGACAAAGACATACCGGCATATGAGGTTTTTACACCTTAGCTACATATTTCCCTTATCAAAACAATTTGAAACTGCTTTTTATAGTTGTTTCTTTGTTTACATTTGGGGCAGTTGATTAACTCTATCAAAAGAGGGATCCTTTATCTAGACAAAAACAAAGGGGCACTCAAAATGGTTAACCTGGTGTGTTTTTTTGCTTGCATATTTTTTTAAGAAAATCTTAAACCTCTATTAATTTGTACACAGGCTCTGTGGATTTCTTGGGTCAGGAATAGTCTGGCAACCATATGACAGTTTGGGCCTCTTAGTCCACCTATTCCAAAGCAATGCTCCATAACGTCTTCACCTGCTTATTTTCCAGACGTGTTTTCGAATATTGAAAATGTGGCTAGTGACAAGGTATCAAGTGTCCTCCTTAAAAAGACAGGATTTATATCTATATGTTATGAAAACATTTTTTGGAGCTACTCCTACCCTTTGTTCTTGTTCTCCGTCAGAACAGACCATCACTGGTCAAATGATAACCTCTCCCTGGGTTCCAGAGCATATGTGGAATGTTTTGTGGCTGGTGACACATAGGAAACTTAATATAAAAAAATAATTTGAAGCACAAAGGCCTGGAGGAAAGAGTGTGCCCCAGATCCTCTTGTATGGGAGTACTGGAGACCATGGATCACCTTTTTTTTGAGTGCCTGTACATTGTACAATTTTGGGACATAGTTAAACAGAAATGGCCTGGTATTCCCTTTTGCAGTTTCATTTCATTTTATTTCAGGGTTTAACCATTGAGAACAGTACTCATTTAAAATGGTGACCCAGGGCAAAATACATATACAGTATTACAACAATAACACATACATACCTTACACAATTCAAGAATACAATAAATACAAATATAAAAAAGAGGAAAAAACAATCATTTACATTACAACATAGATACATATAAATATATCTAACCAATTATTGCACAACAACTCTTTGTTTTTTTACTGTATCCGTAACCCATTGTTTGAGAGTTCTCATTGATGAAGGGCTTCCATTTATCAAACGAAACCTTACTGTCAAACTATTCCATAATCGGGGAACCATATAACTAAAAAAAGATGATGCTTTCCTCAAGGTCGGATTTAAGTCCCTAACCATCAACCATTCATAAAGAAAGTCTGGAACATCCCCCTGTACACTTTTATATGCAAAAAGTATCTTATGGTATTTCCTCCTATCTGTTGGGGAGAACCAATCTAATTTCTCATACATCAAACAGTGATGTGTATCTCTAGGACACCGTAAAATGAATCTTGCTAACCTATTATAGAGAACCTCTAATTTTTGTAACTTAACCTGACTGGCATGATCATATAATATATCATCAAAATCAATTGCAGAAAAAACTTGAGTTTCTACTATTTTCTTTAACAAAGTACTTTGTAAGATGTTTTTTATTTCTATATAACACCCCATTCTCTTACCTAAATCCACAATAAGTTTATCAACATGGAAGTTACCTGTTACCAAAATATCAATCGAGTACCCTAGCTATTTATACTGGGAAACTTGCTCTAATCTTACACCCCCTTCATCTATTATGACCAAATCAGTATTATTTTTTTAATTTTAATGCAGACCTCAAGACCGTACACTTTGTTTTAGAGATATTTATTTTTAATTTAGAACACCCAAAATATTCTTGTATGGTACTAAAACTTGATTGCAGTTGTACCTCAGTTTCTTGAACTTTCCTAGCCAACATACAGATTATCCTTCCATCAGCATACAAATGGTATGCCGACCCATTAACTGCATCCCCAAATTTATTCAAATATATTAAAAACAACAGGAAGCCCACTACTGAACTCTGTGGCACTCTTCGAACAACTGGTAGAGGATCAGAAGTAATGCCATTTACAGTTGTTACCTGAGATTTCCCTCCCAAATAGGAGGCAAACCATTTCACTGCAGAAATGCATAACCCCATGTCCATTAACCTAGATAATAATATTTGGTAGTCAACCATGTTGAAGGCCTTGGAGAGGTCAACAAAGATGGTGCCAGTCAAACTACCTCTTTCCATTGCTTTGTTGACATCATCCAAGACCCTCGAAATGGAGACCACCGTTCCATGGGACTTATGAAATCCTGACTGGTAACTATCATGAAAGTTATTCTGTGACAGATAGTCCACCAACTGAGCCGCCATCAGCCTCACAAATAATTTAGAGATCTGAGGAAACAGAGAAATTGGGTGATAATTTGTCCATTGGACAGGGCTGCCCCCTTTAAATATTGGGACAACCCAGGACAACTTCCAACCCTTTGGAACCACTCCCTCTTACAGACCAATTAAACAGATACATCAGGGGGGCAGCTATTTGCAAAGCTGAGATCTTTAAAAGATAGGAAGTCAAGCCATCTAATCACCCACTCTTATTTGTTTTCAGTCCCAGCAATTGTTCCAACACCTCATATTCCTCTATTTTCCTAAATACAAAGGGAAAACTACCTCTACCAAGCTCAGACTCTACAACCTCCATATTTTTCACACTAACACTGGTATCCCCAGTTACATCTCTGGCCTTGATAAAATAATTGTTGAAAACATCAGCAAGGGAACCAGTCCCCTCATACTCGGGGATCCTAATATTGTGTGACACCCCCTTAGTCTGTTCATTTAAACTATTAACTACTTTCCAAAAGGCCCTAGGATCTCCTACAGCTGCTTCTAACTTAAGACTATAGAACTTTCTCTTGGTTTCCCTCACTGCTGCCACATAGGTATTTGTCTGCCTTCTATAACAGTCCCAATCAGCTTCATTATTCGTAGCATGTGCCCTTTCCCATGCCTGTTTCTTCTGTCGTTTGAGTTTTCTCAAGGCAGAGGTAAACCATGGGGCTGATCTCTGCTTGATATTTTTTGTCTTTAATGGCCTGTGATAATCAATTATACTCATTAATTTAGACAAAAAAATATTCCCATGCCAGATCAATATCAGGGATAAGAAGAAGTCTATCCCAAATAACCCCATCCAAATCTCTAGCAAATAATAAATAATTAAAATCTTTGTCTTCCGAAAATAAATAAATCTAGACTGTGCTGACCCCTGACCCTTTCCCCTTACACAGAAAATTGTATTATGATCACTATTTAGATTTTCCATTTGCCCTACAGCATAACTGTGTGGAGCATTTGTTAAAAGCAGATCAAACAAAGCTGAGTCTGTTGGACTCCTCACATTTGCTCTAGTAGGTGTATTAATCAATTGCTCCAAACCAAGAGAAAGTGCTAAGTTCTTTATTACACATGCATCACCACTCTGCAACAAATTCTCATTAAAGTCCCCCATCAGAAGGACTTCATGTGTATCCATATAACCATCCAAGACTGTTTCTAATTATTTCATCTTTTGCTTTGAGTTTCCTGGTGGACAGTACACCCCATAAAAAGCATGGGTTTCCCATCAGTAAAATCAGTTTCCAAAGCTATGTACTCACAGGTATCAGGACATATCTCCAAAAATAACCGTTTTACAATATATTTATCAGATGCATAAACTAACCCCCCCCCCTTTTATTTCTATCTGCCAGTTTGCACCCGGAAGCCTTTTATTGGGGTTTATTACCATTGTCCTGGTCTTCAGATGGACGAGAAACAATGTGGCTTCTTTCATTATGTTTCAAATTCCATATCTGGAATGCAAGATGTCAGCTTTCCCTACAACAGATTGAGATTACTGAGGATCAATTGTTTGAGATTATTAATACTTTGATTAGGCATGTCCAAAGTAAAGAAAAAATGAGGTATAACCTACATCTCTATGAGGTCTTATGGGATGAAATTGTCTGGCATGATAGGTAAAATGCTATTGGAAAATGAAATGTTACGATGGTCTGGTTTTATTTCATTTAGTTCATTTTTTTCTTCTAATTTTTTTCCATGGATTTAGTGGGTCAATTTGGAGGGGTTTTAGTTTAGGACAATATTATTTCTATGTTTTGTCAGTAATTCCTTTTGTGTTCATAGGGGTATTTATGTATGACGCAATACTTTGAAATGTTTTTGTTTCCACTTTATGCAACATGACTTTTCTTTTCTGTATTATATGCTGGTTAATTTTCTTTTAAGTATGAATAAAAAATCCCCCTACTCTCCAGTTGGGGAATCCATGTCATCCTGGCATTCTGCCAAGATGGTGGCTGTCAGTAACCAGGAGGAGAGGATGGAGTGCACGAAGGCAGAGGAGCTTTATACCCTTGAGGAAAGGAGGGAGAGGGGGGACGTGATAGAAACGTTTAAGTACCTCAGTGTAATCAACAAAGTCCAAGAGGGTAGCATCTTTCAGAAAAAGAGATGTACAAGAACAAGGGGACACAATTTGGAGACAGAGGGGGGACGGCTCAGGGGCAATGTGAGGAAGTATTTTTTCACAGAGAGGGCGGTGGACGCATGGAACAGCCTTACTGAGGAGGTTGTGGGGTCTAAAACTGTGGGAGAATTCAAGAATGCATGGGACAGACATAAGGCAATCTTTGTGGGGGGTATGAAGAAATAGGCTGTTGGTTAAATAGGATCTTCAGCTTATCCTCTAGGTAGGGAAATGGGCAGACTAGGTGGGCCAAGCGGTCCTTATCTGCTGTCAAAGTCTATGTTTCTATGTTTCTATGAGTGGGTCTCCTCCACTGCCTCGACAACTTTAGAGACCAACAATAATCAGAAAGAATGAAGGTTTTGTGGAGAAAAAAACAGACCAAGATTGCATAGCCCAGAGTACACAGCACAATGGGACCTCAGACATTAACAAAGAGACTGGTGGAAATGGAGACAGTTTGTCAAAGGAACAACAACTTGAAAATACAAGGGAACAACAACAAACAGATAAACAGGTACCTATTTCAATGGAAGCCTTAGAAAAAGTACTTTTTTTAGAAGAACAACAGTTTAACATTCAGAAAAAGCAGTTACAGGACCAACTAACACAGATAAAAAGGAATGCAGAATTGCCCATACCACATCCTGTCAATAGCTCTCAGCTGTTTGTCAGCGATTGTGATGTACATGCATCAAAGGCATTGTCGGCAAACAGGATGACAAGGCCACACAAGAATGTTTATTCACCAGATCTAACTCCTTCACAAGTTAACAAGCAGCTGGACACTGTACCAGAGGATGGAGGAAAAAAGCAAACAACAAGCAAAAGGAATGGAGGTCAGCCAGGAATGGCACATACGGGTTGTTTGGAGCTTGGCCTAAAGCAACCTCAACTAGCAGAACAAAGTACTTCAGCCGAGAATGTTTGGACAGTGGAAAGGGCACTAAGAGCTGCAGGATGGGAGAATACAGATGGCCATTGGGTGTCTGAAGCCTTTCCAATACAAATGCCACAACCTGAGTATTTGGGGGAAAGGGTACTGAAAAATTATTCTCTACACAAATTTCCCGAAGTGCAAATAGTGCACAAGATACTGACTCATTATCCGATTTGCCTCCTGAACTGTGCTGAACTCAAAATCCAGTGCTGCACTTTAACGTAGCTCAAGCAAAAGATTCAAGTTTAAATCCAGAGGCAAATGTCATAAGTACTAATACTTAGGCCACAATAGGACACACTAATTCACAAACCATGCAGGATATAACAATGGAAACGGGCCACAGCACATCTATTACCCAGGACAGGAGAGCTCCACAAAGACAAACTGGTCAAGGCCCCCTCTAGACCTTATTCCTCTTCCTTTCATAGCCCAATCTTTCCAGCAAAGAGACATAACAGTGTGTTTATGGTACATAGGGGGAATGGAAGAACCCCCAGATAGAATTTTTGTAGCAAAAGTTCTGGTTAAGGACTTAATGAAATATTTTGCCAGTGAAATGTATGCCTTAATACATGTCTCGGGAGAAACCATTTTTGACATCAGTTTTAAAAATATGAGTGGATTAGAGCACTTTGGGTGAAGTTTAATACTCTAAAAAAATCTCCTTTGTGGGCACCTTTCATTGCCATACCTTTGACAAAACCTGCATAAAAAACTATCATGGTACTTTTTAGAAACAAGGGGGTTAGTGTGAATGATCTAACATACTGGTTAAAGCAAAAATGTAGTGTTGGGAGAACCAGAAACTATTTTTGATTTGGAGAGCATCTGGAAGGGGTTGGAAGGTAAAGGTATTACTAAGAACCACAGATACTGGAGTACAACATCTCCCAGTTTTTTTCTCAGCAGAGACAGGAGGTATTTTTTTTTTACCCAGGGCAAACAAAAGCCTGCTACAAGTGTGGATCAATCTCACATTTGAACAGCATTTGTTACAAAATTAGGTGTACTTTGTGTAACCAGGTTAGCCATACTAGTATTCAGTGTGATGACGTAAGGAGGTGGAATTTATGTGAAGAAATAGGCCACACTTTTCAAAGTTGTCAGTGGGTGGCACACAACCAACCAGAGCAGGCAGACAGAGCAGAACAAAGGTTATATGTGACTCTGGCAAAAAGCAGCAATATTCTAGAGAGAAAAACAAACAGTGCCCATGTAGCTAGGGAAATGGCACAAGTACAGGTAGGAACCCCCTGAATCTAGTTTAAAGTACATTACATGAGACTAAGAATCCCTTCCCCCCTTCCCCTAAACACCTGAGGAAAAAATTCCTGGTGCTGTACCAGACAGAGGAGACACAGTACAAGAAATGGCAGTGGTGTCTACAGGGAAAGAGCAGGAGGGAACCATACTTAGACAAAGTGAAGGGTCAGGAAATTCTGGTACAAGCATGCCCCCCCCCCCACTGAAACCACTCCCTGGAAGAAGGGTTTTCAGGACAAGAAAATGCCAAGCAGGGTATCTCCCGAATCCCAAACTTCCCTGAGCTTTCTCAGTCACAGCACCCTCCCTATGGAACAAGCTCCCCCATCTGTTCACGCTTCCCCCTCCCACCTAGCTGTTAAACATAGCCTGAAGACCTGGATCTTCACTGCTTCAAAATGTCACTGTTCTGTACAGCAACCTTAGGGTCTACAACTCAACTATGCTCTAATAGCACTCAGACTTTCACCTGATGCCCTACAGCACTTATACCCCCCTCCTGCCCCCACTAGCCTGACCCTTTTCCCACCTCTCTCCTTCCTGCTCCCACCCCTAAGGCTACTCCTGCCCCATTTCCTCCTGTCTTGCCCCTTTGATGTTATGAACTGTGATTGTTTTCCTATTTGAATTTTTATTACAGCAACTGTTTTTTCCACTTGTCCTTGAATTAGACCATGTACCTGTGTACCATTACTGCTTGAGTCTTGCACTGTCTGTATTTTGGCTATGCTTATGTACATACTGATATAGCATTACTTGTCTACACTGTCTGCACATTGTCATCGCATTACCACTGTTCTCTCTCTCTCTCTCTCTCTCTCCACGCTCGCCGCCAGCTGATGGGCATGCATGTATTGTATCCTGTAATTGACTATTTGTACCTGTACTTATTTTTTGCCACCATGTGGCCCGGGTCATGACTGAAAATGGTCCTCTGGATCAGTGCACCTACTGGGTCACCAAAGACATAAATAAATAAAACTACCTAAGACAGAATTCAAACAAGAAATAAATATAACGTGCTACAAAGCCATTTGGAGGAATGTGAGGATTCTGACACCTCCTCAGTAATATCCTCTCAACCAGAAATAACAACAGATTCTGATTCAGTAAAAGAACCCGGGTCTCAGAAAAGGAAAGTCGCAGAAAAAAACAAGCACATAGAAGGTGCAATCAGGAAAGGGAGACTCAGGTGACTATTCTCCACAGCATAAATGCATTCCACACTTTTTCTCAGTACCCTGAATATTAATAGCATTAAAAAACCTGCGAAGAGAAATGCTGTGCTTTCATTTTTACAGAACGCACAGGGGGATATTAATTTTCTCCAGGATGTTCGCTTCCACTCATTACAAGAAACAATACCGGCACAAAATTCCTGTTTTCTTGGCACATCTTTTTGGTCTTTTGGTCACGAAACCTGCTCTGGAATAGGCATTTTATTTATGATCCTGGATGTAACTGTTACAAAATTAATAGATTTAGTCCCAGGAAGGGTTTTGATACTTGATACCAAAATCCAAAATACTGTTATCCGTTTTATTAATATATACACCCCCCCCCCAAAAGAAAAGAATAGAAATGCTAAAGGTGATTCAACCATATTTATTTTCCTCACACCAAATTGTTTTTGGTGGGGATTTTACTTACACACTGTTCATACAGGATAAGAGCCAGCATAGTAAGACCTAGAAACTTTTTTGTGATTTACATTTTCTGAAGTCAGTAATAGGTACACTTAGATTGAAGGATGCTTATCACAGCCACACAGGAAAACATGATCCAATGTTCCATAAAGGAAATTTAACAACCAAAATAGATTTTTTTTATTTATATCAAAACATATCCTCATACAACACGTTCAGATAATTCCTGTAGAATTTACAGACCATAATTTGCTATCTATACAAACTGGTCATAACACACCATTTATTAGGGACCCAGTGACATGTAAATTTAATTCTTCTCATTTACGAAAGGAAGAAACAGTACAGGACATACAACTGCTCATAGAAGCAAGGAAATCTGTCCTAATTATGTATGACAACCCAACATTATGGTGGGAAGATACAAAACATGAAATGGTTAAATTGTTAAGAACATTACGTAAAACGATCCAAAATAATAATTATATACGATATATTAGGAAAAGACACCAGCTACAGACTTTTATCATTAACATATGAAACTAATCATGAGTTTTCAAAACAAATTTCTCTCATAAAACAATAATTAATACGAACATACGAAATTGCCAGCAGATACAAGCCATATGGTCCATCTAGTATGCTTGAGTGTGTAGCACTTCAGTCCATTAGACTGCAGCCGCTCCCCCTCCCATTAACTCTTTCCTCCCCCAACTGCCTCCCCTAGTACGTACTTTCCCCTTGCCTTAATAGCATTCCATACTCAAAAAGCCAGGAATTTACAGCAACATCAACAATTTGTTTTAACCAGGAGAGACACACTAAGCTGAAGCTTGTTTACAGGTGTGACCTGGGAGCACAAGGAAGCTAAGTGACTTGCTTAGGGTCTCACAGTATGTAAGTGGAGGCTGTGGGATTCAAACCCAGGTCTCCAGGTTTGCAGCTCAGAGCCTTAAACCACTGTGCTATACTGCCTCCTATTTTGCATCCAAAGGAAAAAAACACAAAATCTGCCTATATGAAAGCTGTTCATAACAGATAAAAAGGAAAGATATGGACACTTTAATACAGTAGATGAAAATAATATCTTGCATAATACCAAAGAGGGGGTTATGAATATAGTCACACAATTCTCAAAAAAAATGCATGAACCACTCCCTAGTCTAATGGATGATTTTCAAGAATTTTTTTCATACTCGTAATATAACTGACATATCTGAAAATATGGAGGAATCTCTTACTCAAGAGATTCTTGTAGATGAAATATGGGAAGCTATTCTAGCTTTAAAAAAAGGAACAGGACCGGGCCCTGATGGGATACCTAGGGAAATCTACAAATTAATAGATCCTGAGATTAAATATGAATTAAAAGAAGAATATAATCATATTCTAAATTTGAATGGGATGCCATTATACATGAATATGGGGGCAAGATTTTCAAAGCCCGTAAGCTGGATGCATGGTGCTTGCATCTGGCATGATGGACACAGCAAGCAGTTTGCGCCATGGGTATGACCCCGGGCTATTTTACAAAGCAGTCTACGACAAGCTGCAGGCTGCTTGCACCAAACTGTGCTAGCATCAGCCTTACACCACAAAAGTGGCAGTAGCATGGTGCTAGGGATCTTGCAGGAGTCCCAGGTCACCATAACCCCAAATTCATAATTTACAAAGCTCTCACCAGGGACAAAGTGTTAAGTACCATTAGACCAGGTGAGGACTGCTCTAATGGTACTTAGACATCCCTTGGAAAAGATGTCCAATATGTGCCAGCCCGCACCAACCTTCCCCTATGTAGCGCATGAATAGCATGTATGAAATTCATCCCTGGTGATCTAGTGCCCCCCTCCCTGCCCAGATCTACCCTGACACCAATAAAGTTTTAAAAGACTTCTCCCTGGTGATCTACTGCCCTCCCAAAGCCCCAATATGCTCTGACCATAAAACAGAATGAGCCAAAAGTCAATGCTCTAGTCCCTGGTATCCCACCCCCCATGCCCGTAATGCAAAGTATACCCCTGACAGGGTCCCTGCCCGCCTGTTATGCCTGACTACCTGCCAGCAGATAACATCCTCACCTGATGATCTAGTGACCCCCACCCCCCGCCTGCCAGGTAGTGCCCACCTCACAGTTCCCTCCCCATCCCATACTCCTGATCCAGTGACCAGCACAACCCTCCTCACACCACCACAGCCAGCTGCTAAATGAACTGTCAGAGTGTACTGTATTAGGTACATGCTCTGACAGTTCATTTGGTGGCTGGCCATGGTGGTGTGCAGAGGGCTGTGCCAGTCGCCGAATCTGGGGTCAGGATGGGGAGTGGATAGGGAGCGGGGAGGTGGGGTGGGGGCCACTAGAGCACCAGGGAGTATTTTCTGTCTGTATTTGAGTGTAGGGGTAGATCAGGGCAGGGGGGCCCTAGATCACCAGGGACTGCATCTTTGCTGTATAATCCATTACGGGTAGATTGGGTCTTGGCAAGGGGGGCACAATCCGCTAACATGCACTCGACTAGGGGTGCACCTCTCAACCCTTCCACCCTGTGGCTGCTGCAGCATTCCTGGTGGGTGTACCATCTCTTTGGTGCACTGGCACCATTGCTGCAAGCCATGGGAATTAGGTGCTGGGAACCTGCCTAGTGTAAAATCGGGTGCAGGGTCCCAGATGCACCAGCACCCGGTGCAAGCTGCCATTGTAACAGCTTGCATCCAATGTTTGAAAATCCAGCCTGAGGAGTTTAATCTTTTTATACAAAAAAGGGAATAAACAATATATATACAACTGGAGATCGATTAGTCTATTGTATAATGATTTTAAAATTGTATCCAAAATAATAGCAACCAGATTGTTAAAAATCACAAACAATAATTTCTAAAGCACAATCATGCTCCATATCTGGACAGAACATTTCTGATCATTTATTTCCTATTGAGGGAAATAGTTACAAGAGGTAAGGCTGGTAAAATAAAAAGCTTCTTAGTCTCATTAGATAAAAAATATAATTTGATTTGATCAACCATGATTTTTTATGCATGCACTAAGACAATTCCATATTCTAGATACTTTAATAGATTGGATCAAATGCCTATATACCACAGCAACGGTAGCCATTTTGGTTAACCGATGGAAGGCGCCTTTGATTAATATAAAAAGAGGTGTTAGACAGGGGTGTCCACTCAGCCCCATAATGTACGTCATTTTTCTGGATCCATTAATTAGAATGTTGAATTCTTCACCTCTGCTAAAACCCATTCAAAGTATAGAAGGTGAAATCCCATACACTGCGATTGTGAATGCGGATGATATTAGCCTTATATAATACAAACTGAAGCTGCTGTTCAACATGCAGTAGTCATTTGTAAACATTTTGGAGATTTTTCAGGAGCATCCTTAAATTTAGACAAATGCATAGGAAGAAATTTAGATACATCTCAAACAGCACCCCCGACAGTGGCAGGGATTACCATATCAGAAGAACCCATAACAATTTTAGGAACATTATTTCGGAGTGATAACTTGGAGAAATTAAACTGGGAATAAAGTTTTGAGCTGGGGAAACACAATGTTGCAACTTGGAACAAGTGGAAAATCAATAAAAAAACAGGGTATTTTTGATAAAAACTTAATACCTGTGTTTTTATATATCAGTTGTTTTCCAACCCCCTCAAGTGTTAGAAATCTCCATTCTAAGTGTATTTTTCTAAGCGTTATGGGGTAGCTGATTAAATCCTGTAAAAAGGAATATTACCTATTTGCCATTAAAATTAGGTGGACTTGACATTGTCAATCCTATAATCTTTTTCAATGGTATCTTTTTTACCTCAAACTTAAAACCCATGTTGATAAATTTAGAAATAGGTTGAGAACCCTGGGTATAAAATAGTTGCAAACAATGGTTTCAGCAATGGGAGGAAGGTACTTTAAAAAAAGTGATGAATTTACCCCTACTAACTTCCTACCTGAGGGAAACATTCATGAGGCTCAGACAATGGCAGGTTACTAGCCAACAGATTATTACCTTATATAGGAAACATATGTATAACTTAATACTGGAATAGCTGTGTCACAAATAAGAGGTATTTCCAAAATGCCACCAAAATTTTAAAAATTCATGTCATACATTGCTAACAGACACCAGGATAGCACAACATATGTGGGACACTCACTGGCCAAGTTGTAACAAGAAACTGAATGTAAAGGCAAATCATAAACACAAAAAAATAGAGGAAAGATTATGTAGCAGACCTGCATGTATTACGCAGATTGAAATAATGGAGTATTTATTTTTTTATTGTTCTTACATGACAGGTTTCTATGCTCACATTACAAAAGAATGGACACAATCTTTATTTGCCAAGGTGAATTACGAAAGTATCATTTATGGGAAGTTTTCCTGGAAATGGAATATATGGAATAAAAATACACTGAATTTAATTTTTACTATTTTTAAATGGCACATATGGAGTGCCATATATTTTTTTTTACATTGCAACAAAAGCAATGCTCACACACAAAGCTATTACAAAAAGAAACAAGTGGTATTAGGAAAAGTTACCTTGAAGAAACAAAAAAGTTAAGTAGGCAGGAAATGGAAGAAAAATGGAGGAGGATGCCATGAATTACAACCTCTGATGCATCTATTACCTAATGAAATGTATTAAAGTTAGTAGGACAAGTGACATTTTACTTTTGTTTTTGTTTTTTGCTTTTGTTTTTTAACAAAATGTTTGATTTTGCTTTAGGTTATTTTGCTTTCAAAATGTATGAAATATTATGAATTATAAGTTTTGTATTCTAAGAGTAGTTCTGTGATCATAATATGTTTATATGTTTTGTAATAAAATCCCCCTGCTCATATCGAGAAGTGCCATGGGATCTTTAATGTCCACCTGAACAACCACCAGAACAGGCAGATGGGACCTCAGTTTAACATTTAATCTGAAAGATGATAATTAGTACCTTTTCTCACAGCTGTCTAGTTTATGAATATAGTGTGTCTGTTATGTACAGCTGAGGAGGGGGGCCTTTTGTCAGTAAACAAGAAAAATTATATAAGCCAAACACATTCTACAATTTGCAGCACTAGAAAAACACCTCATATCTAAAGTAATGTATTTGATTTTTTTTTAATAGTTAAATTGTTTATTGAAGGTTATTGTAAACATTAACAAACACAGTACATGGTACAGCATACACATAGAGGAGTAGAATATATGATATATAATGCAGGCAATTATATGTGACATATGAGAATAGCAATAAAATATTACGATAAATATAATGCCTACAATTGCGAGGCATGCTTTACTTATATGATTAAGACCGTATATACTTAAATGCCCAGTACTGTAAAAAGAAAAAAGACAAAGAAAAATTCAATCAGGTAACCAAACAATATCCTGAACAAAAACCAAAAAGAACTGTATATGATGTTCATTATAAAAGATAGGGTTGTATCTATTAGATGAAATCAGGGTAAGGAATCTGATAGTGTACATTACCTAGATGTTTGAAGAAAATTCAAATAATCCTGCCAGCAGAGACTGAATTCATTCAGTCGATCCTGTGCCAGGTACGAGAGCCATTCCAAAGCGGCAATATGGGTTAAACTGTTCAAGATATCAGTCAAAGTAGGTGTCAATTGAGATCTCCAATGCATTAAAACCAGTCTTTTAACATACAAACATAGAAACATAGAATGTAACGGCAGATAAGGACTGCTTGGCCCACCTAGTCTGCCCATTTTCCTACCTAGCAGATAAGCTGCAGATCCTAGTTAACCAACAGCTTACTTCCTCCTACCCCCCACTAGGACTGCCTTATGTCTGTCCCATGCATTCTTGAATTCCCCCACTGTTCTTAACTCCACAACCTCCTCAGGGAGGCTGTTCCATGCATCCACAACCCTCTCTGTGAAAAAATACTTCCTCACATTACCTCTGAGTTGTCCTCCCTCTATCTTCAAATTGTGCCCCCTTGTTCTAGCACATCTCTTTTTCTGAAAGATGCTACCCTCTTGGACTTTGTTGAGTCCCTTGAGGTACTTGAAAGTTTCTATCATGTCCCCTCTCTCCCTTATTTCTTCAAGGGTATAGATATTAAGCTCCTTTAGTCTTTCTTTGTATGTCTTCTGGTGCAGACCCTGCACCATTTTGGTTGCCCTCCTCTGGATAGCCTCCACCCTGTCTATGTCTTTGCGGAGATGGGGTCTCCAGAACTGCACACAGTACTTCAGATGGGGTCTCACCAACTGTCTGTACCGAGGGATAACAACTTCTGTTTTCTACTATTGATGCCTCTCCCTATGCATCTCAGTATCCCCCCAGCCTTCCTTACTGCCTTCTCACATTGCTTGCCCACCTTTAGGTCATCTGATTTAATTACCCCCAGGTCCCTTTCCATTTTTACTGTTGTTAGTATCTCACCCCCAATTGTGTAGTCTTCCCTTGGGTTTTTGTTTCCCAGGTGCATTACCTTGCACTTCTTTCATTGAATCTGAGCTGCCATACATCTGATCATTCCTCCAACCCTGCCAAGTCCCTTCTCATCCTTTCCACTCCATCTTGTGTATCAACCCTGTTGCAGATCTTTGTGTCATCTGCAAAGTGACATACTTTTCCTTCCAGTTCCTCTGCAATGTCACTTATAAAGACATTAAAAAGGACCGGTCCTAGTACTGAACCCTGCGGTATCCTGCTAGTAACCCTCCTTTCTTCACTGTGGACTCCATTTACTACTACCCTTTGCGTCCTGTTGTTTAGCCAATTTTTTTTCCAGGCTACCACCTTGGGACCCACTCCAAGGCTGGCTAACTTGTGTATTAATCTTTTGTGTGGGACTGTATCAAATGCCTTGCTAAAATCTAGGTAGGCCATGTCCACAGCCCCTCCCTGGTCTACTACTTTGGTCACCCAGTCAAAGAAATCTATTAGATTCATCTGACATGACCTTCCCATTGTAAATCCATGCTGCCTTGGGTCGTGTGCCTCACTTGCCTCTAGGTACTCAACAATTCTTTCCTTCAGAAGTGATTCCATCATTTTCCCTACCACTGAGGTCAAACTAAGTGGTCTGTAGTTTCCTGCCTCTGTCCTGCTCCCACTTTTGTGAAGAGGAATAACATCCACCCTCCTCCAGTCCTCAGGTACCACCCCATCCTCCCATGATTTGTTAAAGAGAGTAGTCAGTGGTGTCACTAGTTCTACCCTTAGTTCCTTCAGAATTCTTGGGTGAATCCCATCAGGCCCCATTGCTTTGTTCACCTTCAATTTTATTAGTTCTTTCAGAACCCTTTCTTCTGTAAATGGACTGGTATCGACCCCATCTTCAGAGTGTTTCGAGGTTAACTTGCATAAATAAAATATGTAACCATCTGTGCTGATATATTGATAGTTTTATATCTTTGTTTATAACACCTAGTAAACAATATTTGGGTTCAAATGGGATAGAGTGTCCAATAATTTTGGAGGCTAAGCTGTGGATAGATCACCATAGTTTAGAGATTGGCTTACATGACCAGAGTATGTGTAGAATATCTCCCTTTGATGAGTTGCAGCACCAGCAGTTATTGTTAGGTAGTAAACCCATTCTGTGCAAATGAGAAGGAGTTATATACCACAGATGAAAAATGTTATACTGAATAAGCATGCTACATGTATCTTTAAAGTTGTTGTGGCAAAGTTTCCAGCATTCATCCCACTGAGAGACTGATATGTTATCTTTTAAGGCAATATTCCAGTTATGTTTAGCTAGTAGGGATTGGTTTGATAATATATTTCTGATTTGTTTGTAAATTCTGCTAGTTAAGCCAGAAGATATTTTGGTCCATAAATTGATGTATGTGGAAGCTGGAAGTAGCCTATTAGTTTGTTGTATGATAGGGAATGTAGCAGAGCGGACCTGTAGATACTTCCAGAATTCTTGCCTAGGAATGTTCCATTTTGTTTGTAGGATACTAAAAGAGTTTAATGTATTACCATTATCAGTCGAGATATCATTTAGAAAGAATATGTTCCTATGTTTCCATGAATTACAAAATATTGGTTTATTCCCTAGAGTGATTTTTTGGTTTCCCCAGATAGGAGTATAAGATATGGGAGTAGGATTAGTTTTGAGCCACTTGTGCATTCTAAACCAGTAATGGATAGATGTGGTGATTGTGGGGTGTTTTTTTTTATTTAGAAGTTAGGGTAAAGTATATAAAGCTAGTAGGGATCTTTCCTGGGGTCATGGAAGCTTCCATGTCAAGCCATAATGGGGAATTAGGATTAGGTTTGGAAAACCATTTAATAGTTTGTGAGTCTCTGAATGCCCAGAGGTAGGCCAGAAACCAGGGTAGTCCAAAATGACCCTGAGACCAATGAGAGTGTAATTTAATATGGTTAAACCTTGGTATGTGGCCTTCCCATAGAAAATCCCCTATAACTTTGTCCATGTTGTGAAGAAGAAGAGGAGAGATTTTAAGTGGAATGTTAGCAAACAAATAGAGAATCTTTTGTGTGACGTTCATTTTTATAGTGGCTATTTTACCAGAAAGAGATAGGTTTAAATGTTTCCACTTAGCTAGATTTATTCTGATATTTGCTAATAAGGGATGAAGATTAATTTCCCAGATTTTATCAAGATTGGGTGAAATTTTTATCCCTCGGTAGGTAATGCCTTGTGGAGCCCAGCAGAATCTAAGAGGGTTGTTTGTGGAAGGATTACAGTACTTATTTAATGGTAATACCTCAGTTTTTTGGTAGTTAACGGTTAGTCTGGAAAGTTTAGAGAACATATTAAGTATACGAGTAAGTGGCTGTTCAGACAATTCTAAATTTTTTAATAAAATGAGCATATCGTCAGCATATGACAATGAGGTATACTGTGTATGCCCGATAGATATACCTTTAATATCATTATTTTGTCTTGAAAAGGTAGCCAGGGTTTCAAGAGCTAAGATAAAGAGGGATGGGGATAGTGGGCGTCCTTGCCTGGTGCTCCTATTTAGTTTAAATGGTTGAGATAATGTGGAGTTAGTAAGTACCCTGGCTTGGGGAGATGTATAAAGAAGTTTGATCCAAGAGTAAAAAAGGTTACTGAAACCAAATTGCAATAGCACAAGGTAAAGAAAGTTCCAATCTAAAGAGTCAAAAGCTTTTTCGAAATCCACAGCAATAACTGCTGCAAGGGAATTAAAAGATTTGGCTTTGTACATTAGATTAATTAGGGAGCGAAGATGGTCAGAACCCATCCTCCCTTTGACAAAACCCACCTGTGATCAATTAATTAATTTGAGAATATGTGATTCTATATGGTCTGCCAAAATCTTGGCAAAGATTTTGCCATCTGTGTTAAGTAGGGATATAGGATGGTAATTAGATGGAAGGATAATGTCCTTGTCTTTTTTAGGGAGAATTGTAATAATTGTGTCAGTCATAGTTTGAGGTAAATAACCCTGCTTGGAAGATTCATGAAATACATTACATAACAAGGGGCATAGTTGTTCCGCCAAAAGCTTGTAAAATTCAACTGAGAAACCATCTCCACTGGGAGATCGTCCAGACTTAAGAGAGAGAGAGAAAAGTGCCTGTTTTACTTCTTCTGTAGTAAAAGGTTTATCTAGGGAGCATGCTACTTTATGAGAGAGATGAGGAAGTGCTACGTTATCAAGAAAAGAGGTGATATTCTGGAGTGATGCTAAGGAGGAATAAGAATATAGATTTTTATAAAAGGTTGTCATAATCTCGTTAATGGAGGAATCGTCTGTTCGAATTTTTCCTGCCGGATCTTTAAAGCAGCAATGTGTCCCTCCATTTGCTGCATTCTGAGTCTGTAGGCTAGTATTTTGCTGCCTTTTTCCCCTCCTTCCCAGTACTTCTGCTTGACTCTTAATAATGCTATTTCTGTTTTTTGAGAGATTAACTCACTAATTTACATGCGTAACTGCAGAATTTCATAATGCAGAGGAGAGGCAGGGTCGGGGTGGGGGTTAACTGAATATTGTGTTTGTTTTGTTCTAAGTAAATTCTCAAGGTTATTAAGTTGTTTTTCTCTGAGTTTCTTCCTGTATGCTGAGAAACTAATTATTTTACCACGAAGGGTGGCTTTAAGTGCTTCCCAGGTAATACCTATGGAGGTGTCTCCGGGATCATTGTATGTTATGAATTCTTCTATTTGTGTTTTAATCCAGGGTAGAAATTCTGGATCTTTAAGTAGTAAGGGGTTTAATCACCAAGAAGTAGATTTTAGAGGAGGAGAATCCCATGTTAGTAAAAGTTAACCGGGGAATGATCGGATATGAGTAAGGGAAGAATAGTAGTCTCTATCACGATAGTTGTGACTGTGGGGGAGGCTAACCAGTAGTTTATTCTACTGTAAGTCCAATGGCAGGGAGAATAGAATGTGTAGTCCCTATCTCTGTGATGAAGAATCCTCCAAATATCTGATAGGCCCAAATCTTTCATTAATTGGGATACTATAGCTGTACTTTTAGGGTGAGCTTCATGTGAGCAATTGCTCCTGTCCATAAAGGTGTCCAGAGTAAGGTTAAAGTCCCCTCCAATCAGTAAGGGAGAATTGACCAGATTCTGTGAAATTAAAAGTTGAATCAGTTTTGGGAAAAACTGAGGATCATCGGAGTTTGGGGCATAGATATTGACTATAGATAATGGACCTGAGGAAGCATCAAAGGTTGTGATAAGCCATCTACCATCAGGATCCTTTAAAATATTAGAGAGTTTCCATTTCAGGTTCTTATGAATTAAAATAGTTACACCTCTTTTCTTGGAAGGGGCAGAAGCCGCATATACCTGACCGACCCAATCACATTTTAATCTTGCGTTATCTGCATCCAAAATCTTACTTTCTTGCAAAAGGGCAATCTGTGCTTTATGCTTTTTGAAATGGTTCAGAACTTGTTTTTGCTTACTTGGTGCATTGAGTCCCTTGACATTCCAAGTAAAAAGTGTTAGATTAGCCATCAAACTTTAAATTATCTAGTCTATGGTGAGATAGATGTGGGATCAAGGGACTCCAATAGCCAAGTATACTTAGAAAAGGTGTGCAGATCAGATTGGTATGTATGTTGATTGTAAAGAAACTATTGGCAAAGTTATTTAAAACAATCAAAAAAGAATGGCATATAAAAATTTTCAGATTCCTTTCCCTGCAGCTCTTTACTAACAATGCAACCACAATATTTTTAAATATCTGAACTAAGAAACAATATAACATTAAAGTCAACTGAGATGAGCAGAGAAGAAAAAGTCAGTCCAAAAAAGGAAAAAACAGACCAAGACCACTTCTCTGTTCTCTGGGACGCAGCTTAACAGCTCAAGGAGATTGGATAATACTAAAAGTAAAAGTATAGTCCAATATTCCCTGATAACAGTTTGTCTAATGAGAATTGTATAACAATACTAAAATATTTGTAGTCTAACCAGTATCAAACCCTAGAAAAGAGTAATAGATATTGTAGTTATTTTACTCTTATAGATCTAGAATTTAATCGAATCACAGATATCATTAGCTAATCTAACATCATCTATTTTATAAAGGGACCAATAACATGCTAAGGGTATGAAACTACAGCAAGGAATTAAAAAGATTATAATCTATTCTTCATATTTAGTATAGAGCTATCCTATTATGGAACGTTTAAAAGAAATTAACTAAGATAGATCCAAAAGCTACAATGGGCTCTAAGAAGTAATTGCTTTAAAATTAGTAAACAGCAACTGCTGTAGTAAATAATATATGGAGGCAGTAATGAAGTTGATAAACTTAGAAGATATTATGCCTGTATTGACTTAATTACAGAAATTGTGACAGGCTAGAATGAACAGAACATAAAAGGGATTCATTTGTATCGATCATTATGAGAATTCTATTCTGGAATTAGGTCTGTCAAAAAAAATGAGAAACGTTCAAATAGTAAGATATAAGTAGACCTGATGTGCATTCGGCACAGCAAGGAAGGGTAACAACATAGCGTTATCATAGATCTCTTATGGTTAGGTTAAATATTATACTTTGTCCAGCAGAGGGAGTGTCTCCATTAGATAATCAATTGAGAACCTCAAAATGCAGAAATGCAGAAGTCTAGCACAGATAATACCTTAATAACATTCGTCTGTCATTATCTCTTAGGATGTTGTAAGAAAAGATATTATCTATTCTAACAAAGCTGGTTCACTGCGGCAATAAGCGCTGAACAGAACAAACCAGACAAGAATTTACACTCGCAGATTGCAGCATGTATCCACCCTGTCACCTCGGGTCTGCGCTGCGTTCTGCCATTCAGGCACAATCATGTGTTTTAGATCAATAGCAAACCAAAACTTAGTGGAGTGTAAGGTGTCCTGCAGTATTTACTAAAAGAAACTAGTCAGAATCAGCTGTCAGGCTTCATGTAATGTAGTACCCAATAGATTCAATAAACCATGAGCAATCAAGCCTTGTATCCACATGCTAAGAAGTATTAATTCGGATAGCATGAAAATAGCCTGTACGTGCACTCATTAAATTGAAGTTGCTATCAATAAGTGTAGACTAACTACATAATAGAGCAGTGGTGACCAGCCAATCGTCAGCGACCTATGAATAAAAGATCTCCCACATTGCCATTCACGATAAAGCTAGGCAGTAGTTGCTGGGGTTATTAAGGTTGCAGAAAGTTACCGTGAGTGCTTTATAGGTATAGTGTCCCCTTTATTTTTACCTCTACTATGACGTTTCTTCTTCGGGGGTTCATTAGTTTTGAAAGGTGAGCTTTCCCCACTATCAGCCCAAGAAGAATCTACTGGAGTGCAATCCATTTCAGCTCCCATGAAGGTGATCGTTTCTGCAGAGGGATTTCCATTGGGACTGTGAGACGAGGTTAAGTCTTGCAGTAATGCGTATTTGTTATGCACCGGGATATTGGAAATAATTTGGTTTGTACCGATAGGTTTAGGTGCATTTTCATGTATATCTTCAGGGCTAAAGCATTGGGGTTTAGTGTCCTGTACTGTAGAATAGCTTTTCTTGCACCCAATTGGACTGCCTTCTCGGTGGTATAACGGGGGAGTCGGAGGTAGCAGATTCCTTCCTAAGGGTTAGAGTAATGGGAGACACATTAGTACCAGTATCGGTGGTGATTGGGGATGCAGATGAAGAGTGAGCCACTCGGGCAACTGAGTCTCCAGGATGAGTTGCGACATGACTGTGTAGGAAGGACATTAGGGACTCTGGAGTATGAAAGTCCTTGTGGGAATGTCCGGAAAGATCCTCATAGTTGCAGGGTATCTAAGTGAAAAACGGAGGCCACGCTGATGTATTAGCTGTCTGGCTTGGGTAAAGGCTTTCCGTTTTGCAGATAGCTCCTTGGAGAAGTCGTGGTATATATAAATGTTATGTCCCTGCCAGGCAAGTTGACCAATTTCTCTCGACTTCTGCAGGATAAGCTCTGTATCAGCATAGCTGAGGAATCTGGCAATAATTGGCCTAGGCCTTTGTCCTGGTGGAGGTTTAGGGCCTAATGAGTGGTGGGAGCATTCTATTACTAGGCTACTATCAGTCTGGAGATTAAGAACTTGCAGTAGCACATGTAGTAGGAATGCAGTTGTATTTTTGGCTTCCACTTCCTCGGGGAAGCCAAATATCCGGAGATTATTTCTTCCATTCCTGTTCTCCATGTCATCTACCTTAGTTTGCAGCTCTTTGATCACACGGTCTTGTAGTCTGATAGTAGCTTTTAATTTCTGTATCGATTCTTCATTAAGGCAAGCTTTATTCTCTGTAGAAGCAAGCTGAGAGTCGATAGTTTTCATCATTTGAGTGTTTTGCTGGGTAGCATTTTTCAGATCATTCATATCTGTAGATAATTTAGTGAACATTGCTTCAATTTTGTCAAGAGGATTCAGCTGCTTGTCGGAGTTAGCCATGATGCAGGGCCTGCAGTCAGAGTTCCAAAAATATTTGCAGGAGCACAGTAGACAATAAAGATGATCTGAAGCTAGAATTGCCTTGCAAAGTTGCTGTAGAGTTTTTTTATCTATTTAATCTCATTGGTAAAGTTACTTAATCTGACTTAGATGGCTGGAGATGATATTAGATTGTTATAGTTGGTGAGGAGCTCTAGTATCAGACATCCATGTTCATACCTCTCAACTGTACCACATTACGAGGAACGTTCCTCATTTTACTGCACAAAAGCTCCCTGTTCCACATTGTGAGGACTTGTTCCACATTTAGTATTAACATTTTAAAGCAAAAATCTAAAGTATATGATGCAAAAAACATATTATTCAATTAATAACAGACTTTCTGAACATAAATGCAAACATGTTAACAGTGTTCTGAGCCTCCTAGATAAAGATTTGATTAAGTGTTCCACATTTTGCTCATTTGTTCCACATTTTGAGAGGCAATGTTCCACATTTGGGGGGATGAAAGGTTGAGAGGTATGTCCATGTTGCTTGGTGCCAGGCCACGCCCCTCAAGTAATGTACTTTAGACTTAAGGAAATACATGCAGGCCAATGCATAACAAGTGTACTTATACATTTTGTATTAACTTTGATCGATGTAGAATTAAACATAGTTTGTATAGGGAATATGACTTGATGGACTGGAGGTAAGCCTTTCCTTTTCAGGGTGTTAAAGACTACATGAGTAGTACCAAACTGCAGACAGTGGGCTGTGTGTGGTGAGCAATCTTAATTTCATGTCTTAACTGTATAACAGCAGAACACTAATGTGGCTTTGCTGTTTTGAGTTCTCTTAACCATACTCCTTTATTGTGTTACCGTTTATTTGACCTTGTAACATGTTGCACTCTGATTTTAGTTACACAACTTTTGGGGCCATACAGCCTGTTTTTATGGGGAAGTGGGGTGCTTTTGCAGTCTAAGCATAGGAAGCAGTTTTACTGATGTAATTAGTCATCCCTTTTACATACATTCTATTACAATTAATTTATTGTTATTTTTTGGAGATCCATAATGTGGTGCTTGCAATGGGGTTAAGTCTTTAGGGTGTATATGTTGGGTTTGGCAATATGCTAGGGCCAAAAAAATGTGTGAAGTGACAAATTGCTTTCACCTTGACCTGAAATGAACAGCCAGTTGCTTGACTCATTTGACACCCCAAGGGCATCATATGCCACAGAAAGAATTTTAATAAGGTCTTTCAATAATTTCATCTTTCCTTGGTGTCTAGTGCTCCCAACCCTCCGATCACTGTCCCAGTCTGAAAAAAAGAAAACGGTCCCTCGCCGATCTAACCCCCACCCCCAAACCCATGTCCCATTCAGCACCCACCACCCCACACCCCCAGTACACCCCCACACACCCTCACTCACCTGAACAAGTCACAGGGCAAAGATCCACTCTTCGATCAAAGACACATCTTGCTGCTGGAACCGCTGACTGCAATAGAAGGAACTAAGGTAGGTGCAGTTCAATGTATTTCAATGGGGTTTTGAAGCATAACTTTGCCATTTTTGCATATTTTAAGCACGAATTTTCAAAATTGCCTTTTGGAATAGAAGGGAACATTGTTTAACAAGGAGTAGCACACTAAGCTGAAACTTGTTCCAGATGCAACCTGGGAGCACGAGGAAGTTAAGTGACTTGCTCAGAATCACACATTATGCACCTAGATGACTGTGGGATTGAAACCCAGGTCTCCAGAATTGCAGCTCAGAGCCTTAATCCACTGCACTATACTGCCTCCTGTCTTTTGGGGACCCCACCTCATAATCAATGGTGGTGGAATTATGCAAATCTGGCCAAAAAGGTGATTTTGTGATCCCTTGGAAAAATCACCTTTTGGGTGAGATTTGAAAATTTTCACCACCCTTGTTCATGAGGTGGGGTTATAAGAAGGCTATGTTGAAAATGTGGGGTCAAAATATAGAAAAATGGCAACATTATGCACATACGTTGAAAGTTTATTATGCTTGCTCGTACATTTAGTAGTTTTAAATATTGTATCCCATGGCCCAGATATTCAAAAGAGTTGAGCCATGCGCAATAGGGTTG
Organism: Neoceratodus forsteri; assembly: GCA_016271365.2. Classification (NCBI taxonomy): domain Eukaryota; kingdom Metazoa; phylum Chordata; order Ceratodontiformes; family Ceratodontidae; genus Neoceratodus; species Neoceratodus forsteri. The sequence continues at coordinate 566,538,701 of CM057455.1, forward strand.
CGACTGCGAGAGTCCGAAATTGCGCCATTCTGCGATATTCAGCAGAAGGCAGTTGCGTCCCCGAAATCATGCTGAGCAACAGCGCAATGATAATGAAGGCATGTGCAACCAAAGGGGGAGGAACCATGCATAAATGGTGCAGTGTGATATTCAATGACTTGCGCCATGCGCAACAGGGGAGCAAGCAGAAGTTGCGCCATAGCGGAAATGAGCAAAAAAAAAAAAAAGGAGCAAGGGAGAGGTGCAAGAACGCTACAGGGAAGCCACATGAGGCAGAACCCTAGGCAGGCAGACAGACAGGGCAGGAGGAACAAACAGGGCAGGCCAGGGAAAGGGCACTCTGAACACCCAGGCACAGGGAAGGTGTGGGGAGCCACAGCTAGTGCAGAAGGGGGAAGTGCCAGACAGCACAGAGGCCACCACAGGCAGGTGTTCCCGGTGCAGGAGAAGTAGCAGGGAGGACAGTGGGGGGAATACAGTAACAGCTGCCGGGGGGGTGAACACAAGCCAGGGACATGGCCAGTGCCACCTTCCAGATGGAGGCCGTTATGAGGGGGGTGAGAAGGCGTGCAGCAGGGGGGCATGGCTGTGGAAGGGCCTGTCGGCAGTATGCCCCCATCAGGCAGTACCGAGCCTGCACCAGCTTCGAGCTGTACACTGATACTGATATTGTGGGCCAGTACCGCCTGAATAGGGCAATTCTGAGGTGGCTCTGTGAGCTATGCAGTGATGTGACGCAGGCACCCACACGACGGAGCCATGACTTGTCAGTGGAGACTAAAGTAACAGCCTGCATGTGCTTGCTCACCATGGGTACCTTCCAGAGACTAGCTGGGGACACCACAGGCATAACCCAGTCAGCCACGTCATGTCACCTCACCCAAATCCTCAGCACACTGCTGCCACATGCTGCAGAGAACATCCATTTCCCCAGCACAGTGGCGGAGCGCACAGCAAACATGAAGGAGTTCCACAAGGTAGCACATATGCCTGGCATGCTTGGGGCAATAGACTGCACCCATGTGACCATACGCACACCACCTGGCACCGAGGTGGCCGAATACATCAATCGCAAGGGCTATGCCAGCATCAACTGCCAGGTGGTGTGTGATGCCAGGGGGCGCATAATCAATGTCTGTGCCATGCACCCTGGGGCAGCACACAATGCCTTCATCTGGCACCAGTCAGCACTGTGCCACAGATTCGAGAGTGGGGACATCCCCACTGGACACCTAGTGGGTGAGTATGCAAACCACATAGACAATCATAGGGCCTGGGGGGGCAAGGCCAGAGGTGACATGGGTAGTGGCCTACATGGCCTGGGGCAGGGCGATGCTGATCACCAAACTAACCTCCACCATCTACACACAGGTGACAGTGGATACCCACTCTGTCCCTGGCTGCTCACACCCTACCGGCGGCCCACGACCCCATCACAGCAACGCTACAGTGAGGCACACGCCACCACACGTAATGTCATTGAGCAGGTGTTCAGGATGCTGAAGGCACATTTCTGTTGCCTGGACACCTCTGGCGGTACCCTACAGTACAGCCCCTCAAAGGCCTGTGGGCTATTCCTGGCCTGTTGCATCCTGCACAACATGGCCAATGAATGTGGGATAGCTGTATAGGTCGAAGAGGGGGACAGCGATGGGGATGATGAGGATGCTGGTGATGATGGTGATGGGCAGCCCCCCCTTGGCTGATGGGACCTCCAACTGATCCGGCTGGCACAGCTGCGCCAGAACACCATCACAGAGGAGCACTTCAGCCAACCCAGGTAAGCCATGGGGCCATATGCAACCACCAGAGGCTAAGGCACAACCCACAAACATGCATGGACACACACTAGGGGTGCATGCCATCAAGGGAAGTGGCAGGGCACAGAAGTACACACACAACCAGGGATGGGTGAGGATTAACATGCCACGCGAAAGAACACACACACACACGAACACACACAACGCACTAAACATGCACAGAGGGCAGGAGGCACACCGACCCAGAACGCCAACCCTAGCAACACACATGTCCACAGGCCACCACTCCCACTGCCTGTCCATGTGCATGTGTCAGATGCTGAGCACCATTGCAGATTGGTGTACAGCACAATGCAGGCATCATCATGCACACGCAACTGCGGACAGCAGCCGGGAGGGTGTGCAGGTGGACTGTGTGTCTGTGTGCAGGGCCAGGTACCCACCCGTGTACTGCCCACTGAAACACACAATGCACACAGGGCAGCACCAGACAGTAGCCGTGCTGGGAGACAGGTCAGTCACGTGACACAGTGCCCCAGCCACCACGGATGCATGGGCGGCCCCGCAGAGACCCGCCAGCACTGACAGGCTGACCACTGGCCTCATGGGGTGGCACCGATGGTCCCCAAGGGGTTTCACTGCATGAACGCGACCGTGCTCATACAGGGGTCTGCAGCACACCGAACATGCCTGCGCCAGGAGTGCTCGGGATGCCCACAGCTGAACCCGGTGTCGACAGGGTGGGAGTCACAGAACAGGGGATGGACAGTACACTGCATGGTGTCCGCAATGCATGGGCATCTGACTGTGTGCCCATTGTGGCCATGGTACAGCAGTGAATGCCTGTGCATGCCTGTCAATGACAGCGGTCACATCCTTCCGCAAACGGTCCATCCCTGCTAGGATCAGTGCGGTGTCCCTGCTGCGACACTCCTCTGCCCACTTCAGAGACACATGCAGTGCATCCACGGACATCGCAAGCCACATCTGCTGCTGGACTGATGCTTGCAGTAGGCGGGTGTGCTCATCTAAGAGGTCATCTGCCTCCTCGGCATCCTGTCCCTCAGGGTATGCATGGCCCTGATGATCAGCACCCTTTGAGGGTGGGTGCTGCGCACCAGGACCAGGTCTGGGCATGTCCACAGGTGGTGCACAGATGCTGCCGATGAACCCTGTACCCCCAAGCCCATTGGCCGACTGCTGATGCTGCTCCTCTGGCTGCCACTCCCCAGGGCTCAGTGATGCTGCCGCAGTGGCCGCAACAGTCCCACTGTCCTGAACAGACACCAGTGCTGCCCCACTGGTGCTGACAGGCACAGGCTGGGACTGTGCTGGCACGCAGGCCTCCACGGCAGCACCACCCACAGCCATGGGCTCAAATTGCCCTGCTGTGTGGCCATCCTGTGGCACACACGTGTCACTGCCCATGATGTTAGTGTCACCATCATCGGTGATGGACTCTGCACCAGCCACAGTCACTGCAAGCTGGCATCCATGGATGCCGGCATGCTGGGACACAGGCAGGGCTTCCTCTACACCTGTCACTACAACATCAGTGTGGACAGCCAGGTGGCCCCACTGTTGCAATGATCCACGTATACCTGTGGAGGTGGATGGGTCCGCTTCCATCTCCAGCTGACTGTCCTCAGTGGACAGGCCCACCACCGCTGACCCATGCAGATGCTCAGGATCTGTAAGGGAAAGCAAAGTCGCGTTACTGCATGTGACCTACCCTGCCCCCCCATAGACAGACCATGACTTACCATGCAGTGATGGGCCACCACCCGTCTGGAAGCCACCACCCGGAACACCCTCAATGGCACTGTGCTGCATGCTTCCAGCAAGCCTCTCCTCCTGTGGGGTCAGCTGTACCACCTCCGGCTGTCCCCCACCTGTTGCAGCACGTGCTGCCCTGATGGCAGCCACCTTCTCCTTAATCCTCCTCCTGTCTATGCCCATCTTTTTCTTACACTCCTGCACAGAGTGCTGGTGGCTGCCATGCAGGTTCACAGCACGTGCCACCTCCTCCCATGCAGCAGCACGGGCTTGAGGTGTTCCCCGCCGTCCACTGAGAAGTGGCTCCTGATCCAGGTAGGCCTCAAACAGGGCTTCGCCTGGCCTTGGTAGTTAGGGCCTCCTCCTCCCACCACTGTGTTCCTCTCTCCAACAACTTGCTCGGTCATTATGTAGCCTGTAAGAATGGCAGTTGTTACCTGTGACTGTGCAGTCTCATGCATGTCCCTAAATCCACAATCCACACTCCCAAACAGCATGCAACTCACCAACAGACTGCAGTAACCGACTATGGCCACTGCAGCACAATGTCGCACTTTTATAGCACAACCCATGCAAAGGAGGTGAGGCGCAACTTTAAGTAGATGCAAATTGCAGTGCTGCGCCATTGAATGGTTGATTAGATAATTTGAATATGTTGGCTGAATATCGCGCTGTTGCGCTTTGTGCAATTGTGTTGAACGTGCTGAGCCAATGGCGCAGTTCTGTGACATGCATAGTACACACCTCACTGCGCATGCCTGGGTTGCTGACGCAGGCATCTGCCATGCTGATGACGTGCTGTGCACGGTTGGCAATGCAGGGCATGGCCACCATTGTGCCAGTGGTGCTATAGCGATGGTCACTACATGGTGCTGTGGCACTGGGCCATCATCGGCGCACTGGGCCAATTGCGCAGTAGGCCACTATGGCACTGGCACACAGGCAGCCAATCATGCTACACACATTGTGTTCCAATGGTGCTGTGCGTGTCCATTCCCCAGAGACCCTTGACCCTGTGCCTGACCTTTGCCTCCCAGGCGCCATGCGTCAGGCATGGGTGCACCTCTATCGCACTGTTCAGTGACAGCGCGATAGGGAATGGCAGCGCTGTACCGTGCAGCATCTGCACATGGGGAGCCATGCTGCAGAGTGCCATACTGCCAAATACAGAACTGAGAATGGCATGCAGAAGGGCAGCCCGGTGGTCTGCTATCGAACTGGCCAACCTAGTGGCCACTGTGGAGCCACACCATGGGCCTCTGTTCAGGGAGGTGCCCCTGGACAAGGCCAGGACCCAGGTGTGGCAGGAGGTGGCCACTTCCCTTGAGGAGGCCACTGAATGGGGGAGGAGTGCTGAGCAGTGCAGGCACAGATACGGGGACCTGCGGTGGAGGGAGCTGGAGCTACTGGCATGCCTGCGGGCACGTGCCAGGAGGGGTATGGTGCCATGGCCAGGTAGGGGTTATGTCAACACACTTTTGTCTTCCATATGGGTAACAGTGTTGTATGTGTCCAGCACATGGGGGAGACCCCGTCCGGGGTTGGCTGTGGTGGTGTTCACAGGGTGTGGGGTGGGTGGGTCTGGCTGGATGGGAGGGCACACACCTGGGGCAGAGGGACTTTGCTTTGGGATTGTACTGATGTTCCTCTCTCCATGTTTGCCCCACAGGCCCGGAGGAATGCCGTCATGCACGTGAAGAGCCGTGGCGGGAAATGCATGGTGCAGCCAGGTGGGGTGAGGGCCCTCACCGCCCACTTGACCGGCCTGATGAAGGTGAGTGCCATACATCCATGATTACTATTGCATCCTGTGTGACAGGGTGGGCAGCGGGGCATGGCCACCATCCATCAACACCACTGCCATGCATGCGACTTGTTACAGTCAACACTGTCCAGTGGCAATGCATGTCTGGGAGTGCGTCAATGGTGGTCCATGTGTGCACCAGGTACATGGTTGTGCCACTGCCTTTGCACCACATAGCCATGTCACTAAATGGCCACGGTGGTGCTGTGCGTGACTTGGCCGGTGGGTGTGTGCAGCAATCCGCATGGCTGTATGTGCCTGGGTGGGCAGGTCATGTGGATGTGATCACTGCGGGTGGTCACACACCATCACAGAGGTATGTCCCATGGCTGTATGCCATGCACAAGTGGGCGGGCTGTATGGGGTTGTGCATTCACACCTATTGACTGTGCTCCCTTGTCCTAGGTATCCACCAGCTACGTGTAATCAGGGAGGCACTGCAGGAGATATTAGTGGTGGTGAAGGCGTCACTGGACATCCTCAGATGCATTGATGACACCGGGGTCCTGAGGAGGCACAGAGCCCGGAGGAGTCAGAGCGGAGAGAGGTGCTCCATCTAGGGATACATTGGTCCCACTATTCCCCTACCCCCCTGGACCCACTCTCACACCCCTCCTTTCCCATCCCATTTGTCCACCCCTCCCTCTATCCACCCCTACGTTGTTTGTGGCCCCCCAACCTTGTATATAGTTTCTGTAATATTGTATATAGTTGAATTTTACATATTTGTTCAATACATTTAATTTTGATATGAATACTGTGATGGTCTCTGATTTGCAGCAGGCTACAGGTGCTCAGCTGCAGTGGTGAGCATGGCATCAGGGGTGGTGCAGTCATGGGTATGTGGGTGTGTCTGTGTGGAGGTGACTATGGTGTGGAGGTAGCTATCAGTCAGTGTCTGTGGTGTGTGTGTTGTGCCCTGTGCACTGGATGACTGAGTGCAGTGGTCCATGGTGCATGCTCTGTGTCCATGGCGCACTCATCGGCCTGTCCATGGCCTGTGCAGCTGACACACATGCACGTCTGTGACCTGCACAGTCCACTGGCATGTCAGTGGTGGCAGTCCCTGCAGGGCAGCCACTGTATCCATCACATTGCTGGGTTGCCTCCTGTCACTGGTGTGGTGCATGTCTGCCTTGGGTGGCACCGTGGACACCACAGTTGTTGTCCCACCTCCATGCTGTGCCTTGTGTGTGTTGCAGGGGATGTGCCCCACTGTCTGTGGCTTGTGCTCTGGGTGAATGATGGTGGTGTATGGGTCCACAGTGCCTGCACAGGGTGGCTGGTACTCCAGTGCCATGGAGGACTTCGGGTTGTGTGTACACAATTTACATGGGTCCACACTGGGGGCTTGGTTGCCCCACCACTGTGTCTCTGTGTTGTTGTGCCCTTGGGTATGGGTGGGTGTCTGTCCATACACTGTGTGGCATCCAGTGTGGTGCATGTTTCCACACACCACTGTGGGTGTCTGTGCTGGCTGTTGTGGCCAGTGGTGGGTCGGGGTGTTTCATTGGACTACTACACAGGGTGCTGTACCACTGGTGGTGGTGTCCAGGGCATGCCCTGTCCCATGTGGGGTACCTCATGTGCCGATGCATGGTTGGTCACTCAGCAGTACCTCAGGGGGACTGTGTGTGGTGGCACTGTGTCTGCTGTTGTTGCACTGCTGTGTGCTGCCACCCGCTGATGGGTGCTCATGGTGGGGCTGGCTTGCATGGTTCTGTGGTGCACAGGGTTGCAGTGTCACAGTGGGGGTGGTGGCATGCATGGAGTGTCCTGCAGTGGTGGTCACTACTCATGGGGGGGTGTCTGGGGGTTATGGTGCAGGGTGTGCTCTGCATTGGAGGATGGTGTGGCACGAGGTGGTCAGCCCTCCTTGTGTGCCAGTCACAGCTTTCCAGTAGGTGTGATGGGGCACCATGGCCCGGCTGTGGGTTGTTTGCTTGTCTCCATGGGCCAGTGGTTATTCCAGCCCTCCCCCAGTTGTGCAGTGCATGGGATGTGTGTGGACGATGTCTGTTCTGCCGTGTGATCCTGTGCCCATCTGTGGCATGGGTGGTGGGCCCCTACCTCCCTGGTTGTGCAGTTACATTGCTCTGCTGCTTGGGCGCGTCCCTGGTTGCGCTGTGCTGCCTCTGGACTGCTCAGCTGAACATCCCTTGTTGCGCTATGGTGCATCAGATCTGCTCAGCTTCCCCTCCCTAGTTGCGCTATAGCACAGGTGGTGCAATATTCAGTTGTCGGCTGTAGGTGCAGTTTGACCTGCTCCGTTTTTGAAGATCGCGTCTCTTGCACATGGGCACAATAGACTTGCGCTTGCTCCTGCTATTGCACACTTTTTGGGTGCAGTTTGAATTTCTGGGCCCATATGTTCAACATGGCTATTTTTTTACACCACATCATCTCATTTCTCAAATCCTTACCAAATTCTGTTTTCACACCCGGGGGGGCGTAATGATGTTTCGATGCCATGGAATGTGGTTTCAGCATGGATTTGAAAATTGTCACAACCAGATTTATGAGGTGGGGGTAATAAGAGAGTGATGCTGACAATTTGGTTGCTGTTTTGGCACAAATGCAAGTGCAGGGTCCTCTGGGCCCTGTGCTTCTACAGCAACATACGCGTATACATCTTTAGAGGGATACTTATCTCAAAAAGTAAGGGAATTCATTGCAAAAAACTTTGCTATGCACCAGTTAGTGTTGCAGCAATGAAAGTAGGGAAATGTGGTGTTAGGGTTCCCAGGCCTAACACCCCCACCTCCACCCTACAGGCAACAATAGGAAAAACCATTATGGTTTCACCTCGCCTGTGTCTTTGCAAATCAGGCATGGGGAATCCCTTGGGGATAGCAACCTAAAATGTTCACCCCATTCCATCCATAAATAAGCTGAGATGTGTACAGTGTATGACAATGGAGGGAGCATTAGGTTTGACAACCCCAAGGGACACCCCACACCTGACTTGTGAAGATGCAGGAGAGGTGAAACCATAATTGTTTTTCCAGTTGCTGCCTGCAGGATGGGGCCGGGGTGTTAGGGCTAGGAACCCTAATACCACATTTTCCTACACTCATTGATGTAACCCAAAGTGGTGCATTAATAAAGTTTAGGTGCTCAATAGCACCCCTTTAGTTAGGATTGAGTAAGCTCTTTAATGTTAAATCCCAATTTTTGCACCTTAATAACTTTGGTGTCATTTGACAGAATAGCCCAAAATTTGGCATGCATGGTCAGGCTGTCAGAGTTTCAAGACATGAAGAGTTCCCTCATGCCATCTTGCTCAGTTTTCAAGATACAAATCAACAAAAACCAGGAAAGAAAAACATGTGTTTCTTGCTCTTACCTACAGCCTAGATGGTGTGGTATTTTTTCATAAAATGTTCAGGGTTGAAGGGGCCCATGCCAAGGGTGTGCCATTGGAAGGTTTTGTGAAAAAATAATATATAGATCCAGAGTTATAATTATTTTAAAGTTAACATTGTTAGGAGGGTAGAACTGGGGAAGGGGGGAAAGGAGGTAAGGTGCCTGCCTGGCACTATGACTTGGAGGGACAGGGAGTGAATCCTCAGGATTGCAGGAGCAGCTTCACAGGGAAGGGAGCTGGATGTCATTGTCCAACTAGGGACAAATGATCTGGCTGGAAAAGGGATCAAAGCAGTGCAGGAGGTGTTTGTGGGGTTGGGGAGGGGCCTTAGACAAGTAGCACGTACAGTAACCTTCTCGGAGGTACTGCCTGTCTATGGTATGGGTGAAGCTAGGGTGCTCTGCACCATGGGATTCAATCAATGGTTGAAAAACTGGTGCAGAGATCAGGGTTTTAGCTTCATTGGGGACTGGGGGTCCACCTGGAGGGATGCAGGCCTATACTGGCACGATAGTCTGCATCTGTCCAGAAGGGGAAACAGGATCCTATGTGACTGGTTTAAATGCTTCATTGGCAAACATTTAAACTAGCCAAGGGGGGAGGCACTGAAAAGGAGCAGGGAAATCCTAGTCTTGCCCCATAAAATCAGGGTAGTTAGTGATGTAAACACCAGGATAAAAAAATCAATAAGGAGAAGGGCTGGGGTAAATGGAGAAAAAGGCAAAGGCAGTAAGGACAGTAATGAGGCAAAAAGGGGTAAGGCCATAAAAAATGGAGGGTAATGAGTACCAATGCCCATAGTCTAGGTAACAAGTTCCCTGAACTGGTGGCCTTGATGGAAGAGGGATGCCTAGATATCATGGCAGTCACAGAGACATGGTACACAGAGAACCATGACTGGGATGTCAACATGCTAAGGTACACAATCTACAGGAGGGACAAGGAAGTTAGAAGGGGAGGAGGTGTAGCTCTGTACATAAGGAAAGGGATCAAAGTAACAAAACTAAAGGGTAAACAGGGAGGAAAGGAGGCACTGTGGGTCACCCTGGAGACCAGAAATGGCACCACAATCCACACGGGGTTGTATACAGGCCCCCATCTCAGGGGGAGGAAATGGACAAGGAAATGTTAGAAGACATCCTTAGGATGGCAGAGAAAGGGGAGATATTCTTGATGGGGGACCTGAATATACCAGATGTTTACTGGAGGACCTTTGCTGCAGCCACATCCTAGAGCAGGATCATTCTCGATGCCCTACAGGGGGCATGCCTCAGTCGGCTAGTGTTGGAACCCACTCTGGAGGGAGCAATCTTAGACCTGGTACTCTCAAATAGGGATGGAGAGAGGATCTCAGATCTAGAAGTGGATAGCCATCTGGGAACAAGTGACCACCAAACAGTGTGGTTCACAATAAACAAAGCCACAGAGTCAAGCCATACAAAAGTAAGGGTACTTGACTCTAAGGGGGCTGACTTTGTCAAAATGGGAAAGTGCCTCAGAAAAGCACTGGCAATCAGGCAAGAAAGAGGGGTGAATGAACAATAGGGAAACATCAAAACTGCCATCACAAAGACAACAAGCCTTTGTCTGAAGCCAATAAACAAATCAAAATGAAAGAAAAAACACTATGATTCTCAAGAGGTGGCAGGGAAGGTTAGGGAGAAACAGATAGCATTCAGGAAGTATAAGGAAACACAAAAGGAGCAGGACAGAGAACTGTATAAGTTAAAGCAGAAGGTAGCAGGGAAGGCAGTCAGAATAGCAAAGGCCCAAACCAAGGAAAAGATACCCAACACGGTTAAGAAGGGGGATAAAACCTTTTATAGGTACATTAGGGAGCAAAGAAAGTCAAAGGGAGGGATAATGATGCTTAATAAAGGGGAGGGTGAGTAGGCAGAGAGGGACAGTGAAAAAGCAGGGATACTGAATGAATACTTCTGCTCAATATTCAGAAGGGAAGAGGAGGCGGAGGTACCTAATCCAATCAATAGAAGCACTCTGGATAGGGGGTAGATACCAGTCCTTTCACAGAAGAAAGGGTTCTGAAAGAACTCCTAAAACTGAAGGTGGACAAAGCAATGGGGCCTGATGGGATTCACCCCAGAATTCTAAAAGAACTAAGGGGAGAGCTAGTGACACCACTGACTAACAAATCATAGGAGGATGGCATAGTACTTAAGGACTGGAGGAGGATGGACGTAATTCCCCTTCACAAAAGTGGGAGCAAAGCAAAGGCAGGAAACTACAGATCTGTTAGCTTGATCACAGTGGTAGGGAAAATGATGGAATCACTTCTGAAAGAAAGAACTGCTGAGTACCTAGAGGCCAGTGGGGAACAGGACCCAAGGCAGCACAGATTCACAGTGGGAAGGTCATGTCAGATGAATCTAATACATTTCTTTGACTGGGTGACCAAAGTAGTAGACCAGGGAGGGCTGTGGACATGGCCTACCTAGACTTTAGCAAGGCATTTGACACAGTCCCACATGAAAGATTAATTAACAAATTAGCCAGCCTGGGAGTGGGTCCCAGGGTGGTAGCCTGGGTAAAACAGTAGATGGACAACAGGACAAAGAGGGTAATAGTAAATGGAGTCCACTCTGAAGAAAGGGGGGTTACTAGTGGGGTACCACAGGGTTCAGTATTGGATCTGGTCCTTTATAATGTCTTTATAAGTGACATTGCAGAGGGACTGGAAGGAAAGGTATGCCTCTTTGCAGATGACACAAAGATCTGCAAAGGGTTGATACACAAGGGGGGTGGAAAGGATGAGAAGGGAGTTGGCAAGGTTGGAGGAATGGTCAAAAGTATGGCAGCTTAGATTCAATTCAAAGAAGTGCAAAGTAATGTCTTTCCGTCTTTCGGATGAGACGTTAAACCAAGGTCCCATCTGCCTGGATTGGCGGTAGTTCAGGTGGATGTTAAAGATCCCATGGCACTTATCGAAAAGAGTAGGGGAATTTCCCCGGTGTCATGGCCAAATTTCCCTCATTCACTAAAAATACCACCAACAGCTTAATCTGGTTCAAGGTCAGTTGGCATTCATCTATATCCCCCTCCCCCGGGTCGTGCCTGAAAATAGGCAGGATTTGTCTAGTGCACTTACCCGGTCAACAAAAGCTAAAATAAAAAAAAAAAAAATGCACCTGGGAAACAAATACCCAGGGGAAGAGTACACAATGGGGAGGGAGGTAGTAACAACAACAAAACTGGAAAGAGACCTGGGGGTAGTCATATAAGATTACCTTAAGGTAAGCAAGCAATGTGAGAAGGCAGTAGTGATGGCTGGGGGGGATACTGGAATGTATAGAGAGAGGCATCACCAGTAGAAAACAGAAAGTTGTTATTCCTCTGTACAGACAGCTGGTGAGACCCCATCTGGAGTACTGTATGCAGTTCTGAAAACCCCACTTCCGCAAGGGCATTGACAGGATGGAGGCAGTCCAGAGGAGGAAAAATAAAAAAGGGTGCAGTGTCTGCAACAGAAGCCATACAAAGAGAGACTAAAGGAGCTTAATATGTATACCGTTGAGGAAAGGAGGGAGAAGGGGGACATGACAGAAATGTTCAAGTACCTCAAGGGAATCAACAAAGTCCAAGAAGGTAGCATCTTTCAGAAAAAGAGATGTGCAAGAACAAGGGGACACAATTTGAAGATGGGGGGACAGCTCAGGAGCAATGTGAGGAAGTATTTTTTCACAGAGAGGGTGATGAACACATGGAATGGCCTTCCTGAGGAGGTTGTGGTGTCAAAAACAGTGGGAGAATTCAAGAATGTATGGGGCAGACATAAGGCAATTCTTGTGGGGTGTAGGAAGAAGTAGGCTGTTGGTTAAGTAGGATCTACAGCTTATCCAATAGGTAGGGACATGGGCAGACTAGGTTGGCCAAGCAGTTCTTATCTGCCATCAAAGTCTATGTTTCTATGTTTCGATGTAACATCCGGACACAATCAGTAAAATATTGTGATTGCTTATTTTCATGACTTACCTCTCATGCTGAAAAAAATACATATTGTGATGGTTGCCATCTTATTTCTTTTTACTATTTAAAAAGTGGTATTAAGAAGCTAATCATGACATAAAATTAGACCTCAAAACCTGCATCTTGCTAAAGGACAGTTCTTTATTTCGACTCTGGAATTTGATTTTAAAACTTACCCCCAAACCTGTTTTTACCCATCCTGATTACCTTCACTCATTCCTTTGACATGTAATTTTACCATTCTTGCAGAAATTTACCAGTCATGACATAAAGTTTACCATTTGTGCAGAAATGTACCAGTCGCAACATATAATTTTACCATTCGTGTGGACATTTATCAACCATAACATATTATTTTACAGTTCATGCAGTACTTTACCAGTTGTGACATATAATTTTACTGTTCATGCAGTAATTTTCAACAGGTTTTCCTTATTTACCATTCAAACAATACTATCTTTTTTTCAACTCAGTCTCCCGCCCCCTTCTCCTTATGAAACTAGAGGCTGCAGGTTTAGTCCCCACCATAGTTCAGTAGTCCAAATTCTACCTAAGCAACAGGCTCCAATCGGTCAGAGTGGCTGGCTTCTCCTCCCCCCTCCCAATTCTCATCAGTGTACATCAAGGATCCATCCATAGCCCCATCCTAGTTTCAGTATTCATAAATGATCTTCCCTCTGTTTGCTCTAATTCCTGCATACATATGTACTGTATATGGATGACACTATACTTTTCACCTCCAGTCCTGTCCTATTCGATGTCCAATCAAAACTTCAAAGGGATTACCACAATATGCAGACCTGGTTCAAAAACAATCATCTTAAAATAAATTCCTCTAAAACAGTGTCAATGACATTTGGGATAGCTCAAAATCTTGCTAGAGTTACCCCCTCAAGTCATCGCCTCATTTGTTTGTTTTTAATGTTTGTTTTTATTTTTCACTGGGAAAATGACTGGGCACAGCCCTTTTTCAGTCATGCCTGATGTAAGAGTACAGAACAGTGACATTGAAAACAAAAACAGGACATACTTATACAGAATAAATAATACAATAAAAAGAAGAAAACACAATAAAAAATATGCACAGTTCAGTATTGTTACAAGAACAGTAAGTAAATTGATTAAAATGATACATAAGCATTTTTTTAAAGTGCTTTGTGGTTTTTGCTTTTTTAGTGAATTGTGATACAGGATCATTGAACTATCCCTTTTCCATAATTTAGATCAGCTTGTCCTAGAACCCACTAGAAAAGAAAATATTCTTGATCTTTTCCTCACAAATATTACTAATATAGAAGAATTACCTAAAGTTCTAGAACCTTTGGGGAATAGTGACCACAATATGTTTTTTGGGAATATGAAAAATTTTACTTTTGCCAATTGTGGTACTACTAGGACAAAACATTTTCATAAAGCTAATTATTCGGCTATTAAAAATAATTTTAATAACTGGGACTAGAAGTCAGAATTAATAAATCTAAATAGTGAGCAAATTTGGACAGCTATTAAAAGGAATATCAATCACTGCATTAATACATGGGTCCCAGTAAATAAGAAATGCACTCCAAATAATAAAAGAGTCCCCCCTTGGCTAAATGGTAAAATTAAAAGATTAATAAGAAATAAGAAGAAAACTTACACCAAATATAAAAAATCTCCCACAGAGGAGAAATGGTTAAAATTTATTAGGATATCTAATCAGTGTAAAAAAACAATCAGAGTTGCAAAGAAAAATTTAGAATTAAAATTAGTTACGGTAACAAAGGACAACAGAAAACAATTCTACAATTACACTGGTTCATTATGAGGAAAGGCCCCCACTATTGGTCCACTAATTAAAGATAGTATGCTTATTGATAATGAGTTAGATATGGCCAAAGAATTTAATGAATATTTTCTCAACGCCTTTAAAACTAAAGACTTTTCCTGTTTAGATAATATTGATGTTAATCAAAAACATCCTTTGATTACCTCTGACAAAGTTAAGGCTGCTATACAAGTTACTAAGGCAAATTCATCTGCTGGACATGATGGAATTCCAATAACCTTCATTAAAGAAGTAGCTTCTGTTTTTGTGGATTTATTCTCTTTATTATTTAATGTATCTCTTAAAGAAGGATATGCAATAAGATAATGGACTACAGCTACTATTGTGCCTATACATAAAGGTGGAAATAAACAACTAGCAAGTAATTATAATCCAATTAGCTTAACCTTCTGTATAGGTAAATTAATGGAGAGAATCCTAAAGAAAAAAATGTTAGACCATCTACAAAATATAGGCTTTTCAGATATTAGTCAGTATGGTTTTGAACAAGGAAGATCTTGCCAACTTAATCTTACTAACTTTTTTGAACCACTAAGTTTGGCACTGGATCAGGGCCTTCCAGTTGATATAATCTTCTTGGACTTTGAAAAAGCATTCGATTCTGTACCTCATGGCATTTTGATAAAGGAATTGGTAAATTTAGGTTTTAATGCTTATATAGTTAGTTGGATAAACTCTTGGCTCACCAATAGGAAACAGCAAGTTAGTATTAAAGGACATTTCTCTGAATGAGGTGATGTAAGCAGTGGTGTCCCCCAGAGATCTATGTTGGACCCCTTGTTGTTTAACTTACTAACAGCTAGCATGCAAACTACAATGATGTATGGATTCACAAATATGCAGACAATAGTAAACTTGGCAGTATTGTTAATAATTCTAATGCAGTCTGTGCTTTACAGACTAACCTTGAAAATTTAGTTAAGTGGCCTGTTAAATATAAAATGACCTTTAACCCTGCCAAGTGCAAAGTTATGCACCTAGGAAAAAAGAATCTATAAGCAAGTTATAAAATCAATAATTGTAACATACAATCTATCACATCTGAAAAAGACTTGGGTATTAGCATTACACATGATCTAAAGTTCATTTCACACAACAATAATATAAATAAATGCCATGGTACACTCTCTTGTATTTTTGGACATACTAAGAGTAGAGAACCCAAAGTATTGATTCCACTGTATATTAGTTTGATGAGGTCACAGATTGACTTTTGTGCCCCTTTTTGTACTCCAACATCTTTGGGAGTTATAGTATCCTTGGAGAAGGTACAAAGGCGACTGACTAAAAATATAAAAAGCCTAACTGATTCAGATTACAGTTCTAGATTGAGATCACTGGGTTTATTTTCTCCTCAATATAGGGCATTTAGGAGAGATTTGTGTTTAGCATACAGATCAATTAAGGATCAAGCATTATATGAGGCTTTTTGTCTCAAAAAAACCACTATAGGTTATAATATGAGATCACATAATTTAAAGTTTAAAACTGTGATAAACAACACCACTAAGAGAAACAGATTTCTTACACAAAGGTTACCTCCAATATGGAACTCCTTACCTACCGAGGTTGTTGCCAGCAATAATCTGGCACAATTTAAATATGACTAGATAATCATATGGGTGATAAGAAATTTGAATTTCGCCAATAGGCGATGAGTTTATAATGGGACCCCCACTTAACTCGTATCATACCTATGAACCTATGTGATAGCTTATTTAACAACTGTGAGCCATAACATGTGAATGATCATTCAGCCTGAGGCAATCTATGTTATTTGAGATAGCATAAAGAAGCCTCACTAATCCTGGTTTGATAGGCCCCAGAGTGTTTTGAGAGCCTATCATTGAGGATATGAGGAGACCTCCTATGGTGTACTGAGAAGACAAACATTGCTATATTATACTCAGTTCTATACTCTGGGGAATAGACATTCATCCTGTTATACAAAACTCAATGGTGTGTTCTAACTGGGACCCTTAAACCAAATCTACATATATTGTTCAGTATGAGTTGGTATTTCATCAAAAAAGAACTACCCTGTCTGAAAAATAAAGGGGCCCCATGCTCTAATACTGGTAACAGTATTTGCCTTGCAATGAGAATAGGGTTGCCACCTTTGGATGAGGCAAAACCTGTATCCTAAACTCCGCCCCTAGCCCCACCCCTTTACATGACTCATCATGCATTGCTCTTCCTAGAAAGCCATTTGTTATATCAATAAATGACAACGCTTAAAGATACTGTACGTACCTGTTAAAGTTACTTTCCTAGGTTCTTCCTAGTTATTTATCTACTTATGAATGTATTTATTGACATTGGTTTACCAGATAAACATACCTAGATAAAAAATCTCATTTACAGATATTTTATTTATTTATTTGACTCTAGGATTACAAGTACCTTTGTGCCAAAGCTCTTTTACAAAGATTCCACATCAGTAGCGGTACAATTCAAACAAGACATTGAATAACAGTATAACAGTTGGTTACAGGCAGTTACATACAGTTTTATACATTCAATACAGTGGCAAAAATGCCAGAAGGAGGTCTGGTAACAAGGCTGACATGGTATGGAGGAGAGACACACTAGTGGGGTGCAGCCATAGGCACTTATCAAATATCAATGAAAGTGCTACAGGGGGTAGGGAAGGGGGCTGGGAGGAGGAGAAGATGAATGGGTGAATGGGAGAGGGAGTTGAGGGTGGAGAGGGTTAAGTGCTAGGTGGAAAGAGCAAAGAGGAGAGGGGAGAATAAGTGGGAAGGACAGTCACATGAGATAGATGCAGACAGGATGTGATGGAGACTGGATTTGAATGGACCAAGCTTTGGAACTGAGGCAATATGATCTGGGGTAAGACAAGGAAAGTACTGCAAACAGCATACAACAGTATACATGGTATGTAATCATATATACTAGAGAAATTGTTTCCTATAATGTGTACTCAATATCTTTTTCTGGCTCAATTTCCTTTTTTGTCCACAGTACTATTTCAAAGCCAAATAAGTGACCGTACTTTCTTTCTTCAAAAAAAAAAAATTAAAACATTTAAAAATGCCTAAATTCTGTTAGAGATAAAACTGTTAACCAGCAAGTGAAAGTGGAAGACAACAGGCTATGTTACTGTTACAAAAGGTGGGGGCAGCTTTGCTGCTATATCACTTTAAGATGCCGTGGAAAAGATTAGGTTAAGTAAGTGCTAATGGTGTTAATGGCCATATTTCACACCTCCCAGGTTGACTGCTTTCACAAACCAGGGGATAAACTGACAGAGCTGGTTTGTAACCTGGATATGTAGCTGAAACAATTAATAATATGACAAAATCTGTTTCAGAAGTATGTGAGCACTCAGAATAACTCAAAAACCTGACCAGCACAGAGCAAAACCGGATTACCTGATAGAAATCCTGAAAACCTGATCACCAGGTAAAAAACCTGACAGATGGCAACCCTAAATGAGTAACATAGCCTCATCTGTCAAAGCATTTTTATTTCTGTACAGGAAACCTAACTTTTGATTCATTTTTTCTGGCCAACCTCTGTGACATTCCAAACATCATAACCTTTGTTTTAGTCTCATTTAATTTTAGTTTATTTAAAGAGAGCCAATCTGTTAGTTTACTTAAAGAGAGCCATCCCTCATTGGATGGGACACCACTGGACTCTGTCACAAAATACAAATACCTTGGCATATGGCTGAACCCTCACATGACTTTCTTGAATCACGTAGAAGCCATCACCTCAAAATTATGCTTTAAGCTAGGTATGCTCTACTGAAATAGAGACTCTTTCCCCTTGCCAGTCAGATGTGAAATCCTAACTAAGATGATCACTCTCATCTTTGACTATGCAGACATGGTTTACAGCATTGCTCCAGCAACAACCTTATCTAAACTGGACACCCTCCTTAATGCATTCTGCAGTTTTGCCACAAACTCAGCCCTCAGAACCCACCCTGCACTCTATACACTTCTTTTGGTATTGCACCACTATCCCATCACCACTTCATCCACTCTATTAGTCTTATATCCAAATAGTAGTTCAACTTGCTACCTCCCTAACTTTCAGCAAATCTATCCCTGGCAAAACAATCCCCATATCGCCTGCGGTCAAGGGATTCTAGATATTTCTCATTGCTTCAACCATGCATTGCAATTTCTGTACAGCTTCTCATGTGTATGTATACTTGTCCCCCCTCCCCAGGGTTGCACCTGGAAATGAGCCCTGGCTCAGCCTGACTTTCCTGGTAATCAAATGTTTAAATAAAAAAATAAAATTACCTTCAGTCATTCCTCAGAAATGTATTGGTTACGACATAATTTTACTATTCCTTCAGAAATGTACAGGCTGCAACATATTATTTTATCATTTACGTAGTAATTTACAACAGGTTTTTCTTATTTATAATTTGAGCAATACTATTTACCAATCACATTGTAAAATGGCATAATAAGCAAATATTGAGGTACGTGCAGACCCCGAAACCTGTATTTTGGTCAAGGACAGTTGTTTAACTTGATTTTGGTATTTAATAAAAAAAAATAACTCCCCAAACCTATCCTTATGCACAAGGATTACCTTCAGCTGTTTCTTGGATATTTACCGGTTGTGACATGTAATTTTTTCCTGTTGTGTGTTAATTTTTTAATTAACACTCAAGCGATACTATTTACCAACCACATTCAAAACTGTATAAGAATCAAATATTGAGGTAAAATCAGAACCCAAAACCTGTATTTTGCTAAACAACAGTTGTTAAGTGAGATTCTAGTATTTAATTTGAAAAAAATACCTACCCAAGCATATCTTTAGGCATCGGATTACCTTCAACGTTCCTCACATATTTACCATTTATGACATATAATTTTTACCATATGAACATATGAAAATGTCAGCAGAATGCCAGCAAAAACAGGCCTCACAGTCTATCGAGTCTGCTCGATTGTGTACATAGCCCCTCGACTTGCAGCTGCCCCACCCTTTCCTCCCCTCTTCACAATCACCCCCCCTCAGTCAATCCCATCCCCTCTTGAAACAGCCCACCATCCTACAGAAAACCACCTCCTCAGGTAGAGTGTTCCATTTGTCTACCACCCATTCAGTGAAACAATGTTTCCTGACTTCCCTCCTGAATGTTACCCATCCAACCTCAGTTGATGCCCTCTTGTATCCTTCCCTCTTCTGATCCAGAATCTCTCTCCTGTATTAGTCTTGCTTGCTTTTTTTTGAAATTCAAGTTTATTAATTTTCCAAACTAAGAATACAGAAATCACAATAACGTTGGAGATAACCAGTCAATAATTAACATCTGGTATCAAATAAAACACATAAAGGAAATAAAAATAAAAAAACGCCCTGCCCCTCTCTCCCCCACAACCACCCCGCTCCAACCCCACCCCTCCCATCTCATCACCTTCCCCCATCCCCCTCCACCCCAGTGTGCCCTGAAATATACAACTGAAACAAAACAAAATTATTACTTCTTTCCCAAGGAGGACTCTACTAAAACAACTGAGGGGAAAGGACACATAGGAAGCTATCGTGGGCATCAGAGAGAGAGCCAAGAAATCAACAATGCAAATAAAGAGCATAGAGCTTCCCCCACCTCTTCTGGAATAAGTCCATATGATTCCGCATGCTGGCAGCTAGCCTTTCAACATTAAGACATGCCGAAAGCTCTGTCAACCACTCCGGATAGGTTAAAGACAATTGGTCAGTCCAATGCCTAAGGACTAACCTCTTGACTGCACTAGCCACCAGGGCCATATGGTATCGACGCTCAACACAATCAATAGTACTATAGTCCCCCAAAATGCATATTTCAGGAGTAAAAAAGGTAGTAAGGCCCAATAGGGGGTCTAAATTAGTTTGGATGGCCAACCAGAGTGGGGCTACCCTGTTACATTGCCAGAAAATATGTAGAAGATTCCCCTCTCCCTGCAAACACCTGGAGCTCTGAGAGAGAGCTAACCTTTTGAGTTGGTAGAGTTTCTTAGGTGTGTAATACATATTGTTGATGATATAATATTGGGTAAGCTTGAGCCTGTCTTGGGTATGATACCTATGCAGGTCTCTCCAATTCCGGGCCCAATTCAGAGTAACGTTCGTGAGCAGAGAGGGCCAAATACTGGAACCCGCGGTGGGTTCTGGGAACTTATAATCCAATAAAAAAGAATTTATAGCCGAAATGGAGTGCGGCTTAGTGGCAAGAGCAAAAATGTGAGACAGGAACGGTTGTACTAAGGATTCCCAATATGTAGTACCAAACTTCTCAACAATGAGATGCCTTAGTTGATATACTTTAAAAACTCTACTAATGGGGATTCCAAATTTGGCAAGAATGCCAGACGTTGGGAGAAGAGAACCTTGATCATAATACTGCTCCAAGTTGGTATTCTTAATATGGGGGAGCCAATTAAGGGTAATTATTGAATTATCAAGCTTGATGTTAGGGTTTGAAACAATAGGCTGTCCTAAATCCAATTTAGGGGGAATTTTTAAAAACAGTAGGCATTGGGAAAGGGACCTTAAAGACGTAAAGATTGTTTGGTTCGTTATCCACCGCGAGAGATGGGAAATGGGGTTGCACAAGATGGCGTAAGGATCTAATTTAGACTCCGAGAGAATTGATCTCTCAATTCGGAGCCAAATCGGGGAAGGGGGATTGTGTTGAGATGAAATCCATCTACCTACTTTGGATAAATGAGTGGCCCAGTAATACAATAAAAGATTAGGGAGCCTGAGACCACCTTTATCTCTGGGGAGGGATAATTTGAGGAAAGAGCATCTAACCACTTTCCCACGCCAAATAAATTCCGAAAAGGCCGTGTGAAATTGCTGCAGGTAAGAGACCGGTAGCCAGAGGCCCAACAGATTAAGAGGATAGAAAATACAAGGGAGTACGTTCATCTTGATGACATTAATCCTCCCCCAGAGAGAGATAGGAAGAATAGACCATCTCAACAGATCCTGCTTAACTTGGACTTTAACAGTGTCCAGGTTAAGTTCTTTAAGCTGAACCGGGTCTGTAGAGAAATGAATACCCAGATATTTAATCGATCTTGGGGACCAATGCATCCCAAACTTAGCAAAATCAGACTTATATGTATAGGCATTTAAGGGGAAAATTACAGACTTAGTTACATTTAGTTTATATTGAGAAAATTTACCGAACTGGTTGATGAGAGTTAATGCCTGTTCTAGAGATTCAACGGGGTTGGTAATGTGCAGGAGTACATCATCTGCGTATGCCGAGAGGACCAAGTCTTGCTGACACACATGGCACCCCAGTATATGTGGTGAGGATTTAAGCTTAATGAGAAGCGGTCCGAGATATAGATTAAAAAGAAAAGGTGATGGGGGCAGCCCTGTCTAGTTCCAGTAAATAATTGGAACTTCAAGGAGAAGACCCCGTTACAGTATATCTTTGCTGAAGGAGAGTTGTAGAGTACCTGTATCCATTTGAGAAAAGAGACTGGAAACCCCATCTTGGCCAAAGTAGCCCAGAGAAAGGACCAACTTACACAGTCAAAAGCTTTCTCAGCATCCAGTGAGACTAAAGCCATAGGAACTTGAGATGCTTGGGCTAGATGAGAGATGTGGGAAAGGATTAGTCTTGTTTGTAATTTTCAACATGGAGGCATGCAAGGGCAGGGCCCTTTGAGCCCTGCACTTCTACAGCCACATGGTTGAGGATATGATTCTACTATCTCAAAAAGAAAGGAAATTCTTTGCAAAAAACTACATTAATGCACCAATTAGGGTTCAGAATAGAGCGACAAAAGTAGGGAAATGGGATGTTAGGGTTTCTAACACTGACTCACCACCTCCACCTCCTAAGAAGCAAAAGCAAACAATATTATTGCAAATCACTGCTGGAATATTCCTTGGGGTTCTCAACCTTAATGCTCAAATCATTCTCATATAAAACTTAGAAACACAGATTGTGAGAAAACATTATCTTCCCTTCCTGAAGAACAAACAGCACATCTGAACCTGTTGGCTTAGGGAATGGAGTCATCATTAGGGTTGAGAACCCCAAGGAAGACCCCAGCAGTGATTCGCCGTAAAGTTTTTTGTTTTTGCTGCTTGGGAGGTGGGGGTGGGGAGTCAGTGTTGGAAATTCTAACATCACATTTCCCTACTTTTGTCACTTTAATCGGAGCACTAACTAGTACATTAGCACAGTTTTTTGCAAGAAAATATCCATCTATAGCACCACGATAGTTAGGGTTGCACAGGGGGTTCTATGGTAAACCTCAGACTTTGTACTTTAATAACTTTGCAACAGTTTAACGGGTTTGTGCAAACTTTTGTAAGTGCAGTCATGTGTGGTACATCTGTTGACATGCCAGGTTTTATTTTGGTCAGATTTGTGAGTTCCAAGCTGTGCATAGTGCTAAAACATTAAAAATTGCAGGTTTTTTGCACTTTTTTGTCATCTCACTGTGCCCAGATGTTGTTGTTTTTTTTTGCTTGCAATTTTCTCCCAGGTCCTGATCGGCCCTCCTCCTCTTCCTTTTTCTTCCAGCCACCATCTATTCAGCCCAGACCTCCAATCTCAGGCTCTCATCTCCTACCCTCAAGGCTTACCCCCATGGCAGGGTGGTGGGGAGCCCCCAACTCAACCCACCAGGTCTGGATCCAGTACTGAGTGATGCCCTCTCAGAGGCAGAGCCTGCAGCAGATGACCATCAAGCTGCTCAACTGGATCACATTTTCTGCCATTTTCTGTGTGGAAGGAAGCATGCAGTGCTGACAGTGGGTGTACCATGCACACGTCAGCTTGCAGCACACTTTTCCACCTCCATGCCCCTACTGTACGGAATCTGGCTTACTAACACCTAACCTCTCCTAGGTGTCAGGAAAATGCTGGTCTCTGTTCTCCACCCTCCCTGGGAGAGGAGAGCTGTCCTCTGGATGCTCGATCCTCTCCCACCCGAGCTGGCCCCAGACGACCCATTCACACCATGAACACGGGTCACCACCATGGCAGGAGGTAAGGCATTGCTACCTCAGCCCTCCACATCCCTGGGCTGGCCCTCACCCAGATGGTTTGGAATTTTGATCTGAAATTTTCTGGGCAAAAAAAGGCTTGCCTCACAGAAGTACCTTTCACTGGTTTGGTGAAAAATATTAATCTGTTCTAAAGTTATTTAATTTAAAATTTTTGACCTCTGAGCATACTCAGTTCAGTGTTTTGGAGAGCTTCCTGGAATGGTAAAATAATTTGTTCTTATGAAAAGGGATTCTTTGTTATGAGGGACAAATACTTTTTTGTTAGAAAAAAATCCTTTTTCACGAGATGCCATCTTTGCACTTTTATATCTTCACAACTTTTCAACAGATTTACATGAAATGTTGCATGCACAGGCTCAGAAGGTAACTCTCTTGACTTGCAAATTTTTCTTTTGGCCACCTGTGCAGATTCTGAGATCCAGATAGTGGAAAAGGTTTAAAAAACAATCAGCATTTTTTGATGTTTTTTGTCATCATCTAGCTCCCAATTGGTTTGGAATTTGGTCTGAAATTTTCAGGGATGAAAGGGCTTGACCTACAGATGTGCCTTTAGCTGGTTTGATGAAGAAATATTAATTTGTTACCAAGTTATAAGGATTTGAAATTTTGGTTCTGAGCCGCTCGTTAGGATCTTTTGGATAGATGTTTAATACCCTCCTGAGAATGCTCAGTACTAAAATTTCAAATGCTTATAACTTGGGAACGGATTTATAGTTTTTCACCAAACCAATGAAAGGCACTATTCTGAGGCATACCCTTTCTACAATGAAAATTTCAGACCAAACCATCTGGGATGTAGGTGATGACATAAAAATAGCAAAAACACAAAGTTTTTCCTTAAAATGAACTATCCAGATCTTGGGATCTGCACATCCTACTGAAACAAAACTTGGCATATCAGTACACCTTACCCTCCATACTGTGCATGCAAAATGTAGTGCAATTCCATTAAAAGGAATGAAGCTATTAATATATTTATATACAGTGTATGTCTATATATAGTATTATAGTGGTGTGGTATAGTTACGGTTGAGCAGTGGGTTCTATGTTAAACCACAAATTTTGCATTTTAATATCTTTACAACTGTTCAACAGATTTGCACGGAATTTTGCATGTGTGATTTCATTGGGTAGTTCTCTTGATGTGCCAAATTTCATTTCATTCAGATGTGTGGACTCTGAGATGGGGATAGTGAAAACGTAAATAATTGTTGTTTTCACTGGGATTTTTTTGCCATCACCTTACACCCAGACTGTTTGGAATTATGGTCTGATATTTTCAGAGTAGAGAGAGCTTGGCCCAGAGATGTGCCTTTCACTTGTTTGATGAAAAAAATATTAAATCATTCCAAAGTTTATTCGTTTTGAAAATTCCAGATCTGAGCATGTTGATTAAGCACTTCAAAATAGCTGTATAAAGGGGGTGGCCTGGGTGCCTAGAGTCACTTCATAGCTCATGTATAACCATGGATTGATTTGCATACCCTTGTTTATTGAATAATCATGAGCTGATTTGTATACCCATTTTTTTTTAAAATGTACAGGAATTAGAACAATCAGGTGAAGACTACAAGCTATCCCTCTTTGGGAAGCTTGATCTGTTCAAAATCATTGTTTACAACAATTTATTTTTGGTTTCACCTGCTCACATTGCAAGAAGAACAGTTCCTTATTTGCCCCATGTTTTTAAAATGTCATTGTTACCATAGCTCATGAATAATCATTAGCTGATCTGCATACCCATTTTTTTTAAATTGAGGAAATTAGAAAAATTAGGTGAAAACTACAACCTATCCCTATTTGGGTAGCTTAGTCTGTTCAAAACCACTGTTTATAACTATTTCTTTTTGGTTTACCTTTTTGGATACTGACAGATTGAAGATGTGAATTGTTTTGAAACAGGCTACAAGTCAGTATGTTAAACATTTGGGCCCAGATATTCAAACTGCACCAGGCTGTGGTGCAAGCTTGGGCGCAGCGCAACTTGGCTGCACAGGGGTGTGGACTGGGCAATATTCAACTGAGCTGCACCATGGCACAACATTGTTGAATATTGCACCCTGGCCACCCACAGTGTGCATGGCGCAGTGGCACTGCGCCAAGTGCAAGTGGTCAGAGTGGAGCACGGGGATGCACTAGCGCAAGTTCCATTGTGCTATGCACAGCAACCGCGATACTCAAAACTTGACAATGTTTGCAAGGCACACATGGGGCCATTTGCATGTCATTATGGTCCCATTTGCATGCAGGTGTGCCGATCCTCGACGACTTGCACCTGGCACCCTGCCAGGCAGCAGTCATTGGGGACCGATGCCCCCTGCAGCCGGCAATGTGCTCCACAGCCTGATCATGGGCATTTGTAAAGAAAAGGAAAAGCATACATCCCTGCTGGTCCAGTGGACTGCTATCTGCCTGATTGCGGGCATTTGTAAAAAATGAATACATATGTCCAATATCCCTGGTGGGCCAGTGGACCGCTGTCTGCCCAATCATGGGCATTTGTGACAAAAAAATAAATAATACCAATATCCCTGGTGGTCTAGCATTACCCCCCTCCCCATGTGCCCACTGAGCCCCACCACCCTGCTCCCCCCTGGTCAGCCGGTGGATGGCAGCACCCCACCCACCTGCCACCCTGCCTCCCGCCGACTGACACCATCGGTAGGGCTGTACGCCCATTGGTCCAAAGCGATTCATTCACATATCTGGAATGTGTAGTATGGTATGGGCTGCACACCCATTGGCTCATGCTGTGGACCAATGGGCATACAGCCCTACCAACAGTGTCAGTCGGTGGGCAGCGGGGTGGCAGGCAGGTGGGGTGCTGCTGTGGGACTCAGTGGGCAGATGGAGAGTGGGGGTACCACTAGACCAGCCGGGATATTAGTATTATTTATTTTTTATCACAAATGCCCGTGATCGGGCAGACAGCAGTCCACTGGACCACCAGGGATATTGGACATATGTATTTATTTTTTACAAATGCCCGTGATTGTGCAGATAGCGGTCCACTGGACCACCAGGATATTGGACAGACTTCTTCACTTTCTTTTACAAATGCCCACGATCGGGCATGGGGGGGTGCCACCAGGTGCAGCCAGAGCTCGGGTGGCCACCCACAAGTAGCAGCTGCTGTGTTGCATCCTGCAATGCAGCAGCTCACCTGTGGGTGGCCATCCATCGTTCCTTTTTTTTTGGATCAACTTTGTGCTGGTGCAGGTAGGGGTTGCACATCCATGGCTCTGCACATCCTGGGCAGAATATCAGGCTGTGCAGGGTATGCATGGGCACACCCTCCCATGCCTGCATACATTACTGATGCGCTCCGGCACATCGGGATTTGTGCCGCGCACTTTTCCCTTTTGAATATCGCACCAGAGCACATCAGTGGGTTGCTCATGGTGCAACACTGTTGCGCCATGTGCATCCCTTTTGAATATCTGGGCCTAGGACTATAGAAGGAAAGTAGTCATTTTTTAACTTGTGTTAAAATAGACAGAGTACTGATTCTGTGTTCAGGTGAACTTCAAAATGTTTCAGACAATTCAATGACTTAGAAATATGCAAAGTTTAAAAAAAAGTCTTTTGGCAAGACAGAGAAACAGGAAAGTGTTATTGACTGTTTCAGTTTAGAATTGTCTTGACTTTGGATAACAGAACATTGATACAGTGATATCAAATGAGCTAATAATGTAGTGGCTAAGGCTCTGGGCTATGGGTCAAAATACCGGGCTTTGAATCCCACAGCCCCCACTGAATTTGGTCAAAACATTTTTTTTTAATAATAACTCATGTGTTTATAGAAACTAATTATAGAAAAACACTCATGCATTTATAAAAACTAATTACAGAAAAAGCACAATCTGAAAAAGTAAGGAAATTCATTGCAAAAAATGTAATTAATGCACTAGTTAGGGTTAAACAACACGAGCAGGGAAATGTGGCATTACAGTTTCCAACCCTAACACCCCATTCCCAACCTGCAGGCAGCAACAGGTGTGGGGTGTGCCTTGGGGTTGTCAACCCCAGTGCTCACCCCCTTCCATGAATAAGTACACTGAGATGGGTACATTATATAAGAATGCAGTGAATGTTAGGGCTGACAACCCAAAGGCACACCCCATACCTGTAATAATAATTATTAATATGTCGTCCTCCTTCTCCCCTGGGAATCCATTATACGCACTCCCTCCCCCATTCCATGGCTATCACCTCCTTTCTCCATCTTCACATATCCACTTGGCCCCTGTCTGCTGTCAGTTTCTACCCTCCTCTCCCTGTACCCATTTGTTATTGTTTATTTTTTGCATATTTCTATTTGTGAGTTCTTGTGATGGACTCTGGTATTTTCGCATCCAGCTTTGTAACGTATTTTCTGCCGTTATATTTGTTTGCATTACCATGACTATGTATTTGTATTGTTCTGTGTCCAGGATCAGCTTGAAAATGAGCTTGCTCAATGGTGCTGATGCCCGGTTAAATAAAGTTTGATTGATTGATTGATTGATCCCTGTTGTTGCCCGCTGGGTAGGAATGGGGTGTTCAGGTTGGAAACCATAATGCCGCATTTTCCCACTTTTGTCACTTTATCCCTAAGTAGTGAATTAATTATGTTTTTTGCAATGAAAGATATATATATATATATATATATAATAATTATAGTGCACAGCAGTGCCACTATAGTTAGGGTTGAGGAGCCATTTACATGTTAAACCCCAAATTTTGCACCTTAATAACTTTGCAACTATTTGACAGATTTGCCTGAAATTTGGAATACATGATCAAGACCCATACGCCTTGGGATGTTCCATGTTCTGTACCAGTCACATGTATGGCTGTGGAGTTATTAAGCATGATCTGCGCGCACATTTACGCTTTTCAGGAATTTTACTGTCATCTCTACAGGTTGCATGGTTTGTGCGACCAGTCCAAAATCTTCAGGGAACGTTTTGCTGGGGTCCCCAATGTGCCTTTTGAAGATTTCTTGAAAAAATATTAAACGGTTCAAAAGTTATTCAAAAAACAAGTTCCCTTTATAAGTCAATGGGAAAAGTTAACAAAAAATTGACAGTGTCGCAAATGCAGTTTTTATTAGAATGGCCCTTTACTGTCGCAAAAATCTGCCATTTTGTTTTCAGTTAGCAATCAGAAAAATGCTTGGCATTTAAAATTGGGACCCTCTAGCAACCTAATTATTTTTGTATTCACCTAGTCAGACCCTGAGGATGCTAGCCATGTCTTTATTTTGCGGTAAAACATCCCAGAAATATGTTTTTCAAATTTTTGGAAAAATTACTTTCACAAAGTACTTTCGCACTTGCAACACTGTCGAGTTAATTTACGAAAGCTTTCTCAAACTTCGACAGTACTTTTCTAGGCTGTGGGAAAATAACAGCAATTTTTTGGCACCCTGCTGCAAAAGAACAGTTTGGTGTTTTGGCCTGAAATTTTAAGGGAATGCAGCCGACATCTCAGAGATGTGCCTTTCTATGTTTTGTTGAAAAAATATTATATGGCGGCAAAGTTACGGTACTCCAAAGTTGACGCTTTTTCCCATAGGATAACATTACATCATCCAACGCATTACAGGAATCCTTTGGTGCCCTGCTGCAAAATAACTGTTTGGTCTTTTGGGCTGAAATTTGGAGGGAACACAGCCAACATCCCACAGATGTGCCTTTTTGTGGTTTGGTGAAAAAATATTACAGGGAGCCAAAGTTATGGCACTCCAAACTTCTCTTTCTTACCCATAGGATAACATTACGGCATTTGCCGCTCCTTTCTGGGCCCGTATCTCGGCCGCCTATCAGGCGCTAAATAAAAAACTAGCCAGGAAAGTCATAAATCATATGACTTTTAAATTTTTTTTCTATGTCATACGGTTCCTCAGATATAAGCAATTTAGTATTCCAACTCCTCATTTTCTGCTCCGAGAACCATTATTATGCATACATTCTTTGTACTGACTGTCTTTCTTTATGCAGCTTTTGGGGAAAACCAGCCTGTGCACCTACATTACTGTTACCATTACAATTTTCACTTGTGGTTCTGTTCCCGTTTCACTTACCGTTCACATCTATGTCACCACGTGCATTACCCTTTATGTTTTTATATGCACTTGCTTTTGCGTTGTTTTTAACATTTCTGTCTACACTACTGTTTCTCTTTCTGTTTTGCTTTGCATCACCATGCGCATTACTATTTACGTTTGAGGGCACAATGTTACTATGTGACAAGACATCAGGTGGCGAGAGAGTGGGGCCTGAAGGGCCCCGCGCTCCTACTGCCGCATTACATTCACTATTTCTCGTTATCATTCTCAAAAAGAAGGGAAATTAAAGGCAAAAAACTCCATTTAATGCATTAGTTATGGTTGTTCACACCGACAAACATTAGGAAATTTGGTGTTAGGGTTGAAAGCCCCCTTGCCCCTGCCACACCCCCAACCCGGCATCGAGTGCGCATTAGGATTGTCAGTCCTAACTCTCACCCATTCTCCTACCTCTGCTTCTTTACATGTGATGGGGTGAGAGTTATGGCCAACAACCGTAATGCGCACCCTGATGCCGGTTGGGGTGTGGACGGGGGCCAAGGGGTCAAACCAATACCAATTTCAATTTTGTCAGTGGAACAACCCTAACTAATGCATTAAACAGAGTTTTTGCCTGTATATATATATATATAATATATATATATATATATATGCAAAAAACTCTGGTATGCATCAGTGCATCAGTTAGGGTTTCTATTGCAGTGACAGAAGTCTGGAAATTCAGTGTTGGGTTACCAACCCAACCACCCCAACCCCCACCATCCACCACACCAACAGGCATTGGGGTGTGCCTTGGGGTTATTGGGCCTAACTCTCATCCCATTCCATGTGTAAGGAAACTGAGATGGTGCAGTATAGGAGAATGTGGTGAGAGTTAGACCCAATGACCCCAAGGCACACCACGATGCCTGTTGGTGTGTGGAGGGTGGTGGGTTGGGGCTGAGGTGGTATGGCTGATTACCCTGACACTGAATTTCCAGACCTTTGTCACTGTAATAGAAACCTTAACTGATGCATTAATGGAGTTTTTTTGCAATGAATTTCCCTTCTTTTTGAGATAGTATAATAATATCCTCATTTTACTGTGCACTCCCATCCCCATGTAGATGCGCATATGTTTGAGTGTGGAAGTGCAGTGCTGTCTGGGCCCAGCACTTCCATGTGTCAAAAAACAGTGACCAAATTGTCAGCATAGCCATCTTATTACCCCACCTCATTTACCCCGGTACAGAGAAATTGTGAAATGCAAGGCAAAACATTATTATGCACAACTGCAATGCCATTCTGTGCCACAGGTTCTAAAACACATCTTGGGCAGGATGTGGGAAATGACAACTGTACTATTCATGAGGTGGTGTGTAAAAATGGCTATGTTGAAAATTTTGTGGCAAAATATTGAAAAGAAACAAAGTTATGCTTGTGCATAGAATAAATTCAACAGACACACATAACGTGGACATTTTGAGGAATTTTTGCAACAGATTTTCAACGTGGCCTTTTGCAGACATCACCTCATGAACAGTGTTCTGTCATTTCATAAATCAGCCCAAAAAGGTGATTTTGCCCAGTGTACATGCCATTCTGTGCCACAGTAGTGAAAACATGTTTTGGGCAGGATGTAAAAAATGTCAGCTATGCTATCCATGAGATGGTGTATAAAATGGTAATGTTGAAAATTTGGATTGAAAATACAAAAAAATGCTGATGTTGCAAGTGTGCATAGAAACATGTCAATGACCACGTGTAACTCAGCCATTTGTTGGTATTTATGCAACAAATTTTCAACATGGGCTTTTTGGGACCCCACATCATGAACACTGGCATTTTCATTTTGTTAATTGGTCCCAAAAGGTGATTTGGGCAGTGACCATGAAATCATCTTTCAAGACAGAGTAATGAAACCACAGTGTCATTATTCATGAAATAGGGACCCAAAAAGCCCATGTTGAAAATCTGGTGCACAAATGCAGAAAAATGGCCAAGATATCAACATAAGTTCAAAACGCCATTTACAGCCATTATACAGAACTTACCCTGATTCTTCAGTTTGTGGTTTGGGTTTGAAGAGTGCAGATGTGTCCCGGTCAACAGAAGATGGTAGCCAATGGCCTCCAGTGGTAAGTATAGAGCAAGGGGATATGTGTGGGGAGGTGGGTTGCTCAGTGGGAGGGTCAGAATGGGAGAGGAGGGCTGGGGAAGATGAGGAGGGATCATTTTCTTCTTTCCAGGTAAAGAAAAAAATATGTTGGGGGACTGTTTTCTTTTTTTTACAGGTAGCAATATAGATTGAGACACTGCGGGTGGACTCCCCAGTGTCCCACAGTACTGGGGGACTGGAGCACATAACTGGGGACACTGGGAGTGGGCTACCCAGTGTCCCACAGTGGCAAGTTTGTGTGTGGGGGTATTCCAACCACCGACATGGGGATTGGGCACTCCAATGTCTGCAGAATCATTGTTATTAAATAAAACATGCCTCTGCCCCCTTACAGGCAGTCAAAAGAGAAAAACTCCTTGTATTAGGTACACACCAACAGGTGGTTCCCTAAACAGGTGCCGAGGAACACAATTCCAACATGATTTGGCCCAAAAAGTGGCCAGAAAAGGTTTTAGGGTTTGTTACTGGGGCCGATGGGTTTTTCCTGTTGAGGTATTGCCACAAATTGCAGCAATTTTCATGAAACAGTGCCACAGTTCGTAGCAGCTTTCATGCAACACTGCTATTAGTGGCTCAAAAATTGTTGCAATTTGTGGCACTTTCACAAAAGAAGTGTTGCAAATTGCGGCCATACCATTGGCCGAAAGTCAGAAAACATAGTTTCAGCCACTATTTTGGAAAAATAATGTTAAGATCATGTTCTTTGGGCCCTGATTAGGTACACACAGCTGTTGGTGTTTAGCAAGGGGCAGCAGGTTTTGCATTGCAGTGTGTTTTTGCCATTGGTAACTGAAAACAAGATGGCGGCAGCACAAAAACAACCTATTCACGACAGAAAAGATTGCTTTCACCGAAGCAAAATATTATTTTCATGTATGGCACATATATTTTCATTATATTAGAAGCACTTAAATCTTTAATAACTTTTGACTGGATTAATATTTTTTCACCAAACCTTCAAAAGGCACATCAGTGACCCAGACCCCATATACTCTGAAAAGTTTAGACTGGATGCCCAAACCATTTTGCCCATTTCCCCTAGCAAAGAATTTACCCTAAAATTATAAATTCCACTTTTTTGGCACTCTACAGCTCCACAGTCGTACATAACCATCAGACTGAAACTTGCCAGATCCAGAGGTCTATGGTACCAGATTGCTCATGCATAATTTCAGGCAAATCAGTTAAATGGTTGCAAAGTTATTAAAGTGCAAAATATGGGCTTTAACATGGACGTGGCCGGGCAACCCTAACTATACTGGCATTACCGTGCCAGTATAATAGATCATGGTAGTGCCCTATAGTTAAGGTTTCCTGGCAACATCTATGTTAAACAAAATATTTTGTACTTTAATAACTTAGCAACTGTTCAACCAATTTGCCTGAAATTTTGTCTGCACCTTTTGGTACCATAGATCGCTGGATGTGGTAAGTTTCCTTCTGGTGGGTGGTCCGGTTGTGGAGTGAGTAGTGCCACAAAATGTGAAATTTACCATTTTGGGGCAATTTCTTTGCTCGGGGCTATGGCCGAAATGCTTTGGGAGCATGGTCTGCAGTTTTCAGGGTATATGGAGTCTGGTTCACTGATGTGCCTTTTGAAGGTTTGGTGAAAAAATATTAATCTGTTCAAAAGTTATTAAAGACTTAAGTTTCCCATTATAGTCAATGAGAAAAAAATATATGTGCCATGTGACAGTACTTTTATGAGTCCACAAAAACACTTTTTCCTGTTGCAAATGGGTGCAGTACTGTCTTGCTGCCACCATCTTGTTTCCAGTTAGCAATGGGTAAAAAACATTGTAATTCAAAAAAATACTGCCCCATGGTAAACACCAATAGTTGTGTTTACCTAATCAGGACCAGAGGAACACGATCCTGACATTAGTTTGTAAAAATTATGCTAGGAAATGTGATTTTCAGAATTTGACCATTTGGAGTGTCGCAATTTGCAACACTGACTTTCCGAAAGTGTTGCAATTTGTGACACTTTTGCAACCATGAAATCATAAATTTGAGAATGCTTTTTGCAATCACTTTCACAAAATTTGGGAAACTGTCGCAAATTTGTGACACTACCTACACGAAAAGTGCTGATTCATTGCCACTTCACTGCAAATAAACAGTTAGGACTTTTGGGCTGAAATTTGCAGGGTAGGAAGGGCTTGCAACAAAGATGTGCCTTTTTTCTGGTTTTGTGAAAAAATTTACATCTGTTCCACAGTTACAGCATTCTGAAGTTTCAAAATTTCCCATAGGATAACATTGTGGTGGTTGCTGTACCTTTCAGCGCCTATATCTTGAAAATGGTTTGAGATGCAGATTTTTCACTAAGTGCAGCTTACAAAGCATGTGTGCAGGTTGCCAGGTCATGATTACAACTGCGGTGGAATTTTTTTCAAAGTTCCTATGGTTACTGAGATTTTGTCACATTTGCAGCACAAGTGTTACTTGAAATGTCTCTAGGGCTGTACTACATCTTTATACTTATGGGTAGATGGTAGTGCAGGGCCAGAGGGCTCTGCACTCCCACATATGGGTACCATTATACAATAATGGGAGTGCAGGGCCCTCCATTATGTAGTACTGGGCCCAGCACTCCCACAGAAAGATGACAGTTCATTAGACTTTAGCTACACTTATGTATAGATGGCAGAGCAGTGCTCCCACATGAAAATCAGAGCCAATTACAATATGCATTCATGATGGGAGCACAGGGCCCAGAGGGCCCTGTTCTTCCACAAACACAAATGGGTAACATTACATTTTCTCAAAAAGAAAGGAAATCAATTGCAAAAAACTCAGTGACAAAAGTTTGGAAATTTGATGGTAGGGTTAACAATCCTACCACCCCAACTCTCCACACACAACAGGTCTAAGGGTGTGCAGGGGTCACACGAATCTATCACCCCAGTATCCTATACTCTACCATCTCAGTGTCCTTACAAATGGAATGGGGTGGCAGGCCTAATGACCTAAGGCACACACCGACACCTGTTGGTGTGTGGAGAGGGGGAAGGGTGGGGTGGTAGGGTTGTTAATCCTAAAATCAAATTTCCAAACTTTTATTGTGCTAAGAGAAACCCTAACTGATGCATTAATGGAGTTTTTTGCAATGCATGTGTGCGTGTGTGTGTGTGTATATGTATATATATATATATATATCTACAGTGAAGCCTGCCAGGATGAAGTGCAGTGTCACAGGTTTCCTCCATGACAAAAGAGATTAACTCCCATTGAAACTGCATTGTTTTATATATATATATATATATATATATATATATATATATATATACACACACACATATATATATATATATATATATATATATATATACATATATATATATATACATATACATACAGTGGCTGGTCAAAAGCACGTGTGAATTACAGTGTGCTAAAAACTGTAAGGTGAAAACAGCGTGAGCGAAAAGAGCTAGTGGGGAATTATAGCATGGATATAACAGAACTATACCGTTGGCTCTTTTCACTCAGGCCAAGCACTCTATCACTTCTATTGTGCACTGGGTGAGCAAGCCGGCTCTGTGGCTTGGTGGTTAGTGTGATGAGCAGTGAGTGTATGGGACTGGTATAGCTCTGGGACTTCCAGTGGAGCTGAGTTCATGGCTACTGCCTGCCCATGATTTTTTTTGTGTGTGGTGTTAGATGTGATTTGGAGGATGTTTATATATAATATGGGGGGGGGTGAAGCTCTTCTCATGGGGAGCAAATTCTCACACAGCTCATGAGCAACATCAATTCCTCCCCAGCTGCATACTGTAGAGTTTCCAATACTGTCTGTCCTGCACCCTCCTGACTTTCTCATAGTGACTGCCCCCAAATGCTCTCCCTCCTGACTTGTGTCCCCCAACCCCGAGTACAGAACCCCACTCCTTTATTTTGTGCTCTCCATTGTGTCCTTCCTAGGACAGCTGTATGTTTTCTCACTTTTTTCCATGCCACTGTCTTTACCGATGCTATTTTGCCTGCACTGTTTTATACCACATGGTTATTGTGTAGTGGTTTTGACTTAGTTCCTATACACACACACACATATTATTATGGCGTGGTAGCACCATTATAGTTAGGGTTCAGTAGGATATGTAATGTTAAATCAAAATTTTTGCACCTTAAAAAGGGGAAATTGTTTAACTAGGAAAGTCACACTAAGCCAAAGCTTGTTTCTAGGTGCAGCCTGGGAGCAAAAGGAAGTTAAGCGACTTGCTCAGGATCACACAATATGCAGGTGGGGGCTATGGGATCAAACCAGGTCCCCAGGTTTGTAGCTCAGTGCCCTTAACCACTACGCTATACTGCCTCCATGTAACTTTGGCAGTGTTCAAAAGAATAGTCCAAAATTCAGCATGGCAGAGTCTCAAGATGTAAAACGTTTTGTGACAACCTCTTGAGCAGATTTTGATACTGAATACCAAAAAATGAAAAAAATAAAACAGATTTTTTTTGTACTATACTTAGCATCCTTTTTTTATTTTTGCTCTCATGCACAGCCTAGATGATATAGAATTTGTTCATAAAACTTTCAGGATAGAAGCTGCCTGTGCTGTGGTAATTCCTTTCAAAGGTTTTGTGAAAACATATTATATAGTTCCAGAGTTATAAGGATTTAAGTTTAGTTTTTGAATAACCCTCTGATATGAAAGGTAAAAGAACACTGATCATGAGGGCTTACAGTATTGTACACATGCACTGCTTATGTCTTGTAGGTATTGTTTGCAGTTTAATGGTTTGCCCTAGCCATCTCTATATAATTAACAAGCATTTGTCAATGCCGAATGTTTGCTTGCTGGCATTAGCAGTGGTAGTGTAGAAGTTACAGAGCTGCGTAATAGGAATGGCAGTGAAGTATTGAACTGAAGCCAACCCCACCACCACCCTGCAGAGAGTGACAGGCATTGGGGTGTGCCTTTGGGTCATCAGGCATAGCGGCAACACCATTTAACCACACCCCACCCCACCCTACAGACACTGACAAGTGTCACGGTGTGCCTTGGGGTCTTTGGCCCTTATGCGCACCCCATTCCATCAGGAAATACGGTGAAATGGGTGCAGTATAGGAGAATGGGGTGAACTTTGGGGCCGAAGAGTCCAAGGCATACCTCAATGCCTCTCACTGGCTGCAGGGTGTGGAATGGTATGAGCATTACAGGCAAGAATCCCAAATCACACCCCTGATGCCTGTCATTCTCTACAGGGTTAGGCGTTATGGTTGGAAACCCTAATACCTCAGGCATTCATTGGTATTTTCACTCCAAATTTTCAACATGGTTTTGTGACCCCACCTCATGAACAGTGGCAATATCAGTTTGTTAGCCGAAAGCTGCTTATGCACAGTGACTACGGCATTTAGCACCACAGGTACAAAACATTCTGAACAGGATGTAAAAATGACAGCTGTACTGTTCATGGGGAGGAGTAAAAAATGGCAATGTTGCAAATCTGCAGTAAAAAATTAAAAAAAAACTGGTGAAGTCACGAGCGTGCATAGAAACTGTGCAACGCACACCTGTAATGTAATTAGTTTGGGGATTTTTTACAGCAGATTGTCAGCTCAGGCATTTTGGGACCTCCGATCATGAACAGTGTCACAGTGATTTTCTTTATTTGTCCCTAACAATGATTTCCCACAGCGACCACGCATCTCTGCGCTGAAAGTGTGAAAACACATTTCGGCCATGTTGTGAAAAATGACAGCTGTGCTGTTCATAAGGAAATGTGGAAAAATGCCACTGGTGAAAATCTGGACTGAAAATATTACAAAGTCATGAACTTATGAGGGTGCTTGGAAACTGCGCAATGCTCACTCACAACACAGTAATTTTATGGACTTTTGTCACCAAATTTTCAACATAGCCATTTTAAGACCTCTGCTCATGAACAGTGTAACTGTGATTTTCTTAATCTGTCCCAAACATTGCTTTCGCACACCGACTGCACCATTGTGCGCTACATGTGTGAAAACACATTTTGGGAGACATATGAAAAATGGCAGCTGTACTGTTCATAAGGAAGTGTAATAAAATGGCAATGTTGAAAATCTGGAGAAAATATTAAAAATCAGAACTTATGAGCGTACGTAAGAACTGCGAAGCGCACGCTCGTAAAACAGTCATTTTAAGGAATTTTTCATCAAATTTTCAACATAGCCATTTTAAGAACTCTGCTCATGAACAGTGTCACTGTGATTTTCTTAATGTGTCCCATACATTGATTTCACACACCGACTGCGCCATTGTGTGCTACATTGGTGGAAACATGTTTTGGGCAAGATGTGACAAATAACAGCTGTACTGCACATAAGGAAATGTAATAAAATGACAATGTTGAAAATCTGGATTGAAAATATTGAAAATTCGCAAACTTATGAGCGTGCGTAGGAACTGCGCAACACATGCTCATAAAACAGTCATTTTTAGGGATTTTTTCACCAAATTTTCAACATAGCCATTTTAAGACCTCTGCTCATGAACAGTGTCACTGTGATTTTCTTAATGTGTCCCACACATTGATTTCACACACCGACTGCGCCATTGTGCGCTACATGGGGAAACACATTTTGGGCAAGATGTGAAAAATGACAGCTTACTGCTCATAAGGAGGTGTGGTAAAATGGCAATGTTGAAAATCTGGAGTGAAAATATTGAAAATTCACGAACTTAAGAGTGTGCGTAGGAACTGTGCAATGCACACTTGTAAAACAGTCATTTTTAGGAATTTTTTCACCAAATTTTCAACATAGCCATTTTAAGACCTCTGCTCATGAACAGTGTCACTTTAGTTTTCTTAATTTGTCCTGTACATTGATTTCACACACCGAATACGCCATTGTGCGCTACATGGGCAGAAACACATTTTGGGTGAGATGTGAAAAATGACAGCTGTACTACTCATAAGAAGGTGTGGTAAAATGGCAATGTTGAAAATCTGGAGTGAAAATATTGAAAATTCGCAAACTTACGAGTGTGTGTAGGAACTGTGCAATGCACGCTCGTAAAACAGTCATTTTTTGGAATTTTTCCACCAAATTTTCAAAATAGGCTTCTTGAGAGCCCACCTTATGAACACTGGCAGTGTCATTTCATTAATCAGCCCCAAAAGGTGATTTTGCACAGTGACTGCGAAATCACCCTTCGGGCTTGAATAGCGCCATGACAGTGACAGCATTCATGAGAAGGGGTTCCAAGAACCCCATGTTGACAATTTGGTGCAAAAATTCCAAAAAATGGCTGAGATATGCAGCAAAGTTGAAAAACCCTATCTATCCCATTATACAGCTTACCGGCATTTCCTCAGTTCGCGGTCGGCTTTGAAGAGTGCAGAAGTGTTCCCGGTCCACCGAAGATCGTCACACCGAGGTCCAGAGGTAAGTATGAGGTGAGTGGGGGGTGTGGGGAGGCAGGTGCACAGTGGGTGGGTGCAGGTTGTGGGGGCAGGGAAGTGCCGAGGCACAGTTTTTTATTTGCAGGTTTTTTAGATGATGGCGTGGGACGTTTGCCATGCTGGGGAGTCGGCTCCAACCATGCTGAAAACGACGGTTAGAGGCATGGAGCACGATGGGGATTGGGCACCCCATCGGCCATAGCATCTGTTGCCATGCTGGGGTGGGCTCCCAGCTGGCACCATGTACTCTGGGGAGGACAATGGAGCCAATGGGGGATTGAGCACCCCCGTTGGCTATCTGATGAGTTGCCATGCTGGGGTGGGCACCCAGCATGGCATGTGGAAGGCTTTTGGGGGGGAGCACAGAACAGCCGATGGGGGATTGGGCACCCCCAGCTATACAGTGTGTGCGTGGGGGGACAGCACACAGTATGCATGCGTGTGTGTGTGTGTGTGTGTGTGTGTGTGTGTGTGGGGGAGCGCGCATGAGCAGATGATATCTTATCGCTGCTCACTGAAGCGTAGCCCCCCCTTTCAACTGTACATAACTGCATTTTGGAGCTGTCATAGATAGCTCCAGCAGGCATTGGAGAACTGTGGCCACGCCTGCAAACACACTGCCTGAATTGGAAGAGGGCTGCCACACCTCCGAAAACTCGGATGATGGCACTATGTTTCTTGCACATGCATGCAAGCAAACATAAAAAGCACAGAATTCAGAATGTCCCCCTAGTGCAGCTGATTCTGCTACGTGCTGTATGTAGGTTATCAGATATCATCCCCTGTACAATTCCATTTGACTCTCCTGTACCTAGGTACACCTTATCTGGATGACCCCTTAGTGCTGTGTGCTACATTAATTACTGAGGGTTATTTGGGGCTATTCCACTACTCTACAGTATTCCTGAAAGTACTGTATATATTGCTGCATTCTTGTTAAATCACTGATGTGTTACTTACTGTACTGTATGTTAGAACAACTCTATGAAACTCTGTAGGGGTGATCCCACT
Source organism: Neoceratodus forsteri (assembly GCA_016271365.2). Classification (NCBI taxonomy): domain Eukaryota; kingdom Metazoa; phylum Chordata; order Ceratodontiformes; family Ceratodontidae; genus Neoceratodus; species Neoceratodus forsteri. Next base: position 566,578,857 of record CM057455.1, read on the forward strand.
AATTATTATAATTGCTGTGACTCTGCCCAGAGTATGGGGATCCTGCTAATTATTATAATTGCTGTGATGCTGCCCAGATTAACTGTCTTATTCCTGGACTTCAGGTCTTAGTTGTTCTATTGTTCTATAGATATGCAAGGATGGGGGCTAATGGTGTGTTATTAGCTATTGCCTATATGCTGTTCTTTATGTGGGTTGACTCCTTGAATATATGCTGATCTCCTCCCCAACATCCGCTGTAGGGTAACTGCACATATGCCCTTAATCAATCTGTATATTCAGCAGTTTACTTCCCCCTTTTGCTGGCTTTGTATGGGGTGTATTGTAAAAGGCAACTTTACTTTCTGTCTTACTACCACCTCAGACCTCTATGGTCCATTACCCTTTCTATAAGCTATAGATCTCCCTGGTACCTATCACTATCACTCCTACTCTGTGCTGGTGATATTGAACCAAAACCAAGGCCCCCTAATTTCTCACATACTGACCCCTTTTTGGTCCCGTACAAGGGAACTAAAATTGGTGCATCTAAATATTAACAGCCTCCGACCCAAGCTACTGGATCTGGAAGCAAGAATGCACCATTACACCCCTGATGTACTAGGTGGGTCTGAAACATGGCTAAAATGCTTCATTTTCCCTCATGAAGTAGCATTTTCTAGATTTCCCACCTTTTAACATGATTGGTATGAGAAAAAAGTAAGTGGAGTCCTGTATGTTAGGATTACCATTGGGATGACAGAAATTATCTTGCCTGCACTGAATCAGTCTCACTGTGAATGTCTGTTAGTGAAACTAAAGTTAGGGGATAATAAACATTTATATATTGGGTGTGTGTACAGCCCCTCCCTCTGTAGCTAGACCAGCCTTCAATAATTTCATTACCTCTTTGGGGGGCCTCTCTTTTGGTAAGATACTGTAATGTGAGATAATATTTTTTTTTCTTACCACAGGGGGTCCTTTAGCATTAGTAACTGTTGCAGTTAGCTGGCTAGCTAGCACTGCCTCAGAGGTGGAATGTATGGTAATGAGATTTATGAACTAGCCAATCATATTGAAGCTAGAGAATGTGCTGACCAGAGAGAGGAAAAGAGGCTTCAGAATTTTTTCTCCACTGGACTGAGCAACACTGCCTCTGAGGTGCTCTTTCTCTCTCCTGACAATAAAAAGTTGTTTTCTTGATACTGGTAGCTATTTATTTTGTTTCTTATATTTCTGAGTGTGCTGAGTATTTTTTATTAGTTTTAGCGGTTCCCCTCAGTTCTTGGGAACCGCGTTGTCACTCGGTTCCGCGGTTTCTCGTGGTTCCTTTTTTCTTTATTTTTTAAAAGTTTTAGTTATCATGTCTAGTGTTTCTGCAGTTCCTTTTACTTATTATTATTTATTTTTATCTTGGTTCCATTTTACTAGCGGGAACTGATTTTACATATATTTTACCTCAGAAAAGTTGCAGTTCTTTTACATGAGGGAACCAACCGCTGGACCTTATTTTTAAATGTTTCAACATTCTATTAAGGCAATTTCTGTAAATTGTGCATATTGTAAACCCTTAAGAAAAGGACTGGACCCACAAGTTTTAAAAATTGTTTAAGCTGCTAAAGAAGTTTTGCTAAAGCTGATACTCATGACCTGTGTTTGAAGTGCTTGGGTCCAGATCATGTTATGTTCTTTGTTCCAAATTATGTTCAAAAACATTAAGAAATAGAGCAAAAAGGCTTAGAGAAATGGCAGAAGAAGGGTATTCATCTGGTCCCAAACACAGACCCAGGGCTACCAATGAGGGGCCTTTAAAAAATTAAAATAATTCGGGTGCTGATGAAGCATCTTTAAAGTCTAAGCCTGGTACAGATGCTGATGACGTGCCTAACAAAAAACACAAAGCCTGGTACTGATGAAATGTCTATTAAAAATGAGGCTTCTAAAGGAGCTGATGAAGTTCCTAAATCAAAAAATGTAAAAGCTGCTGATTAAGTGCCTGGTTCTAAGAGAAAGCCTGAACAAGTCACTGATGAAGTGGCTACAAAAAAGATTTATAAAGAAGAAAATCTAATTGTTCCTCCATGTGGTGCCAAAGGTGAGGCCACAGTGGAAAGAAACACAAAGATAAGTCAAAAAACATTGAACACCAAGAGGGTGTCCCTCAAGATTTTCAAGGGGACCTTCCCTCTATGAAGGATATGGCAAAAGCCTGGCACCTTTACTAGACATCCAGGGCATGGAAACCCTTTTTGGTGCCTCTGATTTTCCCAGGCAAATCTCCTCCACTGCCCCCTCTGCTGCAGGGGCTGATGAAGGTGAGGACAATGATGATTTCTATGATGCCCCCAGATGACATTTCAGAGGGCATGGCCCCAGAACCCTATGTGTCACCTGATCCTAATTTTGGGGCATCTCATGATCAGGAGGATACCACCTGCCTGTTCTCTTTTCTGCAACACATGGGGGACACCCTTGACCTCCCCTCTCAAGAGTCCAACCAGGATGAGAAGGAAGACCAGGACTACAGGGAGATGAAAGGTCTTCCCCACCTAAAAAGTTAGTTCTCCCTATCTACAAACCTTTCAGGAAGAACACAATGAAAATTCTTCAGACCCCCACATCTGGGCAACGGGTCGAGAAGAGGGATATAATAGTACCAGTTTTCTAAATCCGTTACAACATTTCTGTTTTTTCACCCCAGCCATGAGGAAGTGGTACAACAAGCAGCATGCGACAAGGCTGGGATCCCCCTTTCTTCCCAGCCCCCTGAAAAGACTTTAAGAGGCTGGATTTTATGGCCAGAAAGACATATACCTCAGCCTCTCTTTTTCTTTGCCTTGCCTCATACATGGCTTATACAGCCAAATACCAAAAGGCTTTGTGGAACTCAGTCCTAGCCATAGTCAAATGGGGCTCTGATTCTATGGCTAAGGATTTAGTGGAAACTGCTAAGACAGCCTTGGAGGCCACAAAGTATCAGTTCCACATGGCGGATAATAGAAATGATGCAGCCTCAAGGGTTATGGCCCAGGTTATTTCCCTGAGGGCTTTACTTGGCTCAGAACAACAAATCATTCACAGAACACTCAGTCCAAAGCTATGGACTTCCCCCTGTGACAGACATGTACTTTTTGACTCCAGGACTGAGGAGTATATGAAAAAGGTTGATGAGTATAAGGCAACCTATCAGAGCAATACCTCCAAGGCTAAGCCTCAGGTTGCTCAAATGCCTCAGCACAGGGGTAATAGAGGTAGGGGCTACTTTCCTATACCCTATTACTCCCTTCCTTCTCAGTTTGACTTCTCATAGTTTAGAGGTTACTTCGGAGGAAGAGGCAGGAGGGGTCAGAAGAGATCTACCTCTAGCCCTGCTCCTGCCAACCAGCAAAAGCTTTGAATCCTCAGCCCAGGTCACCTCCCCTCTGCCTGTAGGGGGAAGGCTCTCCCACTACCTCCAGGATCCTTATTTCCACAGACAGGTGGGTCCTGGAGGTAGTGTAAAAGGGCCTGTTCCTTCAGTTCAAAAAGATGCCAGCCCTCAAGAGAACCCAGCTTTCCAAACCTCTAACTCCAACAGAGATAATTCTGTTGGAGATGGAGGTAAAGCATCTTTTGGAAGCAAGAGTAATAGAGAGAGTGCTTACCCATCAAAGGGGAAAGGGACTCTACTCCAGATACTTCATGACTCAAAAGAAAAATGGGGAGTTGGGGCCTATTTTCAATCTCAGATACCTAAACAGGCACCATCTGAAACACAAATTCAAGATGGTCACTCTAAAGTTGGTGATTCAGTCTTTACAACAGGGAGACTGGCTAGCCTCCCTAGACCTCAAAGATGCATACTTTCATATCCCCATCAGGTTGTCCCACAGGAAGTTTTGAGGTTCAAGCTTCCTTCAGGACTCTACCAGTTTGCAGCCATGCCCTTCAGCCTGACATCTGCACCACAGGTGTTCACAAAATGCCTGGCAGTGGTGGCAGCTCACTTAAGAAGGAAGTGGATATCAGTCTACCCATATCTGAATGACTGGATCATAGCGGTGAAGACCCCTCCTCTTCTAGTGGAGACTCTTTCCCTAACAAGAGAGACTCTGCAATCCTTGGGATTCATTATAAACTAAAGAAATCCCACTTGGTGCCAGCTCATCTCCTTACTTTCATAGGAGCACAGTTGGACACACTGCACAGCAGAGCCTTTCTTCTTGTGGAAAGGATTCAAAATGTTCTATCAGTGGAAACCTCTTTTGTCTTGGGACAGCCCAGGCCTGCCAGCCACTTCCTACAACTCCTGGGCCACATAGCATCCATGATAGCTGTAGTCCCAGGGATCAGGTTCAGAATGAGGGACATTCAGCAGCACCTAAGGTCTCACTGGTCCTGGGGCAAAAGTTCCTTGTCCAAAATTAGTCCCAGTCACAAAAAACTTCCTTCAGTTTCTGGACTGGTGGAAGAACATTGCCAACCTTTCAGTAGGGGCTTCCTTCCAGGTATCCCCCCCTTCGAGAATCATTACTACTGCACAGATGCTTCTCTACTTGAAGGTGGAGCTGACATGGACGACTTTTCTGTCAGCGGCTCCTGGACTCCACAAGAGTCATAGGCCCACATCAGTCTGCTGTAACTCAGGGCCATTTATCTGACTCTCAAAGCATTTGCTTCAAAGATAAAGGGACATACTGTCCAAATCAGAACAGACAACACCACTGCTATGTTTTACATAAACAAGTAGGGTGGTACAAGGTCCAATAGGTAGGGAATTGGGCAGACTAGGTGGGCCAAGTGGTCCTTATCTGCCATCAAAGTCTATGTTTCTATGTTTCTATGCCTGGAGGCCATGAGGATTTGGGGCCTAGCCTATTCCTTGGGAGTCAGTCTGTCAGCCATACATCTCTCAAGCAAAGACAACACCCTGGCAGATGCCCTCAGTTGCATCAACCAGGCACACAGCAAATAGTGTCTGAACAAACAGCTGTTGGCCACAGTGTTCAGAAGGTGGGGCACACCAGAAGTGGATCTGTTCGCCTCTCACCTGAACCATTAACTTCCTCTGTTCTGTTGTAGACCCCCAGCACTGGGAACTCCTCCAACAGATGCTTTAAGTCTGGAGTGGACAGAAAAGTTCCTTTATGCTTTTCCTCCCATTTCTCTGATTTTCAGAACTTTGTTAAAGCTCAAAAATCAACCTGCAATAATGATTCTGGTGGCACCAGACTGGCCGAGGCAGGCATTGTACCCTCCGCTGATGTCTCTGTCCTGCAGCAAGCCTATTCATCTCCCTCATGGTCACTCCCTCTTGTCTTCTCCCCAGATGGGGGTGTCATACCCAGATCTGAAACCCTTCACCTCACAGTCTGGCTCTTGAGGAGTTAGAGTTTCCAGACACTCAGTACTCAGCAAATGCTGAAGAGCCCGAGGATGTCCAAAAAGCCAAGTACAAAACATGACTTATGCAGCCAAGTGGAAATGATTTTCCCTCTGGTGCAAGAAGAAGCACATTAATCCTCTTAAGACTTTGATTCCCAACATTTTGGATTATTTGGTACACCTACAGGACTCAGGTTTGAAGCCTTCCTCTTTGAAGCTTCACCTGGCCTCTGTTTCAGCTTATCTCTCTGTTGGGAAAACCAAGTCTGTATTTTCACAACTGGTCTTTAAACAGTTTTTAATTTATGGATTTAGATTTTAATATGCTACAAAAGCATACAAAAAATTTGCAGTAATATTATCACTCCTGAAGTGATAATACTACACTTCAAGAGTGATAATACTATTGTTCGGGTCCCCTAATACTATCGTTCTGGACCTCAACGATAGTATTACCACTGAATCACAACAGCGCATGCACTTGTCAGTACCCACACATCTCCCAAAGTGTGCCTCCTGATTGGTACTTTTTCTATGTGGGCAGGCACAACAGTTTTAAAAACATGGCGGCCAGTCTGTCGCTTACCGAGACCGAACTCGGTCCTTGGCCAGTCTCTATATTTGTTTCACATTTTACCACTAAAAAGGATTTATGTGGTTGATCCTGCTGTCCCCTAATAGAAAAAACAGGTAGGACTCAGTATTACAGAAAAGCGGGTGGGAGTGTGTAGCATCGCAGACGAGTGAGACGAAGGGAGCTGAATGGGGCAGACAGTGTGAGGCAGTGCGGCAGTCAGCCAGAACGAAGTCAGTCCTTCAGTGAACTGGCTGACCACCTGTTAGCAAAAAAATTTAATCTCAGATCCATATATTATAATGGATAGGTTTCTGTCAATTAGCAGGGAGTCCTACCATTTCGAGGTTCTGGACACATTGGAACCTCTCGAGCTTCGCTCTTGAGCTTCATGTGTCCAGAACCTCTCAATGGTATTACTCCCTGGTAATAGACACAAACCTGTCCATTATTCTCTTTTTCAGAGGTCTCCTCCATGTCCAGCTTCCAATTAGGGAACCTGTGCCTCCTTGGAGCCTGAATCTCTGTATTTCCAAGCTTATGAAGCCACCCTTTGAACCCATGGCTGTGGCTCACCTTAAGTACTGTATGTAACTTGGAAAACTGTGTTTTCAGTGGCCATTACCTCTTCTAGAAGGATCTCAGAGTTACAGGCCCTCTACACTAAACCCAACTACATTTTTTCCCACAGGGACAAAATTGAGCTCAGGACAAACAGGAAATTCTTGCCTAAGGTGGCCTCTGAGTTACACCTTAATCAATACATCACTTTGTCTGTGTTTTTTTATGGAGAAATCCACTCCAGGGGAAGAGAAGCTCCACAGTCTGGAAGTCAAAAAGGCCATGCTTTACTACTTGGAGCACACCAAGCAGTTCAGAGACTCATCCACACAACTGTTCCTCACCTATGGGGAAGTAAGTAGAGGAAGGCCAGCCACTAAGAGAACTATCTCTCATTGGATAGTCTCCTGCATTGGGTTCTGCTATGACAAGGCTGATAAACAGCTCCCTGAGGGCCTCAGAGCCCACTCTGCTAGGGGCACTGCTGCTTCTGTGGCAGCTGCTAGGGACACTTCCCATCTGGAAATCTGCAGAGCAGCAACTCGGAAGATTGTGCACACTTTCGCTAAGCATTACTACTTAGATGTGCAGTCTAGATCTGATGCCAAGTTTGGCAAGGCAGTACTGCAGAGCCTTTTTCCTAAATAGGTTCTCTACCCACCTCCCAACTACACTGCTTTATAATCTGCAATAGTTACAGATGCTAAAAGACCCCTGGGTAAGAAGAAAAAATTACTCACTGTAGTAATCTTCTTTCTTCCAAGGAGTCCTTTAGCATCAGTAATCTCCCACCCTTCCTCCCCAGATAACCTTCAGAAGAAGGCTCTGACTTTTACCTTAAATTTGTCAGTGCATTAAATTTTGGATTGCATTTTGAGCAAAGTTTTTATGGTTATGATTCTGGTTCTAGTTACTATATGTGTTTTTTAAATCCTGTTGGTTCTTTCCAGTAGAGCATCTGCCCATTCCACCTTTGAAAAAATTCTGAAGCCTCCTTCCCTCTCTCTGCGGAGCACATTCTTTAGCTTCAATCTGATTGGCTAATTCATAAAACTCATCACCATACACTCCACCTCCGGGGCAGTGCTTGTTAGCCAGTTAGCTGCAATAGTTACTGATGATAAAGGACACCTTGGAAGAAGGAAGATTACTGTGGTGAGTAATTTTTCCTTTTTTTATGTTGTCTTTTTTATCCCTCTGGAGCCCTGACAGGTAGCTGTGGCCCTTCTCATGGAGGTACTCTCTCATCGGTCCTGCCACTTCTGCACTCACTGACTCCAGTAGCTCCCCAGCAGATTACCCTCCTGTGGCAGGGCCAGGAAAGAGGTGGCCCGTTTCACCTCCCCCCTCTGTTGACCCAATCCAGAAGCTGGGGATGACCCTTGAGCATGGCAAACCATCGCAAAGCCTGCCTGGCTCCTTTCCTCCATTTTTATTCCATCCCCTCCCTACTGATGTAAGAATGTCGGAGCATGCCTCCCGACCTGTACTTCCCTCCAGTCACTGCCAGAGGGCAGTTGGCGAACAGGATGACAAGTCTTCCTCCCTTGAGAGAGGAGAGCAGTCCTCCAGATGCTAAATCCTCTCTCCCCCCCTGACAACCCCCGCTGCCCTGGGTTCATTCCTATATCCAGGCTGCCAGCGTGGCATGAGGTGTAGTGACCAGTGTTCACTTTAGGAGTTATTCACATTTGTTTATGACATTTTGTCAATCTAGAATCACCTAAGCACTTTGAAGAAAACACACATTCTGGGTATCTTAGCCAGTATAAAACAAAAACCAAATTGAGTACAGTTGATTGCATAGAACCATTGGAAAGGCAATTTTGTGTGGAACAACTTTGCTACTGATACATTGTGTGTGTCATGTATGCTTTAGGAGTTATATGCATTTGTTTATGGTATGGTGTGTATGGTTCAGATTTGTCCCTCAAACCTCATCAATACACCTTGACTCAAATGGGGAAAAATTATGCTTAATACTACAGAAATAGCTGTTTGTTTTACAAGCAAATTATTATAATTACATCTAATGTCTGGATGCTTAATTTTGGTGATGCTTAAAAGGTTTATGGTGCATTTTTAGTGGAAAAAATATTTTGCTTTGCTGTCTCGACCAGCACAGAAATAAAACTAAATTATCAGCTATTCCTTGCATACCACTGTTGGAAAGGTAATTTTATGCTGAACAATTTTGCCACTCATACTTTGTGTCTAGCACTTATGGTTTTTGTGTTATTAGCATTTGTTTGTGGCATGCCAATTGTGGCTTGATTTTGCTTAGAAGGGTCCAGGATTAACTGTTAACAGTATACAGGAGACAAGAGCTGCAACTTCAGAGAGCTCCTGTGGAGGCAATGAGTTAAGCCACCTCCAAGAACCATAATAGCCAGGTACTATTCTTGGCTTAATGAATGTGCCTTCTTGGAGGACCTCACTGCTGCTAACTAGGACGAGACTGAGAGGCATGAAAATCTAAATACCACTCTTTGACTTTCTAGTAACCAGTTCACTCAGCATAGTTAATAAGCATTCCCCTTTAATTCAAAGAAGGGTTAAGAGTTTCTTCTCAAAATGGCTGACACCCGATCTTTGCAAACTTATTAAGAAAAGGGACAAAGCCAGAGAAACCTTCTAAGCATTGGGCCTCTACCCAGATTGGAAAACCTATAGGACTCTACAAAACATCTGTAAGGCCAGTATAAAGAAAGCTAAGGTACATTAAGTAAAGAAACTGCAGTCAAAAAACTTGCAAAACCCCAAACAGTTCTGGTCACAGTCAAATAGCCTTCTCAAAGGCACAGCAAGTTCCCTCCAAGATACAGTATACTGTACAAAACTATATTCTACAGTGACCCTGGCCTAGCCTAGCAGCCGATGCCTTCAACAGTTTTTTTTTACTGATATGACAGTTTAAGGCACAGCTTGTTAGTCCCCCCCAACAGCTACCTCTCCATTAGGCCAGGCCAACCCTTCACCATCTTGGCCTGAATTCCACTTCAGATTACTTTCTTGGCAAGCAGGTACTAACCCTGCTATTGAGAGTAAAAGCAGAAGTGTCTGCAGGACATGATAAACTAGAACCCAGACTGTTTAAACTGGTAGCCCACATTCCTGCTGCCACTATTTTGGCAATTTTTAATACATCTGTAATGCAGAGTGACTTGTCCAGCATATCAAAAGTAGCCTTTGTTGTTCCCATTCACAAAGGGAGTGCTAAGGAACTGGTAGAGCATTACCAGCCAATCCACATCCTTTGCACCCTCTAAAAAACCCTAGAAAGTCTGGTCTACAACAAGCTCCAGTCCTACATGGAAACCCATGCTCTAGTTGCTGATGTCCAGCACTGCTTTTGGAAAAGTGACAGTACAGACAGAGCCCTAGTAAGGCTAACTGCAGACCTACTTGACACCCAGGATGCCAACAAATATACTGGTGCTACTATCTTTATGGACCAGACTAAGGCATTTGACATTGTCAGCCATGAATTGCTTTTGTATACGCTCCAGGGACTTGATCTAGGTCATTTCTGTTCCTTGTTCATCAGCTATCTAACAGGCCAGATACAGCTGATAAAATGGGGAGGCAGCCACTCTACATTTACAGAGTTATTACTGATGGGGTGCCACAGGGTTCTATCCTGGGCCATTGTTGTTCTGCCTGTTTATCAACAATATACCAGAATAATTTTGCAGTGCCAAAGTGCTGCTCTATGCAGATGCTGCAATCTTCTATCAAAGTCACTCAGACATTGCCTTGTTTGAGTCAGTCCTCATAGTTGACTTTCTTCTACTGGTCAAATGGTTTAAAGCAAACCAGCTACTATTAAATGAAAAGAAAACCAAATCCATCCTCTTCAGCCATCACCGTCTTGAACCTGACCAGAGTGTATTACTAAAAATATGTTCACAGAATGGTGACCCCACTGAGACTGCATCCTCCTTCATGTACTTGGGTGATAAGCTGGACTAGGACATCTCATTTAAACCACATGTTGACTGGGTGACCAAGCAGCTGAACCAAAAACAAGGGCTTCTGTATTGGTTAAACACCTATCTCACTGCTGAAACAAGAGTATTCATAACTAATAGTATCTTACTGCCTACTATCCTGCATGGTGCCCCTGTCCAATCCCCACTTAAAAACTCTGAGCTCACCAAGCTTAAAATCCTGTGCTACTGAGCATCTAGATTTGTTGTGGGAGCTGGAAATGAGGAACAACACTGCAAGACACTGTCCTTGATAAATTTCCTCCCCCTTTGAAAGTAGAATTCACTATTCCACATGCTGCCTGGCATGCAAAATAGTGCATACCCCTCCCCCTAACCTTGCAATAATCCTGGAACTGAAACTGCGTAGGTGAATCCTCAGGTCCTCCTTCCCAATACTCCTCACTGTCCCTAGAACAGCAGCAGATGGCAGCAAAAGGTCCTTTGCCTCTGTGGTTCCTAGGCTATAGAATGACCTCCTAACTGACATCCAAGTTTGCATCAATAACAATTCCTTCAAAGTCTCCCTCAGGAACATACTGCTTGCAAGCTGCCATTATACCTGTCAGAGCTGAGTCCCCCTGTGACCCCGTTGTAGTCATACTGCTCAGTATTGCTCAGGCCATTCCTGCTGAAGTTATTATTTAATGTCTGTATACAGTATTTTAGTCTGTTTTGAGTGCCTTGACTTTGGAAAATTTGTTTTATTTATTCTCTAATCAGTGTTGGTACTATGTGTCTCAACTTTGACCTATTACAATTGTAATGTGGGTGTGGCCTGGCACCGAACAGCATGGATGTCTGATCTTACAGCTCTTCAACATTTACTATGATCTAACATCATCTGCAGCCATCTAAACCTGATAATGAGGATTTATGGATGAACACATGCTTATGAGACATTCTACAGCATTCTCCACAGCCTCCAGATGATCCCACAAATGAGCATTTTCTTGCACTATTTTGTTAGAGCTAGCTTGCGCCTTAGTAGCTAGGGATTCAGAAGATGAAGCGACTTGCTTGGCTACTTCAATTTTGGCATCTTGCTCTGTGAATCTGGTCAGTATTGACTCCACTTTGGAGTCAATTGCCTGCATAAACCTCTGTAGGGCCTTTCAAGGAGGTTCCATCCCCGACGGCAGTTGTAACTCAGCTGCAGGTAATGGCTCTACAGGTAACTGGCTTTTCTGGCCACCTCCCGCGATTCTGTTTGTACAGCCCATCACAATTTTTATGTGAAAATGAGCAGCACGATATAAGGAATTCACTTCTGAGCTTAGATTTCCAAAGTTTGTTGAAAAAAGTTAAAGTTTTTAAGATTTAAAACCATCTATGTGGCAGAGCCATCTCCAGCACATCTCGTCAGTAGGCATGCTCCACAGCATCCCCTGTTGGATAGTAATCTTAAGATCGTTTATGTCTGTTGTTAGTTTGTTAAACATAGCTTCTATTTTATCCAGAGGGCTTGAATGGTTAGCAGATAGAGCCATGATGCAGGGCTTATAGCTAACAATCCAAGAAATTTTAGAAACAGCACTCAGACAGCAAAAAAAGAAGACTTTTAGACTGAGAAAACCTTACAAAACTGCTGTAGAATGTCTATTAATGCCCGCTAGACTCCAAATTCAATATGGAGGGCAAACATACCAGTTCACAGATCCAGAAGAAGTGGGAAGGAAGGTTGAAGTGATAGGCAAAGAATTTGTACGTCCAACTTTCCACAACTTATCAGACTCTGATGATACTACTTGAACTTGGATAGGACTTAATATGTGGACTATCACAAAAATGGCTATAGGTTTGGCTAAAAATTAAAAATTAAGTTTCCTGAATGTTAACAGTATTGGTGTTCCTAGCTAGACAGCACCATGCTGTACTGTTGCTGATAAGCCTTGTTGAGTGTAATGCTTAACATTCAAGTATTATAACCCTTTTAGGCATGTTTACTGAGTTGGATTATTAAAATGAGTTAGTTAGGTTGCAACTCTGCACAAAAAGTAAATTGTTTGATTGTTTAAAGTTTACCAATTTGTCTTGGTCTTTTGGTTGGCTGAGTCTTTTCCAGCACTTCACATGTAATGGATTATTATTATTATTTGAACGGGTCACATCAACACAAGCTGTTGAATTTAAAATGTTTGGTATTGCTTTTTATAATGTACATGACCACCCATAGTCTTGTAGGGTGCAGCATATCTTGATCACTATAGATGGGCTTAAGCTTTGATATACCCCTAAATCCTATACAAGATTGCTAAGACTTTCCTTTATACTGTTACATTGAATGTATCGTCTGTACCTCTATTTGATCTCTTGCATGAGATAGTTATATGATATTGTTTTTATAATGAAAGCAATAAAATATAATTACAAGAAAAAAAGATTGCTACCCAACAAAATATTTCAACTCTGAAAACCATTGACTCTCACCAAGCCTCTACAGAAAATAATGTTCATCTAAATGAAGTGGCAGTACAAGATCTAAAAGCTACAATTAGACAGCAAGACCATACCATTAAGGATCTTCAATGGTATACCATTGTTGCCACATTAATTTTAATTTTTTATACTCACTGACCTTTCCAGACCAGCTTTGTGCCTGCCGGCTGTTGTGCTGATTGGCATTGAAGAAGGTGTGGGACTCTAGGCCTTGGGGCGCCCCACACTTGGTGAGAGTCCAGGCTTTGGAAGGAGCTCCCTCAGTGTGGGAAAGGCACAAGTGGAGCCTGTGGAGGCTTAATGGCCAGAGTCTCCCCCAACTACATTGACTATTTTGAGCCACTACCACAGACACACTCTTCTCTGCTGGCTATCGAAAGCCGAAGCTGAAGCTATCTAAAACTATTTGCTATGGAACAGATACAGAACTGAAATAGAGCTGAAATAGAACTAGAATTAACTCAAAATGGGTAAGCCTGTAGTGTCTGCTTTTAAGCATAATGTGCTTTTTTTTATAATTTTGAGCTATTTTGAGCTATTGCTTGACTGGATGAAGGTGTGAACTTTAGTAATAAGACATAATAGGATATATAACAGGATATATTTAACATAGGAACTGGAAGTTCACTGCATTTATAAAGATAACCGAGGAAAGTTTGGGGTTATATTTTTAAATTTGGCAATACTGATTTAAATAAAAAAGAACACAGTAGTAAGAAAAGTAGAAATTTAAATTATAGTATATATTTCTAGTTATTCTAAAGTTTCTAATAGCTTTTAAGTAGAAAAATTGGAAATCAGGAACTAAGAGTTGGATTGGCTGTAGGAACCACATGGTTAGTGTGCTTAAAGTGCATGTGCAGGCATTCTGGCACAGCAATCACCATTTTTAAAGAATCTAGGTGAACTGCAGGTAGCAGTACTAAGCCCAAGTTAGAGTAGAAGAGTGGTTTATTGTGCGCTCATTTACAAGATAGCAGCCAGTTTGATAGTATTTACCCATCGGATCACACTGGGAGTAAGTATCTCAGTTAGGTTTAGAGTGGAGGATGAAAAAGTGGGTGTACATTAATTACCCATACCGTGAAGTAGTTGTGTACTGAAACGGCAGAGTGGATAGATTGTGGCTACTTATTTACTGTTATCTGCTGTTATCCTTCATTGCTGATTTCCAGCTAACTCATACCCAAACTTCCTGAAAAGTAAGGTTTGAATTTTAATACCTAATTTGTAATACCTAAATATAAGGTGCTTGTAATTAGATTAGACTAGGATAGCACTGTATTGTATTAGATTTTACTCTGTTATTATGTTTGTGTTTGTACTTTTTTAATCTTAGTGGACAAATTGATTTAAAAAGGATTTGCTTATTCCCTGCTTCACTTGATAAGCACTAAGGAACCTCCAGATATTGATTTAGCCGAGTACTATAAGAACAGTAGCTGAGTTGAGAAACTGTACTGATGAGTGACACATGAAGAGTACGGGCACTTCATATTTGAAGACCATCAACCTACAAAAGTCCTTTTTTTGTGTGGTGAAATGTTTTAAAGGAACACTATAAATTATTTCCTCAGTTTCCCTTACTTACCTAAGCATATTTCTGTAAAGCATCAAATTGTAACCAGGGGAAAGTACTGCTTGTAGAAAGTAGCATGAACATGAGAGACTGAGAACTGTGTACCCATCGAGGAAAAAGGAAATGCTAATAGTTAACTGCTACCTGTTATATGCTCAGTTTATTTTCTTCAAGAAAATTGTGGACTTTTTTTCCTCTCTTCTCACTGCAACATATTTTTTTTTACATTCTCTGGAAATTTGTATTGCTTTAAAATCTTTTGAAAAAAAGAATTTGATTTGCTTTACAATTGAACAGGGATTCATGCACTTTGTTTAATATTTATTAATTGGTTAATTGAGATTACAACTATATATGTATATTGACTTAGGGTAATGGTGATTATTTATCCTCAAGAAATTTCAGTCATTACCTCAGGTAGGAATTGATTGATAACTGATTATAGCCTGAATTTTAAGGCAAAGTAAAAATCAGGAACTAAGAATGCTAATGGCAACAAGGAGTGGTAGAGGTTTATTGGAGGAAACTAATTTAACAATGATGACAGAAGATCAGAGGGTGTTAAAGAATTGACCACTGAATCCAGTCACAAATAATAGAGGAAGACCATTTAGGTTGAAGAAAAATGGATTTGTAGGAGGGGTGGACAGGAGTCTATATACCCCACTAGGGAAAAAGATGGAGGCAATTTTGGACTCAACTTCAACCCCTCTTAGTAATCGTAAAGAGAGTAACATGTTTCAACCTTAAATTAGTGATATTATTTGAAGAAATAAAATAAAACTTAAATTAAAGTCAGAGGATATCTTGCTAACTCAGCTAAACCTAGAAACACAGAAACAGATGACATTTGATAGACTGAATAGGGAACAGGATATACAGAATTTGGATTTTGTGAAATTAGTGAATACTGAGGTTAATAAAACAGTGGAGGAGATTAGGGAGACCATTGAGACAAACAAAAGAATAACAAGATTAGAGACATCAAGTTATGTATGAATGGCTCAATAGTCATTGTGGAATAAATACAGGATCATGGGCAGGGAAAGAGTGAAAATGTGCAAGAGAAAGTCAATGAAGGACACAGCTGGTTTTCTGAAGAAGAACCCCATCTAATGAGTCCAATTGAGCTGATATTCCTATATTAGATAATTTAACTAAAGAAGTACTATAAGTTGTACACTGAGAGATCTGTTGTTAGCAAATGCCATGATTTAGGAATAGCTTATACTTATTAGACAAGACATATCCTTTGTGAAAGGGGTATGTCTAGAGAACAGAAAATATATTATACAGGTTATTGATACACAGAGGGATAAGGAATCAGAACAAGAAATATGTGTATCACAAAATATAGGATTAAATACTGAGGGAAAGATCCCACAGTTCACAAATAAAAATAAAAAGGAAAGGGAACATTTAGAGATGGTTAGAGAAGTGGAAGAGGTCCAGGAGATACCAGATTTGTATTTATTATTTATTTATTAAATTCTCAGATTACAAATACCTTTGAGCAGAAACTGCTCGTTTACAAAGGTTCCACATCAAAGGATGAGGGTCAACATACATACATACAGAGGTAGTAAAACAATGCACAATAAACTACCAAAACAACTAAAAGAAAAAAATAATGATACTCAGTTATAACATACATTGTGATAATATTCATAAAACGAGCAGCTTGAGTAGGCAGCTGGCTGAGGTAACAATAAGAGATAGAGGGGCACCATAGGCAGTTAGTATTACAGGCATGCAACCAGGAGAGGAAGTTGGCAGGCTAATGGGCCACTGTCTGATGGTGGTGGAAAATGTCTTGTACCAGTGAAGATATGAAGCAGGAAAGGAGTCACAAGGAAGGCCCAGTGCCAGAGGGAATGAGATTGGGAAAGGGCGGGCTGTGAGACATGAGTGAGCTGGGAGGTGTTTAGAGAGATCTCTGTTCAATGAAACAGTCACATTGAGTGGTAGAGGTGAGGTAAAGTTTGAGATTCCTTTTGAAGGGTCCAAGTGTAGTAGAGGAAAGTGCTTCTTTATTGAGGGAATTGAACCATTGAGCGGCTCTATAGATAAAGGACCACTGACCCATGGAGGTACGACATCTGGGAACCTGAAAGGTTAGAGATTGGGCACCACATGTTTGTTGAGTGCCACTGTAGGTAGTAAGGAGTGAGCTAACACCAGGTGGCATGAGACCAAGGAGAATCTTTTTGGTAAGTAAGCAGGTCTGGTATTGTATTCTGCTGCGTAGGGGTAGCCAGCTGGCCTGTGCAGAGGTCTGAGGTGTGAGTTTGTGGGCTGCACCCATCAGTAGTCTACAGGCTTTGTTGAGAGCAACTGAGATCCTGCGGAGGGCACTTGTTGGGGCACAGCCATAGATGTGCAAGGCCGTGAGTCAATGACAGAGGTGACAGAGCTGTAGGCAGCTAGTTTAAGGGCATCGAAGGCATACAGTGCTTGTGTTTGTGTAGTAGTCCAATCCGTATATTGGCGGTCTTGGCAACAGTGTCAATATGCCGAGTGTAGGAGAGGGTACTATCCAGGGTAATACCAAGGTACTTGAACTCCTTGCCCTGTTCAAGTGGGTTCCCAGCATGGCTCTTGATGGTGAGGGACAGAGAGTTGTGCCTGCTCTGTCGGTTATAGAAGGACATGGCTTTAGTCTTGCTGTGGTTCAGGACAAGTTTATGAGAATTGAGCCAGTCTTCGATGCGATTGAAATCGAGCTGCAGCTGGGATTCAAGGACTGTAATGTCATGGTGGCTGGAAAACAGGACTGCATTGTCTGTGTATAGTAATATTTTTTGGTGGCAGGCACTGGGGAGATTGTTGATGAAGAGGGAGAAGTGTAGAGGGCCCAGAATAGACCCCTGGGGGACTCCAGAGAGGACCGGTTTCTCATCCGAAGAGATCCCTGCAATCCTTACACATTGGATCCGATTATCAAGGTAGCTGGTGAACCATGGAAGGGCATCACTGGAGATCCCAATGGAGGACAGTTGCTTGAGCAGTAGGGGGTGGTTAACTGTGTCGAATGCCTTGGTAAGGTCTATAAATACTGCCCCTCCACAATTCCCTTTGTCAAGCGTGGCATGGATGAAGGTTGTAAATTCCAGTAGTGCAGTGGTGGTGCTGTGCCCTTTTCTGAAGCCATGCTGCTCTGGGCACTGTACATTGTACTTATCCAGGAATTCAACTAGTTGGTCCAACACTATTCGCTCCAGCGCTTTGGATAGTGGGGGGAGGATTGAGATCGGTCTGTAATTGGTGTGCAGTGTCCTATCTCCGCTTTTGTGAACCGGTGTGACAGTGGCTTTCTTCCAGAGAGAGGGGAAATGGCCCAATCTAAGTGAGAGATTAAAGATCTTTGTAAGTGGTTCTAAGATTTCATCGAGGACTTGTGCCAGCAGTTTCAGGTCAAGGAGTCACCACTGTACCTTGTTTGCCGATGGCCTTTTGAATGTATTTAGCTACTTGTGGTGGGACCTCCTTAAAAAAAACTGGGGTTGTAATGCTCTAGTTGGGGAATAACTTCAGAGGAGCTGAGGAGGTCGTTGAAAAAATTTGGTGGAAGTACACTGTCCAGGTTTGTAAATGCATTATTAAAAGTGCTGGTGATGATACCTAGGTCGAGTGTAGGAGTGCCATGAAGGTTGAGCATAGTGGGTGGTGCTTTAGGATCCTTTCCTGTGAGTTCTTTCATGTTGTTCCAGAATTTGTTTCCCTGGCCCCAAGAGTTGGTCAGAGCCTCTTTGTAATAGCTACGTTTAGCATTCTGTATTCTTCGAGTGCAATCATTTCTTGCTGCTTTGTATAATTGTATGTTTACTTGCATCGGAGTTGCACAAGCACAATGCCAGAGGTGGTCTCTTTGCTTGAGCAGAGTTAAAATGTCAGTAGTAACCCAGGGGTTAGTCTGTCCTTTGACCTTCATCTTTTTCACTGGTGCATAGATGTCACAGGCTTCGTTGAAATGTTTGATAAATAGGTCCAGAGCTTTGTTGGTGTCATTGAGGGAGTCAAGCACTGCCCAGTTCAGCCTGGTTAGATGGGATTTTAACAGCTGGAGGTGCCCTTGTTTGATAACCCTGGCATAGATAAGCTTGGGAGGCGGCTTGTGGTATTTGTTTGACCAGAAGCAGATGACAGGTGAGTGGTCACTTATTGTATCCAGGAGTACAGAACCATTGGAGATGCGTTCAGGGCAGTTAGAATCCAGTCTAGAAGCATAAGGGAGCCTGTCCTATAGTTACACCTGGTGGGGGCATTGACCAGTTGAGTGAGGTGATGCACCCCGGCTGCATCCTTATAGGTAGCAGCCTCAGCGGAGAGCCAGTTAATGTTAAAATCCCCCATGATTATTATTTCAGAATTATGTTGCTGGACCCTTAGATATTCCATGATGCTATGGAAGCCAGCAGCCTGGTCTCTTGGGGGTAGGTAAACCGAGATGACAGTGAGTTCCTTGTTATGTGCACCAAGGAGGATTTTGATTGTGAGGACCTGAAAGGAGTTGTTCAGGCTAGGGGATGGGATGATGTGACCCCTAAGGGTATCCTTAAGATAGATGGCACAGCCCCCACCCCGTTTAGCAAGCCTGTCTTGCCTGAAAATGCAGTAGCCAGGGATAGAGACTGAGGTATCAGGGATTTTAGGGTTTAGCCATGTTCCCACAACTGAGAGGACATCAGGGTTGTGCTGTAGGATCCAAGTTTGGAGGGAGTCAAGTTTGTTGAGGATGCTGCAGGCATTGATGGATGCCATGGTAAGTGTCCCTGTCCTTCTGATTGGTGCCACTGCTTGGCTGCCCAGGTGGTCCTGGGTTAGTGAACATTTCTGAGAGCAGGAGCAGCATAAGGAGAATTTGTAGGAGAAAGGATTTCAGCATCTTGTAGATACCTGGTGGTTAAGTCATAAGCCAAAAAAAAGTATCAACAGCTGAGGTCCAGAGTCACAGAATGTGTTAGAATTCCTGCAGGTGATGAACTGTGCCTGAGCATATGCAGGATGTGAAATCCTTTTGTCTGCATGCTTCTTTGTCATTCAAAGAAGTTGTTGAAAAGCCCACATACAGATCATGGAGCAGGTCAGATGAAAATGTGGATTCAAGCAGAGCTAGAGTCACTGAGTTTGTCAGACTTAATTGCTTGACTTATGTTTTGCTTGGGATAGCTTCCAAAAGTTGATTTTTAAATGAAAAATGCAGATACCTGGTTGTGATGTTTTGCAGAAATCCAGTTCAGGAGACTTTCACGGATGTAGTGAGCAAGAATGGTGTAGTTACTCCAAGCAGAAAACCATGTAAATCCACAAAAACTAAGCTACAGACACAGACACAGACAAGCAGCCACAGAGGAGGGAGGGATCCCGCTTTGATTATAAGGCAATAGATTTAATACACTTATCTAATAATGATATAAGGGAGGAGACAGTGGTACATATAGAGATTACAGGACAAGATCTAAATACAGAAGAAAATTGGGATTAGAACTGATAACGGTCCCTAATGAAAATTGGAGACAGGATAGTGTGGCAAAGGAAATTAAGGCAGCAAATGAAGATATTTGGGAAAAAGGATTAATACAGGAAGCTAGATATAAGGGAAAAAGAACAGAGAAAGAGAGAAATAAAACCAAAAAGAATAAAGTTGACAACAAGAAGAGAGAAATAAAATACAGAAGCAGGAGATTCTACTAACACAGAGAAAAAAGATAGAACAGGGGAAATGGAGGAATATTTGAATGGCTTTAACATGGGAAAGAAGGAGATAATTGAAAATCATGGTAATTCTGTGGCTAAGGAGATACAGCAGCTTGAAAGAGTTAAAAGTATAAGCAAGAAGAAGGGTAAAAGCAAAAGTAAAGTAAATTTAAAAAAGGGAATAAAAGCAGAACAGAAGACCAAGGTCGCAACAATAAAATAATTTGGTAATAAGATGAACAATATGATGCAAGAAGAGAAAAAGAAAGATAAAGTGAAATTGCAAGAAGAAATTAAGGAGATAAAGATTAATAAAATACAGGACCCTAAAATAAAGGATCCAAATTATCAATTTAGAAGACATATTAAAGAGAACAACAGATTTGGATTATGTTCTGCCACTGTATAGGGTAGCAATTATTCCTAATGAGACTGAGAGCAAACTGGACAAACATTTAGAACAATTTTTAGGTGCATTACTACAGGGAAATAAGAACTATATTCCGATGTTAAACCAGTTACATGTGGTCAGACCAACGAAAGATATGGAATTGGTATTGTTAATTTCAGATCAATATTATGTCCTTAAATCAATAGAAAATCAAAAAATAAGAATAAGAAATTTGGGTTTATAAACAGAAAGTGTGGTGAATATTAAAGTGCTATTTCCAGAATATTTTGAGACACTTCAGGAAAACGAGACCAATAATATAGAGCTCCCCATCTCCATTTTAGGAATCAACAACTTTTTAAATGAAATGACAACAAATCTGAAGATGAAAATAATTGAATTATTACAAAACCTGTTAAGGATAGATGGGTTGAACAGGAAGATTAAAAAAGTAAAGAGATGGGAAAATAATGGGAAAATAACCATACGGGTGAACAGTATGGAAGATTACTAGCTAATTTTATCCAAAGCTGAATTCCTAGATAAGATCAAAATTAACATCAATGGAGATGTAATTGTACAACCCGCAACACAGGTTAGTCACAATTCAGTTCACTGGATCAATTTGATACAAACATCAAACAGGTTCCAGATTTTACAAGAACAAGAAGAGGATTGACGGCCACACACACACACACAGAATAGCACTTAATCAGCACCTAAGAAAGGAAGGGAAGAATATGTATCAGGAAAACAGGATTTTTATCCTGGAATGTAGCAGGAATTAAGGACAGACTGGCTGACCCAACATTTAAAGACTATTTGAAAGAATTTGGTTGTATTTGCTTATAAGAAACATAGATGGATCAGGTTAAATATATTAATGGGTATAAATCTTTTAGTAAAAAAGCTACAGTATGAAAAATAAGAAGTATGGAAGACCATCGGGGGGTTGATAACATGGCTCAAAATACTGAAGAAATAAAAAGCAGTTGAAATTCAAATTGACTCAAGATATATATTGGGAATAACAATAATTGGTAAAAACTTCTCAATAGTAATTCTCAATGTATATATCCCACTGGTCAGCTCAAAATACACGGATAATAACATAATAAGGAAGTTAGAGAAAATAATTGATGAGTATACTGAAAAGGAGCCAGATAGTGGTATAATTTTAGTGGGAGACTTCAA
Source organism: Neoceratodus forsteri (assembly GCA_016271365.2). Classification (NCBI taxonomy): domain Eukaryota; kingdom Metazoa; phylum Chordata; order Ceratodontiformes; family Ceratodontidae; genus Neoceratodus; species Neoceratodus forsteri. The sequence goes on from CM057455.1 coordinate 566,600,624, forward strand.
CTCTAGGGTAGGACAGTGTGCGGAACTAACTTCAGAATTAACTGAGATCTGTGCAGCTATGGGGCAGGAGTCAATGTTAGCTAAAAGAAATTCATGTGATAATAAAACTGCAAAAAAAGGTAAGATAATTAGTCATATGCCAGAGGAAAGAAACTTTACCTTAATTAATAGGAGAATTAGAGGGAACCCAAAGGGGGGAAATATACATATATGGGAACAAGAGGGGAATCAATAATTGACTTTTGTTGGATAACTCTAAATGTAATACTCTTGGTTAAAGATTTATGTGTAGGAGAAAGTGAACATAATCCATTTGAAATCTCATTGAAACAATGGAACAATATAGTGGAAAGAGAAAAAAGTGAATTAGTAAGGACAAAAATAGGGTGAAATGGAAAGCTATAGATAACTTTGCTTCAAACCAGTTAATCACTGAAAGAGGAATAAGAGATCACATATGGGAGACTATAAATAGAAAGGATGATAATATTCTAAATGACTTTACAGGAATTATGAATAAAATTGCTTCTCACATAATTAAAGCCTCCTTCATAAAAGAATATAAAGGAAGTAGGTGGTATGACACTGAGTGCAAGTTAGCAAAAAGAGAAATAAATAGAATAGCAAAATCAGTAAGACATAATCTGAATACAGCCAACAATGATCAGTTAATAGATTCAAGGAAGAAATACAAAAGATTATTGAATATGAAAAGGGAGACTTACAGAAACTCCTTATGGGGGAAGAATTTGAGAATGTGGTATAAAATAAAAATGCTAAGAAATTTTGGAAAATGGTAGCTAAGGGCTGGGATTCATTCCCAGGGGACATAAAGAATGATATTGAATCTCACATATGGAGGGATTATAATGACAGATTGTTTTTTGATCCAGACAATAGGGAAAAGGAAAACACAATAGGTGACTGGATTCCATTGGAGGAAGAGATAAAAAAGGAAGAAATTGTAGAAGCCCTTGGCCTGGCAAAAAGACATAAGGCTCCTGGCCCAGATAGTATCCCAGTAGATATAGTTTTAAATGATTGAAATTAATGGGTACCTTTGCTAAAAAAAGCTATATGATCATACTACAAAATATGGGGCATTTTAACAACTTGGAGAGAGAATATAATCATCCCGAATTTCAAAAAAGGGGAGAAATCAAACCCCAGGGATTATAGATCAATTAGCTTATTGGATATTTCACAAAAAATATTGACAACAATTATTCAGAAAATAATTATGGAATAGATACAGGACTTAGTAATAGATGAAGCCCACGTTGGGTTCATGACAGACCATTCTACAGTTGACCAGTGTTTTGTTTTATCCCATCTAATACATAAATACATCAGTATAAAGAAGCAGAAATTATACTGTGTCTTCATTTACTTGAGAGCTGCATTTGACAGGGTTAAAAGAGTCAAACTGTAGAAGGTCCTAGAAAGCTACGGTCTGGATCAATCAATAATCAATATAGTAATTACTATGTATATAAAGAACAGAACGTGTGTGAGATACAATAAGGAAGGGGATAAGACTGAGAAATTTTACTGTAACTTAGGCCTAAGATGGGGATGCGTTTTGCCTCCCATAGTGTTTAATCTTTATCTGAATAAGATCCTAGAGGGACTATATGATACCAAGCTGCATATGCCAAAAATAGGTGAAAGATATTGTCCCTTTCTGGCATATGCGGATGATATTGTCTTAATTTCAACTGGTTATATAGGAATTAGAAGAATCACAGAAAGATTTCATTTAAGCTGCCTGAAAGCTGCATTGGAAATACATTTTGAAAAAACAAAATATATGATCTGTAACAGATATATAGTAAGAAAGGGAAGAGATTTAAAGTTAAGATGTGATAATCATATCATCGAAAGCATTCAGAAATGTTATCTGGGAATCAATTTCACATTTAACCTGAAGTGGAATGAACACAAAAGCAGTACTGTAAACAAAATTAAAAGATTCACTCCAGCAATAGAGAGATTTGCATACAGATTTGGAGGCCACTCCATAAAAGGATGTGTAAGGGCTTTAAACGCCAAGGTCAAGAGCCAAATTTTATATGGAGCTGAGATATGGGGCATAGGAAACTCAGATTCCCTGGAAATACCAATGAAAAAATTCTATAAAAGTCCCTTGGTCTCCCAGTTGGAGCTTCTTCAACATTAACAAGGTTAGAATTAAGACAGCCCTCAGTAAAATGCTTTATAGATCAAAGGTTAGTTATATATTGGTTAAAAGTGTATAGGATGAATGAAGGAAGATCACCCAGAATTTGTATGGAAGAAACAATATCATACATGTATGATGGTTTTGTATGCCCCAGTTTGTATACAATAGAGAATGTAATCAAATGTTTTGGTTTACTTCACTGCTTGGTTGATAGTTATACTAAACCATTAGAATATATAAGCATAGAGGTTACAAATAAAATTAGGGATATTTATATGCAGAGGGAAATTAATTTGAGTAGCAATTTTAAAATAAGTAATTGGCTGGGCTCAAACAAAAAAAGAAAGTTTGGGATGGAACCATACTTATAGATCATGAAAGATCCAGAAAAAAGAAAAAGTATTACAAGATTTCGCTTTGAGTATAATGCCTCGTAGAGGCTAAATGGAATATACTAAGCAGGGGGAATCAAAATGTGGCTGAGGACTGGGGATAGATAACAATGTTAATTTGTTGATTATGTGCCCTTCTTGTAAATATGAACGCATAGAAACATAGAATTTGATGGCAGATAAGGACCGCTTGGCCCACCCAGTCTGCCCATTTCCCTACCTGATGGATAAGCTGCAGATCCTAGTTAACCAGCAGCCTACTTCTTCCTACCCCACCCCCTAGAATTGCCTTATGACTGTCCCATGCATGCTTGAATTGCACCACTGTTTTTGACTCCACAACCTCCTCTGGAAGGCTGTTCCATACATCCACAACACTCTCTGTGAAAAAATACTTCCTTAAATTACCTCTGAGCCGCCCCCCTTCTATCTTCAAATTGTGCCCCCTTGTTCTTGCACACCTCTTTTTTTGAAAGATGCTACCCTCTTGGACTTCGTTGATTCCCTTGAGGTGCCTGAAAGTTTCTATCATGTCCCCTCTCCCTCCTTTCCTCGAGGCTATACATATTAAGCTCCTTAAGTCTCTCTTTATGTCTTCCAGTGCAGACCCTGCACCATTTAGTTGCCCTCCTCTGGACAGCTTCCATCCTGTCTATGTCTTTGTGGAGATTGGGTCTCCAGAACTGCACGCAGTACTCCAGATGGGGTCTCACCAGCTGTCTGTACAGAGAGATAATAACTTCTTGTTTTCTACTGGTGATGCCTCTCCCTATGCATCCCAGTATCCCCCCAGCCCTCCTTGCTGCCCTCTCACATGCATATTATATCTTGGAAATATTCTGACTACCTTAGACATGGAATCTAAATATCAAGCAAATTGCTTATTGAAATCAACTAAGGAAGATAATCATATTCAATTAGCAAAATTTCGAAAAACTGTTGAATAAAAAAAATACACATACTGCCTACTGGAAAGTCGACAGCTAATGACATAATTAACAGAAAGAAAAGGGGTTCCTGAGAATGTGCAATAAGGAATTTAAAAATATCTATATTAGGGGATTTATGGGGTTGATCTGATAAAATGTTTATACTGTATATTAATTTTTAACATATTTGTATAATGGAGATTGTATTTATTGTAACCTTATACTTATTAGTGAATAGTGAAGCCAAATGAAAATGTTGTAATGACAATGTTGTTTGTCACACAATAAAATTGAACTGAAATGAACTATGACTTAGCAGTAGTTTAAGCACAGAGGTGGGCAACACAGAGTCTAAGACATGACACCCCCTTTCAAAATCTGTAGGACAATATGACCTAGCAGTAGTTCAGGCACAGAGATGGGGAACACAGAGTCTGAGATGTGAAGCCCCCCCTCAAAATTAGTGAGACAGTATGATCTAGTAGTAATTCTGGCACAGGGATGAGGAATGCAGAGTCTGAGATGTGACAACCCCTCTCAAAGTCAATGAGGCACTATACCCTAGTAACTCAGGTACAGAGATGAGGAACACAAAGTCTAAGACATGACACAGAGCTGGGGAGCACAAGCAGTTGTGAACTTCCCCAAACCAGAGAGGCACTATGGACAGGTTGTTCAACAGAGAGTTGGGGAACACAGGTCCAGCAGGAAATAACTGCTCTTTAATGAAAAGTCCCAACTTCGGATGGAGTTCTCATGTCCTGTCTGCTCCCCTTATTAGTTCTTCTTCTTAATAATCAATTTAAAAATTTTTAAACATTTTTCATAAAGAAAAATAATGTTTTTTTAAGTTACTGGAGGCTAGTGATATACTTAACTAAAATCTATCACTATAATATTTTTTTTTCTTTTCAGTTGTTGCTGGATGGCTAAGAATTGTGCCTGCCTCTTGGTACTGCACATTGCATGTTTCAGGCCATGCTTTTGTACCCCTCTGTTTTTGATTGCCTCTCTCCTGCACCAATTTAGTTTAGTTTTTTTTTTACAATTAAGAAAACCGTTTTTTCTTTAGTAATTATTTTTTTAGACAGTCTGCTATTGTCTTTCTGCAGTTGAATTCATTAGTCTCTCTCTTTCTCTTTCTGATGTGAGTGACTAACATTTGACACACTGCCTTCTTTCACAGCAAAGCTCCAAATGAGCTGCATACACTGTTTCCTAGGAATATTACATGGTGGCTGACACACAGGATTGGCAAGAACAACAGTCAATCAAACAAAAAATACCCTAGTTGGTTTGCTCCCTTCACTGTCCCAGCATTATGAGTCTTGCCTTTCATATAGTTTGTTGGTCATGAGGGTCCAGGGAGAATTCAGTAAGAGACTGGAAAAAAAAGTTTCTTTTCTTTTTTTATTTTCTTGGTACCCTGTCCTGACCTTCTTGTTCAGTGACTCACTATTGCAGAACTGGTGAGTGTTATGTATTTATATTTCTTTTTTTATTTCTGTTGGCTGCTGACCATGCTTTAGTTCATCTGGTACCCTCCCCGTATCTCCAACACATGTCCCTGTTCCACTCACCCCAGTGCCACGCGCATGTGTAGTACTGTTTGTTCAGTTTCTTCCCTGCACAGTCTCTTGCATGTGGCTTTGCTGTCAGTCACCTGTAGTAGTGTGGCACACAGACACCCATTGAACAGGCTGCTGCCTGTAATTCAGCTTCCCCATCCTTATGTTAGTTGTCCCACTCCTGCACCATCAAGTGGGGCTGGCCCACACTTTTGAACTGGGCCAATTGGCCAACTTGGATCGAGCTATGAAAGACTTAATATTCTTGAGCCGAATCAGGTGAGCCTGGTCTGGGAAGGTTTGGAAGTGACACAGAGCTGGTCCACCCGCCCTTACTTCCTACTACTTCTCCATGCCCTCCCCCCAAACAACAGACGATCGCTACACTTCAAAATTATGCACAAACTATCAGATCCAATGCCTCAGAAAAATAGAAGAATTGCTATTGGCACGGGGTCAGCTTTCATCAGAAAGTCATTGAGCAGCATTGTGCTGTCAGGCATTTATCTAGAAGTCTATATGTTTCTTAATTAGTTCTTTGTTCTGTGGAAAGAACATTCAAAATATTAGGACATTGACCCATTACAATATGTAAATGACTGCTACTGCTTGAAATGGACTGATTTGAAACTAAGAAGGGAAAATACAATGTCAATGTAATTTCTGTCAGAAAACAGCAGTCTTCTTGATATGACATGGCTTTCCTCCCACTATGTAACATTCACTCTGTGCTCAGAGCTTTACAAGCTCCCCCGTTTGACAACAGAATCAGTGACTGGATGACAGTGCATCAGACACAAACTCCAGAACTGGAATAACACATAACTGAAACTGAATAAATAAATAAATAAATACATTTTGTAAATTTAGATCTGGAGTAGTATGTTTATGCTGCACAGAATATGTATTTCTAACCCCAGTAATACTCAGGTATCATGACTTTATGCAGTCAGTCTTCTAAGTAGAATTGCCCAGAGAGAATTTGTAACATATGCAAATGATGGAATCTTTTGCATGAGCCACTTTTCAAATGCTGCCTCTTATTAACTGCCTTTGTTCTAAACCCCTTAGATTTCTCTCTCTGCCTGTCAAGTCTAGATGCTCAGAGATCCTCTCCTTATCTTTTGTTCTGAGTAAGAAACCTTATAAAGTATTACAAGTATTCTTTACATTTCATTTGCTGCCTTTTACTTTTTGTTATTTAGGTAAACCCATAGGTTTAGTGTTTTAGTGTCTAAATTGTAAGTTTTCTTGGTTTCTCCCAGTTCGGTATAAATAGGGGTAAACCAAGGTTTATTTTATATTTATTGGAGTTTTCTGACTAAAAAACTCCATTAGTTATGCTTTATTTTATTAAATTAGTTTGTTTTAGAACCGCTAATACCGGTTCCTGGACCGATAGCCTTGGTTCATTTTATTTTGGTTCCCGGGTCCTGCAATGGTTCCGGAACTGACCACAACTGCTAAATGAACTTAGATTTAAATATTTCTTTTAAGCAGTTACAACTGTTATTGGCTTTACATTGAAAATGTTATAAAAATAAACTGGTTATCCTGGTTTTAAACCTTGTATTTAGCATGGTGAACTTTTGTTAAGTCAAACATTCTCTTGTTTTGCCTATCTGGACATGAACATTTAAAAGCAGAGTGAAATCTTCATTACATGTCCTGGAAAAACTACTGAAATGCCTGGCTAAGGCTTAAAAATTAAAAAAAAAATATTACTATCTAAGGTTCCCTCCAGCTGTAACCAGCTGACTCCCTAAGTTACTGTGGGTGACTCCACAACAAATACTGTAACTACTGCCCTGAGATGGGCATATAAGCAGTTTTTAAGAGGCTTGTTGAACTGGCTGGCTCTCTGGTTCCCTCAGTGAAGTGGAAGAAAACTAAGCACACATAACCCCCTGCTGACAGCATTTTGGGGACTTCTGTGTCTGCTATAAAGCCTGCCAATTCCTTCAGAAATTATAGGCTGTTCTGATTGGGAAATATTTGCCAAGACAGGTAAGCACAGTTGTGTGTTGCTTCCCTTGGCTATGATCACCTAAATGAATATTGTGAAATCTATAAACTTTCCCAGGGGGAGAAAGTGTGGAGAAATGCCTGAAATGGCTAAAGAAAACATGTTCAGGCTTACAAGGGCTGTCTGTCTCTCAGCAGCAGACCTTTGCAAAGCAGTCTTCCTAATATTTAAAAGGAAAAATATGTAATTATTATGAAATGGAGGAGAACCTATTAAACCTGAGGTTTCCTCTGAACATGAGTTTGTCTCTCCCCACAGAACATCCAAGGATTATTCCTCATTCTTCACATTGGTGAGAAAGATTGGGCTGACACCCACTAAAAGCTTCCCATTCCTGTGAATAAATTCTTCAGGGAAGATACTTTAAAGATTTTACAGTCTCCAAGCTCTGTTCCCCCTCTGGATAAGAGGATGTATAAGAAATTTCAGCTGGACAGGGAGGGAACTGAAATTTATTCCCCCACCCTGTCCACCAAGGAGTGGTTAAAGTGACAGCCAGTGACAAGGCAAATATACCCCTGGCATCCTATCCTCTTAACAAGGATTCCAGGAAAAATTGACAACATGGCTTAAAAATATATATATTTATCAGGTGCCTTGGCCATCAGGCAGGCACACATCTCAAGCCTATGTCAATATCAAAGTCACTGTGGTAGTCAGCCTCTGCTATGTCAACCAAGGCCCAGACTCCCCCATCAGATGATCTAGCTGAAACAGCTAAATTTAGTTTGAGAGCAGCCAAATAACAGTTCAAGTGGCTGCTGCCAGAATGGATGGCAAGTACAAGGGTTCAGAGGAGGTTTGCCTGGCTCCAAGTCACAGTCCTCACTCAGGATATCCAAACCAAGGTTATAGACTTTCTGGTCGATGGTAATTCCTCTTTGGAGAAAGATAAAGGCTTACATGAAAAAGGTGGAGATATACTGTATATATATATATATATATATATATGTTATAGTGGCACGGTAGTGCCATTATAGTTAGGGTTGAGGAGCCATTTACATGTTAAACCCAAAAGTTTGCACCTTAATAACTTTGCAACTGTTTGACGGATTTACCTGAAATTTGGAACACGTGATCAAAACCCATATGCCTTGGGATCTGCTAAGTTTTGTACCAGTTGGATATACGGCTGCGGAGTTATTAAGCATGATCTGTGCGTGCATTTACGCTTTTTTTGAATTCTACAGTCGTGTCTACAGGTAGCACGGTTTATGCGACCGGTCCAAAATCTTCAGGAAACGTGCAGTCAGGGCCCCTGATGTGCTTTTCAAAGATTTTGAGAAAAAAATATTAAACAGTTCAAAAGTTATTCAAAAAACAAGTTCCCATTATAAGTCAATGGGAAAAGTTAACAAACAGTTCGACAGTGTCGCAAATGCAGTTTTTACTTTCGCAAATGGTCCTTTTACTGTCACAAATCCACCATTTTGTTTTCAGTTGGTGTTCAGAAAAATGCTTGCCATTTAAATTTGGGACCCTCTATCAACCTAATTCTTTTTGTATTCACCTAGTTGGACCCTGAGGATGCTAGCCATGTCTTTATTTGGGGGTAAAACATCCCAGAAATATGTTTTTCACATTTCTGGAAAAAGTACTTTCACAAAGTACTTTCACACTTGCGACACTGTCGAATGAATTTGCGATAGCTTTCGCAAATTGCGCCAGTACTTTTCTAGGCTGTGGGAAAATGACAGCAATTCTTTGGCACCCCACTGCAAAAGAACGGTTTGGAGTTTTGGGCTGAAATTTGGAGGGAACGCAGCCGACATCTCACAGATGTGCCTTTCAGTGTTTTGTTGAAAAAATATTACACAGCAGCAATGTTATGGTACTCCAAAGTTGACACTTTTTCCCATAGGATAACATTACGGCGTACAACAAATTGCAGCAATCATTTGGCACCCTGTTGCAAAATAACGGTTTGGTCTTTTGGGCTGAAATTTACAGGGAAGACAGCCAACATCCCACAGATGTGCCTTTCAGTGGTTTGGTGAAAAAATATTACAGAGAGGCAAAGTTATGGCACTCTGAACTTCTGTTTTTTCCCATAGGATAACATTACGGCGTTTGCTGAGCCTTTCGGGGCCTGTATCTCAGAAACGGTGCGAGATACGGACTTTTTGTCAGTAAAATGCTTAGCCCCCTGGAGGCTAAGCAAAAAACTAGCCAGGAAAGTGATAATTCATAGAACTTCTAAATATGTTTTCTATGTCGTACGGTTCCTGAAATATAAGCAATTTACTATTCCAAGTCCTCATTTTCTGTTCCGAGAGTCATTATTTTGCCTACATTCTTTGTACTCATTGTCTTTCTCTATGCAGCTTTTGGGGAAAACCAGCCTGTGCACTTACATTACTGTTACCATTACCATTTCCGCTTGTGGTTCCCTACCCATTTCACTTACCGTTCACGTCTACGCCACCATGTGCGTTACCCTTTGCGTTTTCATTTGTGGTTGCGTTTGCGTTGTTTTTAACATTTCTGTCTACAGTACTGTTTCTCTTTCTGTTTCACTTTGCATCATCATGCACATTACGATTTGCGTTTGCGGGCACAATGTTACTATGTGACAAGACATCATGTGGGGACTCGGGAGGGCAGCACGACCACTCCACACCGCTTACATTCATTATTTCTTGTTATCATTCTCAAAAGAAGGGAAATTAGAGGCAAAAATTCTGTTTAATGCATCAGTTAGGGTTGTTCCACAGCGACAAAAACGAGGAAATTTGATGTTAGGGTTGAAACTCCTTTGCACCCCTCCAGCCCACCCCAACCAGAATTGGGGTGCGAGTTGGGGGTCATCCGTCCTAACTCTCACCGATTCTCCTATTCCTCAGCTTCTTATTACATGTGATGGGGTGAGAGTTAGGGCAGACGACCCCAATGCGCACCCAATTCCAGTTGGGAGGGTGGGCTGGAAGGGTGCAAAGGAGGTTTCAACTCTAACATCGAATTTCCTCACTTTTGTCACTGTGAAACAACCCTAACTGATGCATTAAACAGAGTTTTTTGCCTCTAATATATATATATATATATATATAAATACACACACACACACACACACACACACACACACAGCAAGCCCCCTTTTTTCTATCAGGCTGGGGCTGCACCTCAGTATCAGCAGTACCCCCAGCAGGAGTATTTGTGGCACCACAGACAAGTGGTCCTGGATGTAGTGAGTCCGTGATTGTCTCTGAATTCAAATTCCTTCCACTAACAACAGTGGGAAAAAGGACTAGAAAGGTTGCAAAAGAGACCAAATAAGGGCACTTCAGGCTCCGACCAGCCAACACCCTCCAAATCTCCATGTGAAACTGCTGTCTCTTACTTACACACTCCTGAGAAGGGTGCTTCAGGTTAAAAAAAAAAGTGGCCAGTGGTCCAGCTGTTACTCCAGTCCCCTCCATGAAAACCAAAAAGACAAAGCATGTCAAACCCCAGGAAAAACCTAAAGGGGTTCCTGGCATCACTACACTTAAATTATTTCCACACTCCCATAGGGAGTCTCACAGAAAGTACTTCAGGTTCAGACTCTCATCAGGTCATTCTCTGGGAGTTTACGCAGGGGTTGGATCACCTTCAAAGATAAGGTGTCATGTTTCCCCATAGCTTGATGACTGGCTGATGGTGGTAGAATCACTCCAGTAAGTGAGCCTGCAACTCACCTAAGGTCTCTTGGACTCGCTAGGGTCCTTGATAAATCTAAAGACAGTCTGACCTTTAGCCTGCTCAAACACTCCAGTTCATAGGAGCAGAGCTAAATACCCTGCAAGGCAGGGTCTACCTGCCCCTATGTGGGTCAAGAAGTATTCCACTAATAGCGGGCTCATTCAGGCTGAATGAACCAACAAACTGCAAAACAGTTTTCTTCAGCTACTGACCACATAGCATCTGCTATAGGCACATTCTTGGAATCCAGGTTACAGATCAGGGCCATTCAGTGTAGCCTCATGGCTCAATGGTGTCAGAGACAGGACCCTCTTTTAAAACTAATTCTAGTAACAAGGACATTGTTACAGGCCTCCAGTGGAGGAAAAGAGGGAACCAATCTAAGGTGGGGCTTCTTCTTTTTCAGCAAAGAGCCCCTATCAGTTGTCTGACAATGGATGCATCCCTACTAGGGTGGGGCTCCCATCTGGGGGTTCACACCACCCAAGACACATGGTCAAGTGTAGATTTACTCCTGTAAATAAACCTGCCGGAGCTAAGAGTGTTACTGTGCTAAAGGTCTTCACACAACTACTACAAAGGTGGTACAGGTCAGAACAGACAATATCACCACAATGTATTACATCCATAAATAGAGAAGGCAAGGTTAAGCCCTCCCTGCTCAGGACTTATGAAAATATGGAGTCTAGCATGCTCCATGGGTCCCTGCAGGATGTTCATTTGCCAGGTACAGACACTACCTTGGCAAATACCTTGACACAGATCAACCAGTCCCATCAGGAATGGGCCTTGAATAGTCAGGTGGTGCAAGTTATCGTCAGGAGGTGGGGCATACCAGAGGTAGGCTTGTTCACATCCCACCACAACCACCACCTGCTACAGTACTAGGTCAATCAGAGATCTGGGACCAATCCCCCTGGATTCTCTGATTCTGAGTTGGCCAGGTAAGCATCTGTATGCTTTCCTTCCTGTATTTTTGAAGCACAGGTCCCAGCCAGCATCAATGGTCTTGATGACGCCAGACTGGTCCAGGCAGACATGGTTCTCTCTACTACTTTTCATGTCTGGTTCCAAACCAATGCACTTTTTCTCAGAGGCACAACCTGCTAATCTCCAACCAGGGGGCTTTTGTACCCAAACCTTGGGTCACTCAGGCCCAAATCATGCCTCTTTAGGGTCTACTGTACAATATGCAGCCTTGTATCTTTTTCACAGTGTCTAGACATTGTATGTGGTTACAGGAAGCCCTCCATTAGGAAACTGTACGCTTCAGAAGGGAAAAGGTTTACTATTAGTGTTCAACCGGAAAACTGTTTCTAACACATGCTGGGTCAAGCAGAGCTTAACTAACTTACCTGTTTGCATTCATTGGACTTTCAGTCCAGCATCCTCAAAGTCCACCTAGCTTCAGTATATGCCTGCATATTAGCTGGACAAACTGTTTTAATGGCCCCAGATCCTAGCCTCACAGCGATTCTTTTAGGGCCTGGCAAATATTGGCACAGGCTGGTGTTCCAGTTGTGCTGGATTATTTTACCTATTTGCTTTCACTGGACTTGCAGAACAGTACCTTACAAGTCAAACTGATTTCAGTATTTATTTACTTCTCAGTTGGACAGAATGTTTTTTCAAGCCTCAGACCCTATCGTCAAAGGGTTCTTTAAAGACTTGGTCCATTTGCACCCCCTCACAGGAAACCAGTGCCAGCATGGGACCTAGATGTGTGCATAGTTAGGCTCAGGGGTCCCCCTTTTTGAGCCTATGTTTTCAGCTTATTTTAAATATCTAAATTTAAACCCTGGGCTAAGAATTTGTCATGTTGTGTTTATCTGTGTGTGCCTTATAAGGCCAGATCAGACTTTGTCAGGAAGTGCTTACATCATAGCTACTTATCAGCCAATAGCTTTGGTAACAGACCTGAGAACAATAGTATTATAAGCAAGTGTTTTATAGCAAACTCATCAGAACAGCTAATATTCTTCAACTGAAACTACCTCTTTCTGGAAGCTGCAAATACTGAACATGATGGATTTGCAAGAAAGCGAGTTATGCTCACAACAGAGGAGGTGAACCTTATAATTGTCTTTGGTTTGTAGCAGATATTCTGCAGGTGGAGGCTACTTCTAACTGAAAGGTGAAACAAGGAACTTAGAATTATCAGGAAAAGACAGTCTTACAAGCAACAGAGGGAGGTGGATCTAGCTTTACGTTTGTTACAATTCTTAAGATTTTCAGTGCAGGAAGAGTTTAAAGCACAGCTGACTTATTTTGGGGCTGACTGCTTTCAGAGCACAAACCACCAGGCTGTTTTGGGGCTGGGGAGGTTTACCTGTGTCTGACTTGGATGTCTGGATTTTTCTCTGTTTGATTAGCAGGGTATTTTCTGTGTCAAATTGTTGTGAAGGGCATCTTGCTGACAGGAAGGCACTCATCGCAGCAGTGGGTCAGAGCTCTTAGCTGATTGTTTTGTGCAGGCACAGTTTAGGCTCAACCCCTTCCCAACCCTCACCCCAACCACCCCTGGAAATAGTTCCTTTATACCTGGGGTTATGACATCATTTCCTCAAGAGTGCAAGGTGCATATCACTGTCATATCCTCTCTAGCACACTGCACTGACAATATAAGCATACACATTGTATAATATATATATTTCTATATTACAAACCAATCACACACAAACACACACACACACAAAAAGTAGATAAACATGTGGGGAGTAGTGCAATGTAATGGTTGTGGGGAAGCAGTCTTCCGGGAGTCTTTCTGGAGGCTGAGATGCTGCCCTATTTGCAGACAACTCTCTGCCTTGAGGGAGGAAGTTGCCCGTCTTCAGGCCACATTGGACAGTAGTAAGGGAACCTTCCCCCAGGCCACACTGGACAGTAGGAAGGGAGCCTCCCCCATCCAGGGAGCACCAGAGCCACCACCACTACCTCAGAGGTTGCGAAGAAAGCACAGCAGTTAGACCACAGTGGGCTCAGGGAGGGTGAGGATGGTGGAACAGAGGCACACCCAGTCAGTTGTTCCACTCCACAATCCATACACCATTCTGGGGGAGCATAGCTCCCCTATGGATGCACCACAGAGGAGACTAAGGAGGCTGAGGACAACTGTCACAAGGGAGGCCCACAGGAAGGAGACAGAGGACACCACAAGGAAAGGAAGCAGCTCCTGGTGGGGACTCAATTATAGGGGATAGAACTGGGGAGCAGGAAAACTGAGTAAGGTGCCTGCCTGGTGCCATGGCTTGGAGGGACAGGAAGCGCATCCTCAGGATCATGAGAACAGCTGCACGAGGGGTCTGAGCTGGATGTCATTGTCCACCTAGGGACAAATGACTTGGCTCAACATGAGATCAGAGCAGTGCAGAAGGACTTTGTAGAGGTGGGGAAGGGTCTAAGACAAGTAGCACACAGTATCCTTCTCAGAGGTGCTGCCTGTCAATGGCATGAGTGGGCAGGTACTTTGCACCATGCAGTTTAATGAATGGTTGAAAAAATGGTGTGGAGCACAGCGGTTTGGCTTCATTGGGGACTGGGGTTCCACCTGGAGGGACACCAGCCTATACTGGCAGGATGGTCTGCATCTGTCCAGGAAGGGAACAAGTCTTTTGAGCAATCGGTTTAAATGCTTCATTGGCAAGCTTTTAAACTAGTCCAAGGGGGAGGCACTGATAAGCAGCAGGAAAATCCCAGCCTCTCCCTACAAAACAGGGTACTAAATGAGAAAAAGACCGAGGTAGAAAGGTCAGTGGGGGATGCTGCAACAGAAGGTAAAGCCATCAAAAAATGGAGAGCAATGAGTGCCAATGCCCGTAGTCTGAGTAACAAGCTTCCTGAATTAGTGGCCTTGATGGAGGCGAAACATCTGGATATCGTGGCAGTCATAGAAACATGGTACACACAAAACCATGACTGGGACGTAAACATACCAGGATACACTATCTACAGGAGGTACAGGGAGGTAAAAGAGGAGGAGTAGCTCTTTACATAGGGAAGGAATCAAGCAACAGAACAAAAGAAAAACAGAGAGGAGAAGAAGCACTGTGGGTAAATTTGGAGACCGGCAATGGCACCACAATCCACACAGGGGCTGTCTGAACCCCCCTTCTCAGGGGAAATGGACAGAAATGATAGAAAGTATACTTAGAATGGCAGAAAAAGGGAGATATTGCTGATGGGTGATCTGAATAGCCAGATGTTAACTGGGGTGCAGTTGCAGCACACTTTGAAGAGTGGGGTTATTCTAGATGCCCTACAGGGGCATGCCTTGAGACAACTAGTATTGGAGCCCACTCGAGAGGGAGCAATCTTAGACCTGGTTCTCTCAAATGGAGATGAAGAGAGGATCACAGATGTAGAAGTGGTAGCCATCTGGGAACTAGCAACCATCGAACAGTATAGTTCACAATAAACACAGCAATAGAGTCAAGCCATACAAAGGCAAATGTACTGGACTTTAGGAGGGCTGACTTTGCCAAAATGGGTGAGTGCCTAAGGAATGCACTAGCAAATGGGCAGGAAGGAGGAGTGGAAGAACAATGGGGAATAATAAAAATTGCCATCACAGAGGTAACAAGCCTTTGTGTGAAGCAAATAAACAAAACAAAACTATGTAAGAAACCACTATGGTTCTCAAAGGAAGTGGCAGTGAAGGTTCAAGAGAAAAGAAATCATTCAGGAAGTACAAGGAATCACAGAAGGAGCAGGACAGAGAACTGTATCAGTTAAAGCAAAAGGAAGTTGGGAAGGCAGTCAGAAAAGCAAAGGCCCAAACTGAGGAAAAGAGCCAACTCAGTTAAGAAGGAAAAAACCTTTATAGGTACATCAGGAGTGAAGGAAGACCAAGGGAGGGATAGTGAGGCTTAATAAAGGGGAGGGAGGGTGGGCAAAGGGTGACTGTGAAAAGGCAGAGATACTAAACAAATATTTTTGCTCAGTATTTACAAAGGAAGAGGGGGAGGTACCTAAAACAAACAGTAGAAACTCTCTGGATACAGAAGTTGATACTAGCCCATTTACAGAAGAAAGGGTTCTGAAAGAACTCTTAAAACTGAAGGTAGACAAAGCAATGGGGCCTGATGGGTTTCATCCCAGAATTCCAAAAGAACTACGGGTAGAACTAGTGACACCACTGACTACCCTCTTTAACAAATCATGGGAGGATGGGGTGGTACCCGAGGACTGGAGGAGGGCAGATGTGATTCCCCTTCACAAAAGTGGGAGCAAGGCAGAAGCAGGAAACTACAGACCTGTTAGTTTAACCTCAGTGGTAGGGAAAATGATGGAATCACTTCTGAAGGAAAGAACTGTCGAGTATCTAGAGGCCAGAGGGGCACAGGACCCAAGACAGCATGGATTCACAGCGGGAAGGTCATGCCAGAAAAATCTGATAGATTTCTTTGACTGGGTGACCAAAGTAGTTGATCAGGGAGGGACTGTGGACATGGCCTACCTAGACTTTAGCAAGGCATTTGACACAGTCCCACACAAAAGATTAATATACAAGTTAGCCAGCCTGGGAGTGGGTCCCAAGATGACAGCCTGGGTAAGGAATTGGCTGGAGAATAGGACACAGAGAGTAATAGTAAATGGAGTCCACTCTGAAGAAAGGGGGGTTACTAATGGGGTACCTCAGGGTTCAGTATTAGGACCGGTCCTCTTCAATGTCTTTATAAGCGACATTGCAGAGGGACTGGAAGGAAAAGTATGTCTCTTTGCAGATGACACAAAGATCTGCAACAGAGTTGATGAACAAGGTGGGGTGGAAAGGATGAGAAGGGACTTGGCAATTCTAGGGGTTGGGGGTAGGAAGAAGTAGGCTGCTGGTTAACTAGGAGCTGCAGCTTATCCATTAGGTAGGGAAATGGGCAGACTCGGTGGGCCAAGTGGTCCTTATCTGCCATCAAATTCTATGTTTCTATGTATATATATATATATATATATATATATATATATACATACACTTTTTTTCCTAGTGGTAATGATTTCTGCCACAAGAATCAGTGACTTCAAGTCTCTCTGCATTGAACAAGACCACATTTCATTCCACAGAGACAAAATTATTCTGGGAGCAAATAAGAAGTTTCTCTTTTAAATGACTTCTGATTCCCATTTGAATCAAACCATTATACTTAAATACACATATACATAGACAGTGTCTGCAGATAAGGGCCCTACAGTCCACCCAGTCCGCCCATCTTATCTGTCTTTTTCACTGAACACTTTAGTTTTGGTGAAAAGAGTCTTCATGGTCTGGATGTCAAAGGAGCTTTTAGCTATTACTTGATAAGCACTAAAGTCCATAGGTAGGACAGAAAACAGGTGTTCCTGACCTATGAGAACATTAGAAAGGGTAACCCAGCTTCAAAAAGATTAATTTCTTGCTGGATAGTACAGCATTTTCAGTTTTTGTTATTCTAAGGTTGGAAAGGAGCCCCCAACAGGGTTGAGAGCCCATTCCACAAGGGGCACAGCTGCTACCATAGTGCCTGTCAGGGATGTTCCCCTGGTGGACATCTGTAAAGCAGCTACCTGGAAAACAGTACACAACTTTAGAAAGGATTACAGTCTGGATATTCTCTCCAGGGGTGATGCCAGGTTAGGCACAGCAGTCCTGCAAAGTCTGTTCACAAAATAAGGTTCTGTGCCCACCTCCAAAGGTACTGCCTAGTAGTCTGCATAAAGTCATGAATACCTGAGTATTACTGGGGTTAGAAGAAAAAATTGCTTACCATAGTAATCTTGTTTCTTCCAAGTGATACTCAGGTATTCATAACTTTCCCTCCCTCCTCCCCTTCTGGAACCTTTTGCCTCTGCACTCCTGAATACTGTGCTCTTGGGTAGAAATGCTACTTCTGGCACACATGTGACTGTGATCACTACTGTTGTCCTCCTCCCATTTTTGGGCGATCTGGACATTCAAGGGTATCTTTTCATATGTTATGCCTTCCAGTTGGAGGCCCCTTTTTTGGGTGTTAAGGAAGTTCCTCTATTATTATTGTAATTAATAGTGTTGTTGTTATTAATATTATACTATTATTATTGAAATTATCAATATTACACTTAGTCCCCATGGGCCTGTCTTTCCAGGCTTTCAGGAAATCTGAGGGGTTTAGAACAAAGGCAGTTAGTATAAGACAGCATTTGAAAAGTGGGTCATGAAAAGATTCCATCATTTGCATATGTTCCAAATGCTGTCTGGGCAGTTCTGCTTAGAAGGCTGACTGCATACAGTTATGAATACCAGAGTATCACTTGGAAGAACAATTACTATGGTAAGTAATTTGTTCTTCTTTGAAATTTGGCTTCCGGGCCAATGCCCTTTGGGGTAGCCCTTGCCTCAGTGCTTGCACACTCAGGTTCTTTGTCTTTTAGCTTGTTTTTTGTTTTTATTAGGCTCACTGCAACCTAACCCAGATAGACCAACTTAGGGTAGCTGGTTCATTCCACTGGGGTGTCATACAAACAAGGCACATTGATGAGTCCTGGTAGGATGAAACATGTGTCTATGTTTTCTGTTGGCACCCTTTGCAGACTGTGTGAGAGGCCTTTCAGCACCATGCAATTCTGCTTAAAGTTGAACCAGCATAATATTTTGTGGTGATTTGCATATACAGCCCGTGATGCTTTGCATTATGGGGGTATGTGTGATTTTGTATTTTCTATGAGCTAGAATCCCATTTACATAGGTTCCACATCCAAGTACATTGACAAGGTAAAGAAAAACGTGCAAACTAATAGTCATACATGGAGTTTACAATGGATAGACAATACAGTAGAAGTCCAACAGATAAACAGATTTCCTAGAGTTAACAATTATATGTTACAAAGGGGGGAAATAAAGCTGCCTGGAGGCTTTTTCAGTATATGTGGAAGAGATGGGGTGGGTAGAGGTGAGGGAAGGAGGGGATTACAAAAAGGAGGGGGGAAGCAGCCCAGGGTTTTGTCAATTTAAGTGGAGGGGGTAGGGAGAGAGGGAGGTAGAGGCAGGAGGAGAAGGGGGTTGGTGGGAAAGGGTTTCTGTGTACATGTAGGAGGCAGAGGATTCTGGAGCAAGAGTGATTAGGTGGGGTTGAGAGCAGGAGGGGAAGAGGGATGGGGAGGCAGGAACAATAGGGGTGAGGAGGAGAAACGGAGGGGCATAGATGTATCAGGGAGACAGCATGAGAGGTTAGAAGCAGGAGAGGAGGCGGGATAGGGGTCAGGATAAATGGGGGTATGACGAGGAGAAAAATGAGGTGCATTAAGGTATCTGGGAGGGAGCAAGCAAGGTAGGAATGGGGAGGAGTGAGGTACATTTGAGTGTGGAGTAGACCCACAGCAATTTAACTGAAGCAGTCACAGAAGGCACTTGTCACCAGATGTTGCTGGAGTTTCAGTTTGAAGAGGCCGAGAGTCGTAGTGCTGGCAATATCCCCAGGAAGAGAGTTGAACCACTTGGGTGCCTTGACTGCAAGGGACTGCTGGCCAAGGGAAGTATGACAGCACAGCACCTGGAAGGTTAGGCTTTCAGAGTTTCTGGTATTCCAGAAGCTGCAGTAATGACTAAAGATCAACTTAACCCCAGGCGACACAAGTCCAAGACAGACTTTCTTAGCAAGTAGGCATGTTTGATAGGTAATTCTACAATTAAGCAGGAGCCAGTCAGCCTGCTCACAGATGTCAAAGGTGTGGATGAGGTGTGAAGACCCAGTGAAGAGATGGCAGGCCTTGCTAAAGGCAGTGACGATACGATGAAGGGCAGTGTCGGTGGCCGACCCATACGGTATATCACCAAGCCATAATCAATAACTGAGACTACTGAGCTTAGAATAGCCAGTCTGAGGGCCTCAGTAGTAAGACAGTGCTTGTGTTTAAACAAAAGCCCAATGCATACAATCACAGCCTTAGCGACACTATTTATGTGGTTGGTGTAGGATAGAGTAATGTCTAAGATCACTCCTAGGTATTTGAATTGTGCGGTCTGCTCAAGGGAGACACCAGAACAGTTCTTAATCATTAGTTGTGTTTTACGCTTATTGTACATACTATGGAATAACATTACCGTACTATTTTTTATAGTATAAGACAAGTTTCCATGCTTTAAACCAGGTCTCAACATCTGTAAGCTATGCTGAAGCTGAGTTTCCAGGAGTCGAGAATCAGGGCTGCTGGTGAAGATTACTGCATCATCAGCATATGAGAGGATCTGGCCATGGCAGAAAGCTGGTAGATTGTTTAAGAAAATGCTAAAAAGGAGGTGGCCCAAGACTGATCCCTGTGGGACACCTAATCTGACCGGTTGCTTGGATGAAATAACATCACCAATCTTCACTTGCTGTGAACGGTCACAAAGGTAGCCATTGAATCATCTTGTGGTGTCTTTTGAGAGCCCACGGTTGCTTAGTTGTTTAATCAACAAGGAATGGTTGACCATATCAAATGCCTTGGTAAGGTCAATGTATACGGCACTGACAAGTTGTCCATTATCCAGAGCATTGTGAATGGAATTAGTGAACTCTTTTAGGGCTGTGGTGGTACTATGCCCCTTCCTAAAACCATGTTGTTGGGGGCACTGGAGGTTGTATTTCTCTAAGTAATCTACAAGTTAGTCAGCCATGATTCTTTTGAGTGCCTTGGAGAGGAATGGTAGAATGGAGCTAGGCCTATAGTTGCTGTGTTGAGCTCTGTCTTCGTTTTTTATGGATTGGAGTCACTAGAACTGATTTCCACCTTGATGGGAATTGTGATAGCATGAGGGAATGGTTTAAGATCTTTGTTGGGGGGGGGCAGTACCTCATCCAGGGTAAGAAAAATGAGTAAGATCAAGCATCTCCACTTGATCTAGATTTGCTAATAACCTTAAGCAAGTACTTTTTGGTTTCGCTCTCAGTCACAGATTTGAAATAGAAAGGCGGGTGTTCTAGTTTCTCACTTTGATTTGGAATAGGTTCAGCAGCTGGAAGGTGTCAAAGAAATCAGGAGGGAGGACATGACTGAGGTCAGTGGAAGTAGCACTGAAGGTGTTAGCTATGGTTAGGGGATCGAGGGAGGCAGTACCATTAATGTCAAGCATAGAGGGTACAGTTTTGGGGTCCCAAAAAACTCCATGGAGACAATACTAAAGGAAAGGCTGATGATCTTGATGGAAGACAATGGAATGAAATGAATCACTCATTCCACTAGCTTTTTAAAACATCTTTCTGTGAGAAACACAACTATGATGGATGATGTAGTATCAGAAACTACTTAGTACAGCCGCCTGGCAAAGTTGCATTAGTTGTAGAGCAGCAAGCAAAGGCGCAGGTGAGTGTACTGCAGAGAGATTCTCAGAGTATATTCACAGCACAAACTTATGTTTTACCTTATCAAAGCCTGCAGTCTGCAGCACTAGTATGACACTGGATGAATCCAGGGAAAAAAGTAGAAGCATTATTTGAACTACTGATAGTGCTACAGTACTAGAAGGACATTGTTATTAACTACCACAGATTCTACCAATGAGAATGTGTCCCTTTCATCCCTTGCCACTGCCACCAGTATCAGCCTCACCTCATCCTTAATGACCACCACTACTCTACTCTACCACCGATCCACTGTGACTACTAGCATACCAACTTCTGACACAAAAGTGACCCTGCCAGACAATCCTGCCAGTGTGACTGAGACCGCTTTTACCACAGGGACTCAGACCACACCTGCCATTATAACTGAGACCACTCCTGCCACTTTGACAAAGAACACTCCTGCCACTGTGGTTGAGACCATACCTGCCACTGTAACCATGGTGACCACCAATACTGCTACAGTGACACCAGTCACTGCTACCACTGTGTCCCCAGCCAGTTGCATATCTTCTTCCAGTACTGTGTCCACTTCTCCTGTGATCATTTTTGTTTCTTGGCCTGTGTCCAGTACTGTATAACTCAACAGTACAGCCTGTGTCCAGTACTGTATAACTCAAAAGTACAGCCTGTGTCCAGTACTGTATAACTCAACAGCCCGGCCTGTGTCCAGTACTGTATAACTCGTCAGCACAGCCTGTGTCCAGTACTGCATAACTCAACAGTACAGCCTGTGTCTAGTACTGTATAACTCGACAGTACAGCCTGTGTCCTGTA